>OY856412.1:570289293-571644293 GCA_963693085.1 Alisma plantago-aquatica
CCATTGTGTGAATTGAAATCTCTAAACACTTTAGTAATCAATTCAATCATCACTCAAGATCAAATTCCTCTTCTAGATGAGTTTCTGTGTGTGTAACCCTATAGGTCCCTTATTATGTTGGCAGTGAATGTCCATAACAACTTATGACATCATAAGCAATGAGCACTGCCTAGTCACACATCATTGCTACCCAAGTAAATGGAAATTTGGAGAACAACTTCAACCTACAATCTTTGTATGGTGCTATAGTGTTTGTATAGTTCCTTTGTCATTGATATCCAGATTGAACTAGAGGCATGGATCATTCATCCTCATTATTATTCAATATTGTTTCTTGAACAAGAGCAGGCTACATGATATATATGTAAGCTCATTATCACATATTGACTCACATGTGTATGGCCATACTTTTCTCAATCTCACTAATCAAGATGCCTTGGATATCATACTCCTGTAGGAGGGAAAAATCCTATCTCTATCACTCACAGTCAGTCCCCATGTCTCAAAGTCACCCGATCATCACCTTTATAATAACCCATGTTTCATGATTGTGTTTGATGATGTTAAAGTGTACCCAAAAACATGTGATGAGTGCAGTGATTTCAGGTCTAAGAACTACAACCACCACCATCATTGCGAGAGATGACTATGACTTCCATGATGATGGCTTCCATGTGTCAGTCTCACAGTGGGTCTGTCTGATACATTGTTCTCTAACATGTATCTATGTGCTTGGTTTGATATTTCCATATCATGACTAATGAGACTCTATCATCAGCCAACTCACACTCTGATCTTATATGTTATTGTTGTCTATCTACCTTCCACAATAACAACTGACCAGGGACATAATGAGAATGTATATAATCTTAACATTCGTATGATCTCATTGTTCAGGTCCTCAACCCAAAGACATACATCATTGAATAATATAATTCTCTAGACATTTGTTATGTTATTCATTATCTCATATCTGAATATGAAAAATGAATTGGAAGCTTGCCTTTATTGTTAATAAAATCATTTACATGTTATGCTATTACAATCATCATATGATTGGCTCTCTGGGCATACATACCAACTAACTCCCACTTGCACTTAGAGCCAATCACCCATGGATCTCATCCCGAGTGATCTGACATGACCATCATGAGTCTGTTGTACAAGTGCTTTTATAGAGGGTTTAACAACATTTTCTTTATGTTGATATATTTTTTAATTTTCACATCTCTTTGTTGTAAGACTATTCGTACGAGATGGAAGTGTCGAAGTATGCTATCTGAGATTCCCAACCTAACTAGTAACTCCATTATTGTCATCAATATTTCTACTGTGTCATCAATGGTTGGGACCTCACACTAGTTCACCCATACAAACTTATTGATCCATACAATATCCTCTACTATTCTTATAATAAAGAGATACTAAGCTTTTTTGTAGATTCAAACAACTGTCATTAGCTCAGAATCCTTTCTAGCTTATAGTTCTCATTTAATGTCAAACATAGATTGCGATTATGTTTCCAGTTTGGAAGCTTGCATCGGTGTAACTCTTTACACATAACTCTTCCTTATTGCCATTAGTAAGGAACCAATCTTGTAAGTGCTTCACAAGTATCAAAAGATGTTCTTTATGGTTGTCCAATGACTCTCACTGGAATCTGGCATATACCTTCTTGTCATGTCCAATAAATACAAGATTGCTAAGTAGGTATATATATGTTTTTCTCATTATGTCCAATACATATGAGATGCCTGGATATCCTCTCGTCATGTCCAATACATACGAGATAAAATTATATCCTCTCGTCATGTCCAATACACATGAGATAATGAGAAATCCTCTCATCATGTCCTATACATACGAGATAACATGATAAGTACATTATGATAACATGATAAGTACATTACATTGCATTCAAGATAGATCCAATTGTGAATGTATATGGCATCTATCTATGTGTTCATATTCTTCATACAAATTGGGATACTAGGCTCTTGAGAGATTAACTCCATGGAAGATGGACAAGTTTTCTCTCACTCAGTCTTGCATGTTGAACCCTTAAACATCTTGCCAATGTATGTGCTCTTACTTAGGTCAAGAAGCTTTCCAGATCTATCTCTATAAATCTTAATCCCTATCATATACGAAGCTTCACCTAAACCCTTAAGAGAAGATACTTTCCTTGCTAGGTTTTATCATATGTTGGATAAGGATGTTATTTCCCATCATTATGTGGAATATAAAATATGCTCCTACTCAATATTTTGTAATCACATATTCCATCTTCATTCTGACTCAAGTCAAACCGTTTGACTATCTTGTCAAGTCGAAGATTTTAGCTTTGAGATTCTTGTTTTAATCCACAGCTTGACCTTTGTAGCTTATAGAATTTATATGCATTAATGAATCTATAAAACCATTAGGCTGTATCACATACACATCCTCTTAAATATTCCAATTAAGGAATGTGGTTTTAACATCCATATGCTAAATCTCACAGTCTTACTAAGATCCAACATATAGCATGATCCAGATGGATTTAGCCATGGTAACTGGTGAAAAGACTTCATCATGTTCAACACCTTGAACTAGTTTGAAACTGTTTCCAACCAATCTATCCTTCCATATTGGTCTTCTTATAAAAACCCAAATGCACCCTATGGGTTTCACCCCTTCAGGTGTATCCAACAAGGTCATGCCTTATTGGTGTACACAGAGTCCATATTTGATCCCATTGCCAGAAGCCATTTCTCAAATTTTGGTCCCTCAATAGTTTCTGGGTAGGTTGTTGACTCATCTCTGTGATCAACTGGTCGCCTTGTCAGTTATAAGATATCATAATCTTTCAAACTCAAGGCGTGTTCTACTAGAAGTTTACATATAGAACTTGAGATTCCACAACAACTTTTGATTCTCCTTGTTCCTATTGTACCTCTTTAGGTTTAATGTTTTCTTGTTTGTTTTGAACATTTAGAGTTCTACTTTTACTCCCATTGATTCCTTTAGAACTAATTTCCATTTAGGAATTCAGCCATCCCAATTTGTTGGGTTGGAATATAAGTAGCATTAAACAAGATAACATTCATGTGATTTGTGGATAAAACCTTTAAGAAATTTTTTTCTTATATAAGCCTTCAATCCTAATCACTTTAAAAGACACATTGGGACTCCTCCCATGCCAAATCTCATATGGTGTCTTTTGAACCATTTTAGACGGTACATTGTTTTAGTTTAAAGCATGTGCCCAAAAGAAATTGTAAGATTAGCTAGATTTTATTGATAATCTTACCATGACTTATTAGGTTGTGATACCTTCTTTCTAATACATCACTATGTTTTAGGTGGAGTTCAATGTGATACACTATCACAGTCTCTCCAGAAGGTACTTAAACTCTTAGTTAAAATATTTCAACATCGATCATATTGAGGTATCTTAATACTTTTACCTAGTTACATACTTCATTTATGATCTCCTTGAACACTTCAATAGATCCATACTTGTATCTCATTAAATACAAATTTCAATATCTACTGACCGCATTAGTAAATATAATGATGTACTTGTAACTATCTTTAATATTCATTCTAAAAGGTCCATGTACATCAATATGTAGTACTCCTAATGGAATAGTCGATCTCCCACTACATCTAGTGAAGATGCTCTTGTCATATCGTCCAATAAATAAGACATGCATGTCTCTATTGGTTCAATAACCAAAAGACTCTAGAAAACCATATTATGGATTCTAGAAATGTATTTCTCATTTATGCGCTCCAGATGACAATGCTATAGGTATTCATTGTTTGAGTTATTAAGTCATTCAACACATTTGTCTTTAGAACTATCAAGTATAGTTTGTGAGACATAGGGCATTGCCATACAAGATCATATCTTTTAATATTATACATAATTTTCTTGTCATACAAAACATATAATGTTTTCATCAATGGTGAGTACATAATAGAAATTCAGTAATTCTATTATGTGCTCATGAATGACAATTTCTAATTGTTGTGGTAGAAACCCTTGCTTTACATAGTTCTAGATTACTTATTCTCAGGTCTTAAAGTAGAGATCTTTATCTCCATCTTTGTCCAGAGATCCTATATAAGGAGGATAGTTCTTTCCAATGTCTAGACAGGTAACAGTGGTGACACTTTTTATTCTTTATCCTTTAAGTGAAAAGGGCAGATTCCTTTTACACTTATCCTTCTCCATAACTTGAATGTAGAAGATTTGAACTTATGCTTAGCCTCAGAACACTTCTTAGAATTGACTTTTCCCTAGGACTCACTTCTGTTGACCATCATCACAGATTTGTCCTTCATCTTCCTTGCTTTGGCACCACCATGCCAAGCACTTGATAAACTAACTATATGATTAATGCAACACTTTCATAATCATATTCATGGTCAACTCTTGACCTAATATTAATCCTAGTCATTCCACATGTCCAATCATATTGAGCATATGGGGTTCTAGTGGACCTCCCTTTGTCAGTTTGCACTCAACTCGTGCTTTGGAGACATTATACCTTCTTTACTTTACATGATTCTTAAGATGTGTTATCATCTCAAGAATGTCCATGTTGTTCATGCAACTCATAGTTCATACAATAGAGCATTAGGTATTTTAATGTCTATGGAATCATTGGCATGCTTCCAATAAGCATCCATTTAGCCTTGGCGCATTTGGAGTGAGTTCCTCTGGCATTGGTCTATCAAGGACATAGAGCTTTCACTCATTGATGGGAACATTTTTCAAAGTCCTTAACCAATTATGGAACTTTATCCCATTCTGCCCTTCTTAAGGACTGATCAAAATTTGAATGTGTCGGTGTTTGACATTTGATTCTAAAAGAAATATTGCAACTTTTCAAAACATTTTTGATTTGGTTTGATTTGATAAATTGGACGATATTAATCAGGTCTTTAATTAACTATCGCTCCCACTATTTTATTCAAATTGACGACTCTCAATATCAATTTAGAATAATGTAGAGTACAATATTCTAGTCGGCCAAGATCCTATTTTTATCAAATCATGAGCTAGCTAGGGCTGTCACCTACAACTTGATTATATCAGGTAGGCAACTTTTGCCAATTGCATCATATGCAACTCTTAGATAGATGATATGCACAACTCCTTGCCATTGACCATATGTATGCTTCTAGGCACTTAACCCTATTAAGGTTGCCTAGTTAAGCCTGACCATAAGACAACACAATAGACTATGCAGTCTGCTAGGGAAGACCCACATATCTACCATCACACTTCCACGAGATAGACGACACACTATGCTAGGGCGTGCCCACACTTAGTCGATCAGTATTTTCATATTTGCTGCTTATGGAAAGAATCTAAGTCTTAATATTTTAATGAGGAATTTTGTATAATATATATACTTTATCCAATCACCACATACATAGTACGTACAATATACATGCTATAACCACAAAGGAGAACATGCAATGAATAAAACACACAAGCGATGGTTATGTCCATACTAATGTAATTCATTGGAGCCACAAGGAATTACAACCACCTATGGTCCACATCACATGAAACCTGTTGTTGGTGAAGATCTATGCTCAAACCAATTTGTGTGGTTCAGTTCAACTCTTGAACTGGTCGGCTCACCTATTGGTCACTCAGTTGGGCTCTTCTAAGCACTCATTTGGTTCTCAAGTCCAAGCAACGTCTGAACACCTCTAGTTGGTCGGTTGGGCCATTAGTCAATCAGTTTGTCCTCTTATCAATTGACCTCCTTGGTCCTCTAGTCGATCGAGTCATCTCACGAGCCAGTTGTTTCATCTTGTACATATTGTCATCTCATGTTGAAACATAAATTAAAACTATCCTATTTCTTATTACATTGTGTATGGGGAAAACCTCGAGTTACATTCCAAGGGAAATAAGAAGAAGAGCATTAATTTACATTCATAAAGGAGAGGGAGGCTTAGTATACAGACCGATTAACAATAGGAATAAATAACCACAACCATGCACACACATATATGGGGTTTTGGCCATAACCATGCTTCACATTGACCATCAAAACTGATTTTATGGCGACATGTGTAAATTGCATATATATCATATCATATATATTCCTTTGGGTTCTTATCTGGTGATTTAGATGGACGTACACATCAACCAGTTTAAATATTCGCATTGCATGCAATAATAAACTCGGTAAAACTAAAAATCCGATCATATCGATTATCCCAAAACATAATTAATTGACGTGGCTCTGATACCACTGTTGGGAAATAGGACATCAGATATGCATCCGAAATAAAAAATTTACTGACATATTTCCCATTAACCAACAGATCACATCAATAACTATGCAATGGGAATGATGGTTTATGAAGATATACATGGTCCTGAAGCAAGTCCAGTGACAAACCCCATCAATGTAGATGCGTACCCTATCTTGGACGGTGTTTGTGCAACTCGTGGTTGAACTTGGACTCATATGACTGCTCCTCCACAAATACTAGACTCCGACAACTGCTACAACGGCTCCTCATATCTCACTACGGACTGTGAGTTGATGTTGCCCTCCTAGTAGCAACTAAAGAACTCCTGCCTCTAAAGTAGTCCACACAGACCAACTAGAACTCTTGTCATCCTATTAGAATGGACATGAAGGAGTTTTCCCTCCCGTTTGTATACTAGTCACCAACCTGCTCTCCCACAACAATGATCCTCAGTTGTTTTTCTCCCTTGGCTATCCCTCCCTAGTTGGGTAGGACTTATCTGGGCTCTCGTGGTTACCACAACTAGAGAGGACAATAATTATTAGAGCAACTGATTCTCAATTGTTTGTGTTGTACTCTGGGAAGCCCCCAATACCCCTCTATTTATAGTAGAGGCTAGGGTTAGGGTTCTCAGTCTGTGCGGGAATGGAAAGGACCAGAAGATCTCAAATTTTCACAATAATTCTGGAAGTTTCACAACCTGTGTGTGCTAAAATGGTCATCTCGTCCGATGGGACGACTGTATAGGTCATGATATGGCCACGGTCATTTCACACTTTCCAATTTTTGCACATATGTCGGCAATTCAATTCCAATTAGTGCACGTCAATACGTCAACACCAATCCTAGATGCAATTATATTGCACCCTCGAGACGACTATTTGGTGCATGTGAGATGGGCATCTCACACCACCTGAGACAGTCGTCTGGCCAAGTCATACATGCATCTCACATGCCATTTCATGATGAATACCACCCAATGCACAATATAATTAACTTGACACTCCAAACCACTAACTCAACACCTAGACTGATCGTTTGTCAGTCTAGTCAGTTGATCTGTTGTGTGAAGTAAAATACCTAAACACTTTAGTAATCAATTCAATCATCATTCAAGATCAAACTCCTCTTCTAGATGAGTTCCTATGTGTGTGACCCTATAGGTCCCATACTACATTGGCAGTGAATGTCCATAACAACTTATGACATCACAAGAAATGAGCAGTGCCTAGTCACACATTATTGCTACCCAAGTAAATGGAAAGTTGAAGAATAACTTCAACCTAAAATATATGTATGGTGTTACAATGTTTGTATATTTCCTTTGTCACTGATATCCATATTGAACTAGAGGCATGAAGCAATCATCCTCATTATTAGTCTGTCATGTTTCTTGAACTAGAGCAGACTACATGAGATATATGTAAGCTTAGTATCACATACTGAGTCACATACATATGGCCATACTACATCAAGAGGCCGTGATATCAAACTCCTATAGGAGGGAAAAATCCCATATCTATCACTCATAGTCAGGCCCCATGTGCTAAAGTCACCCAATCATCACCTTTATAACAACCCATGTTTCAGGACTGCATTTGATGATGTCAAAGTGTACCCAACGGCATGTGATGAGTGTAATGATTTGAGGTCTAAGGACCACAACCATCACCATCACTACGAGAGATGATTATGAGTTCCATCATGCTGGATTCCATGTGTTAGTCTGACTGTGGGTTTGTCCGATACACTGTTCTCTAACATGTACCTCTATGCTTGGTTTGGTATTGCCATATCATGACTAGTGAGACTCTGTCATCAACCAACTCACACATTGATATTATGTGTTATTGTTGTCTATCTACTTTCACAATAACAACCGATCAGGGACATAATGAGAATGTATATACTCTTACCATATGTATGATCTCATTGTTCAAGTCCTCAACCTAAAGACATATGTCATTCAGTAATATCATTCTCTAAACATTTATTATGTTATTTATTATCTCATAACTGAATATACAAAATAAATGAGAAGCTTGCCTTTTTTATTAATCAAATCATTTACATGTTATGCCACTACAATTATCATGTGATTGGCTCTCTGGGCATACATACCAACATATGCATATGTAGGATTGAAGGCTTATAGAAACCTTTCTATTACTAGATTGTCATGGTCTTTCATCTTGTCATCAGTCTTTAGTGGCTGATAGAAACTGGGTTCTTCAGAAATAGACTGGATAGTTCCAAAATAATCCTCAAGGGAGTGAATATTTTGGTTTTCTAAAAATAAACGATCATAGATGGTATAAATACATAGAGCATTCTTTGATAGATTTCTTTAGTTGTAGTGTAGAACATAAACCTGGAAGTAATTTGAGGCTCCATGCTATTCCAAGGCCATGATTTCACCAACTCATATTTTTTCACCATTTGGGATAGTCTTTGCTACCTTCATTAGGAGGATCTTACTCAATAATGTCCACCTTCTCACAAGATTCAAGCAAAGTGTAGATAGAATTCATCCAAAGAAGATAATTTTGTGAGTTAAGATTCATAAAAGTGATCTAACATTGGTTGTTGTAGATGTCTGCAGTAGAAGCAATAGGCTTGGCATCTCCCATATTGAGAAATTAAGACAATAGTAGCAGACAGAGTGAAGAACAACAGTGTCAGGATGACATACATATAGTTTGCCGGGAATGTGCTCCATAAAAGGGTGAAAATGGACCTCGGGAAGACTCACCTGAGAGAAGATGGCCCCATGAATATGCTCCAGGGAAGGGTGATGGGAATTAGTGCTATCACTTGTCAATTGATGATGTGAATCTGACACATCAGCAACCCCGAAAGATGTGGGCACTCATCCACATACGAGGACTACATGGAGAGGAAAGAGGATGAGAAGAAAGGTACTCACTTCTCTCATTGGGATAAAATGAGGGGTTCTCCTCCTATCCTTCAAGTAGTCACCGTGCCTTGATGTGTTGAAGGAGGAGGACCGAATGTCTAATGAAGACTACCCCTGATGGTTGTCCCACTGCGGCGGTGACAGAGGATGCAACTGAAGAAGAAAGAGGGAAGAAGAAGAATGGGAAGAGGGGAGGAAGGGGTGGAGGCTAGGGTTGCAACAACTGGATACACTCTAATACCATGTGATTATATTTGGTTCAATGTGATGTCCGATTAGAGTGGGTTCCCCTTTATTATATAGAGAAGAATATTTACGTTATAGACCCAACATGAAAAAGAAATAGTAAAGAAATACATAAATAAGAAAAATAATTTCTAACAAATTATATATCTACCTACACAATGTTTCACCCCATAAATCCTCAAGAAGGCACCAAATTGGTAGTTTCATGAAATGCAAACCCCCATCCCTAACAATCACACAAGGCACTCTAAACCTACAAAAAATATGATCCTGACAAACAAACATACAACCTTGCATATTTACCACATGATAGAATTGCTTTTACCCACTTTGATACAAAATCAACAGACAAGAATATATACATATATGAATTTAAAAAACTAAAGGGCCTATATAATCAGTGCCCCAAACATCAAACATTTCAACTTCTAGAAAAATGTTCATAGACATCTTTTGCCTCTTAGAAATTTGCCATTGTGTTGACGTACATCACATATCTCTACAAATTCATATGCATCCGTGAACAAAGATGGCCAATTAAAATCATGTTCCAAAACTTTAGTTGCCATCCTATATCTAGGGTGATGGCCTCCAGTGGGGGGGAAGTGATGGCGAGATAAGATGCTCCCTAGATCCCACTTGGGTACACACCTTCTCAATATTGCTTTATAAGGAAAGGGTCATCCCAAATCTCAAAAAATGGGAAAAATTGTTTCTCTTGTGATATTTCCAATCCCCAAGCATCATCCCACAAACTAAGTAATTCATAATATTATCATACCAAGGGTCACAACTACTAGAAACCAATTATCTCTCATGAGGAAAAGTCTATTGGATAGGAATATTGAACCCCTTCTCCTCCACTCTCTTTAGATGAGAGAGGTGATAAACAACCACATTTTTAGTTCCCACTTTATCTCTAATCCCAATATCAAATTATTACAATAGCAAGATCTACCTAATAAGCTAAGGTTTTTCTTCTTTTTTTGCAACAAATATTTAATTGTTGCATGGTCAGTCAACACTTAGACATTGTCCCCTATCAAATACTAACCAAATTTATCAAAAGAAAAAACCATGGAGATAATATCTTTCTTCATTGTGGTATAATTAAAATTTTCATCATTTAGTGTGCACAAGGTGTAATAAATCACCTATAGAACTTGGTCCCTATTTCGGTCCAAAACTAACAACAAATGCATATTCAGAGGCATCACACAAAAACTCACAAGGTTGGCTCCAATCTAGATCCACCACAACATGTGTTGAAATAAATTTTTGTTTAACACATTGAAAGCTTTAACACAACGATCATGAAAATTAAACTCTACATCCGTTTTGAGAGATCTAGAATGTGGTTTGGTGATTTTACAAAAATATATGATGAATCACTGATAGAATCAACATGGAAAAACAACTCCTAACTTCCTTCACCGAGGTTGATGGAGGTAGTTTGGAGATCACTTATTATATCTTGATCGGTTCTCGTTTAATGCCTTTGTTGGATACCTTGTGTTCCAACAGAATCCCCTCATTCACCAACATGTGGCATTTCTTCAAATTAAACACTAGCGAGTATCTTCACATCTTTCCAACACCTTGTAGAGGATATGTAGAAAACCCTCCAAAGATTCCCCATAAATTGAAAAATACTCCATAAAAATATTCAAGCACCGCTCTACCAAAACTGAGAAAAAGGAAGCATGGACCTTTTGAATGTGGCGGGGTGTTGCAAAGTCCAAATGACATCTAACGATAAGAAAAAGTGCCACAATGACAAGTGAAAGTTATATTTTCTTAGTCCTCTAGATCAATATGAATACATCTATATCCAGAATAACCATTGAGAAAACAAATGTGAGAGTAACCATTGAGTTTCTCTAAAATCCAATGAATTAAAGGCAAGTCAAATTATCATTGTGGGTGGAAAATATTAAGTTGACGATAAATAATGCAAACTCACCACCTAGTCACTAATCTACTGGAAGCCATATCATTTCCAACGTTGGCGCTCACATGATTCCCCCATTTTTAGGCACAATATGTGTACAACTAACACACATAATATAAAAAATAGCATGTATTATACCTTCATGTTAGAGTTTAATTACCTCTTTCTTCACTACCTCTATCATGATGGGGTTGAGTCTCCTTTGTGGTTTTTATACTACTTTAGATCCCACCTCCATGGGAATTTTATGCTGTTAGACTTGGAGAAATTTCTCGATGTCTACAATGGACCATCCAAAGGCTACACCATGGTTCTTCAAAATTGTCATAAGTTGTTCCTCTTCCTATGTTCTGAAGAAGGTGGATATGATCATCAAAAGCTTCCCATCATCCTTAAGGAATACATACTTCAAGTGTAGTGGAAGAGAATTCAACCCAGATTTGGTGGATGCTCAAGGGAGGGAACCATTAGTGGGGGTGGTGGCCCCATGTCTTCAAAGTGATTGGTCTAGAAAATAGATAATGATTTTATAAGTGAAACACACTCCTCAAAATAATCAACATGAAGAGTAATCTCTGTCAGGTTTATCAAATATGAATTGAGAGGAAGACTAGGATAAGAGTGTCCTTGATTCCACTATTACTTTTGTTATAGATGATGGAGTGTCAAATTCAATTGTCTTCTCTATATACTTTACACCTCCGGCTAAGGACACTAAGCAAACTTCTTCCATCACCTCTAGGAATGAGGACCCTTGTTATAACCTAGTTTTTTCACATGTATTTATGCATACTTATTTGAATGCAAACAAGGGATCGCTATGGATGCACTAGAAAGCTCATGTGTTTTGTTTTAAAAATATGGATTTGATTTGCAAAATCAAAATTGTAATAATTTTCATGATTTTACTATTTTAATAAGTCTAATAATGGATATGGGAAAAGGAAGAAAGAAAATCCAACAATTAAGTGAAATATAAAAGATAATGGATAATTAATAATGTACTTTTGGAATCATGTGGGATTTTCTAGAATAGTGACGTGAAAGGCTAGTAAAGGTTTGTTTTCATTTTCACATAGTTCCTAGAAAGAAAAGTCATCAAAATAAAGGATATGGAAAAGAGAGAAAGAGAAGGATTATTTTGATGCCTTAAATAATGAAATAAAAGAGAATACTAAGAGATTAATAAAAGTGGCTTTTTCTTTTGAGTTTTGGTCTCAAACCTTGCCCACGTTTAGATAACATCATTGAGAACTTTCCTTCAAAATTTTATAGAAAAAGGACTCTCCATGTGGAGTGGGTAACTAAAATAAGAATTTTCTAAGTGAGCAAGTTTCGAATATAAAAGTAATTCCAATAAATCCCACAAAACAAGTAAATGTTGGTAAAGAATTAAATGGGTTTCCTTCCAAATTTTATAGCCATATGATGTTCCTAGTAGCCTATGGAAATTCGAGAAGGTATAAGGACCTACTTGAAATAAATGAATTGTTTTCCTATTTGATGAGAGAGAAAAGGGGAATCTAGAAATATATTTTTGACATTAAATCTTTCCCACACCTATATTTAACCATTATAAGCCTTTCCTTAAAATTTTGTATCAATTGGAGGAGGGAGGTGAGAGTTATGGATTTTATAGTTTTCCATAAAGTTAATTGATTATGGAATATATATATATATATATATATATATATATATATATATAGAGAGAGAGAGAGAGAGTCATGCTAGAATACACTTGAGTGTATAGATTGCACGAATACACTCAAGTGTGTTTGCATATCAAGACTATTTTTTATAAAATGTAAACCATTGATCTTCACCATCATACTAACTAGGCTACATACAAATTTTGAGCCGATTTGGATGAGTGTAAGTCACTCATCCAAGGGCAACAAAATCGACGTGTGAAACTAATTTGAAATGCATAATTTTGGTGGTCTTTATAACATGACCTATAAATGTTCAAATGTGCTCAAATTTTGCGTATGATCTATTCACAAGATGTTTAAGAAGATCAACATATTAGATTTTTGAAAAAAATATTGCATCATGAAAAACTACTTGAGTGTATTCTACTCTGAATACACTCGAGTGTATTCTAGCCTAACTCTCTCTCTCTCTATATATATATGTATATATATATATATATATATATATAATGTTACATATGTTCTTAATAGGAAACCATACATGGTTCCTTTAATAATGCGCATAACATCACAGCCGTGGATCCTGGATCCAATGATGTTTGGGTCATTGCCTACTTGAAGCCAAAAATGGGAAGTGGGAGCAGTTGGTTTCAATTTGATCTCTCATTTTCTCTCTCTTTGATTTGCAAACATTCTTAGAAACCTTTCCATTACAATCAAGAGGCAATTCCAAATTCAATAAACCCTAGTTTCATCTCCATTGGAAGGTTATTAAGGTTTTCCCTGATTCTCAATTCTCTCATCGTCCAAGCTACCATAGCATATATCTATAAAAGGGTAGAACCCCTCTATGGGACAACCACAATGAGACTGAGACTACAACTGACTCTAGGGTTTCTTCTCTTCTAGCGATTCTCCATCTACCACGATCCTTCTCCTCCTACCCCTTTGTGTATCTGGTTGATTAACCTTATCGTCATTTTCTTTGACCCGTCCGAGGTGCGTCAGCTGGAGCAAGCCCAAGTAATGATCAGAGATCTACCAAGTCTGACGAGGACTAGAGGTTCTCCCTAGACTCTGACATGATCCTGTCAAGACAAGGAAAGGAGAGTCAATTATTTGGTTGAACAACCTTGGGTCAGGTTTGCAAGAAGCGGATCACCGAGAGCTTGAAGATGAAAGCATGTAAAAAGACCTTCACACTCCTTGACTCAACGTTGGAAGGTAAGGCACTTTAGTCTTTTAGTCCATTTCCTTTTGCGAGCCACACAAATGTGTCCTGCTCTATTGGTATGAACTGATTGGCTCTGGGCCCGACCTCACTGGCGTGGATACTACCCACTTTGATGACGTGGCCTCTTCTGATTGGCCTAGACATGAATATTTTTCTTAAATTATAGTAATTAATTGGTAAATCCAAATAAGACACGTAATATATGAAATTTGATCAGAAAAATACAAGGAATGCAATAAAAATAGTTCCAAGACCTTATTCTGCTTATAAAGCTAAAAGTGCCCAAAGTTTATATCTTTGAATATGTTTAATATAAAAAGCCCTAAATTCTAAGTTTTGATGATCATAAGATGTTTAATTGATCTAAATGGTGAAAGACTAATATTTTTGGATAAAAGGGAGTCTAAGTTCTAATTTGAGATTAATAATTTATAAGTTGACAAATTATGGTTTTCTTTTGTTAAAAATGCATGTGATGATCAAATTAGGGTTTGTAAACCAAAAAGACTACAAGTGATAATTAGGATTTGGGAAGCCAAAACCCTAATGAAACCCTAAGTTGACTCAAAAACCCTAACTTGGAACCCAAGTGAGCCATAATGTGAGTTTATGAACAAAAGGGTGACATCAACTACTCCTAATAAAGGTATGTGGTTACGCCTATGACTACCTGACAAACAATTTTCATGTTTTTCTAAGGTTTGTCAGATTGATTGCAAATTTTACTATTGGTTGTTTATTTAATTCTTTTAATCTTAAAAGTGACTATGATTATCACATTATATAAGTATAACTTGCTCAACTAACTCTGATGGATGTAAGTGATACATGTGGGATGTATGATCAATCCTAGTTGAGATGATACATGGGGATAAGAGGGCATATCTATGAATTGTCATTATGGTGATAGGTGATCTAGCCCAGAAAAGATAATCGCCAGGCCTATGCATGAAATACCACTATGGTAACTGGTGAATGGGCCACAACCTATGTATGATGTGTCCACTATAGGGAGTAAACCCTAGAGAGAGGGTTCCCCACATGAGTACTCCATAGAGGGAGTGCCCCATAAAAATTAAGTTGAGAAGCTAGAAAGAAAATGCAAGTTCAAATTTTCTAATCATTATTGTTGCTATGGCTGACTATATTGTTACACATATGTGAATATTTTGTTTCCCCCACATACCAATATAACTTGTTATATTTATTGTGTTGTGTTTCATAGAAATTTAGGTAAATTCTATACATGGGGATATCAAGATATAATGATGGACATATTAACTTACTTGAAGGCATTAAAGTTAACTTGTAAGGAGGATTAGATAGATACTTCTTCTCATATAGTTCTCTTATGTACTGTTCTGACGACATACATTCATGTAACTCCTTAGAGGAGAATTTTGTAAACAAATTATGAGTTAATGAAATTATTTGCTATTGATTATTATTTTCTTAAAATCTGGATCCTTGGGAAAAGTTTAGGTAATGGATCTCATCTTTTTGGCCTTCATTTATTGGGGGGTTTGTGAGGTCGTTACATTTGGTATCAAAGCCCCAAATTTTTCAAATAATATTTAATAGTTTATATTTAAAATTAATATGTAGAAATATGAGGGAAATATTAGGACATTTTCTAAAGATTATGGTGCCTAGAAGGGACAACAATTCGGGGGCTGGAAAAAATTTCCTCCGCACCGCTAGTCAGCTTACGAGGACTCCCTATGCATCCTACCTGGATAAATTCAGATGATTGTGCCCAAAGTAAAATACCTATAAGTTTTCTTCTCATCTTGATTCATCCACTTTTCATCCTCTTTTCTTAATAAACCCAAAAAGGAACTTCTCTCCTCATCTAAAAGTTAGGGTTTTTGAGAAGAAGTAGGATTAAGACATCTTTCACTAATTAATGAACATATAATGAGGAAATAATGATAAAGTAAAAAAAAGGTTTCATGAGTTTTTCCTTACAAGGGTAAACCTTTAGATGGAGCCAGGATTAGCTTAGAAAATCTTGATAGAGTCAAGGGACATAGAAAACCCTAAAGTGGGTATGGTTCCTAATCCTAACCTTAAATCCTAGTCTAAACAATGGATAGAGAAAAGAGAGGAAACCTGATGAGCTGGGATACCCTAGCATGCCCATGCATGCAAGTACATGGAGTAAGGCATGGATGATACACAAGATAGGATTGTACTTACATGGCTAATAAGTGGTTACGTAATAAGGGAAATATGGAAACCCTTAGTGCAACTTTTAGGATTGGTGTCCCGACCTAGGGTGCGTCAAACCAAGAGTGGAGAAAAGATATATGAGGGAGTTAAGCCCTAAGATTGGGTTATGACTAGAAAGTCTAAATACCTTCTAGAAAGAACCCTAATAGGAATTGTGTCTCGACACATATACAAGTAGGAGGTAGACATGCATCTACGTGGAAGTGAGTGACATCAAAGTTGGAAAAGGGATTAGTTACGTGGAAGTGAGTGACATCAAAGTTGGAAAAGGGATTAGTTCTAAGACAGAGGGTTAACGCCTGTTGTATTATGAGATAGGCATACTAGATGGAATGGACGAGGAGTTTAATATTACATAATGAGATAATATGGTTTATGATAACCTGAGTTGGATTTGAGAATTTGAGTTTAGTTTTGAAATTTTGGACAATAAGATTTGATCATACAAGTGTGTGATTCTCTGATTAGATAAGATATGTGAGGATAAGATGTGAATATATAAGAGCCTCATCCTCTTCTACAAAGGGGAATCACTAGTTTTAGGACTAGTTATAGGGTTAACTCCAAGAGAGAGTGAGACCTAGAGGGAGTCAGGAACCTAAACTCCAAGAGATAAGAAATTACAAGAAATATTGGTATAATGGGTCCTAAACTAGACTACCGCTAAGTGGCTGGATTGAGTTATGCATGATCCCTAAAGGCTTGTTGTACCATAGATGTTGTTGACAGAACCAAACTCTAGAGATAGGGAAAGAGGCTTCTTACACAGATGTGTAGATGATATGAACACCTACCATCTAGGTGAGGGAAAGAGAGTCCTAAGATCTTGGAGAGGTAAGGAATGGTAATATGTTGTGAAGCCTAGTACTCGGGTTGGTAGTCCCTTGAGTAGGATTCTAAGAGTTTATTATGTGAAAGAGAGAGTTGGATAAGAATATTTCCTAAGTAGGAATTTAAGAAGAGAATGCCTTATCATGTTTTGGTCTGGTACATGTTTGAGTGGCTAAGTCATGCAGTTTGGATGACCAATGCTACGAAGGTACACTTGAGGTTCCTATACCAAAGAGGGAAAGTGGTGGAATCTAGTGCTTATAATGCTACTAAAGTTGAGTGAGCTCATAGAGATTGAGCATGCCCCCCCTCAAGTATTGGGTTGAAGAAATCCCCTATTGGACTTGAAAATATGTTTGATGATTCCCTTATGCAAGTTTGTTTAGCAATACCATACTGGTCCAACCCTGAGAGGTGATGAATGGGCATGACATGATGGTTTAATATGTTCTCTATCCACAATTGGTTAGCTACCTGCATGAAATATGATAATGTGAAGTAACTAGCTAACCTAAGGATGAACCCCTATTAAAGATCACAACCTAATATGAGTAAGAGAAAATGGGATAATTTTTTAACATAGTTATAGTTGACATGAGGAGTACATGGTAAATAAATTTTCCTTCTTTAGAGTACACTTTACCTATTTTGGACTACTATATGGTATGGATTAAAAAACGTACTTGGCATATGATATCGGATGAAATAGTTTTTTATCGAAGTCGGAGGGTTTTTTATTCATCTCGCCCCTCTCGTGCAAGCTAAAACATTGTTAACATTACAATTAAAACTATTGTTAATGGAATTAAACTTGGTAGTACTACTACCATGACATGATTCTTGTTTTATTAAATGAACTAATTCATTAGGTGGCAGACTATAGACATAGACTCCTCCTTGTGTTTTTTGGTGTGTTTTGGCCAGCGTATCCGCTGCCATATTCCCCTCTCTCGGGATGTTCCTACAGGACCAAGTTGGTTTCCATCTACTTTTTACCTTGGAAAACCACTTAGCCATCTTAGGGTAGTCTCCTCCATCTCCTTCGATTGCCTCTTTTGCTAGTTTTGAGTCGATTTCAAAGATGACTGTTCCACAGTTCAGGGACTGACCAACCTCAGTTGCTAACTCAATGGATTGTATCTCAACTTCAAGAATGCAAACCGCCTTCACCATTTTGGCCCATCCACCTATCCATTTCCCTTTGTGATATCTAGAGATAACAACAATTGTGGATGGTTTGTATTTACTATTGAAGGTAGCATCTGAGTTCATCTTCAAACAGCCTGGCCCTGGTTTCTCCCATTTCATGTCTGTCCGCTTACCAGTAACATTGACACTTTCATCTTTTGCCCATGCTTGAGCATTGATAGTCCATTCTTTGTAGATGAGGAAGCTCAAGTAAGTGTGAGGCTGCTGAATTCCTTTGAACACCTACAAGTTTCTACAGTGCCATATTTTCCAGCAGCCTATCATGAATTTGGTATTGTATTCTTTTTTACAAGACAAATTTTTGCTTAACCACTCCCAAGTATCCCCAAGCCTGAAGAATATGTCCCATATACATATGTCAAGGAGAGCTTTCCATGTCTCCAAGGCCCTCGAGTAATCTCTAAGGGCATGCAGGGTCGTTTCATTGAGTGCACCAAAAATAGGACAAGATGCATCCACAGTCAGTTGGGTTGCAACTCTTCTACTATTGGTTAAGATGGTGTTATGACCCATAAGACATAAAAATACCTCACCTTCATAGCTACTTTGGCCTTCCAGATAAGATCCCACTTTCCTGTGACTCATCTTTCCTTCTCTTGCCACATGATATCGTAGGCACTTCTGGAGGTAAAATTTCTTATGTCTGTATGCTTCCAAGCAAGCATGTCCCCATTCCCCTCAGAACGTAGGACTTCCATTTTTAGAATCTTCTAAGTGATGTCGTGAGGTAACCAATCATTCAAAAAGCTAGAGTCCCAGTTATTGGACAAGTTGATGAGGCTCACCACTCTTATATCTTATATATCTTCCGGGATGGGTCTGACAGTATATTCCGCAAGAGTTCTTTCCATGCACCACCATTTATCTGTCCAAGCATTGATTCTATGTACACTGATAGGGATGAAAAAGGAAATATCTTCTATAAATTGTTTGCAGTGTAAAACCGCCCGTCCCAGTCTGGACACTCCCGTGTTATTGACTTCTTTATACTTTGCATACTTGGTTAGTAGGCTATTATTCCAGTTAGAGTTTTTGCCTACAACAACTTCACAGGCATGTTTCTCAATAAGAGAGGCATTGAGTTCTCGCATCATTTTTAAGTCCAAGCCACCATGTTCCTTTCTGTACGTCATCTTGTTCTAGGCCACCAGAGATAATGGACGAGTTTTGTGATTTCCTCCCCAAATGAAGGCCTTTATACTGCTATCAATTCAATCACACACCTTCATGGGAATAACAATAGTTTGCATTACGTAATTAGGGATGGCAGTTAGAGTTGCCTTGGCTAGACAAACCCTTCCCTCCAGACTGAGGCTTCGAGCGGACCATGAGTTAATAGCTGATGTCACTCTGTCAATAGTGTTACTGTAAGTGTCCATTCTGACTTTTCCATGAATGAGGGAAACCCCTAGGTATTTACCCAGGTTTTCTGTCATAGTGAAGCCACTGATCCTTCCTATATATGCTTTCGAATTCTATTTAGAACACTCTTTGAGAAATAAATAGATGACATATTTACTGAAATGGCTTGTCCCGAGACCTTATCAAACCTCTCAAAACATTTGAGAATGGTTTTGATTTCTTTTACCTCTATCTTTCCAAACAAAAGCATATCATCCGCAAAGCATAGGTGGGAGATGCTTGGACCATTGTTGTATAGCTTGAACAGATGCCATTTCTTTTCTGAAACTAGGCTTTCAATTGATTGATATAGTCTTTCCAAACAAAGGACAAAGAGATAGGGGGAGAGGGGGTCGCCTTGCCTTAGACCCCTCATGTCTTTAAATGAGCCTGGAGCTTTTCCATTCCATAGAATAGAGACTTCCCCTCCAGAGATAGAGTTTAGAATGTAGTTCCTAATATTGCAAGGAATGTGCACCTTCTCAAGCGTGTCCAGGATAAACGACCAGGTCATCTTTTCATATGCTTTTGAAAGGTCAATCTTTATTGCCATCATCTTCTTTGATGATTTCCTCCTCATAATATGTAGGATTTCCTGAGCGATAATGATATTATCAGATATTCTTCTACTTGGAACAAACACACTCTGTGTTGGGGAGACCCATTTGGACAAATAGCCCTTAATCCTCTCCACAATAATTTTAGATGTGAGTTTTAGGCTAATGTTATTTAGAGAGATAGGTCTATAGTGTTCACACATCTCCAACTTGGACTTCTTGGGGATGAGAACCATACTAGCATCACATAGGACCTCCCTGCACAGCATTATTAATTGTAGACAGAAGTGAATTTTTAACTGCATGCCAATTTTTTTAAAATGAAGCTTCCATCCACTCCATCTGGGCCAGGGGCTTTGTGAGGATTGGTTTTCACAAGAATTTTGTGAATCTCATTCAGCATAGGCACCATCCCTACAGCTCGTTGTTCTGAGTCCTCCATGCTGCTAAAGACTCCCACAAACTTCTTGATCTCGTCTTCATTCTACAGTACTGGTTCAGCGAATAAAAACTTGAAGTGCTCAAATACTAACTTTCTCACTGCCTCAGTTTCTGTTATCCAGTTACCGTTCACGTCCTTCAGGGTTGTGACTGTATTTTTTCTGTGTCACTGCTTGACGTAGGCATTGTAAAATTTGGTGTTCGAGTCACCTACAGTGAGCCAGTTAATGTGACTCCTTGGCTTAAGATCATCCTCTTCACTTTTTAAGATTTTATTATATTGAGTTTCCATGCTAGCTATCATGTTCACCATAATATCATCATAATTATCAACAAGGCTCTACTGCAGCATATCGAGGTTTCTGAGAATTATTTTCTTCTTCCGTGTAATCTGTTTGCACTGATTAGAACCCCATTTGTTGATTGCACCCTTTGCGATCTCGAGTCCATCATGGAAGTCCAGTTCCTATGTCCAACAATTCTGAATGAGGTTATGGAATTATGTGGCTTTTAACCATAATTCTTTTATTAAGAATCTCAACAGGTTCTGGGTCCTCATGGTATTCCTTATGAAGATAGGGATATGGTCAGAGCAGTCTCTAAGAAGGTGTTCTACTACAAAGTGAGGGTAGGCGTGAATGAATTCTCTATTAGCCACCACCCTATCCAGCCGTTCTTGTAGTGCGCCATGTATATAAGTTAATTTGGGTCCACTCAATCCAAGGTCGGATAAACCAACTTCTAGGATAGTATTGTTAAATAAGGCAGCCTCATTGAAATTATAGTGTTTGCCTCCTGACTTCTCTTCTGGAATTAAAGTGGTATTGAAATCTCCTACAACTGCCCACGACATCTTGAAGGATTTTCTCATCTCAAAAAGGTGCTTCCAAAGCAGTTTCCGCACATTAATATGAGGATTAGCGTAAAAAAAAGTGATAAGGACATCATTATTCACTTTACATGTGATGAATTGATGGTGGCAGTTTATTCTCTGGACATCACATTTGCCATCTTTCCAGCAAATCCATATGCCACCCGAGAAGCCCCGAGCTTCACACCTGAAGGATTTTTTGAATCCGAGCCCTTTTATGGTTTTGACTGCATCCTCTCCACTGATTCTAGGTTCTAAAATGTCCACTAATTTGGGTTTCTTCTGGGAGATTATATCTATGAGGTCACGACAAGTATCATCATTGCCGATTCCTCTCGTGTTTTAGTAGATCATATCTATCATTAAAATAGAAAAAGGATAGAATAGATTGTGGTCCTGCAACATATACTCTATGCCACCATGGCATTTTTTGTATCTTTATCTTCATTAGCAACTATGTCCCCTTCGATCTCCTATTGTAAACGTGGGATCTTCTGGCTTTTCTCATAAGGAGGTTTGGGTATGTTCATCTTCATCTTCGGCCCTAAAACTGTTAATTTTCTTCCTAGGGGTAAATGAGTAAGGATCACATTGGGGTCGAGGTTAGTAAAAGGATCTGGATCCTCCATTACAGTTTCTGCTTTGTTTTTTCTGTTTACCTCTTCACCATCTATTGTTTTAGTAATATCTTTCATTCCTTCTTCGTCATTCTCATCCGTATTCACTTCCTTAGAGCTTTCCTCCTCCCCTATTACTCCATTGAAGACTTCAGCATCGTCCACATTAATCACCTCATTGACCTCGAGATTCACAGCTACACGGTCTTCATTTTCCTTTGTTTTGGTGGCCCTTGCTTTGTTAATGTCCTTCAGGACTTCTCTCTTATCATCTTCTATTACCACTGTCATCTTTTTTCATGTCTTTGACAATTTAGTCATCTTTGCAGTAGTATCCTTTTCAACTATGGTATCTTCATCCTCTTTGTTTTCAGCCAGATCCACTAGTTTAGCAAACTTATTTTGACCATTAGGTCCACTGCTAGTCTTTGTAGCCTGTTGTTTTTGTCTCATTCTCTATACACTTGTCTTTCTATGTTGTGTCTGCCATTTAGAGTCATTGTTCTCTCTTTGGGTATTAGAACTATGTCCTTATTCCTTGCTATGGTGATCCTGGTCCTCTTTGTGACTAGTTGTTGTTGTATTGGATGGACATTTACCAGCTAGTTGTCCTAGCTATTGGGTTTTAGGGGAGGCAGAGAAAGCAGCGGAAACAAAAATTTTCTCTCCCAAACCCGGAACAAGGAAACGCGCCAACGTCTATATAATAGGAAAGGATGGTTTGCAGAATCATACCTTGTCCCGAGGCTTGCTCGACAACAATACCTCACGCCTTGCGCGGTCTTCACCTCCGGTCTTGGACGGTGTTTGTGCAGCTCCTGGTCACACCGGGACTGACGACTCCTCCTCTCACTGGGACTGTCGGGGTTGACAGTTGTCCTCCTGAGTGGCAGAAACCTCCCGCCTCTGAAGTAGTCCACACGGACCACCTGGAACTCCACACTCCTTGTCCCACAAGGATTTGGAAGGAGTCGCACCCTCCTGTTGACGTACTAGTCTCCAACACACTCTCCTACTGCCAATTGCAACTGCAGTTGTCTTTCCCTTGTTGCGCCTCCCTTTGCGGGTAGCATTTCCTCGGGCTCTCTCTCGGTTACCAAAACTAGAGAGAACGACAACTTTGCAGAGCAGCTGGTTGCACTGAGTTGTACTTTGAGAAGCCCCCAATACCCCTATATATAGGAGGGTCATGGGTCAGGGTTCTCCATCCCAGGCAATGCGGGACTAAAAGCAGGAGTAGGAGGGTTCGAGATTTTCCACAAAAGCAACCAACTTGCAACCTGAACCGATCGTTTCACAACTGAAATGGTCGGTTGGGGATCTGAGCCGGTCGGTTGACAGTCAACCGATCGGTTGGGACCCATGAGCCGGTCGGTTCACTATCTGAACCGGTCGGTTCACTATCTGAACCGGTCGGTTCGTGGTCCTGACCAGTTCCCGATTGACTTTCCAACTTTTCTTTCTAATTGGTATTGAATACCGATCCTTGTTCCAATCAAATTGGGCAAGTGAAACGCAAGGAAAATTCTCACCAATCCTACTTTCCCAACTTGCCCGGTTGCAACAGTTGAACCGATCGTTTCAACACTTGAAGAAATCGTTCACCCTGTCCTTGAGCCGATCGACTCAACACTTGAGCCGACCGGTTCACCAAGCTCAGCCGATCAGTTCATCACATGAGCCGATCGGTTGGGAGTGCAGATTGTGCAGAATTAGTCAATTGCGATTTCAATCAATCTGATACTCTAATCAATATGTCCAACACCTTGAACACTATGATTTTGAGCTATCAATCAATTGAGTGTTTAAGTGAACTACTAAACTCCTTTAGTAATCAATCTAAACATTGTTTGTGGACAAAACTCCTCTTCCAGGTTAAATCCTATGTGTGTGACCCTGCAGGTCCATTTCACATTGGCAGTGAAAGTCCATAACACTTATGAATTCACAAGCAAAGAGCGGTGCCTAGTCACACATCAGTGCTACCCAAGTGAAAGTAGAAAGTTGGAGAACAACTTTCAATCCTACAATCTGTGAATGGTGTTACAGTGAATGTATAATTCCTTTGTCACTGATATCCCGAATGAACTCGAGGCATGGAACAATCATCCTGTCAATGTTCATTCACTTTCTTGATCTCAGAGTAGATCGAAAGAGATATGTATGACATCAATATCACATACTGATTCACACATGCATGCGTACGCCTATTTCAATCCTACTCATCAAGTGTCCTTGGATATCAAACTCCCTCAGGAGGGACAAATCCCATATATATCAATCACCCCTCAAAAGCCCCATGTGTCAAAGCCACCCAATCATCACCTTTATAACAACCCATGTTTCAGGACTGCGTTTGATGATGTCAAAGTGTGCCCAACGACATGTGTTGAGTGTAGTGATTTCAGGTCAAAGAATCACATTCACCACCATCACTGTGAGTACTAACTGTGACTACTATGTCATGGTTCCATGTGTCAAACTCACAGTGGGTCTGTCCGGTACACTTGTTTTCTAACAAGTACCTATGTGTTTGGTTTGATATCTCTATATCATGACTAATGAGATTCTGTCATCAACCAACACCACAATCTAGTCTTGTGTGTCATTTTTGTCTATCTACCTTCCACAATGACATCCGACTAGGGACATAACAAGAATGTACAAACTCTTAGCTTCCGTATGATCTCATCGTTCAGGTCCTCAACCTGAAAGCATACGTCATTGAGTACTGTCATTCTCTAGACATTCAATCTGTTCTATCACTAGCTCATATGACTGAACCAGAAAGAATTGGAAGCTTGCCTTTGATGTTTATCAAATCAATCTTAATGTATCCCACCAATCATCCCATGATTAGCTCTCAGGGCATACATACCAACAAACTCCCACTTGCACTGCGAGCCAATCACCCTTGAATCATATTCATAGTGATATTCAAACATGTCCCACGTGTTACTGTGCTCTAGTGCCAACATAGTGAGTAATGGCAACACCTTGCCAAAGTCAGTATAAATTGCATGTCTCACATCTCTTCGCTGTACGTTACACGTATGAGATGGAGTTTCCGTAATATGCGATCTAGTATTCCTTTGTTAACCTTTAGCCACATTGCATGATCAAGGATTCCAGACTTGTCATCAATGAGAGGAATATCTATAAGTTCATCTCATGAACTCCCAGATCCATATAGTATCCATTGTTGTTCTTCAAGACATGGATACTCGGAATTTCCTTTTAAATGACTTTATTGGAACGTTTCCAATTATCAACAAACTTTCACTTTTATATATCTTATATATATTTTTGCGATTAATTTTCTGTCCTTTCGGAAGTTCGCATCAATGTAACTCTTTACATCGAACTCTTGCTTATTTCCATAGAACTAGTACTCCTCAAGTACTTATCAAGTTCTTATGATTTCCAATAACCCTTACTGGAAGTAGACAAACATCCACTCGTCATGTCCCACATACAAGTTATCAGGATGAGCACATCATATTGCCATGTCATACATACAAGATGATGAATGCATTTTGTTCTTGCCATGTCAATACATGCAAGATAATGGGATGATTACATACATGATAGATTCACATCTATTATTAGTGTTCCCATTCTTCATAAGAATTGGACACTTGGCCTTGGGATACTGACTCCATGTAACATGGACAAGTTTTCTCCCACTGAATCAGTGCATACTGAACCCTTCAGTACAGATTGCCTATGTATGCTTTCTCTCTTCAGGTCAAGAGGTTTTCGAGAACTATCTCTATAGATCTCTATTCCTATCACATAGGAAACATCTCTATCTTCCTTAAAGATAATTTCCACTTTTGGATTTCCATTCTAGAACATTTCCATTTCACATCAATATGTGGAATGTAAATACACTCCCACTAAATCACAGATCCCTTCTTTATCTTTGACATATCAGTCAAACCCTTTGACTATATCATCAAAGTAAAGATCCAATTTTGAGTTTCTTATACTCAATCAATCACATTGATTAGTCCATTGTAACTTATAGACTTCATTTGCATTAGTGGATTCATAAACCTTATAGGTTGTGTCACATACACATCCTTGTTTTATTCCTCATAGGAATGCGGTTTTAGTATCCATATGCCAAATGTCTTAGTCATTAAGTTGCAATCAACAAGCATCATCCTTCTCAAAATGTTATCCATGTGTCTTAATACTTAAGACTTATTTGCACTTATGGATTTCATCCAATGGGTGCTACCATCAAGGTCATACCTTATGGTTCACATGGATGTCATTTAGGATGTAATGGTCATAAACCATAACTCAAAATTCGGTTCCTCATATTCATCTAGATAGTTGACTCATCATATGAACAACTCATCACATAGATAATTGAGGTGTATCTGTTAAGGATAT
Source organism: Alisma plantago-aquatica (assembly GCA_963693085.1). Classification (NCBI taxonomy): domain Eukaryota; kingdom Viridiplantae; phylum Streptophyta; class Magnoliopsida; order Alismatales; family Alismataceae; genus Alisma; species Alisma plantago-aquatica. Next base: position 570,316,127 of record OY856412.1, read on the forward strand.
AAGAACTCACAACCCTTGTGATTCTTAATTTCTTTTATTAGTGTGGGGTATTCTTTTATTAAGAAGATTTCAGTTATTTGATAATCATTCTCTAACTCCTTAGAGTATGATTCCTTCTTGATTTAGACATCACCATGCCTTAATCATGAGTTCACTATGATACACTATCATAATCACTCATAAGGATCTCAAACATTTGGTCCAAGTATTTCATTCATTGATCTCATCAAGAATTAACACTTTACCAAATTTGCACTTCATCTATGATAATCTTCAACACTTCAAGATATTCATATTGGTATTTCTCTAAACACCATTTGAAGTATTAGCATTCACTCCAATAGGTATGTAAATACATCACATGTATTATACCTAATAGGATAATCATTCTCCCACTACCATTAGTGAAGATTGATTAATCATGTACAAGAGATTCATGTCTCTTACTGGTTCTCTAACCAAAAGAGTCTAGATTTATCCATCACATGAATTTCTCATGATTGATGCTAATTTGATTGTTTGAGTTATAAATAACTTTAGGTATCATTTTATCTTATGCATACCATGTATCACAAGATAAACAAGTCATTGCCACAAATATCATATCTTTAAGATTGAAACATCAACTTTATTAATTGCCATCATTGTCATACAATATGGAAAAATAAAGTGTTTCTATCTATTGGCAATATATGAAATAGCAGTTCTCAACTCTATTTCGTGCCCTTTAGGCTGAAATAAACTGAAAGATACTCCTATCTATGGCAGCAACACTTGCTCCAATGATGGGTACTCCTTTCTTGGTCCTTTCACCAAGGCCATCACTTCTTTGCAGATGTTGCATATCATATATGATAGATCCATATCTTGGTATCATATACCTCAGATAAAGAAGTGGTTCATTTCATGATACCTTAGGTGAAGATCTCCATCCCCTCCTTCATCTTCTTTTGTTCTTCCAAATATAGAGGGAAATTCCCTCATACACCCTTTCCCCATGTGCCTTGAGGCTGAAGACGGCTTGGATTGCTGGCTAGTATCAGAACAACTCTTTGCTTTGCCCTTATCCTTGCCCTTAAAAATTACCTTTCTCTTTGATCACATCAAAGATTATGGTTTGTCTTTCTTCATCTTTGCCTCTACTATCCTCAATATGTCCAACAACACTATCAATGCTTATCAAATTTGTTCATGTTGTAGCTTATCATGAATTCTATGATTCTCGCAACATTTGCAGTATCATACCAATAGCCAACCCTTGGCTCAGAGGAAATCCTTCTTAGTCGGGTTTTCCACATACCCAATCACATTGAGTGTGTGAATACCTTACTGTATTTCCTTCTGTCATGACATACTAGGACAGTGTCTTCGAGACATCATATGTCTCATGTTGTTTCTGCAACTCATAATTCAGAGAACACAACACCAAGCACTCCTCATCAATGTCATCCTCGGTATGCTTCCATAAGCATACTTTCAGCCATTGATGTGGTGGGATCGAGTTCATCTGGTTCTGGTATAGATAGGACTTAGAGCTTTCACTCTTTGAGAACACTTCTCATCATCCTAACCAGTCGTGGAATTATTCCCATTTAATTTGTTGGTCTCAAAGACCGATCACAAATAAAGTGATTTGTTGATTAACCATTTATTTTAACAAAAGGAAACATATGAAATTTTAGTCAAAAAATCTTTTTGACTTGTTTGATTGATTTGAAAAGTTGATGAGAAAATTAGGCCTTTAATTAATTATCGCTCCCACTATTTTACTTCAAATTGATAGCCCTCACCATCAATTCGGAAGATTGCAGCGTACAACCTTCTAGTGGGCAAGATCCTGAAATCCTCTAAATCATGGACCAGCTTGGGTTGTCACCCACAACTTAGATCTCTCAGGTAGGCAACTCTTTCCAATTGCATCATATGGAACTCTTGATAAGATGTCATATGCAACTCCTTGCTATGATCATCTCCATGCCTCAAGGTGCTAGATCCTATCTAGGTCACCTTGTTAAGTCTGACCCAAAGCAAACACGATGAATATGCACCCTGCTAGGGCAGACCCACACATTCATCCTTCACGCTTGCACGAGATAGACGGTGCACCACGCTAAGGCATGCCCACACTTGGTCGATCAAGCTTTTCACGTGTGTTGCATTTGGAAGGCATCTAAAACTTAATATTTAAGGAGGGATTTTGTTTTTATATACATATACATATCCAATCACCACAATATATAGTATGTATCATATACATGCTATATCCCACAGAAAACATGCAAAACGATAAAAGCGATGATTATGGCCATCCTAATGTGATTCCTCGAGCCAAGAGGAATCACGGTCATCTAGGTCTACATCACATGCAACCTATACAAGATGAACTCTGTGCTTTGCCTTTGGAGTACATCAACTCATCACATGATTGACTTGCTCATTCTGGCCTGGTCGTCTGGGTGCCACCAGCCGATCGGTTGGCTCCTCCAATCGATCGGTTTGCCTGGTCGTCATGCATCTCGTCATGGCCGCCACCCGCTCGTCTCGCTCCTCGAACCGGTCATCAACCGATCAGTTCACTCCTTGAATCGATCGTCTGGAACGTCAACTGATCGGTTCATGCCTTGAACTGACCGTCTCAGCTGTCGTCTTGATGTCCTCCTTTCTTTGACATAACAGGAAATAAAATCTATCCTAATTTTAAATTGCTTAAAAGGGAAACCCCGAGTTACATTCAGGGGGAGCAAAGGTAGGAAAGAATCTCGAATTATTTTGAGTTACATCAGGAATAGGAGAGGGAAGATCGGTGCGCAGACCGAGATGCAAGAAACCACATACAACCATACACAGATAGGGTTTATTGGCCATAACCATGCTATACATCCACCACAAAACTCGTTTAAGGGTAACGCATATTGAGTGCATTAATAATACATATCATATATGTAATTGGGATTTGTGGATTTAGGATTGGACATGCATAAAGCCAATATTATTCACATCGTATGCAATAAATAATAGCGACAAACCAAAATCGATCATATCGATATTCCTAAAATATAGAACAGTTAACCTGGCTCTGATACCACTGTTGGGTTTCAGGGGAGGCAGAGAAGGCAGTGGAAATAAAAATTTTCTCCCCCAAACCCAGAACAAGGAAACGCGTCAACGTCTATATAATAGGAAATGATGGTTTGCGTAATCATACCTTGTCCCGAGGCTTTCTCGGCGATAATATCTCACGCCTTGTGCGGTCTTCACCTCCGGTCTTGGATGGTGTCTGTGCAGCTCCTGGTCGCTCCGGGACTGACTCCTCCTCCTCTCACCGGGACTGTCGGGGTTGACAGTTTTCCTCCTGAGCGGCAGAAACCTCCCGCCTCTGAAGTAGTCCACACGGACCACCTGGAACTCCACACTCCTTGTCCCACAAGGAGTTGGAAGGAGTCACACCCTCCTGTTGACGTACTAGTTACCAACACACTCTCCTGCTGCTAATTGCAACTCGGTTGTCTTTCCCTTGTTGCGCCTCTCTTTGCGGGTAGCACTTGCTTGGGCTCTCTGTCGGTTACCAAAACCAGAGAGAATGACAACTTTGCTGAGTTGTACTTTGAGAAGCCCCCAATACCCCTATATATATAGGAGGGTCATGGGGCATGGTTCTCCATCTCGGGCAATGTGGGACTAAAAGCAGGAGTAGAAGGGTTTGAGATTTTCCACAAAAGCAACCAACTCGCAACCTGAACCGATCGTTTCACAACTGAAACGATCGGTTGGGGATCTGAGCCGGTCATTTGACACTCAACCGATCGGTTGGGACCCATGAGCCGGTCGGTTCACTTTCTAAACTGGTCGGTTCGTGGTCCTGACCAGTTCTCGATTGACTTTCCAACTTTTGTTTCTAATTGGTATCGAATACCAATCCTTGTTCCAATCAAATTGGGCAAGTGAAATGCAAGCAAAATTCTCACCAATCCTACTTTCCCAACTTGCCCAGTTGCAACAGTTGAACTGATCGTTTCAACACTTGAAGCAATCATTCACCCTGTCCTTGAGGCGATCGACTCAACACTTGAGCCGACCGGTTCACCAAGCTCAGCCGATCGGTTCATCACATGAGCCGATCGGTTGGGAGTGCAGATTGTGCAGAATTAGTCAAGTGCGATTTCAATCAATCCGATACTCTAATCAATCTGTCCAACACTTTGAACACTATGATTTTGAGCTATCAATCAATTGAGTGTTTAATTGAACTGCTAAACTCCTTTAATAATCAATCTAAACATTGTTTGTGGACAAAACTCCTCTTCCAGGTTAAATCCTATGTGTGTGACCCTACAGGTCCATTTCACATTGGCAGTGAAAGTCCATAGCACTTATTACTTCACAAGCAAAGAGCGGTGCCTAGTCACACATCAGTGCTACCCAAGTGAAAGTAGAAAGTTGGAGAACACCTTTCAATCCTAAAATCCGTTAATGGTGTTATAGTGAATGTATAATTACTTTGTCACTGATATCCCGAATGAACTCGAGGCATGGAAAAGTCATCATGTCAACGTTCATTCACTTTCTTGATCTCAGAGTAGATTGGAAGAGATATGTATGACATCAATATCACATACTGATTCACACATGCATGCGCATGCCTATTTCAATCCTACTCATCAAGTGTCCTTGGATATCAAACTCCCTCAGGAGGGACAAATCTCATATCTATCACTCACCCCTCAAAAGCCCGATGTGTCAAAGCCACCAAATCATCACCTTTATAACAACCCATGTTTCAGGACTGCGTTTGATGATGTCAAAGTGTGCCCAACGACATGTGTTGAGTGTAGTGATTTCAGGTCAAAGAATCACATTCACCACCATCACTGTGAGTACTTACTGTGATTACCATGTCATGGTTCCATGTGTTAAACTCACGGTGGGTCTGTCTGGTACACTTGTTCTCTAACAAGTACCTATGTGTTTGGTTTGATATCTCTATATCATGACTAATGAGATTCTGTCATCAACCAACACCACAATCTAGTCTTGTGTGTCATTGTTGTCTATCTACCTTCCACAATGACATCCGACTTGGGACATAACAAGAATGTACAAACTCTTAGCATCTGTATGATCTCATCATTCAGGTCCTCAACCTGAAAGCATACATCATTGAGTACTGTCATTCTTTAGACATTCAATTTGTTCTATCACTATCTCATATGACTGAACCAGAAAGAATTGGAAGCCTGCCTTCGATGTTTATCAAATCAATCTTAATGTATCCCACCAATCATCCCATGATTGGCTCTCAGGGCATACATACCAACACTAGCTTCCCACAGAAGTCACAGGAGTCAGGGAAAACTTCATATTCGATCTGATAGATCTCTTTAATGATGCATATAATATTGATAAGTGGTTTTGAGGTATCGATTTCAATTGCGAGCCTAGAAAACTTACTTCTTGATCTGGCCATAGTATGAGCATCTACTTTGATGAGGCTGCCTAAAGCCAGTCATATGTAATCGAACATGGTGGACACATAAAGATGAAGCGGTAAATCCAATATCCTTACCCAAGTGATAAGAAATCTTAGTAGATCCACTATTGGTCTGAAAGTGGGGTCCCATTGCCAAATGGCTAGGAATTTTCCAAAGAGCTTCCATGGGCCTTCAAACAACACAGTATCATAATCACTCCTGCTTGAGAATTTCACTACATAGTGTCTGGGATCAACTTCGTAGACATTGTATCTTCCTATAAGGTTCCACAGAGTTTTTAGTTGATCTTGCATAGTCATGTAGCCCATGTTTGAGCCTATAAGTCTAGTAACCACTGTGTATTTCCGCGGTCTTGCTAGGTCCTCCTCGACGTCTGGGTTTATTTCCAATATTGGGCATCCATCTGTTACCTTCAGGGTGATGTCTGTGGTGGCCAGTTTGTTTTCAAATAGACTATCTAGGAAATAGTCTTATTCGGAGTATTGGTCTTCTCCATAAGTGGAACTGCCTATAGTAGTTGTTTTGTGACTTTCATAGTCATGATTCCTCTCCTTGCCAGCATCTTCTCCTGTGGAGTTCAGAACACCCCATCTAGGGACTTCATTTACAGGCTTGTCGTTGTTTTTGTGTATATGAGGGAAAGGATCAACATGATATCCATCTCGGTCCTCCACATCAACCTATTTTCCCAAGATCATCTTTTCGATTGTTTCCCCTCATCCCGGTGTACTGTAACTCAAAATCGATGCTCGATATGGATACCTTGACACCCTCTCGTGATCTCCTTCCCAGTTCTACGGGGATGTCATGTCCTCTCCGTGGATTTCCATCTGTATCCATGTATGGTGGATGGTTTCCTGCATGATCATGTTCCCTGAAGCCCCCTTTACCCCGTCCAACACCTTCCCCTTGAAGGTTGTCGTCTCCATCTCCCCTTCGTCCCCCAGAGTCTCCAGAGCCCCCAGAAACCCTAGCCGCCCCCATCCTTAGTAATAAACACCTATCGAATGAAATAGTTGTTCTTATAGCTCTGAACACATGAGACATAATACATTGGTCCCATTGTATCTAAATGCTTCAATTCATGGTAGTATGGTACCAACAGAGAACCAACTCTTGAGTTGTAGAACACGAGATATAATAATATAACTCTAAGGTAGAAAATGCATCGATTAATAATGGAAAACATGCCTAAAGTACAAGTACCTTATAGTAATATAAATCTCTATTGTTTCTAACAAATGCTAGTTATATCTCTTCTTAAAATAAGATCTTCCCTAAAAGGGCAGATGCACAAATTAGTTTAACAATTGAGGTAAAATTAAATGCCACTTAAAACTTAAGAGATTAAGTGCATAAATCACAAAAGCACATATATTGAGCATGAATCTTTGGACCCATGTATGAACATATCTAAGGTACATGAAAAAAGGTCACTATGGCTGATAGAATGGGACCGAGCCTATATGGGTAGGCCGCCATGAGCCCAATAAAGGGACATAAAGAAAACTATGGGTGCTCTAAGAGATGAGGGAAATTTGGGTGAAAGAATTTTAAACGATATATTGTGCTTGAATAATATCATAGAAACCTCTAGAAAAATTTGTAATGCAATAAATAATGTCTTAGCATCTCAATAAATCCCTTAGGGAAGGGTAGGGCCACAAGACACCTTAAGATCTTGTAGGATGATTAAAGGTACATAAGACTTATGAGGATGGGAAATGATCATGCACTAAGTGCATGAGGCCCTTGGGGTTCAAGAGGAGATCATTCCAAAGGTACCTATTCCCTAGAGATCTTAAGGGAGAGAGTGAGGCTAATGAGACATGGGATTTAGATGAAAAGAATGCTACAAGTCATGAGATGATGTTTGAATAAAAACCTTAAATGGAATTGTGCATAGACCCCCCAAAAAATCACATTTCATGTGAGTGCATAGAAAGAATATTATGGAACTAAAAGGTATTCATATAATGGAGTCATTGTTGAGAGTGAATAAAAAAGTAGAAGTTTGAAAGATAATGTGTGATTACACCATCTCTGCCTTGGAATGGGATAAACTTTGTATTTGGACTACATCCAAATATTCATTTCATCTTGTTATGAGTGTTAGAGATTGGGTAGACACATGTTAGGATAAAAAAAAAGATATAAGATAGTGAATACCTAAGTTGAAATTTAATGTTATAACCTAGGGTTACATGAATTACCACACCCTTAAATAGTGATTAGTAGATCGAAAACCTTGGTGAAAAGGTAGTCACTGAGTGAAATTGGATAAAAAATGTAATTCCAAATGGAATTGAAGTGACAAGTAGTCACTTAGTGATGGATAGGGTTTGAGGACAAAATCCTTCAAGGAGGGGTGAATTTTGAATCCTCAAATTTTGTATATTCAAATTCTATGAATATACGATTTAGTTTGATGAGAGACACAAGAATAATTTTCTAACCCTGAATGGCAACACAAGTACTAAGACATCCAATGAAGATAATCATAAAGTGGTTTTAAAATTTGAGATAGTAAAGGTTCTTTGGAAGCACCACGGTGAGGATGAAGCCTCATGGGAGCTAATGGTGAACATGGAAGCACCATGGTGAGGATGAAGTCTCAGTCTAAACTTTTGTATGATTAGTTGAATTTCAAGGACAATATTCTTATAAGAGTGAAAGGATGTTACAACCTGGTTTTTCACATGTATTTATGTATATTTATTTGAATGCAAATAATGGATTTCTAAGGATGCACTAGAAATCTTGGCGTGCTTTGTTTTAAAAATATGATTTTGATTTGAAAATCACCATTGAAAGAATTTTTGTGATTTTACTATCTCAATAAGTCCAATAATGGATTTGGGAATAAGGAAGAAAGAAAAATCCAACAATTATGTGAAACATAAAATATAATGGATATTAATAATGTAATTTTGGAATCATGTGGGATTTTATAGAATAGTGGTTTTAAAGGCCACTAAAGGTTTGTTTTCATTTTCACATGCTTCCTAGAAAATAAAGGTCATCAAAATAAAGAATATGGAAATAGAGAGAAAGAGAAAAGGATAGTTTTGATGCCTTTAATAATAAAATAAAAGACAAAAATTTGAGATTAATAAAAGTGGATTTTTCTTTCTATTTTTGGTATCAAACCTTTCCCATGTTTAGATAAAATCATCAAGAACTTCCCTTCAAAATTTGAGAGAAAAAGGACTCTCCATGTGGAGTGGGTAATTAAAATAAGAATTTACTAAATTAGCATGTTTCGACTATAAAATTAATTCCAATAAATCACAAAAAATAGATGAAGGCTGGTAAAGACTTAAATGGGTTGCCTTCCTAATTTCATATCCATATGATGTTCCTAATAGCCTATGAAAAATTGAGAAGGTATATGGACCTACTTGAAATAAATGAATTATTTTCTCTATTGAAGAGAGAGAGAGATAAGGGGCATCTAGAAATATCTTTTTGATACCAAATCTTTCCCACATCCATATTTCACCATTACAAACCTTCCCTAAAAATTTGGTATCAATTGGAGGAGGGAGGAGAGAGTTATGGGTTTTATAGTTTTTCATAGAGTGAATGGATTATGGAAGAATGAATGAATAAATAAATAAATATATATATATATATATATATGTGTGTGTGTGTGTGTGTGTTTCTAATAGGAAACCATACCCGGTTCCTTTAATAATGCATGTAGCACAATGTCTGTGGATCTTAGATCCAACAATGTCGGGGTCATCGTCTACTTGGAGATAAAAAATGGAAATCGGGAGCAATTAGTTTCAATTTGATCTCTCATTTCTCTCTCTCTGATTTTCAAACATTCCTAGAAACCTTTCCATTGCAACCAAGAGGCAATTCCGAATTCAATAAACCTTGGTTTCATCTCCATTGGAAGGTTATTAAGGTTTTCTCTGATTCTCGTTTCTCTCATCGACCAAGCTACCATAGCCTAGAGCTATAAAAAGGGTAGAACCCCTCTGTAGGACAACCGGACCGTGACCAAGACTCTACCTGACTCTAGGGTTTCCTGTTAGCTAGTGATTGTTTGTCTAGCACGATCCTCTCCTCCTGCCCCTTTCTGTATCTAGTCGGAGAACCTTCTCGTCAACACCTTTGGCCCGATCAAGGTGCGTTGTATGGAGGCAAGCCCAAGTACTAATAAGAGGTCTACCAAATCCAGTGAGGACTAGTGGTTCTCCCCATAGCCTCACGCGGTGCTCTTGATACAAGGAAAGGAGAGTCACAAATTCAGTTGACCAACCTTGGGCCAAGTTCACGAGAAGCAGATACACAAGAGGTTGAACATGAAATCCTATAAAAAGACCTTCATACTCCTCGGCTCAACGTTGGAAGGTAGGGACACTTTAGTCTTTTAGGCCATTTCCTTTGGCCATGCAAGTGCAGCCTGCTCTATTGTCATGAACTAATTGGCTTTGAGCTCAACCTCGCTGGCATGGATACTATCTGCCTTGATGATGTGGCCTCTTCTGATTGGCCTAGACATGATTATTTTGCTTAAATTATAGTAATTAATTGTATATCCAAATAAGACATGTAATATATGAAGTTTGATCAGATAAATACAAGGAATGTAACAAAAATAGTTCTAAGAACTAATTCTGCCTCTATTGCTAAAAGTACCTAAAGTTTCTATCTTTAATAGGTTTAATATATAAAAACCCTAAATTGTAAGTTTTGATGATCATAACATGTTTAATTGATCATAATATTCAAAGACTAATATTTTTGGATAAAAAGGGATGCTGGATCTAATTTGAGATTAATAATTCATAAGTTGATGAATTAGGGTTTTCTTGTGTTAAAAATTCATATGATGATCAAGTTGGGGTTTATAAACCAAAAAAGCATTACACATGATAATTAGGATTTGGGAAGCCAAAACCCTAATGAAACCCTAAGTTGACCCCAAAATCCTAACTTGGAACCCAAGTCAGTCATAATGTGAGTTTATGAATAAAATGGTGACACATGGGTATCTTGCTTAATTTTAGGATAGTTGCTTGATTGGTTGCATTGTTGCCTTTTTTATTAGACATCAAGTAATCCTGAGAAAGGTATGTGGTTATGCTTATGACTACCCGACTTAAATGATTATAAATGTTAAGCGATGTGCATTGATTAATATTAATGAAATGCATACCTCAATAATCAGATAGGTGTTGATCAATTGATGAACATTGATTGTCATAGTGATTGATCTCTATAACTCTATTGAGTATCCCTTGATTTATAGAGGCCGATGGAGATGGATTGAGATATTTCCAATGAAGTATTTTGTTGAATTATAAAGGATCAATCAATAAGAAGAGTATTCAGAAAACTTGGCTCAGAAAGGATAAATATATAAGTATATGCACGTACTTAATGATGATTATAAGGGAAATAATGCATGGCAAATCCAAAAAATTGGATATTACTAACCCCAAACTTAGCATCTATCTTTTTGTCAAGCTAATCATCAGAATCAGAATGTTGATCCAAACATGTTAGGAGGTAGGACATGCAAATATCAAAGGTGATGAATGATAAAGTTATATGCTAGCATCTTATAAATATGGTCTACATATTCTCAGTCAGCTCATCCTCCTAAAAGCATCATATGTCTTGAGTTTTCTTTGATCTTGTTTGATTTTATTACTTAATGTTTTAATAAAAATTGGTCATGTACTGTCTCATGATGCACACTTCCTTTCTAAGGTATCCTTCACTCTCATTTTTATTTTTAGAGTGGTGTATGATGGATGGGTAGGATAATACTGATGGGTAATCCTTCACTTCATTATGTTATTCAACTATAGGTCCATTTAGTAGGCAATTGGTCCCTATAAGTCCAATCCAGTTGGATTTAGAATGTTATATCACATCCTCTGTACTACAACCTTGGATTGACATACTTTTAATGAACATTATTGTAGGTTAGGTTTGTATGTTGTTTGCTTTGAATATTACTACCAAAGATGACATATTTTCATTCTTAAGTGCAACAATAAACTATTTATGTAACACCGTTGCTTTCTTAACATGGCACAACTTTCAAATTTTTATTCACACTCCACCTTTTATCCTTCTCTCTTTTTAGGATTTTTAGGTATTTTTTGGAATCGAAGATGGGACATATCTTCCCTTTTCTTGGAGTGTGATTCTTTGAAATATTGGGAGCATAAATTTCTTTTGAGTTAAGCTAAGAAAAGATCTTCTTGATGAAATTTTCATGACTTAGGTCATTTATGAATCCCTTGACTGGGCCTTCATCTTGTGTCATATTAACGATTATTCACATTTAGATGTTTCGTAATGCAATCATTCTCCAATAATAGGTATTTTAGGTGAAATGCTCTTATGGATGCTAATTACATGATTTTCATGTACTTTGATTGCTACTTAATGGAAATGAGAGTAGGAGTTGAAATCTAGGGTTTCATCAGGCTTGGAGGAGTCTAAAATGAAAGAAATATCATTCCTCACCTACCCCCATTGATAATAATTACATTAAAGAAAATTTTTTTTTATGAATGACCAAGTTCAAGATCAAAAGTTCATGCTAAAGCCCCCAAAAATGTTTGTGTTAACTCAATGCAGCCGTGCCACCGAGGGAAATATCATAGACTAGATACCCAAGGACACTCACCCACACTGACCCACTTTCACCAGAATAATCATGGTCCCCAATCATCAATCGACCATGCCAACCAAAATGACCATGGCAACCAATATTTAGAATGACACTTCTCTAGAAAATGACCCTCCTCAACTCATTCACCACAACTGTGGTACTTGCCACAGTCATGCTACCTCAATCCCACCATGGCTATGTTGTCTAAAATGACTATGCTACCTAACTTCCAAAATCCAAAATCAATCTGACCATTTCACATTTTAAGAATGGCTACTTTATACCACCATGACCATTCTCACACTCACCCACCATGGCATTTCTGCCTAGAATGTCTGTGCTATCCACCAAAATCCTATTACTTCTATGATATCATTTTCCATCTTGTCATCACTTAACCCTATGCCCATCCACCACTATATTAGTGGTGTCTAGGGTAATAAGGTTTTCCCCCTTAAGCATTCATTCCACCCACCTACCATCTACATATAGCACTTCACTCCCATTTAATCATGTTACACCTCATAACCCTAACTTTTAGGATTTTGGCTACTACCCATTCCATTTCCATAATAATCCACCTTGGAGGACAGAAGTGATCAAGCTTGCAACTACTAAATAAGGAGAATTCTTCCATGACTTTGAGCTCCATGGATTCTTCTATCTCCTTTTCTCCATTTTTTGATTTTTACATTGTCATGAGTAGCTAATCCCCTTTGGTGGGAAGTTTGGAAGAATAAATGTGACTTTGATACCACGTTGGGGAAACATTATGGTAAACACCATGATTTTGTTGGTAAATGCTTTCCTTATGCTTCTATATGTTACTTAAACCTCTTTCTATGGCTATTGAAGCTTTAACCACCTAAGCCGTGGAGAATGGTGTATATATGGCATTTTGGGGGAAAAGCTCCTAAGTCCAACTTATGGGTCCTTAGGTAGCTACCCCTATTCCTACATATCCATCTACTCCCTACTCTTAGATGCGAGATATAGCTAGTAGTGCCTTACTTAGTGTTATTAGCAAAGAGCATGTCTATAGGTTTGTTGGAGTGTAAAAGGAGGTGACACACCCTTCTCCTATGCTCCATGCCACTCTTTGCCACTAAGAAAATTAGGAGAATCATTCCTAGATGCCTAAACTAATGTGATTACAACTAAAAAAAATAAAAAAATAAAAAAATGTGATTGTAACTGAATTATATCCATATTCTAATAATTGAGGTTGGATAGGGAGTAACATAAACTAATTCCTCTATACACTACCTATACCACACATAGTCAACTAATAGTGTAGGATAATTCACCAGAATTCTACTATGTTGTTTTCTTAGATAACATGGTTTGATTTAAGGTGTTGCATGATATGGCCTTAACTAGGTTGATAGTCACATTTACCTTCAAACGACTCACTTTCACAATGAATTGCTTAAAACCCTAATTGTTCTTTTCCTAAGCTAGTACTAACCTACTTTGCTTCCTTATTTATTTGCCCAACTAATTGCCTCTCCCATGTTAGTGTGCCTTTTCTAGAGTAGTTATCTCTTATCTTTAGTCTTTTGTTCTAGATTTTTCTAGTTTATTTTTTTCTTATTTCTTAGTGAAATTAATAGCTTAGTTTAACTAGTCATTCTCTTTTTGTCTTAATTATGTTCCATTGCTTGTCAATTAGGGTTGCTTATGATTAGTGCAGTGCTGATTGCTAGTCTAAGTTTAGTGTAATTGCCTTTCTTACTTGCTTAGATGACATTGTTTGTTTATGGATAACTTGGGTTTAATTCTTGCTCATTTCCATTTCCTATTTAATTAGTGTATCCAAACTCCAAAGTAAAACTCTAAAAAACCTAGAATCTACAATAAGAACTAGTAAAATGAACCTAGTTCTAGGACCCCCATCTCTCCCTATAGATCGAACCCTAACTTGCCTGCTCTATACTACACTCTGACTCATGTGCTTGTGGGATAAAAACTATTTTGTGTATCTAAGTGTGTAAATTAAGGCCTTACAAAAAATTTCTAGCCACACTTGTCCCTTAGTCAGTCCAGTCATCTTGGTAAAATTTGCATTGTTTTAATTGGAGAATGGCACAAAAACATGATCATTCATTGAAGACAAAATAAGGTCCTAACTTGTTTTCTTATGAAAAGAAAATGCATAAATATAGCATGGAGAACAATTAGAGTCAGGTTTTTGGGAGTATTGAAGACATCCTTAGAATCAGAATTATCTATCCCTTTGAGATTAAAATTTATCTAAAATTAGGAATTCGAAAGTGATAAATGAAACAAAATTGTACCTCCATCACCTAATTACACCACCAAATCATGCACGTCGTTCTAGAGTGGAAAAGTAAGGAAAAATTGTAACATGTGAGGCTTAAAATAACTTGGAGGTAGAGTTCTTAATCTTCCTATTGGGAGTGCTAGAACTTGATCACATAATCACCATGCAAGAGATGATAACTTTTTCCTAGCAATCTTCCACCTATACTTGAATAACATATAAGGAATAGATCTTGTAAAGGATGTGGAACCCACAATCATTAGGCAAATTTTTGGTTGGGGTCTGAAACAGAAGAATTTCCACTTGATCGTTCATCATTCCCTTGATTAAAGTGGTATCCTTTGCAATGTATTTTGATAAAATTTATGAGCTCTAGAGTGCTGAATTTAGCCTGACATTCTATTTTGCTATTAGTGTTTGTGGAATTTTTGAGATGGAAAGATTGAATAAGTTGTAAAAGTTGTTGTAAAATATTGCCTTACACTCTCTTATTAATATTGAGAACAATGTCCAATGGTTATCATGAAGAACATGAAGAAAGATGCAGTTGAGTATGGCCAACTGTAGATCTTCAACTAAGAGATATTTTTCCCAAAATTTTCCTTGGCATATAGTTCATTGTTTATATTTGGCCCAGTCACATAGACATTGTCTAATTCTTGACCAAGTAGTGATTGGTACTCACACATGACATTCAATTCCATGTAGTCACTAATTTTTTGTATATGTCATGGATTATATTTCCTGACACAAATGTTATCATGGTAAAATACAATAGAAGAATCAATTCCATATTGTAAGGGCCTGCAAGGTACTGTTTAGATCTTCCTTATAAAGCCCAATGTAAGTGTTCTTGTCAAAATTTGTGAAACTGGGGGCAATAAGGACTCCTAGACCTTTTTTTCCTTCTACTACTTCTACTGTCTCCTTCCTAACAATGTCTGGAGTTTTGCAATGTCCTGAGGAGTTCTTCTGAGAGTGTGAGGATTCTTGGTCCTAAAAAAGATGCTTAGGATTACAAGTTTGCAATGGAAGTGGAGCTTAGGGGGGATGGTTCTGATCATGATGAGACTGATAATAGGTTGTATATTGTGTCGTTGTTGTACTGGTGGATCTAGTTGGTGTTGTGCAACTTCATAGAACATGTGATGGATGGTAACTTTGTTGGGATGCAACATGAGAGGGTAAAGATCCCAAAGATTTTTTGATTACTATGGATATGGAAAGAAGCGACAATTATTGATAAATTACATTGCCCATTTCCTCCTTATTATAGTGAAGTTGTTTGGATCAAGAGATTCCACTAGTATAGCATAGTTGAGTGCCTTCGTGATGTGAAGCAAAATGAAGATGATGTTTCCTCTCTTTGGAATTTTCTGATAGGAAATTGGTTTGAGTGGTATGCGGACCATTTAGGATTGTATAGAAGGCCCTAATTATACATTCCAATCAAATTAGGGTGTGAGGTAATTTCTACAAATTAGGGTCCCAAAAAATCATCAACATATATGGAAGTTTTACAATGCAAGTATTTTACAAAACCACCTTTTGAGTCATCGGGTCGGTTGTGCAGAGAAGACAATGTCCTTTGCAATGAAGTGCAATCAATAAAATGTTCATTTTTTGGTTGTTTAATTTGTGGACCAAGGTGTGTCTATCTTTTTCTTGAAAAGGCAGTTAACTAAAGTTATCATATCATTATATATAGACCAAGATTTTTCAGTCGACATGACATCTTCCAAGATTGTGTTGCTAGAACAGTGAAGACACACTTTCTTATGTGAGATTGATTCCTGACAATGATGTATAGATTGTTTTGAGTTAAGGAATAAATGTTATCATTGTAGATGATATGGCTTCTATATTTATTATCATCTACAATGTCACATAGAAAAAAATATCCTTCACTTTCACACTATGGAAAAATATTGGTTCATGCCTGTCACGACCGTCTCATGAAAACAAGATTAACTAATGCGGAAGCGTTCATCAAGCAACAGATTAGCGAAAATCACTAAAAATTAAAACTTTTGCAAAGAGATCCACACATAGGAAATCTTTTCCAACAAATGCCATTGTATATCATATACATTCTGTTTCAAACGTACATATCATGTACCATCTCTTTCCAGAGACTACATCATCAGCTGCCTTATAAACATATATGCAGGCAGCATACAAATCTCGGGGCATCCAGCCAAAACCTCAGACTGATATATCAAAAACACTAACTAAAAACTCTGAGGACTTGAGAGTACAGAGACGACACATAGGGCTACTATCTATATGACTAGACAGACAATATCTCCACCTGAGATCTTATTGTTGTCCCTGTTGTTGCTGTTGTTGCTGCTCTTTCCCTGTTCTAGGGTTTCTGCTCTGCCTTTCATGCATACCTAAAAATGTTTCCCACGGGGGTGAGACAATTGTAAATTGCCCGAGCGAGAGATATAACTCTCTGCCAGAAACATTATTATTGCAGATTATTAAATTAAACTGAGCAGGGGTTACTTTTTCATTATCAGGCAGAATTAATCATCATAGAACAGAATAAGAAAATCTCCATTTTCATTGGGAGCATTGCATCTACCCATGGTAGACTCATAGTTCATCCATCTACTTGTAATGAATACAACAGATATGAATAATCATCAATGAGCTATAGATATATAACAGAAAGGTAACATCATCCAAGTTCTCTAGCATAACTTATTAACACAAATGCTACAAAGAGACATGATACTTGTTACCCAAGCATCACACATGGCTCACAAGGCCATTCACATCTTGTCACCTCTCACTAGGCAACAACTTATTCACATGGCTCACAAGGCCATTCACAACTTGTCACCTCTCACTAGGCAACAACTTATTCACATGGCTCACAAGGCCATTCACATCTTGTCACCTCTCACTAGGCAACAACTTATTCACATGGTTCACAAGGCCATTCGCATCTTGTCACCTCTCACTAGGCAATAACTTATTCACATGGCTCACAAGGCCATTCACATCTTGTCACCTCTCACTAGGCAACAACTTATTCACATGGCTCACAAGGCCATTCACATCTTGTCACCTCTCACTAGGCAACAACTTATTCACATGGTTCACAAGGTCATTCACATCTTGTCACCTCTCACTAGGCAACAACTTATTCACATGGCTCACAAGGGCATTCACAACTTGTCACCTCTCACTAGGCAATAACTTATTCACATTTATTAAATAAATGTCACAGCCCAAACCTGGCTATATTCATCATCTCATCATGCCTGCATGGTTATTAGACATGATAACAGTCATACAAGATATTCATCACATCATGTGATACAATAGTAACACCATCATTCCTGAACCAGGAATTAGGGTTCACTATCAAACAGGGCTTATCATTCCCTTTTCCCCAAATTAGGGTTAGGGTTCCCCATTTCTCATTAATTCAGACCCTCTTGAGTTAACCAACTTTATCTTGTATTAAGGTATTTCCCCTCTTAATACATTCCATCACAGAATACTCACCCTTAGCATATAATGCATAGGCCACACAGTAGAATTGTCCAGCTATCTCACATGATATGGACTTATCTTAGTTTAAGGCATGGCTTTATTATAAAGTTGCCTATAAACAATCACAATGATACACCCTCAACTAGGGTTTCTCAATGATACACCCTCAACCAGGGTTCACAATAATACACCCTCCACTAGGATTTCACAAGGATACACCCTCAACCAGGGTTCACAAGGATACACCCTCAACTAGGGTTTCATAAGGATACACCCTCAACTAGGGTTTCATAGGGATACACCCTTAACCAGGGTTTCATAAGAATACACCCTTAACCAGGGTTTCATGATATCTTTACTTAAGGATCATAATCCTTAACCACCACATGAATCATATTCATGTATGAATTCATGCTATCCACTTCTCAACTTGATTAGGTCATATCAACCCTTCATTCGAGTACATACAACTATGATTAACATAGTGTATCAAGTCATTGATCCTATAAGCAATTAGGGATTCATCCCTTAATTGGCACTAATCTCTTAGGTACTATTAGGGTTTCAACCTTTGTACCTTCATTGATAATCATTACTAATCATAATTGGATCAATGGATCATTCATCATCTTAAATCTCAAGAGATTCAATCACATTGGACCTCCATTACATAAGATACCCAATTGAATTAGGATTTTCAATGTTGATTCCTTCAATCATTGAATTCATGGAACCAATCATCAATTGGACCTATACTCATACTTCAATTGAGTTAAATAGGTCAACCTTCAACTGATTTGACCCTTAATTAACCCTCAATTGGTCATCAATTAGGGTTTGATTCAATTGAATTAGGGTTTAAAATCGATGATCCTTCAATACTAATCAATGTAATACTAGTTACTTTGAAACCATTGAACTATCATCTAAATTGGGTATGACCTGACCCCAAACGGTCTTGAGGTCGTTTGGATGACCTCCAAACAGTCTTGAGACCGTTTGCCCATCATATCACTCAAATCTAAGCAATCCAATTGGGGTTTGGTTCATTGGATTGATCACCAAATCAACATTGCATTATATATCAGCTTAGTACCTTTAGACCTTCAAACACCTAACCATACTCAACCCTAGACCTCCAAACGGTCTTGGGTGACCACCAAACGGTCTTGAGACCTTTTGGATGATCTCCAAACGGTCTTGAGACCGTTTGGCTCATCCAACCTTTGGACTTTAGTGAAACATCATCATGGATTGGTCTATCGAGTTGATCAACAAATCAGCATTGAGTTGCAGTATGATTTGGTACCTTTGGACCTTCAATTGATCAACTATACTTGACCCCAGACCTCCAAACGGTATTGGGGTGATCCCCAAACGGTCTTGAACCCGTTTGGGCTAATCAACCCAAAATCTCAACTTAACTCATTGGAATTTCAGCACTGTTTTCAATTAGGGTTTGCCTAATTGAATAGCCTTCAACTCACGATTACTTGGGAGTTAACCCCTCAAATTTGTAGAGTCATTAACCAACATAATTATTAACAGGAATCCTAAACGGTCAATGCTTGGTCAACTCACGCAAACGGTCTTGAACCCGTTTGCCCAAGAAGGTCAAGTTAATCAGGTTGAAAATCAGCACTTAATCCAATTAGGTTTTCCTAATTGATTAGCCTTCAACCTATGATTCCTTTGGAGTTAACCCCTAAAATTTGGAGGGTCATTAACCAAAATCATTATGAACAGGAATACCAAACGGTCAACGCTTGGTCAACCATCTCAAACGGTCTTGAACCCGTTTTCCCAAGCCGGTCAAGTTATTCAGGCTGAAAATCAGCACTTAATTCAATTCGATTTGTCTAATTGATTGGCCTTAAACCTATGATTCCTTTGGCTTTAACCCCTCAAATTTGGAGGGTCATTATCCTACATAATTAGGAACGCGATTCCCAAACGGTCAACGCTTGGTCAACTCCTTCAAACGGGTTTGAACCCGTTTGCCACCAAACGGTTTGCAACCCGTTTGGTCACCAAACGGTTTTGGTGAAACTGTTTGGTCCCAACTTTTGAGATCGTTTGCTCCCAAGATATTTGGTGAGGTGCTTTTTATGATGATGTCATCATCATATTCCTTCGTGCACACAAGAACAGCAACCGTTCTTGATGGAATTTGCAGCAAAGAAACAAAAGTGTATAAAATTGAAGAAATCAATCAACAAAGCATAGAAGATTGATGCAATAGCAATGTTTGAGGGTTTAAGTTATAAAACCCGCCTCCAATTGAGCTCCAAAAGCTCCAAGATCACGCCATTAATGGTGGATGAAGCTCTAGCAACTCCCCCTAGGCTCGCCCTCAAGCTTTTGATTGCAAAAGTTGGCTAGGGTTGAAGAGGAGATCAAAATAAGAAGGAATCCATAATTTATTTTCGATTTCCACCATGAAATCATGAAGAACGAGGGTCAAGGGCTTACCAACAGGTTGGGGCTCGTCCTCATGTTGCTCCTAAGTCCCCTTGAGCTCATACCAAGCAAAGGAAGAAGAAAGGGCCGAAAAAGCCTTGGTTTGGGCTTGAAAATGGCACTTTTATAAGGAAATGGATGAGAGAGAAAATGCCATATAAAAATCCAATTAATCCAAAAATTATGGCCGCCTCTTCCCCCTCAACTCCATGGATACGAGGCATCTTCATTTGCCTTTAATTATCCTTCATTATCCTCAATTTAAAGAAAAGCAAATTAAGCACCTTAATGCTTATAATATAATATCCCACATGTGAGTGGATATTACTTTTCTTTATAATAAGGTGAGTGGAGTTTCACCTACTTAGGATATTTTCGTTCCTTATCTTGGAAAAAGAACGTCCATACTTAACCAAAATCAACCAAAAACATTTTGGTTGAAGGCCCTTTAATTAATACATTCATTTTTTCCCTAAATTGAATTAGGGTTTCAATTAGGATTAAATCTTGATTATTTTAATATCAAGATTCTCTCTCCTCCAACTTAATTCAAATGAGATGCCCCTCTCATTTTATTTTCTCTACCAGATGCCAAGAAACATTAAGGACCTTATTGAAGTGGTAATTTGCATATTGAACCCTAGATTTTGGGTAAATTGCACATTACACCAAAACTAGGTTTTAATGCACAAGGATTGCTTTACAAGCTTAATCTTGGTGTCCAAGCTTGTGGAAACCATACTACTACATCATATTCATTCTTATGATGTATAAACATCAGAGGAACATCTTATCATGCAACATTTGCAATTTAACCCCTCAACTTGGGTAATTTGCACTTTAGTCCAAAATAAGCAAACATTGCTTCAACATTGTTCAAACAGGACCAAAAATTGAAACATAGGTTCCTTTTGAGACTTAATTACTTTTCACAAGATGAGATTAAGCATATAATCATCTTTCTTAATCAAAACACCTAGGGTTAAAGCATAACCCAGGTCAGGGATGTTACAATGCCCTTCATTTTGGGTGGTGTTCTTGGGGGGTTGCATAAGGGTGGTCTAGGGAGAACACGACTATCTAGCCTATGTAATGCATTGGATAATATTGATGATAGGTTGCCTTTTTCATCATCACCAAAAGTGTCTTCCTGAATGGGGTTTCTAGAAGCTTGTTTGGAAAGACCCTTGTTGTCAATGTTGAGGTAACTGACTTCCTCATAAGTATAAGAAATGGATATGACTGACATAGTGGAATAGTATCATTTTAAACTACTTCTTGGTGTGTTTTACTCAGAATGATGTTAGTAGAATGATGATTTGTAGGGAAAGAACAAGGAAACTTGTTGGCCCCCAAAGCATCTAAACTGGAAAGAACTAGGGATTCTATCATTGTTTGAAGATAGCTTGGCACTGAGCCCTTGTTGATATGTTTACTATAGAGTTGTGTGACCAAACCTGAGACACATTTACATCCTCAAAATGTTCCTCATCAGATTCTACAATAGGGCTGATATGTGTTCCTTCCATGGTCAACTAGTACTATAGGAAAAATCATCGTCACCCTACTATGTTGTTTTGTTGGATCACATGATTTGATTGAATGCGTTTCATGATATGACCATAACTAGGTTGATAGGTACATTTACCCCAAACAACCCACTTCCATGATTGACTTGTTTAAACCCTAATTGTTGTATTAGTTAGCTAGTGTTAGGTTGGTTAGCTTTTGTTTGCTTAAATAATTACCTTGCTCATGTTAGTGTTCCCTTGTTCAGTATTTAACTCTTGTCTTTAGTCTTTTGTTCTAGATCTTCTAGTTAAGTTCTTTTGACACTTTCTTAGTGTAAATACTATCTTGACGTAGCTAGTTGTTCACCAGGATAGTTCCCTTACATATAAATTAGGATTGCTTCTTATTAGTACAATTTTGATTTATAGTCAAGGTTTTGTGGAATTCCCTTTATTGCCTAGTTAAACAACATTTTTATGTAGGGTTAACTTAGGTTTATTTCTTTGTCATTTCTATTTTTTGTTCACTTAGTGTAATCCAAATCCAAAGTCAAACCCTAAAACCCTTATACTCTATAATAGGAACCTAGTAAAATGAACCTAGCTCTAGTGCCCCCATCTCTCTGTGTGGATCAACCCCCTAACTTTCTTGCTCTATACTACACTCAAAACCCATTTTCTTACGAGATAAAAGTGTTTTGTGCATCTAAGTGTGTAGATTAGGGCCTTACAAATCTTTGTTAGCAATTCCTATTCCTTAGTTAGGTCAAGCTTTCTAGTGTTGTTTCCAGGGAGACTGGCGCTCAACCTAGATAGTTTGTTTTACATTGACTTTCACTATTTCCCTCATTATTTATATTATTTATTCTTTGGGATGTTCTTACATTTGATAATATTAACTCTTCTTGATTTTGAAAATTTCATGTCAGATCTCACCATAGAAAAGAAATGAGTAACCCCAATGGAGGACCACCATCACCTGATAGAGATCCCCAAAGACCCTTCATGACTGCCTTCTTCCAAGAATTATACTTCTTCTATTGCTAAAAGAGTTGAACATATTCCTGGAGAAGTATCCTCTATCCCACCAACCCTTATGGGACTCCATCCCAAGTTATAGGATTGGAGACCTAGAACTCATATAGGCATATAAACACTCTTGGAAGCATGCTCTACTTTCCGCACCCTACTACAACTGGAAACTCTGTTCACCTTTCAAATTTCCCTTTTTCTCTACAAGATAGGTATAAATATTGGTATCATTCTAAAATGGAGATTATGAATTGGGAGGATATGAATAATTCCTTCTTCAAGAAAAAACATTCAATTATAAGATTAACACAAATGCAACACAACATAGTCAATTTCAGTCAAATGGGTAATGATTGGTTTCATGTTTCTTACGAAAGATTTCAATGGATGTTGAGAGATTTCCATCAACATGAGATCCCATTGTGACAACTTGTTTACTCTTTTCCTTCAATCCCTCTTAATTGTGTCAAACTTCATTGGATTCATATTATGGAGATACTTTCATGCCTAAAATCCCAGAAGTTATGGCACTTGTTTGATCACTTGTCAGAAAATTGTAGACATAGAGCTTCTAGTGTGGTCACTGATAGTTCCAATCCTATTGGTGTGATATCTTCATCTCCTAATGATTCAACATCAAAAATCACAGAAATTCTTGTTGAAATGATGAACATGATGGAGAATCAAGTTGATAATGCTTCCAACCCTCTTGTAATTTTATTCAATCTTTTAGTGAAGAAGTGAATTCCCTACACTCTTATAAGAACAAACAAAAAAGTCCAAGGAACAATTCAAGGCTTAGAGATGAAGTTACTTCTAATTTATGACCATTTGGCAATATTAAGAATAGGATGTCCACTCAAGATCAAAACATTAGCAAACTTGAGCAATAATGTAACAACTATCCTTGATAGTTTCTCCATGTGGAAGGGAAACTTCAACCAAAATCCATGGGAAATATGAATAACTTTAGTGGATTGGTGGATAATCCTCAAAATCCTTATGTTTCCCCACAACTACAAGTGATACCAAATGACCAATACTAAGGACCTTCACACTCATATGCACCCATTCCTCCACCACAATCACCATTCAACTATAAACATCCCCTCAATCAACCCTTCTTCTTCAACATGGGCATGCTCACGTGAAACAACCCTACTAAACTTCCACCATCACTCAATTTCACTTCCCCAACACCTCCTCCATCAAATTCTCTCAAAGGGTATGTCTAATCACATATCCAACCCTCACCACCTCCACAAAAACAATTATATGCTCCTACTCCCCTTCATTCTTTTCAAGAACATGTGGAGGCTATTACTACATTGGGAAGTTGTAAGGCCATTGAGAGGCCACAACAGGTTGTTTGTAGTGATACTGTAATGACCCTGCCTCCCAGTACCCCCCAATTAAGGGAGACCAAGAGGTGTGAGCCATTATCCTAATTAACCAGATTAAAGGTTCAACAAATAATCGATAGTAACTATAAAATTCTACCAAACTATACTAAAAGGTTGGAATAAAAAAAACTTTGCATACCTTTTAAAAACATGGATATCTAACTTCTATTCACAACTAGAATCTATTCTAACTAATCCTCCTTGCACTTGAATTCTTATTTCCACAATGTGCCACTTTACTGTTTGTCCTTTTCAATGTTGTACCTAAAACATTGACAAGCAAAATGTCGGTCAACATAAATAAATAAGCCGGTATGTGAGGACAACCAAAATTTTTCATATATGGCTAACAACCTAAATACCACAATCAAGTTAATTAACAATTCAATTTACATTTTCAGTGTGTCAATCTCCACCACTTTTGCCCTAACCCTGGAATACCCTCTTTAGGGTTTCTCTTTTGCAATAGACTTAAGGCCACCTTCTCCATCCTGAGATTGGTGCCTGGGGTCACCTCTCATGGTGCCCATTAATCATGCAATATCATAAGGCCACCTTCTCTATCCTGAGCTTGGTGCCTGGGGTCGCCTCTCATGGTGCCCATTGGTCTTCCCTCTTGGGCTTGACCTCATTGCATCATACATCAGGGTGGCATGTAGGTGTGATAATACACACTTATAAATTAACTGTGATAATCATAGTGACTTTATGAATTTTCATATATGAACATCCAACAATTAGGTTGCATTCAATTCGATCAATCATCCGAGAAAACCCTATGAAACTAAAGCGGTTAATCATAAATAACCACATACCTGTTTTGCAGATCTTTGGGATAGAATCAACAAGAAAGGAAATCCAATCAAGCAAGCAAGTACAAGAATCTTGAAATAACCATACAATTCCTTTTTATCAAGAACTATCCAAACCATCTTGCTTCTTAGGGTTTCTATTCCTTTTTAGGATTTCTACCTCTTTTTAGGGTTTCACTTGTGATTAGGGTTTTTGTAACATCCCTGACCTGGGTTATGAGTTAACCCGAGGTGTTTTTCCTAAATATGTAATTAAATCTTTGTGATTAACTCTGAGCATGTAATTAAGTTTCTCAGAAACATATATTTCAGTATTTGCTCCTTTTTAATTAAAGTTGTAGCATTGTTTTGTTATACAGGGACCTATGTAAACTTTACCCAGTTAAAAGAGTTAGCTTGCAATTTGCACATGTTGAGATGTTCCTCTGATGTTGAGACATCATGAGAATCGTTTTGGTAAAGTTTGAGGGATTTCTCAAGCTAGGGCACCAAGGTGCAGCTGTGGAAGCAATCCCGGTGCTTGAAAACCTTAATTTGGGGTAAAATGCAATTTACCCAAATTAAGGAATGCAAATTGTAAAATATGTCATATAATGTATCTTTTTAGACTCTTGCCATCATTAAGAAAAGAAATGATGAGGGAGTCACCTCAATTGAATTATCAAGTTATGAAATATGCCTTGTGATGGAATAATCAGGGTATATGTGCAATAGTCCTTTATGTACGTACCTTATTATTAGATTGTTCTTCTTGCCTTCTTTTTCTAGACCTTAAGAGAAGGTTTGTCCTTAGAATAAATAGGAAAGGACGATCAAGTAAAGAAGGAGGGACCTAGTTGAAATTATGGACAACTTATGAACTAATGTTGAAAATCCTACCCCTAGTATATATACCCTCAACTTCTCTAAGCAAGGGAACTTGCCCTTCGTTCCCTTCACTGTTCCATTTCACTGAAGACGACCAAAGACTGCCTTGTAGCTAAGGAGGACGACCAAGGGAAACAAGGTAGGTTTGGGACCCCTCTTCTTGCCTAATTCCATGGTTAGAACTCGAATTCAAAGTCAATTTGGTGGCTAACTCTCGAAACCCTATCTTTCTAGCCATCTCCTTTCATCTTTCCTTGGCGTTTTCACCTTGGCCAACCTGTGGGAACTCAAGGACGCCATTAGAGCTTGGAGCTTGAAAGCTTGGAGCTCAAGGAGCAAGCTTTAGGTGGGTTTTATAACTCTAAACCCATGCTTTACTATATACATCTTTTATATGCGGTTTGATGATAGCTCTTAGTGTTTCCCTACTTTTCCCTGTTATTTTGCAAGAAAATCCATAGGATATTCATACTGTTCTTGATCTAGGAGATGAAGGCGTGATTTACAAGAAAAACCCACCGCTTTTCACTTCCTTAAACGGTCTCACCAGTTTTCTCTCTCGGTCTCAAGACCGCGAGGTGAGCAAACGGTCTCTAGACCGCGACAGGGCAAACGGTCTCCAAGACCGTTTGGCCCCATTGACCGAGCGTGGAACGTATAAGAAATCTGTTCCTAATTATAAAGGCTGACTACACTCAAAATTTGGGAGGCTAACTCCAAAGTAATCAGGAGATATGACCTTTTTAAGTAACAACTTTAAATGAATTTATTCCTGATTCTCAAACGGTCTGTAATTGCCTTTTTGGGCAAACTGTCTCAAGACCGAGAGGGGCTCACGGTCTCAAGACCGAGAGGGGGCTCACGGTCTCAAGACCGCGAGGGCAATCAACCATGACCGTTTGGAGGTCTGGGGTCAAGATTAGTTGACCAATTGAAGGTACAATTACACCAAATTACATTGCAATTAAATATTGATATGATCATCAACTCAATAGGTCAGACCTTGATGAATTTGCACTAGAATCCAAAATTGGATGGGTAAACGGTCTCAAGACCGTTTGGAACTCATCCAAACGGTCTCAAGACCGAGAGGACAATCACCCAAGACCGTTTGAAGGTCTAGGGTTGAGTAATTTGACCAATTGAGGACCTAATTGCAAATAAGTTGTCAATATAATCAAAATTCTGTTTTGTGGTTCAATCATGGTTCAACCCCTATCAAATCACCTTAGACTTTGATGAAATCTTGGGAAAACGGTCTCAAGACCATGTGCGGTCCACCCACATGATCCCAAGACCGTTTGGGCCAGGTTTGGGCCCATTTGGAGCTCAATTGAAGGGTTCAACCTTATGTTAGTGCACATTGTTGAGTGTTGATGGGTGAACATTGATAGACCATAATTGAATCGTCTTCAACCCTAATTGGTCAACCATTAAGGGTCAATTGAATGACCAAGTGGTCAAGCATAATCTTAATTTACCCAATCCATAAGTGGTCAACATGGCTCTGACCTTTTGAGGGCTTCAACATGAGTTGACATTATCGGTTGTATCATGGAACCTTGTTGATGGTTCAAGTGGTTAAGACCATGTGAGCTCGCGGACTCAAGGTCGAGAGAGGGCTCATGGTCTCAAGACCGAGAGGGGGCTCACGGTCTCAAGACCGAGAGGGGTCTCACGGTCTCAAGACCGAGAGGGGTCTCACGGTCTCAAGACCGCGAGGGGCCTCGCGGTCCTGAGGTCAGAGGAGGGCTCGCGGTCTTGACCTCAACTTGATCCTCGCGGTCTTAATCTCATTTTTGAGCTTCGCGGTCTTGAACCAATTAAGGAGGCTCGCGGTCTTGGAGTTTAAGGAGGCTCGCGGTCTTGGAGTTAGAGGAGGGCTCGCGGTCTTGGAAAGTCAAACTAGCTAAATGGTCAACACTTTCAAACGATCTCAAATCAATTGGAGATTGAGGGTTCAAGATCGATCAATGTGATTTAAGGATGACTTCATTCAATCAATTGATGATATAAATGGTTCAATGTTGCCCTAATCAAACCCTAGTGTTAATCTAGGATATTAAGGGGTTAATTGACTAAAGTTTTGACGATGATGATGATCAATGGGGTGAATTACCAAAATACCCCTGAAGGGTAAATTGAGTAATACCTTGATCAGATCAAATCCTAATCACATGATAGTGATGTTTTGGGCTCTGTTAGCCTATGATGACTTAATTCGACCTGATCTAGAGTGATGTTGACATCACCTAACCTTATGATGAGATAGAAAGTACTTCTAGAGAGAGAAAGTACTCCTAGAGAGAGAAAGTACCCTTTTCAGGTGAAAATTCAATTAAAGCATCTCCAATGCACAGGAATGAGCATAATTAGGGTATGATCCACCTGTGTGAGATCATAGAAACCCTAATTATGATAAATGATGAACCTTTAACTAATCTAAGAGCCTCAATAAAGATGTTACTCATACATGATGATGTTATGAGTTCAATTCACCTTGATATGAATAGTAAACCCTAATTCAAGGGTGATGACATGTAATGTAAATAGTAAACCCTAATTCAAGGGTAATGGCATGCTTTTGAGTATTAAACTCTATTTGATGTGAATTAGAGATTTAACTCTTATGATAAGAGTAGGAAGTATATTCCTTATTTTTGTGTTACCTTTATCAGTTGTATTAACCATGCAGGTTCTGATATGAAGGTAATCATATCCAGGTATGGATGTTGATATTATATTCATTAAAGGCATGTTGTTAGCCTTATGAATAAGTAAAGTAATCTGATGCCTTGTCAGTGGCATCCTATGCTGATAATGGGCTGTGAGAGCCATGAATACCATCAAGGTCATGCCTTAGAGATGACTTGTGATGAGGATAATGAGAAATGATGATTGATATGAGTTAGGCCTGTTACATTTAGTATTCTTCTTTGATAGCTGCTATGCTACTGTTATTGTTTGAAGAACAATGTATGCTGTTAAAGAATACTGAATGTACCTAACTAATCAAGTATAATGTAGAGCCCTGATCATAGATCCATCATTGTCAGAGATTAAGTGATGGTGAAACAGGTTTTCCTCAGGGAACTCCTGGAGCACATACTTTTGAGTATGTGGGGTACATGGATGTGTAGAACCTTACATCCTAGTGTAGGAAAGTGATGTAGATGTGTAATCCATCCATCCTTCACTATAATTCCATACCGTATCAGTGGTAGGTAAACATGAAACCTCCTGATGACGAAGAAAGAACAAATATTCGTATCAGTGGTAGGTAAATATGAAACCTCCTGATGACGAAGAGAGTACAGAACGCCACTGTGACTCTAGAGTAGCAAAGGACCAGTTTACCCTGGTGAGCTATAGTAGTAGAGACACGAGATGTCCTACAAGTGATCCTCTTACTGACTGAGGAAGGTGAAGGTCATGAGAATCCGGCTCTCTTAATGACCTATGTATGATACTGATGTGACTTCTCAGCGATCAGTTGGGGTATGAGTGGTAAGCCTCATCTCCACAGGGCATAATGTTGTTTGTAAAACATAATCAACCATGTAATATAACTTGTTAGAGATAACTCCAAGTTAGTTGATTGATGTTACATTGCAATAGTGTTTATATTCTCCATATCTCCTAAATGGTTGAGATCTTGTTATACCTGCAACTGTTATAGAATGCTTTGAAGGATTTACTGTTTAAGATATTCTTTGATGTTATAATAAAGCTTCTGGTGAAGAGTTATAACTCTCGCTGGGACAATTATGTATAATTGTCTCACCCCGTAGACTTCAACTTTTTAGGTGGACGTCGGAGACGAAGGAACCAACCTACAGGTGACCAGTCTCAGCAGCAGCAACACCAGGAGCAGTAGTAGAATCTCAGGTGGAGATTATCCTGCCATATGGTGTAGTTAGAGTTAGTCCTATGTGTCCTTTGTACTCTCAGGTCTTGGAGTCTTGTGTTATGTGATCTTGAGATTTTGTATCTTGATGTATATAATTACTCAAGAAGTAATTATCCTGAGATGTAAACAGTTATCTCTCTTTATGAAAGAAGTTTTATGGATCCAAGTTCTTATCTCGAAAAGTTTTAATTTCCCGTGATTTTTGTCTTCCGCTGATTACCGATTCGCTTCCGCTAAGTTTTAATCGTGTTTATGTTATGGTTTGGAGATCAGAGCCCACAATTAGTGGTATCAGAGCTCTAGGTCAGTTGAGTCTACAGAGGCATAGGACTTAGGATGTCGAGTCTACCTTTAGTACTCCTTCCTTATCTAATAGAATCTTCTGCTCCTCAGGAGGAGAGGATACCTAAGGATGTCAGAACATCATGATGTGTACGTGGCAGAGAGTAGTGCTAGTGCACCTCAAGGCGGTGCAAGAGTTCCGAGAATAGAACAACCTACACCAGAGTTACCAAGAGAGCCACCTCAGTTCAACCCAGCTGACATGAGTAACCCAGTTGTACAGACGATGTTCGGGCAGTTCATGACTGCCATGACACATATAACCGATAGGATGCCCATTCCTGCACCTAGGGCACCTGTCCAACCTGAAGTACAAGGTATCAGTAAGACATTCGAACGACTTCGTCGTGTCGGAGCTACCGAGTACTTCGGAACTGCCGACCCTGCAGATGCTAACTTATGGTTGACAGAGTTGGAGAAGGCTTTCAGGATTCTTATGATTCCGGAAGCTGAGAAGGTTAGACATGCTGTCTATCTTCTCAAAGGCAGTGCTGGTCACTGGTGGAACATGGAAGAGCAGAAGAGACCTGGAGTAGAGTTCTCATGGGAAGAGTTTCGTCGGGAATTTATCAAAAGATATTTTCCAAAGACCTTCCTAGATGAGAAGATCTCTCAGTTCGAGAAACTAAGGCAGGGTATGATGAACATTAGTGAATATGAAGCTAAGTTCATGGAGTTGCTGCGGTTCTGTCCGCACATGGTTGCTACGGATGAGGAAAGAATCAGAAGATTCGAGAAGGGTTTGAATTCTGATATGTCAACCCCTGTATCTACCTTAGAGAACCGAGAGAGATTCTCTACCTTCGTGGAGTTAGTCCGAAGGATAGAGAGATCTGTGGTTGAGAAGAGACAAACCCATAAAAGATATCCACAGTTCCAGGGTTCTTCATCTAGGGATTCCAAGAAACCTAGATTCTCTGCACCTAACCCTCCACCACCCAGATCGAGTTTTCAAACTCAATGGACACCAAGCAGAGGTAGAGGACGGAGTCAACCACTTCAAGGGACGCACAGTTCTGCATCAGTGTCAGTTACTGGACCACCCAGACCACAGCAACAGGAGAAGAGTTGCTACAACTGTGGTAAGGTGGGACACTTGATGAAGGATTGCCGTTCTAGGCCTGTCGGTGTGACACAACAACCCCCGAGACAGAATCAACAGGGATCTCAGAATAGACAACATCAAGGAGCACCTCGAGGACGTGGACAAGCGTCTCAAGTTGGATCATCAGCACCACCTCAACACCAGGCGACTGCGAGGTTCTATGCTATGAACCCACCTAAGGCAGTGGTCAATCCACGGGTAGTGGCAGGTCAGATGAAACTTTTATATTCTGATATGTCTACATCCTGTGTTGTATCCATTCTGATTGATCCGGGAGCTACACACTCTTTCATCACTCGTGAAGTGATTCGTAACTGCAATGTGACTGTTAGTCATAGGACAGACAATTTGTTGTTGGAGACTCCGTTGAGTGGGTCTGCCGTTTTGCAGGAGGAATGTTCTCCCTGCATCCTCTTCTTTTCTGACCATCGCATTCAAGTGGATCTTATACCACTTGATATGCAGGGATTTGATATAATCCTTGGGATGGATACCTTAGAAAGGTATAGAGTTGTCTTGGATTGTGAGTCCAAGTTGGCTGTGTTTGCTGAAGAAAGCAACACATGGATCTTTCAAGGAGAAAGAAAGATTCTGCCTACCTGTCTTGTGTCAGCTATGGTTGCTGATAAGCTGTTGAGGCAAGGATGTGATGCATTCTTAGCCCATTTGGTAGATGTTACGAAGGAAAGTTCCAATCCTACTAAAGTTCCTATAGTCAGGGAATTTGAAGATGTATTTCCTGAAGAACTTCCTGGTATACCACCACCTCGAGAGATTGATTTTGAAATTAATCTGATTCCAGATACGAAACCCATAGCTCAGACTCTGTATAGAATGGCGCCTGCCGAGATGGCAGAACTCAAGAAACAGCTTCAAGAGCTACTTGAGAGAGGTTTTATCTGACCAAGTACTTCACCTTGGGGTGCTCCGGTCTTGTTTGTTAAAAAGAAAGATGGGTCAATGCGGTTATGCATCGACTACAGACAACTCAATAAAGTAACAATAAAGAATAAGTACCCCCTGCCGAGGATTGATGATCTCTTTGACCAGTTGCGTGGTGCAACAGTCTTTTCAAAGATAGACTTGAGGTCTGGATATCATCAACTCCGTATTAAGGATAGTGACATATCCAAGTCTGCCTTTAGGACAAGATATGGTCACTATGAGTTCACGGTTATGTCGTTTGGACTAACCAATGCACCAGCTGCATTTATGGAACTCATGAATAGAGTTTTTCGACCTTTCCTTGATCAGTGTGTCTTCGTCTTCATAGATGACATTCTGATCTATAGTAAGGATGCTCAGCAGCATGAGCAGCATCTTCGCCAAGCTTTGACCTTGCTAAGAGAACATAAGCTGTATGCTAAGTTTAGCAAGTGTGAGTTCTGGCTGCCAGAAGTATCTTTTCTTGGACATGTGATATCCGCCTCGGGAATTCGTGTTGACCCTACAAAGGTAGAATCTGTTCTACAATGGGAACAA
Organism: Alisma plantago-aquatica; assembly: GCA_963693085.1. Taxonomy (NCBI): domain Eukaryota; kingdom Viridiplantae; phylum Streptophyta; class Magnoliopsida; order Alismatales; family Alismataceae; genus Alisma; species Alisma plantago-aquatica. The sequence goes on from OY856412.1 coordinate 570,348,980, forward strand.
CCAAATACACCGACGGAGATTCGAAGTTTCTTGGGGTTAGCTGGCTATTATCGAAGGTTCATTAAGAACTTTAGTTCTATAGCTTTACCTTTGACCAAGTTGACCCGAAAAGATGTTCCTTTTTCTTGGAGTGATACGTGTCAACAGTCTTTCCAGATGCTGAAGGAGAGATTGACAAGTGCACCTGTGCTAGTGCTACCTGAACAAGGAAAAGGATATATAGTTTTCTGTGATGCTTCCTATAACGAACTAGGATGTGTGTTGATGCAGGATAAACAAGTGATTTCTTTTGCTTCCCGACAGCTTAAGAAACACAAGGAGAATTATCCAACACACGACCTGGAGTTAGCTACTGTGGTTCATGCTTTGAAGATCTGGAGGCATTATCTCTACGGGGAGACATTCCATATTTTCACAGACCACAAAAACCTTAAGTATATCTTCTCTCAGCATGAGCTCAACATGAGGCAACGTCGCTGGATGGAGTTAATCAAGGACTATGACTGTACAATTGATTACCATCCAGGCAAGGCCAATGTTGTTGCAGATTCCTTGAGTAGGAAATGAGCAACATCAACCATGAATAGAGTACAACTAAACTCTTTAGTATGCTGTAGGAGAGATATGCTTATCTCTTTAAGGCAAGACAATGTACAGTTGAAGGTGTCATTGTTAGCCGGTTTGTTAGCTGAGATGTATATTAAACCTACCCTAAGAGAGCAGATTAAGGAAGCACAGCTAGGTGATGCTGCAGTTCAACAGATTAGATCTGAGTATGGAAATGAGAAGCAAGATGGTTTTCATGACTCGGAGAATCAAGTAGCTTGTTATAATGGGAGAATGATAGTGCCGGATGTGGACAACTTGAGGAAGTTAGTCCTGGAAGAAGCCCATTCTTCCATGTATGCTATGCATCCAGGGAGCACCAAGATGTATCGGAATTTGAAAGATCTGTATTGGTGGCCTGGGATGAAAAAGGATGTTGCAAAGTTTGTTCTGAGGTGTCCTGTGTGTCAGCAAGTTAAAGCTGAACACCAGAAGCCTGCAGGAACAATGCAACCTTTACCCATACCGCAGTGGAAGTGGGACCATGTGACCATGGACTTTGTTGTTGGCCTACCCAGGACAAGCAAAGGACATGATTCCATTTGGGTAATTGTTGATAGGTTAACTAAGACAACACATTTCTTACCTGTCAAAATAACCTATTCTGCTGAAAGGTTATCAGAGTTGTATGTTCAAGAGATTGTGCGTTTGCACGGAGTTCCTGTCACAATAGTTTCTGACAGAGGTCCTCAGTTTACGAGTCGTTTTTGGGAACAGTTACACAGAGCCTTAGGCACCAAACTGAGGTTTAGTACGGCCTTTCATCCACAGACTGATGGACAGTCGGAAAGGACCATACAGACCCTAGAAGACCTGTTGAGAGCATGTGTTCTCCAGTTCACCGGAAGTTGGGATCTACACCTAAGCTTGATAGAGTTTGCCTATAACAATAGCTATCAGCATAGTATTGATATGGCACCTTATGAAGCTTTGTATGGTAGACGTTGTAGATCACCTCTGTGTTGGTTTGAGACTAGTGAACATCAGTTGTTGGGTCCTGACCTTGTGCAGCAGACCACAGAAAAGATTAAAGTAATACAACATAAGATTAAGATTGCTCAAGATAGGTAGAAATCTTATGCTGACAAACGTCGTAGACCTTTAGAGTTCCAGGTTGGAGACAAAGTGTATCTCAAGGTCTCACCTTGGAAAGGGGTCCTTCATTTTGGAAGGAAAGGGAAGTTAGCTCCTAGATATATGGGGCCTTATCCAATCATCGAACGGATTGGAAAGGTAGCATATAGACTAGAGCTACCACCTGAGTTACAGCGGTTACATCCTGTGTTTCACATTTCTATGTTGAAGAAATGTCACCCAGACACCGAGTCAGTTCTACAACCCATGGAAGTAGAATTGAATGATGATATATCCTATGAGGAGGGACCAATGTCAATCCTTGATAAACGAATTAAAAAGTTAAAGAAGAAAGATATAAGTCTTGTGAAAGTCCTCTGGAACCATCGTGGTGTTGAAGAAGCCACTTGGGAGTTAGAGGATGAGATGAGGAGGAAGTATCCTGCCCTTTTCTCTTAGTATGTTTTATCGATTTCGGGGACGAAATCCTTGTAAGGGGTGGGTAATTTGTAACATCCCTGACCTGGGTTATGAGTTAACCCTAGGTGTTTTTCCTAAATATGTAACTAAATCTTTGTGATTAACTCTGAGCATGTAATTAAGTTTCTCAGAAACATATATTTCAGTATTTGCTCCTTTTTAATTAAAGTTGTAGCATTGTTTTGTTATACAGGGACCTATGTGCAATTTACCCAGTTAAAAGGGTTAGCTTGCAATTTTCACATGTTGAGATGTTCCTCTGATGTTGAGACATCATGAGAATCTTTTTAGTAAAGTTTGAGGGATTTCCCAAGCTAGGGCACCAAGGTGCAGCTGTGGAAGCAATCCCGGTGCTTGAAAACCTTAATTTGGGGTAAAATGCAATTTACCCAAATTAAGGAATGCAAATTTTAAAATATGTCATGTAATGTATCTTTTTAGACTCTTGCCATCATTAAGAGAAGAAATGATGAGGGAGTCACCTCAATTGAATTATCAAGTTATGAAATATGCCTTGTGATGGAATAATCAGGGTATATGTGCAATAGTCCTTTATGTACGTACCTTATTATTAGATTGTTCTTCTTGCCTTCCTTTTCTAGACCTTAAGAGAAGGTTTGTCCTTAGAATAAAGAGGAAAGGACGATCAAGTAAAGAAGGAGGGACCTAGTTGAAATTATGGACAACTTATGAACTAATGTTGAAAATCCTACCCCTGGTATATATACCCTCAACTTCTCTAAGCAAGGGAACTTGCCCTTCGTTCCCTTCACTGTTCCATTTCACTGAAGACGACCAAAGACTGCCTTGGAGCTAAGGAGGACGACCAAGGGAAACAAGGTAGGTTTGGGACCCCTCTTCTTGCCTAATTCCATGGTTAGAACTCGAATTCAAAGTCAATTTGGTGGCTAACTCTCGAAACCCTATCTTTCTAGCCATCTCCTTTCGTCTTTCCTTGGAGTTTTCACCTTGGCCAACCTATGGGAACTCAAGGACGCCATTAGAGCTTGGAGCTTGAAAGCTTGGAGCTCAAGGAGCAAGCTTTAGGCGGGTTTTATAACTCTAAACCCATGCTTTACTATATACATCTTTTATATGCGGTTTGATGATAGCTCTTAGTGTTTTCCTACTTTTCCCTATTATTTTGCAAGAAAATCCATGGGATATTCGTACTGTTCTTGAGCTAGGAGATGAAGGCGTGATTTCCAAGAAAAACCCACCGCTTTTCACTTCCTTAAACGGTCTCACCAGTTTGCTCTCTCGGTCTCAAGACGGCGAGGTGAGCAAACGGTCTCTAGACCACGACAGGGCAAACGGTCTCCAAGACCGTTATGTCCCATTGACCGAGCATGGACCGTATAAGAAATCTGTTCCTAATTATAAAGGCTAACTACCCTCAAAATTTGGGAGGCTAACTCCAAAGGAATCGGGAGATATGACCTTTTTAAGTAACAACTTTAAATGAATTTATTCCTGATTCTCAAACGGTCTGTAATTGCCTTTTTGGGCAAACGGTCTCAAGACCGAGAGGGGGCTCACGGTCTCAAGACCGAGAGGGGGCTCACGGTCTCAAGACCGCGAGGGCAATCAACCATGACCGTTTGGAGGTCTGGGGTCAAGATTAGTTGACCAATTGAAGGTACAATTACACCAAATTACATTGCAATTAAATATTGATATGATCATCAACTCAATAGGTCAGACCTTGATGAATTTGCACTAGAATCCAAAATTGGATGGGTAAACGGTCTCAAGACCGTTTGGAACTCATCCAAACGGTCTCAAGACCGAGAGGACAATCACCCAAGACCGTTTGAAGGTCTAGGGTTGAGTAATTTGACCAATTGAGGACCTAATTGCAAATAAGTTGTCAATATAATCAAAATTCTGTTTTGTGGTTCAATCATGGTTCAACCCCAATCAAATCACCTTAGACTTTGATGAAATCTTGGGCAAACGGTCTCAAGACCATGTGGGGTCCACCCACATGATCCCAAGACCGTTTGGGCCAGGTTTGGGCCCATTTGGAGCTCAATTGAAGGGTTCAACCTTGTGTTAGTGCACATTGTTGAGTGTTGATGGGTGAACATTGATAGACCCTAATTGAATCGTCTTCAACCCTAATTGGTCAACCATTAAGGGTCAATTGAATGACCAAGTGGTCAAGCATAATCTTAATTGACCCAATCCATAAGTGGTCAACATGGCTCTGACCTTTTTAGGGCTTCAACATGAGTTGACATTATCGGTTGTATCATGGAACCTTGTTGATGGTTCAAGTGGTTAAGACCATGTGAGCTCGCAGACTCAAGGTCGAGAGAGGGATCACGGTCTCAAGACCGAGAGGGGGCTCACGGTCTCAAGACCGAGAGGGGGCTCACGGTCTCAAGACCGTGAGGGGCCTCGCGGTCCTGAGGTCAAAGGAGGGCTCGCGGTCTTGACCTCAACTTGATCCTCGCGGTCTTAATCTCATTTTTGAGCTTCGCGGTCTTGAACCAATTAAGGAGGCTCGCGGTCTTGGAGTTTAAGGAGGCTCGCGTTCTTGGAGTTAGAGGAGGGCTCGCGGTCTTGGAAAGTCAAACTTGCTAAACGGTCAACACTTTCAAACGATCTCAAATCAATTGGAGATTGAGGGTTGAAGATCGATCAATGTGATTTAAGGTTGACTTCATTCAATCAATTGATGATATAAATGGTTCAATGTTGCCCTAATCAAACCCTAGTGTTAATCTAGGATATTAAGGGGTTAATTGACTAATGTTTTGACCATGATGATGATCAATGGGGTGAATTACCAAAATACCCCTGAAGGGTAAATTGAGTAATACCTTGATCAGATCAAACCCTAATCACATGATAGTGATGTTTTGGGCTCTGTTAGCCTATGATGACTTAATCCGACCTGATCTAGAGTGATGTTGACATCACCTAACCTTATGATGAGAGAGAAAGTACTTCTAGAGAGAGAAAGTACTCCTAGAGAGAGAAAGTACCCTTTTCAGGTGAAAATTCAATTAAAGCATATCCAATGCACAGGAATGAGCATAATTAGGGTATGATCCACCTGTGTGAGATCATAGAAACCCTACTTATGATAAATGATGAACCTTTAACTAATCTAAGAGCCTCAATAAAGATGTTACTCATACATGATGATGTTATGAGTTCAATTCACCTTGATATGAATAGTAAACCCTAATTCAAGGGTGATGACATGTAATGTAAATAGTAAACCCTAATTCAAGGGTAATGGCATGCTTTTGAGTATTAAACTCTATTTGATGTGAATTAGAGATTTAACTCTTATGACAAGAGTAGGAAGTATATTCCTTATTTTTGTGTTACCTTTATCAGTTGTATTAACCATGCAGGTTCTGATATGAAGGTAATCATATCCAGGTATGGATGTTGATATTATATTCATTAAAGGCATGTTGTTAGCCTTATGAATAAGTAAAGTAATTTGATGCCTTGTCAGTGGCATCCTATGCTGATAATGGGTTGTGAGAGCCATGAATACCATCAAGGTCATGCCTTAGAGATGACTTGTGATGAGGATAATGAGAAATGATGATTGATATGAGATAGGCCTGTTACATTTAGTATTCTTCTTTTATAGCTGCTATGCTACTGTTATTGTTTGAAGAACAATGTATGCTGTTAAAGAATACTGAATGTACCTAACTAATCAAGTATAATGTAGAGCCCTGATCATAGATCCATCATTGTCAGAGATTAAGTGATGGTGAAATAGGTTTTCCTCAGGGAACTCGTGGAGCACATACTTTTGAGTATGTGGGGTACATGGATGTGTAGAACCTTACATCCTAGTGTAGGAAAGTGATGTAGATGTGTAATCCATCCATCCTTCACTATAATTCCATACCGTATCAGTGGTAGGTAAACATGAAACCTCCTGATGACGAAGAAAGCACAGATATCTGTATCAGTGGTAGGTAAATATGAAACCTCCTGATGACGAAGAGAGTACAGAACGCCACTGTGACTCTAGAGTAGCGAAGGACCAGTTTACCCTGGTGAGCTATAGTAGTAGAGACACAAGATGTCCTACAAGTGATCCTCTTACTGACTGAGGAAGGTGAAGGTCATGAGAATCCGGCTCTCTTAATGACCTATGTATGATACTGATGTGACTTCTCAGCGATCACTTGGGGTATGAGTGGTAAGCCTCATCTCCACAGGGCATAATGTTGTTTGTAAAACATAATCAACCATGTAATATAACTTGTTAGAGATAACTCCAAGTTAGTTGATTGATGTTACATTGCAATAGTGTTTATATTCTCCATATCTCCTAAATGGTTGAGATCTTGTTATACCTGCAACTGTTATAGAATGCTTTGAAGGCTTTACTGTTTAAGATATTCTTTGATGTTATAATAAAGCTTCTGGAAAAGAGTTATAACTCTTGCTGGGACAATTATGTATAATTGTCTCACCCCGTAGACTTCAACTTTTTAGGTGGACGTCGGAGACGAAGGAACCAACCTACAGGTGACCAGTCTCAGCAGCAGCAACACCAGGAGCAGTAGTAGAATCTCAGGTGGAGATTATCCTGCCATATGGTGTAGTTAGAGTTAGTCCTATGTGTCCTCTGTACTCTCAGGTCTTGGAGTCTTGTGTTATGTGATCTTGAGATTTTGTATCTTGATGTATATAATTACTCAAGAAGTAATTATCCTGAGATGTAAACAATTATCTCTCTTTATGAAAGAAGTTTTATGGATCCAAGTTCTTATCTCGAAAAGTTTTAATTTCCCATGATTTTTGTCTTCCGCTGATTACCGATTCGCTTCCGCTAAGTTTTAATCGTGTTTATGTTATGGTTTGGAGATCAGAGCCCACAATTTTGCTTCACTTTTAATGCCGCAAACCCTAATTAGGTAAAATTACTCATAAACCCTAGGTTTCTCATCTTATCTCTCCTAACAGGCTTAGGATCATCTTTTGACAACATAATTCCATATTTTTGAATTAACTATAATTCTCTCTTCTTTTACCCTAAATTAGGGTTTCTAAATGTATTATCAACCATACTAGGCTTAAAACCCTAAATCATGCAATTAACCATATTTATCAGATTAAAACTTGACATCATCATTCAACATGTTAATATTACTCGAATTACCCTATTAATACTCATAAATTCATCCATGAGTCTCGATTAGGGTTTCTAACCAAATTTTAATACATTTTCCATCAAAATAACATACTTTTGCAAAAAGAGATGGAATTAGGTTATCAAACTATTTTTATCTTGTTTCACATATTTTTTTAATCAACTTTCATATATAAAGTTTATTCATTCGAGTTTTCTAGCAATTTCTATGATTTTAACAAAGAAAAGCCTTGTTCCATATTATTTGAGTAGAAAGGCGATTTACCAGAAAATCGGCGGCCGTTTGATCAGTGGACCGATGATCCTCCCTTTGGATCTGACGCTTCTCATCATGTGTGCCTAAAATAGCTGGTCCCTCTGTGGATCGTCAGATCTCTGTGTGGGATCATAATGGACCGTGATCAGACGATTGTTGTTCATCGTCTTCCTCCTCGCGCGAGCAGAGTCGAGGTCAACGCCGCGGTTGACTCTAAGGTCCAGGCCACCAACAAGGCACTCGAGATGCCTGGAAGCTTCACCGCTGCCTCTCGAACTCAATGAGCTTCTCAATTTCTTGTTTTCTCCTTGCCTTCACCTTAAGAAGGTCGCTGGAACTCTGATGAGGTCGACAGGTTGCAGAGGGGGCAGGTTAGGATCAATTTAGCAATTGAACATGTCAATCATCTCGTTTTCACTCTCCGTAGTTGGTACCCTTGAGTACCCCCCCCCCTCGATATATAGGGTTAGATCAGATAGTTCAACAGATTGGGAACTTCTTCCATCGTCGATGATAGCACATAAAATTAGGGTCTAGATTCTTCAGAACATTCTCCCGAAATCGATGGACTCAATAGTTCTTCGCATTATCATCTCAATTGCTGGGAAATCAAAATCCTAATTCTTCTCCCAATCCTTCTATGATTCGGGGTAGATGATGATAGGCTACCCTTGGATCTGTGGTCCCTTGGACCACACGGGTCATCCAACAATAGATATTGCTCCCCAAACCTAATTTCTTAAAATCAAGTTAAAAAGGGAATTTTAACAAGGAAACTTGGGAAATTCATTTCTCTCTCCTCAATTATTATTTTTCACTCAAAATTTAGAGGAAACTCCATCTTGGCATTATCTAATCGAGTATTAAATTTGAAACCCAAATTCCCACGAAAAAGGGTGTTTCCTTCACATCCAAGTTATCCATTAATTAACCCAAATTTTAATTGATATTTCTTTTTCCTTTTCCATTATCTTATCATCTTTAATTCATTAGACTTCAAGGAACTCTAAAGGCACACAATCCATTCTTGGTAATATTCCTTTGTCTTTTTCTCTTATTATTTTCTCTCTTTCTTACTTATTCCTTTTATTAAATAAATTCCTTTTTTTATCTTTCTTTTTCTTGTAATTGGGCTCAATAACCAATAAAGCCCACTAGGCAAGCAAACAAGGCTATTGTAAAAAAAAATCCATCCAATACAAACAAATAAATCAACCATTGATTTCATTTATCATTAAAAAGGAGATTTACAAATCTCATTACATAGTTTAGGAAAAATGAGGTTATAACATCCTCCCCTCCTTATAGGAATTTTGCCCACAAAATTCAACTATCAAACAAACAAGCCAGGATATGATTTTTCCATGTTCATCTTTAGCTCCCATGTGGCCTCATCCTCTCCATGGTGCTTCCAAAGAATCTTTACCATCTCTATATTCTTACATATGAATTCTTTCACCTTGGTATCTAGAATCTACAAAGGTGACTCAGGATAGGTCAGCTTCCCTTGAAGCTCAAAAGGGTCAATGCTCAACACATGGCTCAGATCTTGCACATATCACTTTAGATTGGACACGTGAAACACATCATGCATCATACTATACTGAGGGGGTAATGCCAAACGATATGCAGCTTCACCAATCTGTTTTAATACCTCAAACAGACCCATGTATCGGGGACTCAACTTTCCTTTGTTCTTGGCTATAGCTCGGAGCGGTCGGATTTTAAAAAATACATGCTCTCCCACAGTGAACTACACATCAGTCTGCTTTGCATCAACACATGACTTTTGTCGATCTTGGGCTCTCTTCAGCCTCTACTTGATCAAAGTGACTTTATCAACATACACTTGGGGTTCGTCTAACCTCAATAAGGTCCTCTCACTGACATCATCCCAGTGAAGTGGTGACCGACACAGTCTCCCATAAAGAGCTTCATACAGAGGCATCCCGATACTGGCTTGGTAGATGTTGTTGTAGGAAAACTTGGCTAAAGGTAAGTATTGTTCCCACGATCCACCCCAATTGAGCACACAAGCTCTCAATAGATCCTCAAATGTGTGGATAGTCCTCTCTGACTGGACATCCATCTGGGGGTGATAAGTGGTACTAAACTTCAACCTTGTACCAAGTTCCTCTTAAACTTACTTCCACAACTTGGAAGTAAACTTTGGGTCTCTATCAGAGATGATGGAACTGGGTATGCCATGCAAACATACTATCTCTCTAATATATAGCTCAGCTAGGTCTAACACCTTGGCAGTGGTCTTTAGGGAAAGGAAGTGTGTTGACTTGGTAACGCGATCTACAAAAACCCATATCGCATCATGACCTTTCTTGGTCTGGGGTAGACCCACCACGAAATCCATGGTGATCTGTTCCCATTTCCACTCCAGAATCTCTATCGACTATAAAATTCCATCGAGTCATTGGTGTTAAACCTTCACCATATGGAACGTAAGATAGCTGGCCACATATGGCGCAATGTTTCTCTTCATTCCAGGCCACCAGAAAAACCTCTGTAGGTCCTTGAACATCTTGATAGTTCCTGGGTGCACCATGTACTTAGAACCATGAGCCGCTTTTAGGATACATTCCCTTAGCAGTGAATCCTCAGGAACCCTAACATGATTCTCAAATCTGATCCCTCCGTCTACTCCCACTGAGAGACGGGTTTGTGGCTTCTTTATCAAGCCCTTCATCTTATTGAGTTCCCCACTGACCAACTGGGCTGCTACGATCTCGCCCAACAACTTTGACTGAATCTGTATGTTGGCCAGTCGAACTCGATCCTCTAACGGTTGTGGAGTCCACTCCACCAGCTCCTCTTAGTTCTTCCACTGACTGGACAAAACAGCTGCACACCTGAGCTATTTCTGACTCAAAGCATCAGCTACGACATTCGCCTTACCAGGATGATAAGCGATTGTGAAGTCATAATCCTTCATGTAATCCATCCATCGTCGCTGTTATAGGTTCAAATCTTTCTGTGTCAGGAGGTACTTCAAACTCTTATGGTCGGTGAGGATTTTGAAGGTAGCACCATACAGGTAATGCCACCATATCTTCAATGCATGGATGATCGTAGCCCGCTCTAACACATGCATCAGGTAATTCACCTCATTGGGCTTGAGTAGTCGGGAAGCATATGCAACCACATGTCTGTCTTGTTCCAACACACAACCAATTACCATCTTTGAAGCATCGATGAATATCATGAAGCCCTCATTGCCGAAAGGCAGGGTCAACATTGGGGCAGTGATCAACCTCTCCTTTAGCTCCTAGAAATGAGCCTCACATACATCAGACAACACGAATTTCACATCCTTCTGAGTCAACACGGTTAGCGGTAAGGCGGTCTTTGAGAAATCCTCTATGAAACATCGATAGTATCCGACCAACCCCAAGAAGTTGCGAATCTCGGAGGGGTTCTTTGGTGCAGGCCAGTTTGGAACTGTTGACACTTTGGCTGGATCTACGAAGTTCGTTCCTCCTGAGATGATGTGTCTGAGAAACATGACTTGTTCTATCCAAAACTCACATTTTGAGAACTTTCCATAAAACTTCTGCTTTCTTAGGATATCAAGGACTCTACCCAGATGGTCACGGTGTTGGGCTAGTGGTGCGCTCCCGCTAGAGGCTTGCAACAAGTGCAATCCACGAGGTCGGGAGGCACGAGATGATGGGATCTTTGCTTTCGATATTTGTATGGTCCCACACTAACTACCTACGTCTACCAAGACACTACACCCGAAAGCGCACGGGGTCGTGTCGTAGTATAGGTGAGGTGGCAAGTACGGGGTCGATCCGCGGAGATAGAGGGGGCACTAGAGTTAGATTGGGTAAGCTACGTTCCTAGTGTGGAGAGTAAGGTTTTTAGGGTTTTAAGGTTTATTGGTTGATTACGCTAATGAGAAAGTAAGAGATGCGAGAAGGAAACTAAATTATGGAAGAGAAAGCAAATTAGTAAACTAAGCTATCAAACTAACTAAGCAAGAGCAAGGAGGGCTACACTACTCTAGCAAGGCAAGAAGTAGTTAAGAACTAAACTAACCACTAGAAAGAGCAAGAGCCTAAGTTAACACTAAAGAGCAAAACTAAGTAATCAACTAAGTTAACTAAAGCAAATGAACTACACTAGCATTAACAAGCAAACTAGGCAATTAGGGTTTTAAGCAATTAGATGAAGGAGGTGGGCCGTTTGGGAATGTGACCTTGACATTAGTTGGGGGATGTCACCATAATAAGAAATTAACATATTTCATTTTAGATTACCAAACCAAACAACAAGGTGGGTGCTATGAGAATGTACCCTAAGCTACTAATTGGAGAACTAGGGCTAGGTGTAATTCTCATAGGACGTACCAAGTCTAGGTCTCTAGGATAAGTTGTATTAGTCAATTGAGGACCAAGGGTAAGGATGGGAGTAGAGATGAGGATATTTGACCTCATGCCACTAGCCACCTCAGCCTTTAGGAAATCCTAGGCAATTGCACTAACCACACTTATACTAGTTACTTAGAACTCACATTTGCATGTAGGAAGAAGGTGATTATGTAGGAAGATAGGGGGCTAGCTAGGGATCTGAATTAAGGACCTAGGAGCCAATCCTATGATAGCTACATAGAAACCAACACCCTAGAGGCAAATGTCTTCAAGCACCACAAGGAAGGCAATTAATGTAATTAAACAACAACCACATGCACAAGTAATGGGAAATGAGACACAAGCAAAGGCAATCATCATAGAAATGAAATATGTTCTTTACAAATTATATTCCCCCAACATGGTATCACAGTCACATTTTTGCCTCAAACAGTCCACCCAAGGGGGCTTAGCTATACATGATCAAACTAGGAACAAAGAAGAAGGGAAAGAGAGTAAGAAACGCCATGGATGCTTGATGTAGCTCGACCACCTTCACCTCGTTGCTGCTAGCCATGAACCTCCTCCTCTAAAGGTGCCCAAGAGCATGGAAATGGTGGAATGGATGGATAAAAACCTAGAGAAACTGGGTTTCTATGGTGGAAATGAGTGGAAAGTGGGTGGAAATGGGATTAAATGCAAGGAAGTAGGTGGATGGGAGTAATGGAGGCAAGGGAGCAGCTGGGGGCAGCTAGGAGGTGCTCTCTCTCGAGCCCTAGAAGCAACTAGTGCTTATATAAGAGCTAGGGCTAAGTGGGGGTAGAATAGGAAAAACAGTGAAAAGTTGTATAGGGTAGGTGATCACCACAATCGTGGTGGGTGTGCCACGGCCGTGGTGAGGGTAGTGGGGGACGACCGTGGGGTGGTGAATACAGCCGTGGGGTGAAGGCAGTGGTGAGATGGTGGTGGCCATGGCCGTGGCGGAGTGCCACGGTCGTGGTGGGTAGCATGCACCACGACCGTGTTGGGTAATACGACCGTTTTGGAGGAGTTGGAGCTGATCGTGGGGAGGGGCCACAGGCGTCTTGATCAGCATCGGCCACGGTCATGGCGACTTGGCCACGGTCGTGGCTGGGAGGCAAATTACCTGTTGGTGACTGACTTCTTGCAATTTAATTCCCACGATCGTGGCAGGGTGCCACGGCTGTGTTATCTTCTCCTGACCACGACCGTGCTGATGGCCACGGTCATGTTGTCTTCACCGGCCACGGTCGTGGCTAGGAGACCACGGTCGTGGGTGATCTATGGAATTCCCTGTTGCAACCTATTGGAACTTGGCAATAAAGCCACGACCGTGGCATTGTGGCCACGGCCGTGGTGAGGCTTGACTTCTTGATTTCTCTTCAAACTTTGTCATTTTTGGATGTCTTTGCTTGGGGATGATTCTTGGCCACTGGAGGTAGGTTGAGGGAGACTTTGGGGCCTTCTTTGGGTCCCTCCTTCTCTCTCTTCCATCTAAGCATGGTCCAAGTACCTGAAAAATAGTGCAAAGAACATCCATAAGCATATTTGCAATGATAATCATATTGGGGAGAATAACATGTAATTCTAATGCATTTGAATGTGATAAAGGTACAAAATGACACGAGATACAGCCCTAGAATAGGGTTGGATCACCACCCCAAACTTGAAACATACTTGTCCTCAAGTATGCTTCAACTCAATCTCTTTTCCATTTTCCACAATCAAAAGATATGACAAATGCAATATGATGGGTGACAAATGCTAAATGGGATCAAAGGTGACTAGGTACATGCAAATCACTTCCCTCCTCTTCTACTTTCACAAACCAACCATGAAGAGAGCACAGAGCACATGAACTTCGCATATAATGCATGGATTGCACAAGTTATCAATATCTCATCCATAAGGTTCTGGGTAGACCGTTTCATGATGATGTTAATCGCCGATGACTAGGAGTGTTGTTTCACCTTCATGCGTTCAACCTTATGCTTCAAGTTATGCCAAATGACCCACATGGCTGCGGAAAAGGGATAAAGTGAGCTAGGTTTGAAGTTTCCTAGCTCAATGGGTATAAAAGTGGAAGAAAGGGATGCAGTAAGATTTTTGGAGTGTTTTTACACACTCATCTTTTCTTTATTTGAATGCTCTTAAACAGGATCATCCTTTTATTTTATTTTGTTTTTCTTTTTCTTTTCTTTTCTTTTTCTTTCCCTTGGTGTAGATAGGGCATATGGTGGATAGAGTAAAGCGAGGAGATAAAGATGTGGCCACCCCAAACTTTTGGAGGTGGCCATGGCTAATATGTGCACTTTGGCATCTTTTTATGAGGCGAAGAGGTATGAAGATGATGAAAGTGTGGTCAGGTCAAAGAGGGGTCACTTGGCATAATCTTGCACATAAGGTCTCCTGCATGAAAACTAGTTCGACACTTCACCATAGATATCACATCACATGAATGAACCAAATGAAATCCATATATCAATCAAGTAACTCCACAAACATTAAACGTTCTATGCTTGCTCGGATCATAATTCAATCAAACCAACACATTCCCAAGGGAGGTGATGAGCATGTAAGAAGTCAATCGTTGATACCACATAGCACTTCATCATAGCATATCATCTTGTATTTGTCAAAGATAAGCAATTTCATTCAATATGGTAAAGATTGAGTCAAAATACGCTTTTTGGACTAGAAACATCAAATCTGGGCAAAATTGGCCAAAAATGTGTCAAATTGCACTAAATCACATTCAAACACAATTTTAGGTAAAAAGCAAGTAAATCCTAGCTAAAACATGCAAAAAATAGCTAAAAACTACATGAGATGCAATGCATGGCTGAAAAAGCAAAAATTTTGAAAAATTACTCAAAAATGCAGAAATCAACTACATGTCATGCAAAGATGCAATGAAAAGAACAAAAACAGTAAAACTAAACTAGATGGCAGGGTGATATCAAAATGATAAAAATAGAGAGATAGGGTGATGTGTACCGCCCTACCCACCCCAAACTTTAGAATCATGTTGTCCTCAGCATGAAACTATAGCTTAGGGGAGATAGGGGAAGTGTCATGGTTGCGGTGGCTGGTCTGGCATGTTCGGAGGATATGGAGGAGGAGCTGAGTCTGGAGCTAAGCTTGACGGAGGATGCTGGTAATAGTGCCCCCTGTAGTCGTCCTGGGGTGGAGGGTAAGTCTATGGATACCCAGCTAAACCACCTCAAAAATCTGCACCGCATTCGGGGTTTCTTTCTGCTTGGGCGTGGTGATATTGATACGAGTGGTTGATCTGATAGTGCATCTATTGCTGATCATACCACATTTGCTGTTGGGCAAGTTGCATGTCATGTTGGATCTTCTGAATGTTCTCAAGGTGTGCCTGGATTGCGGCCATGTCATAGGCATTCCCTGAGGGTGGCTGTAGCTGGGATGTCTCCTCATCCCTCCTTCTTGTTCTTCGGGGTTGCCTTTATTGTTCAAGTTCTTTCTCCTGCCCATGTACGTTAGATTCAGTGATGTCTTTATGTACAGAAGTTGCTCCCCTTGTATATGTCTCTCTTAGGTGTTCTTGCTGCCATTTGAAAAGTTTTTCTTTCAAATTGAAATGAATTCCCAACGCGGAAAGAAGAGGCACCGCGTGGTATGGCAGCTCGAGCTCGAAGTCCGGCACACTAGTAGTAAGATAGAGCATCTTCTTTTCCTTTATCTTTATAGTATGCAAGCACACCAAGTAGTTAAGGTCAACAAACTCTGCCTCAAGTGCGTCCTGTAACCCCGAGAGATCGTATCCCAGCGCTGTGCAATCGAAGTCACAAACCCACCCATGACAAAGGGTTTTGTGCTCTTGTAGGGAATGGACTTCATATGATCAATCAACAGAACACCCAGGTCGAGGTGCTTCTTGAGGTACATCGATATCAAGACAAACATATCTTTTTGTGAAATGGAGCCTTGATTATCATACCTCCCTACAATTGTGTTTGCCACGACTGTCTGCACATAGCGCATCATTGGATTGCTTATGGCGACTGTTTTTGATCTTCCTGCGTCGTACACGCCGCTTCCTGTGATTGTCTCCCAGAAATAGGCATAATCCAACTCTTTCACCTACTCTAACAAGTCTTTATCCATCTTGACGGCCTCTTCAGGACTTGCAGCAAATATCCCATTCAGCTCAGTGGAAGTGAGGGTGTGCACATTGCCCATTATGGCAAATTTGATTGCGTCACAACCCCTCACTTTAGTCCTTTCGAGAGTAGCGAACAATTCTCGGGTCAAGGCGACATAGGTTGGTTGCGGTGTTGTCTCCTCAGCTGTCAAACTTTACAATTTGATCTTTTGGATTTATTTGTTCTTTTGCCACAACTATGACTGAATGACCACGATCAACTTCTAGATCCTCCCTCTCTAATGCCTATCACCTGCCATCATCAAAACTCAAACAAAAACTGTAAAGCACAAGTGTGCGTGTGTCTTTTTGTGTAAAATAAAGAAAAAGTATCAAAAGAAGGGTTCGAGAATCTCAAACCACGTGGGTTGCCTCCCACTAGCGCTAAATTTAATGCCTTCAGCCAGGCTTATTGATTGTTGGACTTTTTCACTTTTTCGGTATCTTCAAAAGATCCTTGTAGTAAATCCCTTTCTCATCCTCGTCCAAGCATTCTTCTTCCTCAGATTCTTCTTCGATAAGCATAACAATATCGAAATCTTGGTTGGCCTTGTCCGGGCCGACCTCAACAACAGATTTCAGCCTTTGCCCATTAACGGCGAATTCCTTAGCTCCTTCTTTTGCACAAATGATCACTGCCCCGGATGGGTACACCTTCTTGACAAGGTATGGACCTTCCCATCTAGAACGAAGCTTTCCGGGGAAGAACTTCATCCTTGAATTGTATAGCCATACCCATTTTCCGGGCTCAAACTCTTTCTTCTTTATGATCTTGTCATGTAGAAACTTGGTTCTTTCCTTGTAGCTCTTCGACATTTCATATGCTTCATTCCACATTTCTTCTAGCTCATGCAATTGAAACTTTCTTTTCATTCCGGCTTTCTCTTCATCGAAGTCCGTAGTCTTCAAGGCCCACAATGCCTTGTGCTTCATCTCAATTGGCAAATGGCAACTCTTACCTTAGATAAGCTTGAACGGTGTAGTGCCAATCAGGGCTTTATATGCAGTCCTATATGCCCATAAAGCTTCATTGAGTTGAAGTGACCAATCCTTACGGTCCAGTCGCACCGTCTTCTCCAAAATGAGCTTTATCTCTCGATTTTCCAACTCAACTTGACCACTCGTTTGAGGGTGGTAAGGAGTAACTACACGATGGTTAACTCCATGTTTCTTTAGCAACCCTTCGAAGGTGCGGTGGATGAAATGACTCCCGCCATCACTAATCATATCCCTTGGAACACCAAAACGGTTAAAGATGTTGGATTTCATGAAATCACACACCACCTTATGATCATTTGTCCTTGTTGCCACAGCCTCAATCCATTTTGATACATAGTCTACGGCGACCAAGATGTAGACATACCCGAAAGAAGGAGGGAAAGGACCCATAAAGTCAATCCCCCAAACATCAAACATTTCTACCACAAGAATAGGTGATAGAGGCATCATGTCCCTCTTTGAGATGGTGCCCACTTTTTGGCACTTGAAGCAACCTTTGCAAAAGTCATGAGCATCTTTGAACAAAGTCGGCCAGTAGAATCCACATTGAAGAACTTTGGCGGTCGTGCATTTCCCTCCAAAATGGCCTCCACACACTCCAGAATGGCACATATATAAGACTTCTTACTGCTCCATCTCCGGAATGCACCTCCTAATGAGTTGGTCTGGGTAATACTTAAAGAGGTGAGGGTCATCCCAAATGTAGTTATTTACCATAGCAAACAATCTCTTGCTTTCCTCTCTTGTCCACATGCTCGGTATCCTCCCACTGGCTAGGAAATTCGCTATGTGCTTGTACCATGGCTTTTGGACAGATGAGACTAGGAGGAGTTGTTCATGTGGCATTGTCTCTTTGATTGGAATTGTCATATCAAAAGGTCCATCAAGGCGGGAGAGATGATCTGCAGCACCATTTTCTATTCCTTTCTTATCCACAATTTCTATGTCAAATTCTTGGAGCAACAAAATCCATCAGATCAACCTTGGCTTTGAGTCTTTCTTGGACATGAGATACTTCAACGCAACATGGTCCATGTAGATTGTCACTTTGTTTTGCAGGAGATACGGTCGGAACTTGTCAAGAGCGAAGATCACCGCAAGCAACTCCTTCTCGATAGTCGTATAGTTTCTTTGAGCATCGTCTAATGTTTTGCTTGCATAATAGATAGCATGAGGAATTCGGCCAATGCATTGACCCAGCACAACCCCCACCGCCATATCAGATGCATCTGTCATGATCTCAAATGGCAGAGAGAAATCCAGGGGCTGCATGATAGGGGCAGAGATAAGCCTTTCTTTTAACTGATTGAAGGCTTCAACACATTTGTCATCAAACTGAAATTCAACATCTTTCTCAAGTAATCGACATAGTGGTCTTGAGATTTTGCTAAAGTCCTTGATAAAGCGACGGTAGAAACCTGCATGTCCCAAGAAAGATTAAACATGTCTTATGGTCGAAGGAGTGTCGAGTGTAGAGATAAGGCCCACCTTGGCCTTATCAACTTCAATCCCATCTTTGAAACTCGGTGTCCCAGAACTATACCCTCAGGTACCATGAAATGGCTCTTTTCCCAAGATAAAACTAAGCAAACTTTCACACATCTTTCCAGAACAGCAGCTAGATGTAGCAAGCACTCATCAAAGGTTTTCCCGAAAACTGAAAAATCATCCATGAAAACTTCAAGTGATGAATCAAGCATGTAAGCGAAGATTGAGGTTACACATCTCTGGAAAGTGGAAGGGGCATTGCACAATCCAAATGGCATTCTCCAATAGGACAATGTACCATTTGGACAAGTGAATGTCGTCTTTTCCTGGTCCGTTGGATGCACAACAATCTGAAAATATCCTGAGTATCCGTCAAGAAAATAGTAGAAGCTCTTCCCAGCCAATCTCTCTAAAATCTGATCAAGAAACGGAAGTGGGTAGTGATCCTTCTTTGTCTTTTCGTTGAGATTCCGGTAATCCACGCACATTCTCCACTTGGATTGCTCTCTCACCGGCATAAGCTCACCATCGACATTTTCTACAACTGTAATCCCACCCTTCTTGGGCACAACTTGGATGGGACTCACCCACGTACTGTCAAAGATGGGATAGATAATCCCTGCATCAAGCAACTTCACAACCTCTTGAGTTACAATGTCCTTCAACTTTTGATTTAGCCTTCTTTGCAATTGACGGGTCGGCCTCACATCTTCTTCTAAGTATATCTGATGCACACAAATAGAGGGGTCAATCCCTCTCAAGTCAGCAATAGACCATCCAATGGCTTGGATGTTCTTCTTCAAGACTTCCATCAAGGCATCTTCTTACTCAGGAGAGAGAATAGAGGAAATGATCACCGGGAGGGTGTCATTTGAGCCAAGGAAAGCATACTTCAATCCTTTAGGAAGTTTCTTCAACTAAAGAACGGGGGGTGCTTCAAGGGAGTTCTTCAAAGGTGCATAAATAGAAGGGAGGTCCTGAGTTGCAGCCACTAAGGCTAGCTCACACTCTTCATCATCTTCATCATCGTCGTCAGGGAACTCAACAATTGGTTCAAGACCTCTACCTTGAGTGGCAATCTCAATCCACACAGGTAGGAACTCTTCAATAATCTCATCTAGGCATTCCACCAAATAACAATCTTCTTCGGTGGCTCCTATCACTTCAGCTGTAGTAGAAGACTTGAAGATGTTCAACCTAATCTTCATGTGCATGAATGTAACATACATGGTCCCAGTTCTCACATGGATCATGGCATCAGCTGTGGCTAAGAAAGGTCTCCCCAAGATGATTGGCACCTTTCTAGCTTCTTTTTCCATATCAAGAATGATAAAATTGGCCGGGAAGAAGGCAGAAGTATCCTCATCAAGATGGACTAGCACATCATCCACACACCCTCTAGGAATCTTCACAGATCGGTCGGCCAACTGTAGAGTGCAATGGGCTGGCCTCAACTCCCCCATTTGGAGCTCAGCAAACAGATCATACGGCATCAAGTTTACGCTAGACCCTAAGTCAAGAAGAGCCTGGTCTATGCGATGTGCTCCGATGTAGCATGAGATGATGGGAGCACTGAGGTCTTTTCTTTTCTGGGGGATGGTGTGTTGGAGAATGGAGCTCACTTGCTCAGTGAGCTTGATCTTCTTAGGTGTCCTCCCTGTTCTCTTTCTTTTGAAGGTGCACAATTCTTTAAGGAACTTTGCATAGGACGGAATTTGCTTGACTGCGTCTATAAGAGGTACATTGATTTTCACTTGCTTGAAGATCTCCAAAATATCATCCACATGCTTCTTCTTTTTCTTTGCAACAGAAGGCTCCTCAAGTGCATCATGATATGGTGGGAGTTGGGACCCCAATCGGTCCAAATCAACAATATCATCCACTGGTATCACTGGAATCACTGTATCACGGCTCAATATCACAGTATCAATGCTCGGCCTCACGGTATCAACACTGCCTCTTATCACAGTATCATCCATCTGCATCTCAGTATCAACCTGCTCAGCCTCAGTGTCATCTCTGCCAACTATTGTACCATGGGGGCTCTCCAAAGTCCTGCCACTCCTCAACGTAGTCACCGCCTTCACATGCTCATGGGTGGTAGGAGAGGGAGCTTGTGGAGGTGGTTGTGGCTATTGGGGTGGTGGAGGCCTTTGGTGAGGGGAGTTGGGATTTTGAAGGATGAATTGGGGTTGTGGTTGTTGTTGTGGTGGGGGTGATATTGTGGAGGTGGTTGTTGGTAAGTGTGAGGTGGGGGTGGAGCATATTGATAATTGAGTGGCGCTTGAGGAGGTGGAGGAGCATAGGGGTTTGGTGGGGCTTGGTAAGATGGTGGAACATAAGCACTTGAAGTGTTCCCTAGAAAAACCCCATCATTATTCGGATTTGGTAGTGGTTGAGATGGAAGTCTACCTTCTTCCTTCTAGCCAAAGAGAGAGAAATTTGGTCCAACCTCTGCTCAAGATGGTTTATAGACTGCCCATGTCATTGACATCTTTTTTTACTTCATCTAAGCTCCTTATCCTTCCTAGTACCTCATCCTCAAACTTGGAGTTGTAGCGTTGCTTTTACTGCCCCTGCCCTTGCCCTTCCTCATTCTGGTTTTTCTAGGAGAAGTTGGGGTGGTTCCTCCACTCGGGAGTGTAGGAACTGGACATTGGGCCCTGGTTGTTGCGGCCACCAAAGGAATGTAGAGCGTTGACTTCCTCGTCTACATTCTCAACAGCCATTGCGGGTTGGCTAGAAGAGCCACCCACTTGATTCTTCATTATTCGCATCATATCGGCCATCATTTGCATCATGTCGGGGTCAGTGGCATTGCATGCGGGAGCCACGGAGGAAGGGGGAGGGCTATAGTTCCGGCCGCAATGCCCCCTTTAGTGGAAGCTCGGTGGCATGAAATCTCGGCGAGATGCTCAAACAGAGGCCATGATTCCTCGGGCGGCTTTGCCATGAATGTGCCCCCGCAAGAAGAATCTACGTTGTTTTGGCTTTGCTCCTCAAGCCCGGTGTAGAAGGTCTGAACTAGCTGCCAAAGAGGAACCTCATGATGAGGGAAGTCACGAAGAAACTTCTAGAACCTCTCCCACGCCTTGTGGAAGGGCTCGTTCTCTTTCTGGGTGAAAGACGTGATGCACCTTCTCATGTAGGATAACTTGGCGATGGGGAAGAACTTCTTGAGAAACTCGTTCTTCACCTCATTCCAAGTGACGAACTCTGGCCTCGAGACGTACCATTCCTTGGCCTTCTCTTTGTGAGAGAAGGGAAAGAGTGTCCTTCTGATGGAGTCGTCGATGGCGGAAGGAGTGCGGAATGTAGAGCACGTTTCAAGGAACACATCTATATGGTGGTAGGGGTTCTCGTTCTCCGTGCCGAAGTATGTAGGTAGAAGCCCCAAGAGTGTCGGTGGGATGGAGAACTGTTGACCGGGCATTTGGTCAACCACCGTGGCGATGGGGGAGTTGTAGTTCCCCAGTGTGAAGTACTCATGAAGCGGGCGGTGTGGCGGTGGAGGTGGAACCTCTGGTGGTGGGTTGTTCTCAGCCATCTCGGCTTCTTGATGTAGATTGCGGCGAGCTTGACGCCTTCTTCTCCCAATCTCGGGGTCGTAAACCACCAAGTCGGTGCAAGTCAAACGCGTGCTATGCATGCACAACTATCACCTGCGCAAGTCACAATCAAACAACAAGGAGCCAAGTTAGCGAACCAAAATGCAAGAGTTACACAAAGAATAAATATTAGCAATGGTGAGGGCAAAAGGAAAGGCTAAGCTACACTATCTAACTAGGTTGAGCGCCTCTATCCCCGGCAACGGCGCTAGAAAGCTTGGTGCGCTCCCGCTAGAGGCTTGCAACAAGTGCAATCCATGAGGTCGGGAGGCACATGATGATGGGATCTTTGCTTTCGATATTTGTATGGTCCCACACTAACTACCTACATCTACTAAGACACTACGCCTGCAAGCGCACGGAGTCGTGTCGTAGTATAGGTGAGGCGGCAAGTATGGGGTCGATCTGTGGAGATAGAGGGGGCACTAGAGTTAGACGGGGTAAGCTACGTTCCTAGTACGGAGAGTAAGGTTTTTAGGGTTTTAAGGTTGATTGGTTGATTACACTAATGAGCAAGTAAGATATGCGAGAAGGAAACTAAATTATGGAAGAGAAAGCAAATTAGTAAACTAACCTATAAAACTAACTAAGCAAGAGCAAGGAGGGCTACACTACTCTAGCAAGGCAAGAAGCAGTTAAGAACTAAACTAACCACTAGTAAGAGCAAGAGCCTAAGTTAACACTAAAGAGCAAAACTAAGTAATCAACTAAGTTAACTAAAGCAAATGAACTACAATAGCATTAACAAGCAAACTAGGCAATTAGGGTTTTAAGCAATTAGATGAAGGAGGTGGGACGTTTGGGAATGTGACCTTGACATTAGTTGGGGGATGTCACCATAATAAGCAATTAACATATTTCATTCTAGATTACCAATCAAACAACAAGGTGGGTGCTATGAGAATGTACCCTAAGCTACTAATTGGAGAACTAGGGCTAGGTGTAATTCTCATAGGACGTACCAAGTCTAGGTCTCTAGGATAAGTGGTATTAGTCAATTGAGGACCAAGGGTAAGGATGGGAGTAGAGATGAGGATATTTTACCTCATGCCACTAGCCACCTCAGCCTTTAGGAAATCCTAGGCAATTGCACTAACCACACTTATACTAGTCACTTAGAACTCACATTTGCATGTAGGAAGAAGGTGATTATGTAGGAAGATAGGGGGCTAGCTAGGGATCTGAATTAAGGACCTAGGAGCCAATCCTATGATAGCTACATAGAAACCAACACCCTAGAGGCAAATGTCTTCAAGCACCACAAGGAAAGCAATTAATATAATTAAACAACAACCACATGCACAAGTAATGGGAAATGAGACACAAGAAAAGGCAATCATCATAGAAATGAAATATGTTCTTTACAAATTATATTCCCCCAACATGGTATCACAGTCACATTTTTCCCCAAACAGCCCACCCAAGGGGGCTTAGCTATACATGATCAAACTAGGAACAAAGAAGAAGGGAAAGAGAGTAAGAAATGCCATGGATTCTTGATGTAGCTCGACCACCTTCACCTCCTTGCTGCTAGCCACGAACCTCCTCCTCCAATGGTGCCCAAGAGCATGGAAATGGTGGAATGGATGGATAGAAACCTAGAGAAATTGGGTTTCTATGGTGGAAATGAGTGGAAAGTGGGTGGAGATGGGATTAAATGCAAGGAAGTAGGTGGATGGGAGTAATGGAGGAAAGGGAGCAGCTGGGGGCGGCTAGGAGGTGCTCTCTCTCGAGCCCTAGAAGCAACTAGTGCTTATATAGGAGCTAGGGCTAAGTGGGGGTAGAATAGGAAAAATAGTGAAAAGTTGTATAGGGTAGGTGATCACCACGGTCGTGGTGGGTGTGCCACGGCCATGGTGAGGGTAGTGGGGGACGACCGTGGGGTGGTGAACACAGTCGTGGGGTGAAGGTAGTGGTGAGATGGTGGTGGCCACGGCTGTGGCGGAGTGCCACGGTCGTGGTGGGTAGCATGCACCACGGCCGTGTTGGGTAACATGGCCGTTTTGGAGGAGTTGGAGCTGATCGTGGGGAGGGGCCACGGGCGTCTTGATCAGCATCGACCACAGTCGTGGCGACTTGGCCACGGTCATGGCTGGGAGGCAAATTCCCTGTTGGCGACTGACTTCTTGTAATTTAATTCCCACGACCGTGGCAGGGTGCCACGGCCGTGTTCTCTTCTCCTGACCACGACCGTACTGATGGCCACGGTCGTGTTGTCTTCACCGGCCACGGTCATGTCTAGGAGGCCACGGTCGTGGGCGATCTATCGAATTCCATGTTGCAACCTGTTGGAACTTGGCAATAAAGCCACGACCGTGGCATTGTGGCCACGACCGTGGTGAGGCTTGACTTCTTGATTTATCTTCTAACTTTGTCATTTTCGGATGTCTTTGCTCGGGGATGATTCTTGGCCACTGGAGGTAGGTTGAGGGAGACTTTGGGGCCTTCTTAGGGTCCCTCCTTCTCTCTCTTCCATCTAAGCATGGTCCAAGTACCTGAAAAACAGTGCAAAGAACATCCATAAGCATATTTGCAATGATAATCATATTGGGGAGAATACCATGTAATTCTAATGCATTTGAGTGTGATAAAGGTACAAAATGACACGAGATACATCCCTAGAATAGGGTTGGATCAGCTAGGTAATCAGAGTACACCAAGATGTCGTCTATGAACACTATTACAAAGTAATTAAGAAAAGGTTGGAACACACAGTTCATAAGGTTCATAAAGACACTGGGTGCATTGGACAACCCAAACAGCATGACCACAAACTCATAATGGCCATATCAGGTTTGGAAAGCCGTTTTAGGTATATCCTCACTTCTCACCCTTACTTGATGGTATACTAACCTTAAATCAATCTTGGAAAAGACTCGATCCGATTTGAGTTGGTCAAACATGTCATCTATCCTAGGTAAAGGATACCTATTGTTAATGGTCACCTGGTTGATCATCCGATAATCAATACACATCCTGAGTGATCTGTCCTTCTTCTTTACAAAGAGGACTGATGCTCCCCATGGTGATGTATTGAGTCAGATAAAACCCTTATCCAACAACTCCTGCAACTGGGTTTTCAACTCGAGCAACTCGGCAGGGGCCATTCTATAGGGTGCCTTAGATATAGGGTTAGTTCCGGGAGCTAACTCAATGGAAAAATCCACCTCTCTCTTAGGGGGAATCCCTGGTAGATCATCGGGAAACACATCCGCATATTCCCGAACCACCTCTATCTCCTCTAAGGGTCGCACCTTGGCCTTAGGTTTGGTAACTATGGCTAGGTATGCTCGACAACCTTTGGATATCATCTGTTCAGCCTTCAAGGCTGACACATAAAGGCTGGTAGTTGCATCTCTCTTTCCTCAAATGGTAAAGTGTGGATGGCCAGGCTTCCTAATAAGAATCTTCTTTTCCCTACATTGAATCTTAGCTCTATATGTGTACAACCAATCCATACCAATGATTACATCAAAATCATTCATATCGATGAGGATGAAGTTTGTGGGAAGTTCATGGTCCAGATACTTAACTGGAAAGACTGGGGTTTTTAAAAGAGATGTATATATACGACCACTCGGGTTGTGACATCCAAAACATAACCTAAATCCTTGATGTCCAAACAAAGCATAGTTTCCAGATTTCTCAAACCAGAATAAAAAAGAGATCTTTTACATTTTGTCCCATGACTTCCAGCATGCCTACATATGCATACCATATCATATAGCTATTTCATGATCTACTAAACTGAAAGGATAACTCTATGGTTTATTACCCTTGATCAACCTATTAGCATTCACATGGGCTTCTTCATTGTCGATGGCAAATACTATGGCTTGCCTTCTCTCTCCAACACGGGGACCTCTAGCTGGTGCTCCTCCTCCTACTGGGGGTGCTACTACCACTAGTTGTGCTGCCCCCAGACCTCTCAGGTCAGGCTAAGGACAGTTGGCGATGAAGTGTCCCTCTTGTTGGCAACGGTAGCACACCCTCTTCTCAAAGTGGCACTTCCCAAGATGTGACCGACCACAGGTACAACACTTTAGAAAGTGATTCTCGCCTCATGGCTTTCATTTGTGTCCATGCTTGCCCTTGTTGTGATTATGCCCTTGTACTTTCTTATGGTCATTCTTATGTCCCTGAGTTCCTTCATGAAACCCATATATCCTTTGGAGGGGCTCTGAGCAGGCATCACAGTCTTCTCCATGTCCAAGGCAGTGTTGTAGGCTTCGGAGAAGGTTTTTGGTTTACTTGCCATCACATGGGGCTTGATGGTAGGATGAAGACGCTTTATGAAATGGTCCACCCTTCTTTCCTCGTCCATCATGTGTCCAAAGTGTTCCAGGATGCGGAACTTGCGACCAAAGTCTACAACAGATGAGTTACCCTAGGTCATGTTGGTGAAATCCCTTTCCTTCTCCTTCTTAGCTGAGACGGGGATGAATCTAGCGGTGAAGATAGTCTTGAAGTCGGCCCACGCCATCGGTTCCTCACTTAAATCTCGTCCTATGATTTTTGTTTCCCACCATATCTTGGCTGCCCCTTCCAAGAGGTGAGCAACAAAGAGAACCTTCTTGTTTGGCTGTACCTCAAGCATGCAAAATCCATTTTCGACTGCAAGCAGCCAAGCCTCTACCTTTTCGACCACTTCAGACTTATCCTCTCCCCATAACTTCTCGATGTTCAGCTTGACGAAGTCCAAGATGGTGGATCCGAGTCGAGGGTGAACGGGAAGTGACTCGCCATTCTCATCTCTAGCTATGTCTCGGAGGGCCAGAGCGCTGATGGCCTCAGTCAACCTCTTCTGTTGTTCCATCCATAAAGTGTTAGGGGTATGAACCACCATGGTTGGTTCTGGAACACCAGATTGGTCCTCTTCCATCTTGGCCTCTTCTTCGTACACATGTTCTTCTTCTTGTTCAAGATTGCCAAATGGTATCGGTTCAGGGTTGGGGACCTCATCTGCAGCTTCTTCAGGTCTCTTCCTCTTCCTTAAGGATTAACCACCATGGTTCCTCCTCCTCTTCTCAGAATATGCCTTTCCCTTACAGTAAGGTCCACCACCATTGATGGCATCCAGGATAGCAACGATCTTCACTTGAGCCATCTACATAAGCATACAAATAGACCTTTAGTCTACATTTAAACTAATTATACTTATGTCGATGACATATTATTTACGTATCTTTTATTAAATTGATGGAGGAATCCTTAAACCTTATCATACTTACCCATACCTCAAGAAGGTGGGGAAGAGAGAGAAAATCCTAAATCTTAGAATCCTTAATTGAATTAGGGTTTAGAAGGGACGAAAAAGATGAGATATTCCTAAAGGTATCTTATTTCGAGTCAGAACCTAAGACATTGTCCAGGATTTTACACTGCATATGGGAGTCCTCATGACCAACTAGCAAGGCAGAGGAAAATATTACCAGCCCCTGGACCATGATCCTTTTCTAGACACCTCTATCTTTTAGAGAATCCTCTAATAACTCCCTTGGTTCTACGGAATATGAAAAATTTAATAACTACTAAAGATTAAATGTGGAACCCATGTTGTGATACCAAATGTAATGACCCCGCCTCCCAGTAACTCCTAATTATGGGAGACCAAGAGGTCAGAGCCATTTTATCAATTAACCGGATCAAAGGTTCGACAAATAATCAATAATAACTATAAAATTCTACCAAACTATACTAAAAGGTTGGAATAAAATAAAACTTTGCATACCTTTTAAAAACTTGGATATCTAACTTCTATCCACAGCTAGAATCTATTCTAACTAATCTTCCTTGCACTTTAATTCTTATTTCCACAATGTGCCACTTTACTATTTGTCCTTTTCAATGTTGTACCTAAAACGCCGAAAAGCAAAATGTCGGTCAACATAAATGAATATGCTAGTATGTGGGGACAACCAAAATTTTGCATATATGGCGAACAACCTAAATACCACAATCAAGTTAATTAACAATTCAATTTACGTTTTCAGTGTGTCAATCTCCACCGCTTTTGCCCTAACCCTGGAATACCCTCTTTAGGGTTTCTCTTTTGCAATAGACTTAAGGCCACCTTCTCCATCCTGAGCTTGGTGCCTGGGGTCACCTCTCATGGTGCCCATTAGTCATGCAATATCATAAGGCCACCTTCTCTATCATGAGCTTGGTGTCTGGGGTCGCCTCTCATGGTGCCCATTGGTCTTCCGTCTTGGGCTTGACCTCATTGCATCATACATCAGGGTGGCATGTAGGTGCGAGAATACACACTTATAAATTAACTATGATAATCATAGTGACTTTATGAATTTGCATATATGAAAATCCAACAGTTAGGTTGCATTCAATTCAATCAATCATCCGATAAAACCCTGTGAAACTAAAGCGGTTAATCATAAATAACCACATACCTATTTTGTAGATCTTTGAGATAGAATCAACCAAAAAAAGGAAATCCAATCAATCAAGCAAGTACAAGAATCCTAAAATAACCATACAATTCCTTTTTATCAAGAACTATCCAAACCATCTTGCTTCTTAGTGTTTCTATTCCTTTTTAGGATTTCTACCTCTTTTTAAGGTTTCACTTGCAATTAGGGTTTTGCTTCACTTTTAATACCTCAAACCCTAATTGGGTAAAATTACTCATAAACCCTAGGTTTTTTCATCTTATCTCTCATTACAATCTTAGGATCATCTTTTGACAACATAATTCCATATTTTCAAATTAACTATAATTCTCTCTTCTTTTACCCTAAATTAGGGTTTCTAAATGTATTATCAACCATACTAGGTTCAAAACCCTAAATCATGCAATTAACCATCTTTATCAGATTAAAAATTGACATCATCATTCAATAGGTTAATATGACTCAAATTACCATATTAATCCTCATAAATTCATCCATTAGTCATGATTAGGGTTTCTAACCAAATTTTAATACATTTCCCATCAAAATAACATACTTTTGCAAAAAGAGATGGAATTAGGTTATCAAACTATTTTTATCTTGTTCCTCATATTTTTTGATAAACTTTAATATATAAAGTTTATTCATCTGAGTTTTCTAGCAATTTCTATGATTTTAACAAAGAAAAGCCTTTTTCCATAATATTTGAGTAGAGAGGCGATTTACCAGAAAATTGACGGTCGTTTGATCAGTGGACCGGTGATCCACCCTTTGGATCTGACACTTCTCGTTGCGCACACCTAAAATAGCCGGTCCCTCTCTGGATCATCAGATCTCTGTGTGGGATCACGATGGACCATGATCGAATGATCGCTATTCGTCATCTTCCTCCTCGCGCGAGCAAAGTCAAGGCCAACGCCGCGGTTGACTCTGAGGTCTAGGCTACCAACAAGGAACCCGAGATATCTGGAAGCTTCGCCGTTGTAGCCTGAACTCAATGAGCTTCTCAATTGCTCATTTTCTCCTAGCCTTCACCTTGACCCTAGCATGCTATAACCCGATGGTTACACCTTGATTTATGTGTGGGTTCATACTTGAGAATAGTATGGAATGTGATGGTGATGCTTCACCTTATGCATCCATGATCCAATGGGGATGTCTTGAGTAAGAGTTTGGGTATAAGTGTTGATTAGTAACATTAATATAATTTATCTTATTGAACCTAACTCGAATACAAATAGATAAAGATGAGTATTCATGTTTAACATTCTTATGTGATGGAATGATGGTGGAATAACCTCCTTAACATGATCATAACCTTAATGTGTTAATTGGTGGTTATCATAGACACATGGTTGATATTTTATTATGCTAAACATGTGCTTTAAGAATATGATGAGGGTTAATCATATCAAAATTCCTTGCATGTTGATGTAATAAAGGAATGTTCTTAATGTTAATATAACTCTGCTATGATTGTTTATGAATATCTCCTAGCTCATTAATGCAATATTGTGTTGATATAGTGTATTATATGTAAGTGATATTGTTGAGCCTTGTTATAAGGCATGCAAAGATAACAATGATCTTGTAGGGAATAGTATGATGGTCTTAATGACCTTTGGGCATGGTTGAGCCCTGGATGAGGTGTAATCCTCTTATGTTGATAAGGTTTCATACCCTATGATATTATGAAAAGAATTTATATATTGTGATAGTATGAGGACTAGTGTGGTCTCACGAATGGAAAGTGAATAGTACCATGTGATGATGAGATGATAAATTATGTTTCACACATTTTATATCTTTTAAAAGTTATGATTTGAAGAGGAACAAATGACTCAATGTTGAAAATAAAATTCTAGACTGTAGTATTTGAAAGATTAAAAAGGAGGGAGATACCACTAGTAAAAGTTTTTCGGAGGGATCATGTATAGACGAAGTTACTTGGAAAGTAGAATCAGAGATGTTTAACAAGTATCTTTCCCTCTTTTATAATTTTGAGATGAAATTTTTATTAGAGGGGGAGAATTGTTACAACTCGTTCCTAGCTTTGTTGGTAATCCTAGAGTTTTAAGATAATCTTAAAGATTGTAATGTGCTTTTGTTACTAATATTCTATATTGTGCTTTATATTAAATTTAGTAACCTTAAATACTTGATTGGGCAACTCATAATCATCACTTAAGCATATTATAAAGATCCGAGTTGGAGTTAATATAGCATTAACCCATACATGTGTGCAAGAAGAGAGTTAATGACATTGGAGAAAATAATTATTAACTAATTCGTTTGATAATATTATCAAAATAATACTGTAGGATTGTAGATAATTTAATTATAAATCCAACAAAAAAATAATGAACCAAATCGGAGTTAAAATGAGAGAGTTATGTCCTTTTTAGTAAAGATGTAATGAGGACCGCGACCGACATTGTGTCAACACCGCGACCCGTAGTCTACACCGCGACTGTGATGTTGCGTCGACATCATAACCCACGGTCTACACCGCGACCGCAACTCTGCATCGACACCGTGACCGCGGCCAACGCTGCCCAAGACAACAAATCGTAAAGCGATCATATCTCGAGCAATACTTATCCATTTTCAATGAAATGAAGTGTGTTGGAACTGCAATTCGATCCTCTATCATTCCATGCATCTTGCTCTATGAGGGGGCAACCCGGAGGTAAATTTCTAGGGTGAGTTTTGGGGAAGAACATGAAGAACAACAAAAATCAAAAGGGGTTTCTGTAAATTCGACTTGGTAAGTAGTTTTAACTATGGATTCCTTCTTCTCTTCACTTACCCTTGATTGAAACCCTTGATCTAGTGATTTGGAGGTTTGGTTTAACCTCTAATCTAATCTTCTACCTACAAAAGGCCCCATTTACGGTTGAAAGGAAGAAGAAATCATGGATTTTTATAGGATCTTGATATGGATTCGAGATCTTCAAAGTTGGGCTACGTTTTTAGGGTGTTTTCACACCTTAGGGTGAGTGGGTACTTCCTTTAAACAGTAGATTGCATTCAAATGAGTTAATTTATCAAAAATCTTCAATTGTTTAGTATGCGAGTATAAATCCTAAGTTGCCTTTTGATCTAATTTTTGCAAGAGGATAGATATGGGTTATTCCTCTATTGTGATGAATTTCAGATTATGAAATCACATTAGAAATGATTGCAATCCATCTAAATGAGAATTCTTAAATTAATTGTAGAGGTTGCATGATAATACTGAAATATAAGATTTTCGGCTATGACTGAAATTGTTGTATAATTAAATTAAGAAGTTTGCCTAGTTGAATCTCCTTTGTTACGAATGATTGTTTTATATGTATGCATATTACATATATGTTAGATAACATCTTGGATTTCATTTGATGATATCAATATTTGCTTGATATATATCAGTAAGGAGGGTGAAACCCTAAATGAATGGAAAGTTGCAAGTTTACAATTAGACATCTTGATTCAATGTTATTCATGATGCTATGATGTATTCAATCCTTATGCGAGTTATGAGATAAGTGAATGAGGTAAATCAAACCCTAATGATAGGGTGTCCAGTGAAACAAGTATTGTGATATCAATGTTTCTCAATTTGAGATGTGGTGATTCTTAATAGTATAGTTGTGGAAAGTGTTATCAGATGGTTATGAAATAAATGGTTTACAAAGCTGAACAATGATATGTTGATGTGATGATTAAATTGTGAAACTAAAGAGTGAATTAGACATGTAGATGCCCTGAACACTGTAGAATCCTCACAGGATGAGGCATGTGCTGTGAGGAGGAAACAGTTTCCCGACTGGAGGTAGTCCAGATCGAGGTAAGCCGGAGAGTACCTGTTACGACCCCCACCTTCCGATAACCCCCAATCAAGGGAGACCGAGAGGTTGAAGCCGCACCCATAAATTCCGGATCAAAGATTCAACATATAACCAATAACAATTATTAAATTCTAACAGACTATACTGAAAATGGTAATAAAATTTTTCTTTATCATACCTTTGAAAAGATTGGAAGTACTAGACTTCTAACCACACATGAACTACTCTAACTAGTTCCTCCTTGTTCTTTAATTCTTGATTTCACAATGTGTCACTTTACAGTTTGTGCTTTGGGATTTGTACCTAAATTGCCGACAAACAAAACAACGGTCAGTCGAAACTGGTATGTGGGTGAAGCAATAATCAAGTAATTATGCTAACAATGTAATCGAGCAATTACTCATTTAACAATCAAGATTACATTTTAAGCCATACAACTCAATCCCTACATATTCCCAACTCTGTGCAGTTCCTGCAGTGAACTTTCATTATACCTCTGTAAAGGTAGAGTCGCATGGCACTACTCCATGTAGCCCAATCCCTAACTCAAGGTGACTTGATGGTCCTACCACAAGGGGTAGCCATGTACTAAGTCATCCACAGACCTGATGACCTCTCCAATAGGCAGCCATGTACTAGGTCTTCTTCTGACCTGAGGGTCCTACCCATTAGATAGCCATGTACTAGGTCATGTCATAGAGGGAACTAGGATCTGAGCATGTAGGCATATATACTTCGTGATAGTCATAGACACATTATAGTTTGCATGAACTAAATTCATCCAATAGTTAATTCATGTCATCGATGAAAACATTGGAAAAACCTCGGCAAACTAACTCGAGATATTCATAAGCGTAACCACATACCTGTTCAGAGCAACTTGAAGTCCAAATATTTAATACTCAGGAATAGTCAATCAAGCAATCATCAATATCCTGAAATTAATACATAACATACAAGTGTCATTGTTTTATTCCAAACCTCCTCAAGATCTATTTGGATTCCACTTTAATATTTCTAGGTCATCCTTTAGGGTTTTAGCTTTCATTTGGATTTTTATTCCTATTCCAATTGAATCTTGGAAAATTCATATCTCCCAATTGGTTACTCTTTTCTTTCCCAAATTTTGAGGGAATTTCGATTTGAGTCTTATCTTTCATCCTGTAAAATTTGGTGTCGTTATCATAAGGATTCAATTACTTTTCTTAATATGCAAGTTATCACCACAATAATCATATTTCCTATCTCTTCTTTATTTCTTTTATGATTATTTCTTGATTCTGAGTTCCTTGTACCCCAAGGAATCTATTATCTAGAAATCCTATTTTCCTTTAATAGTAATTTCCTTCTTTTTAGCAATACCATGTAATACATTAATTGTGTATCCACATTATCTTCTTATTTTGCTATTTTGGTATTTTCTCTTTCTTTCCTCTTTATTGGGACTCCTTGGATCCTAAGACACTCCATTATTTCGAAATTCATTTTATTGGAATACAAATTATCATTCTTAATGCACCTATATGCATTATTTTGCATTATCATGTTTATTTCTTAATAAAATATTTCTTTTTGAGGATTTCTCTTTATTTCTCTTCTTAAAAATTCAATTATCCATTTATTAATTGAATTTCCTTGTTATTTGGGCCCAATAGCCAATAAAGCCCACAAAGCAACCAGTCAAGGCTATTGTGAAGAAAATCCATTGATTCAAAACAAATCATATCATTAATTGTTCAATTATCTTTAATATGAGAAATTACATTTCCCACTATTTGAACCCAAAAATTAGGGTTATAACATCCTTCCCCTCTTATAGGAATTTCGTCCTCAAAATTCTATCAAGCAAACAAACAATTTAGGATAAGACTTTTCCATGTCCATCATTGGCCCCTATGTGGCCTTACCCTACTCATGGCATTTCCAAAGAACCTTTATCATCACATATTCTTTTCTCTGAGTTCTTTCATCCTGGAGTCTATAAACTACACAGGTGACTCAGGCCATTTCAGCCTCCCTTGGGGCTCACTAGGTTCATTGCTCAGCACATGGTCGGGGTACCTCACATAGTGCTCTAAATTGGACACATGGAAAACATCTCCCATTACTCTATCCTGAGGGGTAAGGTCAATCTTAACCTTCTCCACCCATCCATTTCTAATGGACCCATGTATCGGGGACTCATCTCTCTTAGCTATAACTTAGAGGGGTCGGATTTTCATGTCACATTTTCTCCCACAGTAACTTGTATGTCAGTCTACTTTGCATCTGCTCACGACTCTCATCATCTCTAGGCTCCTTTCACCCTTGCACAATCAAAGTGACTTCATCTACACGTACCGGGGTCCCTTTTTCTAACCATCATGTGGTACTTTTCTAACCATCATGTGGTCCTTTCACCAAAATCACCTTACTGAAGTGGTGACCAACACAACCTCCCTTACAGAGCTTCATACAAAACCCGATACTGGCCATGGTGGTCATTGTCACATCTTTCATAGGACAAGAACTGTCTCTAGATATCACCATGAACGAGTACACATGCCCTCATCAGACCCTTTAGTCTGGATCATACTAACCATAATTAGGGGTGATAAACTATACAAACATTGAGTTCTTCATGTACCTACTTCCACTTTATGGAAGTGAACCTTTAGGTCAAACTCAAGAACCCTTGAACTTGCTTCATAGTTGAACAATCTCTCTCTCATGGGTAGTTCAACCAGATCTGTCCCTTGACAGAACTCCTTCTTTCTCATGTCATCTAGGTAAGGCAAACTACCATAACCCACATTGCATCTTGACCTTCCTTGGTCTAGGGGAGACTTACAACATCCATAGTGATGAACTCCCTTTCTCTTTTTGGGACTTTTATCCTTTATATCAATGCAATGGGTTACCGGTGTTCGTCCTTTACCCTTGGCTTGCATGGCCATCTACCACATGCAACTTCATCTTAGGTATTTAAAGCACTACTATCACTTATTATCTTGGTAGTATGGTGTATGGTGATCTTAAAATCATGATTTCCTGTTTGTCATAATTCCTCAAGATCGATTCCTTGGAAACCCTAAACCACTCTAGTCAGGGTTTCATCACCTTCTTTTCTAAAGAAGTGCATATGAGGTTCTACCACCATCCTTTCATTGCATCAAGGACTAGACTGGCTAACCAAACAACCATTAACTTTCCAATGTATCTTGTTACATCTGAGTGTTATCCAAACACCACTCCTTTTCAAACTTAGGGTTAGCCAAACAACCTCTTCTAACTTCTAGTCAAACAAGTCTTAACCAGAGCATTCATTACCACCTCTCATCCTTAGGGATTAGGTAACATTGAAGACATACACTTCCATGTATTTCACTTATTATATTACCTCAAACTCCAGGTCTATCTCTATTAACAACACTCTCTGATTTCATCATCATGGTGACCAAACTCAACCTGGTATAACTTGTAAGTTCTACATAGCTCATCATAGAAACTTCCTCATAAGGGGACTACCTCATTCCTCTTAGTGTTTGCAAGCCATCCATCATTCATTCACTTTACCATGGTAAGATATCTTCTCTATCCCATTTATCGTGGCAACGCTCCAACCTACATCATCTCTTGGTGTATGACATGCATAATGTCCTATCTCTCATCCCCATAACAAGAGGAAATAAGCATTTGGCTGCAGTCCAAATACAGAGTTCTTCCTGTTCCAAGAGTAGAGATGGTATATCCCACCTTGCCAGTACACCTTTAAATCTAAGTTGCAACGTGCCACATATGTCTCTTCATCACAACCATCATGATATCAAACTAGTCTTGAACCTACTGAGGTTTATATCCTTGGTCATCTCCTCTAGGTATATAGGGTACTGACTCTTTTGGGGTCATCCCTCTTCCCTCATGCATCAAGAGAGTGCCCTACTCATCTGCCCTTTGGGTCCCATGAGTTCATGAAGGTGATTAATCTCCTAACCCATGACCCTTCAGACAATGATAGCTGTTACCTCCCGACCCTATGGTCATGTGCAATTGGGGAATTAGGCAACTCCTACTTTCATCGGTCTTATCCCTACCTGACCCTAGGATAGACTTAGGATTCTTCATCATAGTACATGTTCACTTAGAACCTCACCCAAGTCTTCATCATCTCTCTTTCTGCATTCATGGGCTGGCCTTCGTCCTTTCCTTGGGATCATGGCAACCTGCCTACCTTGGTCAAGCCCTATACCGATTACCTCCATGGTAACTCATTCATATGCAATTAGAGATGGATATCTATGGGTCTACAGGTTCATTCTCATACCATGTACTTTTCACTTAGCTTCTCCAGATCCTATGAGACCTCTTTAGGTTACCTTAAACCAACAAAACTGATATACACCCTACCAAAGGGGTCCCTCTCCCAGGATGGGAGGAAAACTATCTCTAAGGTCACAAAAGCTCTTTGGTCTAGGGTTTACATCCACACGAACCTACTTAACCCTAGCAAGCCATTAAGGCATGAGAAGATCACTTATTGTACTATGCTAGGTCATACTTGTCCTCTTTCCTCGACGTTGGATTAAGATCATACCTTCCTTTATCATTGTCCTAGCTGTGAGGGGTCCATCAAACACACCTTAATATTAAGGGGCTTCTCTTTTCCTCTATTCATGAGGATTACCATGCTCGCTTCTATAGGAACTCAACTTCTCATCATGAGCCTTAGGTACACCATTTCCCCTCTTAGGCCTAGGAACCCTAGGTTCACTGCATTCTCCTTCTCTTAACTACAAACCAATAATGAAAAAGGTATGACATGCACTCTTTGTCATCCTTCAACCCAAGCAACACTTAGAGTTGGGTCCTCCTTAAGGACAACCAACAAGGTACAGGGCCTCATAACCTGCTACTAAACCTTTCTTCTTCCTACCTCAGAAGGTAAACATCTCTACCATAGGCACGTAGGTACCAGAAGCTTCATCTTTTCTCAAGGGTTTGGTCCCTCTAAAGACAACCAAGGTATCAATAACTTTCAGGGATCGATCATGAGGCAACCACTATCATCCATTGTTCAGAGTTTTAGGCTTCCAACCTTCTTGCTGGGCTTCCTGCTCTCTCTAGAGCTAACCCTACATCCAACCTCACCATTAGAGGTCCTCCCTTCATGAAGGATCAACCTCCAAAGCATTCTCTACATGTGTGAAGCCTAGGTTTGCTCAAGATCATCCATAACCCTTTGTGCTCCCTCATAATTCCTTATCCAGGGTTTCATCCTATCGTCAGCACTGTGACGTGCCCTAGGTTCCAGCTATGCCCCACTGGTACAAGCCCATAGGGTTTCTATGGTCCTTCACTAACATCGCCATCTAAGGAGCTATCCTTTACCCTAACATGCACGACCCTTCCCAGGGTTGGGTTGCCAAAGGTGCTAGGTCACCCATGGATCGTATGGCATCCCAAAGGCATGTCCTTTCAAACACCTGGTCCAACTCATCTCTCTCTAACCTTCACTTAGGGTTAGGGTTAGCATCATCCTTAGAGGATGTGCCAGGTCTCTACTTGCAATAGAGATCTCTATCTCCAAGACTAACTTATCCTCCTGAGAAGAAGGTCTAGCCTCAGGTCTCTTCTGAGGACATGACAACTTATGTCATATGACCTAAGCATGTATATATTATTTATTTTGCACTTAATCTATTAAGCTTATGTCCATGACATCTCTTTTACATGCCTTTCATTAATTTATTGGAGGATTCCTTAAACCTTATTAACCTTACCCATACCTCAAGAGGGTGAGGAGAAGAAAGAAAACCCTAATCCTTTAGGTCCTTATCAGAATTTTGTGATGGGAAGGGATGAATAAGATGAGAAGTCCTAAAGGTATCTTATTTCGATTCATACCCTAAGACTTTGGCTAGGCGGTCACACGGGTCCGGGAGTCCTCGTATTCCGACTAGTGGTGCGGAGGAAAATCTTGCCAGCCCCCGGTCGTGATCCCTTTCTAGACACCTTCGCCTTTCGGATACTCCTCTAATAACTCCCTTGGGTTCTATGGAGTTTGTAAAATTTAATAATTATTAATGGTTAACTGAGGAACCTAAGCTCTGATACCAAATGTTACGACCCCCACCTTCCGATAACCCCCAATTAAGGGAGACCGAGAGGTTGAAGCCGCACCCATAAATTCCGGATCAAAGGTTCAACATATAACCAATAACAATTATTAAATTCTAATAGACTATACTGAAAATGGTAATAAAATTTTACTTTATCATACCTTTGAAAAGATTGGAAGTACTAGACTTCTAACCACAGATGAACTACTCTAACTAGTTCCTCCTTATTCTTTAATTCTTGATTTCACAATGTGTCACTTTACTATTTGTGCTTTGAGATTTGTACCTAAATCACCGACAAACAAAATAACGGTCAGTCGAAACTGGTATGCGGGTGAAGCAATAATCAAGTAATTATGCTAACAATGTAATCGAGCAATTACTCATTTAACAATCAATATTACATTTTAAGCCATACAACTCAATCCCTACATATTCCCAACTCTATGCAGTTCCTGCAGTGAACTTTCATTATACCTCTATAAAGGTAGAGTCACATGGCACTACTCCAGGTAGCCCAATCCCTAACTCAAGGTGACTTGATGGTCCTACCACAAGGGGTAGCCATGTACTAAGTCATCCACAGACCTGATGACCTCTCCAATAGGCAGCCATGTACTAGGTCTTCTTCTGACCTGATGGTCCTACCCATTAGATAGCCATGTACTAGGTCATGTCACAGAGGGAACTAGGATCTGAGCATGTAGGCATATATACTTCGTGATAGTCATAGACACATTATAGTTTGCATGAACTAAATTCATCCAATAGTTAATTCATGTCATCGATGAAAACTTTGGAAAAACCTCGGCAAACTAACTCGAGATATTCATAAGCGTAACCACATACCTGTTCAGAGCAACTTGAAGTCCAAATATTTAATACTCAGGAATAGTCAATCAAGCAATCATCAATATCCTGAAATTAATACATAACATCCAAGTGTCATTGTTTTATTCCAAACCTCCTCAAGATCTATTTGGATTCCACTTTAATATTTCTAGGTCATCCTTTAGGGTTTTAGCTTTCATTATGCATTTGTTAATGTTTGTTTAGTCCACAAACCCTAATTTCAACATTGTATACACCATTAAAAGTCAATTAAATCCAATATATCCCTTTTACACTAAAACTACTATCTTTATCATCTTAGGTCATGTCAAGATTACTAGGACCAATTATCATGTTCAGGTTTCTTTGAATTGACAACTCAACAATGAATTATAGTTCGATTCTTCAGAAACCCTAATGTATTATTAATTCCACTTTCTACACTAGGAACCCCAAAATATCCACATTAATGATCTTTTATACTCAAATTGGATTTATAACAACATAACATTGTCTTATTCATGGATTTGTACAATTAAAATCATTAAAAGACATATCCTCCTAAATTAGGGTTTCTAAGCCCATTAATGCAAACTTAGGTATATGAAATCCTAATTTAAGCCAATTATGTACAAATATCATCCTTTTTATTATTAACATGTTAATATTCGTTCTAAACATTCAGAGAACATCACTATATTCAACTATCATCAATTCCAAGGGTTTTCCTATTAATTAAACCAGTAAATATGATAACTGTATACACTTTTTAAATTGCAAACGGAATCAGGATTGAATTATATTTTTATTGGATTCCTCATTTTCTCCTGATCAATTTT
This sequence comes from Alisma plantago-aquatica, assembly GCA_963693085.1. Taxonomy (NCBI): domain Eukaryota; kingdom Viridiplantae; phylum Streptophyta; class Magnoliopsida; order Alismatales; family Alismataceae; genus Alisma; species Alisma plantago-aquatica. The sequence continues at coordinate 570,389,195 of OY856412.1, forward strand.
CATATATAAAGTTTTGTCATTAGAGCTTCCTAGTAATTTCTAGGAATTTTGCAAGAAAACATATTTTCCTGATTATTCATTTAGAGAGGGGAAATTACCAAAATACGTGAGCCGTTGGATCGATGCGCCCGTGGTCCGCCTCTGGATCTAACGCTCAGCGTCGTGCGTCTCCACTCAGTCTTCACTTAAGTGCCGCGAAGCCCAGATCGTCGGATCCCGCGAGTCCACGGTGGACTTAAGATCCAAAGCTCTCGACCTATCTTTGACCCGGCCGCTCGATCCTAATCGAACGGAGGCTGCTCTTCGCCTCCCTTCAACTCTGGTTCTTCTTAACGCGGCAGTGCCGTGGCGGCACTCTCACTGGAGCAAACGCAATCTAGCAGATGAACGATCGAGGGGAAGCAATACTGAGCCGGTCGAGATCGCGTTGACACCAGGGATCGAGAGGTCCCCTATTTATACACCATGGGAGGCCCCTCTTAGGGTTCCCAACTCTGCCGCCAATCCTAGTTCTAGCCCAATTGGGCGTTTCATGGATTCACAAAGAAACCTCATCGAACCAGGGTTGGAACTCAAGATCTCACTCTCCCAGACTCAGAGGAGAAGCTTCCAGAGATTCACATGCATCAGGGCTCTCAAAAACTAAGGATTAAAAATCCTTCTTCGCGTGGCTACAGTCCCTATCCCCTTGGGACTTGGACAATGAGTCGTGTCCCTTGGATTAAGATCCAAGGGCTCTCATCACACGCGCAAGAACAAAGGGAGACTAATTCCCAATTAAAATTGGATTTTTATTCCTATTCCAATTGAATCTTGGAAAATTCATATCTCCCAATTGGTTACTCTTTTCTTTCCCAAATTTTGAGGGAATTTCGATTTCAGTCTTATCTTTCATCCTGTAAAATTTGGTGTCATTATCATAAGGATTCAATTCCTTTTCTTAATATGCAAGTTATCACCATATTAATCATATTTCCTATCTCTTCTTTATTTATTTTATCATTATTTCTTGATTCTGAGTTACTTGAACCCCAAGGAATCTATTATCTCGAAATCATATTTTCCTTTAATAGTAATTTCCTTCTTTTTAGCAATACCATGTAATACATTAATTGTGTATCCACATTATCTTCTTATTTTGCTATTTTGGTATTTTCTCTTTCTTTCCTCTTTATTGGGACTCCTTGGATCCCAAGACACTCCATTATTTCGAAATTCATTTTATTGGAATACAAATTATCCTTCTTAATGCACCTATATGCATTATTTTGCATTATCATGTTTTTTTCTTAATAAAATATTTCTTTTTGAGGATTTCCCTTTATTTCTCTTCTTAAAAATTCAATTATCCATTTATTAATTGAATTTCCTTGTTATTTGGGCCCAATAGCCAATAAAGCCCACAAAGCAACCAGTCAAGGCTATTGTGAAGAAAATCCATTGATTCAAAACAAATCATATCATTAATTGTTCAATTATCTTTAATATGAGAAATTGCATTTCCCACTATTTGAACCCAAAAATTATGGTTATAACAGCACCAGTAGGGTGCGGGGGCCTTGACCAGTAGGGCAGACACCTTAGGATTGTGTAGTACCCAACACCAATTGGGGATGTCGGTGGTACGTGTGTTACATGTTGAGTGATTAGTGGTCAGTAGGTCCACTGATGCACAATGAGCCTGAGGGCTTTGACTTACCACATGAGTACCCAGGTTGAGAGGTGGAGTCTAAGATATCCATCTGCTCTTATTTGTCACCGAGAGGCAGACGTGCCGAGGCCTACTGCAGACGAGGTCTTACTCACGAGATAGTCTTAGGAACCCGGGCATGCTTCTAAGACTTGTACAGTGAGATTGTAGCTTGCAATAATTCTTTCACATGTTGTGGTAACCTCATGTGGGTTCAGGGTATAATAAGATGAATGCGAGGTTTAACAAGTGTGTGCAGCTATTTAATTATTCTTTGTATGTTTTTGAGTTATTAGTTCTCTATATAATCAATCAAGCATGTTCATATATTGATTCACTCTTGTAGATGTCTGAGTATTTTTCCATATTTATGTTTGTGGAAAATTAGTCTCTTTAAAGCTTATTGCTGTTATAATTGATATAAGTTGCTCAAACGTATATCTATAATTAAATTAGTGCTTTAGACTATTTCTTTGAAGTACTCATTCACTGAGCGAGTAGGCTCACCCCTCTACTCACAATTTTTTTAGGGAAACCACAGGGACATTGAAGAAGGTCAAAGCATCATAGTAGATCTACCACATGAGTTGAGTATGAGATTAGTTGAGTTCATTTGGTCCCTATCACTCTAGGTCCTTGGATAGATGTGAGAGAGTTGTAAATGATGTTTGTATCTTTGTTTCCTTGATAAGACAGAATGTTACAACCCCAAATTTTTTGGGTTCTTTGGGTGAGAAATGTAATTTCTCCTATTAAAGATATTTGAGCAAATAATGATATAATTTGTTTTGGAAAAATGGATTTCATTTACAATAGCCTTGTTAGTTTTTTTGTGTGCGCTTTATTGGCTATTGGGCCCAATAACAAGGAAATTCAATTAGTAAATGAACAATTGAGATTTGGAGGAAAGGAGAATCTAGAAACCTCTAGAAGGCAAGAGAATATAATCCAAAGGTGGATTTCATACCTCTTGGGTTCCAAGGAGTCCAAAGTTGCAAAGATAATGCAACAAGAAAAGAAAAGATCAATTAAATATTTCTTTATTAAGAAAGAAATTGAAAACAATGATAAAATGTGGAAAATAAGTGGAAAGAGGTATAATTGAGTTATCCCTGGTGGATTTTTGTATCCAAAGGATTCCTAATGTTAAAAGGAATGCCAATGAGGAGAATAAAAATATAGATGAAGAGAAATCCATGAAAAGAGATATTTTAATAAAACAATAGTAAGATAATGAGAAATAATGGATATAGATGCATCTAGAAGGATAATAAGGAGTTTCTTGGGGTCCAAGGAGTCCCAATGGAGAAAAAGAAAGAGAAAATACCAAAAATAGAAAATAAGAGGATAATATAATGCATAATGGATGAATTTTGTGGTATTGATAAAGATGTGGTATTTTCTACTAAAAGAAAACATAATTTTGTGCCAATGGATTAAAGGGCAAGTACTAAGAGAATAAAAGAGGTGATTTTCGAAATCCTAATATCTAAAGAATAAAGAATATCAAAGAGTTTTCTTTTTAGAGAGAGAAGATTTCTTCTTCATGAAGGAATATGGTTTCCTAGTAGGAAAGAGGTTTTGATCTCGGGGATAGCCATCCTAGGGCTTCCTTACCCTCCCTTATATAAGGGGTAGCGCCCTTGGCCGAATCCAAGAGGATCCCTTGAACCCTTCTCTCTCCTTCTTCATCATTTTCGTTCAAAACCCTAACAATGGGGGTAGTGCGACCCTGGGGTAACGAGGAGCCCTGGACTAGAGTACAATGAAAGCCCAATGCTCCCACGACACCACAGACAAATGAGGACATCATCCACGTGCCCGAGCACTTGCACGACACCTGCAGGAAGGCACCCGGTCGTCCGCGAGGTGCAAACCTGGAGAGTTTGAACTGTGCCTCATGGCCATGACCCTGAGGCATCCTCACATGCACAGGGGCACATCGAAGGTGGAGGAACCCCCCTGGTGATTGGTTGTTTTCCCCTTGTTCCCAGCCTTATGAAAAATGCCAGCAAGCCTGCAAGGTTTGCTACGGTGGGCGCAACTACAGGCCCGACTCCGGCCACCTCAGCCACAACTTGAGACCTCCATAGGTGTTGCGGAGGGCGGCGGAGGTAATGGGGTGGTCGCTGGTGCCCCTAGGGACCGAGGAGGCAGAGGAGGAAGCTTCCCCGAGCCGCCATAGGTGGCAGCGCTAGGTTAGCGCAAGGAAGAAGAAGCGTGGGTGGCCATTGGACATAAATGCCCCTCCACGGGCTGAAGTGCCAACAACTTAAATAAAGGGCAAAAGCATAAATCCGTTATGTATCCAAATCGGTGTGTTGCATGGGTATGCTGACGTGTCAGCATGCCATTGGCTCAAGTAAGTTATTCTTACAAAAATCGTATTTAAATATTGATAGCTCGGATGGATGCACATAAAATATGAAAGTTGCTCAGAAAAATGAGAGGAATACATTAAAAATAGACTTAGAAGCTGATTCCGCTTGTAATTCGAAAAGAAGTGGAAGTTATCAACGTTAATTCTTTAATAATTAAGAAATCCTATTTTGAGATGATTAATGTATTTAGTAGGGTTTAATGGATGATTAAAATTGATATTAACCTGTTAATTGTAAAAAGGTACATTAAGAACAAAAAGGATGAACTTTGCATGGAATTGGTTTAATTTAGAGTTTCATGTACATGAACGAGCTTTAATGGGCCTTGAAACCCTAAAGTTAGTAAATGTGACTCTTAATGGCTTTAATTGTTCAATTTCATGGTTAAAGTTGAGATATGATAGTTCTAAGCTATTTTGAGTATAAAGGTTCCTAATTGTGGATAAATACCCTTAATATGGAAATTAGGGTTTTCTATTGGATAAAGGCGTAATTAATGATAAATAGAGTTTGTATGTGAATTAGATCATAATGAACTATGAGTTGTTAATCTGGAAGGAAATCATGAATTAAAAGGATAAAAATGGTAGTTGTAATGTAAAAGAGCATACTGGACTTAATTGATGATTAATTGTGCCTTTAATCCAAAATTAAGGTTATATATTGTTAAAAGGTAGCCTTAATATCTTTCATGAGGAATAGATGAGATAATTAGGGTTTATGAGTAATTGTATAAAATTAGGGTGTAAAATAGTATAAATGAAGAGAAACCCTAATTGCAATGGAAACCCTAAAAGTGGACTAGAAACCCTAGGAAGCGAGCTAGATTTAATAGATCTTGATGGCATGACCAGTAATAGAAAAATTGTATGCATATTTCATGATTTCTTTGCGTGCTTGCTTTTCTATTGGATTTCTTGCATGGATTGGATTAGCTCTGTCTCAAATCAGCCTGTCAGGTATGTAGTTAATTATGGTTAATCACATTAGTTTCCCGAAGAGTTTCCCTGATGATTCATCGCATTGAATGCAACTTAACAGTTTGGATGTTCATACTTGCAAATCATAAAGTCACTATGATTATCAAAATAATAATAGAAGTGTGTATTCTCACACCTACATGCCACCCTTATGGATGATGCCAAAAGGTCAAGCCCAGGAGGGAAGACCCATGGGCACCATGAGTGGTGACCCCAGACACCAAGCTCGAGATTGAGAAGATGGTCTTTATTGAATGACTAATGGGCACCATGAGTGGTGACCCCAGGCACCAAGCTCAGGATTGAGAAGGCGGCCTTAAGTCATTGGAAAAACTAAAACCCTAAGGAGGTTATGCCAGGGTTAGGGCCAAAATAGTGGAGAATGTCACATTGAAAGTGTAAACTGGTTTGTTAATTAACTTGATTGTGATATTTAGATTGTTAGCCATATGTGCAAAATTTCGGTTGTTCGCACATACCATCATATTCATTATGCTGACCGACGTTTTGTTTGTTAGCGTTTTAGGTACAAGTAAAAAGGGAAAACAGTAAAGTGGCATATGTGGAATCAAATATGAACTAAGGTACAAAGGAGGATTAGTTAGAATAGACTCAAGATGTGGATATCCAAGTTTTTGAAAAAGGTATGCAAAGCTTAATTTTATTATAGCCTTCCAGTTTAGTTGGGTAGGATTTCATAATTATTACTGATTAATTGTTGAACCTTTGATCCTATTAATTGGGATAATGGCTCTGACCTTTGGGTCTCCCTTAATTGGGGGTTACTGGGAGGCGGGGTTGTTACATTTGGTATCAGAGCATTAGTTTCTCATTTAATCTTTAGTAATTATTAAATTTTACAAACTCTGTAGAACTCAAGGGAGTTATTAGAGGATTTTCCGAAAGATAGAGGTGTCTAGAAAAGGATCACGTCTGGGGGCTGGCAAGATTTTCCTCCGCACCACTAGTCGGAATATGAGGACTCCCAGATTAGTGTGATTGCTTGGCCAATGTCTCAGGATTTGACTCGAAATAAGATACCTTTAGGACTCTCTCATCTTGTTCATCCCGTCTCAACTCAAATGTTGTTAAGGACCTTAAGGATTAGGGTTTTCTCTCTTTTCCTCACTCTCTTGAGGTATGGGTAAGGTTGATAAGGTCTAAGGAATCCTCCACCAAATTAATGAAAAGCATGTAAATAAGATGTCATGGACATAAGCTTAATAGATTAAGCATAAACTAAAGAATAGATACATGCTTAGGTCGTATGACATGAGTTGTCATTGCCCTCAGGAGAGACCTGGGGCTACACCTTCTTGTCAGGAGGATGAGTAGAGAGAGTTGGTCATGGAGGCAGAGATCTCCATTAAAAGTAGAGACCTGGCCCATTCTCTGAGGATGATGCTAACCCTAACACTAAGTGGTGGTTAGAGAGAGAGATGGCATGATGAGTTAGATGTCATGATAGACTAGGTGTGTGGACATGCTTTTGGATGCCCATGATGTTATGAGCCATGTGAGGTTGGATGACCTAGTGCCTTTGGCGACCCAACCCTGGGAAGGGTCGTGCATGTTAGAGAGAAGGATAGCTCCTTCAATGGTGAGGTTAGAGAAGAACCTATAGAAACCATATGGGCTTATGAAAGTAGGGCATAACATGCACCCAGAGTACGTCAGTGGTGCGAGTAGTAGTCTAAAACCTTGGCCAGGAGAGTATGTTGGATGGCTTATGAGATAAGCATAAAGATAATCATGAGTGAACATACGTTTAAACATAGGCTTCACCCACGTAGGGGTATGCATGTGAGCTTGATCCACCTTCATGGAGGGAGGACCTCTAGTAGTAAGGCTGGTTGTGGAGTTAGCTATAGAGAAAGAGAGCGGGACCCAAGCAAGAAGGTTGGAAGCTTAGACTCTGAGATATGAGGAATAGTGGGAGTTGAGGATGATGCGACCTAAGTGGATGGTTATGGTTGCTACATGCATGATCCTTGTAGGCTGAGGATATCTTGGTTGCCTTTAGAGAAACCAAAACCTAGAGAGAAGGTGAGGCTGTTGGTACCTATGAGCCTATGGTATAGATGTTAACCTTCTAGGGTTAGGAAGAAGAAGAGGCTTAGTAACAGGTTGTAAGGCCTTACACCTAGTTGGTTATCCTTGAGGAGGACTCCACTCTAAAGTGTTGCTCGAGTAGAAGGATGACAGGAAGTGCATGTCATAACTTGTACATGTCTAATTTGTGGTTAAGAGGTTGAGCATGCAGTTGGACACCCAAAAGTGAACCTAGGGTTCCTAGCCTAAGAGGGGAAGTGGTGTACATGATGCTCATGACGAGGTTTGAGTTTCTATATATTCGAGCATGGCACTCCTCGTGTTTAGAGGAAAGGGAAACCCCTTTAAGTTGAAGGTATGGTTGATGAATCCCTAATAGCCAAGGTGGTGGCATGAGAAGGTTTATTCTTGGTCCAACGTTGAGGAATGAGAACAAGTATGACCTAGCATGGTTTAATAGGTGGTTTTCTTGTGCCTTAGTATCTTTCTAGGGATAAGCATGCTCATGTGGATGTAAACCCTGGACATAAGGACGTATGGGACCTTTGTTATCAAGGTGTAGTTTCCTCTCATCCTGGGAGAGGGACCCTTTTGTAGGGTGCATACCAGTTTTGTTGGTTTTGAGGTAACCTAAAGAGGTCTCATAGGATTTTGAGAAGCTAAGTGAAGAGTACATAGTATGAGAATGAACCTGTAGACCCATAAATAACCACCTCTATGTGCATGTGGATGTGTTACCATGGAGGTAACCAGTATGGGGCCTGACCAAGGTAGGCAGGTCGCCATGACCCCTATGAAAGTCTGAAAGTCATCTCATGAATGCGGAGAGATGATGGGGACTTGGGTAAGGTTCTGAGTTGAATATGTACTATATTAGAATCCTAAATCTATCCTAGGGTCAGGTAGGGATAAGACTGACGGAAGTAGGAGTTGCGTAATTCCCTAGTTGCACATGACCATAGGGTCGGGAGGTAACAACTATCATTGTATGAGGGTCATGGGTTAGAAGATTGATCACCTTTGTGAACTCATGGGACCCGAAGGGAAGATGAGGAGGGCACTCTTTGGATGCATAAGGGAAGAGGGATGACCCCAAAAGTGTTGGCACCCTATAGACCTAGAGGAGATGACCAAGGATTGTGTGGTGACCCAAGTAGGTTCAAAACTAGTTTTCCATGGAAGTAACCTTGATATAAAGATGATTGTGATGTAGAGACATAAGTTGCATGTTTCAACTTAGATTTGAAGGTGTGCTGGCAATGTGGGATGTACCATCTCTACTCTTAGAATGGGAAGAACTCTATATTTGGACTGCAACCAAATACTTATTTCCTCTTGTTATGGGAATGAGAGATAGGATAGCACACATGCCATACACCAAGGATAAAGATGATGTGAGTTGGAACATTGCGATGAGGTATGAGGACAGAGATGATAACATACCCTTGTGTAGTGAACGATAGGTGGGTGTTTTATAAATAGTAAGAGAGATAAGGTAGTCATCTTATGAGGATGTTTTTATCATGATCTATGAGGTTGAGTTTGAAAACTAAGAGGATGAGCTCAGAGTTTCTTGATGAAGATAGACTTAGAGTCTGAGATGAGATGATAAGTGGAATACATGGAAGTGTATGTTTTCAACACAGAAGGATGTGAGGTGATAATGGATGCTCTGGTTGAGATGCAGCTGCCTAGTTCGCTAGAGGCTTGAAGAGGTTGTTAGGTTAACCCTAAGTTTGAAAAAGAAGATATGTTTGGGCTAACACTCAGATGTAACGAGATCTTTTGAACAAGTTGGTAGTTGTATGGTTAGCCAACCTAGGTCGTGATGCAATAAAAGGATGGTTGTAGAACCTCAGATGCACTTCTCTGGAAAAGAAGGTGATGAAACCCCGACTAGAGTGGTTTAGGGTTTCTAAAGAATTAATCTTGAGGAATCATGACATACAGGAGATCATGATTTTAAGTTCATCATACATTGTGGTACTATGAAGATAGTAAGTGACAATAGTACTTGAGATGCTTAAAATGAAGTTGCACGTGGCTTGTCGCCGTGCAAGCCAGGAGGTGAAGGACGAACACTAGTAACCCAAAGAGTTGATATAGAGGATAAAGAGTCCCCGAGAGGGAATGGGAGTTCACTACTATGGATGTTGTGGTAAGTCTCCCCTAGACCAAGGAAGGTCAAGATGCAATACGGGTTATAGTAGATCACCTTATCTAGATGACATGAGAAAGAAGGAAATTGTTAAGGGACGGGTCCGGTTGAACAATATATGAGAAAGAGATTGTCCAACTACACCATGATTCAAGTTCAAAAGTTCTGGAGTATGACCTAAAGATTCACTTCCATAAGGTGGAAGTAGATACATGAAGAACTCGATATTAGTACAGTTTATCACCCCTAACTAATGGTTAGTATGATCCAGACTAGAGGGTCTGATGAGAGCATGTGTGCTTGTTTAGGGTGATACCTAGACACAGTTCTTGTCCTCTGTAAGATGTGATGATAACCACCATATCTAGTATCAGGATGTAAAGAAGATCTGTTAAAGAGGTTGTGTCGGTCACCACTTCATTAAGATGATGTTGGTGAAGGGACCTCACGAAGGTCAAGAAAAGGACCACAGTGTGTGCAAATGAAGTTGCTTTGATCATGCAATGGCTAAAAGAGATCCCAGGGGCAACATGAGTCATGAGCCGATGCAAAGTAGACTGACATGCAGTTCACTGTGGGAGAGTATGTGATGAGAAAATCTGACCCCTCTAAGCTACAACTGAGAAAGCTGAGTCCTCGATATATGGGTCCATTTGAGATGGATTGGTGGAGATGGTTGTGTTTAGCCTTACCCCTCAGGTTAACATGATGTATAATGTATTCCATGAGTCTAATCTAGAGCACTATGTGAGGTACCCAAGCCTTGTACTGAGCCCTGAACCTATTCAACTTTATGAGAGGCTGAAATGTCTTGAGTCACCTATGAGGGTATGATATACCAAGGTAAGAAAGAGCTCAGATGGAAGAATATGAGATGATGAAGGTTCTTGGGAAGCACCATGGAATGGGTGAGGCCACATGGGATCCATGATGGACATAAGAAAGGCTTATCCTATTTATTTGTGTGCCTGGTGGAATTTTGAGGGCAAAATTCCTATAAGAGGGGAAGGATGTTACAACCCCAAATTTTTGGGCTCTTTGGGTGAGAAATGTAATTTCTCCTATTAAAGATATTTGAGCAAATAATGATATAATTTGTTTTGGAAAAATGGATTTCATTTACAATAGACTTGTTAGTTGCTTTGTGTGGGCTTTTTTGGCTATTGGGCCCAATAACAAGGAAATTCAATTAGTAAATGAACAATTGAGATTTGGAGGAAAGGAAAATCTAGAAACCTCGAGAAGGCAAGAGAATATAATCCAAAGGTGGATTTCATGCCTCTTGGGTTCCTTGGGTTCCAAGGAGTCCAAAGTTGCAAAGATAATGCAACAAGAAAAGAAAAGATCAATTAAATATTTCTTTATTAAGAAAGAAATTGAAAACAATGATAAAATGTGAAAAATAAGTGGAAAGAGGTATAATTGAGCTATCCCTAGTGGATTTTCGTATCCAAAGGATTCCTAATGTTAAAAGGAATGCCAATGAGGAGAATAAAAATAAAGATAAAGAGAAATCCTTGCAAAGAGATATTTTAATTAAGAAATAGTAAGATAATGAGAAATAATGGATATAGATGCATCTACAAGGATAATGAGGAGTTTCTTGGGGTCCAAGGAGCCCCAATGGAGAAAAATAAAGAGAAAATAGGATAATATGATGCATAATGAATGAATTTTGTGGTATCATTAAAGAGGTGGTATTTTCTACTAAAAGAAAACATAATTTCGTGCCAATGGATTAAAGGGCAAGTACTAAGAGAATAAAAGAGGTGACTTTTGAAATACTAATATCTAAGAATAAAGAATATCAAAGAGTTTTCTTTTTAGAGAGAGAAGATTTCTTCTTCATGAAGGAATATGGTTTCCTAGTAGGAAAGAGGCTTAGATCTCAGGGATAGCCATCCTAGGGCTTTGTTACCCTCCCCTATATAAGGGGTAGTGCCCTTGGCCAAATCCAAGAGGATCCCATGCACCCTTCTCTCTCGTTCTTCATTGTTTTCGTTTAAAACCCTAACAATGGGGGTAGTGCGACCCTGAGGCAATGAGGAGCCCTGGACTGGAGTACGATGGAAGCCCAATGCTCCCATGACACCACAGACGAATGAGGACGCCATCCCCATACCTGAGCACTTGCGCGACACCTACAGGAGGGCACCCGGCCGTTCGTGTGTTACAGACGTGGTGAGTTTGAACCGGGCCTCGTGGCCATGACCCTAAGGAGTCCTCACATGCGCAGGGGTGCAGAGGTGGTGGAGGAATGCCCCCTGGTGATCAGCTATTTTCCCCTTGTTCCCAGCCTCGCGCAAAATGCCAACAAGCCTGCAAGGTTTGCCACGATGGGCGCAGCTACAGGCCTGACTCCGACCACCTCGGCCGTAGCTTGAGAAGGTAATGGGGTTGTCGTCGGTGCCCCTAGGGACTAAGAAGGCAGAGGAGAAGCTTCCCCAAGCCGCTGTAGGCGGCATCGCTATGTTAGTGTGAGGAATAAGAAACACGGGTGGCCATTGGAAAGAAATGCCCCTCCGTGGGCTGAAGTGCCAACAACTTAAACAAAAGGAAAAATAATAAATCTGTTTTGTTTCCAAATCGGTGGTTTGCATGGGTATGCTGACATGTCAGCATGCCATTGTCTCAAGTAAGTTATTCTTGCAAAAATCTTATTTAAATATTGGTATCTCAAATGGATGTGCATAAAATAGTAAAGTTTCTCACAAAAATGAGAGGAAACCAATAAAAATAGATTTAGAAAATGATTCCTCTTGGAATTCGAAAAGTAGTGGAAGATATCAACTTTAATGCTTTAATAATTAAGAAACCCTATTTTGAGATAATTAATGTATTTAGTAGGGTTTAATGGATGATTAAAGTTGATATTAACCGGTTAATTGTAAAAAGGTACATTAAGAACAAAAAGGATGAAATTTACATGTATTTGGTTTAATTTAGAGTTTCATGTACATGAACGAGCTTTAATGGGCCTTGAAACCGTAAAGTTAGTAAATGTGACTCTTAATGGCTATAATTGTTCAATTTTAATGTTAAAGTTGAGATATGATAGTTCTAAGCTATTTTGAGTATAAAGGTTCCTAATTGTGGATAAATACCCTTAATATGGAAATTAGGGTTTTCTATTGGATAAAGGTGGAATTAATGATAAATAGAGTTCGTATGTGAATTAGATCATAATGTACAATGAGTTGTTAATATGGAAGGAACCAAAGATGATAATTGGGACTAATGATCTTATCATGAATTAAAAGAATAAAAATGGTAGTTTTAATGTAAAAGAGCATAATGGACTTAATTCATGATTAATTGTGCCTTTAATCTAAAATTAAGGTTATATGTTGTTAAAAGGTAGCATTAATATCTTTCATGAGGAATATATGAGATAATTAGGGTTTATGAATAATTGTATAAAATTAGGGTGTAAAATAGTATAAATGAAGAGAAACCCTAATTGCAATGGAAACCCTAAAAGTGGACTAGAAACCCTAGGAAGCGAGCTAGGTTTAATAGATCTTGATGACATGACCAATAATAGGAAAATTGTATGCATATTTTAGGATCTCTTTGTGTGCTTGCTTTTCTATTGGATTTCTTGCATTTATTGGATTAGCTCTGTCTCAAATCAGCCTGTCAGGTATGTGGTTAATTATGGTTAATCACATTAGTTTCCCGAAGAGTTTCCCGAATGATTCATCACATTGAATGCAACTTAACAGTTTGGATGTTCATACTTACAAATCATAAAGTCACTATGATTATCACAACAATAATAAGAGTGTGTATTCTCACACCTACATGCCACCCTGATGGATGATGCCAAAAGGTCAAGCCCGGGAGGGAAGACCCATGGGCACCATGAGTGGTGACCCAAGACACCAAACTCGGGATTGAGAAGGTGGTCTTTATTGAATGACTAATGGGAACCATGAGTGGTGACCCCAGGCACCAAGATCGGGATTGAGAAGGAGGTCTTAAGTCATTGGGAAAAGAGAAACCCTAAATAGGGTATGCCGGGGTTAGGGAAAAAGTGGTGGAGAAGGTCACATTGATAGCGTAAATTGATTTGTTAATTAACTTGATTGTGATATTTAGATTGTTAGCCAAATGTGCGAAATTTTGGTTGTCCCCACATACCAGCATATTCGTTATGCTGATCGACATTTTGTTTGTTGGCATTTTAGGTACACGTGAAAAGGGAAAACAGTAAAGTGGCATATGTGGAATCAAATATGAACTAAGGTACAAAGAAGGATTAGTTAGAATAGACTCAAGATGTGGATAGAAGTAGATATCCAAGTTTTTGAAAAAGGTATGCAAAGATTAATTTTATTACAGCCTTCCAGTTTAGTTTGGTAGAATTTCATAATTATTACTGATTAACTAGTGAACCTTTGATCGTGTTAATTGGGATAATGGCTTTGACCTTCAGGTCTACCTTAATTGGGGGTTATCAGGATGTAGGGTCGTTACATAGAATGTATCTGATTATCATGTCATATGCACATGGAAATGTGAGAAATAGAATAAATGTATGGATATGTATCATTAATATGTTGAGATCAAATTAGAGTAATCAAATCTTTTCTCTTGTAAAGTTTGTTTATGTGATTGAATGCAAGAAAATAAAGATTTTGAAATAAAGGAAATAAAAAGGAAAAGTCAGGAGTGAACTTTGTATTCAGTGTAATTCTCAAAGTTATGCCCACATCTCATGATTAGTGGTAATTGTGAGATGCGGGCATGGCAATCTTAGTCATCTATTCATATTTCATCTTGTTTGCTTAACTGAGGAAAATCATGATGTATGATCAATGCAAACACACAAGCATGATGTCAGTAAAACATAAAAATTGGATAATAAATTAGGATCTTGGCATTTATGAAACAAACAAAGTACACACTTTAATTAGGGGAAAACTTTTAACACAACATTATGCCTTTTATAAAAAAAAATTAATTATACAATTTATATTGCCATTATTGTCAAGTATATAGGTATTAAACCCTATCAACACCTAAAGGTGAGGGTATGTTTACCTCTGCATTAAATCCATTTACCACAACCAAAGGTTTGGATTTTTTTGTGTTAGTGTACATTAGGCCATGTCTACACTGAAAGTTGAAGGCTTGTTTGTACGTATCCATTAAACCCTAGCTACACCCAATGATGAGGGTTTGTTTGCTTGTCAAATTTCAATGCCAATGTATAATGGATTATTATTTTATGTATGAGGTGTGCAAAATATACTTATAATGGAAATTCAAAACATAGTACCATCATAAGTCACTTAGTTCACCCTAATACTAGTATATGCCAAGAGAAAGGACATAAATCATACAATACAAGCAAGCAATACCAAACATATGTCAAGTAGGATAATAAGTGTATCGTCATCATATTTTAGAGTAATAAGATCCCTAGGAGTCAATCTTAGGTCAAAGTCAAATCTTGGCCCAATAATGGTATACATGCATTAGAATTATAGTTGTCATATGATCATACCATGGTTTCTTAAGTCTGATTATTGTTCTTAGGTGTGGTACTCCATCAGTGACAAACATTTACAATTATCAAATTTTCAAGACCAATTATCATATTCCAACATTATCATTATTGAAGTAGTTGGATATACACACTTAATCCATAATGGACACTTAATCCCTAATTCGTCATCAAGGTATTAAAATTTCAATAGTATGATTTCCAGTGTCAAGGTAGTCCAGACATTGTTCCTTAGTCTAAAGAGGGAAAACACATGATTTGACGCCCACATATACAAAAGTCATATTTTAAACCATTATCAAGTTTCATCATCATTTTATGTACATGAATCATGTTCTTGATATTT
The DNA here is from genome assembly GCA_963693085.1 of Alisma plantago-aquatica. NCBI lineage: Eukaryota > Viridiplantae > Streptophyta > Magnoliopsida > Alismatales > Alismataceae > Alisma > Alisma plantago-aquatica. The sequence goes on from OY856412.1 coordinate 570,404,314, forward strand.
AAAAGTAAAATGTTTAACATGGTCTAGATCTAGTCATGTATCTTAGACAAGTCAGGTCAACATGGTTTAGAGTCTAGAAAAATACTCATCAAAGTTTAGGATTCATGTTTCTAGAGATTGTTCACAATAATTAAGTAATTATCTAAGTTGTATAATCAAAGGATCAAGATTTAGGGATATCAGTGATATTTACAACAAGAATTGACATTTGGAACCATTTTAAATGGGTTCATTTATTTTTTTATAAAAATAGACACTTGTTCATAATTTTTGAATTAGAGAATAAGAAGATACAATTTTTGGAATATTGAGCCATTAATTGATAATTTTGGAGCAGAGAGAATTGAATTGACGATAAAAGGGAGGGGAGGAAAAATCAAGGTTACCAATCAGCTAGTAAAACATTGACTAGTTTCACAATCTTATCTCTTAGGTAGCTCTACCTCCTAGGCATGTGCACGAGCAAGGAAAGGAGGGGGTGGGGTGCGTTGCTCTAGGCCTAGATCTGGTGACCTTTTGACCATGGACCAAGGAGGAAGGCAAATATTGTATCTCCAATGCTCGATACCCCACAGGCCAGGCAAGGTGGCATTGTGGTGGAGCAATGGTAGGAGAAAAAAGGAAAAAACAATGAGGGAGTTGGAGCATAGAGATTTAATGTGCTGCTCGGGTTCATGCGAGAGCCACAAAGTCTAGGGTGGGGTTTTTATATGGTATTGGGTCTAGTTTCATCATTCGTGGGAGTTGATTTGGTACATGGTTGAAGGCAGATTTTACTTGGGCTCCAAGACATGATTCCAAGCAATTAAGGGGTGTAGTTGTTTCGAGAAAGTGAGAGGAAGGTGTTGGGTTTTGTGGAGAAAACATGCGTGGCAGAAGCAATAAAAAAATTTCCACGCAACCCAAAATAGGACACTACACGATGGTGTGCAACATTGCTGGCCTACACAGACGGAAATTCTCTCCCATTTGTTGAGTGCATCGTAGGAAGATCCGGTGACACTTATTTCGTGCGGTGATGTACGCCTCTCGTAGCGCATACAGATGGTCGTAGATGTCCTCTGAACATAGGCGTCTCAACGTCTGCGTCTCTACTTCATCCACACGGATAGACTGGAACTCCACGTCATGCTTCCTAAGTTGGTGTGAAGGAGTCATCGCTATGTTGCGGCATGCTAGCGTCACAGTGCTCTCCTTTCTCTCCTGAGGACGATGACGGCTAGGGTTTACGTATGTGAGCGTGAACTGAAAAGCCTCTCTCAATATCTTATATAGATATCAGTCGTCAAGCCCCTTTAAATAGGAGATGAAAAGAAGTAGGGTTTCCTAATCCCATTGGTAAACAAAAACACTGTGTTAATTAAAACGCTCGTGGATTAATTAGAATATTCTGGAATTAATTAATTAACCAAATAATTGCATTAATTGATTAATTAATATCCGACTCCATGCAATAGCTCAAGATGGCTCTATGGGCATATATATATACCAACAGACTCCCACTTGCACTTAGAGCCAGTCACTCTGATATTATTCTAATCAATTACATAAACATTTTAGTAATCAATGTGACTTGGAGCAATTCCAATCAAATCCACAATTATACTCCTATTCCAGCACATCCTATGCTTGTGACCCGGTAGGCTCCAAATTACGTTGGCAGTGATATCCATAATCATATTATGATTTCACAAGCAATGATTGGTATCTAGCAATACTTCATTGCCACCCAAGTAATTGGAGAAGTTGGAGAACAACTTAACATATCATTCATGATTGGTATTACAGTGATTGTATAGTTCCTTTATCACTGATATCCAGATTGAACTCTTATCCTCTTAAACGTTCAATCCATGTTCCTTGAACTAGAGTAGACTATCTGAGATATATGTAAGCTCAATATCACATATTGACTCACATCAGCATGGCCATGCATTTCTCAATCTCTCTTATCAAGTGGACAAAATATCAAACTCCCGTAGGAAGGACAAATTCCATCTACATCACTCACAGTCATCCCCATGTGTCACATTGCACCCAAGCACCATCTTTATGGAAATCCTTATTCAGGACCACGATGTATGATGTCAATGTACACCGAACGTCATGTGATAAGTGTAGTGACATCAGGTCTAAGAACCACAATCACCACCATCATTATGAGATGTGACTCTAACTACCAATCATAGTATCCATGTGTCACTCTCGAGGTGGGTCTGTCTAATACACTATTCTCTAACAAGTATCTATGTATTTCATTTGATATCTCCATATCATGGATAATGAGATTCTTCCATCAACCAACATACATTCTAATCTTATGTATTATTGGAGTCTATGGATATTTCCACAATAACAACGGATTAGGGACAAAACAAGAATACAAACTCTTAGCATAAATATGATCTCATTGTTCATGTCATCAACTCGAAGACATATGTCATTGAGTATATTATTCTATAGACATCTATAAGTTTTATGGTCATCTCACAATATAAAACACAAACATATAGATTGGAAACTTACCTTTATTGATATGATCAATGTAGTATTACAAATCGTTTACATAGTATCCCATTACAATCATCAAATGATAGTCTCTATGGGCATACATACCAACAGATTCCCACTTGCACTTATACCCAATCACTCATGAATCCCAATCCAAGTGATCGAACATATCTGTCATGTTTCTACTGTGAAAGTGCTTTTGTGAGCGGGTCAGCCACATTGCTTTATGTAGGTACTCTACAAATCTTCACATCTTCTCGTTGTACGATCTCTCGTATGAGATGGAACTGCCATAGAATATGTTTGGAACGTTTGTACGATCTTAGTTCTTTAGCATGTGCAATTTCTCTATTGTTGTCACAAAACAACTCAATTGCATCACCAACGCTTGGAACCACTTCAAGTTCAGAAATGAACTTCTTGATCCACACAACTTCCTTTGCAGCATTAGATGCAGAAATATATTCAACCTCTGTTGTAGAATCCACAACCATCTCTTTCTTGGAACTCTTCCATCTCACAGCTCCATTATTCAGGAAAAACACAAATCCAGATTGCGATCTATAGTCATCTTTGTCAGTTTGGAAGCTAGCATCAATGTAACCCTTTACCACAAGCTCTTCCTCACCACCATATACCAAGAATTGATCCTTAGTCCTTCTCAAGTACTTTAGGATGTTCTTTACGTCTATCCAATGACATTCACCTGGATCTGACTGATATCGGCTCATCATGTTCAAAGCTCATGACACATCAGGATGAGTACATAACATCATGTACATGATAGACCAAATTGCTGATGCATATGGAATCTTACTCATGCGTGCCCATTCATCACACGAACTAGGGTATTGGGCTTTAGAGATCATAACCCCATGGGACATGGGCAAGTTACCTCTCTTAGAACCCTCCATGCTAAACCTCTTTAGTACCTTGTCAATGTATGTGCTCAGGCTTAGGCCTAGAAGCCTTCTAGATCTATCTCTATAGATCTTGATTCCTAGTATATAGGATGCTTTGCCTAAATCCTTCATAGAGAAGGTCTTCCCCAGCCAACCTTTTACTATCTGAAGAGTAGCGATGTCATTTCCCATCAATAGTATGTCATCCACATACAATATGAGAAATACAATTGTGCTCCCACTAACCCTTTTGTAAACACAAGGTTCATCTTCATTTTGACTAAAGCCAAACTTTTTGACTACTTCGTCAAAATGTATATTCCAACTCCGAGATGCTTACTTCAATCCATAGATTGAACTTTGTAGCTTACAGAATTTATTGGCTTCCTTTGGATTGATAAAACCCTCAGGTTGTGTCATGTACACATCCTCGAGTAAATTCTCATTAAGGAATGATGTTTTAACATCCATCTGCCAAATCTCATAATCATGATAAGCTGCAACGGCAAGCATGATCTTGATGGATTTAACTATGGCAACTGGTGAGAAGGTCTCATCATAATTAAAACCTTGAATTTGACGGAATCCTTTCGCAACCAATCTACCTTTATAGGTTTGAACATTTCCATCCATGTCGATCTTCTTCTTGAAGCCCCACTTGCACCCTATGGGTTTTACCCCTTCGGGTGGATCCACCAAGGTCCATACCTTGTTGGTGTACATGGATTCCATCTCAGATCTCATGGCTTCAAGCCATTTATCAGATTCTGGTCCCTTAGTATCTTCTAGATAGGAAGTTGGCTCATCTGCTATGCCCAATTCGTCACTGTCTTGAGCCACGAGAAATCCAAATCTCTCAGGCTCAAGTCATGTCCTACTAGACCTACGAGGTTCCTATGTTACATTTGGAACTTGAAATTTTACAACAATTTGTGAGTCTTCATTTTCCTTATGTACCTCCTCAGGTTCTGTCCTTTCTTGTTGATCTCAAACTTCTTCGAGCTTTACATTCCTCCCACTGATTCCTTTGAAAATAAATTCCTTTTTAAGAAATACAACAGTCCTAGCAACAAACACTTTCTTGTCAGTTGGTGTGTAGAAGTAATATCCCCGAGTTTCCTTGGGGTATCCAACAAAATAGCATTGGGTCCAAGCTTTTTAGGAAATTATTTCCTAACATAAGATTCACATCCCCAAATATTTAGCATAGACAAATTGGGACGATTACCATTCTATATCTCATATGGTGTCTTTTGAACCGATTTGGAAGGTACGTGGTTAAGTGTAAACATTGTAGTTTCAAGAGCATATCCCCAGAACGATATTGGAAGTTTGATTGAACTAATCATTGATTGTACCATGTCTAATAATGTACAATTCCTTCTTTTTGACACACCATTATGTTGTGGTGTACTAGGTGGAGTCCATTGTGATACAATACCATGGTCTCTCAGAAGGACCTCAAACTCTTGGCTTAAGTATTTTCCACCTCGATCTGAATGGAGTGCTTTAATACTCTTACCAAGTTGCTTCTCTACTTCAGTCAAGAAAGTCTTGAACATTTCAAGACTTTTTGACTTGTGTTTCATAAGATATACATAGCCATACCTACTGAGGTCATCAGTGAAGGTAATGAAGTATTGATAGCCTCCTCTAGCATTTGATCTAAAAGGTCCATATGCATCAGTATGTATGAGCCCTAGCAGATCACTAGCTCTCTCACTGTATCCAGTGAAAGGAGTCTTGGTCATCTTCCCTAATAAACATGCCTCACATGTCTCTAATGATTCAAAATCAAAAGAGTCTAGATAACCATCCTTATGGAGTCTAGATATGTGCTTCTCGTTTATGTGCTCAAGATGACAATGCCATAAGTATGTTTTGTTTGAGTTGTCAAGTTTTAGCCTTTTAGTATTTATGTTGTATATGCTAGTCTCAAATTCTAACAAGTAGATACCATAAGACATAGAGGCATTTCCATAAAAGATCTCATATTTAGAAATAGAAATCATTCCATTCTTAATGTGAAATTCAAATCCACTCTTGTCCATACAAGATACAGAAATAATATTTCTATTAATGACAGGTACATAATAGCAATTCTCTAATTCTATTACAAGTCCCATAGGAAAAGATAAACTAATAACTCCAACTGCAGTGGCAGCAACTCTTGCTCCATTAGCAACCCGCAGCTCGATTTGGCCCTTTCATAAAGGTTTACTTCTTATCAAATCCTGCATATTTGAACATATGTGAGATCCACATCTGGTATCCAGTACCCATTATGAAAAAGTATTTAAGTTTATCTCAATAATGTATATACCTAAAGTGGAGATCTCTATCCCCTGCTTCTTCCTCAGTTCCTCAAGGTAAAGAGGACAGTTTCTTTCCCAATGTCCAGCCTGGTGACAATGGTGACAACTGCCTTCTTTGGAGATCCCACCTTTAGCTTTGAGCGCGGATGACTTTGGCTTCTTCTCGAATTTAGAACCTTTCTTAGCCTTGCCTTTCCCTTTTGACTTTCCCTTTGTCCTGTTGATCATCATCACAGACTTGGGCTTGTCTTTCTTCATCTGTGCTTCAGTTGTCCTCAGCATGCCCAACAATTCTGACAACGGCTTGTCAAGAATTTTCATGTTGTAGTTCATGACAAAGTGACTATATGATTCAGGAAACAATTGTAGAATCACATCAGTGGCCAACTCTTAACCTAGGGAAAATCCCAGCATGGATAGGCTTTCCACGTACCCAATCAAAGTTAGTATATGGGTGCCAACTGAGTCTCCCTCTTTCATCTTGCTCCTGAACAAAGCCTTAGAGACATCATATCTCTCATGTCTTGCTTGATGCTGATACATGTTCTTGAGATGTGTTACTATCTCCATGACATTCATGTTCTCATGCTACTCTTGCAACTCATAGTTCATTGAGCACAACATCAGGCACTTGACATCCATGACATCATCAAGGTGCTTCTTGTAAGCATCCTTTTCATCCTTGAGCACATTTGAGGTGGGTTATGCTGGCTCTGGTGTTTCAAGGACATAGAGCTTACGCTCATGCGTGAGAACAATTCTCAGCATCCTAAACCAATTTTGAAAGTTGGTTCTGGTAAGTTTGTCCTTCTCAAGGACCAATTGCAATGAGAAAGTGTGAGTGTTGTTTTCCATTTGATTGATACAAAAGAAAAAGTTTACATTTAGTCCAAAACATTTTGACTTGTTAAGATTTGATAAAAAGATTAATTAGGCCTTTAATTAATTATGATCCCACTATTTTATTCAAATTGATAGTCCTCACTATCAACTTAGAAGATTGCAACATACAACCTTCTAGTGAGCCAAGATCCAAAATAATTAAATCATTGCCCAGCCAACGTCGGCGTCAAAGATCAAATACTAAGGTAGGAAACTTTTGCCAATTGCATCATATGCAACTCTTGAATAGATGATCATGCACAACTCCTTGCCCTAATGCATATGTGTGCCTCTAGGTACTTGATCCTATCAAGGTTCCCTAGTTAATTCCAACCCATAAGCCAACACGATGAGTGTGCACCCTACGGAGGCAGACCCACACACCCACCATCACACTTCCACGAGATAGACAGTGTACCATGCGGAGGCGTGCCTACACATAGTCAATCAAGCTTTTCATGTGTGTTGCTTTATTGAAGGCAACTAAAACTTAATATTATTAGTTGAGGGGTTTTATTAATGCATATACATATCCAAACACCACATACTTATAGTACGTATCATATACTACTATATCCATAACCACAAACGATAGACATGCAATCCCAAGCACAAATACATTGGTTATGGCCATACTATTATAATCCTTTGGAGAAACAAAGGATTACAGTACACCTATGGTCTTATGCATCTCATGCAATAACACCTGTGAATCAACCTGTAAGGATTAGTATTACAATGAACAACTTCATGGATGCTCTGTGGGGTTGGAACTTCTAGTTGCTTCTTGGAATTAGATCTTCCTATTTCTTCTCCATGGACGCTCCTTGGAGTTGGATCTTCAGGTTGCTTCTTGGAATTAGATCTTGATGGTGCTTCTCCATGGACGCTCCTTGGAGTTGGATCTTCAAGTTTCCTCCTTACATCAATTTTACAAAGATTAAAACTAATCATATCTCTATTACATCATATGAGTACAAATATAAAGGGAAAGAATTAATTATATTTTGAAATAAGAGATGAGGCTCAGCATGCAAGCCGAATACTTTATATAAAGGATCCACGTACAACCATTATACATCCATAGCATTCACAAACAAATATATCTATAAGATTGACATCCACATTCATTCACAACATTCACAAAAGGGGATATCAGGCCATAATTGTGCATGCATTCACCACATAAAATAGATTTTAAAGGCGACGTGTATGATATCATAGGTATATCTACATATACGTATATACATATTAAAATTGTAGTACTTTTAATGTGGGACATTCCCCATTAACTAAATTTTTGACTCCCATGCAGACTATGCGGGGTACACAGGGGCAGCGACCCCGTCCGAAACGTCAAAAATAGAAGCTTGCGGTGTATGTGGAATTAGGTTTAGATTTACACATTAGCAGTTTTAATTTGCATCGTATGCAACATATAAAATACTATTTAGTGATTCGATCATATTGAAACGAATCCAAATGTGTCATAGATTGACACTGCTCTGCACGATGGTATGCAATGTTGTTGGCCTACACGGATGGTACTTCTCTCCCATTCACTGAGTGCATCGCAGAAAGTTCCGACAGTGCTTCTTTCATGTGGTGATGTACTCCGCTCGTAGCACGTATAGATGGTCATAGATGTCCTCCGAATGCAGGCATCTCAGCATCTATGTCTCTACTTTGTCCAAGCGGATGGACTGGAACTCCACGTCGTGCTTCCTAAGCCATTGGGAAGGAGTCGTCTCTATCGGCGGCTTGCTAGCGTCGCGGTGCTCTCCTTTCTCTCCTGAGGACGGTGATGACTAGGGTTTACATACATGAGCGTGAACTAAAAATTCTATCTCAATATCTTATATAGATATCAGCTGTCAAGCACCTTTAAATAGGAGACGAAAAGAAGTAGGGTTTCCTAAACCCATCGGTAAATAGAAACACTATATTAATCAAAATACTTGTGGATTAATTAGAATATTCTGGAATTAATTAATTAACCAAATAATCACATTAATTGATTAATTAATATTCGACTCTATGCAATAGCTTGGGATGGCTCTATGGGCATATATATACCAACAGAAGGATAAGAGAGAAGAATAGGGGCAAGGAGGTTGTTGGGTGGTTGGTCTATGGATGGGTTTTTTTAGGTTCATAGGAGGATGTGCCTTCTTGGATGTGAGGTTGAACACACGTCCATCACAATTGGATCAAGATCTAACAGTTTATGGGTTGTCAACTGATCTGTGACTCATCAGGCTTCGACCACAGGTTGAATCCTATCCAAGGAAAAATTAGGCGAAGCAATCCCAGGTTCACAAAGCTTTGGGGTTGAATCAGGCCTTACGAGTGTCGGGATGCAAAAGGGCCTGGCCTACGATTAATATTAGAGGAGAATTAACATGAATTTAGAACTATTTTCGATCATTAACTTGGAAAATCCATAGAAAATTGCAAAAAACTTGGCTTGATCCCAAATTTGGATCAAGATTCATATAAGAGAGTAAAAAAACTTGGTAACATTTAATTTTAATTTGAGGAAGTATGATTATGAAATTAATCAAAGAATACAAGGGTATAACAATGCTTGGTTTTATGAATATAGGTCTATCATCTTGATCCAAAATGTGGAATTTTCAACTTTGGAGATCATTATCAAGTAATTGATCATAAAAATTATTAAAAGTGAGGTAATCAAGTCAGTTAAGGGTAATTTTGTAACTGGATAATACTTGTGCAAAGTTGCAAATTGTTACACTCACCCCTTAAGAGGATTTTTTTCCTAAAATTCAATCCATAATCTCATAATTTGCACCATCCTTCTCAATATCATTATCATTATGTATCAATCGACAAGTCACGTGGTTGAGAACTCAAGTTCAAAATTGAGATGATCAAACTGGTCCCAAAAAAAAATTCAAATCCAACTACGTGATGGGTCATGAGTCATAGATAAAAGTGGCAAGCCCAACACAATATGCATCAAATTTCAAATTGCAAAGATATGGTGATCACAAGGTTTGTTGCAAAAGAAATAAAGGAGTTACACGATCAAAGAACCATAAGCTAGATCTAGTCTTGGCTCCCTTGGTTCTTCTCTTAATAATTAGCCTTGGTTCCCCATGGAGGAGGTTGATAGGGATATTGATCCTTCAGATGGCCTTCTCACCAGATTTTGTTCTTGAGGATGTCCTCCATTGAAATGATGACCTCTATATTTGTTTTTATTTCCAAGACACTAGGCTTGGATTATGGGGTAAAGGCATTCATAGTGATTTGGATTGCTCCAGGAATTAAAGATGTTGTGTATTTTTCTGAATTGATCATATTATACATTACTATTTTAATTTGTGCCTCCAAACAACCATCCTTAAGGGTTTTCTTTGGTTCATCTCATCATCATGATCTTCTTCATCTCTCCTAGATCTTATGGGTCCTTTGCCCTTTAAAACTCCCTTCCCTTTATCATTCTCAACTCCATCCTTTATATATTGTTTTTACTTTACTTTTCTAGTTTCCTTCTCATCTTCCTTTTTAGCTTCTTCTTCAGCTACTTTCTGCCTTTTAGATTTTTCTTATTCTTCTTCTTCTCAGCTTCCCTCTTCTTTTTATCCATCTTCTCCTTTCCATTATTTTTGGTTCCAAAGGATCTTGCTCCTGATTGCAGGTTTGTGGAGCCATATGTGAGATGCATCCTAGTATGATTCCTTTTATCACATGGATTGAGTCAAGTGTATATGATATCATACTATAATATTTGTTCATATTTTACTAATTTATTTCATAATTTAGTTGTTTCCCATGCTACCCAAAATTGAGATAGTATATAACTCAAGCTCACCAGAAAGAGAGAGATGAGGATTCATTATACTTCAAACTAACGAGTGGTCTCAGGTTTCCTCAGAGTGAAGATGAGATAAGGGAAGACTGTCTAGAGTTTTAAAGGAGAACCTTTAGGTCTAGTTCTGGATCAGCCAAGGCCATGTAGAGTGGCTACCTCAGCTGTTATTGTGAGATATATATAGGTGTTTACTAGCTAGAACCCTGAGCCCAGATACCCTAATTTTCACCATTGTGCTCTTTAGGGTTTCTAAGGCTAAAGAGACTCGAGATATTATTTACTTAATATGATTGCTCTCTCTCCAATGAGAGCGCCTCTGCAGAGCCACCACGGGCTAGATCCTGAGGAAGGAGGAATACAAGGAGCAACAACCCTCGGATCAGGGTCCATCGTGGACTTGAGAGAGATCCAACAGACCGACGTTGGGGGAAGCACGTGCGCCTGCATTCCCATGTGGCAGCCTCAATCGGCATTCATAAATTGTTATGTGACTCACCAGAGGCTCATCTTTCTCCCAAGACATGATGTACAACAACTTGCAAAATATAAGCCAGTCATTGGAAATTGTAACCCTCGTGAGGCGTGATTTGTTTAACCAACTTAGATTAGGATTTTCCTTGTATTTTTAGTTGATTTCTCTATTTAGGGATGTACTATATATTATGGAACTTATTTCACCAAGTCCAAGTCATTTTAGTTTAGTGTGTATGCTCTGATACCAACTGTCATGGAACAATTCTTACCCCAATTCCAATTCCACCGCATAGACATTGGTAAAGATATTGATGCACCAGTCCTTGGGTGGCCCGAAGGAATTAACATATTGCATATAAAAAAATATTCAAAACACAAAAGATTTATAGTAACTAACCAACCCATTTTATGATTTTGTGGATTTGTCCTAGTCACCAGAGCTTGTCAAGTGTGAAAGCAATTATATAAATATTTTAGTAATTCATTCTTTTTGCCTAATCTGAGAAAATAATGACATGCATTTGATGCAAACGCATAGGTACATTGTTGGTCAAATAAAAAATGCATAATAAAAAGGATCTTGGCATTTATGAAATAAACAAAGTACAAACTTTAATCTAGGGAAAAGTTCAAGAAAAAAATATGCATTTTATAACAATTTTTCCATTATACAATTTACATGGCCATTATTTTCAAGTATATATATATATGAAACCCTATCAACACCTAAAGGTGAGGGTATGTTTACCTCCACATTACATCCATTTAATGCACCCAAAGGTGTGGACCTATTTGTGTTAATGTACATTAGGCCCTATATACACCCAAAAGGTGAAGGCTTTTTTTACCTATGCAATAAACTCAAACTACACCCAATGTTGAAGGCATGTTTGCATGAAAAAGTTCAACGTCAATGTATTATGGATTTCTATTTTGTATATGAGGTGTTCAGAATATAGTTATAATGGAAAATCAGAAAATTGTACAATAGGAAGTCACTTAGTTCTTCCAAATACTACTACATTCCAAGAGAATGGAAATAACTCATACAAAACAAGAAAGCACTACCATACATATATGTCAAGGTGGATAATAAGCTTACCTTCACCAAAGTTCAAAGTAATAAGATCCTTGGGATTCAACAACATGTCAAAGTCAAAACTTGGTGCAATAATGGGAATCCAAGCATTAGAATACTAATCGCCAAATGACCATATCAGGGTTTCTTAAGTCTCATTATTGTTCACTACTACAAAAATGGCTTATAATGTCACATTTAGAGGCATCGGTTGTAACCAAGAAACTGACACCTAAACCCTACAACGTCGGCTGTATACACAAACTGACATCTGTATGTGAAGACCGGCCAGACACGGGTATCACTTTTTATTTAGCGTCGGTTGCACAATAACAAACCGACACCTAAAATTGCCCGCCAAATCCAATTTTTCCAATGCAAAAAAATTACCTCCAAAATTTCACATACGACGTCGGTTGTTTACCAAATAACCGACGACTAAATATTTTTTGTGAGATAGAAATCGACCCCATTTTTGTCGTCGGTCTGCTTACAATAACCGACGCTAATGTGTGTTCACGCATTGTCCCCGCGAAATTTTTTACCCCCCTTTGGCATCAGTTTTGTGGTGACTAAGGCTTTTGGAACTTAGGTGTCGGTTTCTGAAACAACCGACGAAGATGGTAAACTTAATAGCACCAGCACGAAACAGACTCTTCCCCATTCTCTATTTCACTGTGATTTCACCCGCTAGGTCTGGAGATAGTTGTCGCTCGTCATTGCTCCCCCGCCGCCGTTGCTCCCCCACTGTCATTGCTCCCCCACCGCTGTTTCTCCCCCACCGTCGTTGCTCCCTTTGCTCGCTTGAGAGGCAACATCAGATCTTGGGAATATGCCAGAGCCGCCTAGCTCCAGCTACTGCTCAGTTGGCTTCCGGTACCGCTCTGCCTGCTCATCTATCACCGCACTCTATCCATCGCCTCCATCCACTCTACCTCCTCCACTATCGGTCCTCTTTCTCCTTCTTTTCCTCCAGCTACCAACTGCTAACAGCCAACCCCGCCAGGTTTGTTCATATATATGTTTGTTCTCTGATTTAGTAGTGATGTGTCACCCTATCCTCTAAATGAGGTGGAGGTTGTTCTATGTGAAATCATAGGTTTGCACGGCCATACTGGGCAGTACAGTCATGGTGGTAGCACGGCCGTGGTGGCTGATTTTGTGTTGTGAATCAATATTGTATGATGTAGATTGATGATGATAATGTTTGCTTTCTCTCTTGATTAACTAATCTAAATGAAATGTGACCTAATGTGCATGTTGCTATATTTGAGACCTAATCTTGTACACATTTTACCCTAATCTTATATTAACTATATTGATCAATTATGAATGATAGGATACCTACATTTGTGTGTAATGATTATCTTGATGATGAACATGCATGTACATTGGAGATGTTGAAATCAATGTTATAGAATATGATACCTAGACTAGGGTATGATTAAGACTGCAAGATGTTGCTATTGTAAATCAACATAGGATATGAACAAATCTTTTGCTTTCATATATTTGTTCTTCTAATCCTTATGCTTGACCTAATTCAGTAAAATTTGATGCATGTTGAAATAAGATTCAAACTTGTCCATTCTAGCATCCTAATTTGATTTGATTATGTGTTTTGAACCTTAAAACATGCGTGTTAAAGATACATTGATGTTGAATCTCAAACTTAACTGACATGTGGGTCTTCTATTTCTAAAATGATTATGTGAACTCCTAAATTAGTAACATATATTATTCTTTATGCACCTAAATACCTTGTGAATCATGTATGCGCCCTAAGGTGATTAAATGCCTAAATCTTGACTTCAAATATGACATAGTATGTATGTTGATATATGAAGCTCTACTTAAAATGTCAATATTGACTCCTAATTAATACATTATAACAGAATTGAATCATGCATTTGTGTTGTTGCAGGTGTTGTTGTCTTGCTGTTGATTTGCATATATTTCTTCTTCAACCTTCAAGTGAGGTATAATATTTTCACTCTCCCAATGTGCCATTAGGCTTTATTTTGATTCAAATCTTTGATATATGGAATCATGGTTTATTTACTATTTAGTATTTACTGACAAGCATGATTAAATGATGTTACAAAAAACTTAGGATATGAATGATGAAACTACGATTGTAGGTATAAGAATGACAACATACATGTATTTTTTGGCCTAGAAACCAGTACAAGATTTACTCATTAGGAGTAAATCATGGATAGTCCCTAGTTTGGGACTGTTCTTGAACACTTAATCTCACTTAGGATGTAAGTGTATAATGCGTATTGGGTTTTCAATAAAATTTTGGTGGCATTTTTCTGTTTGTTCTCTAAGTACATATGTACTAGGAGAACAGCAGAGAAATGCTGTCGAAATTTTCTTGAAAACCCAATACACATTATACATTTACTAGTCAGATTAGGTGTTCAAGAATGGGATAGGTGGTACACATTTATTATATATAAGACCTTAAACCCTAAACTTTTAACCATAAACCCTAATCTTTTAATCCTAAACCCTAATATATACTTGTTTTCTCTTTGATCATAGAATGGATAGATCATGGATGTCCATTCCAAATCACTGCACCCCAGAGTTTATTTCTAGTCTTGATTAGTTTATTAGATCTACCGAGGAACATAGGAAACAACCTGGAGATAGGTTCTACTATTCATGTAGGCATTGTGGTAACAACTTGAAAGTCAGCACTGGTGACGAAATCAAAAGTCATGTCATGTGCAACGGGATTGTACAAGGCTATATAGAATGGCACTGGCATGGAGAGATTTCAAACCTAAAATCAGTGGATGTCGATAGCAGAGCTTGTGTGGAAGAAGAAATTGCCTCCGATGACGTAGATGTGAACGAACCTGTTCCAGTAGACATCGTTGATGCGATGATGGATAATTGTGGGGTAGAGCACACTGATCCACCTCCCATGTTTAGAAACATTGTGCATGATGCTGAGATACTGTTATACATAGGTTGTACTAAATTTACAAATCTTCGCATTGTGTTGAGATTGTATAAGCTGAAAGGTAATAATAGATGGAGCGACAAAAGCTTCACGTCATTGTTGTCTTTGTTGAAAGCAATTCTTCCTTAAGGAAACGATCTGCCAATCTTAACATACCAGTTAAAGAAATTGTTGTGCCCAATGGGAATGGAGGCCAAGAAGATACACACATGCCTGAATGATTGTGTATTATTTCAAAAGGACTATGTGGATTTGAAAGATTGTCCAAAATGTGGTGCATCAAGGTATAAATTGATGAATTTGGCAGAGTCCAAAATTGGTTCTCCTGCCAAGGTGATGTGGTATCTACCTATAATATCATGGTTTCAACGCTTGTTTGCCAATCCCATAGATGTGAAGAATTTGAGGTGGCATGCATTTGTTAAGAAAAATAATGATGGGATCGTACGACATGCGTCTGATTCCCCAGAGTGGAAGAAGATTGATTTATTGTACGCTAAATTCGGTGAAGAAGCTAGGAATCTAAGACTTGGGATTCGTACAGATGGGATGAATATGTACGGGACATTGAGCAACCAACATAACACTTAGCCAGTTATGCTTGTTATATACAATCTTCCTCCCTGGTTGTGTATGAAAAATAAGTATGTTATGTTGTCGTTGTTGATATCGGGCTCTAAACAACTTGGAAATGATATCGACGTTTATCTTTAACCTCTGATTGATGACTTAAAGAAAGTCTGGGGTGAAGGTGTGATGACCTATGATGCTTCACGAAGAGAGACATTTCGTTTGCACGCTATGTTATTTTGCACTGTTAATGACTTTCCAGCATATGGGAATTTGTCTAGATATAGTGTCAAAGGATCTAAAGTATGTCCTATATATGAAGAGAACATTGATTCAATATGACTAAAACATGGCAGCAAGAATGTATATCTTGGTCATCGAAGGTTTCTTCCAAAATTCCATCTGTATCGTAGGTTGAACAAAGCATTCAGTGGACGGAATGAGGAACGGAGTGCACCTAAACCTATACCATGGGAGGTTGTTTATGAAAGAGTAAAAGACTTTGTCAATGAATTTGGTAAGAGATCAGAATGTACCATGGCCACACAGAGTGACAAATCTTTATTCAAGATGAAGTCCATATTTTGGGATCTTCCTTATTGGAGTTCTTTGGCAGTCAGGCATTGTATCGATGCCATGCACATTGAGAAAAATGTATGTAATAGTGTCATTGGTACTCTATTGAATATACCAGGTAAGACTAAAGATGGGATAAAATCCAGAATGGACCTACATTAAATGGGAATAAGGACAGAATTAACAGAAGTAGTTAGTAGCGATCGGAGAACATACTTACCTCCTACTTGTTACATATTGTCTAGAAATGAGAAGAAATCTTTTTGTGAATGCTTGGTAAATGTTAAGGTGCCACAGGGTTACTCATCCAACATATGTAGATTCATATCAATGAAAGATCTGAAGTTGATAGGTCTTAAATCTCATGATTGTCACACTCTAATGCAACAAATATTGCCCATATCAATTCGATCTATATTGTTGAAGCATGTAAGGTTTGCAATCACCAGACTTTGTTTCTTTTTCAACAGTTTGTGCAGTAAAATTATTGACCATGATACTCTCGATAAATTCTAAAGAGAAGTGCTTGTTACCCTATGACAACTTGAGATGTATTTTCCTCTTTCGTTCTTTGATATCATGGTACATCTTGTTGTCCACTTGACTAGGGAAGTGAAAATGTTGGGATCAATTTTCTTGCATTAGATGTATCCCTTTGAACGATACATGAGAATTTTTAAAGGTGATGTTCAAAACTGTTATTGGCTTGAAGGGAGTATTATTTAGGGTTATGTGGTGAGAGAGTTATGGATTTTTGCAATGACTTTTTGAGTTCTAATGATGCTCCTGTTAATGACAAGAATATTGAGGAGCATTTTGGCAAAGGAATTTTGGGATCACAGATGAAAGTAATAAGTCATGAGCAGTTGGAACAAGGTCACTTGTATATTTTACACAACATCGATGAAGTGAGTGTTTATATCGAGGAACATACCAATTTCATCAAGAGACAATATCCTCGAGCCAATTCAATGTGGCTTGCTAGAGAGCATAACAAGACATTTATTAAGTGGTTTGAAGATAAAGTCTTACATCAACTATCTCAAACACTAGATAATCTTACTGAAACTATCAAATGTGTCGCCTTTAAACCAAAATTGAATGTTATGTCTTATGAAGGGTTTGACATAAATGGATTATCATATTACACAAAGCATCAAGATGATAAGAGTGTCGTCCAAAATAGTGGGGTCACCCTTCAAGAGTCTTCATTATTTTTTGCAAGTGTAAAGGATAAGAGTCCATGTGAAGCTAAAATGTCATATTACAATGTCATTGAAGACATATGGGAGTTTGACTACATAGATTTTATAATTCCACTCTTTAAATGTAATTGGGTTGATAACACCAAAGGAGTTATATTGGATGAATTGGGTTTCACATTAGTCTTTGAAAAGATTGGCGAGAAGGGTGAACCATTCATATTGGCATCACATGCGAAACAACTATTTTATATCGATGATCCTATAAATGATAAATGGTAGGTTGTTCTTCTTGGTAAAAGACAATTCATTGAACATCCTATAGATGAAGAACAATATTATGATAAGTATGATGACTCCAGTCCATTCTCAGTTGGGTTGCCAACGCCACCAAATATTGAAGCTAATGATGACTTGTATGTGTGCAGAGATCACAATGAAGGATTGTTAATTGATAAAAGATCGCAATGTTAGAGGCATGCACATTTTTTTTTATATGTTTTATTTTTTTAAATGTGAACTTTACAATGTTTTATTATCTTCTAGTTATATCAAATGCTAAATGTTTGATTTTTTAATGACACTTTCAGATGGATGAGCATGAGCATGATGACCGTGATGATGATTACTGTGAGGGTGAGGCTATCAATGTGTTTCCTCACAATGTAAGTTTTAAAAATATATCCTATATTTCTATCTATATGTCATTTATAGTTATATCATGTAAGTGTGTTTTTTTGTCAAATTTTAGGTTGGTGATGTACCCCCTAAAGAAATTGGGGCACTTGGTGAGAAGGAAAAAAAATTGAGAAAGTGAGGGGCATCACAATGATGAACAAGTTACTACAACAAAGGGGGAATGGACCCAAACTGGCTGTGGATTTCGATCATGTAGGAAATCCCGTTGGAGTAAACTGCAACTCATTTATTTCATATCTTAAGGTTCTTACTCGTAGGCATTGTAGTCCTAACTTAGAATCCTGGCATAAAGTTCCTAAGGGGAAGAAAGACTTAGTATAGAAGGAACTATGCGTGAGTTATTATTATTTGCAATTCTATTTTTGTAGTTTACTAATTTTTAGGATACTGGTTAATAGCAATTCTATTTTGTAGAGTATATTTGATCTGGATGAAAAGTTGCATCGTAAATGCATGATGCAACGCTGTGGGAGGGTCCCAAGGAACTATAGGACAAAACTCACTCGAGATTACATACGCGATGCTGAGAACATGTTCTTGATTGATTTCCAATTCTAGACATTGATCACTTTTTGACTAACTCTACACTAATAATTTTTTTTGTATTCTCTTTACAAAATAAATTTAGGAAAAAGGTAGCCACTGAGCAATGGAACTACCTGGACCCCAAAGACTGGGAGGAGTTTGTTACCCAAAGAAAAATGGATAAATTCAAGGTATTAAGTGCCACTCCCAATTTAATTAATATATGTTCTTATGTATTCACCTATTCAAGATTAACGTTTAGTGTTACTAGCTAAATCAATGTGCTTACTAACAAGGCTATCAGCAATGCTCAAAGAGCAAGGCGTGCACTAAATATGCATGACCATACAATGGGTCCAAGAGGCTATGCAGACATTCACCAAAGACTGCAGGCAGAGTCTACTGCTCAGTCTGCTGCTACTCAGGAGACTGCAAAGTCCTCTACTATTTGTCCCACACCTCTGCCTCACCATGCTATGTGGATAGCTAGGAGGAAAAATAAGAAGGGAGATATAACGAAGTCCGCAATTGCTGAGGTGGTTGCAAAAATGGTAAAATTCAACTCTTAGAGCAATCAATATTGATTACTGTTACGTTTACTTACCAATTTCTGTTGATGGCAATTAGTGGGAGCTTCACAAGCAGAGGAAGGAAGGCAAGTTCATCCCTGAGGGCACAAAGGATGAATTGACAGTTGCTTTGGGTAACCCAGAGAATCTTGGACATGTTAGGGATGCAGGCACTGGTGTGGGCATCAAAGCGTTCTTTGGGCCATCCCAGCACAAACCTGTCCTAAAAGCGGGACTTTCACAAGCTAAGGTAACCTATTCTTTTTTTAGAATGTTATTGTGAAAGAAAATTCAATAATCAGAAGCTAGCATTTCTTTTATCCATGTATAGGTAGATCAGGTAATTGATAGGAGAATCGAGGAAGCACTTGATAAGAGAGTCGAGGAAGCACTAGATAAGAGACTCACTGAAGCAATTAGCAAGTGGCAAGCATCTCATCCTGCCACTTCGACAGTACATGTGGTGTGCCGCTCTTCTCCTACTGTAGAGGTGGTTGGGAGTAATCATGTAGACCCACCACCTAGCACGTCTGTTGTAAGTATTTTTATGACATATATAGTAGCTAGTCCTTTCAAGATGATATGTTTATGTATATATGTATATAACATTATTTACATAAATTTGTAGGGGTTGAAGCCATGATGTCTAAAAAGTCAAGAATATATCGTTGTAGAGGTATAGGCTTAACTAGCCCTTCTAGGGGACATGTTTCATGGGACTCCAGTACCAGATGGTGCGGTTTGTGTGAGCCAGATACATGTACTCCCTAATTGGAGGGATCTTTCATTGCCATATGCGCACCCAGATTATGAAATGCTTGGTGAGGCAGAAGGTGGAGTGATAATGTGGCCCAAAGCGGATGTTATCTTTATTAATATTATATGATAAATTTACATTACGTTAATTTGTTAGTGTGTATATATGATTCAATTGATCTGAAATTATATATACATGTCAACAGGAAGATACCCACTACATCTCAGCCTCCACCTCCACCTCCTGAAGCACCAAGTTGGCTTCTAAGGGACCTACACGCCTCGTTAGGTCCTAATTGTAGGGGTATGAAAGTATGAATAGGCGAACATGATCCAAATTTCCCAATAAATGTTTCTATTCTGAAGGATGTTGTAGGTCAATCATACGATAACAAGCTATTTATACAAGATATTTTGGAGTTGTTTCGTTATGATTGGATGAATACATCTATGATTGAGCTATTGATATGGTGAGATCTTGTTTATACATCCATATACCTTGTTTTATATACGGTGATCTGGTTTCTTATATATTAATGCATACGTAATACATGCTTTGCAGCTACTTACACACGATATGTACATATTTTTCATTTTCCCATGTGGGATTTTTGGTTCCATCTTTGATCAGTCTTTTAGATAAAGACCCTTCTTCAGCTACTTCATACTGCTGTGTTGCTTTTAAATATTTTGGTAAAAAAAAGAAGACGGTGATAATATCTTCATTCAATGTCGAGTAAGTTTACTTTGCTTATAATTTGGACTTAAGAAAATTACATTTTTATTATGGCTTTTGAGTTATTAATTTTTAACTTTCTTACCTGTAGTGGTAGGCATTGGGAGTTACTAGTTATTGTCCCCAAGACATTCAATGTCTATTATCTAGATCATGTAGGGAATTAATTGAATACATTATATGGACACACAATGAAAAAGCCATTATTCCCATGAGAAATATTTCATATTTTTATATCTGTTAACATTTGTTATTACATTACTATTTAATTATGTAATTTAATGTGTTACATTAACATGTAGGGCTTCAAATGAGTTCAAAAGAGTTGGAGGAAAGGTCCCCAAGAAAAAGAATCAGCCACTAATTTGGGAGAATGTGAAAGTAATTTCCCGACTCCAATGTATATATTATTTATGAAACTGTGCTTATTTGTATTTTTGAATACTTTGTATGTTTCAATTTATAGTGTGCTACATAAGACAACGTCTGGGCATGTGCATACTGTAGTATCCCTAACTTGGGTTAAGACTTAACCCTAGAGGTTTTTCTTAAGTAAGTCATTTATATTCTTGTCTTTATCTTTTGAAAAGTAATTAAGGCTCAAGAGGAACTTATGTTTCAATTTTAGTCTTTTGTGAATAATGTTGAAATAATGTTTTGCCTGTTTTGGACTAAAGTGCAAATTACCCAAGTTGAGGGGTTTAATTGCAAATATTACATGATAAGATGCTCGTCAGATGTTGAAGCATCATAAGAATGAGAATGATGCAGAGGTATGGCTTGTAGTAGCCTCAGTACCAAGACAGAGTTTGTTAAGCAATGTTTGTGCATTAAAACCTAGTTTTGGTGTAATGTGCAATTTACCCAAAAACTAGGGTTCAATATGCAAACTACCACCTCTAGAGAGTCCCTCATGTTTCTTGGAATCATTTAGAGAAAATAAAATGAGAGGGGCATCTCATTTGAATCATTTTGGAGGAGAGAGAATCTTGATATTAAAATAATCAAGATTTAAGCATAATTGAAACCCTAATTCAATTTAATGCAAAAATAAATATATTAATTGAAGTGCCCTTCAACCAAAAATGAGATGGTTGAATTTTCCTAAGTGTGAACGTCCTTTTTCCTTGCAAAGGCCACGCAATATCTAAAGTGATTGGAGAGCCCACTCACATTAGTTAAAGGAAAAGTAATATCCACTCAATTTTAAATATTATTATTATAATGGTTAAGGTGCTTAATTTGTTTTCTTTTAATTCATGGATAATGAAGAGGAATTAGAATGTGGGAAGATATCCTCATATGCAAGGGATTGAGGGGAGAAAGTGGCACAAAATTTTGGAGTTGAAGGATTATTATATCACTTTCTCTCTCATTGAAATTTCCTTATAAACATCTCTTTTCCAACCCAAATGAAAGGCTTTTTCGACCCTTCTTTCTTTCCTTGCTTTGTCCATGCTCAAGGGAGCTTAGGAGAAACAGGAGGACATGCCCCAACCTGTAGGTAAACTCCATAGTCCTCTTCAACCTTGATTCTATGGTGGAAATCGAAATTCAATGCTTAAAGTCTTCTTTTCACCATTCAATCTTAACCTTAGCCATTCATTTCACTCAAAGACTTGAGGATGAGATTTGGGAGATTGAAAAAGCTTCATTCACCATTGAAGGCGTGAATCA
The DNA here is from genome assembly GCA_963693085.1 of Alisma plantago-aquatica. Classification (NCBI taxonomy): domain Eukaryota; kingdom Viridiplantae; phylum Streptophyta; class Magnoliopsida; order Alismatales; family Alismataceae; genus Alisma; species Alisma plantago-aquatica. The sequence goes on from OY856412.1 coordinate 570,426,604, forward strand.
TGAAGCTTGGATTCAATTTTGAATGCGGGTTATATAACTTGAACCCTTAAATGTTATTATTGATTTCCTTTCTCTTATATATGTTGAATCTTTCTTCATTCTCAAAATTCCTTTTAATTGATTGTTAAAATCACCACAAGAATCCCTGAAATTTTCGAAGGTATGAAGCTTGAAGATGATGATGTCATCTTAAGCACACACCTTAATAATATCTTGTGAAAACGGTTTCATAATTGAGTCCAATCGGTCTCAAGACCAATTGATCCCAAACGGACTCAAGACCGTTTGGGATCAAACAGTCTCAAGACCGTTTGGGATCCAGTGGTCCCAAACCATTTGAAGCTCAAAGGCTGAGGTAGTTGGACGTTGATCCAATGGTTCTAATTAAATGACTTATAATAGTCCCAATGATGGAGAATCCACCAATTGCAAACCCTAATCGGGTAGAGTGATAGAAACCCTAATCAATGATTCAATTTTTGGGTTGAATGGGCCAAACAGTCTCAAGCCGTTTGGAGGCCAAACGGTCTTCAAACCGTTTGAAGACCAAATGGTCTCAAGACCATTTGGAGGCCAAGGGTTGTGTTGAAGCTTTGGAGATCCAAGTGTTGAAAATTGATGTACACTCAATGGTTCAATTGATAATCGATTCAATGGAGTAACCCTAATCAATTTGGTTGAAATAAACCCTAATTGCTCTTTTTGGTTTCAAAGTGGTTTGGACCAAATGGTCTTGAGACCGTTTGAGTCCAAATGGTCTTGAAACCATTTGGGATCAAACAGTCTCAAACCATTTGGAGGTCCTTTCGGTTTTAAGATCAAATCATCCAATCCGTTTCAAGGGAAATTGTTCAAATGGTTTCAATGTATATTTGTTCAAACAGTTTTAAGGGCTAGATGCCCAAACGGTATCAAAACCATTTAAGACCAAACGGTCACAGACCTAAGATGCCAAAATGGTTTCAAAACCATTTGGAGGGCAAACGGTTTCAAAACCATTTGAAGGTTAAAAAGGGGCAAAACCATTTGGAGCTTCAAGGTACCCAAAACCGTTTGGAGACTCAAGGTTATAAAAGATTAATTGATTCCATGATTTATAATGATGATTACCAAATATAAGTATAATGGTTGAATCCCTAAAGTACTTAGGTGATTAGTACATTTAAATTGGTTAACCTTTGATGCTTATGGAAGCAATATCTCAATATACTTTGTTAACCCTTCATTCAAGTTGACCTAGTTTAATCAAGCTTGAAGTAAATCAACATCCTATATAGAATGAGAGAAGAGAGGAATTCCAACATATTTAATGATCATGTAATAGATAAGTTTCAACATTTTCAACATGAATGAATTATGTAATTAGGGTATGATCTTTGATAAAGAGATCATGAAACCCTAATTGAGAAGGTTGATGAGCCTAACCCCAATGGAGAACAATGATAGGAGAAACCCTAATCAAGGGTAATGTCATATGAAACCCTAATCAAGGGTAATGTCATATGAAACACTAATCAAGGGAAATTTCATATAAAACCCTAATTAAGGGTGATGTCATGTTAAACCCTAATTAAGGGTGATGTCATGTGAAACACTAATCAAGGGGGATGTTAAGTGAAACCCTAATACAGAGATGTGATGTGAACTCTAATCCCAGGGTGATGTTATAAAATGTTATATGAAACCCTAATATGAAATCCTAACCCTGATATAGGGTAAAGGTATGTGAAGCCATAATTTTGGGTTATAGAACATGAAACCCTAATCTTGGGCAATATGATGATAAACCATAACCCTAACTTTGGGCTATGAGCTGAGAAACCCTAATTTCAGGTAAGGCTATGTGAAACCCTAATATAGGGTAATGTTATGTGAAACCCTAATATAGGGTGATGTTATGTAAAATCCTAATTAATAAAGAGGAGAAACCTTATTCCTAATAATGGAATAGTGAATAACATATTTGTAGGTGAAACACCTAAATAAGTGGTTGATAATGGATAACCTTATATCATTAATACCTTAACCTGAGATTAAACCATATTATTGATAATGGTTGAATGATAAATGTGATAAACAGGTGCATAAAGTATTAGATGGGAAATTCCCTAATACAAGATAAGTCATAAGTGATGAGGGAAGTGATACATCAAGACATGATAGATATCACATTCAACACCTCAAGGTTGATATACCTTGATGTACTATAAATCTAATATACCTGAATGAGTAACACATAAAGTATGTCATAATAATTGTTGCCTAGTAAGTGGTGATAAGATGTGTAATGGGCCTTGTGACCCATGAAGAGCAAATGTTGCCTAGTAAGAGGTGACAAGATGTGTAATGGGCCTTCTGAGCCATGAAGAGTAATTGTTGCCTAGTAAGAGGTGACAAGATGTGTAATGGGCCTTGTAAGCCATGAAGAGTCATTGTTACCTAGTGAGAGGTGACAAGATGTGAAATAGACCTTATGAGCCATGAGAGTAGTTGTTGCCTAGTGAGAGGTAACAAGATGTTATAAAGTCTCATGAAAGAAATGATAATGTTCAAATAAACAATGGAAACTTAGTAACATAATAATAATAAATGGATACGATAATTATAATGAAATCTTAATCATGCATGCTTTATGCTTATAGGCAAATGAGGGCTATGGTGTTTTGAATAAGCTTAAAGGGGATAAGAGGAATACTTGAATTATATAAAGGATGTGAATAAGTATAATGGCTTGGCCAAGGTTTAATACCTATTAAAGGTGATGTGGTATTCAATGATGATGCACAGGATTGGCATAGTCCAAGGCCTAGAATAGATGCACAGGATTGACATAGTTCAATACCTGGAATAATGTCACAGGATTGGTAATAACCCAATACCTGGAATAATGTCACAGGATTGGTCATAACCCAATACCTGGAATAATGTAAAAGGATTGGTCATAACCCAATACCTGGAATAATATCACATGATTGGTCATAACCCAATACCTGGAATAATTGCACAGGATTGGTCATAAACCAATACCTGGAATAATATAACAGGATTGGTCATAACCCAATACCGGGAATAATATCACAGGATTGGTCATAACCCAATACCTGGAATAATGTCACAGGATTGGTCATAACCCAATACCTGGAATAATTGCATAGGATTGGTCATAACCCAATACCTGGAATATTGGCACATGATTGGCATAGTGCAATGCCTGGAATGTTTACACAGGATTGGCATAGTCCAATTCCTGCAATGTTTACATAGGATTGGCATAGTCCAATGCCTGGAATGGTTGCATAGGATTGGCATAGTCCAATGCCTGGAATTGTTACACAGGATTGGCATAGTCCAATGCCTAGAATGGTTGCACAGGATTGACATAGTCCAATGCCTAGAATGGTTGGACCAGATTGGCATATTCCAATGCCTGAATAGAATATGATGATGTATACTCACATGATTGATACAATTCAATATCTGGTTAGTAGATTGGCTGAGGCCAACAGATAGAAATGAGAATGATTCATGAATAGCATACCATGATAATGAGTATCACAAGATATGCTTGAGATGTTGATATAGTATGATGGATAAATGATATACATGTTCTTCCTATTCTTTATAAATAGAATAGATGATTTACTTCTCTATTATAGATAGTTGCAATGCTTTCAAAGATGAGAATAGTCTAAATTGTGTATCCTCTGCTCAGTTTCATAATGTTTATCTACAATAATAATGTTTCTGGTGGAGAGTTATATCTCTCATTGGGACAATTTTTCAATTTCTTCACCCCCGTGGGATCCAACATTTTTAGGTGGATGCAGACGAAGAAGTATAAATCATACAACAAAAAAAGGACAACAACATCAGGGATAGTAGTAACATCTCACATGGAGATACTGATTGTCATGTCTTGTAGATATGAGTCCTATGTGTCATCTTTGTACTCTCAGGTCCTAGGAGTCATTACTTAGTGTTTTTATAAATGATCTGAGATTTTGGCTTGAATGCCTCGAGGTTTTGTGTTACTCATGTGTAGACTTAACAGAGAAATTGATGTATGTAATCCTCAAGAAGATATGGTACATGGTATGTACTTGTGGACCAAAATGCATATATAATACTTTGGTTCTTATTGTTAAGAGTTTCCTGGAATTGGATCTCTTTGAAAAAGGTTTTAATTTTTAGTGATTTTTGTTAATCCACTGCTAACAAACATTTCCGCTTAAGTAAATCATGTTTTTGTGATTTGTATGGCACAATTTAGTGGTATCAGGGCTCTAGGTACGCTGAGTCTACAAAGACATAGGACTAAGGTGTTGAGTCTGTTCTACTGCCCTCTAGTATATCTTATAGTGACTTGTGCTTATGCAGAAGAAGGGGGATAGCTTAAAAATTTCTGGAGAACACGAGGATCACGTTGCTAAAAGCAATGTTGCTGCACCAGTAGGAGGTGCAAGGGATCATGCAAGAGAGGAACCAATGCCTGAGAATCCCCATTTTGATGAAGCTATGATAGAAGACCCAACCTTTCATTCTCTATTTAGGGAATTCCTAACCACAATGAGGCATATGGCAGACTAGATGCCAGCACCAGCACCTAGGGCACCAACTCCCAATGAGGGACATGGGTTTGGTAACACTTTTGAATTACTACGTCATGTAGGAGCTATAGAATATGCTGGGACAACTGACCTAGCAGACGCTGATCTATGGCTCACTGAGTTATAAAAGTCTTTTAAGATCCTTAGTATTCCAGATGTTGACAAAGTCAAACATGATGTATATCTTTTGAAGGGTAGTGCTGGCCATTGGTGGGCCATAGAAGAAGTAAAAAGGAATGATGAAGAGGTTGGTTGGGAGGAATTTCGTCAAGAATTCGTCAATAAGTATTTTCCAAGAACATATTTAAACGAAAAGATCTCACAGTTTGAGAAGGTTCGACAGGGAACCATGTCAATAAATGAATATGAGGCTAGGTTTATGGAACTTTTATGGTTTTGTCCTCAAATGGCTGCCACTAAGCAGGAGAAGATTCGACGTTTTGAGAAAGGACTGAATGATGAGGTGTCTATCTCGGCAGCTGCATTAGAAAGTAGAGAGAAGTTTGTCACATTTGTGGAGTCAATTCAGAGGATAGAAAGGTCTGTGACAAAGAAACATGAGGCAAACCTCAAAAGGAGGTCTACACTGTCACATGAGTAGTGGATTCGTGGTACTAAACAACCGAAGTTTTTGATAACACTGGTTCAACCACAATATAGTACATCAATGCAGTGGTCATCAAGTGACGGTCGAACTTGCCATAAATGTGGACAAATAGGACATTTTAGGCAGTAGTGTCCAAGAAGAAATAATGTGATGACCCAACAGTCAAGGCATAATCTGCAAAACCCATAAGGACCTCAGGTTAGTGAAGAAGAAGGCCGAAGATGAAGATAAGTGTCACAGTTTGGTCCATCTACCTCTAGTTGTAGAGGACAAAGGCAATAGCATATGACAAATGACTCTATGTATTGAGTCAGATAAGATACTAGATAACTCGTAAGAGGTAATATGTGAAGATAGAACTTTTCATTCTGAATCATCTTTCTTTTTCTACTCTCTGCCTACTAATTATAAGAAAGGTAGTTGTTGTTGAGCTTCCTTAAATTAATCTTATGAGGACATGAGGAAGAGATAAGAAGGATGAGAACTTATATTCAGTCCAATATTCTCTTATATGTGTTGAAATTTCTCTCTTCATAATGAAAGGAAGAGATGTAATAGAAACACCCATAGAGAATTTAAGATACTAAGTAGTAAAACTTAAAGAGATGAAACATAATATAAAAACCAATACATACTACCTAACTTCATTTCTTGAATACCCTGGCCAGGTATTCATCTATTGAAGGTAAGGTAAGTATGCCACTCTTAGATTGCTATCTTTCTGATTACCCTGATCAAGTAGTCATTTTGAGACAATCTAAAGAGCATAATGAAGTCAAAGATGTGGCATGGATAAATCTACCACATCCTAATTGATATGGAAAGATCGGAGTTAATCATAGATCAACTTATAAACAAAAGAGGATGTTTAGTATGATGTATACCCTGGTCCTTAGACCTAGAAGTAACAATGTTCAGTAATGAATTAAGGGTTGGAATACCCTAATCTAGTAATCATGATAATGATAATTCTGAGAGGTGGTGATATGTAATCATCTCTATAATTTCTATGATGAAGGCAAGGAACTTAAGAGGAAATAAGATTGAATGACACATGAACAATTGAAGGTTCATGCAATAATCTAAGGAGGTAATTTATGTTGGTTACCTAGAAGGGCCAACTGTGAAATCAAACCAGTTATAAAAAATACTATGGACATCATATGTTAGGAGTTTATGCTCTGCATAAACACAACATCAATAAGTATGTACTAATTGAAGGAACAATTGTAGAATCTTTGTGGGAAAAGCTTATAAAAGCTAAAAATGTATGATGAGATTTGTAGTACCAATTGGGTGACAAATTAGTGAGATTTGACACCTGAGTTAATTAAATAAGGTAGTGTTACCTGACACAGAATTAACTCTACAGTTAATAATGAAAAGGACAGTTGAATATGTGTCATGTGTGACAGATTCTATGATAACCATGTATGGAAGGACTTTGTGATGATCAAAGTCCTATGGCCTCTCCATGACATTAAGATGTTAGTTGGAGGCTTGATGATATGATGAATAAATAATATCTATTTTCCTTTACCTGGGATTTCAGGGACGAAATCCTTGTTAGGGGTTTATAATTGTAATATCCCTGACCTGGGTTAAGACTTAACCCTAGAGGTTTTGCTTAATTAAGTTATTTATATTCTTGTCTTTATCTTTTGAAAAGTAATTAAGGTTCAAGAGGAACTTATGTTTCAATTTTAGTCATTTGTGAATAATGTTGAAACAATATTTTTCTTGTTTTGGACTAAAGTGAAAATTACCCAAGTTGAGGGGTTAAATTGCAAATTTTACATGATAAGATGTTCCTCATATTTTGAAGCATCATAAGAATGAGAATTATGCAGAGGTATGGCTTGTGGTAGCCTGAGTACCAAGACAGAGTTTGTTAAGCAATGTTTGTGCATTAAAACCTAGTTTTGGTGTAATGTGCAATTTACCCAAAACCTAGGGTTCAATATGCAAACTACCACCTCTAGATAGTCCCTCATGTTTCTTGTCATCATGTAGAGAAAAGCAAATGAGAGGGGCATCTCATTTGAATCATTTTGGAGGAGAGAGAATCTTGATATTAAAATAATCAAAATTTAAGCATAATTGAAACTCTAATTCAATTTAATGCAAAAATAAATATATTAATTGAAGTGCCCTTCAACGAAAAATGAGATGGTTGAATTTACATAAGTTTGAAATTCCTTGTGCCTTGAAAAGGCCACGAAATATCTAAAGTGAGTGGAGAGCCCACTCACATTAGTTAAAGGAAAAGTAATATCCACTCAATTTTTGATATTATTATTATAATGGTTAAGGTACTTAATTTGTTTTCTTTTAATTCATGGATAATGAAGAGGAATTAGAAGGTGGGAAGATAGCCTCGTATGGAACGGATTGAGGGGAGCAAGTGGCACAAAATTTGGGAGTTGAAGTATTATTATATCACTTTCTCTCTCATTGAAATTTCCCTATAAACATCTCTTTTCCAACCCAAATGAAAGGTTTTTTCAACCCTTCTTTCTTTCCTTGCTTTGGACATGATCAAGGGAGCTTAGGAGCACCAATAGGACGTGCCCCAACCTATAGTAAAGCTCCATAGTCATCTTCAACCTTGATTCTATGGTGGAAATCGAAATTCAATGCTTAAAGTCTTCTTTTCTCCATTCAATCTTCAACCTTAGCCATTCATTTCACTAAAAGACTTGAGGACGAGCCTTGGGAGGTTGAACAAGATTCATTCACCATTGAAGGCATGAAGCTTGAAGCTTGGATTCAATTTTGAAGGCGGGTTATATAACTTGAACCCTTAAATGTTATTATTGATTTCCTTTCTCTTATATATGTTGAATCTTTCTTCATTCTCAAAATTCATTTTGATTGATTGTTAAAATCACCACAAGAATCCCTGAAATTTTCGAAGGTATGAAGATTGAAGATGATGATGTCATCTTAAGCACACACCTTAATAATATCTTGTGCAAACGGTTTCATAATTGAGTCCAATCGGTTTCAAGACCAATTGAGACCAAACGGTCTCAAGACCATTTGGGATCAAGTGGTCCCAAACCGTTTAAAGGTCAAAGACTGAGGTAGTTGGATGTTGATCCAATGTTTCTAATTAAATGATTTATAATAGTACCAGTGATGGAGAATCCACCAATTGCAAACCCTAATCGGGTAGAGTGATAGAAACCCTAATCAATGATTCAATTTTTGGGTTGAATGGCCCAAACGGTCTCAAGACCGTTTGGAGGCTAATGGTTGTGATGATGCTTTGGAGATCCAAGTGTTGAAAATTTTTGTACACTCAACGGTTCAATTGATGATCGATTCAATTAAGTAAACCCTAATCAATTTGGTTGAAACAAACCCTAATTGCTCCTTTCAGTTTCAAAGTGGTTTGGACCAAACGGTCTTGAGATCGTTTGAGTCTAAAAGGTCTTGAAACCTTTTGGGATCAAAAAGTATCAAACCATTTGGAGGTCCTTTCAGTTTCAAGATCAAATCATCCAATCGGTTTCAAGGGAAATTGTTAAATAGTTTCAATGTATATTTGTTCAAACGGTTTCAAGGGCTAGATGCCCAAACAGTTTCAAAACCATTTAAGACCAAATGGTCATAGACCTAAGATGCCCAAATGGTTTCAAAACCATTTGGAGGGCAAACGGTTTCAAAACTGTTTGTAGGTTAAAAAGGGGAAAAACCGTTTGGAGGTTCAAGGTACCCAAAACCATTTGGAGACTCAAGGTTATAAAAGATCAATTGATTCCATGATTGATAATGGTGATTACCAAAGATAAGTACAGTGGTTGAATCCCTAAAGTAATTATGTGATTAGTACATTTAAAGTGGTTAACCTTTGATGCTTATGGAAGCAATATCTCAATATACTTTGTTAACCCTTCATTCAAGTTGACATAGTTTAATCAAGCTTGAAGTAAATCAACATCCTATAGAGGGTGAGAGAAGAGAGGAATGCCTACATATTTAATTATCATGTAATGGATAAGCTTCAAAATTTTCAACATGAATGAATTATGTAATTAGGGTATGATCTTTGATAAAGAGATCATGAAACCCTAATTGAGAAGGTTGATGAGCCTAACCCTAATGGAGAACAATGATAGGAGAAACCCTAATCAAGGGTAATGTCATATGAAACCCTAATCAATGGTAATGTCATATGAAACCCTAATCAAGGGAAATGTCATATGAAACCCTAATTAAGGGTGATGTCATGTTAAACCCTAATTAAGGGTGATGTCATGTGAAACCCTAATCAAGGGAGATGTTAAGTGAAACCCTAATACAGAGATGTGATGTGAACTCTAATCCCAGGGTCATGTTATAAAATGTTATATGAAACCCTAATATAAATCCTAACCCTGATATAGGGTAATGGTATGTGAAGCCCTAATTTTGGGTCATAGAACATGAAACCCTAATCTTGGGCAATATGATGATAAACCATAACACTAACTTTGGGCTATGAGTTGAGAAACCCTAATTTCAGGTAAGGCTATGTGAAACCCTGATATAGGGTAATGTTATGTGAAACCCTAATATAGGGTGATGTTATGTAAAATCCTAATTAATAAAGAGGGGAAACCTTATTCCTAATAATGGAATAGTGAATAACATATTGGTAGGTGAAACACCTAAAGTGGTTGATAATGGATAACCTTATATCAATAATACCTTAACCTGAGATGAGACTGTATTATTGATAATGGTTGAATGATAAATGTGATAAACGGGTGCATAAAGTATTAGGATGGGAAATGCCCTAATACAAGATAAGTCACAAGTGATGAGGGAAGTGATACATCAAGACATGATAGATATCACATTCATCACCTCAAGGTTGATATACCTTGATGTACTCTAAATCTAATATACCTAAATTAGTAACACATAAAGTGTGTCATAATAATTGTTGCCTAGTCAGAGGTGACAAGATGTGTAATGGGCCTTGTGATCCATGAAGAGTAATTGTTGCCTAGTAAGAGGTGACAAGATGTGTAATGGGCCTTCTGAGCCATGAAGAGTAATTGTTGCCTAGTAAAAGGTGAAAAGATGTGTAATGGGCCTTGTGAGCCATGAAGAGTAATTGTTGCCTAGTGAGAGGTGACAAAATGTGAAATGGACCTTATTAGCCATGAGAGAAGTTGTTGCCTAGTGGGAGGTAACAAGATGTTATAAAGTCTCATGAAAGAAATGATAATGTTCCAATAAACAATGGAAACTTAGTAACATAATAATAATAAATGGATACAATAATAATAATGAAATCTTAATCATGCATGATTTATGCTTATAGCCAAATTAGGGCTATGGTGTTTTGAATAAGCTTAAAGGGGATAATAGGAATACTTGAATTATATAAAGGATGTGAATAAGTATAATGGCTTGGCCAAGGTTTAATACCTAGTAAAGGTGATGTGGTATTCAGTGATGATGCACAGGATTGGCATAGTCCAATGCCTGGAATAGATACACAGGATTGACATAGTTCAATAGCTGGAATAATGTCACAGGATTGGTAATAACCCAATACCTAGAAAAATGTCACAGGATTGGTCATAACCCAATATCTAGAATAATGTCACAGGATTGGTCATAACCCAATACCTAGAATAATTGCACAGGATTGGTCATAACCCTATACCTGGAATAATATCACAGGATTGGTCATAACCCAATACTTGGAATAATATCACAGGATTGGTCATAACCCAATACCTAGAATAATATCACAGGATTGGTCATAACCCAATACTTGGAATAATGTTACAGGATTGTTCATAACCCAATACCTGGAATAATTGCACAGGATTGGTCATAACCCAATACCTAGAATAATGGCACAGGATTGGCATAGTCCAATGCCTGGAATGTTTACACAGGATTGGTATAGTCCAATGCTTGGAATGTTTACACAGGATTGGTATAGTCCAATGCCTGGAATGGTTGCACAGGATTGGCATAGTCCAATTCCTGGAATGGTTACACAGGATTGGCATAGTCCAATGCCTGGAATGGTTGCACATGATTGGCATAGTCCAATGCCTGGAATGGTTGCACATGATTGGCATAGTCCAATGCCTGAATAGAATATGATGATGTATACTCACATGATTGATACAATTCAATATTTGGTTAGTAGATTGGTTGAGGCCAACAGATAGAAATGAGAATGATTCATGAATGACATACCATGATAATGAGTATCACAGGATAAGCTTTAGATGTTGATATAGTATGATGGATAAATGATATACATGTTCTTCCTATTCCTTATAAAGAGAATAGATGATTTACTTCTCTATCATAGATAGTTGCAATGTTTTCAAATATGAGAATATTCTAAACTGCTTATCCTCTACTCAGTTTCATAATGTTTATCTGCAATAATAATGTTTATGGCGAAGAGTTATATCTTTCGTTGGGACAATTTTTTAATTGTCTCACTCCCGTGGGATCTAACATTTTTAGGTGGATGCGGATGAAGAAGTACAAATCATACAAAAGAAAAAAGGACAGCAATATCAAGGACAGCAATAACATCTCAGGTGGAGATATTGACTGTCATGTCTTGTAGATATGAGTCCTATGTGTCGTGTTTGTACTCTCAGGTCCTAGGAGTCAGTACTTAGTGTTTTTATAACCGATCTGAGATTTTGGCTTGAATGCATCGAGGTTTTGTGTTGCTCATGTGTAGACTTAATAGAGCAATTGATGTATGTAATCCTCGAGAAGATATGGTACATGGTATGTACTTGTGGACCAAAATGTGTATATAATACTTTGGTTCTTGTTGTTAAGAGTTTCCTGGAATTGGATCTCTTTGAAAAAAAATTAATTTTTAGTGATTTTTGTTAATCCGCTATTAACGAATGCTTCTTCTTAAGTAAATCATGTTTTGTGATTTGTATGCCACACATACTATGTGATGTGATTTATGGACCTAATCATCAAACATGCCGCAATGGAAATTGATACTATACATAAGTTATTATATATAGTCTCATTAGATAATATGAAATATATCAATCTTATTATATATTATTAATTATATATATATATATGTCATTCTCTTTGTAGGTGTTTAAAACTGACTTGACTACAGGTGGAAAATTATTAGATGTACATAATCCCTATACGAGGGAAGAATTAGATGATGTAAGAGAAGAATGGGCAAAAGCCCTACAAGTAGTGGGAATTTTTAAATATAATTGGGATACTGATGACGATAATGACGATGATGAATAAAGAATGATATTTCTAAACTTTGTTCTCATAATTATTTTTGTGTGAATGTGAATGATTTTTTTTGAATTGTCATATGTGTGAATGTGAAGATGATCAATACATGAATGTTTCTACATGTGTCTGAATGTGAAAAGTGATGAAATGAATGGAACTGCAAGTTGCTAAATGTGTGTGAAAATGGAGGAAATTTGAAATGGAACTACTGGTTCCTACATGTGTGTGATGAAAAATAATATGAATTAAGTGTGCTTATACATGTGTATGATCATAAATTGTTGTTCATCTTGTTAATTTTGCAGGTTTGTGGCCTATTGTTAGCTAATATCAATGCATGTTGTAAACCTACAGTTCAGAACTAAACTACGGATTCTGCATCCTGCTGACCAGCCATACAATAGGCCTGCAAACTGATAAGAAAAAAAATCAACACATAGGCATCAGTTATTAGTATAAAACCGACAACAAAGACATACAACATCGGTTATTAGCAAAAAACTGACACCGATGTGGCTATGGGTGTCAGTTATATATAAAAAGCCGACTTTGATGATGCCCTTGCTGGCACATTTTATTGGTGGCGGGAAGGGTTATATAGTGTCGGTTTTTGTGAAATGTTGACGTCTTTGACCTAGATATAGTGTTAGTTTTATTAAATAACTGACGCCTATAGTGCCCTTGCTGGCGCGTTTTTGGTGACAGGAACGGTTATGGCATCAGTGTTAAAACCGACGCTGAAGGTTTTGACTTTTAGCGGCGCCAACTTGGGTGTCACTTTGAAACCGACACTAAAGGCCTTAAATTACTGACACCCAAGGTCAGTTCTGTACTAGTGATTCTTTGATGTGGTAGTCCATCAATGACAAACATTTCCAATTTACTAAGTTTTTAAGACTGATCATCATATCCCAACAATATCATTATCGAAGTTGATGGATATACACACCTAGTCCATAATGGACTATCCCTAATCCATCATTCAAGGTATTAACTTTTCAGTAGTATGATTTTAAGGGTCAAGGTAATCCTGACATGGTTCCCTGGTATAAGGAGGGAAAACACATGATTTGGTATCATCATATACAAAAGTCACAATTTTTAGGGTTTAAAACCATCATCAAGTTCCATCATAATTTTTGGTACAAAAACTATGCTCTTAATATTTAGAAGAGAAATAGTCAACATGGTTTATCTAGACCCATCATTTAGAAAAGCCATGTCAACATGGTTTAGAGTCTCAAAATATACTCATCAGAGGTCAATAATCGGGTTTCCTGAGATTATTCACAATAATTAAGTCATTATCTAATTTTTATGATCAAAATATCAAGATTTAGGTATATTAGTGATATTACAATAATAATCAATGTCTCAAACCATTTTTAATGGGTTGGTTAAAGTTTTTTGATAAAAATAGACTACTTGTTCAAAAAAATTGAATTATAAAATAAGAATATACAATTTTTTGGAAGATTGAGCCATTAGTTGGAATTTTGAAGCAAAGAGAATGGAATTATTAGGAAATGAGAGGGTGAAAAAATTAGGGCCATCAATTGGCTAGCCAAACGCTGACCAATGGCATGATCTTGTGGCTGAGGTTACATTTCCTCCCAGGCACGTGCACGAGCAAGGAAAGGAGAGGGTTGGGCATGTTGTTATGAAGCCATTGAATCCCAATCATGCTTTAACCATGGACTGAGGTGGAAGGCTAAGGTTGTGTCTCCCTTGCTCGGCAGTCCACACATCAGGTAAGGAGATGCCAAGGCATAGCAGTTCCCAAAGGAAAAGGGGGAAATAAGGAAGGAGCTAGAACAGAGAGATTGGGTATGCCGCTCAGGTTGGTGTGAGAGACAAAAAGTCTAGGGTGAGGCTTTTATAGGGTATTATGGCTAGGTTTGTATTTCATGAGAGTTGGGTTGGAAAATGGTTGATGGGGGGGTTTACTTGCCCCCAACACATGATTCTAAGAAATTTAGGGACATAGATGTTTCGAGAGAGTGAGAGGATGGGAAAGAGAGAAGAATTAGGGCACGAAGGAGGATGTAATGTGATAGTGTTTTGGATGGGTTTTTTTGGGTTCATTGGAGGACTTGCCTTCCTTGGCATGAGGGTTGAAACAAACCCATCACCATCAGATCAAAATCCAATGACTATCGAGTCATCTAGTGAGCAGTGGGCCAGCAGGCTTTGCCCATGGGTTGGATCCTGGTTCAAGGCAAAGTCATGTAAGAAATCCCTAGTTGACAAAGCGATGTGGCTAATTCAGGGCTTTTGGGCATCAAGATGCAAAGGGGCCTGGCCCAAGAGTGATATAAGAGGGGAACTAATTTAGATCATCAACTTTGAAAATCCATTGAAATTTGCAGGAAACTTCATTTTATCCCAAATTTGGCTCAATACTATATATAAGTGAGTAGAACAAGTAGGTAAAGTTACCAATAAAAATGAGGAAGAATGATTATGAAATTAATCAAGGATCCAAGGGTATCATAAAGCTATGGTTTTATGAATATAGGTCTATTATCTTGACTCAAAATGCAAAGTTTTCAACTTTGGAGATCATCATCGAGTAATTGATCAGGGAAATTATCAAAAATGTGTAAATCAAGTCAATAGAAGTCTAACTAGATCATACTTGTGCAAAATTGCACGTTACATGTAAGTTCTGGGATTGTCTGCATACATCTTTGCACACAAAACTAAAGTTCAGTACAACATTTCATCTGTAGACAGATTGTCAGTTAGAAAGAACCATATTGACTTTGAGTATCAGTTGATTTCTTGTGTTCTCCAATTTTTTGTCAGTTGGGGTGTTCGCCTTAGCTTAATTGAGTTCACCTACAACAACATCTATCACATGAGTTTAGGCATGGCAACTTAAGAGGCCTTGTATGGAAGGCATTGTAGATTGCCTCTTTGTTGGTACAAGGCATTTTGATACAAGTTTATTGGTCCTGATTTGGTTTAACAAACTAGACATAAGATCAAAGTGATCAAACAATAGTTGAAGGCAACTTGAATAGGAAGAAGCCTTATGTTGATAATCAACATAGGTTGTTGGAGTTCAGGTTGGAGACAAGGTATACCTCAAGATTTCCCCTTTTAAAGGTGTTCTAAGATTTGGTAAGAAGGGTAAGTTGGATCCTGAGTTTTTGGAGTCTTATCCTATCATATCTCATGTTGGGAAGGTGGCATAAAAGTTGTGGTTGCCACCTGAGTTGCACAAATGACACAAATTGTTTGATGTTCATGTTGAGAAAATGTCACCTGCATACCAGTAGACTTTCTAGCCAGTTGAAATTTATCTTCATGATGATATAATTATGTGAAGGGTCCAATGTTGATCTTGTACAAGAACATGCAGAAGACAATGAAGAAATATATAGTGTTGTTGAAGGTGTTGTGGCATTATCATGGCATAGAGGAAGTCACATGGGATCTATAGGGATAGATGCATAGGATGTATCAAAGTTTGTTTTGGTAGGATCCTGGGGGTGATATCCATATTAGGTGTTTATAGTTGTAAGATCCTTGACCTATCTCAATCCTGAAATCATGTGTTAATCTTTAAGTTGATCGTGGGTGCTTTAATAACTTGCTTAGTGCGAGTGATGTCATTTGTTAGTTGATGTTGTGTAGTTATGAGCCTATGTTTGAAGTATTCATGCTTCAGGGTCCTTTTGATTACTACCACATAGCATGTTTCACTCTTACCTTCTGTCTCTTGTATGGCCTTCATTTGGTGGACCTTAGATATCTTAACAATCACCTTGTCTTTTCATCATTTGTTGATTGATGAAGACACTTAGCTTTGTTTCCATTCTATGTATCCATCAGTCGAAGGATATGTTGTATGAAGATATATGAGACTTATCCCAACATCAATTGATGACCATGTACACAATGTTTGTTGATGGTACTTGGCGATAATGTGTATTTGCCCTTTCATCACAATAGAGTTGATGAAGGTCATGAGATCAATATCCTATGGGCTCCCTACTTCCACCGACTAATGAGAAATTTGGAGGCTCTTGACCGATGAAGAACTTCACCAATGTCTTTCGATGACCATGCTATGCATGTGCACCTATTAATATCTTGGTGTGTGAACCAATGGTGAGGACCGATGGAATCTCTACTTACTCTCTATTGATGAGATCTTGAGATCCTTCTTTGATGGTATCATTGACAAATGAAGGGGTAAGACGACCAATGGCTCAAAAACTTTCATCACTCCTCTCTCCTCTTATCTTTCCTCTAGGGCTAAGTCCCCCTTAATCCTCCCACTTCACCTTAATTGCACAAGTTGTCATTGAAGAATTGGAGTTCTAGTGTGTCGTCATCAGATAATAACAATAGATGGGACTTCTTCTTTCATTGACGAACCTAATGTTTTTTCAAGCTTCTTTCTTTTTTAAAGATCAATGACTCTCTTAGTATATCCTGGACCTAGATCCTTGTAAGTTAGACTATTTTCTTATTATTTTTTAATGATCCTTCATTGTATTCTTCCTTAAAATCTATTATTGGCATATTTCCTTTTAGGGTTTCAGCCTTGGTGGTAGGGGTGTAAACGGTGCGGGTACGGTGCGGGTCGGGCCATACCCATACCCATACCCATCTAATTTAGTGGGTCCGGTTCCGGTTCTAGACCCACATAATACAAAACTTGAACCCGCACCATACCCGTACCCACAATAATAGCGGCTATGCGGTGCGGGTATGTAAGGACCTTGACCTTCGTTTAGGGTTTACCCTGTTTGTTTTGCTTAACCTTGATGCTTAGTTGCTTGCAAATCACCTTTAGTGGTGACTAGGGTTTGTTTGTGCTTTGTTGAGATTTGGAGGTGCTACTTGCAACTAACCCAAGTTTAGGGTTTGTGGGTAGGTTTGTCACCTTGTGTGGTGTTCCTCCCTCTCCTTGCTTCCTCTAGTGTTGATAGGAAGGTTTGGGCTCGTTGCTTGAGTTCCTTTGGGCTTGGTTGATCTTGTTGGACCTTGGGGTGTGTTGCCTTTGCTCCTTTGGACCTTGTATCGGGAAATAGGATGTTTGTATCGCCCAGGCTGTGTCGCCCAGGGTTGTGTCGGCCATGGAGGTGGTGTGTCGCCCATGGACCCCTTTGACCTTCTTTGACCTCGTTTGTGTCACCACTAGTGGACACTTGGTGCTTGATGCTTGCATGTGGAAATGGCCTTCGACATGTGTGTAAGACATGCTAGAGTGGTGGCTTCTACTCATGGACAAGTGTCCCTAAGTGGGTGACACCTTGCTTTTCTCTACTTTGGTTTCTCCCCCATCCCCTTATATATATGTGTTTCCTTTCCCTTGCTAAGGATCCCTTTAGTTCCTTAGTCTTCCTCTCCTTGGTGCACGACAGACTCTCTTCTCTTGCAAGCTTGGTGGCCGATCCTTCTTGGAGTCTCCTTCTTCCTCTAGTGGTGGTCGAACCCTAGAGTGCCTTGCTTTCCTTCCTTGGTGGTGCTTGGTGCTAGGAGCATGGAGCTTTCTTAAGGAGGATTACATAACTCCTAACCCTAACTACATTACCATCTTCTATGTTTTTATATGTTGCTTACGATCATATCGGCTATACATGTTGTTAGTTTAGTTCCTTGCTTAATTGCTTCTTGTTGGCCGAACCTATGTTCTAGGGTTTCTTAGTGAGCAATACTCCTTTCTCTCCTTGGTCTAGAGGAGTGAGCTTGAGTCCTAGTAGCATGGGAAATACCCCTCTCTCGTTTAAGTTGAGAGGTGATCTTGTGTTCTAGTTGCCTGAGCAACACCCTCCTCTCACCATGGACTTGAAAGGTGAGCTTTGTGGTAGATGTGGACCTTGGTTGTGGTTGAACCTTGTGTTGCCCGATTGATGTAAAGAGATGTGCAAGACCCCTATCTCGTTTAAGTTGAGAGGTGATCCATCTTCTTGACTCTTTAGGGTTTTGGTGCCCTTGAGCTTGAGGTTGGTGGTGACCCTATCAGGGTGCATCTTGCCTGATATGGTGTTGTTGGTGGTGCTGCCCGATGTCCTTCCCTTAGTCTAACCTTGGATGACATGTTGTGTTTGTGATGGGCGATACACCTTGGTCCTTGACCCTTTGTGTGTCGGGCGTCCCTCTAAGATGAATGCTTTGCCCGATACCCTTACCCCTTGTCATGCCCTGATGTTGTGGAGGCATTGCTAGTTAGCTATGTATTGCGGGGCGTCACCCCTCAGCTCAAGTGCCTGATACGCCCTTGGACGACACCTGATGAGCGTCACACCTGACTATTACCCTTGTGTATGTGACGGGCATCACACCTGGTTGGGTATCCTGCCCGACACGCCTAGCTCAGTTGGTTGCTTGGTGTTGTCATCACCTTTGAACGATGAGGCGTTGCAATCTGGACCTGCATTACCTTGGGTGCTGGCCGATATGCTTAGTCCAAGGTAGTAACCTAGTGCACAACGTGTCGTCGCCCGATACCACTCAGGTTGAGCTGCACATTGCATAGGGATGCCCGTTGCACCTAATGAACGACATGCCTATAAGCTTAGTTTCCCGGCAGGCCTTGTGGCCGTTATCCCTGATACACATCACAATGTTGCATGGTACACCCTTGCTGTTAGGCTTGGCCGATATGTGCTGGTATGAGTTGTGTGTTGGGCGATAGGGGAAGCACCCTGCCCGATACAACCTTTTTGTGAGGATGCTCTTCCCTGCCCGATACCACCTCTGGTGAGGGTAGTGGGTGCTTTTAGTGAGGGTCTTGTCCCTTATGGAAAACAATATGTTAGATGTTGTTCTTACTATCACGTTTAGTCCTGATGGTGACCCTTGAGATGATTGATGGTAATTGTTATGGTAGAGCTCATCTATGTAACTTAACAAGACCTTACATAGGTATGTGATCATCTTGACATTGTGTATAATGCTGAGAAAATGGTAAGCATGTAAGATGCTTTGCTTGATAATGTGACCCATGCTTATGATCACAAGTTGAGGCATGAATGATTATATGATCTTTCTGTTAGTCTACAATGATCGTGCACACTAACCATGTAGGTGTTCCATGACAGATACATAGCCAGGTAAAGGGCTATGAGGTATATATGTTGAGTAACTCTGTTGTGATGATTACTCTTGATAATGAGATAATATGTATGATATGTTTGACTAAAGTGGTTGGGATTTCTATCCCATGTTGATGATGTAAGCCTTGAAAGGCAGTGGCACTATGTGATAAGGGATTGAGATCCCATGGCAATGTGATGATCCTTGAGATGGATCTGGATGATTGGCAAGAGGCCAAGTGATAACATGAAATGTTGGATCCTTGTAATGGATCAGGATGATGTTGGTTCCAATAAAAGCATAATAATGTGTTTTATGTTGTTTATTCTTGTTATAGTTTGCATGTTATATAACTTGGTTGAATCTTGCAATCTACTTAAAATATACTAACTAATCACAGTGGAACATATCATGTAGTTTTCCGTGGCCATAGATCCATCATCGTCAGTAGATGGTGATGGTGAAACAGGTTCTCCTGCGGGTTAACCTGGAAGTGCATATTGTTGAATATGTGTGGTTTCTCCTAGCCTTAAATAGAGAGGGAATCGAGTACAGCTACGGTTGCAGACTCGAATATATATATATATATATATATATATATATATATATATATATATATATATATATATATATATATATATATATATATATATATATATATATATATATATATATATATATATATATATATATATATATATATATATATATGGAGCATGGTGAACAGGCCCATGGCTCATGATATGTGATATGAGAGCATGAATGCGTTCATGGCGCAGAGCACGGTGAACAGGCATGTGGCTCAGGTATACTAGCGTCGTGACCTGTACCGAGGTGGGCTAGAAGAAGGTTAGCCTATGGAGCTGACCTTGTGGTTAAGGCCACTTAAGCACGAGACTGCGGTCTTGCTTTGGTTCTCGTGCACTGACCATGAGGTAGGAGGTCGTGGAGTCCGGCTCTTCCATTGACCTTGTATGGAACCGGCTCTGGGTTTCGCAGCTGTCGGTTGGATTTGAACGGTACGGTTCACTCCCTCAGGGCATAATAATACGTAATCCAGCCGTATAGTATTTACTGCCTAAGGCAAAACACGGAACATTGGTTGAGGCCTTGCTTGAGTAGTTAATCTTGCTATACTTTGCAGTTACTTATACGTTCCTCATGTTATGTGGTAAGACCTTATAAATCTTATCTTGTTAATCATGTTCCATAAAGAAAACTTGGATATATGCCCTCTGTACATCGGGTAAGCTTGTCGGGATGAATAGTTTTACTTTATAACTACCCTTGTTATACCCTTTATCAGTTATCAACTGTTGTTGCTTTATCTTTCTGAGGTTTTTTAGTTTCAGTGGGGAGTTATGTTTCTCGCTGGGACTGTTTGTCTCACCCTGCTGGTTTACACCCTTTTTAGGTGTTCGAGCTAGACGTGGTGGTGGTCGTGGAGTAGCAGCCGAGCAGCAAGACAAATAGTAGAAGGCAAGAGGTGGATATGCTATTGTTCTGGATGTTTTGTAGTAGAGTCTTAGAGTCATCCCTGTACTCTCAGGTCCTTGGAGGTGTTTCGACATTGTTTCACGATGTATAGTTGTGGATGTTTTGTATATCCTACTGCTGGTCGGATGTGGCCCTTTATGTACATATAAACAGGTGATGAACAAGTTTGATGGCTAGACATCTGTTCCTATAAGCTGTGGACACGTAGTCAAGGCTTGTAAATGTTTGTATAACATGTTTCCTTACAGGATGTGGACCTGAATGTAGTAGTTTTTCAGTTTATCAGCTTTCTGTAATCAGTTTTAATTAACCCGTGTTTTTGGTAATCTGTGGTTTGTGGTGATTTTTGCACATTTTCGCGTAACACCTCGCTGTCTGTGTGATAGTGAGATGTGTTGCCACAGGGTATGCGGGTAAGCGGTTCTATAAAACATCATATTGTTTATATAAGAGAAATGACTATATTATATATATTTAATAGAACAATATATTATTATATAGCATATTGACATGTAGTAGTTATATTAGACAATGTTATTGTCACGGATCCGTTCTTACCCTAATCCCAATCCCACTGTCCAAAAGGGCAGTGTTAGAGGGATGAGAGCGTCCGTCCCTGAATGGCCCGAAAATCACACACAGATAATATACAAAAATGAAATAACATCCTTCTTTATTAAAATGAACCAAAAAGGTTTAGTGCATAGGGCTTGTAGGCAACAGGAAAAGAAAAAGATAAGAACTAGCTTACAACTACATCCCTTTTACAATTAGCTCCCATGTAGAGTCCATAAGATATAGCAGTCTTTATTGCAGTAGATGAAAGAGTAGATGGAACTAGTTCCTTGCATTACCTAAAATCGAGAAAATCAAGACACAAAGTCAATGCAATTGCACGGTACGCTATATAAAAACAAGTAAAACAGTTTTATAATGAAAACTAGTATGCTTGGCAGGACTTATGTTTCAAATCATTATCGAACAATTTCCAAAAACCAAAATGTTATTCAAACAACAAATTTTTATTACGAATTTCCCATTATGCTGTAATTCAAGAAGCATGCTTATATTAATTTGGATGACTCTATTACCCCAACGCGATGGGGGGTCACCAAGCTCCTTCTCACCACATGAGATAGGAGATCCAAGTGCAAAATCCCTCCTTCCAAAGAAAGAGTTTTGCTTATATCCAATATCAACATTATCAATATTTCCAACATCATTATCAACATCAATATACGGGCAGTCATAATGGGTCTAGTGATTTAGATTTCATATTCCTCAACATATAATATAGAAGAAAAATGGAAGACTATTCATAGGGAACAATATTTCATCCAAATAATTAGCCAAGCATAATTCAAGAGGTACCTAAGAAATTATCATCAAGCAACCAAGGAGGAGTAGTATAATAGCGTACCTTCCTAAAAGAGTACTTGGAGTATAGATCCCAAGAGAGAGAGAGTAAATCAACTCTTTGAGTCAGATCCTAGATCAAAACATTGGATCAAGGGTCAAGATCATAGTCTAAAAAGATCATGCTTTGTTATTCGAGATTAGGGTTACATTTTCCTATTTCTACCTTAGGTTTAGGTCATCAACAATATTCCTCAAAAGTCCAATCAAATATTCAAGTATCAAACATGTTTCATGAATGGATGACCTTCCTAGGTATATTTAGGAATACATGTCAACCCTAATTATCAATATCATTATCCAAATCATTATCCAAATCTCTAGATCATTTCCAATATGGGAACAAAATATTATTATTCGGATCAAGGGATCATATGATCAAGAGGCCTTTCTAGATTAAGGTAGATCACCATCATATCATTAACAACCCTTGTTTCAAGGTATATGATTCATATTTTAGGGCAAAGAGTTAATAAGATTAGATATAACCTTAATCTTGTCAAAAGTGATTTGATGTCTCAAAAGGACTATTATAATCCGAAATAGAGATTCCACAAAGGTTAAACATCATGGTTGAATCATTAAACAAATTAAATCATTAAAGGAACAATATTTAGGGTTATCAGTGATAAACATCGAGAATTAGGCTTCATAAGTATTTTTAACAGATCAATTGGATTTTTCTGATCAATTTTGACTACTTGTTCATAATTTTCCGAGTTAGGAATCTCAAGATATTGATTTTGTAAGAAAAAGGCTATTAAATGGAATTTAGGGCAGAGAGGGAGAAATACCGAAAATAGAAGGCAGTTGATCAGTGGACCACCGTGGTCTCGCAGCCAGATCAGTGGCGGAGAGGATCGGTGCTCTAAAGCAAGAGAGGGCTCTGTGGCCGTTCGATCCCAGCCGGGACTAGCGTGGGCTTGGATCGGACGGTTGCTGCTGCTCGCCCCAACCAAACAAACCCGCCCGCGAGCAGAGCTGCTCTGCGGCGGTGCAGCGGCCAGAGAAGAAGGGAAAGAGAGAGAGAGGGTGCGGCGCGAGGAAAGGAGGCGCCGGTCGAGATCGTGGGGGCGAGCCGTCCTCAAGGGGGGTATTTATAAGGGCGATTGGGGCTAGGGTTAGGGTTAAAGAGGGAGCCGATGTAGCCCAAGGTCGGTCAGGTTTTCTTGGCCTCCAAGCCACAAATTCGCGGCACCAAACCGCGTGGAAGGTTCGATAGGGAGTTGCGGATCTAATGGTTGAGAAAACAGGCGCAACCACTGCGAGCAGCTCGATCAGGGTCGAGCCAATCGCTGGCTGGTCCACTACCGACCTGCCAAAACGAGCGCAAGGTAGGGGATGACCCCCAGCGCCATTAGATTAAGATCCCAGGCTGCTGGGTCACCCTGCCTTGTCTAGCAGCGCCTAGAAAAAGGAAAAGGGCCGGGCCCAACAAGGAAAAAGGTGGAAAAGGCCAAAAATCAAGGAAAAAGGCTAAGAACTTGGAAAAAAAATCATATAAATTCATAGGAAGGTCCGAAAGCCCTCAAATTTGGACCATAACTTCAACATGAAGAGTAGATTAATGTGCCAAAGTTTGGAGACCAAAGGATAAAGTTAATTAGTCAAACTCAAGCATTTTCTCAAAGAGGTGTATTAAGCTAACTTAAAGTGTCCAAGAGTGCATAAACTTCATAGAATACAAAAGGATTTGATTTTGAGTATCTATACTGATCAAGGAGTCAAAAGATATTCTGAATGATCATTATAAAGGTGAGAACTAAATTAATTTAATAAAAAGAGGGAAAACTCACATTGTCACATCCTCCCCTCCTTATAAGGAATTTTGTCCTCAAAACTCAACTTCCTTGAAGAGGTCACGAAAACGTTCCTCCATGTCTGACTTCAACTCCCAAGTAGCATCATCACTCCCATGGTGCTTCCACAACACCTTAACCATATCGATTTTCTTATTTCTGAGTTCCTTGGTGCGAGTATCAAGTATCTTGACTGGATTTTCTTGGTATACAAGGGTGTCCTTTAATTCAATTGGTTCATGATTGAGGACATGACTAGGGTTTTTGACATACCGCTTCAGGTTCGACACATGAAAGACGTTGTGCATCATGTTGTATTGTGGAGGTAGAGCCAACCTGTAAGCACATTCCCCAATACGATCCAGAATTTCGAAAGGACCCACATATCTAGGACTGAGTTTTCTTTGTTCTTTGCAATGGCTCGAATGGGTCGAATCTTCAGGAAAACATGATCACCTACTAAGAATTGAGTGTCAGTCCTGTGTGCATTAGCATAAGACTTCTGACGATCTTGTGCCCTTTTTAACCTTTGCTTGATTAGGTTGACATTATCAGAATAGAGTTGAAGTTCCTCAGATTTCAGAATTCGTCTTTCGCCTACTTCATCCCAGTAAAGAGGAGATCTACACGGTCTTCCATACAGCGCTTCATAGGGAGGCATGCCGATACTGGACTGGTAGCTATTGTTGTAGGCAAACTCAACGAGAGGAAGGTAGTGGTCCCAAGAACCACCCCAATCGAGAACGCAAGATCTCAGCAAGTCTTCTAGAACCGGGATTGTCCTCTCAGATTGTCCGTCAGTTTGGGGGTGATAAGCAGTGCTGAAGTTCAGTTGAGTTCCCAGTTCTTCCTGTACTTGTCGCCACAAGTGAGAAGTGAACTTTGCATCATGATCAGACACTATAGAAATAGGAATTCCATGCAGCCTGACTATCTCTTGAATGTAAAGTTCAGCTAACTCAGGAACCTTAGTTGTTGTCTTGATTGGAATAAAATGGGATGATTTAGTCAGACGATCAACTACAACCCAAATGGCGTCACTCCCTTTCCTGGTTCTGGGTAGTCCCACCACAAAATCCATAGTGATGTTTTCCCATTTCCACTCGGGGATAGGTAGGGGTTGTAGAAGACCTCCTGGACATTGGTGTTCAGCCTTGATCTGCTGGCAGGTCAGACACTTGGAGATGAAAGTAGCAATGTCGGTCTTCATATTCGTCCACCAGAAGTGCCTTTGCAGATCCTTGTACATTTTTGTCGATCCAGGATGCACAGTATATTTTGACCCGTGAGCTTCTCGTAACACCATATCTATCATGACTGAATCTTCTGGGACCCATATGCGCTGTTTGTATCGGATTCCACCATCCATACCGACTGTCAGATGAGTTTGGGGCTTCTCTAAAAGCTTAGTCATATCATCAAGGCTCTTGCTATTCTTTTGAGCTGCCAGGATTTCAGACAGGAGGCCGGGTTTTACATGGATACTGGCCAATCTAAGAACGTTGCCCATACGCCTTGGGGCCCAAAGAGACATGACTTCCATGTTCTTCCATTCCGTAGTAAAGACAGCAGCACATTTAGACTGCTTCCTACTGAGTGCATCGGCCACCACATTTGCCTTACCGGGGTGGTAGGCAATGGTGAAGTCATAGTCTTTAAGGTACTCGAGCCAACGCCTCTGTCTGAGATTTAGATCCTTCTGTGTCAAGATGTATTTCAGACTCATGTGGTCGGTGAGGATGTCGAAGGTGGCACCGTACAAGTAGTGTCGCCATATTTTCAAAGCATATATGATGGAGGCAAGTTCGAGGTCATGGGTTGGGTAGTTGACCTCATTTGGCTTCAATTGTCGAGAGGCATAAGCAACTACTTTTCTTTCTTGCATGAGAACACAACCCAGACCAAATCTTGATGCGTCGGTGAAGATGACGAACCCATCATTTCCCGAGGGAAGAGTCAAGACAGGTGCAGTTGTCAGCTTTGTCTTTAGCTCTTGAAAACTGGACTCACACTCCTTTGACCAGATAAATTGTTCTCCTTTCCTGGTGAGCTTAGTGAGAGGCAAGGCAGTTCTGCTGAAATTCTGGATAAAACGTCGATAATAGCCAGCAAGACCTAGAAAGCTGCGGATTTCTGAAACATTCTTTGGGACTTGCCACTCGAGAACAGCTGAGACTTTGGCAGGGTCAACAGAAATTTTCCCACCAGAAATTATGTGGCCCAAGAACATGACTTCAGAAATCCAGAATTCACATTTGGACAGTTTTGCATAGAATTTCTGGGATTGGAGGATGTCAAGAACTTTGCGAAGATGGATGCGGTGTGATTCAGTATCAGTCGAATATATCAATATATCATCAATGAATACCACTACAAACTCATCGAGGAAGGGTTGGAAGACACTATTCATCAAATTCATGAACACACCAGGGGCATTAGTTTACCCAAAAGGCATGACAAGGAATTCATAATGCCCGTATCGGGTTTGAAAGGCTGTTTTAGGAATGTCTTCATCCTTAACTTTGAGTTGGTGATAACCAGAACGAAGATCAATTTTTGAAAAGACATGGGAAGAACGGAGTTGATCAAAAAGGTCATCAATTCTGGGCAGCGGATACTTGTTTTTCACAGTAGCTTGATTGATCATGCGATAGTCAATACACATGCGAAGGGAACCATCCTTTTTCTTGACAAATAAAATGGGGGCTCCCCAAGGAGAGGTACTAGGGCGGATGTAACCCTTATCAAGCAATTCCTGCAACTGCTTTTTCAGCTCAGTCAATTCAGCAGGAGCCATCCGATAGGGTGCCCGAGAAATAGGTGCGGTACCAGGTGCTAAATCAATACAAAACTCAACATCACGATCTGGTGGTAGCCCAGGGAGCTCCTCAGGAAAGACACTCGGGTAGTCTCGCACTATATCAATATTTTCTAGGGCACTTGTATCAGGATTGACTATGGTTACAGTTTCCAGGTATTCTTTGCACCCTTTAGCTATCAAGTTTTGAGCTTTAATCAGAGAAATGACAACATTTTGATTTTGATCTTTCCTTCCAGGAATTACAAGAATAGGGAGATTGGGTTTGGAAATAATAACTTTCTTGGCACGACAATCGATTAGAGCATGGTTTTTATGGAGCCAATCCATCCCTAAAATAAGGTCTAAGTCTTCCATGTCTAAGATTATGAAATCTGACTCAAAACTACGTCCAGCATAAGATAGAGGGACTTTCTTGACAATATAGTAGGAGACTTTCATCTTCCCACTTAGGGTAGTTACATCAAGTACGTACCCTAAGTCCCTTATTTCAAGATTCAACATACAAGCAAGATTCTTAGACATGAAGGTGTTTGTTGACCCCGAGTCAAAAAGAGTAACAACGAAATGATCGGAGATTTGCATCATACCTACGTATACATATATTTCGTGTAAGGACTATGTACAAGATAATCACGATATAAAGTTCTGGAAATAATCTTGAATTTAAAAGGTACCTTCCATGAGTTTGTTTTCATTGGCCTTCGCCTCATCTACATTCACAGCAAAGACACGAGCCTGTCTATGTTCACCTTGCCTGGCCCATGCTGGAGGAGGGTGGGGGAAGCTATCTCTGAAGTGACCCTCCTGTTTGCAGTAATGGCAGACCGGGGACGGATACTTGCACTGGCCAGGGTGGAAGTTACCACAGTTACGGCAACGAGGAATATTGGCATTCCGGCCTGGGCCCCTATTTTGGCCATGATTGCGGTTTTGTGCAGGACCACGGTTGTAGTTCTGGTTCTGGCCTTGGGCGGGAGGATTCCTCTGGTTCTTCTGTCGGTTTCTGTTCTTATTGCCACCAACATAGGGTTTTCCCTTTGGTTCAGGTTTTGCAGGTGCAACTTCAGGCAGGCCTAGGTAGGCAAGGGTAGGTAAAGGTTTCCCGTGTCCCATCCCCAGGGTTCTCTCCATGGACAAGGCATGGTCATAGGCATCTTGGAAAGTGGCAGGTTTGGATGAGGATACAAAGGCTTTTAGGGTAATGAAAAGCCCATCAATGTAACGGTCAAGTTTTTGTTCTTCAGTGAGGTTGGTGACATGTCTCTCTAGCAAGCGGAACTGTCGGCTGTATTCAGCCACTGTGTTGGTTCCTTGGGTCAGGGTGAGGAATTGTTTTTGTTTTTCCTTTCTCTCAGATGTGGGTTGGAAATGGTTGGTAAAAATGGGTTTGAAGGCTTCCCAGTTGACAGGGATGACCTATTGTGATCGGATGTAATTCTCCCACCACAATTTGGCTGCTCCCTTCAACTGGTAGGTGGCAAAACCAACTTTGTCTTGTTCAGGGCACCTCAAAACCCTAAAGGTGTTTTCCATGGACACTAACCAGGCATCATCTTTGTCTAGGACATCATCTTTGTCTTCCCCATAGAAGGTTTCAGGGCTGAGTTTCAGAAAATCCTGAATAGTGGTGGGTTTTGGGTTTTGGGTTGGTACAAGAGATGCGGTACGAACAGCTAGGTCATGAAGGGCATCCATGATGGCTTTTTGTTTTAACTCCCATTCCCCCATATTGTTGGTCTTATTGGCAGAACCGACATCTTCATCATCCTCCATGCGGGGCTTCTTCCCCTTATCTTTAGTACCAGAGGTCCCTTCACCATCCCTGTTGTTCCTGGTTTTTGGGGCCATCTGCAAGAGTTCAACTAATATAAGTTTTCTTATTTATTACTTTCAAAGCAAGAATATGATAGATCTTGGAAATATTGCAACAAGTTTTCTCAATTTATTTTCGAATTTTAGTTGTACCCATCCTTAACTTACCCAAAATAGAGAGAGTATATTGATCAAGTCATGACACCTTAAGGAGAACGAGAAGATGAGGAGTCATCATATTTCCTTCTAATAGGTGGCTTGGGTAATCCTTAAAGAAGAGATAAGATGCTAGAAGACTCTCTAGGGTTATAGGAAGTCCTTCCATCCATTTCTGGATCAACTAAGGCCAGGTGGAGCAGGAGGAACCTCAACCACTGTGAAGACGGATAGGAGGAATTATGCCAGAACCCCCTTTGTGCTCTTTCTAGACACCTCAGTTTTCACCATAGTGAATTTTTAGGGCTTCCTTGGTTCAGCGATTAAGAATATCATTTCACTAATGCATATGAAGTGTGTTATGGCTCTGATACCAACTGTCACGGATCTGTTCTTACCCTAATCCCAATCCCACTGTCCAAAAGGGCAGTGTTAGAGGGATGAGAGCGCCCGTCCCTGAGTGGCCCAAAAATCACACACAGATAATATGCAAAAATGAAATAACATCCTTCTTTATTAAAATGAACCAAAAAGGTTTAGTACATAGGGCCCGTAGGCAACAGGAAAAGAAAAAGATAAGAACTAGCCTACAACTACATCCCTTTTACAATTAGCTCCCATGTAGAGTCCATAAGTTGTAGCAGTCTTTATTGCAGTAGATGAAAGAGTAGATGGAACTAGTTCCTTGCATTACCTAAAATTGAGAAAATCAAGACACAAAGTCAATGCAATTGCACGGTACGCTATATAAAAACAAGTAAAACAGTTTTATAATGAAAACTAGTATGCTTGGCAGGACTTATGTTTCAAATCATTATCGAACGATTTCCAAAAACCAAAATGTTATTCAAACAACAAATTTTTATTACGAATTTCCCATTATGCTGTACTTCAAGAAGCATGCTTATATTAATTTGGGTGACTCTATTACCCCAACGCGATGGGGGGTCACCAAGCTCCTTCTCACCACATGAGATAGGAGATCCAAGTGCAAAATCCCTCCTTCCAAAGAAAGAGTTTTGCTTATATCCAATATCAACATTATCAATATTTCCAACATCATTATCAACATCAATATACGGGCAGTCATAATGGGTCTAGTGATTTAGATTTCATATTCCTCAACATATAATATAGAAGAAAAATGGAAGACTATTCATAGGGAACAATATTTCATCCAAATAATTAGCCAAGCATAATTCAAGAGGTACCTAAGAAATTATCATCAAGCAACCAAGGAGGAGTAGTATAATAGCGTACCTTCCTAAAAGAGTACTTGGAGTATAGATCCCAAGAGAGAGAGAGTAAATCAACTCTTTGAGTCATATCCTAGATCAAAACATTGGATCAAGGGTCAAGATCATAGTCTAAAAAGATCATGCTTTGTTATTCGAGATTAGGGTTACATTTTCCTATTTCTACCTTAGGTTTAGGTCATCAACAATATTCCTCAAAAGTCCAATCAAATATTCAAGTATCAAACATGTTTCATGAATGGATGACCTTCCTAGGTATATTTAGGAATACATGTCAACCCTAATTATCAATATCATTATCCAAATCATTATCCAAATCTCTAGATCATTTCCAATATGGGAACAAAATATTATTATTCAGATCAAGGGATCATATGATCAAGAGGCCTTTCTAGATTAAGGTAGATCACCATCATATCATTAACAACCCTTGTTTCAAGGTATATGATTCATATTTTAGGGCAAAGAGTTAAGAAGATTAGATATAACCTTAATCTTGTCAAAAGTGATTTGATGTCTCAAAAGGACTATTATAATCCGAAATAGGGATTCCACAAAGGTTAAACATCATGGTTGAATCATTAAACAAATTAAATCATTAAAGGAACAAGATTTAGGGTTATCAGTGATAAACATCGAGAATTAGGCTTCATAAGTATTTTTAACAGATCAATTGGATTTTTCTGATCAATTTTGACTACTTGTTCATAATTTTCAAAGTTAGGAATCTCAAGATATTGATTTTGTAAGAAAAAGGCTATTAAATGGAATTTAGGGCAGAGAGGGAGAAATACTGAAAATAGAAGGTCGTTGATCGGTGGACCACCGTGGTCTCGTGGCCAGATCAGTGGCGGAGAGGATCGGTGCTCTAAAGCAAGAGAGGGCTCTGTGGTCGTTCGATCCCAGCCGGGACTAGCGTGGGCTTGGATCGGACGGTTGCTGCTGCTCGCCCCAACCAAACAAACCCGCCCGCGAGCAGAGCTGCTCCGCGGCGGTGCAGTGGCCGGAGAAGAAGGGAAAGAGAGAGAGAGGGTGCGACGCGAGGAAAGGAGGCGCCGGTCGAGATCGTGGGGGCGAGCCGTCCTCAAGGGGGGTATTTATAAGGGCGATTGGGGCTAGGGTTAGGGTTAAAGAGGGAGCCGATGTAGCCCAAGGTCGGTCAGGTTTTCTTGGCCTCCAAGCCACAAATTCGCGGCACCAAACCGCGCGGAAGGTTCGAGAGGGAGCTGCGGATCTAATGGTTGAGAAAACGGGCGCAACCACTGCGAGCAGCTCGATCAGGGTCGAGCCAATCGCTGGCTGGTCCACTACCGACCTGCCAAAACGAGCACAAGGTAGGGGATGACCCCCAGCGTCGTTGGATCAAGATCCAAGGCTGCTGGGTCACCCTGCCTTGGCTAGCAGCGCCCAGAAAAAGGAAAAGGGCCGGGCCCAACAAGGAAAAAGGTGGAAAAAGGCCAAAAATCAAGGAAAAAGGCTAAGAACTTGGAAAAAAATCATATAAATTCATAGGAAGGTCCGAAAGCCCTCAAATTTGGACCATAACTTCAACATGAAGCGTAGATCAATGTGCCAAAGTTTGGAGACCAAAGGATAAAGTTAATTAGTCAAACTCAAGCATTTTCTCAAAGAGGTGTATTAAGTTAACTTAAAGTGTCCAAGAGTGCATAAAATTCATAGAATACAAAAGGATTTGATTTTGAGTATCTATACTTATCAAGGAGTCAAAAGATATTCTGAATGATCATTATAAAGGTGAGAACTAAATTAATTTAATAAAAAGAGGGAAAACTCACATTGTCACAGTTATATTTTATACATTAACATTAATTGAGTAATTGCTTACATATTTGTAGTCATGATCATAACGTTTAACTTTTATAGAAAGTAATGTAAATTAGTAAAGATTTTGATTTTTAGTTTACATATGATGTTCATTATTGTAACTAGAATACTTAATTCTTAATTATATGACTAGTCTCATCCTTATTGTGGTTAGAGTAGGATATAATCTCAATAATTATATTAGTTAGACTAGTAAAGTATGATATATATAACATATTATTTAAATAGTTACTTATGTATAGCGGGTACACGGGTCTAGCGGGTCTGGGTCCAAGCATACCCATTATTGGACCCACTTATATGTGGGTCCAAGGGTATACGGGTCCAAGGGTATGCGGGTATAAAAAAATAGACCCGTGACGGGTTTTTTAAGGGTCCAGATTTGCAGGTCCGTGGGTCTACCCGTACCCATTTACAGCCCTACTTGGTGGTCCTATACCTATTTTGCATTATTTTATTTGTCCTAGATTCTCCTATATAATGGATTCAATGTTATTGCAAGCTTAAAAGGTGGAAAACTCAGACCTACAAAGGATCATGGTTTTGTTGAAGTTTGAACCTTGTTGGATCTTACAGAGTATAGATTGAGGTTTTTCATCTTCATCAACGAGAGTACTCATTTTTACTATTTGTAAGGTATGTGATATACATATGGTGCACTTAGTACCTACATGTTACATACAAACGTTAATATTATTTGTAAGCCCTTAATGTGCTTAAAGAATAAATCCTTAGGTTGATCTAAGAAATAAAAAGGGAATATGGTCTTGCATGTTCTCCTTAATCTCTTAAATACCTTCCTTGATGCTATAGACATATTCCCATAGACATGCACATGCTAAAATTCTAACTATGATGTAAGAACAAAACTTAAATATGGTTCCCTTATGGCATGTTTATACTTCTTGTGGCAAAATATGACTTGCATGATATTCCTTACTTTAGGAGAACATTTCGTTACACATCTAAAATTTTGTGGAAATATATTTGATAAATGTCTCGGCTATGCATAGTTTGGTATCCTTATGCCTTAATATTAAGAGTATCATAACTCTTCCATTCTTTAGAGTTTTAGTCTAAAATTTTTGGTACTATATTGTTACGAATTTGTGAAGTATGCACTACTTTTTTATGAGTTTGATGTTCTTGAGTGAACTTATCCTTATGATGGATCTATTTTGATATCTATGGAAGGATTAGACATTGGTATGGTTTGTGATGAACAATAGGTTGCGGTACCCTAGTCTTATTGCATGGCCTTGATGTGGCTGTGAGGCATTATATTACTCCCTATTTGAGTGGATGGTATTGAATGGTAATACTTTTTATATATTCTGAAGTTGAAATTTCTTAGTTAACATTTTAATTATCTTGTTGCTTACTTAATTTTACTTGATTTATGTGTTCATAAAATGATTAACTGATTTAATCAACAAATGCAACCCAATCATGTAGTGTCATGAGCTTGTAGATATTTCTCCCTTAGTTTCTAGGGGAAATAGTGAAATGAGTTAATGTTTTATCAAATTGAAAACTCTATGTTAGATGACCACAACCATATATTGGTGAATATATGGGGACATTTGGGGCCAATGTAAGCTGACATCTTTAAATCTTGTTGGGACTCAATTGAGACTAATTTTTTGATAATAATTGATATGTGATGGAGAATGAAATGATCATGTCTTGGTGTTGGTGGGTTTGATACCCTATGATGTAGTGTTGTGCCCTGTATACCTAGGTTGAACCAAGATGTGTGAATATACCTTCAAAATTTCACGATAGATCGAGCTATGAGAACTCTATATTCAGATTCTCTCGCCTCGACTCAAGGATGTGTGAAGAAATATAATGGAATCAGATATCCTTATATCTTGTATAGATTTCTAGAGAGACTTAGCAACAAATGGCTAGTAGGTTATGCTTCAAACAACACATGGCTTAGTAAAACATGTAATTTAGCTAGCTATAGTATGTGTTTAGTTTATTTAATGAATAGTATGGATGTGATTATGATGTGGCATTCCTTCTTATGTGAAATATATATATATGGTTTATATATTTCATTGGAGTCCATGGTGATACATGTATAAGAACGTTAAAGTTATGCTTCTTTATGTAACTTGATTATTTATTTCTAAATATTGCCTTCTCTATTTAGTTACTTATATTTTTAGTTGTAAATATTTAATGTTCTCAAATGTTATATTATATCACTGGGACTTGGCTTCTCACCACATGATTTTACACATCCTTTTAGGTGACCCGTGGAGTTATCAAGTTTATGGTGGTGAGGACCAGTCTAGGGTGGACGCTAGTCCTATAGAGGTAGGTGATATTTGTGTGTCAACTAGAGTTGGTGCAGTTGTGATATCACATGGAGTTATGTGATGTTTACATGTTTGAGGTAGTTAGTTTTAGAGTTTTTCCTATACTCAAATCCTCTAGACAATATTGTAAGGATATATCAACTAGCTTGAGATATAGACATGCGTGTCTTCTATAAGCAATACCAATTGTACATGTTGTATGTTATATGTGCAATAATATAATCCCTTTTGTAATAACATGATGGAGGCTCCAATATTAGTTAATTGTAATTATATTTGTGGAATATTAATCTATTTCCAAGGCCTTTTTGGTGTCATTCGATGATTTTGTTCAGTTTTTGGGTTCCATGTTACGATGTCGTAAGATTTTTGTTAATGATAGTTGTTTTGTTTTTTATAGAAGTTTTTTTAGTAGTCTTGATCTTATAATGGTTGGATGTCACAAGTTTCGACTTCTAGAAGTTGTAACTCAACAACATATAAAGTTGGACAAACATAAAACTTAAGAAAAATGATGATAATAAATTTATATACGCGTGATCTATCATGTATATATGCACCCCACTTGGGCTAGTCTTTTCTAAACATTAGGTGTGTCTTACTTTTTATCTGGATCTTTTTGAAACAACACCTACTTCTTTCCCCTACAAACATCATGTCCCCAACCATGTAAAAGTATTTAAAGAAATTGATTAGAGTAGGTCAAAAGAGGTTATGTTTTTTGAAGAAGAATATGATCTAAAGTTACAAAGGATGAACTACTATGACATAATAGTTAAGTAATGACTCTAGATCATATCCTCATTCTTCTTTATTGGCATCTAGATCATTTAACAGGTTCCCTTTATGTCGTGCAATAATACCTTTTATGTAAATAAATTTTCCAATTACAACTAGAAACATGCCACCTATGAACCACATTGCCGCTATGGCAAAAATTCAATCTATGAATCATTCTTCCTTTATGGAAAAAAAATCATATTCGACTATAGTTTAAGGTTTGTAAAATTACTGACTTAAATCTTAGATTAGTACAATCCAATTTATATATGGATTTAATCTTAGGATTAGGGTTTGCAAATAATGTATATTTAGGGTTAAGATGAGTGAAATAAGGCTAGATGCATGTTAACCTTAATTCCATGATTTTCTCATACATCTCTTGGTATAAGTTCATGATTCTTATCTAGCCTCATATTCTCATTATCAAGGTCTAAGTTCCATATTATTCTCTAGACTTGTTTCTATCATCTTACCCCCTAATCCCATGTCTTTATCACACATCTTACAGTCTAAGTTTCTCATTTTTCTCTAGCCTCATATTCTCATTATCATGGTCATATGATTGTTGAGAGCATGAGAAATTATTTTGTCCATCACAAGCAAGGAGGTGTAGATAGGCGCTACACCAACATTAAATTGCATTGAATTAGAAGATTCAGATGGAAGTGATATGGATAACGATGACAATGGTAGTGAAAGAATAGGAAAAAATGGTCAATAACTTAAGAAATTGTCAGAATGATAGAGAGAAGATAAGAAAAAGGGATTCAAAAATATATTATCATCAATGACAAAGGTCGAGCGATAAAAATCTGTGGGGTTTTCCTGAAGTTAAGATGAATTAATGAAAGGGTGTACAATTGTTTAAAGTTGAGTATCAATCTCACAATGCTTCAAACATAGAGGTAGGTTGGTATAATATGTTGTGGATAATCAAAGGGTATTATGAAGTAGGGAATCATTTCTGATGGTTACTTGAAGGTGAAGGAAAAGGAAGTTTTAGGTGTGCTTTTCTGTGGTGATGGGTTTCATTTTGGAAATGATATAGAGAGTAGAAGGGGTTGGGGTTTTTATGTGTCATTAGGGGTAAGTGAAACATAGGAAAGTTTGGGTGCAAACCAACCAAAAATATCAATGTCAATGATGAGATTATTTTTTATTGATTTGGTTTTGATAGAGAGGGATTTGTTTAAAAGTTTTCATTAATGTGAGGGGAAAACGTAACTAGCATGGTATGGGGGACATTACTAGAGCACGCCTTTACACCTGGTCACATGAGAAGAAAAATGGAAGAACACTACATGGGGGTGGGTAAACCACGATGAAATCTCAATGTCGATTCAAGATCCAATAGTTGTGACAAAAATCTTGTATGCATTTCTTGAAATTTAGGCAATTTAGTAGGATGAGTAGCTATTTCATTTCTTACTTCAGTTTTAAGAATAAATGAAGTCAAAATGACTTCTAAAACTAAACACCAATTGATTAAGGGACATATAAAGTTATTACTTAATTTGATTTTTCATTTGGTAAATTTCTGACAAAAAATACAAAAATGGTTTAATTAGTAACTGATTTAAATTATCTATTCAATTCGAATATCAGACAAAATCTTTTATTGTAGTATAACTTAGGTATCTCTATTTCATAGATAATTAATGAAGAGATGATCAAGGTATTTTCATTATCAATATTTTACATGTGTATTAATGAGAGGGTGGATGATCTATTGAGGAGGGTATATGTTTGAATTATTTTTATAGACCAAAATATTCCCTTTTTGAGTTTATAATTGAGTAGGATCCAATATAGTGTATTTTAAATTTTCTTCTTTAATAAATATTATTCAAAATATTAGGGATTGGTTTTTTCATAGAAAGCTACTAAAATTTAAGTATTCATATGGTGGCTTAAATGCATTAAATGAGAGGAGAGAAGGATGTTGCCAATTGGGTATTGTGGTTAACTAATTGGTGTTGATTATTTGGGGGGTGTTCGTTAGGAGACTAATTTATCATTTATTAAATAAAGAATTCAAGAGTGATAAGTGAGCTTAATCATCTATCTTATAATTCTCTTTATGGTTTTAGGAGCATGGGAAAAGATAAGAGGGCTAATTAAATTTGGGAAATCTTCTTTGGGGTCATCATGTGGGTTTTTATCTTCTCATGAATAGGTTAAAGGTTGTAAGGTTAAATTATTTGACTAATTACACTAAATGAGAGGAGAGACAATGGGTTATTGTTTGGGTTTTATTATTAATTGATCAGTGTCAATAATTTAGAGATTTACTTTTCTGGGTGTTAATTCATCAATGACAATGGGTTATTGTTTGGGTTTTATTATTAATTGATCAGTGTCAATAATTTAGAGATTTACTTGTCTGGGTGTTAATTCATCACTACTCAAATAAAGCATCGGGGAGAGAGAAATTACCTTAAACTTTTATCTGATATATATTTATTGGGGTTTTGAGAGCATCTGGCAAGAGAAGAGGGCTAAGTAAGTTTGTATTATTTCCTTTGGGGGAGCCAAACTGGATTTTTTTTCTTCTCATGAATTGCTTCAAGTAGTCAAATCAAATTATTTAAGTAATTGCAAGTGTGTTACATACTAAATGCATTTATGAGCTATTTTAGGCATTTTTTCTATTCATACCTATTGCAATAACAATTTGATGGACCTTGTTGGGTATTCCTCTTGAATTTGTTGGCTCCTTCTTAGGTACTATGCTGTTTAGAAACCAATTTTTTTTAACGTTTTTCTTGCCATTCATGTTGATTTTTTTAACGATTTGTTTTTATTTCCTTTCAATTAATCATGCACGCGATATAGTATCTCATTATTTTATGCTACCTTATCCTATATCAAGCTTTGATTATTAACATGATGAAACACTTATGCATTCTCCTCATCAATTGTGAACTTCAATAAGAGTGATATGCTGATGCCAATTTCAAGAGGAAGTTGTTAAAATTTAGATCCCTTTGCTCAATCCGTTTTCCTTCATTTCCCAGTATCCCCTTGTGAAATCACCAGTTGCTTCAAGCACTTTGATCTACTCTAACTGAAGTTTCAGGCCAGGTAACTTAAGTGTGTCAATCAATGCCTGTTTTTTCTTTAGTGGGATCTTTTGGATCGAAGTCAGTAACTGCATGGAAAGGTGGTGCTAAAAAGGAGGGTGTGGATTTCCAGATAAGTATCATTTACAATCGTCTTCCGTACTGAGCATTACGTAGTAGTAGTCGTATAAATCGACATCTGATCAATCCTTCAAATCTCTGGAATAGGTTTTATTCAGAAGCACCCAATTGCACAGGAAATCTCGCCGTTGAGCTGTTGGGTATATATAAGGGCCGATCGATTCTATCAACCTGAAATGCTGAATTCTATTGGCCAGAGAAATGAGTAGAACTTACTAGCTATAAGATGCTCAAAGGTAGGACAAGAAGTTACTGAAAGGACAGTAAACCCAAGTCCTCTGACATATACGTGTACCTGAACGGATGGGTTAGCTCTTCCTGGAAGATCTATAAAACATAATGAAAATCTAAAAGAAAATCTCTTTTCAGTCTAAATGCACAAACGGCATGCTTCTTTCTACATCTGGCTCGACAGTTTTGTCACTCCCAATGCGCTCCAGTGTTGGTGTATCCTTAGCATTAAACGTTTGAATTTGGTAACCCATATTATACCCGTGCAGTCTATTTTGATCGTATGCGAATGTGTTCTTTTTCAAAGTATTAAGGTGTTTCGATATTCCTTGGTTTCTTGTTTGAGTGCAGGTACAAGCTATGAGACTGCATGCGTCACTAGCTGGCGCATTGTTGTACGGGGGCAGCACTCCTATATGTTTCCAGCAGACTGCATGTATCAAAAGTCTCTTTAACAAAAAACTGAGTCCGCTGTTCGAGGAACAAAACTGAAATGAAGGAATAGTAGGAGAAATAGTAGTGGAGACTTGTTATCATCTGTCTGATGATTAAGTTTTATTGCATTAACATATAGATCAGTCAAATTTTTTTCTTATAGATCATTCATATGATCATATGTATAACTGCCATCTAAAGAACTGTTATTACTACCAAGATCAGCATTTTAGAGGACAAAAAGGATTAACAAGGTTAGGAAAGATGACCGACTTGATCATAGGCAAAGGATGACAGTTACTATATACATAAAGAAAAGAAACGACAGTTGTACATGCACCCATCTGTACCCATATTTACAACTTACAAGTCAATCCCACCGACCCAAGGGGTAATAGATCAATATTGTTGGAGCTATCGACTTGCAGATCCGGATTGCTTCTTGTATTTGCAGCAGTATCATAAGCCTGCAGCTAGCTAGCTAGATTGCTGCTACGAGTCTTTATTATATAACTAGCTAGATCATACCGAGTATGTATACTTGGCAGAGCTGATTGAAGTTACCTCCTGAGGCTGAGTGCGGCATCGACGTCTAGCCTCCACGCCATGGCGCCGTCGGCGAGCCGCCACACGTCACAGGGCGCCGTCAGCGACGCGGACACCTGCTTGACGGTCACTCGGCAGCTGAAGACGCTCGAACCCACCGTCGGTGGCGGCGCCGACGTGTTTGGCGCCCATCGCATCGAGACGAGGTTGGGGATAGAGGAAGTAGATTGGGCATGAAATCGCTTGGCTGTCCCGAACCCAGCTGCTGACTGTAGCAGATCCAGGTATGCCGTGTTGGCCCACGTGACCTTCCTCCCGAAGGCATCGGATAAGAAGGCCGGAGAGGCGTCGGCGTGGAGACCCCACCTAGCTTGCTCCTCGTCGCAGCAGCACAGCCACATCCCGGCGTCCACGCTCGCCTCAGCCGCCGAGGCGCTGTCCACCACCAGTACTGTTGATGCCAACGGGGAGGCAGGTAGATGGTACTGAAGCTCCTCGTCGATGTGTAGCCTCCGTGGACTCGTATAGTAACGGGAGAAATCGTCCTCCTGGATCTTGGGATACGTCGGCGCCGCGGAGATAGAATCCGTTTGCAACGGAGATGGACTGGCGGTTAATAGCTGACCCGCCTTTCCTGTCCCAGGGCTCTCCGGCATAAGCGGGAGAGTGGCAACTGTCGACGGCTCTTCCGCTGCATGCCCAGCTGCTGCCAATGATCCGTAGCCCACAGAAGCCACGACCCACTTCTCGAGCTGTTGGTCAATCGCCTGAACTACTGAAACCGGATGATCTGGAGCAGGCGCCTTCCTGCGCCTCCCCCTTTCAGCTGCCGCAGCTTTCCCAGGTTCCAGGAGACCAGCGCCTCCAGCAGCAGCAGCGCACCTCCTCCTTCTCCCCAACCCGCCGCCACCACCACACATCTTCCGCTCCTGCATGGGAAGATGCATAGCAGCGTGGATGGCGTCGCCAGCCAGATGCACAGCAGTCGCCGCAACAGGCCTAGGAGCGATGGGTCGGAATCGGAGCATGATCTTATCAACCTCCGACGGCGCTGCTGAATCGCCGTAGCTCGCCATGCACCAGCAAGCCGCAGCAGTAGCGGCGCCACCAGTCTCCCTCTTGCTAGATCTCCGCTTTCCTGACATGTATGTGGATATCTATCTTACCTATGTCGGAACTACTAATCTTCAGAAACTAAAAACCGTATAGCGCCCTCCTTCTTTCTCTACCAACAAATGATCCATGCACTCGTCTTTTCTCTCTCTCTCTGGTAAAAACAAGTGCGAAGTGGTTACTGATAACCTAAAACAGAAAGAAAAGATCCCAGTTTGCAAAAACCAGAAGCCCCGAGCAAGATTAATCAGACGAATTGCTATAAAAGGGAAAGCAAGTCGAAGAAGGGAACCGAGTGCTGAGATCATAAGCTACTTGAAGGAAATCGCCATAAATAGAAACTCTCCACCATCACGTGACGAACGCAGGTGTAAGCGGGGTCACAGCACGCGAGGGGTGGAGAGAGGTATGCATCACTACAGGGAGTAAGTACACACGTGGCGGAGGCCCGGTGGTCCATGCCTCGTGATCGGTGTATGCGGTGGTGGTGGACATAGGGAGAGGAAGGAAAAAAAGGACGACGCGCGGGAGACAACGAAAGCCTGCCAATGAGATGCCACCAAGTGTCCTCTGCCGTCCACTTACCCGTCCATCCCTCATCCTGTTTTCCACCATATTCCCGCACAAAAAAAGCAACTAAAAGACCATATATGTGGAGCTACGCTAGGCATTGTCATCTTTACACCCGCCGACCACTTACATTTTTGGTAAGAAGCGTCTAGCTCCTTTCCTTTCTGTTGGATGTGTATTTAGACGCCGTTGGATACGTATTTAAATAACGATTTCCGAAATATAGGTCCACTCTCTTCCGCTCTCGTCACTCTTCTCTCCCAGTCTCTCCTAATACTCTATCCCACACTTTGTCCAATATCTTCGTTTGATTTAGCTGCGCAGACCCTCTTCTCTCTCCATAGAATATATCAAAATCTCTAGCTCCTCATCGAGAGAAATTAACCTCTCACCCGGTTGCACTCCGCCGCACCTCGACTCTCCAGCAGCAGCCGCAATCCCGCAGCCGTGCTCCGCTTGTTAATGATCTTAAAAGTACAGTGCACACCCGAACAAGAATCAGCTATAAAATACATCTATAAGTATTGTACACACTTGTTAATTTCAATTCAGCTACTCAAATATAAAGTATAGTACCTAGCAAAATATATAATCAACCATAATTGTATATCAGGTTTAGAAGCATAAGCACATCACCTATGAAATCTCATATCAACATTGGTCAACTAGACAAAAAAAATTACAAAATGCAATCATAAATAAAGTACCTAGCAAATTACAAAATCAAGCATAATTGTATAACTGGTCTAGAAGCATAAGCACAGTACGTACAGAATCTCATAGCAACATTGGCCATCTGGATAAAAAAAACATTACAAAATGCAGACATAAATTGAGTACTCACTTATTAATGACCTCAAAAGTACAGTGCACATCTGGTCAAGAATCAACTATAAAATACATCTATAATATATGTACACACTTGTTAGTTCTAACCCAATTACTCAAGTATAAGTACAATATCTACCAAATTACAACATCAAGCATAATTGTATAACTGGTGTAGAAGCATAAGTACAATACTTACAGAATCTCATATCAACATTGGTCATCTGGACAATTTTTTTTACAGAATACAGTCATAAGTTGAGTACCCACTTGTTAATGATATCAAACGTACAATGTACATCAGATCAAGAATCCACTATAAAATGAAACCATAAGTATTGTACCCACTTGTTAATTTCAACTCATTTACTGAAGCATAAGTACAGTACGTACCTAGTAAATTACAAAATCACAAATAATTGTATAACTGGTCTAGAAGCATAAGCAAAGTACCTACAGAATCTCATAGCAACATTTTCCATCTGGACAAATATTTTTTATAAAATACAGACATAAGTTAAGTACTCATTTGTTAATGATCTCAAAAGTACAGTGCACATCAGAGCAAGAATCACCTATAAAATGCATCCATAAGTACGGTACCCACTTGTTAATTTTAACTCATTTAATCAAGTATAAGTATGGTACCTAGTAAATTACAAAATCAAGCATAATTGTATAAGTGGTCTAAAAGTATAAGCACAGTATCTACGGAATCTCATAGCAACATTGGTCATCTGGACAAATATTTGTATGGATGTACTTTATAGCCGATTCTATTCAGTAGTATATATGTGTCCAACAAATAAGGTAGGTAATGTTTTCGTAATAATAATTAAAATAATATTACGATAATCAAAACAATATAGATAAGACAGTTCAATATAAAGGATAAAAGTACAGTAATCATACATTTGTGAAGGAACACAAAGCGAGAAGCACGAGGACAACATAGTTCAATAAAAATTTTGAAAATTGAAAAGTTGTACCCAAGAATGAAATTTAAAATGTCAGATTTTGAGGTGCTTTTGCGTGAACAAGCCTACCAATTTGTGGTGCTTTTGCGTGAACAAGCCTACCAATGAGATGCCAAGAAGTGTCCTTTGCCCTCCACTCACCCGTCCATCTCTCATCCTGTTTTCCACCATATTCCCGCACCAGAAAGCAAGTAGCCCTAACCCTAGACATCACACCGTCAGAGTGGGT
This sequence comes from Alisma plantago-aquatica, assembly GCA_963693085.1. Lineage (NCBI taxonomy): Eukaryota > Viridiplantae > Streptophyta > Magnoliopsida > Alismatales > Alismataceae > Alisma > Alisma plantago-aquatica. Next base: position 570,469,984 of record OY856412.1, read on the forward strand.
AGTCAGGGGCAATAGTTGGGTTTTCCGTACTGAGAGGCATGGCATCGTATCACAGGCGTCGGCCCGCCGATGGCTTACCGGTCACTCAATCGGCAGGTCCACGGCCGATGGGGGAAAGCGGGTAAGCGTGAGGCTGCAACGTGGCCGAATCACAGAGAAGACAGCAGAGGTTATAATTGGCGTTGCCGGTTGAGGATGAATGGAGAACGGGAGATATATATCCAGTACAGTACAGGTCTGCTTAATCAGCGGTCAGAGGGAATGGAGAGAGCAGGGATATGGTTGGAATTGGATGCTTGTTGAAAATGAAAACCCCTCAAGCTGCTGCCGCTGCTGCTGCTGCTTCTGCGGTTATTGGCTGGTTGTTGGTTTGTCACTTGCTTCGAAGACAGGATGGGCTAGCTGCTGCGTCCAGGTGGACGGTGAAGAGGGGTGCATTGTTATTGCTCTCATCTATGGTGTACTAACTAGACAGGTGAACTCAAGCGATAGGACCGGTCCTATCCATTGCCGTGCCTGCTAAGTGCACCATCATGCCTTTGCTTTACCAAAAGCCACAGCCACCAGGATGCAAACACGTCTCCATTGCTATACCTTCTCACCATCATGATTCGACCTCGACGGATGGGGGGATCGATCGAACGAACTACCGGTTTCTGTAGATTTGGCACTGCACCCACAACTAGCAAGCGACTGTGCTACCAATGGGGTGGGAGCAACACAAGGAGGATTTCCCGGATTTATCCGTCCTCATCTATCACATTATCGAAAGAGATAATACACCCAATTACAATTGAGTGAATCGATACCTCGTTTCAAACATGTCTCCTCATCGAAAGCTGTTTATATATCGTTATTTATCTAAAGCTGCGGTAGCTAATTAAAGTATGTGGTGGCCCTTGGTTGGTGTGGCGAAAACGTATTAGGGGCACGTTTGGTGAGCTGGATTTACTGAAATTATGTATTTTGTTCATCCCGTATTGTTGAAATGTTATATTCTCAAAATCCAGCAAAGTAAAATTTTATGTTTGGTTTGCTGGATTTTGTAAGTGTGGGATTTATTTGTTTTGATGTTTGTTGTTTGCCCATAATGAATTTTGACATCTGGGAGAATTTTGATGGAAACCAAAATGCAGGAGGGAAATTATTCGTAGCACACGTGTTCCACCAACAATCACATCCCAACCTCAGGAATACGTGTTCCAGCCATTTTTCGCACTGTGCGACACGGACCACGAGAGCATGAAGAGATAGTGGGTTTGTTGTTCATGAGCAGTCAATAATGCAATACATGCAGCATTATTACGTGCATGCAGCCGCTACATTAAAGTACTTTGGTAGCCAATAAAGTAATGCATACAACATTATTGTGCGCATGCAACCTCTACACCACTATTAGCATTCATTACTCATCTTACACACAAAACAACATATTTGATTTTTTTTTTTCAAACTGCCTCTATTTATTGGCCGGATATACTATTTGATACAACTATGTATACATTTATACTCATTTTATGACTAAGTCCAGAATCAATACTTGAATATACTCAACGTAGTACCAAAATACATTAATGAATATACTAAATATAAACTAACACAGTACATACAGTCTGAGGTTGATTTGATTAGCAAAATTAAATACAAAATTGGTTGTTTATTATGTTTATATAATTCTTTTTATTCATTGTACATAATATGAAAATCAACATTTTATTTTACCTAAGAATGAAAAAAACAAAACCACAACGCCATGTCATAAATATTTTCAAAGAAGTACCAAAATATATTAACAACGGGACCTAATATAAGTAAAAATAGTGCTTACAGTCAGAACCCAATACTAAAATATATCTAATACAGTGGTAAATATATAATGGTAACATAGTAAAAAAATACATATCACAATGCGACCAAGTCGTCAAGGCAAAAATTTATTATTGATGATGCATGGTTGCATGCATGCAACTGTTGTAACAAAAATAATAATTATATTGAACCACCCACCACCCAAACACTCATTGCCATGGTTGTATGTTGCTTGGTTGCATGCATGTAAATGTTGTAATAAAAATAATTATTATATTTAACCACCCACCACCCAACCACTCCTTGCCACATAAAAAATCTTTTTTTTTCGTTTTCCCTCCACTTGCATTTGAATACTTTTTTTTTCAATTTCCCTCCACTTCTAGCTGACATTGTCATATTTTGCTGCAAATATGAATACAATACGCATTGATCCTCATTACACTACCAAAAAATATCCTAAACAATACCAAATATAAATTAGAACTGTTGGATCAATGGGCTCTAGAAGGGGGGGGGGTGAATAGAGCTTTTTACAATTATCAAAAAATTGATTAGACCACCAAATTATATTAATTACAGAAACTTAAACAAGCAGCAATTTGATGACTTAATCTAACATGCACAACAAGGATGAGAGAGAAGGAAGAGCAAATACTTGGACAGGTAGTTTAGAGTGGTTCCATGTCCTAAACTTAGGAGCAATGTCAGTCCACTACCTAGAGTGGGTTAGTCTCTAGGATTTGTAATCTTGGTACTCTTATATTCCACAAGAAGATTACAAGATACAACAACCACACATCCAAGGGCTTAGTACCTCAAGCAAAGATCTTCAACCTATAGAAGGAGCTTACCCATTTGAAGCATGGAGTCTTCAGCCATCAATATGGACTTACCCACTCCTTTCTTCAAGTCTTCTGCCTTTGAGGGATTACCTATCTTCCTTGAGTGTTGCGTTGCTTCTCTCCTTCACTTGGAGATCTGGAGCACCTATACTTGGAGACCTGGAGCAGCTTGCCTTCTTCAACCTTGAAGAACAGCACCACCTTCTCCTTCACTTGGAGAGGGATCTTTAACTATCTTCAAAGGAATGGAGGTTGGAAGATGGAGGAGGAGAGCTTTTACATCAACACATGGAGTAGCTCTCTTACACAGGAACCTATCTCACTCATACTCACGAATTTGACTTGAAGGTAGAGAGAGAAAGGGGTCAAAGGCTTAGAACACTCTCAGCTATAGTAGAACTAAGTTTGCAATGAAAGAGCAGCCTTGGAATGAACTCCAAGTGTCCTATATATAGTTGAGGGTGTTGCTTTGAGTTAGGTAAACTCTTGGGCCGAAATATAGCAGTTTTCCTTCAAGAAAACGTCTCTATTTGCGATCAAATAACCCACCAACGGTCACATCACTTTTTTTTGCAAATTCCGTACAATCCAATCGGTCGAGTTTTAATAAAGGTAACTCGACCGATCAAGTAAAAGACAAAACTGATATTCAAACGGTCAGTCGAGTTTGTCCTGGGGAAACCCGTCCGATTCCTGAAGATCATTTTGGTCAGCCACTTGATCGGTCGAGTTCTGTGTAAACACAACTTGGCTGATGTTATCTTCAGAAAATTGACTTAAGGATGATCGGTCGAGTTTTAAGGTTGGGAAACTCGACCGACCAAGTGCCTGAAATCAATTTTCTAAATTGCATCTAAAAGTGATCTAATATTGGTGTTTTGTGTCCCAACAATTTTCTCACCTTAATTACAAGTCAATTCATCATTACAAGTGATTACAAATATGTTCTAAGGTCATTTACACAGAAATCCCAAAATGCACACTTGTAGCTATTTTGACTTGAACTTGACCCATTCTATGGCTTTGAATTTTGGATCCTTTTCATGTACCTAATGCCTGCAAACAATCTTAAACACACATATTAGATACATATGAATGGAATGGTTAAGTCATTATCAAAATATAGGTAATGTATAACCTCTAGGTCAACATTCTCCTCCTTTTTGACAATGACAAATCATTCCTCAAGCATATTGAGAAGGATATGAAAGTTATACCTTTGCCTTGTGAATTAGGGGGATTCATGATACGAACAATGTGAATTGCTCCCCCTCAATCTATGCTTCCTCTAACCTGCATGGTTAGTTTCTCTACACATAGCAATACCAATATACATGTAATGTGTAGTCCTTTCACTACTACAAAAATGATTTTTATAACAGTTCATTTTTCCATTTTACAACGGGTGTCAATTGTTGTATTAGATCGCATGGTCTGATGGGGGGTTCTTTATACAACATGTGTTGCGCATGTTGTAATATATGTATTTTATACAACAGTTAATACATATTGCAGATCATTGAACACACTTGTTGTAATATGGGTGTTACATGTTGAGACAAAAGGAAAATACATCTAGACACAAGGTTTTGAACTGGAGACCACTTGAAAGTAAGGAACATCTCAAACCACTGAACCAGTTTCATTTTACGCAACACATATATTCTTTGTTGTACATATACAACAAATGACGTGCAAACCTATTGTGTGATTGTGGTCTATTACAATGAGTAACTATTATAATAGGTGAAAGTCTATTGTGTAATTATAGTATACTACAATGGGTTATAGTATGTTGTGTAATGATGGCCTATTACAATAGGTTAACATATATGACTATTACAATGGGTATAGCATGTTGTGTAATTATGATCTTTTACAACGGGTTAGAGTATGTTGTGTAATGATGGTCTATTACAACGGGTTAACATACATGACTATTACAACGGGTTAGAGCATGTTGTGTAATTATGATCTTTTACAACAATTTAGAGTATGTTGTCTAATGATGATCTATTACAACAAGTTAGCATACATGACTATTACAATGGGTTAGAGCATGTTGTGTAATTATGGTCTTTTACAATGGGTTTGAGTATGTTGTGATATTACAATCTATTACAACAATTTAGCACATGTTGTAGTATCATATATACTACAATGAGTTTGGCCTGTTGTATATAACTTGTGTTGTATAAAATATATAATTCACAACACACAAATAGACTTGTTCTAAAAGATATGCTAACTACAACACAACCAACAGAACTGTTGTATTTTTCCCGTTGTAAAAAGTATTTTCTCTAGTAGTGTTTTCAAGTTCACATAAAGGACAGTGAATTGAACAAGAAAAGGATCTCACAAGCAAAAGCAATATTATAGAAAAGAAAAACCAATATGATTGAGTTTCAAGACATGAGCCATCACTTGAAATATCTCTCCCCCTTTTGACATTATCAAAAAGGTGGGGGTTTAGAAGAGCAAAAGCCATGTCTTCTCTAAAACTCAACCAAACATATATGCAATGGATTAACCAACAGTTTAAAGGCATATATCACACATAGATAAAGGATGACATACAATCCAAGTCATGATCAAAATATAACTCAAGATGACACCAACGCATAGGATAAACCATAGGAAATATCCATAGTGCACATCAAAAATATTACAACTCAGATATACGTCCACATACAAGCAACTACAAACACAAAGGCGATAAAACAAAGATAAGAAATAGTACAGCTCAGAAGAATGTGCCAAGATGTTTCTGATACAAAAGAGTCTAGAAAGATGTATATAATAAGCATGCTAGACTACAAACAAAGAAACCACCTAAACATCTAGGCTATCTATATCAACGTCCTCGCCGCCAAGAGTGCAGTCCTCATCCTCGTCAGAAGGCAGAGCAGCAATGCCAACATCAGAACCAGCACCATAACCGTCGTCGGAAGCATCCTCGTCATCACCGTCATCAGCATCAGCATCATCATCCTCGGTCTGGTCTGGAATCTCCTCATCAGTAGGAGGGTCAAAAAACGATCGGGCCAGCGGGCATTCTGTTCAGCCCAAGACATACCAAGAGCGTGAAGCTCATTGGCCCGTGGGAAGGATGGAGCAGAGTCACCCAAAGAAGCTAGCAGAGTGGCCAGGGTGCCAGCAGGTAATGACAGAATAGTAGGAACGGAACTACCAACATCAAAAGGTGGCAGAGCAGTAGCGGAAGGCTCGACAGCAGGATAGTAATGCTCATATGCATATGAAGCATAGGCACTATCGGGGTATGGCTGGTAGGTGGGGTAGGGTGATGCACATGATAGGTTCATGTGAGACATTATGGAACACAGATCCTGGTGTAGGTGGTCCTGAACCTATTGATTGTATGTCTGTTGATGCATCATATAACCCATAAGGGTTTCATTTGACACATGAAAAGACGCACAACTGGGTCTAGGAGGAGGCTGCGGTGGTGGAGCTTGTGTGGAGGAGGATGGGGTAGCTAAAGCGGTTGTAGAGGCAGAAGCACCAAAGGTAGAGGAAAACACAAGAACAGACTTTTGATGGGTGGTTTCACTAATACAAACACCCTTTCTGACGACCGGATAATGGAAGTCAGAAAAGAGATATTTGTCAGTGGCGAACTTGAAAAAACCACAGATCAAAGCCGGGTAGGGTGGGTGGGTGCCTTTGGTGTTCTTTCCAGTGTCAAAGCAGGCCATGTGATGTAAGATATACCTAGCCCACTTGACACAGATATTGTTTAACAAATAATACATAATGACTGCGGTGTTTTCGGCAATGTCCATTTGATTTCGCTTTGGATGGACATTACAGTTAATCACCAAAGCCAGTATGCGCCTCTTTAGGTCAAGAGAGGAGGAGGGTAGGGTGGAATTCTTCTTATAGGCAACGTCAGGTTTCTTTAAAAACTGATGAACATCCGAAAATGTCAATTCATGGTGTTTGTAAAAACCTTCCGGGTCAAGAAGATTGAATTACTCTCCATAATCCTTACGCCATGTGTCATTTTCCTCGTCTCTGGCAAAAAAGACATTTAAGGTATCCTCGGAGTGTTGAAAATGACAACTGACGATCATAGAAGTAAGAATTACTTGAGTATTCGGCGGTGGGATGAGTGAATCGTAGTTCCAACACAAGTTGGCATTGAAATCATGAACATCTTTAGTGCTTGACATGGAGTTGTGAAAGCAATCATATTCGATCACTATGGCAGACAAATGGTGGGAGTTGAGAAGGCGAGAAACAGAGGCAATAATCGCTTGATACCTAGGGGAAGGATCGATCAAAGCACAAAAAGGAAAAGGGCTTCGGGGAAGAAGGTCCTTGTAACTATTTATAGCTTCAACCGACACAAAAGAGATATTATCAAATGGAATCAAACGATTATTAGATGAGGAAGCAGGAGCATTGCTTGGAGCAGGACATTTTCGTCTATGAGAAGCCATGGAAACAAAAACGAGATGAAAAATGTGCAAACAAGCAATGGCAAACCTCAAACGCTGACCAAACACCTCCAGTGACACCCGGGGAGGTCACGTTCAAGGTTTCTAGGTCGATCTAGGGCTACGAGCGAGAGGTTTAGGGTAGGGTTTGAGAGCTTAGGGCTAAGAGGTGAGGAATCAGTCATCTATTTTCAAGTTGAAAGGGAAAAAAGACGGCCGATCCTAACTTTTAAGTTGGCTTAGCCCGCAGATCGGTCGAGTTCTGTGTATGGAAAACTCGACCGAACGGTCCACTAAAGACTTGGTCTTGGCTCCTGATCGGTCGAGTTTCTCAGGGTGAAAACTCGACCGAAGGTCAACCTGACCTAAAAGTCACATTCTTAGTTTCTAGCCATATACATGCCAATTAAATTTATTTTTCCATTATATTATGTATCATTAACATACTTAGGCACACTTAGCTCATCATTGGGCACTATTTTGCGATAAAACATGGAATTCGATAAAAACCCAAAAACAAGCAAAAACTAAGCATGTTTACAAGCAAGTTAGGCACATTTAAACATATATAAGAAAAAAAACAAGGTGAAGAAAGACATGAGCAAACATATAGGAAAGAGACAACTAGCTAGATCACATGGCAATATCATTCAAATCAACAATAAGCAGTTTAGATCGAATAAAGTTAAATTGATCTCTAGCTAGAGGTTTTGTAAAGATATCCGCCAATTGATTTTTCATGTCTACATGCGTGATATAAATATCCTTCTTGGCAATGTGATCACGGAGAAAGTGATGGCGAACCTCTATATGCTTGGATCTACTATGCAATATAGGATTGTAAGATTGATTAATTGCACTAATATTGTCACAAAAGATAGGAGAAGCATCAAAAAATATGTTGAAGTCTTGGAGCATTTGCTTCATCCATAGGACCTATGCACAACAGCTCCCGGCAGCAATATATTCAGCATTGGTAGTTGATAATGCCACTATACTTTGTTTCTTAGAGAACCAAGATACTAAGCATGGTCCTAGAATGAAGCAAGTGCCACTTGTGCACTTTCTATCAACCAAGCACCCTGCGTAATCCGCATCACTATATGCTCTAAGAGTAAAATCCCTTGATTTAGGATACCATAGTCCAAAATTTTGGGTTTTGGCTAAGTACCTCAAAATCCTCTTAACAACAATAAGATGCGACTTCTTAGGGCTAGATTGAAAGTGATCACACAAGCCAACACTAAACATAATATCAGGTCTAGAGGCAGTTAAATAGAGTAAATTTCCAATCATACCTATATAGAGCTTCTCATCTACCTTCTCACCTTCTTCATCTTTATCAAGTTTGGCGGTGTTGGACATGGGTATATCCAGCGGCTTCATGTTCTCCATCCCAAAGCACTTGAGCAGTTCATTTGTGTACTTGCCTTGGTTGATGAAGTTTCCTTCTTTTGTTTGCTTGATTTGAAAGCTGAGGAAGAAATTCAACTCACCCATTATGCTCATTTCAAATTCACTCTGCATAAGAGAACTAAACTCCTTACAAAGATCAAGATCAGTCCCGCCAAAAATGATATCATCAACATAAATTTGAATTATAAGAAAATGGTTAGAAGTGTGTTTTAGGAACAAAGTAGAATCAACTTTGCCCATGACATACCTGTTATCTAACAAAAAGTTTTTTAATTTCTCATACCAAGCTCGAAGTGCTTGTTTGAGTCCATAGAGAGCTTTTTGCAACAAATGAACATGATTGGGTAACTTGTCATTTTCAAAGCCCAGAGGTTGAGCAACAAATACTTCCTCCTCGATTGTACCATTCAAAAACACACTTTTAACGTCAATTTGATATAATAAGAAATTTTTGTAACTAGCAAAGGAAAGTAACATATGAATAGATTTTAATCTAGCAACAGGAGCATAAGTTTCATCAAAGTCAATACCTTCCTATTGGTTGTAACCTTGTGCTACTAACCTTGCTTTGTTTCTTACCACTTTTCCTTTCTCATCTAGCTTGTTTCGGTAGACCCATTTGGTGCCAATGATTTTTCTATCACTTGGTCTTGGCACTAGAGTCCACACACGATTCTTCTCGAATTTCTCTAACTCTTCTTGTATGGCTAGGATCCACTCATCATCACCAAGGGCTTCTTTGATGTTCTTTAGCTCTAGTTGGGAGATGAAGGCACTATCTTCTTGTTCTTTTTTGTGAGTAGCTCGTATCCTCACTCTCTCGAATGGGTTGCCAATGATCAACTCCTTGGGATGATTCTTTGCAAAGCGGGGAGTGGGATCCTTCTTTTCTCCTTCTTCTATCACCTGCTTACCTTTATTTTTGATGTTGAGGTCTTTTAAGATAGGAATCAAATCATCTGCAACATCATTATCAACAACATGCTTGCCAACAACAGGGTTAGTTTCAATAAACTTAACATTGATAGATTCTTCAATTTTAGACAATTCAATGTTGACTACTCTATATGCCATCTAGTAGTGCTATAGCCTAGGAAAAAGCCTTATAAGATTTCAGATCAAACTTGTCAAGAGAATCCTTCATGTTTAAAAAAAAATAATGATATCCGAAAACATGAAAGAAATTAATAGATGGCTTTCTACCACACCATAGTTCATAGGGGGTTTTCTTTAAAGAAGGATGTGTAAAAACTTGATTTTGCACAAAGCATGAGGTGTAACGGCTTCAGCCCAAAACATCTTAGGAGTGTCATACTCAAGAAGCATAGTCCTAGCCATCTCTTGTAGTGACTTGTTCTTTCTCTCTACAACCCCATTTTGTTGAGGCGTACGAGGAGAAGAGAAATTGTGCGAATAACTAGATTTTTCACAAAAATGCTCAAAAAGATCATTTTAAAATTCTCTCCCATGATCACTACGGATAGAAACAATCCGGAAAGAAGCTTCCTTTTCATCCTGTTTACAAAATCTCGAGAAAATATCAAGAGTATCACTTTTAGAAACGAGAGAGAAGAAATCATCAACAATAACAAGACAATACTTGGAACCACGAAGCGTTTGCGTTCTCATTGGTCCGAATAGATCAATATGAAGAAGTTCAAGAACTCTCTTGGTACTCATGACTCCTTTGAATTTGAAGGAGGATTTAGTTTGTTTCCCTTGTGTATAAGGTTGGCATTCCTCATTCTTTTCAAAATCCAATTTGGGAAGTCCTTCAACCAAGTCCTTTTTGCTCAATTTCTTCATTTGATGCATATTCACATGACCCAAACGGCGATGCCAAAGAGAAATATCATTTTTATCCACTACCAAGCATCTATTTAGTATGGGCTTAAGAGCATCAAGAACAATAACATGAAGATTACCGTTTCTAGTTCCCTTATATATAACATTGTAGGAGAGGGAATCTAGAAGCAAGCATTCTAAAGAAGTAAACAACACAAGATATCCATTGTCACAAAGTTGACTAACATTAATCAAATTGTGATGTAGGCCATCAACAAGCAACAAATTTGTAATACATAGCTCATTGCCCACATCACCCTCACCTATGACCTTACCCTTTTTGTTTTCCCCGAAGGTTACCGATCCTCCTTTCTTTTTCACAAACTTGTTGAAATGGTTGATTTCTCCATTCATATGCTTAGAGAAGCCACTATCAACAATTCATCTCTTTTTAACCTGCAAGAAAGAAGGATGTTGGAACCCAACTCAAACTTTGGGATCCGGGGTTAGCTTGGGGACCCATTTCATCTTTGGGTTGGTCCCCTTGGGCTTGTAAGGACAATAAGTGGAGTAATGGTCATCACATTTACAATGAAAACAAACCATAGGGTTCTTAGAACCGGAAGTCTCTCCATGGAAAATAGGAGGTTCCATACTCTTCTTCCTACCTTTATTCTTGTTCTTTTTCTTACCTTTTGGAGCAGTCCCATCATATCCCAAACTACTAGTACCAATATGTTTGGTAGAGTGTTCTAGGACGTCATTGAGGAATTTCTTTCCTGAGAGAAACTTTTGCAAAGAAGATCTTAACTTAGCATTATCATCACTAAGGTTAATGACAGTAGTAGAAAGACTAGCAAGATTATCTCTAGCATGAAATAGGTCGACCTCAAGACAAAGGGCTTTAGTATGAAAAGAATCTCTTTTAAAGCTATGCTAGCAACTTCATTACTTTGCAAAATAGGTCTAGAAGATAAGTCATTTACTGGAGCAAGCAATTTGGCATTTTCAAATTTAAGCAAAACAATTTCTCTTTGATAAGCATAAACTTCATTTCTCCTAGCATCATCCATGAGTTTGAGTTTCACATTTTCAATTTTAATAACATCAAGCTCATCTAGGCACTTTTGGTTTTCTATCTTCAGATCTTCAATGTTTTTAAGATATACACCATTCTCAACCTCTACTCCATTGTGTTGAAGCTCAAGGCCAAGAAATTGCCCTTGCAAAGAGTCTATGCTATCAAGGAGAACTTTTTCATTTTTACCAAGGATATGAATTTTAGCATAAAGATCATCAACTATCTTGCCTAACCTTTTCTTTTTAGATTTGCATTTAGTAAAGGATGATTGACATTCATTTAACATATCAATTATAGTTTCTTTAGGCAACTCTAGCAAATTTACTTCACTTACCTTGCTTACCTCACTTACCTCACATACATCTTCACTAGTAGAGGCCATGAGAGCAAAATGGAATTCTCCATCTTCAGAGCTTGAGGAGATTGAAGAAGACTCCTCCCAAGCTACATGGGCTGCATCTCTTGATCTTCTTTCTTTCTTGTCCTTCCTCTTATACTTGCCTTCTCTATTGTGCTCCTTATCTTTCTTGTGGCTACTCTTGTGGTGGCTCTTCTTGGCCTTAGGGAAGTCACTCTTGTAGTGGCCATTTTGACCACACTCATAGAACCTTGGAGTTGAAGAGGACGGCTTGCTCTTGAAGTGTTTTCCCTTTGAGTAGTTTGCCTCATGCTCATTAGGACCTTCATATTCACTTGAGGAAGGGTTGGGGGTGTAACAACCGACAATCAAATCGTTACTTATTAAGCAGAATTAAACATAAACGACAGACTAACAAAAATCACTAAAAATTGAAACCATTTTTCAAAGAGATCCATTCCAAAGAAAACTCTTACTGAAAGGTCCAAAACCTTATATACATCATTATTCACATTGTACATATCTGGTACATCTCATCTCAAGAATAACATATAACAGTTCCTTTACCAAACTATACATGAGCAACATAAAACCTTGAGGCGCGTAAGCCAAAATCTCTTATTGGTCATAAAACCAGTACGAACCAACTCTAAGGACCTGAGAGTACAGAGACGACACACAGGACTCATATCTACAAGACATGACAGACAGTACACTCAACCTGAGCTGTCACTACTACCTCAGCTGTTATTCTTCCTCTGCAAAAAGGTCTTCACCTCCTCGTGCACGTCCACCTAAAAATTTGGGTCCCATAGGGGTGAGAATTGTAATTGTCCCAGCGAGAGATATAACTCTCCTCCGACCATATTATTATCACAGTTAATCATTTATAAACTAAGCAGAGGTTCTTATTATATTAACAAACATGATTAATCACTGTATGAACAGAATGAAGTAGTCTCCTTTCTTAAGGAGAACATTGCATCTACCCATGGTAGAGTTATCAATCATCTATCTGCTTTTACAAGGAATGTAAAGAAACATAAATAACATCAATCCGCTAAGGATGTATAAAAGAAATGTAACATCAACCAAATGATTTCCGTATTTAAGCAAACATGCTAGGCGGATGATTACACTTTACAATCAAACTTAAGCCCTGAGGAGATGAGGTATACTGCTCATACTCTAACCGACCACTGTGAAGTCAAAATCGGTACCATACAAGGTCAATGGCAGAGCCGGCTGCCAAGACCTCACCCATCTTGACCAGTCCGAGACCACAGGCAGGACACTCGTGTCACTGCTAAATAGTTTTCCAGGGTATACTGGCAACTTCGCTATGTAGAGCTACAACGTCAACTGCACTCTCTTCGGGAGAGAAAGATCTCGTGTTTATCTAACATCCATCCTGACCTTCATCTTCGGGAGATTTGTGATACATCCATCCTGACACATACAATGAAGGATTGAGAGATCTCGTGTTTATCTCACATCAATCCAACATTAGGGCGTATGGATATTTTCGCCCATCACCCATGCATATTAAAAAATATGCGGTATCTGGGTTATGCCGCAGAGAAACCCGTTTCACCATTTAGGGAGGGACCTAGCGCCGAATGGATCTATGGTCAGGTCACTACATGATAAAATTCCACTTGATTAATTAAGTGCATTACAATATTCTTTTAGCATCAGTCAAGTTTTCACACAAGAATTATTATGACAAATGCTATAAAGAAAGGTATAATACATCTATCACGTACTTTTCAAATCTTTAAAACATATGATACTTGGGATCTTAGTCCCTTATCATATTACTGGGAATTCATCACATAACATTGTTACCTCTGTAACTGGTAACCATTACCTCTAGGTTCTTAGACCAAGGTATTCATTTCACTTGTTGTACAAGTATTATCATGGCTCACAAGGCCATTCACATCTTGTCACCTCTCACTAGGAAACAACTTATTCACATGGCTCACAAGGCCATTCACATCTTGTCACCTCTCACTAGGCCACAACTTATTCACATGGCTCACAAGGCCATTCACATCTTGTCACCTCTTACTAGGCAACAACTTATTCATGTAATACTTGTTATGTAAGTATTTAACATGCCTTACAAGGCTTATGCAATAAGAGAAATACAACCTTCCCATCATTAGGGTTAGGATTTTCCCTTTCTTATCGATTAGGGTTTCTCTTACATATCAATACCCTTCATTAGGGTTAGGGTTTTCCATTATTAACCATTAGGTTTTTAAGATCATATTATCAATGATCAAACCCTAATTCATTGCTCCACACATCTAGCAGCAAACATTGATATCCTAAGTATTCAATCATACTTATTTATTCTCATCATTTATCATTAAATGAATCATCAACACAAGGTATGAGTTCATCTCTCATCTTTACCAGGGTATGATTACATCATACTTTATTAACTTGTCTTAATCCTTTCTCAAGGTACGTTAGCCCACACTTATCAAAGTGCATCAAACTCATTACATTTCAATGTAATAATTGACATAACATACTTCATGTGTTACTCATCCAAGTATATTGTATTTGAGGTGTATTAAGGTGTATCAACCTTGGAGTGCTGGATGTGATATCTATCATACCTTGATGTATCACTTCCCTCATCACTTATATCTTACATAATTTCATCAACTTATCTTGTATTAGGGTATCGTCCATCCTAATACTCTAAGCACCAACCTATCACATTTATCATGTAATGTATTGGTCATAAGTCACACAATTGAATTATTCAACCATCATTAATGATATGAACTTATCTCGGGTTAAGGCATTATTGATATAGGATTAACCATTATCAACCACTGTAGATGTTTCACCTATCAAGGTATTATCCATACCATTACTTGGTGTTACACTCATCACTCCTAAGAGTGTCTTGCCGTTAACTTTACAAGGTGTATAGGGTTAAATCATGTGCATATGTTCACCATATCGGGTTGTAGGTGTATAGACACTCACCATATCGAGCTAGGATTTGCACTTGTCTCCATATCGGGAATGAGGTACCTTCTTGACTTCATATCGGGCACAAGATATATGTATGTGTTTCCCATGATACTTATGATGTATCAACCCATCACCATGTCGGGCTAGAAGTACATTCAATCACCCTATCGGGCTAGTCACCATCTAGGTTTAGCCATGACGGGTTGGGGTTTACCATATCGGACTCAACCTAATATACAAGTCAATTGGAGTGTAGGGCACCAAACCATATTGGGATACACCATCAAACATTAGGTTGCAACACCTATGTCGTGTTAGGGTTGATTGTGTCGGGCACATGGCATATACATGTATCGCCCATGATACTTAAGGGGTATCAACTTATCACCATATTGGGCTATCATATTGTCTAGGGTTGTGTATCGTGCAACCCTATTGTTCAACCCTATTGTGCAACCCTGTCTTTCAACCCTATCGTGCATCCATGTCATGCATCCATGTTGTTCATCCATGTCATGCAATAACACTTGTTACTCTTCTCTTATATCGGGTTACCCAAATTAGGGTTTCATGTCAACTTATAAGTATTCATTCAATCTTGTGTCATGTATGGAGTCTATACTTGACTCCCTATCGTGCAAGAGGTGTACACTACACCCCCATATCGTTCAATAAGGTTTACAAACCTATTCATATCATTTTAGTGAAATAGGTGCATCATCATATCGGGTTAGAGGTGCTTGCTTATATGCATGCACCCGATATCACTTTTATAAGGCTATATCACAATCTTCAAGCTCTAGACATTTATTATAACTATTATAGTTAAAGTCAAAAGGTCTAAGCAACTACTAGAACTCATAATGTCATCAACTATTTCAGGAAATTTTGGAATCAAAAGTAGATCATTAAATACAACAATTTAGGTGATGAATAATAACATGATTGAGTTCAAGTTATATAACCCGCCTTAAGAACCACTTCAAAGCTTCAAGGTCCAAAGCTCCATGTTCCTAAGGTTGAAGATGACTTTATCAAAGGTCCGAGGCTCGTTCAAAACTCCTTCATATACAAGGAATCACCATGGATAAGCAATTGGTGAAGAAGAATAGAAAGGTAGATCATAACCCAAATTCCATGCTTCAATTCAAGCTTGAAGACAACTATATCTTACCTTAGGGTTAAGTTTTGAGTTCCTTAGCTCCTTGGCCGACACCCTACCACTCTTGGGTGATATGTACTTCCTATTGGCCGACACAACTTTTCTTGTGGCCGATACCCCCTCACTTGTGACCAAAATCACTTCAATTGGCCGATATCAACTTACTATGGGCAATATCAACATGGTATGGCCGATATACTTGCTATGGCCGATACCCAAGGCCTATGCATGATACCCTTGTGCCCTTGAACGATATGCCAACCCTCTTGCACGATATGGCACTCACTTGCACGATATGGCACTCACTTGCATGATATGGCATTCAACTCTTCACCCTATTGGCCGATATCACCTTATATGGCCAATTTCACCTACTTGGCCGATATGGTCTTGCCATGGGCGGTACCCAAAGGCCCATGCACGATACCACAACATACCTTCATGATATGGGATCTCTATGAACGATACCTTAGGGTAGGAGGGTGGTAAGGGTCGCCAAATTGCACCAAGGGGTGAAACTAGGGGTATATATACTTGTTGATCATGAAGAAAGGCAAAAAATGAGGTGTCAACATTTTGAGCTAGTAGGTGCCACGTGTCCATGCATGGGTGACACGTGTCCTTGCATACATAAACATTTATATTGACATGAAAAAAGGTTGAGGATCATCTAAAGATGCAAATTCGTCCATTGCTTATCCATTTGGAGAAGTCATCTAGGTTTAATCACTATTTTATGTCAAGCTGATACACTTTTTCTAAGGAAACTTGTTGGCCGTCATACCTCACCTCCTTGAGGTGCTTTGCATGACATGGACATTTCCAAGAGTTCACAAAACGATATGGAACACCTCCTTGGGCTCCATGGCCGATAGGCACTCATATATAACCTTTTCAACTTGATACAACTCAAGTTAAGCTTCCAAATTCAACCCTTTTTCTTGGTCATTTCATCACCAAGATTACCATCATTCATAATGGAATAAAACATGGTGTATCATTCAATATATCTCCTATAAATGATACATAGAGGAAGTAGGAACACTCTAGAGGTGGTAAATTTTCATATCAACCCCACATTTTGGGTAAATTACAATTTGTACCAAAATTGGTGCACAAGGTACCAACATTGTTCAAACAAGTTCAAACTTGTAATTTAGGCTTTCCACAAGCCACCACATTGCATAATTATCTCAATAATGATGCTACAACACATGAGGATTGTTCAATATGTGACATTTTGCATTATAGCCCCTCAATTTGAGTAAATTGCACTTTGGTCCAAAATAAAGGAAAATTGCTCAAACAACATTCAATCGGGACCAAACTTGAAACATGAGTGTGTCATATGATAACAAAGAACCTTAGAGGATTTTATTAAAGTTATAAGCAATTTATCTAAAACAAATAGGATTACCTAATAACCCAGGTCATGGTCGTTACAAGTTATAAACCCCTAACAAGGATTTCATCCCCGAAATCCCAGGTAAAGGAAGATAGATATTATTCATTCATCATACCATCAAGTCTCCACATAAAATCTTAATGTCATGGAGATGATATAGAACTTTGATCAACACAAAGTTCTTCCACACAGAATTATCATTGAATCTGTCACACAGGGTACATATTCCACTGTCTTTTTCATTATCGATTGTGTAGTTAATTCTGTGTCAGTTAACACTTTTCTCACTCAGATAGAGGTTGTTTGTTAATCTTATTTGAAAAACTTTTATTGTAATATTTTTACAATTATTCCTTCAAGTAAATCATTCTTATTAATTTTATGTTTATGCAGAGCATAAACCCCTAACATATGATGTCCATACTATTTCATGTAACTAGACTGATTTCACAGTTGGCCATCCTAGGCAACCATCATAAATCATCTGATTAGGAGTTTATGTTTTCACTTTCTCATACCACCTGACACTTCTTAGATACCAGGATTCCTTACTTTGATATCTATCACATGTGTCAAAAACTCATCACATCCTCATCTTTCTTTCATCTTGGGACATTAGTTGTTACACATATCTTTATCTTGGGACCAAAGTCCAAGACAAACTGATACTTTTCTAAGTATCCATCAATGGATTATTTCTAATCCATGCGTATCAAGTGTCATAGTACTCACTTGATTGCCATGTCCCTGAAAGGAAAGAACACAAAGAAACATATTCCTTTTATCACCCCATCATCATCTAGGGTTGTTTATCAAAGAGAAGAGATTATCATCTCCTCTGATTTTTGCATGATCTTTCAACTATTCATGAGTCATTTACTCATGTATCATCCTAGGTTCCTTGCCATCAACATAGAAATTATAAGGATGATTACATATCATTATTCCTTTCTTTGTTATTGTCTAACATGTTCATGAGAATTTTGTGATTTTATCACATTTCCCATTTCCACATCATGGGAAAAGATATTTACTATTCACACATGCTTTATCTAATAGGGATCATCTCCCTTGTTCTCATTCTCTTATCATGAGGATTATACTTTTCATTTCCTCATACATACACATTGATATGAGATCATCTCAGATTCCATTTTATTGCACTTAGGATGTGATATACATGTCCATACCTTATTTCCAATTTAGTTATACTCACTAGATTGTCTCAGAATGACTACTTGATCAGAGTAATCAGAAAGATAATAATCTAGGAGTTCCATACTTTCCCTATCTCCAACAATTATATACATGGTCAGGGTATACAAGTACTGAGATTAGGTAGTATGCACTTTATGTACTTTCATATTCCTTACTTTTTGTATCATCACAAGCATGGGATTTAGCATCCCTAGATTTTCTCCAGGAATTACCTCTATACCTCATCCTCTTTCACATGGATAAGAACAATTATAAAGCATTTAAAAGAATACTGAACATAATATAAATTCTAGTTCTCATCATTTCTTCCCTATGTCCCCATAGGACAATTAATAGGGAAGTCCATAACAACAATCCTTTTTAGGATTATCAGGTAACATCAAAAGAAGGCATATCAAAATGAAAAAGCTCTATCTGATTGTTACCCCTCGCGGTCATCCACCTCTTTAGGTTGACTCAACCCATAGAGTCTAGTTGTTTCATGTTGTTACTTTTGGCTTTTTAGAACCACTAGGCAAAAGTCTCTGGAATTGTAATGACATTTCCTTAATTCTCGGCTTATTGCCCCTTCTTGGGCACTGCCATCACAGATATACTATCTGTCTAAACTTATGGTAGAGTCTAATTTCTCACCACATGTTAATCTTTCCCACATTTTCCACTGTTCCAACATGACTATGTGATTCAGGAACCCTTTCAAAGCCCAAAGTTTCTGTATTGAGGACTGGTAACCTAGGTTGTAATACTAGTATCCAGTCTACTATACGCATCATTGTTGTCCTAGCCTACCCAACAAGAGCATAAACATAGGATTCTCTATTCTGATCGTATCAATACAGGAATTCTCAGGCATTCATTCTTCTCTTGCTTGATCCCTTGCACCCTTTCCTGGTGCAACAACATTTCCCTCAACAATGTATTCCTCATGTCCCCCAGTCATTTATAAACTTCACCCTTTCTTCTACACAAGCAGAAGTCACTATAGGGTATACTGGAGGACACTAACACAGACTCAACACCTTAGTCCTATGTCTCTGTAGACTCAGTGAACCTTAAGCTCTGATACCAAAACTGTAACGACCGACAATCAAATCGTTACTTATTAAGCGGAATTAAACATAAACATCAGACTAACGAAAATCACTAAAAATTAAAACCATTTTTCAAAGAGATCCATTCCAAAGAAAACTCTTACTAAAAGGTCCAAACCCTTATATACATCATTATTCACATTGTACATATCCGGTACATCTCATCTCGAGAATAACATATAACAGTTGCTTTACCAAACTATACATGAGCAACATAAAACCTCGAGGCGTGTAAGCCAAAATCTCTTATTGATCATAAAATCAGTACGAACCAACTCCAAGGACCTGAGAGTACAGAGACGACACATAGGACTCATATCTACAAGACATGACAGACAGTACACTCAACCTGAGCTGTCACTGCCGCCTCAGCTGTTGTTCTTCATCTGCAAAAAGGTCTTCATCTCCTCGTGCACGTCCACCTAAAATTTTGGGTCTCACGGGGGTGAGACAATTGTAATTGTCCCAGCGAGAGATATAACTCTCCTCCGACCATATTATTATCATAGTTAATCATTTATAAACTGAGCAGAGGTTCTTATCATATTAACAAGCATGATTAATCACTGTATGAACAGAATGAAGTAGTCTCCTTTCTTAAGGAGAACATTGCATCTACCCATGGTAGAGTTATCAATCATCTATCTGCTTTTGCAAGGAATGTAAAGAAACATAAATAACATCTATCCACTAAGGATGTATAAAAGAAATGTAACATCAGCCAAATGATTTTCGTATTTAAGCAAACATGCTAGGTGGATGATTACACTTTACAATCACACTTAAGCCCTGAGGAGATGAGGTATACCGCTCATACTCCAACCGACCACTGTGAAGTCAAAATCGGTACCATACAAGGTCAATGGCAGAGCCGGCTGCCAAGATCTCACCCGTCTCGACCAGTCCGAGACCACAGGCAGGACATCTCGTGTCACTTCTAAATAGCTTTCCAGGGTATACTGGCAACTTAGCTATGTAGAGCAACAACATCAAATGCACTCTCTTCGGGAGAGAAAGATCTCGTATTTATATAACATCCATCCCGACCTTCATCTTTGGGAGATTCGTGATACATCCATCCCGACACATATAATGAAGGATTGAGAGATCTCGTGTTTATCTCACGTCAATCCAACATTAGGGCGTACGGATATTTTCGCCCATCACCCCCGCATATTAAAAAATATGCGGTCTCCGGTTTATGCCGCGGAGCAACCCGTTTCACCATTTAGGGAGAGACCTAGTGCCGAATGGATCTATGGTCAGGGAACTACATGATAAAATTCCACTTGATTAATTAAGTGCATTACAATATTCTTTTAGCATCAGTCAAGTTTTCACACAAGAACTATTATGACAAATGCTACAAATAAAGGTATAATACATCTATCATGTACTTTTCAAATCTTTAAAACATATTATACTTGGGATCTCAGTCCCTTATCATATTACTGGGAATTCATCACATAACATTATTACCTCTGTAACTGGTAACCATTACCTCTAGGTCCTTAGACCAAGGTATTCATTTCACTTGTTGTACAAGTATTATCATGGCTCACAAGGCCATTCACATCTTGTCACCTCTCACTAGGAAACAACTTATTCACATGGCTCACAAGGCCATTCACATCTTGTCACCTCTCACTAGGCAAAAACTTATTCACATGGCTCATAAGGCCATTCACATCTTGTCACCTCTTACTAGGCAACAACTTATTCACGTAATACTTGTTATGTAAGTATTTAACATGCCTTACAAGGCTTATGCAATAAGAGAAATACAACCTTCCCATCATTAGGGTTAGGATTTTCCCTTTCTTATCGATTAGGGTTTCTCTTACATATTAATACCCTTAATTAGGGTTAGGGTTTTCCATTATTAACCATTTAGGTTTTTAAGATCATATTATCAATGATCAAACCCTAATTCATTGGTGCACACATCTAGGAGCAAACATTGATATCCTAAGTATTCAATCATACTTATTTATTCTCATCATTTATCATTAAATGAATCATCAACACAAGGTATGAGTTCATCTGTCATCCTTACCAGGGTATGATTACATCATACTTTATTAACTTGGCTTAATCCTTTCTCAAGGTACGTTAGCCCAAACTTATCAAAGTGCATCAAACTCATTACATTTCAATGTAATGATTGACATAACACACTTCATGTGTTACTCATCCAAGTATATTGGATTTGAGGTGTATTAAGGTGTATCAACCTTGGAGTGCTGGATGTGATATCTATCATACCTTGATGTATCACTTCCCTCATCACTTTTATCTTACTTAAGTTCATCAACTTATCTTGTATTAGGGTATTTCCCATCCTAATACTCTAAGCAGCAACCTATCACATTTATCATGTAATGTATTGGTCATAACTCACACAATTGAATTATTCAACCATCATTAATGATATGAACTTATCTCGGGTTAAGGCATTATTGATATAGGATCAACCATTATCAACCACTCTAGATGTTTCACCTATCAAGGTATTATCCATACCATTACTTGGTGTTACACTCATCACTCCTAAGAGTGTCTTGCCCTTACCTTTACAAGGTGTATAGGGTTAAATCATGTGCATATGTTCACCATATCGGGTTGTAGGTGTATAGACACTCACCATATCGGGCTAGGATTTGCACTTGTCTCCATATCAGGAATGAGGTACCTTCTTGACTTCATATCAGACACAAGATATATGTATGTGTTGCCCATGATACTTATGATGTATCAACCCATCACCATGTCGGGCTAGAAGTACATTCAATCACCCTATCGGGCTAGTCACCATCTAGGGTTAGCCATGACGGGTTGGGGTTTACCATATCAGACTCAACCCAATATACAAGTCAATTGGAGTGTAGGGCACCAAACCATATTGGGCTACACCATGAAACATTAGGTTGCAACACCTATGTCGGGTTAGGGTTGATTGTGTTGGGCACATGGCATATACATGTATCGCCCATGATACTTAAGGGGTATCAACTTATCACCATATCGGGCTATCATATTGTCTAGGGTTGTGTATCGTGCAACCCTATTGTTCAACCCTATTGTGTAACCCTGTCTTTCAACCCTATCATGTAACCCTATCGTGCATCCATGTCATGCATCCATGTTGTTCATCCATATCATGCAATAACACTTGTTACTCTTCTCTTATATCGGGTTACCCAAATTAGGGTTTCATGTCAACTTATAAGTATTCATTCAATCTTGTATCATGTATGGAGTCTATACTTGACTCCCTATCGTGCACGAGGTGTACACTACACCCCCATATCGTTCAATAAGGTTTACAAACCTTTTCATATCATTTTAGTGAAATAGGTGCATCATCATAACGGGTTAGAGGTGCTTGCTTATATGCATGCACCCGATATCACTTTTATAAGGTGATATCTCAATCTTCAAGCTCTAGACCTTGATTCTAACTATTATATTTCAAGTCAACAGGTCTAAGAAACTACTAGAACTCATAATTTCATCAACTATTTCAGGAAATTTTGGAATTAAAAGTAGATCATTAAATACAACAATTTAGGTGATGAATAATAACATGATTGAGTTCAAATTATATAACCCGCCTTAAGAACCACTTCAAAGCTTCAATGTCCAAAGCTCCATGTTCCTAAGGTTGAATATGCCTTTTTCAAAGGTCCAAGGCTCGTTCACAACTCCTTCATATACAAGGAATCACCATGGATAAGCAATTGGTGAAGAAGAATAGAAAGGTAGATCATAACCCTAATTCCATGCTTCAATTCAAGCTTGAAGACAACTATATCTTACCTTAGGGTTAAGTTTTGAGTTCCTTATCTCCTTGGCCAACACCCTACCACTCTTGGGCGATATGAAATTCCTCTTGGCCGACACAACTTTGCTTGTGGCCGATACCCCCTCACTTGTGGCCAAAATCACTTCAATTGGCCGATATCAACTTACTATGGGCAATATCAACATGGTATGGCCGATACCCAAGGCCTATGCATGATACCCTTGTGCCCTTGCACGATATGCCAACCCTCTTGCACGATACGACATTCACTTTCACAATATGGCACTCACTTGCACGATATGGCACTCACTCTTCACCCTATTGGCCGATATCACCTTATATGGCCAATTTCACCTACTTGGCCGATATGGTCTTTCCATGGGCGATACCCCAAGGCCCATGCACGATACCACAGCATCCCTTCATGATATGGGAGCTCTATGCACGATACCTTAGGGTAGGAGGGTGTTAAGGATCGCAAATTGCACCAAGGGGTGAAATTAGGGGTATATATACTTGTTGATCATGAAGAAAGGCAAAAAATGAGGTGTCAACATTTTGAGCTAGTAGGTGCCACGTGTCCATGCATGCATCAACATTTATCTTGACATAAAAAAAGGTTGAGGATCATCTAAAGATGCAAATTCGTCCATTGCTTATCCATTTGGAGACGTCATCTAGGTTTAATCCCTATTTTATGTCAAGCCGATACACTTTTTCTAAGGAAACTTGTTGGCCATCATAACTCACCTCCTTGAGGTTCTTTGCACGATATGGACATTGCCAAGAGTTCACAAAACGATATGGAACACCTCCTTGAGTTCCATGGCCAATAGGCACTCATATATAAGCTTTTCAACTTGATACAACTCAAGTTAAGCTTCCAAATTCAACCCTTTTTCTTGGTCATTTCATCACCAAGATTACCATCATTCATAATAGAATAAAACATGATGTATAATTCATTATATCTCCTCTAAATGATGCATAGAGAAATTATAAACACTCTAGAGGTGGTAAATTTTCATATCAACCCAACATTTTGGGTAAATTATAATTTGTACCAAAATTGGTGCACAAGGTACCAGCATTGTTCAAACAAGTTCAAACTTGGAATTTAAGCTTTCCACAAGCCACCACCTTGTATCATTCTCTCAATAATGATGCTACAACACATGAGGCATGTTCAATATGTGACATTTTGCATTATAGCCCCTCAATTTGGGTAAATTACACTTTGGTCCAAAACAAAGGAAAATTGCTCAAACAACATTCAATCGGGACCAAACTTGAAACATGAGTGTGTCATATGATAACAAAGAACCTTAGAGGATTATATTAAAGTTATAAGAAATTTATCCAAAAAAACATGGTTACCTCATAACCCAGGTCAAAGTCGTTACATGGGGGACTTCAAAGCAAGTTGTTGTTGCCGCACCATTTCTTTAATTTGTGCTTTGAAGGCTGTGTCCTTTATCTTCTTGGAATGTTTTTCTTCTCTCCTCTCTTCATATTCTTGTTTGTCAAGCCTAGGTTCATGGGCTTGGAGGTTACCAACCAGCTCCTCAGTTGACAACTCACTTAGCTTGTACACGTCTTCAATTGAAGTAACCTTAGGCTCCCATCTCTTAGGAAGAGATCTAAAAATCTTAGAGTTGATAGTACCTCTGTCCATCACACTCCCAAGGATTGCCAAACCATTTAAGATGACATTGAGCCTAGTGTACATATCAGCCACTCTCTCATTCTTACCCATCTTGAAGTTCTCTAGAAGACCACCAAGCATGTAGATCTTGGCTTCCTTCACTTGCTCGGTTCCTTCATAAGTGACACACAATTTGTGCCATATCTCATGTGTGGTGTCCCATGAGGAGATCCAGTTGAACTCGGATGGAGTGAGGGCGGCATAGATGATGCTCACAGCTTTGGCGTTGAGTTGAGCATGCTTCATTTCAACTTCAGTCCATGTGGTGATGTCCCCCTTTGGATCTTCATATTTGAAGTGGACTATCTTCCACATTTCATAGCTCACACCTTGAAGGTAGAATTGCATCATTCTCTTCCAATAGAGGAAGTTGGTGTTGTCGAAGACCAGAGGTCTCATGGAGAAGCTTCCTTCTAGGTTCAGTGAACCAAGTGCTGAATCGCCCATCTTCTCCTACTTGTTGAAGTAGCTTGGAGAAGAACTGTTCTGATACCACTTGTTGGATCAATGGGCTCTAGAGGATGGGGTTGAATAGAACTTCAAAATTCTCACAAAATTGATTAGACCGCCAAATTATATTAATTGCAGAAACTTAAACAAGCAACAATTTCATGACTTAATCAAACATGCACAGCAAGGATGAGAGACAAGGAAGAGAAAGCACTTGGACAAGTGGTTTAGAGTGGTTTCATGTCCTAAACTTAGGAGCAATGTCAGTCCACTACCTAGAGTGGGTTAGTCTTTAGGATTTATAATCTTGGTACTCTTATATTCCACAATAAGATTACAAGATACAACAACCACACATTCAAGGGCTTAGTACCTCAAGCAAAGATCTTCAACCTATAGAAGGAGCTTACCCACTTGAAGCATGGAGTCTCCAGCCATCAACATGGACTTACCCACTCATTTCTTCAAGTCTTTTGCCTTCAAGAGATTACCTATCTTCCTTGAGCATTGCCTTGCTTTTCTCCTTCACTTGGAGATTTGGAGCACCTATCTCCTTCACTTGGAGACCTGGAGCAGCTTGCCTTCTTCAACCTTGAAGAACATCACCACCTTCTCCTTCACTTGGAGAAGGATCTTCAACTAACTTCAAAGAAATGGAGGTTGGAAGATGGAGGAGGAGAGCTTTTACATCAACACATGGAGTAGCTCTCTTACACAAGAACATATCTCACTCATACTCATGAGTTTG
The DNA here is from genome assembly GCA_963693085.1 of Alisma plantago-aquatica. Taxonomy (NCBI): domain Eukaryota; kingdom Viridiplantae; phylum Streptophyta; class Magnoliopsida; order Alismatales; family Alismataceae; genus Alisma; species Alisma plantago-aquatica. The sequence continues at coordinate 570,496,325 of OY856412.1, forward strand.
ACTTGAAGGTAGAGAGAGAAAGGGGCTCAAAGGCTTAGAACACTCTCAACTATGGTAGAACTAAGTTTGCAATGAAAGAGCATCCTTGGAATGAACTCCAAGTGTCCTATATATAGCTGAGGGTGTTGCTTTGAGTTAGGTGAACCCTTGGGCCGAAATATAGCTATTTTCCTTCAAGAAAACTTCTCTATTTGCGATCAAATAACCCACCAACGGTCACATCACTTTTTTTTTCTGCAAATTCCATACAGTGCAATCGGTCGAGTTTGAATAAAGGTAACTCGACCGATCAAGTAAAAGACAAAACTGATATTCAAACGGTCGGTCGAGTGTGTCCTGGGGAAACTTGACCGATCCCTGAAGATCCTTTTGGTCAGCCACTTGTCAGTCGAGTTCTGTGTAAACACAACTCGACTGATGCTATCTTCAGAAAATTGACTTAAGGATGATCGGTCTAGTTTTAAGGCTGGGAAACTCGACCGACCAAGTGCCTGAAATCAATTTTCTAAATTGCATCTAAAAGTGATCTAACATTGGTGTTTTATGTCCCAACAATTTTCTCACCTTAATTACAAGTCAATTCATCATTACAAGTGATTACAAATATGTTCTAAGGTCATTTACATAGAAATCCCAAAATGCACACTTGTAGCTATTTTGACTTGAACTTGACCCATTCTAGGGCTTTGGATTTTGGATCATTTTCATGTACCTAATGCCTGCAAACAATCTTAAACACACATATTAGATACATATGAATAGAATGGTTAAGTCATTATCAAAATATAGGTAATGTATAACCTCTAGGTCAACAAGAACTGTACTTACGATATGAAAACTTTTGTGAATAAAAACTATAATAAAAAAACACAATAGACATTTATTATTATTTCAAAATGTTACATTGTATATGTATAAATCTACAATATTGCATAAGATGCAAAAATAATAATATTTTTAATTTTGGAATGAAATGAATACTTCTTTACAAATGTCATAGTACCACAATTTCTTCAATATATATCTAATTTTTGTACATTACAATGCCAAAATTAGGACCAACAACTAAAATGAACAAAAAATACAACACAAACGAATGTGACCCAGGTGGCCATGGTCATGGGACACATCAGCGTGGTGGTGTTACGTTGATATTCTGCGGCGGAGGAGGTGGCATGGTCATGACACGACGAAACTCGATTGCGGATTAGGTTTGACGGAGATCCTCGATGCAACCTTGGCCTAGAGGCGAGCTGGACCTCACTTCAACTTGGGCGCGCTGCGGAACGACGAGGGCGAGACGGAGGGGGGTGCGGCGGCGGTGGCGGCGACACAACGGCGGCGACAGGAGGCGCAACGACCGCGGGTGGGCGGAGCGAGACAAAGGGGGGCGCGACCGCGGCGGTGGGGGCACAACGACGACGGCAAGTTGGCAGAGTGAGACGGAGGGGGCGCGACGGCGGCGGGGGGCGTAGCGGCGGCGGGTGGGCGGAATGGCAGCGTGAGGGCAATAGAAGCTGGAAGGAATCACGTGAAAATGAGGAAGAGGGCTGGGGTGATAGCTTTTATAGCCCCAGTTCGAATTTTTTTGAACCAGCACCTCTTCATCTTCTAGCACTGTTATTTTCAAAAACTAGCACTGTGCGGACAGAACATTGAGTATACGCAAAAATTAAAAACAGCATGTGTGGCTGTTATTTGTAGCATGGTCTCGAGATTGGGGTGTGAGTCCTGATATATATGATGTGTTCTATATCACTATTCATTGCCTTGCCTCCTAAGTGCACCATCATGCCTTTGCTTTACCAAAAGCCACAGCCACCAGGATGCAAATACGTCTCCATTGCTATACCTTCTCACCATCATGATTTGACCTCGACGGATGGGGGGATGGATCGAACGAACTACCGGTTTCTGTAGATTTTGGCACTGCACTCACCACTAGCAAGCGACTGTGCTACCAATGGGGTGGGAGCAACACAAGGAGGATTTCCCGGATTTATCCGTCCTCATCTTATCACATTATCGAAAGAGATAATACACCCAATTATAATTGAGTGAATCGATACCTCGTTTCAAACATGTCTCCGCATCGAAAGCTGTTTATATATCGTTATTTATCTAAAGCTGCGGTAGCTAATTAAAGTATGTGGTGGCCCTGGGTTGGTGTGGCGAAAACGTATTAGGGTTGGACCAACTGATTCTTTGCTTCTTTCATGCTTGTAATTATTCCCATCACCTCAGGGAACAAATCCCTCTTTCGCTTTTCATGGCCGTGGTGGATTCCATCATCATGTAAGAAATAAATCTCTGAATGCATAATCAGATATGGTTCTTCTGGTCAGAATATCGTGACCTTTTTAAAATGCATAATCAGATATGGTTCTTCTGGTCAGAGCCAAATGTAGTATATATTGTGTATGCATATCAGGAAAGTAGACAGACGCCGATCCCTGTTACCACAAAAGAACTGAATCCCTCCCAAGAAATTGCAGATTCTTGCAGCAAGGCAGCAACACAAAGATTATGAGGCATGGGCAGGGAAGTACATAGCTTTATTCTTATCGTAAATGCCTTTTTATTAAAATTATTAATCTACACCATGCGAGCACCAATAGTTTCTGTTTAAGCTGGCGTGAGCAACTTACTACATAATATATTTGCTTAGGGGAACCCTCTACGCAATATTTTTCACTAGTACAAAACCGACATTTAGTGTCGATTTCAAAACGACACTCAAGTGGGCGCCGCTAAAAGTCGAACTCTTTAGCATCAGTTTTAACACCGACGCCATAACCCTTCATACCACCAAAAATGCACTAGCAAAGGCACTATAGGCGTCAGTTATTTAATAAAACCGACACTATATTCAGGTCAAAGACGTCGGCATTTCACAAAAATCGACACTATATAACTCTTCCCGCAACCAATAAAACGCGACAGCAAGGGCACCATCGGCGTCAGTTTTTATATATAACCGACACCCATAGCCACATAGACGTCGGTTTTTTGCTAATAACTGACGATGTATGTCTTTGTTGTCGGTTTTATACTAATAACAGATGTCTATGTTCTGATTTTTTTTCTTATCAGTTTGCATGCCTGCTGTATGGCTGGTCAGCAGGATGCAGAACCTGCAGTTCAGTTATGAACTGTAAGTTTACAACATCCATTGATATCAGCCAACAAAATGTCACAAACCTGTAAAATCAACAAGATGGACAATATTATATATGGATCATGTGAATCACACATATGTATAAGCACATTTAATCATATGATTCATCACACACATGTATAAACACATTTAATCACATGATTCATCACATACATGTAGAAACATGTAGTTCCATCATCATCATCATCATAATATAGTTATGAACATGCAGCGGTGTTGTTGTCTAAAACAGTAACTAAACAAGGGGGTTGTTGTACCCCTAAACATGCGCATAAGTAAAATAACTAAGAGAGAGACACTATACTAGATACATAACTTAAACAATAACAACATAGTATGAAATTAGCAATCATCATCATCATCATCGTCATCGCTATCCTCTGTGGAGTACTCAAATCGGACCAGATGATCGGGTGTCTCGTTATTGATGTTGGTTATCCAAACCTTGATGGTATTATGGCCAACCGGACGAAGAAAAATCTTGTCACTACGGCCCAATAGCATCTTCCGAACCCACTCACACCAACGGGATGTGGATATAAGATTCCCATCAACATCATACTTAACCTCGATAATAGAAGTTGAAATTTCAAAATTTAGGGTCACTTCACCAGCCGTGTACCGTCTTCCATTTAGATAACGTCAATATTTAGGTATAGTGAGTTGTGCTAATGAACGATCGTCTAGAATGATGTCCAACTGTTCTTCAATAGAAAATAGTAACATTGGGGTAGAGGCCCAAGCCATTATGCCTACAACAATGTAAAATGTTGATAAAAAGTAATATAAATGTAAGTACTAACAACACACAACAACTATGGGTTATTTTATATTCATGTTGGAGAAATAATTGATGATGATGAGGATGATGAGACTGATAACTAAGTTATTCATTGCACTAAGTTATTCATTGTATCTGTTAAAATATCTACTCTAATCCTTACATTAGCCATATATGTCAAACTAGGGCACCATGTAAGAGATACTAATAAAAGCCCCTTCTTCCCTCTACTTTTGTGTTTTCCTTGATCCTCATCTCACCTATCCCACCCCTACCCTCCTCCCCTGGCCCTCACTCCTCCCACCTATCCCACCCCTACCCTCCTCACACCACCCTCCCTCCTCACCCTCCCCCTCCCATGGCCCTCCACCCTACCCCACCCCTGCCCTCCTCCCACCCTAGTGTATACCTTTGCCTAGTGCCATCAGTAGATTGGATTAGTCCAAAATTGACGATAATGAAGCTGATGCAGCTGGTAACTCATATTCCATGCGCTGGTTTGGTGTTGTGGATGGTAGATATGGTGGTGGTGTTGGTGGGATGAATAGATCAGGCAAGGAGACCATAGTATCATTATGATCAATGGGGGTGATTGGTGTGCTTCCTATCAAGGCTACACACTAGCCAACTAAAGGTGGCTAGATGCAACCCTAAGGGAAAATAAACGTGTGGATCTTTCAAAAATTATAATCACACTAACAATATTCAATCACAATACCAAATAGGTCACCCGCAAGCGCATGAGGTACTATTGTAGCATAGGAAATGCAAGAGTAGGGGTCGATCCTCAGGGACAGAGGGGGCACTAGAGCTAGGTTAGCGTTGGCTACGTTTCTAATGCAGAGACTAGGGTTGATGGGTTTGTTTGGTTGTTAAACTAGGTGAACAAGCAAGTAAAGGAAAAATGAAATCTAAGTTATCACAAACCCTAAATTATCCTAAGCAAGAAAGTCTAAGGAACTAGATTAAGAAACTAACTAAATAAGAGAAAAGGTTAACTAAACTACACTAGTAGAGAAATTAGCAACTAATAACTAAATTAACCACTAGTGAGAGTAAGAACCTAAGTTAACACTAAGGAGTTAGACTAAGAAATTAACTAGATTGAACAAAAGCAACTAAACTAGACTAGCATGAACAAGCTAAGAAGGAAAAGTGGGTTTTAATCAATGAGATTAGGTAGGTGGGCCGTTTAGGTATGTGGTTTGATATTAGTTGGGGGGGGGTCTCACCATAGCAAGAAATTATCACCATTCTATCTAGATTACCAAATCAAACAACATGGCAAGTGCTAATAGAATGTACCCTATATTACTAGTTGGAGAACTAGGGTTAGATGTAATTCTAAGTAGGATTTGTCAAGTCTAGGTCTCTAGGGTAAGTGGTATTAGGGCAATCGAGAGATAAGGGTAGAAATGGGAGTGGAGATGAGGGTTTTTCACCTCATGCCACTAGCCATCTAGCCTTTAGAAAGCCCTAGGAAATTGCACTAATCACACTTACACCAGCCACTTAGATCTCACACTCACTTATAGGAGGAAGGATGTGTATGTAGGAACAAAGGGGGATAGCTAGGGATCCACTAATTGGACCTAGGATCCATCCCTAAGATTGGCCACATACACTCCAATTCCTCCTAGAAGCTAAGTGTTATCAAACATCTTAAAGCAAGCAATCCATGTTATAAGCACAAACCACATGTAATAAAATAGGAAATGAGATAGAAGCAAGAAGCAATCATCATAAATAGAAATTATGGTATCAAAGTCACATTTTAACTGCAAACAACCCACCACTAGGGGCTTAGCTAGACATGATAAAAGAAATGACAAAAGAAAGGGAAAGAAGGGGATAGAACTCCATAGATCTTGAAGTAGGAGACTCCTTCTTCACTTCCTAGCAGCTTGGGGACATCCTCTCTCCTCAATGGTGTAGATGGGCATGAGAATATGGGGGATTATGGAAGAAAACCTAGAAATCTAGGTTTCCAAGGTGGAAATGAGGTGGAAATGGTGGATGGAGAGCATAAATGCAAGTAGAATGTGATGAATGCATAAGGAGTGGATGGAGAGGAGTAATGGTAGCTACCCTGGTGTTGTGGCTGCCACCCATGTATATATAGGTGGTGGTGGAAGCACTAGGGCAAGTAGGGGTATTGTTGGAAAATCAGTGCAGAAAATGGTAGGGTTTAGGTGGAAGCACGACCGTGGTGGGTAGTAGTGGGAACGACAGTGGTGGTAGGGAATGACCGTTCGAAGAAAATGGCAAAATCATAGGTTGATGAGGTGGAATGGAGGTTGGTAGCATGACTGTTCTGGGCAGCATGACTGTGGTGGGAGCTACGTAGAACGGTTGTGCTGAGTAGCACGACTGTGGTGGTGGAGTTTGAGACGAGGTCGTCCCCTTGAGCACACACATTCTGTTCTTCGTCTAGCACAATCGTGGTGGGTAGCATGGCTATTTTGGGGGCTTCATAGCATGGCCATACTGGGTAGAACGACCGTGGTGGCTGACTTGTTGGAGCTTGCAAAATCTGGCCATCAACCTGTAACTTTGTGTAATTACCAGCACGGTCGTTCCTTGACACCACGACCGTTCTGGGGTCTTCAAAGGCCAAAGTGCCTTCCAATTCATTATCAAAGGACTTCATTGCTTGATGTTGAATATTGGCCATTAGGGGTAGGTTGAGGGAGCTTTGGGGCCTTCTTTGAACCCCTCCATGGGTGGAGGAACCCTAGAACTCCTTCATTCTCTATCATCCATCCAAAGCATGGTCCAAGTACCTAAAAATAATGCAAAGAACGTCCATAAGTACATTTGACAGTAAACACATATTGGGGGAATTAACTTGCAATATAACTTGTTTAGATGTGATAAAAGTACAAAATGGCACAAGATGGAGCCCTAAAATAAGGCTACATCAGTGATCTTGATAAAAAGAACATTTCATACTCATGAAAGGTGACATATGTAGAGATATACATTCTACCATAGTTAGGTTCAAGACATTTGTATCCTTTTTTAGAACAAGGATAACTGAGAAATATTGTTTGGATAGTGCGAGGGGAAAGCTTGTCAGCCTTGGGATCAAAATTATGAACGAAGGTAACACAACCAGAAACCCAAGGCAGTAGAGGGAATGGTGTGGATTGAGGGTAAACAATGGAAAAAGGAGTGCGCTTCCTAAGAACAGAGTAAGGTTGGTGAGTAATAAGAAAGCAAGCGATGAGGACCGCATCAGACCAAAAAGAATTAGGAAAGTTGGCATGAATGAGAAGAGAGTGTGTAATGTCAGTAAATGCTAATTTTTACCTCAACAATGCCATTTTATTTTCGATAGTATGCACACGAGCGTTGATGAATCATCCCTACATCACAAAAAAGGAGGCGACAACCTTTTGGGTATACTCAAGAGCATTGTCAATTTGAAGAATCTTAATGGATGCTGAAAATTGAATCAAAACCAACTTGTGAAACTTATAAATTAATATAAAGACTTCATCACAAGTGAGAAGTAAATCCATGTCATTTTAGAAAAATCATCCACAAATGTAAGAAAATAGTTATAACCATTGTAACTAGTGGTCCTGAATGAACCACAAACATCATTATGAACCAAGTCAAACATACAAGATGGTTGTTTACAAATATGGGCTGGGAAGTACACATGATGGTGTTTCCCTAGATGATAGGCATTACACTGAATGGAAGAACAAGAAGATAAAGAACTATCTAATAGTCTAAACTTGTCTAAAGGTAAATGGCCATGACGTAGATGCAACTGAAGTGGCATGGAGGCAATAAAGGTTCATGGTAGGTTAGAGGGTGGGGTGGAGAAGTAGTAGAGATCACCAGAGCGTACTCCCTGCCCAATCATCATAAATTCCTCCAATCCTGTAAAATAAAACTAGATGGACTAAAAGTTACAAAACATTTGAGAGAATCAATAGTTTTTTCTACATACATCAAAATGTATGGAGAGTTTGGAACAAAGTTGATAGAAGTTAACTTGATGTTAGAGGAGATAGGAACATTGCCACACTGAGTTACTCATTTAACCGACCCATCCATCATGGTGATAGAGGAGTGAGGGATAAATGAATTGGATGTGGTTAAAAGATGGGGCATACCAGTCATATGTTGAGTCAAACCTGAATCCATAATCCAGTTAGAACTTGGAAGCAAGAATGGATGCCCATAATTTACCTTGAGAAGCGGTGGCTAGGTGTAAGGACCCTGACCTGCGTTTAGGGTTTACCCTGTTTGTTTTTTTTAATCTTGGTTCTTTGGTGATTGCTAATCACCTTTAAGTGGTGATTAGGGTTTTGTTATGCTTTGTTGAGAGTTGAGGGGGGGCTACTTGCAAATAACCCAAGTATAGGGTTTTGTGTGCAAATTGGACATCTTGTGAGAAGTTTTTCCCTCTTTGATTCCTCTAGGGTTGAGAGGAAGGCTTGGGCTTGTTGTTTGAGTTCTTTGGGCCTGAGTTGAGCTTGTTTGGGCCTTGAGGTGCCTTGGTTGGGCTTGCTTGAGCCTTGTGTCGGCCAGGACCTGCTTTGTGTCGCCCAGCAGGCTAGTGTGTCGCCCAACAGCTTATCTGTGTCGCCCAACATGATTTGTTGCTTGTGTCGCCCATGTGGCTTGACCTTGGTTGGTGACACTTGGTGCCTAGCTTGTACAAGTGTACCATGCCTTGCTAGTGTGTTGGCTTGAACCCTAGGACAAGTGTCCCTTGGGTGGATGACACATTGCATGGTTGTACCTTGGTTTCTCCTCCCCTTCTTTCTATATAAGCAGCTCTTCTCCTCGCCTTAGTCTCTTTTGCTCTTTTGGTCTCCCCTCCACCTTGAGTGCACGATATACCTCTACATCTTGCTTGGGTTGGCCGATACACTTCCTTGGTGAAGCAGTGGTGGCCGATACACCTTCTTGGATCAGCTTGGTGGATGATATCCCTGGCAGCTCGAAGTGCTTCTTCTTCCTTGCTTCAAGGCGGGTTGCATAGTTTCTATCCCTAACTCCTTTCCTCTCGTTATGTTCTTGCTCACATGCTAGTAGATTAGTGTACCTTGCTTTTGTACCTTTGTTGGCCGATATGGCTGTGATGGGCAGAAGGCCTGACGGGTGTCAACCTTGGGTTGGGCGATATCCTTTCTTTGTTGGTGTGTTGGACGATATGGCATCCCCTTGGATGGACAATAGGTATACCTTTGGTGAACGATAGATGAGTAATTCCCTTGTTTCTTCTCATGGACGTTAGGCCTTAGTATCTTGATGGACGACAAGGCTTGTTTTGGTGATTAGTTTGGGTTGCACGGCATGCAACTTGGTGCTGGCCGATAGCCCTGATGGGCGTTATCCTCTTGAGGCTGTGACGCGCGATAGAGCAAGGTGTGACGGCCGACAGGGCCTGGGGTTGTGACGGGCATCACGCCCCTTTCCTTGATGTATCGGCCGTTAGAGTAGGAGGTGTTGGTAGCACGTTTTGTGGGAGTCCTTCTCTCTCCATCCTTTCTATCTCCTGGTGGTTTTCCTTTGTGATGACCTGGCCGCTTTGGGAAGAAGTATCGAGCGTCAGCCTAGGATGGGCGATAGGCCTGACGGGCGTCATGCCCCTTGAGCATCGGCCGGCAGAGTAGTGACGATGGGCGTTGCCCGATTTACATAGGGTGCCCGGCACCCCTCTCTGACGCACGATTACCCCAGTAACGCTGTGTCGCGCAGCGTTGCTGCTCTCCCTCTTAGTCAGTCATTTTGCTGTGTTTGGGTAAGGGTTATGAGAAGTTCTAGTGAGGGTGTTGTGATCCTATAGTAACAGCCTTAGTGATAAGGCAGTAGTTAGCTGTGCACCAATAAACGATGGTGGTGTCTTGTTAGTAATAACAACAATGAGATGATGCCTTACTCATAAGTAAACACAATAACGATGTAATAATATAATGTTGCTGATAACTAAGATGATGGCGATGCCTTGCTAGTAGTGGAAGCATTAGAAATGATAATAATGATGCTTAGTGACAGCTACATTAACAGTTTGCTCAATGACATAGCAATACATATACTAGTGGATGGTGATGCTGATAATATTAATGATGGTACCAAGAGTAGTAATGACATGCATAATGTAAGTCTTATGCTTAATTGTTAATGGCAAGGATAACTGGTAGTTGGATTAATGGTTGCTTAGTGATAAAGGTAATGATTTTGGTAACAACAGTAGTTGCTTTGTATACTCAACATAATTGTTATATAAAGTGAATACCTTGATTGTTTGTATAATCCTAAGATAAGGGTAGGCATGATTATGGTATGATGTGCTTAACAAGCTTGATCACCAAATAGTGTAATTTTGATAAATAAATTATCTTGAATGATAGCCATGTTAGCAAGCATATTCCTTATGATGAATCTATGGTTATTGTGTATCCTAACCATGCAGGTGATGTGTAGCCATGAAAGGGCTACACGACATTTGTGATGAATAACATTACCTTGATATTTGTTCTATGAGATTATATATGTAATGTGTTGGTCCCATGATGATGATGTGAGCCTTGAGAGGCAGTGACGGTACATGATGAAGGATTGATATCCTATGGTATGTGATGATCCTTGATATGGATCTGGATGGTTGGCAAGAGGCCAAGTGGTAACATGTGATGCTGGATCTTTGTGATGGATCAGGTTGATGAGGTTTCAATAATAATATAATGTTCTTTATTCTCTGTTACATCTTGCATGTTATATAACTTGGTTGAATCCTGCAATCCATCTAAAAGATACTAATTAATCACAGTGAAATCATATCATGTAGTTTGCCCTGGCCATAGATCCATCATCGTCAGGACTGGGTGATGGTGAAACAAGTTCTCCTACGGGTTAACCCGGAGCGCATATTGTTGAATATGTGAGGTTACTCCTAGCCTAAAGTAAGGAGGTAAGAGTGTAACTTCGGTTACAGACTCAGATACATATATAGAGCATGGTGAACAGGCCCATGGCTCATGATATGTGATGTGAAGAGCATGAATGCGTTCATGGCTCAGAGCACGGTGATCAGGCCCGTGGCTCAGTTGTACTAGCGCCGAGAAATGTACCAAGGCAGGCTAGAGTGAGGGTCGCCTATGGAGCTGACCCAGTGGCTTAGACCACTTCAGCATGTGACTACGGTCCTGCTTGTGTTGTACTCGTGTACTGACCACGAGGTGGGAGGTTGTGGAGTCCGGCTCTTCCATTGACCTTGTATGGCACCAGTCTTGGGCTTCGCAGCCAGAGGTTGGATTTGAATGGTATGATTCAAATCCTCGGGGCATACTAACACATAATACAACAGTTTAGTATTTACTGCATAGGTTAAACACGAAACATTGGTTGAGGCCTTGTTTGTGTAGATAATTATGGTATATCTACAGGTACTTCTATATTCATCAGGTTTGTGGTAATATGCCTTGTCTGGATAATCAGGTTATGTGATATTGTATCTCATTTTGTTAAACATGTTCTGTTGAGAGATATTTTGTACAGCTGGTGAGCTTGTCGGTAAGAATAGCTTTACTATAAATATATACATATATAGACTGCTCTTGTTGTACCTACTTTTAATTACCTGTTGTTGTAGCTTAAGCTCCTGAGGTTCTGTAGTTGCGGTGGGAAGTTATGTTTCCCGCTGGGACAATTGTTCAAATTGTCTCACTCCGCTAGTTTTCAGGTGGTCGAGGTAGACGTGGTCGTGGTCGTGGTGTTGCGGCCGAGTAGCCTGAAGAGCAGTAGAAGGCAAGCGATGGATATGCTGTTGTTTTGGTTGTTTGGTAGTAGAGTCTAGAGTCATCCCTGTACTCTCAGGTCCTTGGCAGTGTTTTGACGTTGATTCACGATGAACGATCGATAATGTTTTGTATATCCTGTTGTTGGCCGGATGTGGGCCTCCGTGTATATGAACATGTGATGAACCCATGCGATGAATGAACAGCTGTTTCAGTAAGCTGTGAACACGTATCTGATTCCGTGTATGTATATATATGACATGTTTCTATGCAGGATGAGGACTGGAAAGTAATAGTTTCACAAGTTTATATGTTTCCCCGCAATCGGTTTTAATTAACCCATATTTCCATAATCTGTGGTTATGGTGATTTCTGCACGTTTTCGCGTAACACCTCGTTATCTTTATGATAATGGGATGTGTTGCCACAAGTTTTTGGTATCAGAGCTTTAGGTTCGCTGAGTCTACAGGGATTTAGAACTAGGTTGAGTCTGTTCTTATGAGTTTTCCAGGATTTCTTACATATCTTCTACCCTCAGTGGAAGAAAAGTCAAGATGTCTGGAAACCATGAAGAACACTCTGCTGAGTATAGTGATGCTGCATCGGTTGATGGAGTAGATGGACAGGCACACGAAGATCGGGTGCCTGAGGTCCCCCAACCTAACCCAGCCATTCTTGAACATCCTTCTTACCAACAGCTTATGGGGCAGTTAATGGCTACGATGAATCTCATGGTTGAGCGATTACCAGTGCCTCCTCCGCGAGCACAAGTTCCCCATGGAGAAGCATCGGGTATTGGGAAGACCTTCGAGCGGCTTCGCCGAGTTGGAGCTTCGGATTATGTTGGAACTGCTGATCCGGCGGATGCAGATCTGTGGCTGACGAGTCTCGAGAAGGCTTTCCGGATCCTCGACATCCCTGAAGCAGACAAGGTAAAGCATGTTGTCTACCTTCTGAAGGGTAGTGCTGGTCAGTGGTGGACCATAGAAGAAGAGAAGCGGCCTGGTGAGGTGATCTGTTGGGAAGTGTTTCGACGCGAGTTCGTCACCAGATACTTTCCCAAGACGTACCTAGATGAGAAGATCAGTCAGTTCGAGAAGTTGAGACAAGGAATGATGAACATTACTGAGTACGAGGCCAAGTTTATGGACCTGTTGAGGTTTTGTCCTCACATGGAGACAACAGACGAGGAACGGATCAGACGTTTCGAGAAGGGTTTGAGTGCTGAGCTGACGACACCAGTTTCTACGTTGGAAAACAGAGAGTGGTTTGCTACGTTCGTGGAATCTGTTCGACGGATCGAGAGGTCAATAAGGGAGAAAAGAGAGTCTATGTCTCTTAAAAGACCTGCTCAGTTTCAAGGAGGAAGGTTTGGTGGCTTTAAGAAGCATAGGTTTCCGACACCAGCAGTGATGAGAAGCTCTGGTGTGCCGTCTTAGTGGTCTCCGAGTAAGGGGAAAGTTTATGTTTCTTCACCGTCTAAGGTGCACAGTTCAGCTTCTGTGGCAGTGACAGGGCCAGAGAGGCCACGGTTTGAAGATAGGGTGTGCTATCTCTGTGGACAGACCAGACATCTCAAGTCGCATTGCCCGAATAGAGACGTTGAGGTGACGCAGCAGTCGAGACAGAGTTTTCAGAGGTCAGAGAAACTGCAACCCAGTGGTAGCAGAGGACGTGGACGCGGTCTAGCGTCTCAAGCTGGATCGTCTGCTCAAGGAAGTAGATGTCGTGGATAGCAAATAACGACTCGATTCTATGCCATGAATCAGCCAGAGGCGATAGTCAACCCGCGAGTGGTGACAGGTCAGATGGAGTTATTTCATTATGATATGTCTTCTTCTTGCTTTATATCTATTCTGGTTGACCCGGGTGCTACACACTCTTTTATCGCCTATGGTATGTTTGAAAACTGTCATTTACCTGTTAGTTGTAAGAAGGATAGTTTGTTGTTAGAAACCCCTCTTGATGGTTCTTCTTTGCTTTGAGAAGAGTGTCCATCTTGTGTTTTGTCTTTTTCGGGACATCGCATTCAAGTGGATCTTATACCACTTGATATGTATGGCTTCAATGTTATCCTTGGGATGGATACCTTAGAGAAGTATAAGGTTGTCTTGGACTATGGTTCTAAGCAGGCAGTGTTTGAGGTCGCTGGAGAGAAGTGGATCTTCCAGGGAGACAGGAAGATTCTTCCGACATGTTTGGTATCAGCTATGGTGGCAGACAAGTTGTTACGACAAGGATGTGAGGCGTTCCTAGCTCACGTGGTGGATACCATTGTGGTTACCAAAGCGAAGGGTCCTAGTCTTGAGGAGGTATCTGTAGTTCAGGAATTTGCAGACGTGTTTCCTGAAGAGTTTCCTGGTGTTCCTCCACCACGAGAGATTGATTTCGAGATCAATCTGGTTCCAGGAACACAGCCAGTTCACAGTCAGCATATAGGATGGCTCCAGCAGAGATGGCAGAGTTGAAAAAGCAGTTGCAAGAGTTGTTGGAGAAGGGTTTTATCAGACCGAGTACGTCGCCGTGGGGTGCTCCCGTGTTGTTCGTTAAGAAGAAGGATGGTTCGATGCGGTTGTGTATAGATTACCGGCAGTTGAACAAGGTCATGATCAAGAACAAGCACCCGTTGCTGAGGATAGACGATCTGTTCGATCAGTTGCGTGGTGCTACAGTGTTTTCAAAGATCGATCTACAGTCTGGATATCACCAGTTGAGGATGAAGGCGGATGACATACCAAAGTCAGCTTTCAGGACGAGGTATGGTCATTTCGAGTTCGTGGTTATGCCGTTTGGGTTAACCAATGCACCTGCTACTTTCATGGACCTGATGAACAGAATGTTCTGTCCGTTCTTAGATCAGTTCGTTGTAGTTTTTATAGATGATATCTTAATCTATAGTCGGGACAGGCAGGAGCATGAACAACATCTTCGTCGAGCGTTGACTCTTCTTCGTCAACATCAGCTGTATGCCAAGTTCAGTAAGTGTGAGTTCTGGTTGGACAAAGTGGCTTTCTTGGGTCATGTGATATCTGCTGAAGGAGTCAAAGTAGATCCGAAGAAGGTAGAATCCGTTGCGGATTGGGAACAACCGAAGACGCCGACAGAAGTTCGTAGTTTCCTCGGTTTGGCAGGATACTACCGGAGGTTTATCAAGGACTTCAGCGTGATCGCGTTACCGATGACGAAGTTGACCCGGAAGGATGTACCTTTTGATTGGGATGATCGATGTCAGCAAGCTTTCCAGAGTTTGAAGGAGAAGCTGACCAGTGCTCCAGTGTTGATTCTGCCAGAGTCTGGGAAAGGCTATGTTGTTTTCTGTGATGCTTCCAAGAAAGGTTTAGGTTGTGTGTTGATGCAGGAAGATCATGTGGTGTCTTTTGACTCGCGACAACTCAAGAAGCATGAGGAGAACTATCCGACTCATGATTTGGAGTTGGCAGCAGTAGTTCATGCGTTAAAGATTTGGAGACACTATCTTTATGGGGAAGTGTGTCAGATCTTTACGGATCATAAGAATCTGAAGTACATCTTTACGCAACAAGAGTTAAACATGCGACAGTGACGATGGATGGAGTTGATCAATGATTACGACTGCACCATCGAGTACCATCCTGGTAAGGCGAACGTGGTAGCTGATGCGCATATTAGAAAGTCTTCTTCTCTTTCTTCAAAGAAGGCACAGTTGAGTTCTCTGGTATGCCATAGGCGAGATATGTTTGTTTCTCTACGACAAATGAATGTGCATATGGAAGTTTCTTTGTTGTCTAGTCTTTTCTCACAGATGCAAGTTAAGCCTACGTTGAGACAGCAAATCAAGGATGCACAGCAGATAGATGATGCGGTACAGTTGATCAGATCATAGTTCGGCAACAACAAGCATGATGGGTTTCATGAGTCCGAGGATGGACTAGTTTGCTATCGTGATAGGATGGTGGTTCCAGATGCTGATGATCTGAGGAAGTTGGTGCTTGAGGAAGCACATACGTCGATGTATGCTATGCATCCAGGTGTCACCAAGATGTACCATAGTCTGAAGGATTTGTTTTGGTGGTCCGGTATGAAGAAAGATGTAGCTGAGTTTGTGGCTAGATGTGCAGTTTGTCAGCAAGTGAAGGCTGAACATCAGAAACCGGCAGGTACGTTGCAACCTTTGCCGATACCGCAGTAGAAATGGGATCATATAACCATGGATTTCATAGTTGGCCTACCCCGAACAACTAGGAATCATGATTCCATTTGGGTGATAGTGGACAGGTTGACTGAGTCTGCCCATTTTCTACCAGTAAAGACAATGTATACAGCTGAGAAACTT
Organism: Alisma plantago-aquatica; assembly: GCA_963693085.1. Lineage (NCBI taxonomy): Eukaryota > Viridiplantae > Streptophyta > Magnoliopsida > Alismatales > Alismataceae > Alisma > Alisma plantago-aquatica. The sequence goes on from OY856412.1 coordinate 570,512,359, forward strand.
GCTCGAGTGTATGTGTATGAGATAGTACATTTGCACAGAGTGCCAGCAACGATAGTTTCTGACAGAGGTCCTCAGTTTACGAGTCGTTTTTGGGAACAATTACACAAGGCGTTGGGAACGCAGTTGAGGTTCAGTACAACTTTTCACCCGCAGACGGATGGACAGTCTGAAAAGACTATTCAGACTTTACAAGATCTTCTTCGAGCTTGTGTTCTATAGTTTCTAGGCAACTGGGATGTACATCTGAGTTTGATAGAGTTTGCCTACAACAAAAGTTATCAGCGGAGCATTGACATGGCTCCCTATGAAGCTTTGTATGGAAGGAAGTGCAGATCTCCTTTGTGTTGGTACGAGTCTGGTGAGTATCAACTTTTGGGTCCTTAATTAGTTCAACAGACGACAAAAAAGATCAAAGTGATACAACAACAGTTGAAAGTGGCACAGGACAGGCAGAAGTCTTATGCAGACAATCGCCGATGACCTTTGGAGTTCCAGGTAGGAGACAAAGTATATCTCAAAGTCTCGCCGTGGAAAGGAGTGTTAAGGTTTGGTCGGAAGGGTAAGTTAGCTCCCAGGTATATGGGGCCTTACTCAGTCAGAGCACGTGTTGGAAAGGTAGCTTACGAGTTAGAATTGCCTCAAGAGTTGCACAGGTTGCATCTAGTGTTTCATGTCAGTATGCTGAAGAAAAGTCATCCGGATTCAGATACATTGATACAGCCAGTTGAGGTTGAGCTCGATGCAGATGTGACTTACGAGGAAGGTCCAGTGGCGATCCTTGACAGAAGGATCAAGAAGCTGAAAAGGAAAAACCTGGTTCTTGTGAAAGTTCTTTGGCAGCGTCGTGGCGTTGAGGAAGCCACGTGGGAGCTTGAGGAAGAGATGAGGAGGAAGTATCCCTCGCTTTTCTCTTCGGATTTCGGGGATGAAATCCCTTAAAGGGGGTTAGCTTGTAAGGACCCTGACCTGCGTTTAGGGTTTACCCTGTTTGTTTTTCTTAATCTTGGTGCTTTGGTGCTTGCTAATCACCTTTAAGTGGTTATTAGGGTTTTGTTATGCTTTGTTGAGAGTTGAGGGGGGGCTACTTGCAAATAACCCAAGTTTAGGGTTTTGTGTGCAAATTGGACATCTTGTGAGAAGTTTTTCCCTCTTTGCTTCCTCTAGGGTTGAGAGGAAGGCTTGGGCTTGTTGTTTGAGTTCTTTGGGCCTGAGTTGAGCTTGTTTGGGCCTTGAGGTGCCTTGGTTGGGCTTGCTTGAGCCTTGTGTTGGCCAGGACCTGCTTTGTGTCACCCAGCAGGCTGGTGTGTCGCCCAACAGCTTGTCTATGTCGCCCAACAGGAGTTGTTGCTTGTGTCGCCCATGTGGCTTGACCTTGGTTGGTGACACTTGGTGCCTAGCTTGGACAAGTGTCCCATGCCTTGCTAGTGTGTTGGCTTGAACCCTAGGACAAGTGTCCCTTGCGTGGATGACACATTGCATGGTTGTACCTTGGTTTCTCCTCCCCTTCTTTCTATATAAGAAGCTCTTCTCCTCGCCTTAGTCTCTTTTGCTCTTTTGGTCTCCCCTCCACCTTGAGTGCACGATATCCCTCTCCATCTTGCTTGGGTTGGCCGATACACTTCCTTGGTGAAGCAGTGGTGGCCGATACATCTTCTTGGATCATCTTGGTGGACGATATCCCTGGCAGCTCGAAGTGCTTCTTCTTCCTTGCTTCAAGGCGGGTTGCATAGTTTCTATCCCTAACTCCTTTCCTCTCGTTATGTTCTTGCTCACATGCTAGTAGATTAGTTTACCTTGCTTTTGTACCTTTGTTGGCCGATATGGCTGTGATGGGCAGCAGGCCTGACGAACGTCATCCTTGGGTTGGGCGATATCCTTTCTTTGTTGGTGTGTTGGACGATATGGCATCCCCTTGAATGGACGATAGGTATACCTTTGGTGAACGATAGATGAGTAATGCCCTTGTTTCTTCTCATGGACGTTAGGCCTTAGTATCTTGATGGATGACAGGGCTAGTTTTGGTGAGTAGTTTGGGATGCACGGCATGCAACTTGGCGCTGGCCGATAGCCCTGACGGGCATTATCCTCTTGAGACTGTGACGCGCGATAGAGCGAGGTGTGACGGCCGACAGGGCCTGGGGTTGTGACGGGCATCACGCCCCTTTCCTTGATGTATCAGCCGTTAGAGTAGAAGGTGTTGGTAGCACGTTTTGTGGGAGTCCTTCTCTCTCCATCCTTTCTCTCTCCTGGTGGTTTTCCTTTGTGATGACCTGGCCGCTTTGGGAAGAAGTATCGAGCGTCAGCCTAGGATGGGCGATAGGCCTGACGGGCGTCACGCCCCTTGAGCGTCGGCCGACAGAGTAGTGACGACGGGCGTTTCCCGATTTACATAGGGTGTCCGACACCCCTCTCTGACGCACGATTACCCCAGTAACGCTGTGTCACGCAGTGTTGCTGCTCTCCCTCTTAGTTAGTCGTTTTGCTGTGTTTGGGTAAGGGTTATGAGAAGTTCTAGTGAGGGTGTTGTGATCCTATAGTAACGGCCTTAGTGATAAGGCAGTAGTTAGCTGTGCACCAATAAATGATGGTGGTGTCTTGTTAGTAATAACAACAATGAGATGATGCCTTACTCATAAGTAAATGCAATAACGATGTAATAATATAATGTTGTTGATAACAAAGATGATGGCGATGCCTTTCTAGTAGTGGAAGCATTAGTAATGATAATAATGATGCTTAGTGACAGCTACATTAACAGTCTACTCAATGACATAGCAATACAGATACTAGTGGATGGTGATGCTGATAATATTAATGATGGTAGCAAGAGTAGTAATGACATGCATAATGTAAGTCTTATGCTTAATTGTTAATGGCAAGGATAACTGGTGGTTGCATTAATGGTTGCTTAGTGATAAAGGTAATGATTTTGGTAAAACCAATAGTTGCTTTGTATACTCAACATAATTGTTATATAAAGTGAATACCTTGATTGTTTGTATAATCCTAAGATAAGGGTAGGCATGATTATGGTATGATGTGCTTAACAAGCTTGATCATCAAATAGTGTAATTTTGATAAATAAATTATCTTGAATGATAGCCATGTTAGCAAGCATATTCCTTATGATGAATCTATGGTTATTGTGTATCCTAAGCATGCAGGTGATGTGTAGCCATGAAAGGGCTACGTGACATATGTGATGAATAACATTACCTTGATATTTGTTCTATGAGATTATATATGTAATGTGTTGGTCCCATGATGATGATGTGAGCCTTGAGAGGCAGTGACGGTACATGATGAAGGATTGATATCCTATGGTATGTGATGATCCTTGATATGGATCTGGATGGTTGGCAAGAGGCCAAGTGGTAACATGAGATGCTGGATCCTTGTGATGGATCAGGTTGTTGAGGTTTCAATAATAATATAATGTTCTTTATTCTCTGTTACATCTTGCATGTTATATAACTTGGTTGAATCCTGCAATGCATCTAAAAGATACTAATTAATCACAGTGAAATCATATCATGTAGTTTTCCCTGGCCATAGATCCATCATCGTCAGGACTGGGTGATGGTGAAACGGGTTCTCCTACGGGTTAACCCGAAGCACATATTGTTGAATATGTGAGGTTACTCCTAGCCTAAAGTAAGGAGGTAAGAGTGTAACTTCGGTTACAGACTCAGATACGTATATAGAGCATGGTGAACAGGCCCATGGCTCAGGATATGTGATGTGAAGAGCATGAATGCGTTCATGGCTCAGAGCATGGTGATCAGGCCCATGGCTCAGTTGTACTAGCGCCGAGACCTGTACCAAGGCGGGCTAGAGTGAGGGTCGCCTATGGAGATGTCCCAGTGGCTTAGACCACTTCAGCATGTGACTACGGTCCTGCTTGTGTTGTACTCGTGTACTGACCACGAGGTGGGAGGTTGTGGAGTTCGTCTCTTCCATTGACCTTTTATGGCACCAGTCTTGGGCTTCGCAGCCAGAGGTTGGATTTGAATGGTACGATTCAAATCCTTGGGGCATAATAACATGTAATACAACCGTTTAGTATTTACTGCATAGGTTAAACACGAAACATTGGTTGAGGCCTTGTTTTTGTAGATAATTATGGTATATCTGCATGTACTTCTATATTCATCAGGTTTGTGGTAATATGCCTTGTCTGGATAATCAGGTTATGTGACATTGTATCTCATTCTGTTAAACATGTTATGTTGAGAGATATTTTGTACAACTGGTGAGCTTGTCGGTAAGAATAGCTTTACTATAAATATATACATATATAGACTGCTCTTGTTGTACCTGTTTTAATTACCTGTTGTTGTAGCTTAAGCTCCTGAGGTTCTGTAGTTGCCGTGGGAAGTTATGTTTCCCGCTGGGACAATTGTTCAAATTGTCTCACTCCGCTAGTTTTCAGGTGGTCGAGGTAGACGTGGTCGTGGTCGTGGTGTTGCGGCCGAGCAGCCTGAAGACTAGTAGAAGGCAAGCGATGGATATGTTGTTGTTTTAGTTGTTTGGTAGTAGAGTCTAGAGTCATCCCTGTACTCTCAGGTCCTTGGTAGTATTTTGACGTTGATTCACGATGAACGATCGATAATGTTTTGTATATCCTGCTGTTGGCCGGATGTGGGCCTCCGTGTATATGAACAGGTGATGAACCCATGTGATGAATGAACAGCTGCTTCAGTAAGCTGTGAACACGTATCCAATTCCGTGTATGTATATATATGACATGTTTCTGTGCAGGATGATGACTGGAAAGTAATAGTTTCACAAGTTTATATGTTTCCCCGAAATCGGTTTTAATTAACCCATATTTCCATAATCTGTGGTTATGGTGATTTCCGCACGTTTTCGCGTAACACCTCGTTATCTTTATGATAATGGGATGTGTTGCCACACTAGGTGTGTAGAAGAACCAATAGTAAGTAAATCCTCGACTTGCCAATATGAAGAGGAAGAAGTAATAATGTTATTGTGGAGGGGAGAATCCCCATAATATTGGGCATCTTGGCGAAGGCATTCGTATTCCTCATAAGATAATGAGACATGTGAAGTTTGAGAAAAGGCATGTGATGGAGGAGGTGTACGACCAATGGTAGGGGCAGGTGCTTGAGAAACATGGGCAGAGCCTTTGACACATCCTCTCCCATAGTGTACTAGATATCCATGCTTTGAGTGATAGACATCTTCAATGTGGCCCAATTTGCCACAATAAGTGCACTTTGAGTGTTGAAATCATCCACGACAACGATCTTAGGCCGTTGCAGCCATTGCTAGGGGAGTTTCAGATTTAGTAGTAGAAGAAATGTGAGGAGCAATCATTTATGACTGGGCCATGCGTGCATATTCTTGGTCCATGGAAGGAAGGGACGCACCAACTCAGAGTAGTTGTCGCATAGTAGAAGAGAGAGAATGAAGCCCATTGAGGAAGTGCCTGGTGAGAAGAAATTCTCTTTCTTTAGTGACCTCTATAGAGGTATTCGGGGAGAAAAAGTTCAGTTGGTTGGATAGGGCATTCATTGCATCATAGTACTTGGACAGGGGTCAATCCCCTTGTTGTTCAAAGAATATTTTGTCCATGGCATTGTAGATGTGCAAGTAATTGTTCTCTTGAGTGAATAAGTGCTCCATTTCATCTAACACTATTTTGGTGCACTTGTTCCACATGTACTTGACAACAATGTCAGGCTCGATGCACCCCCACAGCCAGGAGAGAACTTGGCTAGTGCAAGTAGTCCAGGAAGTATCTGGTACGTCAAGGGCATCCTCAATGATAAACTTGAGTTTACCCTATGATTCAAGAAATGTCTGAACAACATTCATCCAAAGAAGAGAGCTATCATTGTTAAGCTTAACGACAGAAATATGCGGCATATAATTGTAAACAATAGTCATTTTAGTAGCATCACCCATGATGTGGTGAGTAAGATACCGGATAATAACACAATACAAATAGAAAAAAACTAGAATGTAGCACGATACAAGTAGAAAGTATCATAATGTAGCACGGTACAAATAGAAAGTAAAGTTATCAGAATGTAGCATAGTACAAAAGAACAAAACAAAAGAAAAATACTATTGGAATGGAAATCCAGTAGAAGGAGTGCCACTACCAGAATGGATCTCAGTAGGAAAGTAGAAAGCACTACTGGATTAATGACACGATAGGATAATGAACATAAAGTCCCCAATTTTTAATAAAAACACTCAGCCATGTGAATTAGGGGAACCACGTGAAGAGGAAGAAAAAATAAATCTTTGCCCTTTTTTGTTTTGGTGCTGTATAGATCAGCACATGGTCTTTTTTTTCTTTCTCTTTTTTTGTTGTTGCTTATTCTTGTGAACAATAACTAATTGCTGCAATTATGAAATGATTTATTAAATTAGAAAAGAATTGCCATAGCCTCTGTATATCCTTATTACCAGCAACAATTGAAAACGTGGATGACCATCCACTAGCAAGCAGAAGCAAGGAAAAGAATGGATTCCACTATTGCGATCCACAGAGAATTTTATGGAAAGCGTTGATTAGATGGATGGCGGTGATTATCTCATGGACAATTGGGCAAGAACCAATGAACAAACTGGATAGGACAAATGATCCATAGATGATCTTACACGTCGCCGACCTTGCTTGGGGTTTCGTTGAATTCTACACTATTCTTCAGATCTAAAGTCACAATGCTAGCAACTGTCACTAGGAAGGGGGAAAGACAGAGGGTTAGGGTTGAGATGCTGCATCTAATACCAAAGGATTCTATCTTCCACAAAACAAATAAGGGTGTCTAGTCTCTTATATATAGGAGCCACATAGTACATGGGACAAATTGAGAAAAGAAAAAATACAATGCGCCTAAGTCAAACTAATAAAATATGCTAGCATACAGAAATAAAATATATGTTCCAATTGCAGTGGCAACAACTCTTTATCCATTTGCAATGCACTGTTTGACCTCACCCTTTGTTAAATGCCTACTTCTTTTTAGATCTTGCAAATTTGAGCATATGTGAGATCCACATGTGGTATTTAGTACCAATGATGAAGAAGTAGATAAATTTATCTAAATAATGTAAATATCTGAAGTGGAGATCTCTATCCCTTCCTTCTTCTTCCTCAGTTTCTTCAGATAGAGAGGGCAATTTCTCTTCCAATGCCTAGTCTAATGATAGTGGTGACAATTGCCTCCCTTGTTCACCTCCCCCTTTCTTTGAGTGCATAAGACTTAGTCTTCTAAAAAGCTTTAGAACTCTTATTAGATTTTCTTTTTCCCTTGGTCTTCCCCTTTTCTAATCATCAACATAGATTAGGGTTTGTCCTTCTTGATTTGCACTTTAGCAATCCTTAACATGCCAAGAAATTCTAACAACAACTTGTCAAAATTGTTCATGTTGTAGTTCGTGACGAACCATCTATATGACTCCAGAAATGACTACAAAATCACATCTATGTCCAACTCTTGACCCAAAGGAAATCCCAGCCTATCAAGGTTCTCCACATATCCAATAAGCTTGAGCACATGGGGACCTACAAGATCTCCTTCTTCCATGTTTCACGTGAAAAGTGCCTTGAAGACATCATATCTCTCCTATTTTGCCCGATCTTGGTACATGTTCTTAAGATGTGTTACCATCTCAATAACATCCATATTCTCATGTTGTCTCTACAACTCACAGTTCATGGAACACAACATTAGGCATTGGCCATCCATGACATCCTCAAAGTGCTTCTTCTAAGCATCTTTGTCAGCCTTAAGCACACTAGGAGTAGGTTGATCTAGCTCTTGTGTTTCTAGGACATAGTTATTATGATCTTGTGCGAGAACAATTCTCAACATCTTGAACCAGTCATAGAAATTATTCGCATTTAACTTATCCTTCTCAAAGATCAATCGCAAGGAAAACATGTTGTTTATCGTCATTTAGTTCTATAAGAGAAATTTACAGTTTGTGAAAAACATTTTTTATTTTATTTGATTAAAATAAAATTTGATGATATTTAATTTAGACCTTTATTTAATTATCGCTCCCACTCTTTTGCTCAAATTGATAACTCCCACTTATCAATTTAGAAGAATGCATCATACCGTCTTCTAGTAACCAAGATCTATATTTTATCAAATCATGAGTTAGCTTTAGTTGATCACCCCCAACTTGACTGTTTAGGTAGATAACTTTTGTCAATTGCATCTATATGCAATTCTGGGATAGATGGTGTCCACAACTCTTTATTAAAATTTTACAACCTATTCCTAGCTTTGCTGGTAATACAAGAGACTTAAGATAATATTAATGCTTATCACGTTTTGTTAGTAATATTCTATGTTATGCTTTATCTTAACCTTAGTGACCTTAAATACTTGTCTGGGCAACTCATAATCATGACTTATGCATACTATAAAGATCCAAGTTGGGGTTAACATAGCATTGACCCATACTTGTGTGCAAGAAGAGAGTTAATAATATTAGAGGAAATAATTAATAAATGATTTTTTATTTTTTGATATTATCAAAATAATATTGTAGGATTGTGGAGAATTCGATTACAAATCCAAAAGATAGGAATGAACTAAATTGGAGTTAAAATGAGAGAGTTATGCCCTTTTTAGTAAGCATGTATTGAGGACCACAACCGACATTGCGTCAACACCGCGACCGCGATGCTGCGTCGACACCACGACCGCAACCCGTGGTCTACACCACGACTACGATGCTGCGTCGACATCGCGACGCTACGTCGACACCGCAACCGCAATCGACGTTGCCCAGGACAACAAATCGTAGAACGATCTTATCTCGAGCTATGCTTATCCGTTTTCAAAGAAACAAAGTGCGTTGGAACTGAGATTCAATCATCCAACATCCTACATCTTGCTCCGTGAGGGGGAGACTTGGAGGGCAATTTCTAGGGTGAGTTTTTGGGAAGAATGTGAAGAATAGCAGAAATCAAAAGGGGTTGCTATAAATTCGTTTTGGTTAGTAGTTTTAACTGTGGATTCCTTGTTCTCTTCACTCCCCCTTGATTGAAACCTTTGATCCAGTGATTTGGAGGTTTGGTTTAACCTCTAATCTCATCTTCTACCTATAGTAGGCCCCATTTAGGGTTGAAAGGAAGAAGAAATTGCGGATTTTTCCTAGGATCTTGATATGGATTTGAGATCTTCAAAGATGGGCTACGTTTTTAGGGTGTTTTCACACCTTAGGGTGAGTGGTAACTTCCTTTAAATAGTAGATTGCACGAAAATCAGTTTAATTATTAATAATTTTCAATTGATTAGTATGCAAGTACAACCTTAAATGGTCGATTTGATCTAGCTTTTGCAAGTTGATATGATATGTATTATTTATCTGTTATAATGAATTTCATATTATGAAATCACATTAGAAATGATTGCAATCCATCGAAATGAGATTTCTTAAAGTAATTGTAAAGGTTACATGAAAATATTGAAATCTAAGATTTTCGACTATGGCTGAAATTGTTATATAATCAAATAAAGAAGTTTTCCTAGTTGAATCTCTTTGGTTACAAATGATTGCTTTATTTGTATGCGTATTACATATATGTCAGATAACATCTTGGATTTCGTTTGATGATATCAATATTTTCTTGATATATATCAGTAAGGAGGGTGAAACCTTAAATGAATGGAAAGTTGTAGGTTTGCAATTATACATATTGATTCAATGATATTCTTGATTTATGATATATACAATTCTTATGTGAGTTATGTGATAAGTGAATGAGGTAAATGAAACCCTAATGATAGGGTGTTCAGTGAAACACGTATTTTGATATCAATGTTTCTCAGTTGGAGATGTGGTGATGCTTAACAATACGATTGTTGTAAGTGTTATCAGATGGTTATGAAATGAATGGTTTACAAATTTGAATAAAGATATGTTGATGAAGAGTGAATTAGACATGTAGATTCCCTAAACACTGTAGAATCCTCACAGGATGAGTCTTGTGCTGTGAGGAGGGAACAATTTCTCGACTGGAGGTATTCCAGATCGAGGTAAGCCGAAGCACACCAGTAGGGTGTGGGGGTCTTGACCAGTAGGGTAGACTCCTTATAATTATGTGGTACCTAACACCAACTGGGGATACCAGTGGTACCTATGTTACTTGTTGAGTGATTAGTGGTCAGTACGTCCACTGATACACAATAAGCCTGAGGGCTTTGACTCACCACCTGAGTACCTAGGTTGAGAGGTGGAGTATGAGATATCTGACTGCTCTTATTAGCTACCTAGAGGCAGACGTACCGAGGCCCACTATAGACAGGGTCTTACTCAAGATATAGGCTTAGGAACCTGAGCATGCTTCTAATCCTTGTATAGTGAGGTCGAAGCTTGCTGCGATTCTTTCACATGTTGTGGTACACCTCATGTGGGTTCAGGGCATAATAAGTTGAATGAGAGGTTAAACAAGTGTGCACAGTTATTCAATTATTCATTTTATATTTTTGAATTATTAGTTCTCTTTGAGATTAATCAAACATGTTCATATATTGATTCACTCTTGTAGATATCTAGAGTATCCTGTCATATTTATGGTTGTCAATGATTAGACTCTTTAAAGCTTGCGATTGGTATAATTGATGTCGGTTGCTCAAAAGTATATATGTAATTATATCAGTTCTTTAAACTATTTCTTTGAAGTACTCATTCACTAAGCGAGTAGGCTCACCTGTCTACTCACAATTTTTAGGGAAACCACGTGGACTTGAAGAAGGTCAAAGCATCAAAGTAGATCTACCACATGAGTTAAGTATAATATTAGTTAAGTTCAGTCAGTCCCTGTCACTCTAGGTCCTTGTATAGATGTGAGAGAGTTGTAAATGATGTTTTGTATCTTTGTTTCCTTAATAAGAGAGAATGTATCTGATTATCATGTTGTATGTACATGGAAGTGTGAGAATAAAATGAATGTATGGATGTATATCATTAATGTTAAGATCATATTAGAGTGATCAAAGTTTAATTCTCTTGTAAACTTTGTTTATGTGATTGGATGCGAGAAAACAAAGAGTTTGAAATGAAGAGAAAAAATATAATAAGGAGTGAACTTTATATTAAGTAAAATCTTCAAAGTTATGCCCTAATCTCATTATTAGTGGTAATCTTGGGATGCGGGTGTGACAATATTTTGGTATCAGAGCTTAGGCTGATTCGTTAGGGACCATTAGGATAGAAAGCTAGAGTTATAAGTGTGATATATAGTAGTTGATGTGTTAATAGCTCTGGGAAGTCTGGGTATTTGGATACCCTGGCCCGATATCTGGATACTTCGATTGACTGGTATCAAGCTACTCTATCTATTCTTATCTGGATGCCCTGGCCAGGTATGCAGAGGAAGGATGGGCTAGAGAAAAACCCTAGAAATCTTAGGGTTAGGAGACCAGAAAGTAATGAAGGAGTAAGAGATTAAACATAGAATGTGATACAACTCTTGCTTTATATTTCTTATTTGATTGGAGATCAATAGAAATGCTCTTACAGGTATGAATTAAGATTATCAGTTTGTAGAATATATATGGCTCTTTTATGTTGTTATGTATGATGAAGTGATTCAATTATTGTTTATATTCTTTGTATCAAGTAGACCAGAAGTTATGTTTAAATGAGTTTGCCCTAAGTGGATTTTCTTTCCACATGTTTGATATTAATAGGAGTTGGTTTTTCTTGAGTAGCTCTTGGCTTCAGGACTGCAGGTTTGGCCTGGTCCGGCTGGCAGGATGCATTACTGAAATCTAATGACTCCTATTAACAATATAATAAAAGTAGACCATGGATAAATTAGACCCACATCATAGTGAGAATGTTCATACACTAAGATGTTGAAACATATGGGAAAGATTAGAATGGCTAAGAATCAATTGGAATTGATATATAAGATCAAACTTTGGGGCCTCATATGAGAAACCCTTAATTGGGAATAAAGGAACACGACATAAGGTTCAAATTAAGTTTAATCATTAGTATTATATGAACTCTAAATATGAAATATGGAAAAGATATGAGAAAAGTATGTAAGGGCCAAGATAGTAAGAATCAATCATGAGGAATGGATCATATAATCGAGTACAATGCTTTTATGTACTCCAAAGCAAAGGGAAAATAGAAGAAAAGAGTTAAATATTACACATAGAATTGAAGAGTCTTCAGAAGAATTAAAGTAAGAGAATTCGATGAACATATAATTGATAAGAATAGAATAACAAACTTAGTTGAAATAAAGAGAAATGTAGAAATGATGAGCTTGGTTAAGGAATGAGGGTTATGATATAATTGAGAGCATGGAATGTAAACCTTTATTATGAAGTTTAATACATTCATCCTTACTACCTTTGGATTCTAAGTCTCTATAGAACAACAAATTGGTTTCTAAAAGAAGAACAAAAGTGTATCTTAACAAATGAATAAGTCATACAAAGATAGACTATATTCAGGAAGGAAAAACATGATTGAAAGAGAAACTAAGTTTGACACATGCATGAGTCGTTTGATTTAAAATGAATGGTATGTAATGTATTAAACATGAGATGAAACTATTAGAGAGAATATTGATTTTGAATTTCAACTTCACATTATTAGAAGGATAAGTAGAAACATATGCAACATGGTATACATGATCATACACATGAATAAGTAACATGATCATAAGAGAAAAGTAGAAGTTAAATATGACAGATGGAAGAGTAGTATATGGTAAGAAGATTATGGAAAGTAATGAAGGGTTTAAAACATGATGGAGTAATATAGATTATAAAAGAAAGAGGTAGGTAGATTCAAGCAAGTTCTAATTATTCAAGTATCCTTGTCGATAACTAATTAAACCTACATACAAAAAATGTATTAAGGGAATGTCTGAAGATAAGAATTCTAAGTCTCAGAATCATCTTCTCTTTCATATCTTCCTTAATGAGAGCAATGTGGAATGAAAATGAATCATATATGATGCATAACCACCATGGTAGAGATATCTATTGAATGTAATAATGACACACACTATGATGATGAAACCCTAGGAAGGTAAATTGAGAATGTAATCTATCTGAATGGCCAAGTAAGAGAAAGGAAATTTAAGTGATAAGATAAGGAACACTTTAGTAAAACTTGTGAGATCCAAAGTTTGAATTTCAAATTAAGGGAGTAAAGTCACATCACAATAATGTCATGCTACTGATAAGGACCAAACCCTAGAATGTTTAGAGTTTTAGTAGTTCAAGGTATGTCACTAGTGATTTGACCTTGATTACTAGCATCTCTATAAAACAAGATCACACAATTTGCACTATGAGAAGTAAACTAGAACTGATAGTAATACTAACTAATTTGAAAGGTTGATGAACAATATGAAAATGATTCAGAGAAAAGGGTAATAAATAAATTTGAAATGTAACAAGTTTGTTTTGAACAAAAGGAGAAGTGCAAGATGAGCAAAGTGGAATCTAAAACAAATTCTTGCAGTGATATCAAGAATGATGAATAATCTATTCTTACCTTGTATGTTTCAATTTTAGGGATGTTTATTCTATATGATCAAAATGAGAAGGATAAGTAACAAGAAGTAAGTAGTAATGAATGAGGATATAAGAGAAAACAACGGCTTTCAGTAATATGTGAATTTGTTTTTAGAAGTGTAATTTGTTGAAGGTATAATGCGAGATGTAAATTGGTTCTACATATGATTTCTGTGTACATGTGCAAGCAATATGTTAATTAAAGGTGTCTGATAGTTGTAGTTATTCATACCAGTATTCCATCTTAGTATTGTACAATTATGGTATGGTGATATGGGTTGAATGATGATGGAGAAAATGGAGGGTTACCCTGAATAAGGTAGTCTTACCTATTCATTCATATGAATAGAAGGGATGATAACCATATTGTATTGATATGTAACCCTAATGAGGTATAGATTGTTATACCTAGCTATAATATAACTAAGTGATGGTAATTGGGTATGAATAGTCCTTGAATGACTAATACAATCATGGAGTACGATGTTACCGTTGTTGAAACCCTAGTATGATATAACACAATGGTTACACCTTGGTTTATTTGTGGGTTCATACTTGAGAATAGTATGGAATGTGATGGTGATGCTTCACCTTATGCATCCATGATCCAACGGGGATGCAGTGAGTAAAGGTTTGGGTATAAGTGCTGATTAGTAACATTAATATAATTTATCTTGTTGAACCTAACTCTAATACAAATAGATAAAGATGAGTATTCATGTTTAACATTCTTATATGATGGAATAATGGTAGAATAACCTCCTTAATATGATCGTAACCTTAATATGTTAATAGGTTGTTATCATAGCCACATGGTTGATACTTTCTTATAATAAACCTATACATTATGTATATGATGAGGGTTAATCATATCTAAATTCCTTGCATGCTGATGTGATAAAGAAAGGTTCTTAATGTTAATATAACCATGGTATGATTATTTATGAATATCTCCTAGTTCATTAATGCAATATCGTGTTGATCTAGTGTATTATATGTAAGTGATGTTGTTGAGCCTTGTTATAAGGCATGCAAGATAATGATGATTTTGCAGGGAATAGTTTGATTGTCTTAATGACCTTTGGGAATGGTTGAGCCCTGAATGTTGTGTAATCCTCTTATTTTAATAAGGGTTGATACCCTGTGATATTGTGAAAAGGATTTATATCTTGTGATAGTACGATTACTAGTGTGGTCTTATGAATGACAAGTGAATACTACCATGTGATGATGAGATGATAAATTGAGTTTTACATGTTTTATATCTTTTAAAAGTTGTGATTCCGGCCAGAGTAGCCCAGCTGGTTACAGCTCAGTAAGTTCAGATGAAGGACCCAACTTCGAATCACGCCGAAGGTGCTCTGTGAAAAGTAACACGAATTTGATTTGGCGTGGGAGGGGGATGATCGGACCACACCCTCTCAATGCCCTGAGAGTTTACGTTGTCTGGGGGGTCATGATTGTGGCACTTCTACGGGGGCGTTTCTCTCATAAATCAAATTAAAAAAAATTTGTGATTTGAATAGGAACAAATGACTCAATGTTGAAAATAAAATTCTAGACCGTAGTATTCGAAAGCTTAACAGGAGAGAGATATCCCTAGTAAAGGTTCTTCGGAGGAATCATGTATAGAAGAAGTTACTTAGAAAGTAGAATCGGAGATGATTAACAAGTATCTTTTCTTCTTTTAGAAATTTCGAGATGAAATTTTTATTAGAGGGGGAGAATTGTTACAACCCATTCCTAGCTTTGCTGGTAATCCAAGAGATTTAAGATAATCTTAATGTTTATCATGTTTTGTCAGTAATATTCTATGTTATGCTTTATCTTAATCTTAGTGACCTTAAATAATTATTTGGGAAACTCATAATCATGACTTGAGCATACTATAAAGAGCTGAGTTGGGGTTAACATAGAATTGACCCATACATGTGTGCAAGAAGAGAGTTAATGACATTGGAGGAAATAATTAATAAATGATTTTTCATTTGATGATATTATCAAAATAATATTGTAAAATTGTAGAGAATTCGATTACGAATCCAAAAAAAAGAATGAATCAAATCATAGTTAAAATAAGAGAGTTATGCCCTTTTTAGTAAGCATGTATTGAGGACTGCGATCGACGTTGCGTCGACACCGTGAACGCGATGTTGCGTCGACACCATGACCCGCAGTCTACACTGTGGCCGCAAAGCTACATCGACACCGCGATTGTGACGCTGTGTCAACACCATGACCGAAGTGCTTTGGAACCGCGATTCAATCCTCTATCATCCCAGACATCTCGCTCTGCAAGGGGGCGACCTGGAGGGCGATTTCTGGGGTGAGTTTTGGGGAAGAATGTGAAGAATAATAGAAATCAAAAGGGGTTGCTATAAATTCTTCTTGGTAAGTAGTTTTAACCATTGATTCCTTCTTTTCTTCACTTCCCCTTGAATGAAACCCTTGATCCAACAATTTGGAGGTTTGGTTTAACCTCTAATCTTGTCTTCTACCTACAGCAGGCCCCGTTTAGGGTTGAAAGGAAGAAGAAATTACAGATTTTTCTAGGATCTTGATATGGATTTGAGATCTTCAAAGATAGGATACGTTTTTAGGGTATTTTCACACCTTAGGGTGAGTGGGTACTTCCTTTAAATAGTAGATTGCATGAAAATAAGTTAAATCGTTAATAATTTTCAATTTATTAGTATGCAAGTACAACCTTAAATGGTCGATTTGATCTATCTTTTACAAGTTGATATGATATGGATTATTTTTCTATTGTAATGAATTTCAGATTATGAAATCACATTAGAAATGATTGCAATCCATCAAAATGAGCATTCTTAAAGTAATTATAAAGGTTACATGAAAATATTAAAATCTAAGATTTTCGGCTATGGCTGAAATTGTTGTATAATCGAATGAAGACGTTTGCCTAGTTGAATCTTCTTGCTTACGAATGATTGTTTTATTTGTATGTTTATTACTAGGGGTGATAAAATAATTGTCCAGACCACAAAATTGGAATGGACTGCTCAATTCAGTCCGGTCTAGTCTGGTCCATTTTGAGTTCAGTCCGGTTCGTGGTCCAAGAGTTTTAATGAGTTCGGTCTTCGGTCCGGTCTGGACCGCAGACCGATTTTTATATAAAATTCATGTATATTTGAAGGTGTATTATATAATAACTACAAATAAAGTACATATATAAGCACTACTAGTATAAATGTTTGATACTAAAGTTATATAATTGTTAGAAGTGACTAAGATTATTAACTTTGTACAATTAAATAAGTTGTAAAATATGTAAAAAAGGATGATTACGGTCCAAACAATTCATTCTGGTCCTAGCACAAAACGGTCTGGTCCTGGTCCAGTCTGCGGTCCATATTTTTGTCAAAATTTGGTCCGCAGTCCATTCTGGTTCGGTCTAGTCTGGTCTGATTCTGGATCGATGCTCAGCCCTGCGTATTACATATATGTCAAATAACATCTTGGATTTCATTCGATGATATCAATATTTACTTGATATATATATCAATAAGGAGGGTGAAACCCTAAATGTATGGAAAGTTGCAGGTTTGCAATTAGACATCTTAATTCAATGCTATTCTTGATGTATGGTATATACAATTCTTATGTGAGTTATGTGATAAGTGAATGACGTAAATGAAACCTTAATGATAGGCTGTTCAGTGAATCAAGTATTATGATATCAATGTTTCTTAGTTTGAGATGTTGTGATGCTTAACCATACAGTTGTGGTAAGTGCTATCACATGGTTATGAAATGAACAATTTACAAAGATGAACAAAGATGTGTTGATGTGATGATTGAATTATGAATTTAAAGAGTGAATTGGACATGTAGATTCCCTAAATTCTGTAGAATTCTCACATGGTGAGTCATGCGCTGTGAGGAGGGAACGGTTTCTCGACTGGAGGTAGTCTAGATTAAGGTAAGCCGGAGCACACCAGTAGGGTGTGGGGGTCTTGACCAGGAGGGCAAACTCCTTATAATTGTGTGGTACCCAACACCAACTGGGGATATCGGTGGTACCTTTGTTACTTGTTGAGTGATTAGTTGTCAGTAGGTCCACTAATACATAATATGCCCTAGGGCTTTGACTCACCGCCCGAGTACCCAAGTTGAGAGGTGGAGTCTGAGATATCCGACCACTGTTATTAGCCACCGAGAGGCAGACGTGCCGAGGTCCACTGCAGACGAGGTCTTACTCAAGATATAGGCTTAGGAACCCGGGCATGCTTCTAAGCCTTGTACAATGAGGTCATAGCTTGTTGTGATTCTTTCACATATTGTGGTACACCTCATGTGGGTTTAGGGCATAATAAGTTGAATGAGAGGTTAAACAAGTGTGCGTAGTTATTCAATTATTCATTTTATGTTTCTAAATTATTAGTTCTCTTTGAGATTAATCAAGCATGTTCATATATTGATTCACTCTTGTAGATATCTAGAGTATCCTGCCATATTTATGATTGTCAATGATTAGACTCTTTAAAGCTTGCTATTATTAAAATTGATGTCAGTTGCTCAAAAGTATATCTATAATTATATCAGTGCTTTAAACTATTTCTTTGAAGTAGTCATTCACTAAGCGAGTAGGCTCACTCCTCTACTCACAATTTTTAAGAAAACCACGTGGACTTGAAGAAGGTCAAAGCATCAAAGTAGATCTACGACATGAGTTAAGTATGAGACTAGTTAAGTTCAGTCGGTCCTTATCACTCTAGGTCCTTGTATGGATGTGAGAGATTTGTAAATGATGTTTTGTATCTTTGTTTCCTTAAGAAGAGAGAATGTATCTGATTATCATGTCGTATGTACATGGAAGTGTGAGAACAAAATGAATGTATAGATGTATATCATTAATGTTGAGATCATATTAGAGTGATCAAAGCTTAATTCTCTTGTAAAGTTTGTTTATGTGATTGGATGCGAGAAAAAAAAGAGTTTGAAATTAAGAAAAAAAATATAATCAGGAGTGAACTTTGTATTAAGTAAAATCCTCATAGTTATGCCCTAATCTCATGATTAGTGGCAATCGTGGGATGTGGGTGTGACACAAAATCCATCTTTATGTTTCTAGGTACTTATCCTTATTAAGATCACCTTGTTAAGCCTAATCCAAAAGCCAACATAGTTTACATATATACCATCACACCTCCATGAGATGGATGACGCATCACACGTTGGCGTAACCTACACTTAGTCAAATAACTTTTTCATATGTGTTGCTTGTGGAAGTCATATAAGATTTAATATGTATATTGAGGTATTTTATATAAATACATATACATATCCAATCACCCTATACTTACAATATGTATCATATACTTGTTATAACCGCAATAATAACATAAGCAATGGTTATCGCCATCCTATTGTAATTCCTTGGAGCCACAATGAATTGCTACCATCTAAGGTCTGCACCATATATAGAAACTTGTTGTTCACACCATATGTTGAAACCTATTGTTGATGATGATCTATGTTGGATCCAGTTCGAGCCGATCGGTTCAACCCTTGAACCTGTTGTCTGGCCTCCTGGTCGGTCGGTTGCTCTCACATATCAGTCATCTGGACTCTGGTCCTTGTGATGTCTGGACTCCGCCAAACGGTCGCTTGGGTCACCGACCAATCAGTTGGATCCTCCTATCATTAGCCTCCTTAGTCCTCTAGTTGATCTGTTTGTCTCCGAAACTGGTCGGGCCGTCTGGTGTTGAACGTCTTCTTTGTCATAATAAGAAATAAAACTATCTTAATCATATAAAATATTACATTGTAATTGGGAAATCTCGAGTTACATTTGAGGGGAGCATAGTAGGAAATAATTAATACTTTTACAGATGAAAAGAAGAGAGATGCTTGGTATGAAAATCAAGATATAAATAGGAACAAACAACTATCCAACAAAGAAAAAAAGTCTAGGGGTATAGGGCAAGTCGTGCTACCAATCACTGTCAAAATGATTTTAAGGCAATACATTTTTCATATATATATCATATCGTATAAGTATATTGGGATTGTATGTGGAATTTAATATGATATGCACATTAACCATTTGAATATTCACATCACATGTAATAAATAAATGATTAAAACCAATATCTGATCACATGGATAAATCTCAAAGCATAGTATATTGACGTGGCTCTAATACCACTTTTGGGAAATATGAAATCAGATATGGTAGCGGAAATAAAAAAAATTACTCACCCAATTCTCCATAAAATATTAGATCATGTCAACAACTATGAGATGGTAAAAAGGGTTACAAGGTTATACCTGGT
Source organism: Alisma plantago-aquatica (assembly GCA_963693085.1). Lineage (NCBI taxonomy): Eukaryota > Viridiplantae > Streptophyta > Magnoliopsida > Alismatales > Alismataceae > Alisma > Alisma plantago-aquatica. Next base: position 570,532,202 of record OY856412.1, read on the forward strand.
CCTGGAGAAAGTCCAACAACAATTCCCTTATAATAGTGTGTGCCTTTCTTCAAGTTGCACCTAGACAACTGTCGTTGTCAGACTCCTGGTCGGGTACCAAAAATAGTGGTTGATGGCATCCTCCTAGTGGAACAAGTGCCTCCTCGCCTCTATAGTAGTCCATGAGGACCACCTGGAACTTCTGTCATTCTAGATGAATGGATAGGAAAGAGTTGTTCCTTCTAGTTGACATGATAGCATCAACTTGCTCTCCCACAATTGTCTCTCCTTTGTTGTTTCTCCCTTTGATGGGTAGAACTTTCTAGGGCTGTCTTTGTTACTACAACTAGACAAAAAACAATTGTTAGAGCTTATTTTTGTGTTTGGGAAGCCCCCAATATCCCTCTATTTATAGGAAGGTCAGGGTCATGGTTTCTATTCGATCTAGGAGTCCAAGAGATGTGATTTCATGAACTTTTTTTAACTTTCTATCAATGAAAAGGTCATTTCAATAGTGAACCAATTGGTTGGCATGTGAGTCGATCAGTTCAATTCTTGAATCAATCATTTCACAATATTTCCCAATCACAATTTATTGGCAATTAATATTTGATTAATGCATAACATGACATCAACATCAATCCTTGATCCAATCTCATCGATAAACCAAAATGATTGATTCACAACCTGGGTTGATCGGTTCATGCACTTGAGCTGATCCATTTACTTGTTGAATCGGTCATTTCAGAGTGCAGATTGCCAAAGTTTTTGAATCAAATACTAACACTTTACTAATAAAGTTTAAACATCATTCATGAATAAAATCATATTCTGAGTGCATTCCTCTGTGTTTGACCCTATAGGTCCCAAGTTATGTTGTCCAGTGTATGTTCATAACTATTTTATGACATCACAAGCAATGATTGGTATCTAGCAAGACATCATTTCTATCCACGTAACTCAGTAAGATGGAGAACAACTTCAGTTTACAATCCATGATCGATGTCAAATTGATTGTATAGTTACTTTGTCTTTGATATCCAAATTGAACTCAAAGAATGGAATCGTCATCCTCTTCAACATTCAATCCATGTTCTTTGAACTAGAGCAGACTGTCTGAGATATATTTGAACTCAAGATCATATATTGATTCACATGTGCATGGTCATACTTTTCTCAATCTTTCTTATCAAGTGGTCAGGATATCAAACTCCTGTAGAAAGGACAAATCCCATCTACATCACTCACAGTCATTTTCCATGTTCCATAATGCATCTAAGCATCACCTTTATGGCAACCCTTATTCAAGATCATGTTTAATGATGACAAAGTACATTAGACAACATGTGATGAGTGTAGTGATTTTAGGTCTAAGAACCACAATCACCACCATCAAAACAAGAGATTATTTTGACTACAATTCAATTGTTTTCATGTATCACAATCAAGGTGGGTCTATCTGAGACACTATTCTTTAACATGTATCTTTGTGTTTGATTTGATACCACATATTTTAACTAATGAGATTTTGTCATCAACCAACACACACTCTAGTATTATGTGTTATCACTATCTAGCTTGTTTCCATGATCACATCTGACTAGGGACATAATAAGAACTTATATATTCTTATCATCTATATGATCTCATTGTTCACGTCCTCAACCCAAAGACATACTTCATTGAGTAACATTATTCATTATACATTTATTATATTACATCATTATATCATAACTAAATAAAATAGAATAAATTGTAAGATTTCATTTATTATTAATCAATCGTTTATTAGTTATTCTATTACAATCATCATATGATAGGCCCTTTGGGCATTGATACCAACAATTATTATATAAACCCCTCTAATAATTGTAATAATGTTGTTTGGGACATCCACACTCTCACTATTACCCCCAATAAATTTTAGACACAGATCAAAATTTTGATGTTTCCTAAAGAAGCATATATTGTGTTCCTTGGCCTTCCCAAAACATACTATTGTGCACCTAATAACTGAAGAATTTTTTAATTATAGTGATGATATGGTGTGTATGGATTTGAATTCTCACGTAATAAACAATGGCTACACACATGGTTTTCAAGCAAAGGGACGATGATAGTGACTATATGTTGTTGGTAGAAGAAATTAATTCTAAGATCTTCTTAGCATGTGGTGAATAAGAAATATACTAAAATATGCTTTAGGTATTTGTTTGATGTCCAAATTAAGCAACAAGCAAACTTAAGATCATGCCTATAATGCCATTATGTATTTAGTTTTCTTTCTATATTGAAGTTTAATTGATGTATTGATCTATATTGTAACTTTAGTGCCAATAAATATGCTAAATTATTATAAAACTAAGTATTACTAGTACTTTAATATCAGATATCAACAATTAGAGTTGTTATAAATTCTCATATTTTTTATATTGCCTATGATTTTCAATTAAAAATACTTTAATAGAGTACTCGGAGTGTAGTAACTTATAAGAAAAAGATGATAAGATCATGCCTCATATATATTTAAAAACATAATAAAGTCTTTAGATTGTTGTTATCCTAAATCTTGGACAATGTTGTCATTTACAATGAATTATAGACCATGAAAATTCATATAAGCACCACCAAAATATTTCAATCAGTCAATCTCTAAATCCTATAATTGTTATATTATCATTAGATCCTTACTATGTGTTTTGGTTGTAGATATCATTAATTATGAGACATTGAGGAAAATGTGCTTTTATTCACTCTTTGTTGAATATATGCATTATTCCAATGATTTTCATTACATATGTGGCATTCCCCAAAAGAAGAGTAATAGAATGTTGTCATTCTTTCATATATGTGGTTTGTGTGCTTGGAAGTTGTTAGAAAACCCCATTTTCATTTGCATTCACGGTCTCTCTTCTCCACATAATCCCTTGTGACTTATACACATACTAAAAAATGTCCAGTAAAACTACCTATCCCCAAGCGAGATGCATTGGAAATTGGATCATGATACTAATGGGAAAGGTTTGAGGGTGTGTTGGATAATTATAGAATCTAGCAAGTGATGTGGTTTTCATCATTCAATAATGCATTGGACCTTGATTTACCTACCCTCATGTTGATCCTCCATGAACATATGGAGTGTTGTGGGGAAGTCTTTGTTTCCAGGCTTCAAAGATGGCCCACAACTCCTAAAATATCTACAAAAATGAAAGTCAAATTTCTATAAAGAAAATATGCCATTAGTTATGAAAATTTTTTTAGTGTAGATATCATAAAAAACATATTTATATAAAATAGTATGCTCTACTACAATATCCTTACTATGTTTTTGGGTGTATATATCACAAGGTACAAAAACATGAGAGAAACATGATTCTATTCACTCCACATTTGTATATAAATATAACATGTTTATTTCATGTGCGGCAATCTCCAAGTGCAGAGATATGGATAATTTTTTAGCTTCTTCTTATGTAATTGTGTACTCAAGGGTTTTTGGAACACTGCATATTCATTTACATCCACATGTCACTCTCCTCCACCTCATTTCTCCTCAGTTACACACATACCCAATGTTTTTCAGTAAAAGTTACATGTCCATAAGGAGAGATGATGTGGTTTGCACCATTCTACAATTACATAAGGATGAAATGATGTGGTTTGCACCATTCGACAATTCCATAAGTAGAACTATCAAATAGATGCGCAAGGATCCTACTAAGTAAGGATGAAGAAGAGGTGATATAGATTCTAGAGGAAGAAATGATTTTGGGAGAGGATCATGTCGAATTGGCTCTGATTGCAAGATTGCTAACTGACTGATTTTACAACTATCGAGCAATGAAGAGGACCTTAACACAGGATTGGGCCTTATCAAATAAGGTGTTGTTCAAGAAATTGGAGGAAGGGTTCTTTATCATCTAGTTATTCCACTAGAATGACAAGAGGAAAGTTATTGAAGGGGCACATGGAATTTTGAGAACAAGTTTCTTCTTTTCAAGGAGATTGAAGAGGATGAACATTTAACAAAGATAGCACTACAATGTAGTCCATTCTAGATTAGGTTGTATGGTCTCCCACTAGGGTTTCAATTAGAATGATCACTAATAGGTGGGAGAGGTGACTTGAACAGACTGTGATGGTTTGGGTTGGGAAGCCTCCTTAAGAGTCTGGGTACTATTGGATGTTTCAAAGCCATTGAAGAGAGTCCTGAGAGTCTAGAGAAAGGATAAACAGATGATGGAAGTGGAAGTGAATTATAAGAGATTATCATCCTTCTACTACACATGCAAACTTCTATGTCATCTTGATTGGGGCTTCCAAGGGGTAGATGAGGAGAGAGACCATGATTTTCAATGGGGGCCGTGGTTGAAGGCCTCACCCAAGAAGACAAGGGTGATGGTGGATGAAGAACTGTATGGTGAAGAAAACTCTACGAGACGACTCCTCTTTCACAATAAACCACAAGCAGCTGGGAAAGATGATTCTATTGAGATGGGTAAGGCGGTAGACATAAGTGATACATATAATCAATGTTCTAGATAACACAATAACAAGGAAGCAAGGAGTAATGTCTGCGTGTGTCATGAATGAAGGACATAATGAGGAACGACTTAGTGGAAAGAACACAACAGTAGCCAGAATTCATGGAAAATAGGTTGCTACACAAGCCATCAAGGATGTGGAAAGTGAGACTATCATCAGGGTGTGTCTGAGCAAAGGAACGATTCCTACATCCAGGAAGCCATAAGGGAAAAGGAAAAGTCAATAACTTATACCATGGTGGAGTTACTTTGATATTTTTCAAGATGCAAGGATCCTTGAAGTAGCTTCAAAAGTTGAGGAAGATGACTCAGCCATGATAGCATGCCAGTAAGAGTGCCTTAAGAACTTAGCTGACAATATAGGGAAATCAAATGAAGATACGTCAGAAGGAGGGAAACTAGAGCTCAAAACTCCTATACTAGTGTGAGCCTAGAAGAAAAGGGGATAAAAGGGAGGACATTGACAGAAGATGAGGGGAATGAGATAAAAGGAGAAGAAGAAACACCAGGTATGTGTGTATAAGATGAGTCGAGAATCCAGACTTGGGATACCAAAGGAGGAGGTTAAATGGAGCACAACCATGGGAAAAGGTAGAGGGGAGAGGACACTCTTTACATGGAGGTTGATGAGCCAACCGAACAGGAGGAAGATGGAAAAAAACATATAAAGGAAAGCAACATGGGACAAAATAATAAGGGTTGTAAGGCACTCAAGTAGTGGAGGATGGTAGTGGCCAACCCCACAAACAACAATGAAAATCCTAAGTTGGAATTGTCAGAGTATGGTCCGCCAAAACACTATCCAAGATCTTCAATCATGGTGTTGGAGAGAGAGCCCAAAATTGGTTTTCTTAATGGAAACCACGGTTTCAACAAAAAACTAGAGGGAATAGAGAACATGTGGCTTCATTAATGGCATATGATTATCTAGAGTGGGAAGAGCAGGTGGGATATGTTTCTGGTAGAAGGACATTGAAGTGAATATATTATTGAATATTCACAACATCATGTAGAGTGCATCTTGGAAGGGGGAAGGGAGTCATGTAGGTGGAGATAAGTGGAAATTTATGGATGGGCAGACCAAGCTTTCAAGACATGGGACTGATGCGAAGGTTGTCAATTGATTCCATTTTGCCAACCATCTTCTTTGGTGACTTCAATGAGATCCGTTCACATGCCAAAAAATAAGGAGGGCCTATAAAACTGATAGATTCTTATAATAGTTCATGGGATACCATTGATGACTATGAGCTAATGGAACTGGGGTTCACAAGGAATTTATATATGTGTGGTGGGGCAACCAACCTGAGAAGATGGTTTTGGAGAGATTGGATAAAGCAATGGTGAACTCTAGCTAGCACAACATTGTCTTGTCAAGCAAGGTTATCCATCTACCAAGTTATGATTCAGATCATGCACCTATCATTGTCACCACTGATAATGGAGAGAGGAGAAAATAAGAAATACCCAATTTTTCCTCCGAACCCATTTGGGTTAATGAGCCACAGTGTGCAGATACAATAAAATAAGTTGGGAGGAAAGATGGGGACTTAGTGTGCTAGAGAGGATTAAAGTGTGTGGGAAACGGTTGAAAAAGTGGGCAGATGAACATTTTGGAAATATCAAAAGAAAAATTAATGAAGCAGAGGAGACACTCCAAAAATATCAACAACTCCCGCTGGACAATCTAATGCTGAAAAAGTGTACGGAAGCGGCAAAAGATCTGCAATATTGGCATAGAAAGAATGAAACATATTGGTGCACAAGATCCAAAATTAATGAGCTGAAAGAGGGAGATAAAAACATGACATATTTTCATCACAAAGCATCGACTAGGATGAAGAGAAATAAAATTTTAGGTCTGAAAAATAACGATGTAATCTGGAAGGACAAGGAAGAAGATATCAAAGTAATAGTTCTCAATTTTTTTGAGGAACTCTTCAAGATCAGCAACCCAATGGGATTTGAAGATCCAACGATAGGCATTAAAAATCTAGTTGATTACTCCATGTAGAAACATCTTGAAGCTAACTTCACTAACAAAGAAATCTGGGAGGTAGTTCACTCTATGCATCCTAACAAAGCACCTAGTATGGATGGTATGAAAGCTATGTTTTTTTATAAATTCTACCATGTGGTGGGGAAGGATGTTGCAAACTATATAATGGGAGGTGGAAGGAGGAGCGTGATATAGGTGAGGTCAATTCCATGCTAGCAGTCAGGATCCTAGAGACACATGACCCTAAGGAGCTAGCAAGATGCAAACCAATTAGACTGTGCAATGTGATCTACAAAATTACATCAAAGGTGGTGGAAAATAGGTTGAAGCCCATAATGAATGATATTATTTTTGAGAACCAGAGCACCTTTATACCAAACATATTGATCACACACAATGACATTATTGCATATGACTTGTTCTACACTATGGAAAGAAGAAAAGGAAAAAAGAAGGGCTATATAGTGTGTCAAAGGCTTATGATAGGGTTGAGTGGAGTATTCTGGACTATGTGCAACAAAAGATGGGGTTTGGAGAAAGACGAAGAGAGAAGATTTAATGGTGCATCTCGTCTATTAGCCATGCTTTTACCGTTAATGGAGACATGACCAGTGTAATCAAGCCATCTCGAGTTCTACGATAGGGTGACCCCCTCTCTCCTTATCTTTTTATCTTATGCACCGATGATTTTCCTATGTCCATTAATTCTGTAGTTGATAAAAACCTCATCCATGGAGTAAGATCAAGTAGATATGCTCCATGCATCTCTCACTTGTTTTTTTATAGATGATAGTATCCTTTTTTCTAGAGCCACAATTGCATAATGCTTCAAGGTACCTAATATTATCAGCTAGTATGAACAATCTTTGGGTCAAAAAATAAATTTATCCAAAACAGAAGTGACTTTTTGCAAAGGGGTGGCTCACTCATAAAATAAGGAAATAAAAGAATTGCTAAAAGTACCGGAGGTGGACAGACATGCCAAATACCTGGGGATACCGACAGCGGTGGAAAGGTCAAAGAAACATGTTTTCAACTCTGTTCAGGAATGCATCAACAAGAAGTTGTAGGGATTGAAGGAAAAATTATTATCAAAACCAGGCAATCCCCAAATACATTATGAGTGTCATGCAACTCACAAGTGGCATCCTTGATGCAATCAATAGTGGAATTGCTAGATTCGAGTGAGGTACAAAGGAAGGTAAAAAGAAAATGTCATGGATTAGTTGAAATTAATTACACAGACCAAAACACTAGGAGGGATGGAGTTTAGAGACACCAATACTTTTAATTAGGCACTCCTTGCCAAGCAAGTTTAGAGACTCTACTAGAGACATGACAACTTGGTGTACAAAGTCCTAAAATAAAGATACCTTCCTCACTCAACCATTCTTGAGGCTTCTGGAGGACATAACCTGAGTTATATGTAGAGAAGTATATTGAACTCCAAACCCTTGATACTAGAGGGTCTGCAGTGGGTAGTATGAAATGGGGACATCATTGATATTTAGGTAGACCGATGGTTTTTGCATGACCAGGAAATACTAGAGAATCACTACATACAGTTCAACAATGTTAGGGAACTCATGCACACAAACGGACATCGGTGGGGTATAAAACTCCTAGAGCAGTTGTTTCCACCATACGTGGCCAATCAAATAATGAGGATCACATTGGGTTTGCATGGGGCTGCGGACACTTGCATCTGGTGGCCAATGCAAGATGAGAACTACTCAGTGAAAATGAGGTACTGGCTAGGGATGCTAAACACTAGGGAGATGGCTTCCTACCGACAACAAATGGTGAATGAAACATAGAGAATGGTTTGGAAAAGGGGTTGGCCACCCAAAGTTTCTCACTTTCTTTGGAGGGTATGTTCGGGTAGCTTGGGGACTCTTGGTCGACTTTATGATAGACATTGCCATCGGGATGGATGGTGCCCTCTATGTACAGTAGGGAAGGAGATAATCTCACACATGATCCTTCAACACACCCATGTCTAAAACTCTGGATGCACAACCTGAAGGAGACTTAAGATGTTGTACGTTCTATGGCTATGCATAATCCAACTTTGGCGATTGAAGAATCGACCAGTAACAAGGAGGAAGATCGAACTGACAAACTGGTGGCGGCGCTGTGGGCTATCTGGACCCATAGAAACAAAGAGAACCTTTGAGGATACATATCATCACATCCAGTATACATACAAGTCGATGTTGGCTTTAATGCAGGATTACAGGGGGTATAACAAATGGACTACATGGACCATAGAACACCAAGAGAACCACTAGCAACTGTGGAGGCCACCCAAACTGGGGGTAACAAAACTGAACACGGACGCGACATGGAAGGAAGGGGATTTAGCTGGAATTGGAATGGTAAGGCGTGACCACAAGGGACTCCTGTCGCGAATGAAGGAAGTAGAAGGGAGGACGCTGCAAATGTCTCACTCGCGGAAGCGGTGGTGGTACAGGATGGACTGATCGTGAGCAGACGGATGGGCTATGAAGCTATTGTCGTGGAGACAGACTCCATGAGGGTATGGAAGGACTTCCACTCGACAGCCAGGAGGCGTGATCAGCTGGGAATCATCTTAAATGATATTTGCATCATTAGTCAGTCTTTTTCAATTTTTAACTTATCTTATGTTAGTAGGAGCTTGAACCGTGTAGCACATGAGGTTGTTGCATATGCTAAAAGTAGTAGTAGTAGGTTTTCTTTAATGCAGAATTTTCCTTTGAACGTTCAGAATGTAGCTATGGCCGATTTGGGTGGCTAATATAGTAGGCTGGGATTGTAAAAAAAAGGATTATATGGTAATTACATCATGATACTAATTGGAAAGGTTTGCTCCATTGGGATGGATAATTCTAGAATTTCCTATCTAAGTGATATGGTTTGCACCATTAGGCTTGCGTTGGCCTTTGATTTACCTACAGTTCATGTGGAGCCTCCATGGGGTTATGGAGTACTGTGGTGGTGGTGGGGAGCTCTTCGCTTAACCCCCAAATTCTAACAAAAAAGAGAGTCAAATTTCTGAAAAAAATAAGTCATAAATGTCTACCTAAAAGAGTTAACCAATACGCAAGAGCCATATAGATACAAAGTCGTAGAAAGCGCCTCAAACGACAGAGCCAAAGGAAGAACCAGGTAGCATTCCTCGGCCTATGCTCTGCGCACATTCTGACAAGATAAGCTTCAGATTAAAGTATGCAAGAATAAAATTACTATCTTTGGTGAGACAGGACCTCTATAATTTTGTAAAAAAGGAGCATGGAGCGTCCTTGTCGGCTCCACAATAGCAACATGGCAATCGTCGAGCACTTGGGACTAAATCGACAACCGGCGTCCACAGGGACCACCAACTACCAGTTGGGACCCCTCTTCTTTATTAGCTTTGGTCTCTTTCGGAGGAATACGTAGGTTAGTAGAGATCCCAGCAGTGCCTTTGAGTGTAACATACAGCTAGAACGAAGCTTCAGAAGAAAGGGTAGGAAAAAAGAAGACTAGGATGCCTTCAACCCAGTTAGGCTGTGTGTGGTGGCATCTTAGCACCTGCTTGCCTAGGCTCATTTTCAAAACAAAGTTTGTTATGCAGACCTATTTTGAAATCCAAAACGGAACCCCAAACAATCTTCACAGTATAAAAAATAAAATACATTATTTATTTATTATACTTAGTAACATGTGGTCGATATTGTTTGAGGTTCTGATTTGGATTTCAAAGTGGTGTCTACCTAGCATTTCTCTTTTAAAATTCACCGTTCCATATGAAGGAAGGCAGGTTGTGTCATTCGAGAACAATACGAAAAGTTTGGCTATAGTTGAGTAACCCGTTTCGTGTTACCTCTGTGCCCCGCAACCCCAATAAACACACACATTAGTAAAAAAAATCAGTTGCTGGAGATATGTACAGAAGTGGCAACAGCTGCATTGACTGAAAGGGTAAGTACTTATCTTCTCAGAGAGCTATACTAGCATTATTGTTGGCGTGTGATTACTGTCCTGAGGGAGTATTTTATGGCCTCACGAGATCCATGTCTCATATATATATTGCTTCCAAGTTTCACAGAGAATGCAAGGAAAGGACATAATATACTAGCTAAGAATCCATTCCTGTGGTCTTGTGGACACTGTTATTCATTCAATCAAAAAGATAGAGAAGTCCTTTAAATTTGAAGTTCAGATGGATATCTTTGAGCGACATAGATGTAGATATATGCATATATGAAGAAATACAAACAGAAATAAGAAGACAGTAGCAGGAAAGATGAATGAAATGACAGTGAGTTGGATGCAAACTGCGCACATGAGAGCTACTGTCGGAGGCGGTACAGATAGGTGGAGGGTTGCATATGCACAAGTGTCAGTTTACGGGTAAGTGGCCGGCGTCTCATATGGCAAGTTGATTTGGGATCATAATGAACACACTAGACCCGCACTACAAGTCTACAAAAGAGTTTGAATGCGAACTTCGATATTGGGACTCATGCGTCTTTTGCTACAAGATCACACTGGGGATAAATTTGTGGAGAATAGAAAAAAGAAAAAAGAAAAAAGAAAAAAGAAAGAATCGGACCAGTTTCAGCCTAACTCTTTTTTTTAGGTGCTGCTCATATGGTTTCGTTTACTTATCGTCCAAACCTATACGCACCTAAAAATAGACAATTATGATATTAATATTATATAGAATAGATTAATATTATATATTATATATTATATATTAATATTATATAATATATAATATTATATATTAAGACACGTTACCCGTAGAGTTCAACAGAAAACAAGATTAATGTTTTGATTTATTAATATTCAGGCCCGTTTGATCCAAAATCAGATAAAACCTTATTTTTCCCACACCCAAAAAAAGAGAGTTTAATTACTTAAACATATGTTTCAGTTAGAATTATTTCACAGGTGTGTATAACCTTCGAAAATAGAAAGTTTGCCCATATTGTAGAATTCCGCTTACAATCAATAACTCAGGAACTGAAACCTTCAACCCCTTCTTTGAAACGAACTAAAATAAAAAACACTATAGCAAAATAGGGCAACTTAGACGAAGGTTGATTGATAAAATTGACGGTGTGACACAATTAATGGGTGGACCTGTTGATTTTGGTTTCCTCTAAATTATTAGGAAAAACCTAACTACTGGGTATAATGACCAATATACCCTAATCTTATTTCCCTATCTATTGCAGTTGTCTATATTTTGAGTCCGTGCCGGAAAATCACAGCAGACAGACCGCAATGTTGAGAGCGGCGATGAGCAAGGGCAGAATTAGAAAGACACAATAGGAGAGGCTGAGTTTATGGGGGGGGGCTAAAAATAGAACATTGAAACTTGCACCACTTACATAACCAAACATGCAAAGTACCACTCCAACTAGTTATTTCTTTTGTTTAGCATGCTATAAACAATATCTATATATAAATACTATTAGGTATATTTCAATTTAATAAGTATATTTTAGCATTTGGGGGGGGGGCTAAAGCCATGACAACCCCCCAATTATGCCCATGGTGGTGAGTGGTGGCGATCCTGGTAGCGGATGCAAAGTGATCAACGGCATGAATAAGGCGAGTATGGACGGATGCAAGTAAACACTCCATCCACTCCGCGATTAGTCAATCTGCTTACTTCATCATCTGATGTGTTCCTTCCCCTACAAATAAGACTTTTTCCTGCAATCAACATCTGCGTTCATACTCATACACCATCATTGGGTATCATTTGTAGTTGTTGCATCTCACAAATAGAACAATTTTATTTAGGGACACAAAGAGGGGAGAAATTTGTAGTTCCCTAATTTAGATTCCCACAAAATAAGATTTTTGTTTGTTAAGTTAGTCACAACTCTTGACTGATGTATATCATTTTAACAACATGAAATCTTCTCACAGTGGCCTAATAAAAGATATAGATATATCTAAAGCTCTAATCATCTCCCAAATGCCATATATGGAAGTCTTTATACTATTTTTACTCCACTTTTAGCATCTACAAACATAGAAAATGACCTATGTCTAAATTTTCTCCAATTCTTGTGCCATCTTAACATTTATATGTACCTTTCAATTACCTCTATGGGAACTTGACCAAACTGGTTGTTTTTCCTGGACTCATCATAAATAGCAACATGGTCATTCCTAAAAAGTATCCTCATGTTGGAATGTTTCACTACAGGAAAACATGACAAATTAGTCAGATGACCTAATTCAAATTTGTGGGTTTCAAATATCATACGAGAAAAAAAACCTGAGCATGTGTGTAACACCCAGATTTTCATATCACATGAGCGGAAGCATTTTTTTATCATCTGGGAGTGTCACAAACATGATAACCATTGCAATAAAAGTAAATGAAACACTTTACAAAACTATAAAATTGATTCATACATAGATTTTTATCAACATAAAACTACATCATGTTTATGCATAAGTTCATAATAAAAAAGATGTCAATACTCAGGATCATCTAGGTAGATGGCACCCCACTAGATAAGCTTTTAAATATCATAGACCTTTACTTGTTCACTTGATCCGCATCTGCTCCAAATCCTGTGGACATCGCGTCCCCAGCCATGTATTGGGAAAAACAATCATTAGAGTAAGTGGCACGAGTATTCTAAAATGCACATTACTGAAGAGCTAACAATGTTATAAAATATTCTTGGACACTATAAAACTGATAGCAAATGCTGATCAAAATCTGAAAACATAATATCTCTTGACTTCTTTAACTCTTATCTTTCTACTCTATCTTTTCTGGAGACCTATACCATGGGTCTCATGACCTACACCAAAGTGTCTAGGTCATACTTATCTCATATGAATTCCTCTCATCACACTCATGGATGAGATTACAGACATACTCTAATCTAAAGTATCTTTTACTTACGATTTTTATCTGTTTGTGGCCACCATTATACAATAAGTCCTCCTCTATTGACACCGAAGTGTCCTCTATGGTGCAACACACCCTCTGTTGGCACAACGTGCCCTCTGTTGACACCGAAGTGTCCTCTATGGTGCAACACACCCTCTGTTGGCACAACATACCCTCTGTTGGGATAAATGCCCTCTATGACACCCACAGTGTCTGGCGCAGTGCGCCCTCTGTATCGTCCCGGGACTCTCTGGTGAGGACTTATTATATAATGCATTATGTGAATGTTTCAAATTAATTATCTTAAGTCTATATTTACTAAACTCTGAATCTGAATCTATATTTGAATCTGAATCTGAATCTATATCTGAATGTAAACATGTAACTCAAATACTACATAATTGAGATTGGGTCTATAACCCATATCATGTACCTTTATTCAAAATTTGGCTACTCACACAGTGAGTAGTACAAGTCTGAATCTAAATCTTTTTATTCTTAAGTTCTAAACTGACTTCATTGTTGGATTTGAACATGTATTTCATTATCGGGTAAACTTTGTTTTAAAACTCTTATTTGGTCAAATTACTTCACTTATACCAATTATATGATAAATAGCTTAGGAAAAAGGACCTGAAATGCTCATAGAATTACTAGGCATACAAAGTATCTTAAGTCAGGTTCATAAATGTATTTTAAGTACAACATATCTAAAAATATGCATTCTGACAAGGTGGTTCAATCCTTCTTGTTAAATATGATGCTACCCTGAACCTTAATATTTACATAAAAACTTACATGTTAAACCTTAAATATCAGAATACAAATCTCATAAAATATTGTCTTGCAACCTAATCATAACTTAATTTGTCATTATCTTATAATGCCATCATAAACTCATTTTACAATATCTTCTGATCCCAAACATAGTTTTATTAGTACACCATGTCCTAATATTTTCAAATTCATATCCTTACATTGTACTTGTATTCTAGATACTATTTATTCTAAGGAATCTAGTTCTTAGATTTCTACATATGTATGAAATCTTAATGGCATGTTTCTACTTGAAATCTTACTACATAACTATGATTATAAATATGAGAAATTCTAATAACATATGTGTACTTACATTCTTCTTACAAAGCTATTTGAAATCATCAACCAAGTATGGGTACATTACTGGCATATCTTATCTTGAAATCATATTCATTACTTCCAAACATTTCTAAGAAGTCTTATAGGAATATGATTCTTCAACTTTCTCATGGATTTGGTCCATGAGTCACAACTATTTTGAGCAACATATCACTATTTTAGACTTTGGGTATCTACACTTGCATAAATGTAGAAATATGAGAATAATTTGTTTGTAAATCTTAACATTGAAGTCTTAGAATATTAAATCACATAGATCATGAAACTCTTATCAGGAGACATGTAAACATATTGAACATAAACTATGAGTACTCATGTGCATGGACCACTTACCTCTTGTGTTGATGATGTCCTTAACTTAGTCTTGATTTCTTGTCCCAAATCTTAATCACCTGAATATAATCAAAGTTCTATAAGTCCAAGTACATGTTCCATCTTTCTATTTCTAAATCTCAAAACCCCATCCTCCTAATTATATATACCAACTTAGGGTTCTTATTTAGACTAAACATAACTTTAATCTGAAATCACCATAAAATATTGGTGTTGAAATAAAATAAAACTCATACTATATAATCAATATTATCTTTATACTCAAATAAGACATAAGTCGTCTTATGCACTCATATGAACATATAGATCAAAGAAAATCTCAAACATAGTCATATATACTAATATTACTTGACTCTATTATGAAATAAAATTAAAAACCATTTATATAAATAATATCAGACTTAATTAGGCATATATATCACTTATTGTCTCAAGATATCAAAAAAATCATCTATTATTCTAGATAATGGCCACTTAGGTCCAAAAGTACATACTAACATAATAACATAAGAAAAGCCATCAAATCTATAAAAAAGTAATCATATAATGTAGGAATGATCACATATAAAAATATCAGGTCATTTAAAAATCATATCATAGGTGAAATACCCAAAATACCCTTATTAGGGTTTACATTAAAAACCTCATTAAAACTTCATATATGAAAGACTAGGATCTGAATTAATGTTAAACATATCAAAATACATATTCAGTAAAATTTGTATGAATTTATAAAGGCGTTTACTATTTTTTATTAGCAGAACATCAAAATTATATAGTTTTGTCTACCCAGAATATAATAAATAGAAGATATCAAAATCATACTCTGGAACTATTTTATAAGATAGTACACTCGAATAGCTTTCCATAGGTATCTTGTTTGTCTGAAACCGAGATATGTAGCTCAAGATATGAATTTTTTGAAGTTTACCTAGACTTGGCCAATCTCGGCCACTGAGATCTGATCCAGCGGCCCTCGTCTCACGTGCATCCCAGGCTAGGGCCGGCGATTCATCCCTTCCAGTCCGTATGTGTAGACTCAGACAACAACAGAGTACCGCTAGTCCATCACCTCTGGCGAGGATGATCTTGCGCCTGAGGCCGTGCGACCACAAGGGAAATTGTGCCTCGTCTCCGGCCAGTCCCAATCAACAAGGGCGGCGCTACCTCCTTGGCTTGGGCGGTCGGGATCAAGGATCCCTCGTGGCACACCTTCACAGCTTCTAGTAATGGCACCGCCCAACTTCTTCTTCTTTTCTCTCTTTCACCAGCCCACAATCTTGACCAGAACCCTAGCTACAAATCCGTCCAACCCTCAGGGTCTACAAAATTAGGCTTTTATAGCTCTTTGCCTTCCGGATCTTGGACAAGCATCCTCTTTGTGGGGGCTCTGTTCCACCCCCTGTTCTGTTGGGCATGGCTCTACAGTCCGATACAGACTGGAGTCGCCCCACCTTTTTTTTTTTAATTTTTTTCTCCTTCTTTTTGATAAAACTCCAAACTAAAGAAATATTTATACACATCATTCTATAGCTCGGTTTGACTTCAAATTTTGGGATAAATATTTTATTATCATCAGCTTCACATGAGCAAGATTTTAAATAAAAACTAGCTGTACAAATACTCCAAACATGTCTTTTAAATAAAAATATTATAATTACTAATTTAATTACCTAGGCTACTATATACATCAAAACAATCTGAAATTTCTCCCACCATCTTATATTCTAATTATTATTCTACTAAAAATATTTTGAGAATTCATTATGACCATGAAATACTTAATTCTCAATTTGTACTCCAAGGACCTATTTGTAAAACTTAATTGGTCCAACAGGGCTGGAATTGGGCTATAGAGCACATGGCCCATCCCTTAGTATTTTAAAGGATCCATGAGCTTAATTGTATTCCAAACCATGAAAATAAGTCTTCAATTAATATAATTTCTCAATTGAAGCTCATGTATAACACATGTGATCAATATTTCTTTAGTTACATAACATGAAGACCTAAGTTAGGTCTAAGGCTCAAGCCATGAACTGGATTCATCATAATATATATTTGTCACATGATTATACATAGGAATAATTCATTTATATTCATATACAACAGATTATAATCATACACATTCAAGTCATAATGTGTGTATTAGTTGACCAGATGACTTGTATCACAAATTTTGTAAACTTAATTACAAACTTAGCCATGTTAGGTTCATTAGGTCCCCTGGCATACACTTATTAGAAAACCCCACATTAAAGGTTTACATTAGCTATGAAATTGAGGATGTTACAATGTGATAAGTGCTAACTGTATGTTTCAGTCAGTCTATGGATGTTGTCTATGATGTTAAATTTATTTTTGTTTCTTTGTGAGTGTTTTGTCATAATGCATATTTATATTGTACTATTTCAAATACTTTATTGCCAAGTATCATTTTGTATTGAAGTCATGGTATGTCACTCTTATTGACACAAGTTCTTGCAAGACATGTAATTGGTTTACATAGTAGGCACATCATAATTAGTAATTTTCATCTTCTAATCTTCTGTGCTCTCCTAAGATAAAAATATTTTCTCCTTTTCTTCAAAAAATTTTGTAGCTTAAAGTTTCAACCAAGGTCCTATTGTTTGGCTAGCAACAATGCATGACTTGGAAAATACAAGTTAGACCTTAGCCACAGGTCAAAATTGAGCATTGAATCAGTAGAAAAGCACTAAAAAGTGTGTTGTCACGCTATATCTCAACAAATCATAATTTTCATTAGTAATCTCCATGATAATGAAGAATCTTTTAATGTTGTAGAATCCTTCAAGCCCAAGAAAAATCGAATTATGCAAGATATAGCCCAAGCATGCACAATAAAAGCTACGACACCCCCATCGACATTGCCAAACACTAAGCAATAACCAATGAGAACAAATTTGGTGAAGATGACTGCAAATTCAATTAAGAAAAAACCTTCATAAGATTACAAAGATTACTGCTCTCTCACAATCTTACGCCCACAATAGAATTTTTTAACCTACTCTTGTTCTCTCCCCTTTTGGTTATCTTTTTGGCTTCTCGTTTTGACCCATAATGTTGATGCACAATGTTGTCCCGCGTTGGCACACTCAAAGTTACCACATGTTGGAACCCACACATTGTCATATTGTATTATACATCATTATGTATTATTTATAGTACTCCCACAATACTCGATAAGACAGTGCCAAAAAGTAATGTCAACCCACAAAAAATAATACGAGAGGATAAGGCTAATCTATCAAAAAAGATAATGAAGATATAAAGTCCATAATTAATACACAAGAGAAGAGGATAATGCTAAACATAATCTTGGACTCTAAGTCTACTTAATTTTAGACTTTCCCAATATTATCAGACAATATCGAATAAATTAGAATTCATTCCTATTCTTCTTCTATGTTTCCACCCTCAGAAGCTGCTTCCATTACCAAAAGTGTATCACCATGCACCCCTATATGGAGTGTGTGTCTAGACATGGCTGCCAGAATCCTTCATATGAAAGCTCCTCATGTTGTACAGTTTGAGAAATTGTACCACCTCCACTTATGGTTGTAACAACCACATCCTTCACATCTTTATTTCCATTTCATAGGGTTGTACCTTCTTTGAGCCATGCCCATTTGATGGTACTATGTGGTTGGTCCTACCACATCTTCCTCCTTCTAATAGTTGACAACTTCTTCTCTGCACATGTTGAAATTTACAGCCGATTTTGCAGTCTCGCACCAGATCGTCCCTGAGAGTTGAATACACGTAGCACTTTTCGAGTTCATGACACCTGCCACCTATGCTACTGCTTCATCTATGCATCTTGTATTGGTAGATCTCTTGTCAACTGCTCCTCTTTTGGTTAGAAAAATCCAAACAATCGATAGAAGAAGGTAACCTCTGTGACCACTTTCCCCTTGCAAGTAAATAGTATGACTCCATCTCATGTTGATATTTAACAACTAGTGAATTCTCACCCTACTGATTCCATGACAATTTTTCCATCAAGATTTTATACCAGATGGCCTCCAACAGTAGTTGTTGACGTCGTCAAGTTTTTATGTGCCTCCAATGCTTCCTGATCATCTCACATGCACACTCGTTTCATACCAATAGAAGAATCATTTAATGCTGCAGAAGCCTTCAATATGAAGAAAAATCCACTTATGTGAGATACAACCCAAGCATGCACAATAAAAGCTATGATACCGCTATCAACAAGGACAAATACCAAGCAATAACCAATGAGACTAGATTTTGTAAATAAGACCGCATACTCTATTAAGCATAAACCTTCACAAGATTACAAGGATTGCCACTCTCTCAAAATCTCGTGCTCACAATAAAATTCCTCAACCCACTCTTGTTCTTTCCCCTTTTGGTTATCTTTTTGGCTTCCCCATTTTTCCCATAATATTGGTGTACAATGTTGTCTCATGTTGGCACACCCAAAGTTACCACACATTAGAACCCACACATTGACACATTATATCATATGCCACTATGTCTTATTTATAGTACCTCCATAATACTCGATAAGATAATCCCAAAAAGTAATGTCACCCCATGAAAAACAGTACGAGAGGATACAACTAATCTTCTAAAAGGCAATGGAGAGATAAAGTCAATAATTAATAGACAGGAGAAGAGGATAACACTAAAAATTATCTTGGACTCCAAGTCTATTCAATTTTGGACTTTCCTAATATTGTTAGATAATATCTAATATCCCAAAAAAGCGGATAATAGACATTATCCCATTCGGTAATTCAATCATTATTTTCATAATTATTTAAAATTTTAAAATAGGGTGAGAAATTACAATGTAGTGTGTTGTTGTCAGCTTGCCTATTATTTGATTTTTGACATTCATCTTAAAAAACTTTTGGGCAATGTATTCAATTATTATGTCAATTTTCCCTTCATATTAGTCTCTTAAGGTAAACATGCATAAAAATTGGAAAATATTTTTTTTTCTTATGAAGGCACATGATATCAATTATATTAGATACATCTTATGGGCATTCATATCACATTCAAATTGTATTCTTTACAAATAGTTGATTGAATAATTTGTTTACTACTAAATATATCCCTATCAATTTTTGTGTGCGTTTGTCTCCATAAATGATCAATATTTTACATAGTTATCCAAGCCCTCACCTAGGCTTCATCTAGGCACACCTAGCCAAGCTTGAATAAGGTGTGCAAGTCTAAGAGCCTAGGCCCCCTGTGGACCAAGTGCACACACATGGCCATTTAGGACCAATTTATGTCTTTTTGATGTAAAAAATAGGTAAAATTTAGTCAACATGTTGTCAAACAAGGCAATGTAAGGCCATTCTGCGACAAAATTAGGTTCTTCTAAGCTTAATTTAGGTCCATTTATGTTTTGATTGGCTAGGATAAGTCTTGTTAACATCAAATGGGAGTAAATTAGATTTATTTGTTAGCTATAAGAGTCCATTTAGGTGGATCTAAGATTGATTATGTTCCAGAAACTAAAAATATGTATACAGACCTACCTAACATCTATATAAAAATATAAAATAATTTGAAAATTAGAATAATAATAGAACTATAGTTGTAGGCAGCTAGGCATTTTTTGGGGATGCCCAGACATCCTAGGAGGAGGCCTAGAAATTTCTTGATGTTTTCTTATTTCTTATAACATAAATATACAATATAATAAAAATATAATATATATATATATATATATATATATATAAACACACATATAGTTATATATTAACCTATAGGCAATATATGAATCAGTAGGGATTATTAAGATAATATGGGGAGGTGAGATGGATAAAATAGAATTAGAGAATAGAAGGTACATTAGGATGAAGAAGAAGAATGTAGAAACCAATTTGTTACTTGGTGGAGCAAAAAGAAAATACTACTGATAATTTTGATACTGGGAATTAAGAATAGAAATAAAGAAAAAATCATTGCATAGCAGCAACATTGTTGCTTGATGGGGAAAAAGAAGACAAATATAGAAAAGTGGATGGGAAAAGAAGAAATAATAAAGATAAACTGCAGCAAGTCTATAAAGATGACAAAAATTAGACATTTCATTTTTTATGTCAGTTTACCAATAGTAAATCAGTAATAGAGGAGTTACAGTAAATTAATAATAGAGGGTAGTAGTTAATTTGTCAATTAGCAAAGTTGTTTCTTGGTGAAAGAAAAAAAAATGTGGAGCATGTAGTAAATGAGCAATAGAATTCTTGGCACACCTAGGTAATGGTGATTGGCGGCCTAGATAGCTAGGCTCCCAAGTCTCAGAGGTCACTATCTAGACTTTTGGATAACTATTATGTGAATGATAGATTAGTGGATATTTGCAGCCATGGTTAAATACTTTAATAGAAAAGATCTTCATTATAGTTTATATATAGTTTTTTCATTACAAACCATTATAATATAGATCTTAATTGTATTAAGTGATAGTCCATAATTTGTAATGTACTCTACTAATCTTTTTTTAATTATTTTGTTTTTAATTATATTGTACATGATTGTTTTGTGCTTTTTAATGGAATAATCAAGATGCAAAACACATTTATTCAAGACAAGACTTGGATGTATAGATGTAACTCCAAATTTGAGATATTAAACACTAAGAATTTCAATGAGGGTTTGGAGTTTCTCTTAGATTTTTCATTCAAAGATAATTCTAAATCTAAAAATCTATGTCCTTATAAAAGTTTTGAGACTATTATTCATCAACATCTAGATGTTATTTAATATAATGTTTTGAGTAATGGATTTGTTGATTAGTATATAAGAATTGGAAGTATCATGGAGAAAATGATCGTGGATCTAGATTTGATGCAAGTAAAATGCAAAATTTGAACAATGAAACCATAAATATGCTAAATCATATGATGGACAATTATGACGAAGTTGAACAAATCAATAATTCATGTAATAAAGGTCAACAATTTCATGAGAGTGACATTGGAAATTTTTAGTAACTAATGAATGATGCTCACAATCTATATCCTGATTGTCCTATGCCTAAGTTTAATGATGTTCTGGATTTATTGAAAATGAAGTGTGATAACAAATGGAGTATGAAGGTGGGATCTGATGTTTTGGATTTTGGTCATAAAATTATTCCTCCAAATAATACACTTCATCAAAGTTGGTATGAGTGTGAAAAGGTATTAAGTAATTTACATTTGAATTGTAAAAAGATTCACTCTTGTTCGAATGATTGTTTGTTGTATTATGAGGAAAATGCAAAATTAAATGAGTGTCCCAAGCACAAGAAATCCAAATGGACATATGTTGTAAAAAAGAAAAAGAAGGTTGTAGCTGCTAGGATTATTCTTTTTATTCCAAGATTTAGAAGACTTTTTTGTGTATAATTGCAGTAGGTCTTATGACATGGAACAAAAAGACATCACCAAGTAAACTAGAGAAATGAGTCATACTAGAGATATGGAAGCATGAAAAAGTTTTGATAATAACAACCGTACATTTAGTGTTGAGCCTCGTAATGTTCGGTTAGGATTAGCATCTAACAAATTTAACCCTTTCAACATGATAAAGGGTAGTAATCATTCCATATGGCATGTGATTTTGATAGTTTATATTGGGATATACATTTATTAGTTAGTATTTTATTCTCCCTTTAAATTATTTTTTCTTAAGTCTTATGTAATGTGGGCCTAAGTATAATAGGACCATTAGGGTTTGCTATGTACTTTCTTGTTATTTACCCTCCTATTTATAGGAGAGGGATGTACTCTTTTTTTATATAGAAAAATGACTATGCTCACCATGGTATCAAGGTAGGCCAGATAGCAGCCGCAAGTCCTCTCCTTTCCAAGCCAGCACTACTATCATCTCTTCCTCCATCCCCACCCATCATCTTCTCCCTTCTCCACCACTACTAATCACACTAAGGGAGATCAAGTCTCCTTTCTATCTCTATCATCTTCCCAACAAGAGGATCGAAAAAAACTACCTACGGTCTTTCCCCTGATATTATGCCCCAAAGGTCGGTGTCTGGAAAGACATAAGGCATCTTGTTTACGGTCATCTATGACCACCTTATATATGGATTTCTTCACATATTATTGGATATGATTGGATCTTCTCAACATATCTTCATTTATCTTAGTTATCCATAAGGTTCACCATCTATTCTGGATTTTTTTTCTAGGCAAGATCTACTTCTTCGCCATTATATACAACGTGTGCCTTACCTACATGGCGTGTCGCCACCAGTTGTTATGGAAAATGTACTACTATTTGAAGTTTGTGCAAGCAACACGATGTATCTTCTACTGACACAGTGTGTCAAAGACCTTCAGTTCTAGTCTACTGCAAGTGACACGACATTTCATGACACTGTGTGTCAGTGACTGTGTTCCCCTATTTCTATTTTTACTGTTCCATTATACCTTGCATTGGTATATTATGAGGTCATCTTCTTCTGCAATTGGGATGTCTGAAACACACTCCAAATGTGTAACTTATGTAAAATTTACTACCTCCAACTATGTCCTACACACACTCTCATTTCATATCTATGCACACTCCTTTGGAAACTTGAACATTTGACAGATCTACCTCCACCATAGGAAGACATACATATGACAAGAAGAAAACTACTGAGGAAGCATATGAGAAGTTGAAGTTAAAATTTAAGAGGTGGGATGAACACGATTCACTATTTCTCTCCTGGACCATGAACAATTGTGAATCACATATCTCTTCTAATCTTCTCTTCACCAACACCAACAAGGAGGCATGGGATCACCTTTCCCAAGTATATTTTAGTAAAGGAAATACATCATGAGTATTTGATCTATATAAATGTTTGCATTCTATAAAACTTGAAGATAACTTTGGCTTTGCTCAAACTTCAATATATTCAAAGGGATTTGGGGTGAACTAAACCTTCATCACCCCTTTTCATCTGACATTGTCAAAATGCAAAAGCAACAAGAGGAAATACAACTTTGTCAATTTTTGGTATCTCTAACTCTTAGTTATGAAGTTGCTCGTAAGCAAATTCTTTCCTTTGAACCCTTGCTAACATTTGATGATGTTTATTTGTGACCATCTTGCTCTGTATCTTCTATTGTTGTCGAGGAGCCCAATCCTTGTTTTTGTCGGACAAGGCAATGTTGGATGTGGCCGAGGAAAAAGTCTCAATAATAGTGGGATATGATCCTCTTCTTCCTCATCCCAACCCAAATACTATAACTTCTACAAGAAAACAAATAACATTGAAGGCAAATGTTGGAAAAAGCATGGGAAACCTGAATGGGCAAATAAAATGTCAACTCCAGATGCTGATGGGGATTCTACCTATGTTCCTCATGTTACTCATCCTCAGTTGAAGAAATTGAGTTCTACTGAGCTTGAAAAATTGATCAAGACGACTTCCACTTATACTATTACTCCTCAATCAAACATTGCCCAACACTCAAGAGACCCGTTGTGTCTTAAAGCTTATTCCTCTTCATCAAAAGATGATTGAGTTATTGATTTGCTTACTGCAACTCATATTACTGGTAATAAGAAATTGTTTACTTATCTAAAGAAACCTACTTGCCATCCTCATGTACATCTAGCATATGGGACCACCTCTCCAATTATTGGGAGAGGGGATGTGAACAACCACCTCCTTAAATTTTTCTTGTTTGTTCCTAAATATCCATTAAAATTGATGTCTGTTAGTAAAATGACCAAGACTTTGAACTGTAGTATAACTTTCTTTCCTTACATTATCTCTATGCATGATCTCATGATGAAGAAGATGATCGATGGGGGATATCAAGGTGGATATGGTCTATATCACTTGCAAACCTCGTCAAACCTACTCCTACTGCTCTTGTGGCCCTGTCTAGTTCCCTTCATTAGTGGCACATACCACTCAGTCACCCTTCTGTGTCTAAATTTAAGTATTTATTTCTACCTTTGTCTGCTAAGAACTTTTCACATCACACATATCAACTTGGAAAACATTATCAAATAGTGTTTACTTGTCATCATAACGATAGGAGCCCAAGTTTGTTTTAGTTAGTTCATTATTATGTTTGGTAACCATGCCATATTTCTAACCATAATGGTGTATGGTTTTTATTACTTTTATTGATGACTAGTCTTGTGCTACTTGGGATCTACTTGTTAAAGTATCATTCTAAAGTTTTAGATATTTTCTCAAAATTTCTTAATGAGATAAAAACTCAATTTTCTACTAGTAAATTTGTCTGCAATGATAATGCTTCTGAATATGTGCAACATGGTTTTCAAAGGATTTATCTTGCAAAATGAATCACTAACCAAACTTCATAACATATAGTCCACAACAAAATGGAGTTGCCAAAAGGAAGAATAGGCATCTTCTTGATGTAGCTCACACTCCCCTGATTGAAATGAAAGTACCTAAATTTTTTTAGCTGATATAATTCTTTTAGATAATTATCTCATTAATTAGATGCCTTCTTCTATGCTTTAAAATAAGATTCCTTACAATATTCTTTATCCCCACGAACCTATCTTTTCTTTACCACAATTTTTTTTAGATGCCTATGTTTTGTTCACAATCACCAACATAGGAATGATAAAATTTCACCTTGTGCTTTCTGTTGTTGCTTTCATGGTTACTCTCAAACACAAAAAGGGTTTAAATGTGTTGATCATATTGCACGCCATTTGTATGTCAATGTGGACGTGGCCTTTTCTGACGATACATCTTTCTTTTCTGAACCAAGTAACCAGGTGCCACTTCCAACTATGCCCATTCTTGAACCTAATGTGTCTTAAACTTTACCTGAAGTGTCCCCTACTTTGACATCTTCTAATACTGATGATCCACCTCAAGGCAATTGTAATGTTATTGACTCTATTACAATTTCTAATTCTGAAATGCCCATTGCATTATGGAAAGGGAAACGAGCTGGTGCTAGATATTATATTTCTCAACATGTATCCACGAATCATTTAAGTGCTTCCATGACTAAATTGACTACTACTTTATCTACAATTTCTATTCCTAAGAATGTTCAAGAGGCACTACTAAACTCTAGATGGGAACAAGCCATGGATGAGGAGATGGATGCACTTCACCCTGACAAAAGAGTTGTAGAGCTATGTTGCATGTTTGGGCATGATTGATATACCTACGCTCCGGCTTGAGGGGGGGGGGAATTGAGATATATATTTATCTGTAATTGTTTTATTCTCCCTTTTAATTATTTTTACTTAAGTCTTATCTAATATGAGTCTAAGTATAATAGTCTCGTTAGGGTTTGCTATGTAATTCCTTATTGTTTCCCCTCCTATTTATAGGAGAGGGTTGTACTATTTTTGGATATATAAAGGGTGCTATTCTCAATAGTTTATAACTTGCCTCCTTGGTTTGTTTTGATCAATCTAATTTCATGTTGACACTTTTGACTGACGGATCTAAGATGCCAAGATAAATTGATATTTACTTGTGTACTTTAATTGATGAGGTAAAGACATTGTGGAATGATGGTTTAAAAGAATATGATTGTTCTGTTGGTAAATACTTCATTATGCGTGCACCTTTGCTTTGAACAAATAGTGATTTTCCAGCCTATGTGATATTGCCCAGATGGAGTACAAAGGGATATAAGGCATGCCCCACATGTCATTCTTATAGTGGATCCTCCTACCTTCCTGCTCATAGAAAGGTTGTTTATTTGAGACATCATCGTTTCTTGCCCTCTAGTCATCCATGGTGTAGAGATTATAAGAATTTTGATGGTGACTCTGAGTTTGATACTATACCAAGACCTTTGAATAATGAAGAGGTTAATAGCATTTTGAAGGATTATGATCCCATTGATTTTGCAAAAAGTGACTGAAAAAGATTTTTTTAACTTTCTTATTGGAAAACATTATTGGTATGACATAATACAAATGTAATGCCTATTGAGAAAAATGTTGCTAACAAATTTTTAAGTTAGTTATTGGAAAAAGATGGAATGACTAGAGACATCAATGCGAGGATAGACTTGGAGGAACTAAAAATACAACATTCTTTGTGGGCTAGGACAATGCAAAAAAAGTAAAAAAAATCAGCACTTCACATGCATTATACAATATGACAGATGATGAAAAAATACTTTATGAGGGTCCTTAAAGATTTGAAACTATCATATGGATTTGCATTAAATATTTATAGTAAAGTACAAATATTAGATAAAAATATTGAAGTTCTTAAAAGCCATGATTATCATATTTTTGTGCAACAACTTCTACTATTACTTTCAAGAACTACAACATCCAAACACGTTGTCGTGGAAATAAGTGAATTGTCAACATATTTTAGACAATTCTATGATAAAGTCATTGTCATTGAAAAGATGGTAAAAATTAGAGAGAAATATTTGCATAACTCTATGCAAGATGGAAATGATATTTCCTTCAACATTTTTTGATGTAATGGTACATTTAACCATTCATTTATCCCCGAAAGCTAAAGTGCATGTCCTATGTACTTTAGATAGATGTATCCATTTGAGCGATATTTATTTCAGCTAAAAAATTTCATTTGAAACAAACATAGACGATAGGGTTCTATTGATGAGGCTTATCTCATGGAACAAGCCAAAACCTTTTCTTTATCAGTACAAGAGTAGTATGAATACAAAGTGGGAGAGTAGAACAATATATACAGACAAGCCAATTGATATTGTTGTTGAGGGTTTTGTTGCTGAAGAGGAACTATTTCAAGAATATCAATTTCTCTTAATCAATACAGGTGAAATTCTACAATATTTGAGGTATATCTCAACATCCATGTAGGTTATTTGTAAGTCATAGATAATAACTTTGTTGATAATTACTTCAACCTTGTTTTATGTAGGACACACACATAGTTTGTTGAACCAGAATTCAAGTTGAACTGATTCTCAAATTCAAGAGGAACACCATAATAACTATCTATATTGGTTTAAAAACTATAAAAGTCTCATAGCATATTGCAATCTTAGTTTGATATATTATTTAAAAATTTATTTAGTCTTTTTCTACTAAATTTTAGCTGTTTCTGGATCTTGTTATTTTCCTAAAGATGTCAAATACTTGGCTCATGGACCTAAGCATAGGCTATTTTGATATAAAGGGTATTTTATTAATGAGTATAAGTTTGATGTTAAAGATAGAGAAAACATAAGAGTGGCACAAAATAGTGAAGTGGAAACTATTGGGCTTGATGGTCAAGTATTTTATGGCTCTTTCATGAATATCATTCAAATTGCATACTCTAAGAAGCTTATTATGTATTTGTTTAAGTGTACATGGTATGATTCATTATATGGGTTCCAGAAGGACAAATACAATCTCACAATGATAGATATAGTTCAAAGAAGCTTTCAAGATGAACCATTTATCTTTCGACCACTCGTCCAACAAGTGTATTACTCAATTGATCATGAATTTCCAGATTGGAGTCATTGGAGGTCTAGGAATACATATGGTTCTCCAAACAACAATCATAATTAAGAGGATGAGATGATTCTTAGGAGTATCCACCATGCATAATTTATCAGAAAAACCAATGATAGTTGATAGAAACACATCATGGGCTGGATCTAATGTTCAAATTAATATATTAGCAGATACATTTTTGGTGAACATATTAGTAGATACATTGCTAATAGATAAAGAAAGAAAATGATTAAAAAGAAAAAATATAAATGATAACATTTTAGTCTTTTATCAGTAAGCGTGTCTTATTCCATGCCAAAAGAATTGATAGAATGTTGAGGATTTTACCCATTGCATGAAGATTATAAAACTATATATGCATCAATGCTATACAATCTGAATGCATCTTTTGCCTTCTAACCTCATAGATGGTTTTATACATTCAAAAATGGTCTAGTTTCTCACACTCCAGATGTGATAGAATATTATAATACTAAGTAAATAGCTTGTTACTATGAGATTTAGAGAATCAATGAGGTTCGCTGGGGTGAATGGTAGGAAGCCATGGGCTTTGGTCCAAATTTCTTCTACAAACATGCACTCCCACAAGAGATGGTTACAATTTTATTCATAACAGCCATACATATGACATCTAGAGGAGAGATGAAAGCCACACTTTTGTAAGAAATTCTCTGTGACCAATTTATTATGGAATAGTTTCCAGCCATTCAATTTCATACGGTTAAGGGATTTGCTGCTCCATAGCCATTTGGTCCAATATAGTGTGGAATGATGGGTCCTAATGAGATCTCGTGCACCTCTTAGAGAGTAATGATTCAATATAGTAAAGTAATATCAATCTTTTTCTTGAATTCTAACCTGAGAGCATATTTTGGCCAAGGGCTCAACTCCTCTAACATATGGGATGGTCCATTTGTCATTGTGGATAAACACATTCAGCTTCACCTTGTTAGAAAATCCAGATCTAAGCTTCAATTGAGTTCCAACCATATCATGAAGGAATTTACCACTGATCCAGGGGTCATTACACAAAGAAAATGAGTCTCTAGTGCATGCTTCAAATTGTACCATATGCGCCATGGCGTCCTTGGTCTTAATGATTGCTTTCCACATCCAACTATGGGATTGTTTGCTAATGCATGACCACAAAGTGTTGGATTGTAAGTACCTGTTGTGGATCCATCTGATCCACAAGCTCTTGTTTCCATTTGCAATGTCCCAAAGGTGACAAATCATGCCAACAAGTTTCCAATCCTCCACCCTTCTAATGCCAAGCCTACCTTCAAGTTTGGGGTGGCATATTGTTTCCGAAGAAACTGAGTGAATGCGTTTGTCCCCATCATTCTCTCCCCATAGGAAGATTATACAGAGTCTTTCAATCTCCGGAACAACAACTTTGGGAAGTGGAAAAAAACCAGTCCAGAACATATGATAAGATGAGTGTAGAGATTTCTAGCTCAAGCCTACCTGCCACGGAAAGAAGCCTAGTTTTTATTTTATCGATAAGAGGTGCACATAAACTCTTTGTGTGTCTGCCAGTAAACAAAGGGAGCCTCAAATATCTCATTGGGAAATTAGTTTTTTCGATGCCAAGTAATTTGGGTTTGTTTTCAGGAGCTTTGCTGCAAAGGAATAGTTCACTCTTAGTTGGATTAAGCTGTAGAACCGACCAGGAATTGAAATGTTGTAGGAACTTTCTAATGCATTTTGTGTCTCCTCCGATGCCCTAGAGAAATTAATAAGGTCATCATTGAAGATAATATGTGAAACCTCAATCTCTCCCACCCCTAGGGGCTCTATCTCCCCATTAGAGACTGCCTTATTTAGAATTGTAGTAACACCTTGCATGCCTATGACGAAGAGGTAAGTGGCAAGGGGGTCCCCTTGTCTAATCCCTATAGTGGCTTGAAAGAGCTACATAGGTGCACCATTTATCAATAATTGAAAGGAAGTAGAGTCCATGAATTCATGAATCCACTACAGCCAACAATCTGGGAAGTTCATTTCTCTCATCACTTCAAGGATGTAGTTCCTGTCAATTGTATTGTATGCCTTACTTAGATCAACCTTTAGGCAAAGTTTGCTACTGGTCGCTTGGATTTTGAAGTCATGAACAAGTTCATTTGCAAGTAGAATGGCATCATATATGCACCTACCCTTAATAAAAGCACATTGGTTCTCACTGATGATGGATGTCATTACATCTTTCAAGCAGTTAGCAAGGATTTTGTAGATTATTTTATAGACATAATTGCAGAGGGAGATATATATCCAATCATTAATATTCTCTAGTTATTTCACCTTTGGGATGAGTGATATGTAAGTCTTATTGGCCTCTTTTAGTAACCTGCCTTTGAGAAAAAATATCTTTCACTACTGAGAAGACATTTTGCCAACTATATCCCAAGTAGATTTGAAGAAATGGGCATTAAAGCCATCAAGCCCAAGTGCTTTTTCATCACTAGAGTTTTTCACAATTTCATAAATCTCTTCATCCGTGACATATATACACATTTGATTAATTTGTGGAGTTGTGAGTTTTGGTATATCAAACCATGAATGGTTACTGGGGGCATCTTTTCTCATTGAAGAGCTTACTATTATATGTGGAAAAGCATCGATTGATGTTTTCTTTCTCTTTGATAAACTGGCCATTGTGCATCAGAATTTTTAATCTGGTTTATGCTTCTCCTTGTTTTCATGGATGCATAAAAGAATTTAGAGTTGCAATCTCCAAGTTGGAGCCACTGCACTCTGGATTTTTGGTGCAAGATGGACTCCTCCGCAGCTCTGGCTTGGATGACCTCATCCTTTTTATTTATTTCTATTTCTCATAATAGTCCATTAGTAGGGTTCATGCTAGATTGTACCTTCACTCTTAGAGATTCCTTTTCCTTATTCCTAGCAGAATCAGTTAGGTCACCAAGTCGTTCCCAATTCCAAGTCTGCAAGGCTCGTTTGGTAGCTTTGAGCTTCTGGCATAGTCTGTACATGGGATTCCCCATAATATCAATATTCCACGCCTTTATGACAGTATCTTTGAAGCCATCCAATCCTACCCACGCATTAAAGTACATGGTAGGATATTTTTGCTTTGGATTTGTGTGATCAAGGTGGAGAACTTGTACATGGTGATCACTATAAATAGTGGGCATAATCTCCAAGTAGAGGTTAGGAAATATGTTTAGAAGCTTGTAGTTAGCAAAAGGATCTATCAATCTTGCTTCTAGTATTGTTGAGCCTGATTTGTTGATTGTTCCAAGTGAAGAATGATCCCTGGGCATGAATCTCTGCAAGTCCTAAGTCATTGATCACACTATTGAATTCCTCCATTGATCTAGCAGAGGGGGCAGAACGTCCCGGTCTTTTGGTGGAAGTTTTGACTACGTTGAAGTCCCCAAGGATGAGCCACAAGGCTTGAGGATGGATGTTTATTAAGTCATTCCCTAAAGTGTTTCTTTTGTTGTCTTCATTGTCACCATAGATAATTGTAACTTTGAGATTCTTTTCACCCACTTCATGTTTGTAGTGAACGAACTATCTAGACTAAGTGATATGTTTAATGTTGTAGTTTGGGTTCTCGCACATGATGATGATCTAGGTCTTATTACTGCTGGATGAATTGTCGATCCATATATAGGAAGGCTAGTTTAGTTTCATCATCTTTCTTAATTTACTTTGTTTCACTTTGACTTCCACTAAGAGAGCTATGTGCCTCAACCCTCCTTAGTTTGGCTCAGACCATGTCCTACTTGTCCTTCTGGGACATGACTCTGACATTCCAGGCCATGATGGTGGGTGAACTAATCGTTGGGGTTGGGGGAGTTAATCTGCCTCCCACCAACACAACATTGTTTTGTTGTTCTTGTTCTTCCAAGTTTTGGAATCAGTTTGCGTGTTGTCTTTCTACTTGGTCTTATGAGCCCTGGTACTTCTCTTTCCTTCCAGGCTAGTAGTATTCTTTGATAGGGTGAAACCTTCTTCTGGTCGACTATAATCAGCCACCATTGTTGTTTAAAACTCACAAGCATTTTGACAAATAACATGTGTGTTGTCCAGTGTGCTATCAGAAGGAGGAAACTGTTGTGTCACTTTCTCACTTTACTGAAGGCTCTACTCTGGGGCCTCCTGGTTTACCTTCAGCTTGCATAGATTATTTTTGTGACCGAAAGTGTTGCAATGAGGGAACCTCTCAAGCATCCACTCATACTCCACCTGCACACAATAACTCTTCCCTTTAGCAGTGCATAGCTTGATAGAGCTCGAGAACGTAGATGAGGCAACCATTAATACATTCACCTGGGCATAATCAATTCTCTGCTTTGATTTTTTCTATATATCGAGGCATTGTGGTCTCCTGAGTTAGGATGCAATGCGGGAAATCATCTTCTCACTCCATAATTCGAGTAGGAGGTTGAGGAGCTTTAGCTAGATAGGGATCATGGTGAGCTTCTCCTGCTCAAGCATCTCACCTTGTTCCCAATTTTTCAATATCATGGGCTTGCCCTTGACATACCACGGGCCACCTTCCATGGATGTATTAATATCTTCCTCAGATTGGAACCTGATGATGAAACTTCAACTACTTCTACCCCTTATCTCCATGGCACCAAATGGTTTGTAGATCCGCTGAAGATGGTCTTAAAGCATTGAGATGTGGGGATGAAAGCTGATGATGTATCCCATGAGAATGTTCTTCAATAGTGTTGCATTGCCATCAACTTCATATTGCTGTATTATGATCATCTTGTATTTGACGGTGATCTTTGTTGCTTCAATCTTGGTGTTCACATCCCCAATTTGGGATTTGCTGAGCGAGGTCCAATCCTTAGGGGCGGAGGACACCCTAACAAGGTCCCCGATTGAGCATGGCCTTCTACCCCCTATGGGGAAGATCTCTGATCACCTTCACGACTGCCAGAGCACACGACCATCCCTAATAATCAAATACTTAACATTTTAGTCTATGATAAATAAATTGAAGTTATACGTATTTGAAAATTTTTATCCACTATTTATAATTTCAAGATCATAAGTCATATTGCTAGAAGTATGAGATCATGCCATGAGATAATTGATCACAATCATGTATATGTAGATAAAGATCCTTCAGGTGGGGAACAAAAGTCTTCTTTTGGTTTGAGCTAACCATTGAGAAATCTTTCAATTAAGTATTTAGAAAAACTTTTAATAACAACAAGTTTAGATCTCACTTGTCAACATTTATTTTTCTTGAAATCGGAATTAAGATTTCTTTGAAGAAAAAATGATAGGAAAGGTTCACTGATAATCTCTTGGGATGTTCTATTCCTAATGTTTCTAAAAACACAAACCTTGGGTTGCCACTTCTTAATTAAAGAGAACCATGTCCTTTCTAAGAAATTATGATATTTCATGATAAGAGAGATGGTTCATGTCCACCTAGTCCATGGTTCTCAGGTTTTTCTGTACATTCTTCAATACATCTTGAAGAGAATGTCATGCCATTGCTTTGCACTGTTATAATATCACAAATCTCAAATTGTATAATTGTTTTAATGATGGTTGTTTCTTCTACCCGTAGATATAATTTAAGAACCAATTTCAAGATTCTTTGACTTCTTAGCCAAAGAGTATCAACTCTTATTTGAAGATGTAACAACACAACAATTGGTAGACCAAATATCTCTCATCACAAAAGTTGCATGTGGATTAAAGAAAATAAATCAAATTTTCAATTCCAAATGAAGGTATATGTTGACATATTTATTAATAGATTTATTGACATGACCTTTTTTCCTATTCATATGTTGGTTAAATTCAAACTACTAGTTTTGTTCAATTTATTTCATGTTGTAGATTCTCTATGGAACCTAGAGCGGGTACATCCAACTTTACATCTTTGCTGAATTTAACAAGAATACAACATTTTGAAGATAAACATGGTTTTTTGTGATTAGTGATTAGTTATTATCTATATGTTGGTAAACTTTAGACCTCTTCATTATGGTGAATAGTTTTTTTGTGTGTAGGTAACCTTATGGAACATGCATGCAATCTTTTTCGCCTTGATGTCTCTTTGAATGCTACAAGGCCCCCAACTGAAGGATCTCAAGATGGTAAGTAACTAGCATTGTAGATTGTAACTATATTTGTTTTACATGCTTTTATATTTTCACATATATGATTAAGTTGCTTAATAAAATAAAAATTGTTAGGTTTCTACATGCATTCTAGAAGTGATATTTCTTACTAAAATGCTCCAAAACAGTTCTACAAGGACACTAAACTAAGAATTTGAAGATAGACATGGTTTGCGATGAGTTTTTGTAGTTTCATATGTATATGTTCGATGAATTCATGCCTCTTTATTATGATGCATGGTTTTCTTCATGTAGGTAACCTTATAGAAAATATGGATAATCTTTCTAGCCTTAATATCTCTTTTAATGCGACAAGGCCCTCAAATGAAGGATAATTTGTATTCTAGATAGTAAGTATATTTAATGTACATGTTTCTATGGTTTTATATGTATGATTAAGTTGTATTAATATAACAAAAATTGGTAGGTTTCTCCATGCATTCTGGAAGGGATATTTCTTATCAAATCACTCCAAATAGTTCTATAAGGATACCAAACGAAGAATATAAATGTATGCATGGGTTGCTATGAGTTTTTGTTGTTTCCTATGTATATGTTGGTTAAATTTAGACCTCTTAATTATGATGAATGGTTTCTATTATGTAGGTAACCTAATGGAACAAACAGGTAATCCCTCTAGCCTTAATGTTTCTTTGAATGCGACAAGGCCCCAAACTAAAGTATGCTGACGTGTATTTTACTACGCGCTTAAACGCAAGTATACGCGTCGAGTAATATAGGCCTTTGTGAGGCCCAAGTCGAACTCAGGGACACGTGAATTATTGGAGACTTCTATTAACTAATCGCAATCATCTAGGCCGAATAACAAAGTAAGGTTTGTTGTCGAAAATAAAAGAAAATAAAATGAAACAAAGAAAACAATTGATTAAAGGTTAATTTAATCAATTCAAAAGGATATCTTTAGGATTGCGGTTTCACCGCGGGTCAACATTGTATTAGGTTTTATATAATTCCTCACTCTTCTCTCTCTATCCGGGTAGTGGCCTGAAAACAGAATTACCCACTGTCGTGGTGTAACTCACTACTTAGGTTTAGGTTGATTCCACCGTCGTAGTAATCAATCCCCTAAACTAAGCGCATTATAAACGATCTCTCAGTTCCCACCATTAATTTTACAACTCCTTTGTCACAGATTTTATTGATTAATGTAGGTTTCGTCTCTTTTCAACCGTTAATCCTTCTAGCGAAGTGATTAAGGGCATTAAGCTATTATTATGGTGATCAAGCATAACAATATATATGGAGAAAATGAAACTACACCACGGATTTGAGAGAGAAAATATGAATTATCAATATAAAATTGTCATACAATGCATTGCCGGGCTACTCCCAGTCCTAAAGATGGAGGGTTTTAGCCTCTCATGTTCATCTCGCACGAATACATGGTAGAAATAGGGGAATTCATAAGAAAAACATGAAATAAGTGGGAAAACCCCTGAACGGAGAAGAACCGGTAGATCCTTGGCATAGAATACGAGCTTCCCCGCCTGTCGGTGGTGGAATTCTTCTTCGGAAGCGTCCGAATTACCTGGGATGAGCTTCTGGCCTCCATTCTCCTTTTTCTCCTTCCTCGGCACTCGTGCAATGCAAAATGAGATGATCCCCTCGTGTGGGCGGCCGTCATTAGGTATAAGTCCCTAATTAGGTCATCAAATAACTCCAGCCGTCCGATTGAGATCAAAACGAATCCGATGCATATCTGCCGACGTCGATACCATCGACGCGGGTCGATGGTATCGACCCAGCGTATTAGCGGCAGCTTTCTTTTCTTTTCGTCTGAGCGCTTGTGGTCATCTCGATACCATCGACTTGGGTCGATGGTATCGACTCTCTTTAGCGTCGGTTGTTGTCATTTAGCGACGCTGTAGCCTCAATGTGTCGATGGCATCGACTTGGGTCGATGGTATCGACGGATTCCTCGCCACAATCTGAAGGGATCTCGATACCATCGACTTGAGTGTCGATGGTATCGACTCTGTGCTGCTCCTCTCTGCTGGCAACCTGTGGCTTGGTCGATGGTATCGACTTCCGTCGATGGTATCGACGGAAGCAAATACTTGTTTTTCCTGAAATTTCACAATAAGACCAAGTAAATCCACGCAAATTATGATAATATGATAAATAATGCTCAAAATGGTAAAACAAAGGGGATTTGACATAGAATGATGGAAAAGACCGAAATGAGTGAATTATGCAATATTATCCATAAAAATGAGTAATTAGAGCACAAAACACATATGAAAAAGGTCTATAAATGCGACTCAAAATCATCGCATCAAACTCCCCTAAGCTTGAACATTACTCGCCCTCGAGCAACTGATCCTTAGAATAGAATTGCAGATGTCAACTAAAAATCAACACACCAACCCACATCCCATGTGACTCCCACTGAACGTTCTCAACCCGGCCTTCTCTAACCACACAACAGTAATTACCCTAAAGGCGACAATAATTATCAATAAGAGAAATTATCCTTCAAACCGATGAACACTATCACATAAGGCAGTTAACTTAATAAAATTCACCGATTCAACATTGGTTCATCTTGTGATCGCCTACACTACATTGCTCGCCCTAACTACCATCTACATGGAAGCAGTTCTCCTGATAATCATTAGTGAGGAGAAATTCACGGTGGCCTACCAATCCGAGCAACGGGTGGATGGAATGGGTGGTTCATGGAAGAACTTGGAAGTATTGCACAGTTTCAATATGTATAAAACAAAATGTCCTACGTGATGCAAATGCACATTAAAAATTCCCTAATGCCTAAATTGGTTGAAATGATGCATGCACTAACCTTCCACCTCAAAATGAGATGGAAATCTAATTAAGCCACATCATGTACTCAATTTTCCTATAATGCGAGTGATATCATGTTCCTTTCTCCCTCTTATTCCATTTCCTTCTAAATTCTCTTTCTTTTTTTTCTTTTCTCAATTTTTTCAGATTTTCAGAATTTTTTTTCTTCTCCTTTTTTTTCTTGTAGCCCACATATCCATAATTGCTTAGAGATACATGTATTGGGCTGTTTTCTTCATGATTGGAAATCTTTGCAATATTTCGAAGGTATGGAACAGTTTAGATCACTTTTGGGGAAAAATTGAGATACATGGTGTACTTTATGCATGATAATCATGAAAGTCATGAGTGCAACTACATGGCATGCACCTAAAGGTAATGTGCATGAATCCCTATATTTTTCTCTGTTTATGCAAAAGTATGGAAAATATCAATGCAATTCCTATCTAAATGCTATGCACACAAGAAAGAATTAAAACTGTACTTTACTTCCAATTCTTAGGTGGATTATGGAAAAATGAAGTGGAATGATCACAAGATTAGATGACTGAACCTTAGAAGAGTATTATGTGTCCCTCCTTACTGACATGTGTAGTGATTCAAAGGGTTCTCTCTCTTATATCCAATTAAGGTCTCATTACCATTTGGTTAGGTTAAGCTCAAACAACCGTTACTATCCACTTTTCATGAGTCAAAGGGAGTATAGGTGTGACATATTGTTTTAAAGTTGACATAATCAATCATTTTCATCGGACAAGTTCCCCAAGGACAACCAAGTCAAGCTATCCAAAAGACACAAAAATTTTAAAATTCCCTTAAATTCCCCATGAATACACAACAAGATGACAACTTTTACGACATCCACAGTTACACTAAATAGATGTGGATCCTAACCAAAAACTAAAAATGCAAGAAACAAATAGCAAATAACAACTAAAAATAACAAAAGAAAAAGATAGAGCTGTTCTAGCTACCCCCCTAAGCTTGAATTCGACTATGGCCTCATAGTAAAAAACAATCTTAAGAGTGGAACAGAGATACCCTGATCAATCTTGTGGAGGCGGAGGCGGGTACTGCGGGGCCGTAGGATCCCAAGAAGGATACTCCCCCTGGAAGCTCGGATCGTAATGGGTCCTCGGCGGAGGCTGTGGATAGCCTCCAAAGTAGCTCTGACTCCAGTAATGGTCGTAAAAGGGCTCCTGTTGCATCTCCATCCTTTGCAACCGATTGTGTATCTGTTGTTGGTTGTCGAGGAGGAGACGTTCATTCTCGAACATCGCCCTTTGGTTGTCAAGTAACCGGTTTGTAGTATCCTGAATACCGGTATACATTTCTAGATGCTGCTGCTGTGTCTGATGTATGTCCTGCAGCATCGTGTACATTCCCTACATTGAGTAGACATCCTCGCCTGGCTGCGAGGGCTGTGGTGATGGCGGCTGGGGCTGTGATGATGAAGACGCACTCGGATGCATCCTAGGACGCTTCCGTGGTGCTACTCGTGCGCTAAGAGGTGTGAAAGCCTCCTCTTCCTCCTCAGCCTCGCCTTCTTGTTCGTCATCACCGCCTTCTTCTTCATCGGACTCGACGGCTATGATCGGCCACCGGAAGTGCTGGGCTCCCTCGATGTGGAAGACGGCGTCCGTCAGTGCGCATTCCTGGTAAGCGTGGTTGACGTGGTAGTGTGCGTACGCCAACCCATCCCGGAGAAGGATAAGGTTTGAACGGTGCAGATGTTGCACGTTCACCTTACTCCTCGTGGAAATCAGAGTCATGGACTGTAAATTCAGCCCCAAGTAGTGCGCCAACTTGGTGATGAGCCCACCAAAATGGATCGGAGCCTTCCTTGTACTCCTCTTCACCGCTAGGACGCGCTGCAGAAAGAACGCACCCCAGTTGCATTCTTGTCGCTTCAGGAGCATGTAGAGGAAGAAAAGATCGCTCTCCTGAAACTTGCTCAATGCCAAATCGCTCCGAGCAAAGAACGTAAGGCTCAACATCCGGTGTAGGACCCGGATGAAGGGATGCTCGAAGTCCGCTACCGCAACATTGTGGTAGCTCACTGTCTTTCCCTCCGGCACTATGACTAGCTCGGCAAAGATCTTGTCATAGTCGGTGCGGGAATCTGGGCGTCGGTGATCATGTTGGGAGTGGTTCCAGTTAAAGATGTTGTCGAACTGCTTAAGAGTGATGTTGTAGTTGATGTTGAACAGCCGGAACGATACCCGACCCTTGATCCACTCACGATCCGATGCAACCACGTCGTTGGGCACAACGCAGACATCGAGGGATGCCATAAACTCCGCCACCAATTCCTTGTAGGTGGGCCATTCGCCGAAGAACGGCTGCCCATCCGCATGGCGCTCCAGCTCGCCTGTCCTTATGCTGGTGTGGCGTGCTTGACCCTTCAGCACATAGGCCAAGTTGGCCTTGAATCCCAGATCACGGATCATTCCCCGGTCCACATACCGGGTCGGCTCGATCTTCCGCTTCATGATCTCCTCATAGACCTTCTTCACCTCCGCGGAAGGGTGAGCCAGGCGCGGACGTGAGACTGAAGCAGTAGGGGGTGGAACAAACTCCACGATCTCCATGGGGTTCGCGCTCGAGGACGATGATCCGGCGGCGTGCACCATTGTTGCAAGAAAGATGGGATTAGAAGAAAAGAGCTCGGGGAAGATGGAGAAGTGATTCTCCGCTCGGTGAAGATCCCTGCTCGATGTCGCTTCTCTTCAGTCTTGGATGGCTCGGGGGAGTGCTCGGCACAAAGGAGGATGTTTTCTCTAAAGGTGTGATGTCAAATGACGTTGCACGTCTCCTTAAATAGACTTGGTTAGCGCTACTATCGACCCGTCGATACCATCGACTCGGGTCGATGGTATCGACACGTCTCGATGCTATCCGCCTCCCTCGCGAGTATCGACGGCTGACGTTTGCTGGATCGGGAAATCCAGATTGCTGACCTGTCGATACCATCGACGCAAGTCAATAGTATCGACGCAACACCCGGATCGCTGACGTGGACTCGTGATCGTCGTCGATGTCTTGGCGCGGATCGGTGACATGGATGTCGATACCATTGACGAGGGTCGATGGTATCGACTTGCTTTTATTGCGACACCTCCACTTCTTCAATTTAACCTGTGATCATGTCGATACCATCGACGAGGCCGTCGATGGTATCGAGTTGACTGAGCAAAAATCTTCTGAACTTCTCCAGAGATCTCGATGGTATCGACTGGAATGTCGATACTATCGACATTTTTATTGCGACCTGCCTGTAGGTATGTCGATACCATCGACGGTGGCGTCGATAGTATTGACTCAGTGCAATTTTTGTAGCTGTCAACCTGAACCCATGTCGATACCATCGACCAGTGTGTTGATGGTATCGACCCTGCCTGTGCCTACACATAGAACAAATGGTTCAAGGTATCTTCTTTACACTAAAATTAAACGAAATAAAAGCAATCTATGACTAAAATTAACCTATCCTAATGTACCAATGGTTGGGTTGCCTCCCAACAAGCGCCCTTCTTTAACGTCTTAAGCTAGACGTCTTCCCATCATCTCATTCATCCACAAGTGTAATGAGTTTGACCTCATTCACTTTTCTCTTGTAGTTTTCACCAAAATACAACTTTAAGCGCTGCCCGTTCACCAAGAACGTGGCATCTCCATCACGCATAAGAATCGCACCGTGCGGTCTCACCTCTTCCACTACAAAGGGTCCACTCCACCGGGACTTCAGCTTCCTGGGATGCAATTTGAGACGAGAGTTAAACAATAGAACACTATCTCCCTTCTTGAACGTGCGCAGCTCGATATGTCGATCATGGATCAGCTTTGTATGCTCCTTGTAGATGCGGGCATTCTCATATGCCGTCATGCGTAACTCGTCTAATTTGTTCAATTCGAACATCCTCTTTTTCCCGGCTTCATCATAACTCAAGTTCAGCCTTCTTAGCGCCCAATGGGCCTTGTGCTCCAACTCCACCAGAAGGTGGCAAGCCCGGCCATACGCCAACCTAAAAGGCGTGGTGCCTATAGGTGTTTTGTACGCCGTTCTATACGCCCAAAGTGCGTCCGGTAGCAGGGCACTCCAATTTTTTCTTGTGGATGCCACTGTCCGTTCTAGAATCTTCTTGATTTACCGATTTGAAACCTCCACCTGTCCTTGCGTCTGTGGATGATATGGGGTGCCGATGTTGTGCTTGACCCCATATTTCTTCAAAAGTTTCGAAAATTTCTGATTCCGGAAATGTGTGCCTCCATCACTTATGATCATTCGGGGTATCCCGAACCTGCATAATATATTTTCTTTCACAAACCTGCACACTACATTCGAATCATTAGTCCTTGTGGGGATTGCTTCCACCCACTTCGACACATAATCAACAACAAGCAAGATATATAAATTTTAATTTGAGGACACAAAGGGTCCCATGAAGTCTATGCCCCATAAGTCAAATACCTCAACTTCTTGAAATACATTCAGGGGCATCTCTTGTCTCCTTGAAATGTTACCTGCGCGCTGGCACGGGTCACATTGCCTCACAAAATCATAGGCATCCCGGAACAAAGTTGGCCAATAAAGGCCGCTTTCCAACACTTTGGCTGCTGTCCGTGAACTAGCATGGTGTCCTCCCATAGGCGACGCATGGCAATGGTGGAGAACACTCTCGTACTCTACCTCCGGCACACACCTGCGAAGAATACCATCCCTGCACTGCTTCAAAAGAATTGGGTCATCCCAAAAATAGTATCTCAAAGAATGAAAGAATTTCTTTTTCTCTTGATAAGACCAGTCTTCCGGGATGATCCCGCAAGCCAAATAGTTAACAATATTAGCAAACCATGGTTCCTTAGAATCAATTTTCAAAAGTTGTTCATCGGGGAACGTCTCGGTTATGGGTATGTGTAAACCTTGTTCATCTACCCTTTCTAACCTAGACAAGTGGTCAGCCACCACATTTTCAATTCCCGACTTGTCCTTGATTTCAATATCAAATTCTTGTAAAAGCAAAATCCACCTAATTAGTCTAGGCTTTGCATCCTTCTTCTCCATCAAATATTTTATCGCAGCGTGATCGGTCCACACAACTACTTAAGAACCCACTAAGTACTGCCGAAATTTTTCAAAAGCAAACACGACGGCAAGTAAATCTTTTTCTGTAGTTGTATAGTTCAATTGAGCATCATTAAGTGTTTTGGAGGCGTAGAAAATCACAACGGGATTATTATCTATCCTTTGCCCCAAAACGGCTCCCACTGCATAATCGGAAGCGTCACACATCAATTTGAATGGTTTTGTCCAATCCAACGTTTGAACAACCGGAGCCGAAATCAACTTTTCTTTCAAAACGTCGAATGCGTGAAGACACTTATCATTGAAATCAAAAACTGCATCTTTTTCCAACAATTCGGATAAAGGTTTTGCGATTTTAGAAAAATCCTTGATGAATCGCCGATAAAACCTGGCGTGTCCCAAAAAGCTTCTCACCCCTTTTACGGAATTAGGTGGGGGTAGCTTAGAAATCACCTCAATTTTTACGGGGTCTACCTCAAGACCCTTGCTAGACACCTTGTGTCCTAGCACTGATCCTTCCGTCACCATCATGTGACATTTCTCCCAATTGAGGACCAAGTGTGTGTCCTCGCACCGCTGCAACACCTTGTCCAAGTTATATAGACACTCATCAAAAGACTCCCCATAAACTGAGAAGTCGTCCATGAAAACCTCAAGACAACGCTCCACCATGTCAGAGAATATGGCGAGCATGCAGCGTTGAAACGTTGCCGGCGCATTACATAATCCAAACGGCATCCGTCGGTAAGCAAAAGTCCCGTAGGGACAAGTGAATGTAGACTTCTC
Source organism: Alisma plantago-aquatica (assembly GCA_963693085.1). Taxonomy (NCBI): domain Eukaryota; kingdom Viridiplantae; phylum Streptophyta; class Magnoliopsida; order Alismatales; family Alismataceae; genus Alisma; species Alisma plantago-aquatica. The sequence goes on from OY856412.1 coordinate 570,575,397, forward strand.
TTGATCCAAAGGATCAATAGAAATCTGGTTATACCCCGAATACCCATCCAGAAAACAAAAATGCGACCGCCCGGCAAGACGTTCCAAAATCTGATTAATGAATGGCAAAGGAAAATGATCTTTAAGAGTTGCGGCATTCAATCGGCGGTAGTCAATGCAAACACGCCACCCGGTTACCAATCGGGTGGTGACAGGTTCATTCAACAGATTTGTAGTAACAGTAATTCCCCCCTTTTTAGGGACTACCTGTGTGGGACTCACCCATGTCGAATCTGATATGGCATATATGATCCCTACAGCAAGAAGTTTTATGACTTCCTTCTTCACGACCTCCATCATGCTCGGATTCAAACGTCTTTGAGGCTGGATGACTGGTTTGGCTCCCTCCTCGAGCCGAATCTTATGCTGACAAAGTGTAGGGGAGATCCCCTTGATGTCTGCAACAGACCACCCAAAAGCTCCACGGTGGTTCTTGAGCACTATCAGTAGTTGCTCCTCCTCATCCGCACTCAAGTAAGCAGATACAATCACTGGTAACTTGTTCTTCTCAGCTAGAAAGACGTACTTAAGATGCGGGGGCAGTGGTTTCAACTCCAACTCAGGCGGACAAATAAGAGATGATTGCAGCGGTGGGGGAAGTGTACCTAAATCTTCATAGTGCCTCGTGTAAAAACATGGAAGCATCTGAAGCATTTTGGCGCACTCCTTGAGTGAAGTACTCCGCATCCAATCATATGTGACATTTAACAAACACGCCTCCAACGAGAATTCTAGATATGCATCAAAAACTGAAGTAATGATCGCCTCATCCTCCCAAGAAGGTGGAATGTCCTCATTCTCATCATTCGGAAACCCAACAGCTTTGCATAAAGAAACAACTTTAGTTTGCTCCATAATGTCCACAACTAAGGTTCCATTATCCATCTTACTCATCACATGAGCCATGTCCAAGAATGGCTTCCCAAGGCAAAGGGAGATATTGTGCTCCACATGTTTCACCATGTTACAGTATGCTTTTGCTTTAGTAGACACATTGCTAGTGGGCATGACCATCTCAAAGCGATCATCCGCAATGCCCAAGGTCAAGCGACCTCTCCCCATCTCCAAGATCATATCAGCTGTAGCTTGGAATGGGCGTCCAAGTAGCAACTCATTGCCATGCTCGTCTTGCATTTCCATAACCACGAAATCAGCCGGAAAAACAAATCGGTCCACCTTTACCAAGACATCTTCACAGATTCCATACGGTTTCACCACGGAATTATCGGCCAATTGGATAGTCATGTTGCTTGGCCTTGACTCCTTTAATCCCAGCTTTTTAAATGTAGAAAGGGGCATCAAATTGATGCTTGCCCCAGAATCACATAGTGCTTCTCCGAATTTGAACTTCCCGATAAAGCAAGAAATATTGAAACAACCGGGGTCCTGTCTCTTCGGCAGCAAAGTGCCCATAATGAAAGCACTCACTTGCTCCTTCAGCACCATGACCTTAGTGTCGGGTATTTTCCTCTTTTTGTTGATGACATGTTTTAGAAACTTCCCGTAAGATGGGATTTTCTCAATCGCCTCTAACAACAGAATATTTACTGATAACTTTCTAAAGCTGTCCAGAAATTTCTTGAATTGTGCATCCACCTTCCTTGCCTTTGCACTATTGGGATAGGGGACCGGAACGGTATGTGCCCTTTGGTGAGGTGGCACATAGGTGTCAATTTCTACGGTTCCTCCTCAGCAGCTTGTTCTTCATTACCATTCTCAGCTATATCTTCAGCTTGCCCTGTGACAGGTGTGGGCTGCTCCTTGATGATTGCATCTTCAACTTTGTCCTGCGGTGTGCTTGTGTCATCCTCCCTTGGATTCAACACTTTCTTACCGCTCCTCAGTAGAATGGCCTTGGCCTGCTGGTTTCCCCCGGGAACATTGGTGTTACCCGGAAAACCCGGATGTGCTGGCTTCTTCAAGCTTGCAATTTCAGCCGCTATCTGCGCCATGGAAGTCTCTATAGTTCTCATTTGAGCCCCATGACTATGCAAAGTCTGCCCAAATTGGTTCATAAATTCACCCTGTTGCTTGATTTGTTGCCCAAATGTGTTCATTAACTCCTGGTTTTGTTTGATGACCTGATTGAGCAACTCCGTGCTCTTGTCCTCTGTGGCTGGTGCAGGCTTGGCGTCCGGATCCTGCAGAAAATTGTTCGGATCCTTCCATGAGAACTTTTTGTCCTTTCGCCATGAATAGTCATTGTTCCTGTACCCTTGCTATTGCCTCATGTACTTGACTTGAGCCTCCTCCTCGGACTCATTGTCTTCCTTCTGCAGTAGCTTCTTTGCGAGAAGATCCATCTTCTCATTTAACTCTCTCATTGCCTTGGACTCACTGGCAACTCTTGCTTGCTCAACTGGGCCTCTCTCTCTTTCTCCCCAGGATTGCTTCCGTGCCATGTTCTTCAGTATTTCCCAGCATCTCGTATCAGTGTTGTTCAAGAAAAATCCTAAACTGGCCGAGTCCAAGTTGCTTCTATCATGCTCGGAGAGAGCAAAATAGAAGATCTTCACCTGTGTCTCTTTGTCCAGTCCATGATGCGGACATCTCCTCAACATGACCTGGAATCGCTCCCAGGTCTCAGAATATGTTTCACCCGCCTGTTGGGTGAAATTGTGAATCTTCCTAATCATGTCGTTGGTCTTCTCAGGAGGGAAAAACCTCTCGAAGAAAACCTCCACCATATGATCCCATGATTCAACAAACTCATCGTCGAGGTTATGTAGCCACTCTCTCACAACTCCTGCCAGGGAGCTTGGGAACAACTTGAGGTACAGAACATCCTGTGGGAACCTGTCTATCTTCACCATATCACAGTTTTCAACAAACTGACTGATGTGTGCCACTGGGTCCTCATTCTTCAATCCATGAAATGCATTTGATTTTACCAAGTTGATCAACGCTGGATCGATCTTATATGTTGGTATGTTGACCGCCTGTTTCTTGATAGGCCCCTTTGAAGCTGATGAAGAAGACGCTTTGATCTTCTCCCATATTGTTTGTGGTTCGGCCATTTCTTCTGCTTGCTCTTGCTCAGATTCAGAATCTATGTCGCTTTTGTGATCTTTCTCGTAGTAATCCTCGTCCTCTGGTCCCGGAGGTGGAACCTCAGGTGTGCGATTCGCGTAGTCTACGCTACGTGTATGCACCATGAAAAGTACCTGAAATAACAAAATCGGGGTTCAGTACTATGCTTTGAACGAGTAAACACAATTATAGAGAAATTTAAGAATATTTAAAATTGTTTCAAAATAAAAAAAATGTGGCCTAGAGTGGCCTCTCTTAGCACTCAAAGTGCCAATAATTCGCCGTGTCCCCGGCAACGGCGCCAAAAACTTGACGTGTATTTTACTACGCGCTTAAACGCAAGTATACACGTCGAGTAATATAGGCCTTTGTGAGGCCCGATTCGAACTCAGGGACACGTGAATTATTGGAGAATTCTATTAACTAATCGCAATCAGCTAGGCCGAATAACAAAGTAAGGTTTGTTGTCGAAATTAAAAGAAAATAAAATGAAACAAAGAAAACAATTGATTAAAGGTTAATTTAATCAATTCAAAAGGATATCTTTAGGATTGCGGTTTCGCCGTGGGTCAACATTGTATTAGGTTTTATATAATTCCTCACTCTTCTCTCTCTATCCGGGTAGTGGCCTGAAAATAGAATTACCCATTGTCGTGGTGTAACTCACTACTTAGGTTTAGGTTGATTCCACCGTCGTAGTAATCATTCCCCTAAACTAAGCGCATTATAAACGATCTCTCAGTTCCCACCATTAATTTTACAACTCCTTTGTCAAGGATTTTATTGATTAATGTAGGTTTCGTCTCTTTTCAACCGTTAATCCTTCTGTCGAAGTGATTAAGGGCATTAAGCTATTATTATGGTGATCAAGCATAACAATATATATGGAGAAAACGAAACTACACCACAGATTTGAGAGAGAAAATATGAATTATCAATATAAAATTGTCATACAATGCATTCTCGGGCTACTCCCGATCCTAAAGATGGAGGGTTTTAGCCTCTCATGTTCATCTCGCACGAATACATGGTAGAAATAGGGGAATTCATAAGAAAAACGTGAAACAAGTGGGAAAACCCCTGAACGGAGAAGAACCGGTAGATCCTTGGCGTAGAATACGAGCTTCCCCGCCTGTCGGTGGTGGAATTCTTCTTCGGCAGTGTCCGAATCACCCGAGATGAGCTTCTGGCCTCCGTTCTCCTTTTTCTCCTTCCTCGGCACTCGTGCAATGCAAAATGAGATGATCCCCTCGTGTGGGCGGCCGTCATTAGGTATAAGTCCCTAATTAGGTCATCAAATAACTCCAGCCGTCCGATTGAGATCAAAACGAATCCGACGCATATCTGCCGGCGTCGATACCATCGACGCGGGTCGATGGTATCGACCCAGCGTATTAGCGGCAGCTTTCTTTTCTTTTCGTCTGAGCGCCTGTGGTCATCTCGATACCATCGACTTGGGTCGATGGTATCGACTCTCTTTAGCGTCGGTTGTTGTCGTTTAGCGACGCTGTAGCCTCAATGTGTCGATGGCATCGACTTGGGTCGATGGTATCGACGGATTCCTCGCCAGCAATCTGAAGGGATCTCGATACCATCGACTTGAGTGTCAATGGTATCGACTCTGTGCTGCTCCTCTCGGCTGGCAACCTGTGGCTTGGTCGATGGTATCGACTTCCATCGATGGTATCGACGGAAGCAAATACTTGTTTTTCCTGAAATTTCACAATAAGACCAAGTAAATCCACACAAATTATGATAATATGATAAATAATGCTCAAAATGGTAAAACAAAGGGGATTTGACATAGAATGATGGCAAAGACCGAAATGAGTGAATTATGCAATATTATCCATAAAAATGAGTAATTAGAGCACAAACCACATATGAAAAAGGTCTATAAATGCGACTCAAAATCATCGCATCAGATGCCAAGATGGTAAGTACTTTTTATTCTAGATAGGAATTTTACATGTTTTTCATGATTTTATATGTATGATTAAGTTGCATTAATAAAACAAAAATTTCTAGGTTTCTCCATGCATTCTAGAAGGGATATTTCTAGCCGAAGCACTCCAAATATTTCTACAAGGATACTAAACCAAGAATTTGAAGGTAGCCATGATTGCTATCATTTTTTGTGGTTTCCTACATATATGTTGGTCAAATTCAGACCTCTTTTTGAATGGTTTATGTTGTGTAGGCAATATTTTGTAATAAATGAGTACTCTTTCTAGCCTTAATGTCTCTTTGAACATGACAAGGCCCCTAAATCAAGGATCTCAAGATGGAAAGTAATTGTATTCTAGATAGTAAGTATATTTGTTTTACATGTTTCCATGGTTTTATATGTATGATTTGTAGGGAAATATAGTGGTAGAGTAGGCAGTAGAAACAAAAATTTAATTACCATAATTCCCTTATAACAATAGATCACATTAATAACTATATAATGAGATGGAAGATTTTGAGGATATACCTAGTCTTGGAGCAAGTCCAATGACAATCTCCTCGTCGGGGTGTGTGCCTTTCTTTAAGTTGCACTCGAATAATGTCTATGGCTACTCCTGGTTGATCACCATGGATGCCAACTTGACATTGTCCTCCTAAAGGTATGCAATAACCTCCTGGCCTCTCTGGTTTTCTACACAAACCATCTGGAACTCCTATTGTTATAGAAGAATAGACAAGAAGGAGTCATCCGTCCACATTGGTGTACTAACACCAACTTGTTCTCCCAAAATTTTTCTCCCTTTCTATCCCTTCCTTTATCGAGTAGGACTTGCTTGGGTTGTCTCAGTTACCACAAACAAAGAAGAAAAAAATTGTTAGAGAAACTGAAGTTGTGTCTAAGAAGCCCCAATACCCCTTTTATTTATAGGAGGGTCAGGGTCAGGGTTCCCAGTCTATGCGGGAGTAGAAGGGACTAGAATTTCATGAAATTTCCCAACCTATGAGTAGCAAAACAGTCAGTTGACAGGTGAACTGATCGGTTGGCATGTGATTTGATTAGTTCAACCGTTGAACTGGTCATCTCATCATGTTTCCCAATCTCTATTGTGTTGGCAATTATAATCCAATTATTGCACAACATGACGCCAACATTTATCCTTTATGCAATCGAATTTATCCATGAACCGGGTGATTCATCACATGTGTCAGTCGTTTGAAGACCCTAGGCTGATTGGTTCACTCAGTGAACCAGTTGATTAATGCCCTACTTCATCTAAAATTAAAACGATGCAATCTTCAATCAACTGATACTCCAACTGATCATTTCAACACTTGAACCAGTCGGTCCAGAGTTAAATCAGTCAATTGTTGTTTAAATTGAATACCTAAGCACTTTATAATCCAGTTAAACAACATTCATGAACAAAATCCTATTCCAAATGTATCCTAATTGTGTGACCCTATAGGTTCCCTATTACGTTGGTAGTGAATGCCTGTATCTAGTTAATGACATTACAAGCAAAGAGCGGTATCAAGCAATGCATAATTGCTACCCAAATAAATGGAAAGTTGGAGAACAACTTCAACCTACAATTTGTTATTGGTGTTATAGTGTTTGTATAGTTCCTTTGTCACTGATATATACATTGAACTCAATGCATAGAATAGTCATCCTCTTCAACATTCAATCTCTGATCCTTGAAATAGAGTAGACCGTCTGAGATATATGTAAGTTCAATATCACATATTGACTCACATGGGCATGATCATGCATTTCTCAGTCTCGCTAATCAAGTCTCTGGGATATCATAATCTTATAGGAGGGAAAAATCCCATATAAATCACTCACAATCATCCCCATGTGTCACGATGCATCATATCATCACTTTTATGGAAACCCTTATTCAAGGTTGCGGTGGATGATGTTAAAGTACACTAAACGTCATGTGATGAGTGTAGTGATTTTAGGTGTAAGAACCACAATCACCACCAAGACTATGAGAGATGATTCTGACTACCATGTAATGGTTTCCATGTGTCACTCTCATGGTGGGTCTGTCTGATACACTATTCCCCAACAAGTATTTATGTGTTTGGTTTGATATCACATATCATGACTGATGAGCAACTGTCATCAACCAACACAAACTCTAGTCTTATGCGCTATTGTTGTCCATCATCCTTCCAAAATAACATCCAACAAGGGACATGTCAAGAATGGTATATACTCTTAGCATCTATATGATCTCATTGTTTATCTCATCAACCCAAAGACATACGTCATTGAGTAATATCATTCTTTAGACATTTATTATGTTACATCATTATCTCATAATTGAATATAACAAAATAAATTGGAATATTTCCTTAATTATTAATCAAATTATTTACAAAATATGCCATTACAATCATCATATGATTGGCTCTCTAGGCATACATACCAACAGGCACTCACTTGCACTTAGAGCCCCATGGATTTAATCCCAAGTGATCTAACATGACCATCATGCTTCTACTCCAAAAGTGATTTTGTTAAGGGGTCAGCCACATTGCTCTCGGTTGACACTCTGCAAATATTCACATCTCCTCATTGTACAATCTCTCGTATGAGATAAAACCGCCTTTGTATATGCTTGGAACACTGATACAATTTAGGTTCCTTTACTTATGCAATAGCTCCATTATTGTCACAATATAGCTCAATTGCATCGTTGATTCTCAGAATTACCCCAAGTTCTAAGATAAACTTCTTGATCCAAACAAAATCCTTTTCTACATTCAATGCAACAATATACTCAACCTCTATTGTAGAATCCACAATAGTTTCTTGCTTGGAATTCTTCCAGATCACATCTCCTTTTTTGAGGAAAAACTTGAATCCTGATTGCCACTGATAATCATCTTTGTTAGTTTGGAAGCTTGCATCTGTGTAACCCTTTACCACCAACTCTTCCTCACTTCCGTAGACAAAGAACTAACTGTTAGTTCTTCTCATGCACTTAAGGATGTTCTTCATGGCTGTCCAACGACTCTCACTAGGTTCTTACTGATATCTTCTCATCATGCTCAAGGCATATGAGATGTCTGGATGAGTACGTCACATTGCATATATGATATGCATATTAAATCTTACTCATGTGCTCCCTTCCTTCACAAAAATTAGGACACTAAGATCTAGAGATGTTGTCACCATGACACATGGGGATGAATCCTCTCTTTGAGTTCTCTATGTTGAACCTCTGCAACACTTTGTCAATGTATGTGCTCTAACTTAGTCCAAGAACCCTTCTAGGTCTATCTCTATAGATCTTGATTTCTAAGATATAGGATACTTCGCCTAAGTTCTTCATTGATAATGTACTTCCCTACTAGGTCTTTACCATCTATAAAGAAGGAATGTTATTCCCCATCAATAGTATGTCATATAAATACAATATGAGGAATATTATTATACTCCCACTAACCTTCTTGTATACACAATATTCATCTTCATTTTGAGTAAATCCAAACTCTTTGACTGTCTCGTCAAAACAAAGATTCCATCTTTGAGATGCTTTCTTCAATCCATAGATTGACCTCTGTAGCTTACAAACTTTATTTTCATCCTTTAGATTTATAAAACCCTCAGATTGTATCATGTACATCCTCATAATGGTTCCTGTTAAGGAACACAGTTTTAACATCTATCTGCCAAATCTCATAGTCATGATAAACTGCAATGGAAAGCATGCAACTGATGGACTCAACCATGGCAACTGGAAAAAAAGTTTCATCATAGTCAACACCTTGAACTTGTTTGAAACCTTTTGAAACCAATCTACTCTTATAGGTTTGTACATTAGTATCCATGTCAATCTTCTTCTTGAAGACCCAATTACTCCTTATGAGTTTTACCCCTTTAGGTGGATCCACCAAGGTCCATACGTTATTGGCGTATATGGATTCTATCTCAGATCTCATGGCCTCAAGCCATTTATCATATTTTGGTCCCTTAGTAGCTTCTGGGCAGCATGTTGGCTCATCATCTATGACCAACTCACTGCCTTCTTGAGTCACAAGATAACCAAATCTTTCAAGCTCAAGGTGTGTCCTACTAGATCTATGAGGTCCTTGTGTTACATGAGGAGCTTGAGATCCCACAAAAATTTGTGAGTCTCCTTGTTCCTCTTGTATCTCTTTAGGATCAATGTTTCCTTGCTGGTATCAAACCTCTTTGAGTTCTACTTTCATCCCACTACTTCATTTAGAAATAAATTCCTTTTCTAGGAATGAAACATCTCTGGATACAAACACTTTATTGTCAGTTGGGTTATAGAAGTAGTATCCCCTGGTTTCTTTGGGATATCCAACAAAAAAACATTTATCAGATCTAGGGCCAAGCTTTTCAGGTAAGTTTTTCCTCACATAAGTTTCACATCCCCAAAACCTCATAGTAGATATTTTGTCACGCTTCCCAGTCCATATCTCATATGGTATCATTTGAACAAATTTAGATGGTACACAATTAAGTGTAAATGCTATATTTTTTAAAGCATAACCCAAGAAGGAAGTCAAAAGATCAACAAAACTCATCATTAATCACACCATATCTAGCAATTATGATTCCTTCTTTTTGATACACCATTATGTTGTGGTGTTCCAGGTGGAGTCCATTGTGATACAATACCACAAGTTCACAGAAGGTCCTCAAATTCTTGACTTAAGTATTCTCCACCTCAATAAGAACAAAGTGCCTTAATATTTTTTCCAAGTTGGTTCTATAATTTATTAATGAATTCCTTGAACTTTTCAAGCGTTTCTAATTATGTAACATTAGGTAAGCATAACCATACCTACTGAAGTCATTAGTGAAGGTAATGAAGTATTGATACCCACCTATAGCAATTGTTCTAAAAGGGCCACATACATTAGTATGTATGAGTCCTGATAGATCACTGTCCCTCTCATTGTTACCAGTGAAGGGAGTCTTCATCATCTTTCCCAACAAACAAGACTCACATGTCTCTATTAATTTGAAATCAAAATAATATAGATAACCATCTTTATGGTGTCTAGATATGCATTTATCATTTATGTGCCCTAGAAGACAATGCCAAAGGTGTGTTTGGTTTGAGTTATTGAGGTTTTGTCTTTTGGTATTTACGTTATACACACTTGTATTTAGATCTATCAAGTATAGTCCATAAGACATTAGGGCACTATCATAAAAGATTTCATCTTTACTAATAGAACATTGACCATTCTTTATGTGAAATTCATATCCATTCTTTTCCAAACAAGATACATGTATGATGTTCCTATTTATGGTAGGTATATAATAGCAGTTCTCTAACTCTATTAAAATCCCACTTGGTAGAGAGAAATCATAGGTTCCAACTGTACTGGAAGAAACTCTTGCTCCATTTGCAACTCACAGTTTGACCTCACCCTTTCTTAAAGGCCTACTTCTTTCAGCTCCTTTACATTTGAGCAAATGTGTGATCCGCATCTGTTATCTTGTACCCAAGATGAAGAAGCAGTAAAGTTAATCTCAATTACATATATACCTAAAGTAGATATGTCCATCCCTAGCTTCACCTTCCTAGATTTCCTTATCCTTCTCCTTGTTTTGAGTGTAGAAGACTTGGACTTTAGTTTAGCCTCAGAACACTTCTTAGCCTTGTCTTTGTCATTGGACTCTATTCCGTTGATCCTCATCACAGATTTGTCCTTCTTCATTTGTGCTTCGACATATATCAAATTTCAAGAAACTCAGACAACAGTTTAGCCATGTAACCCAAGTGAAAATACTTGAGAAACTGGCTATATGATTTAGCAAATGATTGCAAAATCATATATGTGGACAACTCTTGACCTAAAGGAAATCCCAATCTTTCTAGATGTTCCACATGCCCATCATCTTGAGCACATGGGACTCTACTGGGTCTCCCTCGATCAGTTTGCACTCAAGAAATGCCTTAGAGATACTATACCTTCCATGTTGCTCATGCAACTCATAGTTCATATAGCTCAACATAAGGTCTTTGATGTTAATGACATAACTAGCATGCTTCCACTACTACAGAAACAACAGTCAATGTCGCTTTTCTGGGTGTCGGTTATTTACAAAAACCGCCGCCTATAACATTCCGCATCGGCTATTTATTAAGTCTGACGTCTATATTCGAAGACCAGCCAGACACATGTACCGCTTTGTATTCAACGTTAGCTAGGTAAACCAAACCGACGCCTAAAATCGCCCATGAAATCCAAATTTCGAGTGAAAAGAAAAAGTGTCACATACAACGTCAGTTTTTTAGATACAAACCGATGCCTATGTATGATGAGAATTTGCACAAAAAGTGTCACATACAGTGTCAGTTATCCTTTGGTAACCGACACTGATAATGGTTCCTGCCAAATAACTTAGGGCAAATATTGTCCAATTGGACGTCGATTTTTACGATCAACCGACACTGAAGATGTTTAGGTGTCGTTTTTGTAGACAACCGACGCCTTTTATGAACTTAATACCCGCGATCACCTGACTCTTCCCCTTTCTTCTGTTTCATTGCGAGAATTTTCCCCCGTTGTTGCCGCCGCCGGACTGAACCCCCACCCGCCGCCATTGCTGCTTGTGCGCTGTCGCCGCTCCGCCGCCGCTCCCTGCTCCTTCTGCACCACCGTCTCCGGTCCTAGTCACCACTTCAGAGGTCCCTACACCTGACTGCCCTGCGTCTACCTACCTGCCCTACGCCAGCGATCCTAGAGCTCGCCGATGTTCTTTGCTCACCGCCGCCCACCACTGCCATTTCCTCACCGTCGACCTGCTCGACCTGCCTGCCCAGGTACCTACCGACCTATCCAAGCGGCACCCAGGCGTACCTAGGCGGCCATGCATTCACCTAGGGTCCCAAACCCAGGTGCCCAGCCTAGTTAGGCCTCTGGGATGCCTGACCGATGCTTGGGCTGTGCCAAGGCACAATGTTGTTGGGTGTATTTTTTTTAAATTAAGTTATTTACTGATTTGTATTTATTTCTGTACTGATTTGTATTTATTTATGTATTGTTTCAGGAATTAATTGATCATCTACTGTTTCCCGCCGTCTCCCTGCCCGTCGTCTGCTCAACTGCCTGCTTGCCTGCCTACTCGGCTACCCTCCGTCTCGCCCTCTCTCCCTGCTGACGCCCGACTGGGCTCAAAAAGAGGTAAACCCTGTTTTATTACACTACTTGATCTTTAATCACATAGACTTAATCAACATTGCTACTTGTATGATCCTAGTGATTAAAAGCACTCTTTCCTGGTCCCTTTAGTAACTAATGTTCCCTTGAGATGAGTGTTAATTGATCTTGTTTGCTTACTTTCCTTGTAATGCCATCTTTTATGTGCTATGACCTAGTCACCTTTAGAGTATTAAAATGATGCAACTTGTACACTTGTTAAATTTGAATCTATAATTCCTATGAAATGATATCACCCCACAAAATAAGTAGTCACTATTATGTCTTATACACTCTAAAATCAAGATCTAATACTCTTATCTATTTTAACACCATGAGACATTTTTTGCTCATTCTAGTGGATTATTATGACCTATATATGATGACCTAACATGAAACCATGCTCTTAATGATATGATTTACATATCTATTATTGTGTTTGTTGGCCTAGAACCCCGTCCAAGATTTACTCATTAGGAGTAAATCTTGGATAGTCCATGGTTTGGGATTGTTCTTGAACACCTAATCTCACTTAGGATGTAAGTGTATAATGTGTATTGGGTTTTCGAGAAAATTTCGGTAGCATTTCCCTATTTGTTCTCTCAGTACATATGTACTTAGAGAACAATGGGGAAATGCTGCCAAAATTTTCTTGGAAACCCAATACACATTATGCACTTACTAGTGATATTAGGTGTTCAAGGATGGGATAGGTGGTACACATTTATTATATATAAGACTGACATCACATGTGTTTCTTGGCCTAGAAAGTGAGCAATCATTGTTCTTTATATTACTTGTACATTGGTATAAATTAGAATGAACAATCACTAAATTATATACTATTTGTATGGAGTCCGACTTCATTGTACCTCCAAAGGTTACGAAGCTTAGCGCTGTGTTGAGATTGTATAAGTTGAAAGATAACAATAGATGGAGCGACAAAAGCTATTATTGTGATGAAACCCTAACATGTACCTATCTATTATTGTGTTTGTTGGCCTAGAAACCCGTCCAAGATTTACTCATTAGGAGTAAATCTTGGATAGTCCCCGGTTTGGGACTGTTCTTGAACATCTAATCTCACTTAGGATGTAAGTTTGTAATGTGTATTGGGTTTTTGAGAAAATTTCGACAGCATTTCCCCATTTATTCTCTAAGTACATATGTACTTAGAGAACAACGGGGAAATGCTGCCGAAATTTTTCTCAAAAACCCAATACACATTATATACTTACTAGTGAGATTAGGTGTTCAAGGATGGGATAGGTGGTACACATTTATTATATATCAGAATGACATCACATGTGTTTATGCCCTGAATTTCACTACTACAAAACATGTCTTTGGCGTTGGTTGTTTATGCCCTTTTGTTGTTGCCAACTCCACAAAATATTGAAGCTAATGATGACTTATATGTGCGTAGAGATCACAATGAAGGATTGTTAATTGATAAAAGATCACAACTTTAGAGGCATGCATGTTTATATTTTTTTATTGAAGCTAAATGTTTGCTTTTTTAATATCAATATCATTTTCAGATTTGATGTTTCATTATCTTCAGATGCTAAATGTTTGCCTTTTTAATGACATTTTCAGATGGCTGACCATGATGAGCATGATGTCCATGATGAGCAGGAAGTCCATGATGAGCATGCTGTCCATGATGAGCATGGTGAGGATACCAATGTAAGTTCTAAAAACATATCTTGTATTTCTATAAAATTCATTATCTTATAGTTATGTCATATATCCCATATTTCTATATTGCGCTAATTTAGTGTGTTTATTTTTGTCAAATTTTAGGTTGATGATGAACATGTACCCACTGAAGCACTGGAGGAACTTGATGCGTAACACCAAACACTTAACAAGAAAAGGGGCATCACTCTGTTGAAGAAGTTAATAGCACTAAGTGGCAGTGGATCCAGATTGGTTGTGGAGTTTGATAATGGAGGAAATGCAATTGGAGTGAACCGCAATAATTTTGTAAACTATCTTGGGGTTGTCACTCGAAGCCATTGTGGTGTTAAGTATGATAATTGGCATAAAGTTCCTCAGGCAAAGAAAGACTTGATATGGAAGGATTTATGCGTGAGTTATTATTATTTGCAATTCTATTTTGTAGATTACAAATTCTATTATTTGCAATTCTATTTTTGGATACTAGTTAATAAGAATTCTATTTTACAGAATCTGTTTGCATTGGATGAGAACCTACATCGTAAAAGTGTGATGCAACGCGCTGGAAAGATGCTAAGGAACTATAGGACAAATCTCAACAGAGAATACATAAAAGATGGTGATAAGAAGAAGTCATCCCTTGAATAGTGGAATTTCTTGGACAAAGAAGATTGGGACACATTTGTTACTTCAAGATAATCTGAAGAATTCAAGGTATTAGGCGTCACTGCCAATTTAATTAATATACGTTGTATTCACCTATTCAAGATTAACAATTAGTGTTACTAACCAAATCATTAATGTGCATACTAACTAGGCCCTCAGTGAGGCGCAAAAAGCAAGGCGTGCACTGAATGTGCATGACCACACTATGGGTCCAAAGGGCTATGCAAGCATTCGCCAAAGACTACAGGCGGAGTCTGCTGCTACTCAGGAGTCCTCTACTATAGGTAGCACACCTCTGCCTCGCCATGATGTTTGGATAGCTGGGAGGCAAAATAAGAAGGGAGAAATAAGGAAGCCCACAACTGCTGAGGCGGCTGCAAAAATGGTAAAATACAACTCTTAGAGCAATCATTTGAATATTGATTATTTGTGGTGTTAACTTACCAAATTATGTTGATGGTGCTTAGCGGGAGCTGCACGAGCAGAGGAAACAAAGCACGTTCATCCCTCAGGGCACAAGGGATGAATTGACAGTTGCTCTGGGTAACCCAGAGCATCCTGGACGTGTTAGGGGTGCAGGCGCTGGTGTGGGCATCAAAGCATTCTTTGGACCATCCCAGCGCAAACCCAGAGCAGGACTTTCACAAGAAGAGGTAACCTATTCTTTTTTTGAATGTTACTGCAAAAGGAAATTCAATAATAAGAAGCTAATGTTTCTTTTATCCATGTGGGATTTTTGATTCCATCATTGATTAGTATGGTAGCTAAAGACCCTGATAGTGTTCAACAATACTGTATAGATGCTTTTACAATTTTTAGTCAGTAAAAGAAGACGATAATAATAGCTCCATTCAATGTCAAGTAAGTTTACTTTATTTATAATTTGGACTTAAGAAAATTCCATTTTTATTGTGCATTTTGAGTTATTAATTTTTAACTTTTTTACCTCTAGTGGTAGGCATTGGGAGTTACTAGTTATTGTCCCCAGGACGTTCACTATTTATTATCTAGATCCTGCGGGGAGTATATTGAACACTAAAATTGGACACGTAATGAGAATGCCATTATTCTAGTGAGAAATATTTCATTTTTATATCCGTTAACATATGTTATTACATTACTATTTAATTATGCAATTTACTGTGTTACATTAACATGTAGGGGTTTAGATGCATTCAAAAATGTTGGAGGAAAGGTCCCAAGGAGAAAGAACCAGGCAATAATTTGGGAGAACGTAAAAGTAAGTTCCCCAATCCAATGTATATATTATTTATGTGAACTGTGCTTAGTTGTATTTTTTAATATTTTGTATGTTTCAATTTATAGTGCGCTACACAAGACAACGGCTGGGCATGCGCATTCTATGTGATGCGATTTATGCAGATGATTATCTGATATGCCCCATTGGACATCAATACCATACATGAGGTATTATATATAGTCTCATTAGTTATATTGAAATATATCAATCTTATTTTTATATTATTACTTATATATGTACATCATTCTCTTTGCATGTGTTTAAAACTAACCACAATATAGGTAAACGCTTAAAAGATGTACATGCTCCATATACGATGGAAGCATTAAACGTAATAAGAGAAGAATGGGCAAGAGCCATACAAACAGTGGCGATTGTAAAATATAATTGGGATGCTGATAGCGATGTTGAATGATATTTTGTAAATGACTATTTTTGAATATTTATACATGTCTGAATGTTTCTACATGTATTTGAATGTTTCTACATGTGTGAATGTGAGAATTGAATTGATGTATGAATGTATCTACTTGTGTGAAAAGTATATATGTTGATTTTGCAGGTTTGTGGCCTATTTGTAGGCTGATATCAATGGATGTCATAAACCTACAATTCAGAAAACTAAACTGTAGATTCTCATCCTGCTGACCAGCCATAGCAGGCCTGCAAATGGATTAGAAAAAAAATTAAAACATAGGCGTCGATTATTTATATAACACCGTCATCAAAGGCTTACAACATCGGTTATTGGCTAAAAACCGCCGCCTAATATGACAAACAACCCGACCGTGCAGGAAAGCACAACCGTGGCGGAAAAAGCGTCAGTGATTAGTATAAAACTGATGCCTATGGTACCAAACACGGCCATGTAGGGAAGCACGGCCGTGGCGTCTGGAACTATGGCGTCGGTTATTTAGTTATAAACCGACGCAGAAAGTGTCCTAGATGGTGCCCTTTTTGTGGCGCGAACCCTTTTGGTGTCGGTTGTAGAACCGACGCCGAAGAGTTTGACCTTTAGCGGCGCCCACATAGGCGTCACTTGAGAACCGTCACTAAAAGGGGTTAAACAACCGACGCCAAAGACATGTTCTGTAGTAGTGTTCAAGTAAACATCCATTTTGGCCTTAGGAGTACATGGAGATGATTCCACTAGCACTGTTGTTTCAAGAACATAGAGAACATTTCTCGAAATCCTAAACCAATTATGGAAGTATATCTTGTTTAGATTGTCCTTCATAAGGACTAATCACAATGGTTGTGTGTTTTCCATTTATCTATAAGAGTAAAAATTTGCATTTTTCAAAATACTTTTGTTTTGATAAAATTTTTGATATTTAATTAGGCTTTTAATTAATTATCACTCCCACTATTTTGTTCAAATTGATAGCCCATACTACCAATTCAGAACATTACATTGTATAATCTTCTAGGGAGAAAGGATCCATATTTCATAAAATCATGACTCAACTTTGGCTGATTGTCCACAACTTGACTATTTAGGTAGGCAAATTTTTTCCAATTGCATCTAAATACAATTCTTGGATAGATGGTGTGCACAAGTCTCTATCACAATCCATCTCTATGGTTATAGGTACTTAATATAATTAAGATCACCGAGTTAAGCCTGATAAAAAAACCAACACAATAGAATATGTACCCTGCTTTGGAAGATCTACATATCTACCATCACACTTCCACGAGATAGACAACACACCACACTTTGGCATAACCTACACTTAGTTGATCAAGCTTTTCATGTTTGTTTCTTATGGAAATAATATTAGGCTTAATATATATTGCGGTATTTGTATTTATTAATACATATACATATCCAATCACCACATAATTATAGTACATATCATATACAAGCTATATCCCATAAAAAATGTAATAAAACATAAGCAATGGTTATCACCATTCTTTTATAATTCCTTGGAGTCACAGGGAATTATTACCACCTAGGGTCTACATCTCATGCAGAAACATGTTTTTGGTGAACATCCGTGCATAACAATATGGGTTTATTGGTTCTATCCTTGAACTAATCAGTTCACCTCCTGGCCAGTCGGTTGGTTGTCTCCCTGGTCGCCTGGTCTCTGGTCCACCATCTTCTGGATCCTCTAGACAGTCAGTTTGCCTCCATTCGATCGATTCAACCCCTGTTCTTAGTACTCCATGGTCCTCCATTCGATTGGCTCGTCTTCTAAAATAGGTGGCTCATCTTCTTCATCATAACAAGAAATTAACTATCCCAATGCTATTACATGGTAATACATAAACCCCAAGTTACATTCTAGGTGAGAAAAGGTAGGAGAAAATAATATAATTTACAATTGTAAGATAGGGTAGAAGCTAGATATCCAAATCGAGATAATATAGAAAAAAAAATACAACCACCATTCACAAATATTTAGGGTTATTGGCCATATTCACAGTACATATCCACCATTAAAACCAGCTTCTAGGGCGACACGTGTAAATTGCATATATATATATTTGAGAGCATATATATATATATATATATATATCTTAGTTCAGGATTGTACTTGGTATTTAATTGGATATGCACATTACATATCTACATCATTTGTAGCAAATAAATACAAAACCAAAATTTGGTTCATATCGATTATCCTAAAACATAGTAAATTGGCTTAACTCTGATACCACTATAGGGAAATATGGCGGTAGAACAGGAAGTGGAAAAAAATTTAACTGCCATATTCCCTTATAACAGTAGATCATGTCAATAACTATATAATGAGAAGGATGGTTTTGAGGATATACCTGGTCCTAGATCAAGTCTAGAGATAATCTCCTCATCGTGATGTGTGCCTTTCTTCAAATTACACTCAAATAACATATGTAGAAGCTCCTGGTTGACCACCACAAACGACAACTTGACACTATCCTCCTAGCATCAAACAACAACCTCCTCACCTCTATGGTAATCTACATAGACCACCGATAACTTTTGTCATTCTAGTAAAATAGACAAGAAGGATTTGTGCCTCCACATTCATGTACTAGCACCAACTAATCCCTTGCTATCCCTCCATTTATCAGGTCAGACTTTCTCGGGTTCTCTAGGTTACCCACACTAGAGAAGACAAAAATTTTCAGAGAAACTAATATTGTTTCTAGGAAGCCCCCAATACCCCTCTATTTATAAGAGGGTCAGGGTCATGGTTCCCAGTCTGTACGAGAGTGGAAGGGACTAAAATTTCTTGAATTTTCATAACCTGTGAGCGGTGAAATGGTCATTTCATAGGTGAACCAATTGGTTGGCATGTGAGTTGATGGGGTTCAACCCTTGAACTGGTCATTTCATTATGTTTCCCAATCACATTTTTATTGGAAATTATAATTAGATTAAAGCACAACATGACATCAAATCTAATCCTTGATGCAATTGAATTGATACATGAACCAGACAGTTCATTACATGAGCTGGTCATTTGATGACCCTGAGGCGATTGATTCACTCAGTGAACCAGTCATTTCATACTTTAGTTCATCCAGAATTCAACCAATGCAATCTCCAATCAACTTGACCCTCTAATCGTTCATTTCAACACTTGAACTGGTCAGTTTATGGTTCAATCAGTCAATTGTTGTTTAAATTGAATACCTAAACACTTTAGTAATCAAGTTAAACATCATTCATGAACAAAATCATATTATAAATGTATCATAAGTGTGTGACCCTATAGGTTCCATATTACGTTGACCGTGAATGTCTATAACTAGTTTATGACATCACAACCAAAGAGTTGTATCTAGAAACACATCATTGCTACCCAAGTATATGGAAAGTTGGAGAACAACTTCAACCTACAACTATGTTTGGTGTTACAATGTTTGTATAGTTCTACATGTCATTGATGTCCATATTGAACTCGAGACATGGAATAGTCATCCTCTTCAACATTCAATCTTTGTTCCTTGAACTAGAGCAGACCATCTGAGATATATGTACGCTCAATATCACATATTGATTCACATGTGCATGGCCATGCATTTCTCAGTCTCACTAATCATGCGGGTAGGATATCATACTCCTGTAGGAGGGGCAAATCATGTCTACATCACTCACAATCATCCTCGTGTGTCAAATTGCTTCATATCATCACCTTTACGGAAACCCTTATTCAAGGTCATGTTGGATGATGTCAAAGTACACTGAATGACATATGATAAGTGTAGTGATTTTAAGTCAAAGGACCACAATAACCACCAACACTATGAAAGATGATTCTGACTACCATGTAATGGTTTCCATGTGTCACTCTCATGGTGGGTCTGTCTGATACATTGTTCTCCAACAAGTATCTATGTGTTTGGTTTGATATCACATATCATGATAGATGTGAATTTGTCATCAACCAACACACACTCTAGTATTATGTGTTATTGATGTCTATCAACCATCCACAATAACATCGGACTAGGGACATGGTAAGAATGTATATACTCTTGGCATCTGTATGATCTCATTATTCAACCTGTCAACCTGAAGACATATGTCATTGAGAATATCATTCTTTAGACCATATTACATCATTATCTCATAACTAAATAAAACAAAATAAATTGGAATATTTCTTTATTATTTAATCAAATCATTTACAAAATATGCCATTACAATCATCATATGATTGGCTCTTTGGGCATACATACCAACATGATTAAGTTGCATTAATAAATATTAAATTGTAAGGTTTCTCCATGCATTCTAGAAGGGATATTTATAGACAAAACACTCCAAATCGTTCTAAAAGGATACCTAACTAAGAATTTAAAGATAGATAAAGTTTTCTAAGAGTGATTGTGGTTTCCTATGTATATTTTTGTTGAATTATACCTCTTTATTATGATGAATTGTTTCCTTTGTGTAGGTAACCTTATGGAACAAACATGTTATTTTTCTGGTGTAAATGTCTCTTTGAATACTACTAGTTCCCCAAATGAAGGCTCACAGGATGGTAAGTAATTCTTATTATGGACAGTAAGTATATTTTCTATATAATCTTGATGTTTTTTCATGTTCCATAGTTTCATGTATGATTTAGTCGCATTGACATACTAATATTGAAAAAATAGGTAGGTTCCTCCATGCATTCTAGAAGGGATATTTCTACCCAAAACATGAAAAATAGTTTTTAAGGATACTAAACCAAGATTTGTAAAATGCAAGAATTACTGCACAGTCCATTGGTGTTGAAGCTTTTTAATCGTGGATTTATATAACATTAAAATTATTTATGATATTGATTTTCCTTACATGTATTTAGCACAAAATGTATCATCATATAAAATGAAAGACATAGAGGAGAAGAAAAGTTAATTTCTTTACTACCACCCCATGGAGAAAGTGCATAAATGTTTGTTTAATGATCAAGGATCTCCAATTGGCGAAGTATGTAGGAAATTGACTAATTATCTTAGGATATGTGCAATGAAGGGCATGTATTCTCCATTACATAATGAATGGGGGTGCATATCATATTAAGGGTTTTGAATCCACCGTGGATGATGTCATGGGATGTCAATAGAAATATATATAAAATATAGAACTATTATATTATTAAATGTTTCTAACACTTATATTATTTTAGGAGTTGTATGCGTTTTACATGATTGCAAATATGCAAGATGTTGTAAATTGGTGATATAAGATGTACAAAATAAGGTTATATCTTGGCACAACACATTAAAAAGTAAGAAGTCTAGTTTGGAGAATCCAAACCAAGATCATTAAGAAGCACCAGATTCAAGAGTCACTAATTTGGAATGAAAGAAAGTATTAGAATATTGGAAGTCTTCAAAAAATAGGTGATATAATATAGCTAATGCATTATGACAAATCTTGGTATGTTTCACAAATTATTTATTTTCTATTTGTTTTCTTCATAGGAAGAGTGTAATAGAAACAAGACTAATTGTAAGGTCCTTGTCCCACACATAGGATATGAAAAAAATTATATTCTCATTGGTACCAAGAATGGGTAATTATTGACAGTTAGATATACTATTTCATTTATTTTATTGACATAGTATTATAATATTATAAGTCTTTTTTATTTATGAGCTGATAGATTGAAAATATACTTGTAGCATCTGAGGGATATGCATATCTTAAATACCGACATGATGCAAATGGTGAATATTTGGATGAGTACACCAAGAAAAAATGTGTAAGTTATCATAGTCCCATAATTTTAATTTTAGTTAATATTTCATAGAATTAGTTGTGTAAGTCTTAACAGTTACAAGATGAAATTGCCTCAGGATGTGAACAACGAAAACTTCAAAGGTCAATAGATCATCAATCCTTTTTCTATATGCTTGATAATGCCCATGGAAAACACCATGGTGGTTTCGAGAAGGAATATGGTCTTGGGGCTTCTGGAAATATATGGAAGGAAGTTCTTTTACAATGTTTTCAAATGAAATCATATCTTAGGAAACAATCTCAGATTCAGGAGTTGCATGCAGAAATTGCATGCTTTAAAGAGTAACTTGGACAAATGATAAAAAGCTAATAATTTGTAAAACCCCTAACCTAGATTTATGGTAAAATATGTTTTCTTATCTTAATTAGATGCTTCAAACCTTAATCAAACCCTAACATGTGCTTTGATATCATGTGATAAAGATAAGTTTCAAGTTTTGTGTTTGGACATTATTTGAGTAAGTTTTGCAGTTTATGCCCTTATAAGGGATTTTATGCAATTTTCCCATATCTAGGGTTTTATTTTCAATCTTCACATGTATGTTGTTCTTCATAAGTTTTCATATGTTGGATGTAGTTGTATCTTTGGGCTCCTAGTTTCAATGTCGCATGTGGGGTGATATCTAACTTAGGGTTGAGATTTAGGGTTTCTCATCTTAGTGCCCTAATTCGATGGTTTCCCTTAGCGAGCTTGGGATTCAATAGTTCTCTATGAGAGAGTCAGATCCCATGGTTTTCTTATATCGCATGAGATATGATGGTTTGCATTGAGGCACAATAGGTCAATGGTTTTGTGTGTGGAAGGCGCCAATTGATGGAGGTCCTAGGGTTTTCTTTTGTGACGAAGTGAGGGCATAATTTGATAGTATATCTAATGCTTGAAATTGATGGTGCATTTGGGTTTACAATCTATGGTTCCTCTATCATGAAGATCTAATGGTTGACTTGGTTTTCATGGAAGTGAGGTTTCAGTTTTTGTATACATGGCATGCATGCCTTGACACCTTAACCTACCTTTCTCTCTCTCCCTGACCTTTATATACCTCTCTTATTTCACCCAAATGAGTTCTTTACACACCTTCTTCTTGTTTTCCTTGCTTCTTGGAGAGGTTCGACCCTCTTTCATGGTGGAGAAGTGATGCAATGATTTTGAGTCGCATTTATAGACCTGTTTTATATGTGGTTTATGCTTTAATTAGTCATTTCTATGGTTAATATCGCATAATTAATCCATTTTGGTCTTTGCCATCATTTTATGTCAAATCCCCTTAGTTTCATCATTTTGAGCATCTTGGCTAAATTGGACATTATGTTAATCCCTTTTGTTTTGATAATGACAAACATTTCATTCTTGTGGTATTAACGTGCTATTTGAGTATTTTAGGAACAAGCATATAAGGTGGTGGATAACAAAGACTTGGAAGAACAATTTGATAAAATCGCTTTATTTTCATGATTGTAATCAAATGTAAATGCTTGTACAAGTATATAATGTACAAGTAATTAGATATCATGTAAATCAAGCATTTAGATCTTCCCTATCCACTCACAACACTTTGATAGGCCATTCCCCAAGATAGTATCACAATTGCACATTGATACACACACTTAGTAAATGAATACATTGAGTCAGTAATATTCTCGGTCGACAAATTGTCGATCGAGAAAATATCGGTCGACAAAAACTTCGACCGCGAAACTCTCGGTCGACAAAATCTTTGATCGAGAATAGACCCTACTAGCCGTTAGACCCAGCAGACAAAGTGGTTGGGAGTTGGAAATGAACGTTGTAAACACTTGCTCTAGGAGGTCCCTCGGTCGACAAATCTTCGACCGAGAAGGACTCTCGGTCGACAAATCTTCGATCGAGAAAAGTCCTGTCTGCACTTTTCAGGGTCAATTAACAAGCTGTTGCAAATGCAATTAGTGGACACATAACGGCTAGTTAAGCACTAAGAACCCCCTAGAAAGTGTCTACAACGTCCTTAAGCACTTGTAGGTCATTTCTATAAATAGGACATGCCTTAGGACACCTAAATACACCCAAGCTACACTTGTGCTACACTTGAGCTTGAATACTCATTGGCAATCTGTTTTGAGCAATAGAGCATTTCCCACATTGGCTATTCATTCCCATTGCTCTAATTTCATGTCCTATAGGCTAGCATCTCCTTTCCACAGCACTTACACTTCTACACTCATTGGTTAGGAGATCAATACGCTTGATATAGGCAAATCAAGCCTTGTGCTTAAAAGGATAAGTTGTAATTTCTGTTTTCCTTCTTGTTCCTTTTATTCTTTGTATTCTCCTTGCTACTCCTAGGGTTGGAGGCTGCGGATTGGAGAAGGTTCTTCTCGGAGGAGAAGGTGGACTTCAAGCTACTTCAAGAAGGCTATCGCAATGGGAAGCTACTTCAAGAAGGCTATTGCAACGGGAAGCTACTTCAGGAGGAAGGCTGCTTCAAGGTTGGTGCAATTACTTCTAGGTGAAGGCTGCTTCAAGGTTGGTGCAATTACTTCTAGGTGAAGGCTGCTTGAAGGGTTTAGGGAGAGAATTGTAATTTTATGTAAAGTCCTTGCGAGGTAATAAAATTAAATTCTTTCCAAATCCCGGTTGGGTAAGCAACCAGGTAGTGGACTGATAACTTTAGTATTTGCTAAAGTTGGAACCACTCTAAATCCTTGTCCCCTTGTCCAATATTTTGTGGTTGGTTGTTTGAGTTAAATAAGTTTTAAAATTGTTTTAAAACTCTATTCACCCCCCCTCTAGTATTTTTCAATTGGTATCAGAGCAGGCTTCAAGGAACCCTAACCAGGTCTTGAAGAATGGAGGGTGATGGTGATTACAATCGCAACAAAAGGTGCAGCTTGAAGAAATCTACAATATGTTGCAATTGGTGCTTAGGAACAAGCCACACAACAACTAGCTGCCCATGGAGATCAAAGAAGGAAAATGAATACAAGGATTGTCTTATTGCTACAACTAGTGAAGAAGAAGAAGAGGTAAGTCTTTTTGATTTATCTAAAGAAGAACTAGTTGCTAGTCTTGAAGAGACACATAATAAATATGTTGAGTGCGAGAAGAAACTAAAGAAATCCAATAAAGCAAATGATGAATTAAATGCTAGACTTCTTGCTCTCACATCTGAAAATGAAGATTTATATGCTAAATTAAATGATCTTGGTTTTGAAAAAGATAGCATTATTTCTGAAAATCATACTTTGAAATCATCTCTAAGCAGTAGTAATGTGAAGATTTTTACTCTAGAAACAAATTATGATCTTCTATCTCAAGAAAAGGTTGGATTACTTGCAAAATTAAATGATCTTCAAAAACAACCTGTCTTGTGTACACATCTAGATTATGATAATATAGTGAAAGAAAGGAATTCTTTATCATCTAATCTAGATCAAGCAAAACTAGATATTAAGAAAAGAATGGATGAGATTGCTAAGTTGCATCAAGAAGTTAGTAGGTTAAGCAACAATGGAATCCTTGATAAAATATTGGATGATTCCTATCATCAAATTGGGAGAAGAGAACTAGGTTACAAGCCTAAGGGGAAATCTTATCAACAACTTAGTTGGAGAAAGACACAAGCACATCAATCACTATATGTACCTAAAGGAACAAATACATTTGTACCAAAGAACAACCTAGAACAAAACCATAGAAAAAGACTTGAGGTTGATTCTATATGTTGCCATTATTGCTTACGTCTTGGACACTACTCTTTTTCATGCCCATACAAGAAAAAGGATGTTGAGTTGGTATGGGTTCCAAAACCCCCAAATTGAATTGATTAGACTAAGTTGAGATATGACCAAAGACTTTAAATTGCATATCTTTATGTCTATCTCAACTTAACATAAAGAGATAACAAAATGATTCAAGTAATTAAAATTTCTAACTTGAAAATATACAATCTTAAACAAACCCGCAGAGACACATCTTTGAAAATTTATCTAAATTAATGTCCTTAAAACTTAAAGATTTGAATATGATTAGTTGAGATTTGATCTAAACGTTACTTTGATATTTCTATGTTTATCTCAACTAAAAATGATTTTTAAATTGCATAATTGAATTAAATATAGTCTATGTTTTTTTTGGAAGCAATTAACAGTTCTAAAAACATTACAGAAACCTTATCGGTCGAGAAATCTTCGACCGAGCTGTCACTCGGTCAAGAAATCTTCGACCGAATAGGTCACTGATTTCAGTCTGCAGTAAAATTGCTGACTAATTTGATTGATCAAGTGGCTATCTATTTGCTGTTAATGACAATTTTACATGTAAAACAAGTTGAAGACCAATTTTGAAAATAAATGATATCATTTCGATTGATCCTCTAAATAAGGTAAAACTGAAAATCATGTTTAGAAATCACTATTTTCTAATAAAAGCATCTCCTGGTCTATCTATATAGAAATCATGTGTTATGACATTTAGTTTAAATGATCACAATCACTGTATTTCATGAAATTATCACTTTATTGTTCTATTATTACATCATGGATATGCTTTCACTACTTTATCATTCAGCTCATAAAGATGATGCTATGTTACATAGAACAAATAGATAATGATTATTTCATGGATCCTTGATGAGACATAGGCAAGAAAAATGATTCATTGGTGATTTGTTGCTTAGAAAAAGAACTTTAAGGTTTGCAAAACATAAAATAAAGAATTTCTCAATTGGTATCTATAAGAAATTGCGATATCATTCATGCCTTCAAGGATATATGTCTTTTCATGAAGAATCACATGATTAATATGAACAGAAATAGGACTTGATTTATGCACTCATAGTAAAAAGGACATCATTCATAATAGGTTTTATTCAAAGTAATTTAATTGATATCTCTTTAAGGTACCTGCAAAATTTATACTTCACATGTGAAATCTACAGATTCTGCCTCTTGGTTGAAATAAAATTTAGCCAAGGGGCGCTATGGTCGAAGTCAAGGTCGACCTAAAATAAGCTTGACAAAATGCTTATTTGTACATCATTTTAATGCATTTAATCTTAGTATCTTGACTTAAAATGAGTTTATCATATTGAAAACATGGAGCTTTAATAAAAGGTCAAAATCAAATCTTAAAAATCATTTGTGACCTTAGAATCCTTAAATTGTCTTAATTATAAGATTAAGGGGGAGCTCACAAAAACAAATTTGATTATGAGATTAAGAAGTTTACAAAACTTTGAAGCTTGTTATGACCTTAGTATTCTTGAAAGTAATTTTTGTTATGAAAACAAAGAAATCTACAAAATTCATGAATATGACATATATCTTGTTCTTCATGGAATTCTCTAAACAAATTTGGGCTTAACATCCCGTGTATTTGGTTAGAGATACATTATGGCTAAATTCGACAATAAATGGCTTACATTTATATTAATCCCTTGACTTTAAATTGAATATCTCTTTAAGGGGGAGCATAGCATAAAATTAAGGGGGAGAAATACAATGTAAACTTGGATATCTTTTTGAAATGACAAAGGGGGAGAAATAATATAAAATCAAAAACATAAAATAAAATGAGTTTCATAATATCTCAGCCAACACCCACTTGCAAAACACAAGAATGGCTACAAAAGGTAAACTTCAGGTATGAAACTCATATGATTTATATTTCCTTATTTTATATTTAGGAAATGTTTGTCATCTTCAAAAAGGGGGAGATTGTTGGCTAAATTGGACATTATGTTAATCCCTTTTGTTTTGATAATGACAAACATTTCATTCTTGTGGTATTAACGTGCTATTTGAGTATTTCAGGAACAAGCATATAAGGTGGTGGATAACAAAGACTTGGAAGAACAATTTGATAAAATCGCTTTATTTTCATGATTGTAATCAAATGTAAATGCTTGTACAAGTATATAATGTACAAGTAATTAGATATCATGTAAATCAAGCGTTTATATCTTCCCTATCCACTCACAACACTTTGATAGGCCATTCCCCAAGATAGTATCACAATTGCACATTGATACACACACTTAGTAAATGAATACATTGAGTCAGTAATATTCTCGGTCGACAAATCGTCGATCGAGAAAATATCGGTCGACAAAAACTTCGACCGCGAAACTCTCGGTCGACAAAATCTTCGATCGAGAATAGACCCTACTAGCCGTTAGACCCAGCAGACAAAGTGGTTGGGAGTTGGAAATGAACGTTGTAAACACTTGCTCCAGGAGGTCCCTCGGTCAACAAATCTTCGACCGAGAAGGACTCTCGGTCGACAAATCTTCGACCGAGAAAAGTCCTGTCTGCACTTTTCAGGGTCAATTAACTAGCCGTTGCAAATGCAATTAGTGGACACATAACGGATAATTAAGCAGTAAGAACCCCCTAGAAAGTGTCTAGAACGTCCTTAAGCACTTGTAGGTCATTTCTATAAATAGGACATGCCTTAGGACACCTAAATACACCCAAGCTACACTTGTGCTACACTTGAGCTTGAATACTCATTGGCAATCTATTTTGAGCAATAGAGCATTTCCCACATTGACTATTCATTCCCATTGCTCTAATTTCGTGTCCTATAGGCTAGCATCTCCTTTCCACAACACTTACACTTCTACACTCATTGGTTAGGAGATCAATACGCTTGATATAGGCAAATCAAGCCTTGTGCTTAAAAGGATAAGTTGTAATTTCTGTTTTCCTTCTTGTTCCTTTTATTCTTTGTATTCTCCTTGCTACTCCTAGGGTTGGAGGCTGCGGATTGGAGAAGGTTCTTCTCGGAGGAGAAGGTGGACTTCAAGCTACTTCAAGAAGGCTATCGCAACGGGAAGCTACTTCAAGAAGGCTATTGCAACAGGAAGCTACTTTAGGAGGAAGGCTGCTTCAAGGTTGGTGCAATTACTTCTAGGTGAAGGTTGCTTCAAGGTTGGTGCGATTACTTCTAGGTGAAGGCTGTTGAAGGGTTTAGGGAGAGAATTGTAATTTTATGTAAAGTCCTTGCGAGGTAATAAAATTAAATTCTTTCCAAATCCCGGTTGGGTAAGCAACCGGGTAGTGGACTGACAACTTTAGTATTTGCTAAAGTTGGAACCACTCTAAATCCTTGTCCCCTTGTCCAATATTTTGTGGTTGGTTGTTTGAGTTAAATAAGTTTTAAAATTGTTTTAAAACTCTATTCACCCCCCTCTAGTGTTTTTCAGAGCATTCATTATCACATTATTATTATTATTTGTGTGGATTTATTTGATCTTGTCTTTGAATTTCAGGAAAAACAAGTATTTTCTTCCGTCGATACCATCGACGGAAGTCGATACCATCGACAAGACCGCAGGTTGCCAGCCGAAAGGAGCAGCAAAGAGTCGATACCATCGACGCTGATGTCGATGGTATCGAGACACCTTCAGGTTGCTGGCGAAGAAGTAGTCGATAGTATCGACACCAAGTCGATACCATCGACACATGGAGGCTACATCGTCGCAAAACGACAGAACCGACGCCAAAAAGGAAGTCGATACCATCGACTCGCGTTGATGGTATCGAGATGATGAAGGGCGCGATAAAGGAAGGATTTGCAGCCAGCCGCTACTGTAGCGGGTCGATACCATCGACTCGCGTCGATGGTATCGACGCCGTCAGATATGTGTTGGATTCAGATTGATTTCAATCAGACGGCTGGAGTTAATTAATGACCTAATTAGGGACTTATACCTAATGACGACCGCCCAAACAGTGAGGATCTGATTTTGGCTTTTGCACAAGTGCCGAGGAGTGAGAAAGGAGAATGGAGGCCAGAAGTTCATACCTGTCAATCCGGATGTTGCCGAAGACGGATTTCACCACCGAGAGGCGGGAAAGCACGTGTTCTACGCAAAGGATCAATCGATTCTTCTCCGTTCAGGGGTTTTTCCATTCAATTCACGTTTCTCATATGATTTCCCCTATTTCTACCATGTACTTGTGTAAGATGAACATGCGGGGCTAATCCCCTCCATCTTTAGGACCAGGAGTAGCCCGGGAATGCATTGTATGATAGTTTTATATTAATAATTCATATTTTCTCTCTTAAATCCGTGGTATAGTTTCGTTTTCTCCATATATTGTTATGCTTGATCACCATAACAATAACCTAATGCCCTTAATCACTTCGACAGGAGGATTAACAGTTGAAAAGAGACGAAACCTACATTAATCGATAAATCCCTTGACAAAGGAGGTGTAAAATTAATGGTGGAAACTGAGAGATCGTTCTTAATGCACTTAGTTTAGGGGATATATTACTACGACGGTGGAATCGACCTAAACCTAAGTAGTGAATTACACAACAAAAGTGGGTAATTCTGTTTTCAGGCCACTACCTGGATAGAGAGAGAAGATTGAGGAATTATATGAAATCTAATACAATGATAACCCACGGTGAAACCGCAATCCTAAAGATACCTTTTTGAATTTATTAAATTAACCTTTAATCGATTGTTTGCTTTGTTTTATTTATATTTTCTTTTAATTTTATTCAACAACCCCAATTTGTTATTCGGTTTAGCTGATCGCAAATAGTTAGTAGGAGTCTCCAACAGTTCCGAGTATCCCTGTGTTCGACTCGGGCCTCACAAGGCCTGTACTACTCGACGCGTATACTTGCATTTTTAGCGCGTAGTAAAATACATGTCAAGTTTTTGGCGCCGTTTCCGGGGATACGGCGGAATTGTTGGCACTTCGAGTGCTACGAGCGACCACTCTAGGCCACAAATTTCTTTTTAATTTTCATTCAAATTCAAATATTTTTACATTGCACTATAGTTGTTATACTCGTCTAAGCATAGTACTGAACTCGAATTTTCTTATTTCAGGTACTGTGTATGGTGCATACACGTAGTACAGACTACGACAATCGCACACCCGAGGTTCCGTTTCCAGGACCTGAGGACGAGGAGCATTCTGAGCACGAGTACCAAGAAGAGATAGATTCTGAATCTGAACCAGAAGACATGGCTGAGCCACAGACCATATGGGAGAAGATCAAAGCTTCTTCCTCATCAGCTTCAAAGGGGCCTATAAAAAAGCAGGCGATCAACATACCGACATATAAGATCGATCCAGCGTTGATTAATTTGGTAAAATCAAATGCGTTTCATGGGCTGAAGAATGAGGATTCTGTTGCACACATCAGCCAGTTCGTTGAAAACTGTGACATGGTAAAGATAGACAGGTTTCCACAAGATGCTTTGTACCTCAAGTTGTTCCCAAGTTCCTTGGCAGGAGCAGCAAGAGAGTGGCTACATAATCTAGACGATGAGTTCGTTGAGTCTTGGGACCATATGGTGGAAGTCTTCTTTGAGAGGCTCTTCCCTCCTGAGAAGACTAACGACATGATCCAAAAGATTCACAATTTCACCCAATAGGCGGGTGAAACATATTCTGAGACCTGGGAGCGATTTCAGGTTATGTTGAGGACATGTCCGCATCACGGGATGGACAAAGAGACACAGGTGAAAATCTTCTATTTTGCTCTCTCCGAGCATGATAGGAGTAATCTGGATTCAGCCGGGTCGGGATTTTTTCTGAATAACACTGACACTAGATGCTGGGAAATACTAAAAAACATGGCGAGAAAGCAGTCCTGGGGAGAAAGAGAGAGAGGCCCAGTTGAGCAAGCACGAGTCGCCAGTGAATCAAAGGCAATGAGAGAGCTGAATGAGAAGATGGATCTTCTCGCAAAGAAGTTACTGCAAAAAGAAGAAAATGAGTCTTAGGATGAGGCTCAAGTCAAGTACATGAGACAACAACAAGGGTACAGGAACAATGACTACTCATGGAGAAAGGACAAAAAGTTCTCATGGAAGGATCCGAACAATTTTCTGCAGGATCCGGAAGCCAAGCCCGCGCCAGCTGTAGAGGACAAGAGCACGGAGTTGCTCAATCAGGTCATCAAGCAAAATCAAGAGTTAATGAACACATTCGGGCAGCAAATCAAGCAACAAGGAGAATACATGAATCAATTTGGGCAGACCTTGCAGAGCCATGGGGCTCAAATGAGGACCATAGAGTCCTCCATGGCGCAGATGGCAGCTGAAATTGCTAGTTTGAAGAAACCAGCACATCCGGGTTTTCCGGGGAACACCAATGTTCCCGGGGGAAACCAGCAAGCTGAGGCTATTTTACTGAGAAGCGGCAAGAAGGTGTTGAATCCAAGAACGGATGAAACAAGCACACCGCAAGATAAAGTTGAAGGTGAAACCACTACGGAGCAGCCCACACCAGTCACAGGGCAAGTTGAAGACATAGACGTGGATGGTAATGAAGAACAGGTTGCTGAGGGGGAACCACAGAAAATGACGCCTTATGTGCCACCTCATCAAAGGGCACACGCCGTTCCGGTCCCTTATCCGAATAGTGCAAAGGCAAGGAAGGTAGACACACAGTTCAAGAAATTCTTGGACAGCTTTAGGAAGCTTTCGGTCAATATTCCATTATTGGAAGCTATTGAGCAAATCCCTTCATACGGGAAGTTTCTAAAAGATGTCATCACCAAGAAGAAGAAAATACCAGATACTGAGGTCGTTGTGCTAAAGGAGCAAGTGAGTGCCTTCATAATGGGCACTCTGCCGCCAAAGAGACATGATCCCGGGTGTTTCAGTATTTCTTGCTATATCGGGAAGTTTAAATTTGGAGAAGCATTGTGTGATTCAGGGGCAAGCATCAATTTGATGCCCCTTTCGACATTTAAAAAGCTGGGATTAAAGGAGTCACGGACGAGCAATATGACTATCCAATTGGCCGACAACTCTGTGGTGAAGCCTTATGGAATCTGTGAAGATGTCTTAGTAAAGGTGGATCGATTTGTCTTTCCGGCTGATTTTATGGTTATGGAAATGCGGGATGAGCATGGCAATGAGCTGTTACTTGGACGCCCATTCCAAGCTACAGCTGACATGATCTTAGAGATGGGGAGAGGTCGCTTGACCTTAGGCATAGCAGATGACCGCTTTGAGATGGTCATGCCCTCTAGCACTATGTCTTCTAAAGCAAAAGAACAATGTAACATGGTGAAACATATGGATCACAACATCTCACTTTGCCTTGGAAAACAATTTCTGGACATGGCTCACGTGATGAGCAAGATGGATAATGGAACCTTAGCTGTGGATATCATAGAGAAAACTAAGGTTGTTTCTGTGTAAAGCTGTGGGATTTCCGAATGATGAGAATGAGGACATTCTGCCTTCATGGGAGGATGATGCAATTGCTATTTCTGTTGTTGATGCATATCCGGAATTGCCGTTAGAGGCTAGTTTGTTGAATGTTACCTATGATTGGATGCGGATTAAATCACTCAAGGAGTGCGCTAAAATGCTTCAGATGCTTCCATGCTTCTATGCGAGGCACTGTGAAGATTTAGGTGCACTTCCCCCACCGCTGCATTCATCTCTTATCAGCCCGCCAGAGTTAGAATTGAAGCTGCTGCCCCCGCATCTCAAGTATGTCTTTCTAGCTGAGAAAGACAAGTTACCGGTGATCGTATCTGCTTATTTGAGTGCGGACGAGGAGGAGCAATTGCTGATAGTGCTGAAGAACCACCGTGGAGCTTTTGGGTGGTCTGTTGCAGACATCAAGGGGATCTCCCCTACTCTTTGCCAGCACAAGATTCGGCTCGAAAAGGAAGCCAAGCCTGTTATTCAGCCTCAAAGACGTTTAAATCCGAGCATGATGGAGGTTGTGAAGAAGGAGGTCATCAAACTTCTTGCTGCAGGGATTATCTATGCCATATCAGACTCGACGTGGGTGAGTCCCACACAGGTAGTCCCTAAGAAGGGGGGAATTACTGTCACTAAAAATTTGTTGAATGAACCTGTCACCACCCGATTGGTAAC
The DNA here is from genome assembly GCA_963693085.1 of Alisma plantago-aquatica. NCBI lineage: Eukaryota > Viridiplantae > Streptophyta > Magnoliopsida > Alismatales > Alismataceae > Alisma > Alisma plantago-aquatica. The sequence continues at coordinate 570,609,316 of OY856412.1, forward strand.
CGGGTGGAGAGTTTGTATTGACTACCGTCGTCTGAATGCAGCCACACTTAAAGATCATTTTCCTTTACCATTTATTGATCAAATTTTAGAACGTCTTACCGGTCGGTCGCATTTTTGTTTTCTGGACGGGTATTCGGGGTATAACCAGATCTCGATTGATCCTTTGGATCAAGAGAAGTCTACGTTCACCTGTCCCTATGGGACTTTTTCTTACCGGCAAATGCCGTTTGGTTTATGTAATGCACCAGCGACGTTTCAACACTGTATGCTCGCCATATTTTCTGACATGGTAGAGTGTTGTCTTGAGGTTTTTATGGATGACTTCTCGGTTCATGGTGCATCATTTGATGAATGTCTGTATAACTTAGACAAAGTTTTGCAGCGTTGTGAGGACACACACTTGGTCCTTAACTGGGAGAAATGTCACATGATGGTGACAGAGGGAATAGTGCTAGGACACAAGGTGTCTAGCAAAGGTCTTGAGGTGGACCCGGTAAAAATTGAGGTGATTTCCAAGCCGCCCCCACCAAATTCTGTAAAAGGGGTGAGAAGCTTTCTGGGACACGCCGGATTCTATCGACGATTCATTAAGGATTTTTCTAAAATTGCAAAACCTTTATCCGAACTCTTAGAGAAAGATGCGGTTTTCGATTTCAGCGATAAGTGTCTTCATGCATTCAATGTTTTGAAAGAAAAGTTGATTTTTGCCCCGGTTGTTCAAACGCCGGATTGGACAAAACCTTTCGAATTGATGTGTGACGCTTCGGATTTTGCAGTAGGAGCCGTTTTGGGGCAACAGGTAGATAATAAGCCCGCTGTGATTTTCTATGCTTCCAAAACTCTGAATGATGCTCAATTGAATTATACAACTCCTGAAAAAAAATTACTTGCCGTCGTGTTTGCTTTTGAAAAATTCCGGCAGTATTTAGTTGGATCTAAAGTAGTTGTATGGACCGATCATGCTGCGATAAAATACTTGATGGAGAAAAAAGACGCAAAGCCTAGACTCATTAGGTGGATTTTGCTCTTACAAGAATTTGACATTGAAATCAAGGATAAGTCTGGAATTGAGAATGTAGTGGCTGATCATTTGTCTAGGTTAGAAAGGGTGAATGAAAAAGATTTGCACATACCCATAACCGAGACGTTTCCTGATGAACAACTTTTGAAAATAAATTCTAAAGAGCCGTGGTTCGCTGAAATTGTTAATTATTTGGCTTGCGGGATCATCCCAGAAGATTGGTCATATCAGGAGAAAAAGAGATTCTTTCATTCTTTAAGATACTATTTTTGGGATGATCCAATTCTTTTGAAGCAATGCAGGGACGGTATCTTACACAGGTGTGTGCCTGAAGTGGAGTACGAGAGTGTTCTCCACCATTGCCATGCATCACCTACGGGAGGACACCATGCCAGTTCGCGAACAACAGCTAAGGTGTTGGAAAGCGGCCTTTATTGGCCAACTTTGTTTCGGGATGCCTACGATTTTGTGAGGCAATGTGATCCTTGTCAGCGAGCAGGTAATATATTGAAGCGACAGGAGATGCCCCTGAATGTATTTCAGGAAGTTGAGGTATTTGATTTGTGGGGCATAGACTTCATGGGACCCTTTGTGTCCTCGAACTCCAATTTGTATATCTTGCTAGCCGTTGACTATGTGTCGAAGTGGGTGGAAGCAATCCCCACAAGGACTAATGATTCTACTGTAGTGTGCAGGTTCATGAAGGAAACTATTTTCTATAGGTTTGGGATACCCCGAATGATAATAAGCGATGGGGGTACACACTTTCGGAATCAGAAGTTCGCGACATTACTGAAGAAATATGGGGTCAAGCACAACATTGGCACCCCATATCATCCGCAGACTCAAGGCCAAGTGGAGGTCTCAAACCGTGAAATCAAGAAGATTCTAGAGCGAACGGTGGCATCCACAAGGAAGAATTGGAGTGCCCTATTACCAGACGCACTGTGGGCATATAGAACGGCTTACAAAACACCTATAGGCACTACGCCTTTTAGGTTGGCGTATGGTCGGGCTTGTCACCTTCCGGTGGAGTTGGAGCACAAGGACCATTGAGCGCTTAGAAAGCTAAATTTGAGTTATGATGAAGCTGGGAGAAAGAGAATGTTCGAGTTGAACGAGCTGGATGAGTTACGGATGACGGCATATGAGAATGCCCGGATATACAAGGAGCGCACAAAACTGATCCACGATCGTCACATCGAGTTGCACACGTTCAAGAATGGAGATAGTGTCTTTCTGTTCAACTCCCGACTCAAGTTGCATCCCGGGAAGCTAAAATCCCGATGGAGTGGACCGTTCGTGGTGGAAGAGGTAAAAACACACGGCGTGATTTTAGTGCGCGATGGTGATGCCACGTTCTTGGTGAATGGACAGAGATTAAAGCTGTATTTTGGTGAGAATTATAAGAGAAAAGTGAATGAGGTTAAACTCATTACACTTTCGGATGAATGAGATGCCTGGAAGCCGTCTAGCCTAAGACGTTAAATAAGGGCGCTTGTTGGGAGGCAACCCAACCATCGATACATTAGGATAGTTTAATTATAATCGTAGGTTGCTTTATTTTTGGTTCAATTTTTAGTATAAAGAAGATACCTTGATCCGTTTGTTCATTGTGCAGGCTGAGGCAGAGTCGATACCATCGACACCCTCGTCGATGGTATCGACAAGGGTACATGTTGAAGACTACAGATTTCGTTCTGAGTCGATACCATCGACGGCCTCGTCGATGGTATCGACATACCTACAGATGGCCGAGAAGGAAACGTCGATAGTATCGACATAGGCGTCGATACCATCGATATCTCTGGAGAAGTTCAGACCGATTTGTCTCAGTCAACTCGATACCATCGATGGCCAAGTCGATGGTATCGACATGGTTCCAGGTTGAAATAAAAAAAAGCGGTGTCGCAATGAAGCCAAGTCGATACTATCGACACCTGTCAATGGTATCGACCATCCATGTCACCGATCCGAGCAAAGAAATCGATGGCGATCGCAACTTCCACATCATCGATCTGGGTACAGCGTCGATACCATCGACCCAAGTCGATACCATCGACTCGCGTCGATGGTATCGACGGGCCAACAATGACGGCGGCCAAGTCTATTTAAGGAGAACCAATACGTCATTTGATGTCACACCTTCAGAGTGATCTCCTTCCTTTGCGCCGAGCACTCTCCCGAGCCATCCAAGAGCAAAGACCAGCATCACCGAGTGACGATCGTCACCGAGCGGAGATTCATATCTCCATTCTGCACCAAGCTCTCTCTTTCTAATCCCTTTCTCATCGTCAACATGGCTCACGTCGCTGGAGCATCTTCTTCACGTGCGGACCCGGAGGAGATTCAGGAGTTTGTGCCACCTCCTTCCGGGTTGGTTGCACGGCCGCGCATGATGCATCCTTCCACAGAGGTGAAGAAGATCTATGAGGAGATCTTAAAAAGGAAGATCGAACCCACCCGATATGTGGACCGGGAAATGATCCGAGACCTCGGATTCGAGGCCAATCTGGCCTATGTTCTGCAGGGGCAGGTGAAACGTACAAGCAGGAAGCCCGATGAGCTACAGTACCATGCAGATGGCCAACTATTTTTCGGTGAGTGGCCAACCTACAAAGAGTTGGTGGCGGAGTTCATGGTGTCACTTGACGTCTGCGTCGTGCCCAACGACATCGTCGCCACCGACCGCGAATGGATAAAGGGCCGGGTGTCTTTCCGGCTGTACAACCGTGACTATACCCTCACGCTTCGCCAATTCAACAGGATCTTTAATTGGATGCATTCTACATATGACCACCGACGGCCGGATAACCGCACCAACTACGACGCTCTATTCTCCGAGTTGGTGACGATGCCACAAGGGAGGTCGGTGAGCTACCACAACGCTGCGGTAGCCGACTTCGAGCACCCGTTTGTTCGAGTATTGCACCGGATGTTGAGTTCCACCATCTTTGCTCGAAGTGATCTGGCACTAAGAAAATTTTAGGAGACAGATCTTTTCTTCTTATATCAACTCCTGAAGCGCCAAGAATGCAACTGGGGTGCATTCTTTCTACAACGAGTGTTGGCGGTGAAGAGGAGCACGAGAAAAGCCCCGATTCATTTTGGAGGGCTTGTCACCAAGGTAGCCCTCTACTTGGGCTTGAATCTCGATCAGCTGACTCCTCTTTCTATGAGAAGCAAGGTCAACTTGCAACATCTACACCGAGCAAATCTCGTTCTTCTCCGAGCTGGTGTGGCTTTTGTGCATTGCCACGTAAATCAAGCATATCAGGAGTGTTCTCTACCTTACCCCGTCTTCAACATCGACGACGCACAACATTTCCGGTGGCCAATCATAGCCATCGATTCCGATGAAGAAGACGGCGGCAACGACGGTGGCGACGATGACGACGCGGCAGAAGAGGAGGAAGAGGTGTTCACACCTCTTCGATCCCGTGTGGCACCCCGAAAGCGTCCTCGGATGCATCCGGGTGCGTCTTCATCATCACAGCCTCCGCCGCCATCACCACAACCCTCACAGCCTAGCGAGGATGCCTATTCCATGTAAGGCATGTACAACATGCTCCAAGATATTCAGCAGACGCAGCATAGCCACACCGCTGCCTACGCCGGTATTCAAGATACCACCAACCGGCTTTTTGTCAACCAACAGGCGATCTTCGAGAATGAACACCTTCTTTTCGCAAATCAAGAGAATATCCATGATCGGCTGCATAGGATGGAGCAGCAGCAACAGCCGTTTTACGATCATTACTGGAGCCAGAATTATTTTGGGGGGTATCCACAACCTCCTCCGATGCCCCAGTATGATCCGACTTTTCAGGGGCAATACCCGTCTTGGGACCCCACGGCGCCGCAATACCCGCCTCCACCTCCACAAGAATGATCGGGTATCTATGTTCCAATCTTTAAATTTGTTTTTGACTATGAGGCCATAGTCGAATTCAAGCTTAGGGGGGTAGTTGGAACAACTCTATCTTTTATTGTTTTTAGTTTTTAGCATTTTTTGCTTTTGTTCTCTTGTTATTTGTTTTCATGCAATTTTAGCTTTTGTAGGATCCACATGCTATCTAGTATAATTGTGGATGTCATAAAAGTTGTGTCATCTTGTTGTTAGTGCATGGGAAATTCAAGGGAAATTTGAAAAATTTGTGTCTTTGGATAGCTTTCTTTGGTTGACCTTGGGGAACACATCCTACGAAAATGATTGATTATGTCAACTTTAAAACAACATTTCATACATGTACTCCTAATGATTCATGAAAGTGGACGGAAATGGTTGTTGAGCCTAACCTAACCAAATGGTAATGAGACCTTAATTGGATGTAAGAGAGAGAACCCTCTAAACTACTACACAGGTCAGTAAGGAGGGAAACATAATATCTTTCTAAGGTTCAGTCATCTAGTCTTGTGATCGTTCCATTTCATGTTTTCCTAATCCACCTCAGAATTGGAAGTAAAGTGCAGTTTTAATTCCTTTTGTGTGCATAGCATTTAGATAGGACTTGCATTGGTATTTTCCATATGTTTGCATAAAAAAAAGAAAAAAAATATAGTGAATCATGCACATTACCTTTAGGTGCATGCCATGTAGTTGCATTCATGATCTTCATGCATAAAGTAATTCATGTATCTCAATTTTGCCCTAATGGTGAATTAAATTGTTCCATACCTTCTAAATAGTGAATTTTTTTTCTGAGTATGTAGGAAATAGCCCAATAAAATTATCTTTGAGAAATTATGGATATGTGGGCTGAAAAAAAAAACTAAAAATCTGCAATATATAAAGAAAAAAAAAGAGAATTTAGAAGAACGTGAAATAAGAAGGAGAAAGGAACATGATATCACCTACATCTCAGGATAATTGAGTATATGATGTAGTTTGACTAGATATCCATCTCATTTTGAGGCAGATGGTTAGAGCATGCATCATTTCACCCAATTTTAGGCATTAGGGAATTTCTAATGTGCATTTACATCATATAGGACATTTTTTGTATTATGCATGTTGAAACTGTACAATACTTCCATTTTCTTCCATGAGCCACCCATTTTCATCCACCCGTTGCTCGGATTGGTAGGCCACCGTGAATTTCTCCTCACTAATGAATATCAGGAGAACTGCTTCCATGTAGATGGTAGTTAGGGCGAGCAACGTAGTATAGGCGATCACAAGATGCACTGATGCTGAATCGGCGAATTTTATTATGTTAACTGCCTTATGTGATAGTGTTCATCGGTTAGGAGGTTGATTTCTTTTATTGATGATTACTGTCACCTTTAGGGTAATTACTGTTCTGTGGTTAGAGAAGGCCGGTTTGTGAATGTTCAGTGGGAGTCATATGGGATGTTGGGTTGGTGTGTTGTTTTTCAGTTGACATTTGCAATTCTATTCTAAGGATTAGTTGCTCGAGGGCAACCAACATTCAAGCTTAGGGGAGTTTTATGCGATGATTTTGAGTCGCATTTATAGACCTGTTTTATATGTGGTTTATGCTTTAATTAGTCATTTCTATGGTTAATATCACATAATTCATCCATTTTGGTCTTTGCTATCATTTTATGTCAAATACCCTTAGTTTCATCATTTTGAGCATTCATTATCACATTATTATTATTTGTGTGGATTTATTTGATCTTGTCTTTGAATTTCAGGAAAAACAAGTATTTGCTTCCGTCGATACTATCGACGGAAGTCGATACCATCGACAAGACCGCAGGTTGCCAGCCAAAAGGAGCAGCAAAGAGTCGATACCATCGACGCTGATGTCGATGGTATCGAGACACCTTCAGGTTGCTGGCGAAGAAGCAGTCGATAGTATCGACACCAAGTCGATACCATGGACACATGGTGGCTACAGTGTCGCAAAACGACAGAACCGATGCCAAAAAGGAAGTTGATACCATCGACTCGCGTCGATGGTATCGAGATGATGAAGGGCACGATAAAGGAAGGATTTGTAGCCAGCCGCTACTGTAGTGGGTCGATACCATCGACTCGCGTCGATGGTATCGATGCCGTCAGATATGCGTTGGATTCAGATTGATTTCAATCAGACGGATGGAGTTAATTAACGACCTAATTAGGGACTTATACCTAATGACGGTTGCCCAGACAATGAGGATCTGATTTTGGCTTTTGCACAAGTGCCGAGGAGCGAGAAAGGAGAACGGAGGCCAGAAGTTCATACCTGTCGATCCGCACGCTGCCGAAGATGGATTTCACCACCGAGAGGCGGGAAAGCACGTGTTCTACGCAAAGGATCAATCGGTTCTTCTCCGTTCAGGGGTTTTTCCATTCAATTCACGTTTCTCATATGATTTCCCCTATTTCTACCATGTACTTGTGTAAGATGAACATGCGGGGCTAATCCCCTCCATCTTTAGGACCGGGAGTGGCCCGGGAATGCATTGTATGACAGTTTTATATTAATAATTCATATTTTCTCTCTTAAATCCGTGGTATAGTTTCATTTTCTCCATATATTGTTATGCTTGATCACCATAATAATAACCTAATGCCCTTAATCACTTCGACAGGAGGATTAACGGTTGAAAAGAGACGAAACCTACATTAATCGATAAATCCCTTGACAAAGGAGGTGTAAAATTAATGGTGGAAACTGAGAGATCGTTCGTAATGCACTTAGTTTAGGGGATAGATTACTACGACGGTGGAATCGACCTAAACCTAAGTAGTGAATTACACCACGACAGTGGGTAATTCTGTTTTCAGGCCACTACCCGGATAGAGAGAGAAGATTGAGGAATTATATGAAATCTAATACAATGATAACCCGTGGTGAAACCGCAATCCTAAAGATACCTTTTTGAATTGATTAAATTAACCTTTAATCGATTGTTTGCTTTGTTTTATTTATATTTTCTTTTAATTTTATTCAACAACCCCAATTTGTTATTCGGTTTAGCTGATCGCAAATAGTTAGTAGGAGTCTCCAACAGTTCCGAGTATCCCTGTGTTCGACTCGGGCCTCACAAGGCCTGTACTACTCGACGCGTATACTTGTGTTTTTAGCGCGTAGTAAAATACACGTCAAGAAGACGAGTTGTAGAGGAGGAATCTTGGTTGAGCTCATTTGCATGTGCTTTTAGGGTTTGGATCTACCCTCTCTAAGACCGTATGGATCTTCCTAACCTTGTTTTTGACCAAAGAAAGTAAGATAATCATCTTTTCCTTCATTTTCCCTACTGCCCTCCTTCTTCTCTTTTCCTTTTTGGATCCATGGTGTTCTTGGTGGAGCTTGAGCATGTGGTTGAAGAACACCTTCTTTCTTCGCTTTTAACCTAGGGCCTTCCTTGTGCTTGAAGAAAGGATCTATCTTGGATGTATGGAGTGCTCACGATAGGGTTTATTAACTCTCTCTTTGATCTACCTTGTTGTTTGGAACTTCATTACCATCCTTGAGGTGAGTTATATAACTTTATTCATGTTTCTTTATAACTCTAACTTGCTATGTATAGATCTTGCTCTAAAAATATAGTAACCAGAAGAAAGATGAATATTTGACTAGGGTTTGAGCATATGTAGTAGTGCTTGAGTAGCTAATGTACCTATTAACCTTGTGCATGTTTCTTCCTTAGAAGTATGAGTCCTAGACCTTATGTGTCCATGAACTGATGGTTTCATTGTAGTGGAAAGTGATGGCTTTTATTAAGTGTTTTGGACTGGTTTCTCTCTTGACTCATGACTCGATGGTTTGGATTTTTATCCAAATCAATGATTTATACTTAGTTGTTGTTTTGATGGATTTTTTGATACTTGAGAATTGATGCTCATGTTTTCCTCAATAGCCAATGGTCATGATGCCGTCATCAATGGATGATTTGATGGTTTTTTGCTCTTGAAATGATGGTGTTACTTAGTGTAAAAAGTCTGATTGTCACCAAGTCTTAACATATGATGGTTTGCCTAGTCTTCAAAACCAATAATACCTCTATCTTAACAACTAATGGGTCACCTAGCTTAACATCTGATGATCCTTCTAATTGATCAAATGATTGTTCTTATAGTACTTGAAACTGATGGCCTTCCTATAGTTCACAACCCATGGATTCTCTAGGTTAATATCTAATGGTTTCTTTTAGTTCATGATTTGATGGTCATTCTTTGTGTTCCGTATGAATCCATACTTGTGCATAGTGTGTGATCTAATGGTTTGTGCTTGATGCATATGATCCGACAACTTCTATTTTATACACATGATCTGATGGTTTGTGTTTTGGCTATGTGCATTTATGATCCGATGGGAATGCTAGGTTAAAGAATCCATGTTTTGCCTAAGTGTATGTGTAATGACCTATGGTTTAGTTATGGGTATTGATTTTTAACATTATTATAACCCACCTTGCTGAACCTAAGTTGAATTATTAAGTAATGATGGTTTAATATGTCTACCTTTCTCTAAATGTTGTAATAATGGAAGGATACTCCCATAATGTTATGGTAACCCTACTATGTTGCCTTGTGAACAACATAGCTCATATTTTTAATGCAATATTTTGTTAAATTCATATGAAAAATAGTGTTGATGAATTGTAGAACTCTCTCCAAGTGTTGAAAGATAATGATGTTCTTATATGAGATTATGTGAATGGTCTTATTGAACTCTAGGCAGGACTTGAGCCCTAGTGGAGGTGTAATCCTCTTTATGATAGACAAAGGTATGGTACTCCAAGATGATGTGTAAGGAATATATCTCAGATGTTTCATATCTTTTGAAGTTGTTGTATACCAATGTTTTTGTAGAGATCTTTTAGGGTTTGTATGTAACTTGATTTATGCATCCTTAACTCACCCAATTGGGAATAACTACTCAAGTGAAACCCTAATCATGTAGTTTCCTGTGCTACAGAGCCATTCCAACATCAGGACTTGGTGGATGGTAAAATGAGGATTCTAGAAGGGAAACTTAGAGTTGTATACTATTGAGTATATGTGGGTGCAAGGAGAGTGTGCATCCTTGTCATCCTAATCCCAAGGCTGTGGAGTCGAGGTCATATTTCAGATGAATAATGATATTTATATGTGATGTGATTGAAGACAACTGGGGTTGTACCTCAGACGATAGGGTTATATACCATGGTTTCTAGTGCCCTGACCTACATACCAAGGGCAGACTATGTGGATTGCAGCTTGATTGATATGTCATTGAGGTAGACTCATACTGACTGAGGGGAAGATATATCAGAATTTTGGCTCTCCTACATGTTGTACAAAACTGATTGTGACTTCATAGTGGTCAGTTGAAAGTTAGAGTGGTATTCCTCAAACTCCCCATGGCTTATTAAAAGATTTAATCCAACAGTGTAACATATCTATTAGGATTAACAACAATTCACATTAGTTGATAACCCTTGCCTTATTTCTTGTAATGATTAGTTGATATATACTATGGTAAGAGTAATCAACTATTAAAAGATGTTAGCTTTGCATGTTCCTATGAATACTATGTTAATCCTTTAATTTTACAATTGTTATCTGCCTTATCTGTTTAATTACCTAACCTACTGTAATCAATAAACATTGTTGAGAGTTATATCTCTCACTGACACATGAGTCTCACCTCGTGGGTCACCACATCTTTTTAGGTGATCGTCATCAGAGTCGTCAGACTCATAGTAGTGAAGAGAAGAAACTTGGAGATCAGTAGGAGTAGAAGGTTGGATAGTGTTTAGTGTGTCCTAGAGTCGTCCATGTACTCTTAGGTCTGAGCAGGGGATGTTTTGTAGATGATACATATCGATCGAGTTTTTGGTAGTGGTTTGATGTTGTATATGGCATGTATATATGTGGCAAAATGCTTTTGTATACAGGTTGTGGCTGAGGCCACTGGACAATTGTATAGATACCTAGTATGGAATGTGCCTTTATGAAGATCATTGGATTTATATATTAATGTTCTTGGACATGTTTGAGATATTTATTTGATTTTACTTATACCTTTCTCCTGCTATGTGGTTAATTAGTGATATATCATTTTTTGGGTTTTGAGTAATCTCGTTTAGAGTGGCGGTGTGCCACAAAAATGAATTCATATCTATCAAAAAATCATTTTCTATCAACTATTCATTTTGAATGGGAATAATCTATTATGGGAAAATCATTAAGGAGCATCCAATTGGCGTGAACATCACACATAAATCAATCACAATGACATTCATGTAAGCATTTCAATTACTAAGCTTTTAAAATTTTTATGAATATATTTAACTTATTACATGCTAAATTCTATCAAATCTACTGTACCACCATTAACCAAAGACCTCTCATGGCCTTTGTGACCATTAAAAACTATATTTAGAGAAAGTAAATCCAATTCTATTGAATCTCAATTTCATCCATATTCACATTCTTGATATATCTATTGAAGTTGTTTCATTTATGTAGATAATAAGGTTACTAGATTTTGTCATTCTAAATTGTCTACTCAATCATCTAACTTTCTTGGAGCAACCATATTTATGTATGCTAGCAGATTTTGGGGTATAAGGATTACAAAATATGGTTATGCTTCAATAACATTTTGTAGGTCTCGTGTTTTTTATTTCCATTTTTGGATATTTGTTTTAATGTTATACTAGCTAATCCAAAGTACATATATCACTATTTTACACTTCATTATTCAATACAAATAACTACTTTATAGTGCTCCTTGGATGCTTAATCTTGGCCACATTATATGATTTGGTTAATGAATTGTAGCTTTTTGGGCTTCACATCTCCTATCTTAGTATTATCTTAGATATATGAGATATTTATTTACTATCTTTCATGCATGTAGGTTGTTTCTTCATTGCTTGTTGTATTGATTACAATTTTGAAGTTGGCACTATGCTCTCATTTTGTGGATGTTCTCTTATTCAAGAGATTATGGATTTTGTTACTATATCTTTGTTGTTTAGGGAATCATCAAGTCACTAATAACTTTGTGATACTTTATGCTAGTATGGATCTTACACTTATACTTTTTTTTCTTACAAAGGTTTTTGGTTAGTTTTCACTCTATCATGAACCGAATGAACCTGATGGATCTGAATGGAATTAGCCATGCATAAGAAACTATTGACAACCACTTAAATAAAAATAACCATAAAAATATCTAGTGGGATGCTTCTCTTGAAATGTCTAAGGGGTTGTGATGATGTAGGTGGTGTAATCACTTAACTGATTGAAATTTATTAAACACATAATCTATTTTCTTTGTAGTAATGTCATTGTGAGTGTTTCATTGTTAATTTTTATAAAGTTGAATATTTACTTAATGAGTTGTAGCTTTCTAGGCTTCACATCTCCTATTTTAGAATTGTTTTAAATATATGAGATGCTTATTTACTGTCTTGCATGAATGCATGTTGTTTCTTCATTGTTAGATGTATTGATTGCAATTTGGAAGTTGGTAATATGCTCTCATTTTGTGGATGTGTTATTTAAGAACTTATGGATCTTGTTATTACATTGATTGCTGTTAAGGGGCATGAATACATCATAGATAACTTTGTGTTGTTGCTTACCTTATTTTTGTTGATATGATCTTTACCCTTATATTGCTATTCCCTACATAGGTTTTTGGTTAGTTTTCTAACATATCATGAACTAGTTGAAACTAATGGATTTGAATGGAATTAGCCATGCACAAGAACCTAATTGACAACGACCTAAAAAAAATAACCATTAAAATACCTAGAAGGCTTCACTTTAAAGGAATTCTAGTAGATCTAGTAATATTGTTATTTTACAAATCAATCATCGATCTATAAGAGTAGGCAACACCATGGTCTTTGATTCACCTATTGTGTTTGCATGATCAACATAGTTAAATGCAGCAACATGTTTGTCATTGTTTCTATGAAACCAGAACTTTAAGTGAAGAGATGATAATAGGAAGTTGTCAACATTGGTTAGTGAGGAGAAACAGATGGAAAACTAGGAATAGGATCTAAGGTGACAACTATAAAATCTATTTCCTTCAACATACTGAACACCCAAGTGATTGTGAACCCATGACCTTGCTTCTTTATAGGATACAACATCACTGAGTGCCAACAAGACCTCGTTGGGCCAACCATAGTTACCATCAATTGGTAGGTGTTGAAACCATTCCTCTTGATCTTTTACCCATGAGAATACAACAAGTAACACTAGTGAGAAGGAAGGAGGGTGCTAGAAGGGACTAGGAAGAGTTTGTTGGAAATTGCTCTATCACAAGTGGTGGTCAACAAATAGCTTGAAGAAGCATCGAGGTGCAAAAAGCCGATAATTTATAGGCAGTTACCTTGTTCTTTAATTCCTGCTCAAATTTCCATTCTAACGACAAATTGTCTTCTAGGATGTTGCCATTCCTTGGCAAAGAGGACGAAGACCACAACAGGAGAACTCAAAAGTAAATCCATTAGCTTAATCAATGTTTGGGGGGTTTGATGGGTACTAAAAGATCTTGTATCTATAAGGAGACCCAAAGTATTATATTCGAACTATTTGACCCATTGTTAGTGGGTATGTTCAGTTAAGGAGGATTTGATATGGGTAACATGGGTTAAATTGACTTCGCTAATTTTTAGGTCCCCAAATTTGTATGTTATGTCAACTGGCCATATTTCTAGTAGTGACACTTTGCTTCAACTCAGTCCCGTTAGTAGGACATTTATAGAAGCTAAACACAACTTCAGTCAGAATGTTATATCACATCAGTGTCAGAGCAGACTTGCCAATCCTAATTTAATTTCTAATTCTAGAAATAATAGGACTGTGAAAAGTGAGGTTCAATAAACTGGAGTAACAAACTTTGTCAAGTTAGTTTCGACTCATTTATTACAAACCACAAATAAGACTAAAATATAGTCACATCATAGTTAGATTAGTGCATTTATTGAAAAAAGTCATACATTAATCAGTGCTACACAAACCGGTCCTAACTTTAACTAAGACAAGGAGGACGCTCATGATTGTGATAAAATGTGATAAACTGGACCGTCTTTCCAAGAAGACAATATTGATAGTATAACAAGGTATGATGATTTTTTTCCCTCTATTTCCATACCTCCCACTAAAGTCTACTGCTACAAACTTCCACATCTTGATAGTAGAAATTCCTTTTGCAAAACTATATCCAAACAAATTTTGTGTTGTTTTTTCCATAATGTAAAAGATATCAAAAGTTTGGGGATGTCAAGCATGGGGATAGATGGATTGGCTGTGGGAGATGGGGAGCAGTGTTAGGGAAGAATAAAACTAGGAAAGAACCATTTAAGACATTTTAAATAGAATTAGATGGAGAAGAGGCAAAAGAAGGGAGAAAAATTAAGTATTGTGGAGGTCATCGGGTCAATCTCACATACAATATTATGCTACTGACTACTAGAGAAAAATAAAACAAGTATGTGTCAGGTCATGTGTCATCGTGGGCCTAAAAGCTCAACAAAATGTGTGCATATGAATATATGGAATGTAGCCGATGGGTGATGGTGAAGTGGAGAAGGGTCGGGCTCCCCAAAATAGGGTTCTATTTTTGTACCCCTACGGACACACCCTAATGTTCCTTGGTCCCATCACATAGGTCAACTTTTACATCAATTTAAGATGTCCACCCCCTGAATGTGTGGGTAGTTGAGGGGGTTAAAGGGTTTACATTGCTGGGGTGGGGTCACTGATGTGGCTCCTCCTCAGGGGTGGTTCTCATGTCATCTAAAAAAAATTATACGATGTCAATAGGTGTTTGATCTTTTATGTGATATTATCATCTCACCACTTGTAGGTGTATATTCATCAATACTTGGCAGCATTTGGTAATGCAATTTTCATTGGATATGGGGGCGATGGAAGACCAAAAGTCAACTGTGGGTAGCTTAAAATGTCATTACTAAAATACCAGATTAACAACCGGTGAACTTTTACATACTTATCACACTCATCTGCGATTACCCAACTGAGATTATCCACTGGAAGAATTTTATGCGGTGGTTCATCTTGGATGAATGACACAGTTAAAATAATCATGTTGCCAAACATATCCTTAATGAGTTGCTGAAAAAGTAATGGGGAATCACTAAATTTCTCAAAATTAGATGGTGGAAAGGTGTGTTCTAGGTTAGTACGTAAGGAACTACATTTGGGAGCTTGTTTCAGGTGACATTAGATTAAAACTAGAATTGCGCTTTGGAAGGTATCCAAGTATGCAAACACCATATATTTCTAAAATGGAACCAAATTGGGAGAAAACTTTATCAATAAAAATCAAATTGGTAAATAAAGGAGTGTAATTGAGATGAACAATGAAACCCATAAAGTGTAAACAATTTTCAATAGAACAAAGTAGATATTTTGACGTAATCAACTAGGTTATGGATAAAACAATATTATGAATATTGAGCCACTAGAGTCCCATAAAAAACTAATACAACCCAATGTATTTGTGACAATTTTTATAAATGTAAAAAATAATAGAAAAACAAATTATTTTGGGTAGTTGTGAGAAAGTGAGCTCATTTCATCTCAAATATAAAGATAATGAATAAATAAATGTATAGGATTCAATTAGAGAGAATTTAAATTACCTAATTTACGTTGGGCAGAGGTGTTGTCTACCACTCACATAAGGTCTTCATCACTTGAACAATTATCCAAGGAATTCTATTTACATACGAAAAATGTTTAGTGTTTTGACATGTTGGTTCTAATTAAGACTTAACAAACATGATGTTTAGGCACATTGCTCAAGAAAATTCAGAGAGAGGTATTATTCTGAATTGCACCTGGTCTACATGGAATGTATACCTATTTTTAAATTATATTGACCGAATCCTAAGTAATGATTTTCTTATATGTGGAGAAATTTCATTTCATTTGATGATAAATATGTGATCATGACTCTTCTCCGATTGAAGACATTAAATTTCTGTTGACACGGACTTCTACCATCACTTGTTTCTAGTTTGAAATCCATGAACATTTCTTGTCTAGTATTGAATCTAATGAATGACCCTTGTCCCCTATGTAAGTTCTTGACATGTTGATTGAATGATTCATTCAATTCTTAGTAACCACAATGGTTATGTTTCTTAAAATATGTATTATTAGGAGTTCTTAAGACTTTATGTTAAGTTGGCGTGAGTCTTGGACTACTTTGAGGCACTCAAGTTTGAACTTCATCTAAGCCATGGAACCCTTAAAAATCCCCTATCCACATAGGTTTTGTGAAGAACAAAATTGATTTAAAGTGAAAGTAGAACATGAGTACTTTTTACTTGTAGAAGATGAAGTAATGAGACACGTGATAAATTTTTACATTTTGTATTAAAACATGTGATCCGAAATAGTTATTCAAAGAAATACCCAAACACCCCTCTCGTATACCCCTAATCCACCCCATTTTTAGATAAAAAAGTATAAAGCATGATTGAGTTAGTTAGACCATTCATGTACCACTCACCACTATCCCTTACTTGTACAAAAGTGGGTGCATTTTTTTGGGTTTCACATATAGGAAACATGTGCCCCTAATTATGACATGGTTATTATGTGGAGGGTGTTCCCTCACACTAGTGACCTTGGGCCATCCATTGTGAGATATGAAGTGGTGATGGGGAACTATTGGTGTATGTTCTCTTAAAGTAAATCATTAGGTGATTGTAACATGTAGATTTTATAAGTCCATTTATATATTGATTTTATTTTTCATTACTAGTGAATATGATGAAGGTCCTTAGGTTGATTGGTCCAGGTCCATTAGAATTAAAGTACATCATAAATGCATATTTATATATTGTTATAGATCGTACACATAATATGTGTTAGAATAGTAAGTGTGGAGATAATGAAAACATATCATGGGTCCACCAAATGTGGTGACGCATCACATCAAAAGAGATTTTAAGGAAAAAAAATGAAATAGACTAATAAACATCATTAAGAATGATATAAAATTGTAGAAGATAAAATTATAATTTTATATTCACAATATCAACATTAAAGGGTCCATAATTTCATTCTTTAACATGTAACTATACATGATAACATTTAATGAACTTCATCACAACTTGTATATAAATGACATATATGTCAAACTTTATAATATTATAATATGAGCATATATGTACTTGACATGCAAGTAGAATACACGTTGTAGATACATCACCATATAAAACCAACATGCTTGGACCCACATGTACATGGAGAACTCTAATAAATCTCCAAAATATAACCACTAACCTTTGTCTACCGTTGACCATCCAAAGGAGGCACCTCTTCATTGACCCATAAAGGTCCTAAACTTTAGACCCATTGAGCACTCTTTGATCCAATCCATCAACCATTCTCCCCATCAACCTCCAAGAAGGGTGATGCCATCCACAATATGCAGTTATCAATCAACCCTAGGCATGGTTATAGACTGTCGACCCTTCAAGAGTGGTATATTGACCGAAACATCATGTGAACCATCAAACCCACTCCGTCAACCACCAAACCCTAGGGAGAGGACATTAAACCCCACCCAACCATAGTAACCCTAGGCTAGGGATAAGGAAAGAACATAAGGTGCCATAAGGGATAGTTAGCATTTTCATGTAGTCAACTAATTTTTGTTCTTAATCAAGCACTTAATTATGATAAAAAAGCAAAATTAGGGTTAATAAATGTCATGGCATTGCAGTACTAACCCCCAAGTAAGTATTTCATCCTTGAGATCCTAGATCACAGGCGTGTACTTCCAACACATCTCATCCTCAAGCTCTGATGTGTCTACCTCTATGTAAGGATGGTGCTACAAAACCTAAACTAGGACCTTATTTATCAATTTTTGCACATCTCTATCTAGTAATGAAATGTTGACTGTTAAATATGTGATGTCATCATTATGTTGCACTTCAACTAGCTATACCATCCCATCATAACATGGAAAACATTACATAAATAACATCAACACTAGTATTAGTTACAACTTTTAGGCCACTTTACTGACACGTCAATGATAGGATAGGATCCCATGATATTGACAACCAACATAACCCTCTTATGCAACCTCAAAATAGACCTTCAAAGGTGACACTTTAAGATACACAAGGTCTCCAACCTATAATTATAAGAGACCTTCTATGGTTGTATGTACAACATTTCTACCTACCATGTAGTAATATCAAATATTTTTTGTTAAACTTCATCTTATCTATCATATATTTCACCAACTTAGTCACAAAAATATGATATTCATTTGCCTCATACCAACAAATAGGGGTTTAACAGTGCCTTTTGTACAAAGCCTTGTATGGTTCCATGTCTATTCTCATCTAATAAATATTATTGTAGGAGAAATTTAAGAAGCTCATATGGTGCCATGTCAATGCTCCTCTTCTTCACTACTATTATTCCACTATGTAACCTTTTAAGGTGATTTTGGGTAGTAATATACCCTTCTATAGAGATGATGCGATGATTTTGAGTCGTATTTATAGACTTGTTTGATATGTGTTTTATGCATTTATTAGTCATTTTCATGGTTAATGTTGCATAATTCATTCACTTTGGTCTATGCTACTTCTTTACGTCAAATTTCCCCTATTTCAGCATTTTGAGTATTAATTATCAAAAGAATATGTTTTATATGGACTTATGTGGTTTCGTGTGTTAATTTCAGGAAAAACGAGTATCTGCTGCCGTCGATACCATCGACGGTGGTCGATACCATCGACAGAACCACAGGCTGCCAGCCGCAAGGACCAGAACAAGATCGATACTATCGACAGGGATGTCGATGGTATCGAGATACCATCAAGTTGCTGGCGAGAAAGAAGTCGATACTATCGACACGACGGTCGATACTATCGACGGGAGGAGCTACAGCGACACAAAATGACAAAATCGTCGCTACAGGTTCGTTGATACCATCGACCCGTGTCGATGGTATCGAGATGACATCAGGCGCATAGACGAAAGAAGAGAAGGATTGCCGCTATCATGCTAGGTCGATACCATCGACACGCGTCGATGGTATCGACACCGTCGGATATGAGTTTGTTTCAGATTAATCTTAATTGGACGGCCGTGGTTAATTGGCGATGTAATTTGGGAGATATACCTAATGACGGTGCCCTTGACTCGGGGGGGGGACGTCATTAGCCGCTGTCCACATCTCGGAGAGCAAGGAGAGAAGAGCAGAGCCCAGACGCACGCCCCAGTCGATCTGGATGCCGAAGAAGATGATTTCCACCACCGAAAGGCGGGAGAATGTGTATTCCACGCCAAGGATCACTGGGATCTCCTCCGTTCAGGGGTTTCACCACTCAATCTCGTTTTTCTCATTTTTCCCCTTTTCTCTACTACATGGTACTCTGAGATGACCATGCGAGGCTAATCCCCTTTATCTTTAGGACCGGGAGTAGCCCGGGTACTCATTGTATGACAATTTTATTATAGAAATGCATATCTTATCTCTTAAATCTGTGGTATAATTTCATTTTCTCCAATATATTGTTATGCTTGATCACCATAATAATACTCTAATACCCTTAACTGCTTTGAAAGAAGAATTAATGGTTGAAAAGAGAAGAAATTCACGTTAATTGACAAATCCCTTGAACAAGGTGGTGTAAGGTTAATGGTGGATACTGAGAGATCATTTTTAATGCAACTAGTTTAGGGTATAGGTTACTACGATGGTGGAACCAACCTAGACATAGGTAGTGAATTGTACCACGACAGTGGGAAATTTTGATTTCAGGCCACTACCCGGATCGAGAGATAAAATTGAGTGATTATATGTAATTTAATACAATGAAAACCCACGGTGAAACCGCAATCCTAAAGATCCTATTTTGAATTGATTAAACCAACATTTAATCGATTGCTTGTTTTGTTTTATTTTTATTTTCTTTTAATTTCAACAACTCTCAACTATTTAATCGGTCTAGCTGATCGTAAGCAGTTAGTAAGAGTCTCTCACAATTTCACGTATCCCTGAGTTCGACTCGGGCCTCACAAAGGCCTGTACTACTTCGACGCGTTCACTTGCGTTTCTGCGCACGGTAAACCTGCGTCAAGTTTTTGGCATCGTTGCCGGGGATACGGCAATTGTCAGCACTACGAGTGCTGCAAGCGGCCACTCTAGGCCACATTTTTTTTATTTTATTTTTATCATTTCAAAAATTCATAATCTATTTTTTTTAAATATTTGCAATCGTCAAGCACTGCACTAAATTTAATTTTTCTATTCGCAGGTACGGTGCATGGTGCAAACGCGTAGTACGGACTACACAAGGCACATACCAGAGGTTCTACTGACGGGACCTGACAACGAGGAAGGCCACAATCAAGACCATTTAGAAGAAACAGATTCAGAACCTGAACAAGAAGAGATGGATGATCCACAGACAATATGGGAGAAGATCAAGGCTTCTTCCTCGTCCTCTTCCAAGGGGCCGATCAAGAAGTAGGCGGTTAACATTTCGTCATACAAGATTGATCCGGCTTTAATCAATTTGGTGAAGTCTAATGCTTTTCATGGACTCAAAAATGAAGACCTCGTCGCGCACATAAGTCAATTTGTGGAAAATTGTGATATGATAAAAATCAACAGATTTCCACAAAATGTGCTCTACTTGAAGCTATTCTCGAGTTCTCTAGCGGGAATCACACAGGAGTGGTTGAACAACTTGGATGATGAATATGTGGAGTCTTGGGACCACATGGTTGAGGTTTTCTTCGAGAGGTTCTCTCCTCCCGAGAAGACCAATGACATGATCAGAAAGATCCACAACTTCACACAACAAGCATGAGAGATGTATTCTAAGACTTGGGAGAGATTTCAGATCATGCTCAGGTGATGCCCGCATCATGGGCTTGATAAGGAGACACAAGTAAATATCTTCTATTTTGCTCTCTCCGAGCATGATAGAAGCAACCTTGATTCATCCGGTTCTGGGTTCTTCTTGAATAACACAGATACTAGATGTTGGGAGATCCTTAAGAATATGGCTAAGAAACAATCATGGGGCGAAAGAGGCGCCGTGGAACAGGTTCGAGTTTCAGGTGAATCTAAAGCAATAAAAGAGCTGAATGACAAGTTAGATCTTTTAGCCAAGAAATTGCTAGCTAAGGAAGATGCATCCGAGGATGAGGAAGCCCAAGTAAAATTCATGCAACAACAGGGCTACAGAAATAATGACTATTCATGGAGGAAAGACAAAAAGTTCTCATGGAAGGATCCTAATAACTTCCTGCAAGATCCGAATGCAGAGCCACAACCTAGAGCTGAAGATAAGAGCACCGAGTTACTTAGTCAAATGGTGCAGCAGAATCAGGAAATGATGACTATGTTTGGTAAACAACTGCAGTCTCAGGGTGACATCTTGACCAAATTTGGGCAGACGCTGCAAAGCCATGGAGCACAAATGCGGGCATTAGAAACCACCGTGACCTAGATCTCAAATGAAGTGGCGGCCATCAAGCACACCAATCAGCAGAGACAGGTTGGGAATGCAGATGTGGTCCAAGCACATCATCAAGTTAAATACATGTCTGTGATCAATGAGGAAGAACCCCAGGTGGCAGAGATAAAGGATCAAAGCAGATTGATGTTTGATACGGAGGCTACACCGGAAATACCGTATCCTCGCAGTCATTATGGACTTCCAGGCGGATACACTCCTTTCAGGAAATCCCGCCAAGAGCCCATGATGGTTGCGTCCCCGCCAAGGCAAGAAGAGCAAGTGAAGGTCGTCTGTCAAGGTGTGGATACATCTATTGCGAGAGAGGAGCCACAGTAAGTTAAACATGTTGATGATGTTCTGACAAAGTCCACGCCATAGGGAGTCTTTGAAGCAAGCTTAGGGGAGATGGCCTCGAAAATCTCATATGTGCCACCTCATAAGCATGTTAATCTGGCAGTTGTGTCAAGTCTGGACAACCCTAAGCCAAAGAAAGAGCACTGAGATTATAGAAAATTCTTGGAGATATTCAGAAAACTTCATATCAACATTCCGTTGGTGGAAATGATTGAGAAGGTTTCCGCCTATGGGAGGTTTATCAAAGAAATCATCAATAAAAAGCAGCGGATTAAAGACACAGATGTATGCCGGATGAATGAAATAGTGAGCTCAATCAT
Organism: Alisma plantago-aquatica; assembly: GCA_963693085.1. Classification (NCBI taxonomy): domain Eukaryota; kingdom Viridiplantae; phylum Streptophyta; class Magnoliopsida; order Alismatales; family Alismataceae; genus Alisma; species Alisma plantago-aquatica. Next base: position 570,631,456 of record OY856412.1, read on the forward strand.
CCATGGGAGTCTACCACAGAAGAAGAAAGATCCCAGAAGTTTTTATATTCCATGTTCGATAGGCGATCGACATTTCCCACGAGCTCAATGTGATTCGGGCACGAGCATAAATCTCATGCCGCTGTCCACGTTTAAAAAGCTTGGGTTAAAGGACATGAAGAAGTCAGTGGCAACCATTGAATTGGCTGATGGATCTATTGTAAGGCCATACGGAGTTTGCGAAGATATACTCGTCAAGGTGGACAAGTTCATTTTTCCTGTAGATTTCATCATCATGGATATGGCACAGCTTCAAAGTTGTGAGATGCTACTGGGTAGGCCGTTTCAAGCAACGGCCGATGTAGTCACTGCAATTGGGAGAGGTACGCTGACGTTGGGGATCGGTCAAGATCGGGTGGAGTTCAAGCTAATGCATGATTCTTCGAGCACCTTCTCCAAGGTACTGAGTGGATGACAAGTGCTTCAAGTCGTCTAGCCTAAGACATTAAATAAGGGCACTTGTTGGGAGGCAACCCAACCATTGGTACCTTAGTTTAGTTCATTTACATTCGTAGTTTAATTTATTTTCACTTAGTTTTTAGTGAAAAAAAGATACTGTGATCGTTTGTTACATGTGCAGGGCTGAGGCAGAGTCGATACCATCGACCCTTGTGTCGATGGTATCGACCATGGTACATGTTGGCGACTGCAGGAATCGCATTGCGTCGATACCATCGATGGCCTCGTCGATGGTATCGACATACCTACAGGCAGATCGCAAAGTCAAGGTCGATGGTATCGAGATGCCAGTCGATACCATCGAGATCTCTGGAGATTTTTAGAAGAAATCGGCTCAGTGAAGTCGATACCATCGACAGTCCTGTCGATGGTATCGACACATTCATGCAAAGAAGGCGGCGGCCGGGCCTCGCGAGGATTTTCCCTAATTAGAGAGTCGATACTATCGACTCGCGTCTATAGTATCGACGTGCCACGTCAATGATCCGCAAGGAAAGATCAACGACATCACAACAAACAAAGAAGTCGATCCGGGGGAGGGGTCGATACTATCGACCCGCGTCGATAGTATCGACACGTCGGTGATCCGGGACCCTCAATCCAGCCATCGACGACCGTCGATACTAGCAAAGAGACGGATCATGTTACCTGAGTCGATACCATCAACTCGTGTTGATGGTATCGACGTACGGACAGTAGCTCCGGCCACGACTATATATGAGGAGTATTTGCGTCAGATGACATCACACCTTCAATGCAACTCTCCTTCACTTGTGCCAAGCGTGTTCCAGAGCTGTCCAAGCCCGACGACGAGCATCATCGAGCTAGTTCTTCATCGAGCGGAGATTCACTTCTCCGATCTTCACTGAGCTCCCTTTCTATTCCTCTTTCTTTCGACATCATGGTGCATGTAGTAGGTGCGTCGTCTTCACGCGTGAATCCGGTGGACATCCTGAAGTTCGTGCCACCTCCTCCTACTTCCATCTCACGCTCGCGGCTTGTTCATCCATCCGCGGAGATCAAGAAGATCTACGAGGAGATCTTGAAGAGGAAGATAAAGCCTACCCAATATGTTGATCGGGATACAATCCGCAACCTGGGGTTCGACGCCAACCTTGCCTACATCTTGAAGGGGCAGACACACAACATGGGCAGATTGGATGACGAGCTGGAGTACCATGCAGATGGCCAGCCGTTCTTCGGCGAGTGGCCTACGTACAAGGAGTTGGTGGCTGAGTTTATGGCGTCGCTGGACGTCTGCGTCGTGCCCAACGATGTCATTGCCACCGACCGTGAGTGGATCAAGGGCCGGGTGTCTTTACGGCTGTTCAACATAGACTACACCCTTACACTCGATCAGTTAAATGAGATATTCAACTGGAATCACTCGCAACATGATTACCGGTGGCCGGACAACCGCACCGACTATGACATGATCTTTGCCGAGCTGGTGACGATGCCGCCGGGCAAGTCAATGAGCTACCACACTGCTGTGGTAGCTGATTTCGAGCACCCATTCGTCCGGATTCTCCACCGGATGCTGAGTTATACGCTATTTGCTCGTGGTGATCTGGCGCTGAGCAAATTTCAGGACACAGATCTTTTCTTTTTGTATAAACTCCTGAAGCGCCAAGAATACAACTGGGATGCCTTCTTCTTACAGCGGGTTTTGGCGATGAAGCGGAGTACAAGGAAAGCCCCAGTTCTCTTTGGCAGGCTTATCACCAAGCTGGCGTATTACCTCAGGCTTAACTTCTCTTCTTTGACCCCGCTCAACAACAAGAGCAAGGTGAACTTGCAACATCTGCACCGCTCCAATCTCCTACTTCTTCGAGATGGCTTGGCGTACGCACATTGCCACGTCAACCAAGCTTACCAGGAGTGCTCGCTGCCCGATCCAGTCTTCAACATCAAAGGGGCGCAACATTTCCGATGGCCTATCATAGCCATTGCCGACTCCGATGAAGACGACGGTGGCAACGACGACAACAACGAAAACGATGAGACTGAAGAAGAAGAGGAGGCCTACACTCCTCTTCGGGCACGAGTGGCACCACGAAAGCGTCCTCGCATGCATCCGGGTGCATCTTCATCTTCACAGCCTCCACCGCCACCACCGCCCTCACAGCCAAGCGAGGATGTCTATTCTATGCAGGGCATCTACACTATGCTGCAAGACATCTAGCAGACGCAACAGCAACACATGGCGATGTATACCACTATTCAAGACACTACGAACCAGATACTGGATAATCAAAGGGCGATGTTCGAGAATGAGCGTCTTCTCCTCGAAAACCAAAAACAAATTCATGATCGTTTGTATCAGATGGAGATGCAATAGGAGCCCTTCTACGACCACTATTGGAGCCAAAATTACTTTGGAGGTTATCCACAACGTCCACCTAGGGCCCAGTTTGATCCAAGCTTCCAGGGGAGTATCCTTCTTGGGACCCTACGGCTCCACAGTACCTACCTCCACCACAAGAGTAAACCGGTATCACTGTTCCAACCTTTGAGTTTGTTTTTGACTATGAGGCCATAGTCGAATTCAGGCTTAGGGGGGTTGTTGGAACAGTTCTATCTTTAATTTATCTGTTTTTAGTTTTATTGCTTTTGTTTCTTGTCATTTGTTTCTTGCAAATTTAGTTTGTTGTTGTAGGATCCACATTCTATCTAGTGTAATCGTGGATGTCTTTAATCTTGTGTCATCTCAGTTGCATGTGCATGGGAATGAAGGGAAATTTTGAAAATTTTTGAGTGTTCGCAAGCTTGCATGTGTTCAACCTTGATAACTTAACTTAAGAAAATGATTGGTTTTGTCAACTTTAAAACAGAAAATCACAACAGTACATTCCTAATGATTCATGAAAGTGGACGAAATTGGTTGTTTGAGCCTAAACTGACCAAATGATAATGAGACTCTAATTTGAAGTAAGAGAGAGAAACCTTTTAATTGCTACACAGGTCAGTAGGGAGGGACACATAATATTTTTCAAAGGTTCAGTCAACTAATCTTGTGATCTTTCCACCTCATTGTTTTTCACAATCCACCAAAAGATTTGGTAGTAAAGTATGGTTTTAACCCTTTTGATTGCATGGCATGTATGTTAGGACTTGCATTGCAACCATTTTTATATGTTTTGCATGAAAAATGAAGAAAAGATTAGAATAGATATACATGCACATTACCCTTAGGTGCATGTCATGTAGTTGCATTCATAAGTTTTATGCATAGAGTATATCATGTACCTCATTTATTCTTTAATGGTGAATTAAAATGTTCCATACCTTCTAAATAATTCAAATGTTTGAGTTATGCAGAAAAAGTAAGCCTTATAAATTATTCATTGCCAATTATGGATATAAGGGCTTGGGAAAAAAAAAGAAGAAAAAAATCTGAAAAAAAATGAAATTGAAAAGAAAAGAGAAAGTTATTTAGAAGCAAGTGGAATAAGAAGGAGAAAGGAACATAATCTCACTCGTATTTTAAGATGATGAAGTACATGATGTAGCTCAGCTGGATATCCATTTCATTTTGAGATAGGATGTAGTGCATGCATCATTCCACCCAATCTTAGGTGTTAGGGCATTTTTCATGTGTATTTGCATCATTTAGGCATTTTTGTTTTATGCATGTTGAAATCGTATAATGCTTCAACTTCTTCCATTAGCCACCTATTTCATCCACCCGTTGCTCGGATTGGTAGGCCACTGTGAATTTCTCCTCACTAATGAATATCAGGAGAACTACTTCCATGTAGATGGTAGTTAGGGCAATCAACATAGTATAGGAGATCAAAAGATGCACCGAGTCTGGACCGGAAAATTTTATTATCTTAACTGCCTTATGTGATAGTGTTTATCAGTTTTGAGGTAGATATCTTTTATGGATGATTACTGTCGCCTTTAGGGTAATTATCATTCTGTGGTTAGTGAGGGCCGGTATGCGAATGTCCGGTGGGAGTCATATGGGAAGTTTGTTGTGATGCTTTGTTCTTTAGTTGACTCTGGCAATTCTATTCTACGGTTTAGTTGCTCGAGGGCGAGCAATGTTCAAGCTTAGGGGAGTTTGATGCGATGATTTTGAGTTGCATTTATAGACTTGTTTGATATGTGTTTTATGCATTTATTAGTCATTTTCATGGTTAATGTTGCATAATTTATTCACTTTGGTCTATGCTACTTCTTTACGTCAAATTTCCCCTATTTCAACATTTTGAGTATTAATTATCAAAAGAATATGTTTTATATGGACTTATGTGGTTTTGTGTGTTAATTTCAGAAAAACGAGTATCTGCTGTCGTCGATACCATCGATGGTGGTCGATACCATCGACAGGACCACAGGCTGCCAGCCGCAAGGACCAGAACAAGATCGATACTATCGACAGGGATGTCGATGGTATCGAGATACCATCAGGTTGCTGGCAATAAAGGAGTCGATACTATCAACACGACGGTCGATACTATCGACGGGAGGAGCTATAGAGACACAAAACCACAAAACCATCGCTACAGGTTCGTCGATACCATCGACCCGTGTCGATTGTATCGAGATGACATCAGGCGCACATATGAAAGAAGAGAAGGATTGCCGCTATCATGCTAGGTCGATACCATCGACCCACGTCGATGGTATTGACACCGTCAGATATGAGTTTGTTTCAGATTAATCTTAATCAGACGGCCGTGGTTAATTGGTGACCTAATTCGGGAGATATACCCAATGACGGCGCCCTTGACTCGGGGGGACGTCATTAGCCACTGCCCACATCTCAGAGAGCAAGGAGAGAAGAACGGAGCCCAGACGCATGCCCAGTCGATCCGGACGCCGAAGAAGACGATTTCCACCACCGAAAGGTGGGAGAACGCGTATTCCACGTCAAGGATCGCTTGGATCTCCTCCGTTCAGGGGTTTCACCACTCAATCTCGTTTTTCTCATGTTTCCCCTTTTCTCTACTACATTGTACTCTGAGATGACCATGCGGGGCTAATCCCCTTTGTCTTTAGGACTGGGAGTAGCCCGGGTATTCATTGTATGATGATTTTATTATAGAAATTAATATCTTATCTCTTAAATCCGTGGTATAATTTCATTTTCTCCAATATATTGTTATGCTTGATCACCATAATAATAATCTAATACCCTTAATTGCTTTGAAAGAAGAATTAATGGTTGAAAAGAGATGAAATTCACGTTAATTGACAAATCCCTTGAACAAGGTTGTGTAAGGTTAATGGTGGATACTGAGAGATCGTTTTTAATGCACCTAGTTTAGGGTATAGGTTACTACGATGGTGGAACTGACCTAGACATAGGTAGTGAATTGTACCACGACAGTGGGCAATTCTGATTTCAGGCCACTACCCGGATCGAGAGATAAAATTGAGTGATTATATGGAATTTAATACAATGAAAACCCGCGGTGAAACCGAAATCCTAAAGATCCTATTTTGAATTGATTAAACCAACATTTAATCGATTGCTTGTTTTGTTTTATTTTTATTTTCTTTTAATTTCAACAACTCTCAACTATTTAATCAGTCTAGCTGATCGTAAGCAGTTAGTAAGAGTATCTAACAATTTCACGTATCCCTGAGTTCGACTTGGGCCTCACAAAGGCCTGTACTACTTCGACGTGTTCACTTGCATTTCTGCGCATGGTAAACCTGCGTCAAGAGATCTTTCCCAAGCTCACAATAATGAAAACCTTGACCGAGACCTATGAGATTGTGAGCTTCTACCTAGCTTGCAGAGACCTTGCATAATATTTTCCTTGAATTGATTTATAGTGTAAAGCTCAGGGTGTGTATCCATCAACCCTGATGAATATATAACATAATAACACATATAATGACTAACCATGAGAATCATGATTATGTTATTTGGTAAGAACATGATTAGTGAATAATTGTTAACTAAATATTATCCAATGGTGCTAAAAAACTTAGTTAGATATCAATTAGTACCTAAATGGACACATATGATAAGTTGAGGAGAAAAAGATGGCCCAAAATTATGATGTGACCTATGTAAGAAGATTTAAATCATTAAATAATAAAACAACTAAGATATGGCAAGTTTTTGACTTTGGGGTATTTCTTAACGATATATATGACCTTGGTTTTCGATTAAAAGATACCTATAAACATCTATTTGTTCCATAAATCATTCATACATTTGGTAATACATTTCAAAATTAGATATTTGTCAAACTTCTAGTTATTCAGTTCTAATTTGAATATGTTTAATATATATTTCTGGTCCATTTAGTAGTACCAAATAATTTATATTTCTTAATCAAGATGATTATTTATTAAAATATTGTTAATTGATTTCTGATATGAAACATATAAACATAAACATGATAAATTGTTAGGACTTTCATTCTAGTTGAATAATCTTGTAATTATGTTATATAATAAATATAATACCAAAAATATGAAATATAATGGTATTTCCTAATATAATATTGAAGTGTAATATATTAAAAAATATATTAAACATACTAAAACTAAAAATGAAGTCAATGTTTGGAATCGACATGTTCAGTTTAGGTCATGTACCAATTTGCATCTTGATTGGAGTGTTATAATTAACCCAAATGAATTAGGAAGAAACATAGTTAAAAATGCAAAATCTGAATGCATTAAGCAAATTTTCCAATTTATGTCTTGTTTTGTCAAAACGATTTCTATGGTTTTGGTAGACATAGATTCCACTTTTGTGCAACTTGTGTAAACAACATCATCTCATGATCTAATTCCAACATAGTTGCACCCTACCTTAGCTAAGAGACTTTCTTTGCTTGAATAGTACAACCTTATGTTCCTCACTCCATTATCTCTTTCTCTTGCATCTCATTCCCCAATTGTTCCTACATTTGTTTCCTTATTTGATTCCAAGTAGTTTGATCTTGACTTTCCCTAGTTTTTGTTTTCTTTCAGTGAATCCCTCAAACAACCTTATTTACTCTCTTTCCTAAAATGAAGATGGTAAATCCTAGATTTGTAGGACAGGATCCTGAGCACCCTCAACTCGAAGGGAAGGTTCTTATTCAGCCAATTTTGTGAATAGTCCCTCCTTGAATCTCAACCAACTATAATTTCTTACTATACATGTTTGGCATTGCCTTTAAATACCATTAATCATTGATCAGCTTCACCTATGCTATCCCTATATCTTCTTGAATGTTTCCTTGTGCCTAGATCCCTTTGTGTTTCTTTTGAACATCGTCCCTTACCTCAGATGATGAAGGCTTGTAGAGATATTTCATTATAGTGTTTCCAACATTTGCGATACAATGCAATTAGTGTAGATGAGTTCCTAGAAACCTTTTGAAGATCCTCTCTTTTTAAGTTTACTTCAACTGGATAAAGTTCTGAGTTCCATTACTCCCCTTTTCACATATGTGTGTGATACATTTGATGAAAAACTATGCTCGTTTGCATTTTTCATTTTATTTTCTTTGGCTTTGACCTTGTCAATGATATCCAGTCTTCTATTTTATGACGTTGTCTTATGGTTGTTGTCTTGGAAGATGTCATTGTTTCTTGTACTCTACATCCATGATAGAGGTGAGTTTTCCAGTCTCTACAAGCTTAAGAATATCTAGTAAGGGTTCTTAAAGACCGAGAAAGGGTGAGGAACATGATTCCTTGGTCTTTTTAGCTTACTTTGCACCCACTTGGGAGTTTTGATTGGAGGTCTGACCTCCACACCTATTGACCTTCATGAACTCGAGGAAAGAAATCATTGGCGTACATTTCTTGAGCTGCCCTCATGGTGATTTTTCTCTATTTCACATTAAGGGGCAATTTTGTTTTTGACACCCTATTCTTATTGATAGTCATGAGTAATCTTGTTCAAAAATATTAGATGGACTACCCTAGACCTTCTAAAAACCTAGATATGGGGTATATTCATCATTTGATCATAATTTTAATTATAAAATCTAGATAAATGAACTGAGCTCTAAAATTTATAACTAACTATTGTATAACAGTAATATATTAAGAAGTAAGGTTTAAAATTAGTAAAATTTTCTGCATGTAGTGATATATATTTCTGCATAATTCAATTAAGAGATCAACTTTTAACATTTTTGAATATTTAAGGGATTTAACCCTAATTTATACATAAAATGTTATTAAGTGTTCTAACATCTTGATCTTAGACTCTAGGTTTTAATATGGATATGTTTTTGCATTTCACCTTGTAGGACTCAATATAAGGTACGTGCATCTACTTTATCTATTTCGAGTATTTTACGACTAAAATCCCAATTTTCTTTATTACTCATATTTATTATAAATGATTAAAATTTTCCTATATCTTGAAGTCCTTTTTCATACATACATATGTTATATTTTCTCTTTGTTGGTTGTTGAAATCTATGGAATCATTGCTTATTGGTCCTTTGACCCCAAGTTTTTATTTTATGGATGTTCACATACCATTAAAGCTAAAAAGGATCAATACGTAATTGGAGTTATGATTTTTCTTACTCTATTGTGCATATGTGATTTGATTAGTCATATATAGAAGTACATACACCACATTTTAGGCACTAAGATTTTGGTCCTCCTGTCATGCACTAAGGTTTAGTTCCTCCAGTAAGACTTTATGTTTAAGCACTAAGGTTTATTACTCCTACCAAGAATTGACATTTAGTCCTCCTTCCATGTCATATTTATTTCATACTGAGGTTTTATCCCTCCTGTCCTTAATTTGGAATTTATGATTCCTATCCCACTTTTCAAATTATCCTTGTCTTTACATGCACTATTGTTACCGCATTATTATTGAAATAATTTGTAAAGGAGACAACTCTTAATAATAACTATCTGTTATAAAACTAACTACCTCACTTATTTGAACTGAGTAATCTTTTGGATGTAGTGTCCCATGAACCATTATGAATATTCTAAGTCCCTCATGCTTGGGAACTTTTTACTTGTCACACCTTTTCTAATTAAATGCCCAAATATTTCCTTTATTGCACATATATCTTATAGTGACACATACCTTTCCTTTTATATTCTCTATTTTGGACGTTGTTCCCAACACAATGAATTTTAGATGTTTTAGAGTACAATGGATAAAGAGGCACATGTACAAAAAAGTTTAACATCAAGGATAACTTGGGATGGCCAGGTTGACCTCTGCTATTGGTCTTTGTTTTAGTTAGTTGTGACTTTTCTTTTATGTAATTCCATTTTTTTGGTGACGAATAAAATAAAAATTATTTTATGATTATTTGATAGTTAAATTTTTTATTGTGTAGTGATCGTATGATTTTGTTTGTCATGTTTTTTGAGAATTCTAAATTAACAATATTCCTTTGTTATTTAGGAATGCTTGTGTTGTATGTGTCTATTCTTCAATCAAGTAAGGAATATATCACTTTTTTAGGTTCCTCTCCTTACAAGTATGGTATCAAAGCATAAGTAGACGATATTTTAAGTTATCTTGATTTAACCCTATACTTATTCCTTGTGTATGTAGATAGTCAACCCATTGAGGCTGTTGGGGGTTCTTCCCCTAAGTCATGAGCTACGTTTTTAATGCATGATTAATTTCCCAAGACACTTTTATGGTTGTGACTCATATCAAGACAACTTTAACTATCTCCACCCTCTCTTTCATGGCTAGAGCTTACCCGACATCAGAGCTAACATTTTTTGGGTTCACAACATTATTCTAGGCTTTATGGGAATCCCTATACTCTCACTATGATGGTTGGGTGACCTTGTGACTCCCTATAAGTTTGATAATGAGATTAAATATCCCTTATTGGACAAATGGTAATTAGCACAAATATAATGTCGCACCCTATACGGGATTATTCAAAGTAGAAGGTGATCTCTCTCACCTATTTTGCAAGTTAGAGATGTCTTTATTGTACCCTTCAAGATAAATTACAAATTAGACACTCCTCATGGAGTGAAGAAATAATGAAAAAGTTTAAAAAGTTGTGTTATTATGAATTTTTTTAACTTGTACCTCATTTTTTTTTTGTGCCTTTTATATATTTGTATCACAAAAGTTTCACCGTTAAACTTTTTTAATAAGGTAAAATTATTTACATTATCATTCTACATGTAACAAAATGAAAATTTGTAGATTCTATTGATGATTTATTGAACCAATTCACCATGTTCAGAGCTGTAAGAAGTAGGTAAACCCTTAAGAATAATATCCTCTAACTTTTTAGGTCAACCATGAAACCCTAGACCAAAGAGTAGATTAATGAGTAAGAAGTTTTGGATATATATAAGGATTAGTGGACATACCTATTGCTATCTATTTCAGGGATAGTTGAGTTGTAAGTTGATTCTTTTAAGGGGTGGAGTCTCCTACCCTTTAGTCTTTATCTAGGATTATAATTGAACTTTAGGGAAGCCTAAATATAGTGGTTAATGCATAAATAACTCTTTAACAATATCCCCATTACATGTCTAATGAATATAACTACCAACTAGCTAAGATAAATGAGTAAACCTTGCTAAGTTGATCATCTTGAATGTTAGTTGAATTATTAATATTCACAAAGCTTTTGAGAAGAGGGATAGTCTTGTGTGTCTGCATAGCATTTCTGGTCAAACCACAAAAACCCACATCCTTTTTTGGTGGGAGGTTACTCTGAGTTTTATAGACTTATTTGCACTTTTCTAAAATGGGATGGATCTGAAGGGTAATTTCATGACCTACTAAAAAAATTAAGTATACATTATTCACAATATTTATTTTTGATGTGTACAACAATATCGTTTGTGATTAGTTCAAAATAATTTCTACAATATTGTAATGCTTAAATATATAAGTGAAATGTTATTCATAGAGACATGTTATTGCTACATCTTAACATAATTCTCCTTATAGACAAGATGTAATAGCTTCATCATGACATACAAGATAATTATTTTAAATTGGTAGAATCTATAAATTTACTCAACTTAAGTGATGAACAATGTGTTGAAAATAAAGGAAAACATGTATGTATACTATACTCTTTAGACACGTACATATTCTTTTAGAGAGAAAGAAAATGATAATTATAAGAAAGAGAAAACTATTTTGATGTTAGTAGTAATAATAATATGCATTTAGGTTGTGATTCCTAATCATGTCAGGTGTTCCATGTTAGTGGTTGTGAAGTTATAGTTAATTTTGGATAAGTAACCTTATGATTCCCCAAGTAACTTGGAAATCTATAATTTATGTAGGATGTGTAACTAGTATAGTAGTCTTTGGATGGTTGGATTTCTAGAACAAATCATCTTTGAGTGGTGGAGTGTTGTAACATACTAAAATTGAAAATGATTGGCCATGAGAATATTTGTTCCATAACTAGGTAATATTAGGGTTAGTGAGTAATGGTTAGCCCACTTATATCCAGTTATGCTAAGATACTTGGTTAGGTATCATTAAATACCTAACAACACATACAATAACTTGACAAGTAAATATTGACCCATATTTTTTATGTTATAAACTTCAAGTAATCTAAATAGTGGAATACAAAAAAAAGATTGAGGTATGGATAGTGGACTTTAGTATATTTCCTAACCATTCATGCAACCTTGGTTTCCTATGAATAAATGTTTTCATCTATTTTTTCCATAATGTAAATATACACTTCATTATATAGTTAGGAATTGGATATTAGTAAACCTTTCTAAGTTATGAAGTCCTTGTTGAAATATGTTGAACATTTATTCACTACACATTTAATACTAGTTGAACAATTTAAGTTAATGAGGATAAATTTACATTAAATAGGTTTAATGTTGTTTTGTTGTGAAACTAGGATACATATACATGATAGTTATGTGATACTTCAATCCCATTAAGATACTATTGAAGTTATCTTATATATTGAAAATAATACTAAAAGTATGAAATGTAATACTATTTCTTCATTGATCTTGAAGGGCCTGTTATGTTATACAATATATGATTTTTTTTGAAAACTAGATACTAATTCAGTATTTGCAATCTACATGTTCAAATTAGGTGGGGTTCCAATTTTCATTTGATTGAAGTGTAGTAGTTCACCTAAATGAACTAGGAAGAAAGGATGAAGAAAGTTCAAAATATGACAATGATTAAGCAACTCATATAATGTATTACTTGTTTTTATGAACAAGTCATGTTGTGATGTTGGTAGCCAAGCTATTCCATATTATGCATCTTGTGTAACTGCCATCAAATCATATTGAAATGTGAATGCAGTTGTCACCTACCTTGAGTAGCAAACTTAACTGAAATAAATAGTATTTCATGTTTCTAATATCCCTCTCTCTTGCAACTCATTCCCTATTTTTTGTTTTTTAGTTTCCTTGTTTTCTTCAGAGAGTTTGATCTTGACTTCCCTAGTTTTATTCTCTCTCGTGAAATACTCTGAATAACGTTATCCATCATTTGTTCTACAAATGAAAATTGTAAACCCTAGATATAAAGGATGAGATCTTGTTCACACTGTACCCAAAGGTAAGGTTTTCCCTCGAAATTTTTTGTGAGAAGTTATTCCTTTGATTAAAACCATATGTAGCTTTATCCTCTAAGTTATTAACTGAATCATTTCCTACAAATCACTTTATCATCAATCAAGTTCACATACACCATCCCTAAATCTTCTAGTATGTTTCCTCATGCATGGTTCACTTTGGGTTTCTTTGGACTCTTATCCTCAAAATTGGGTGAGGGAGGCATATGATCTATTTCCCTATAGTGTTACTAACCTTCCGATGCATCAGAGTTAATGTCAATGAGTTCTTAGAAACTTTCTAGGGCTTCTTACTCTTTCAGTTTGCTTCATTTGGCAGCAAGCCATGAATTCCTTCTCCTTTTTAGGTTTATGTTTATGCCACCTTTGATAAAAGAACCACGCTCGGTAGTGGTTTTCCTACGGGATCCTTTGGCTTTCTGTATGTCAAAAATAAAGATTATTTTCTACATTTAAGTTGTATTTTGGTAATTATCCTAGAAGATATCATTGTTTCCTATACTCTTATTCCAAGTTAGATGTAAATTTTCCTATCCCAACCACCTAAGGGATCTTGGTAAGGGGTCTTCATGACCATACGGAAGTGATTAATATGAATTACTCGGTTAGCTGAACTTGCATTGCATCCAGTTACAAGTTGTGATTAGAGGTTCTATGTCTTGTTCGACCTTTGTCAACTAGGGGAGTGAAAATTTTAATGTACATTCCCAAGTTTCCCTAGAGGATATGGTGTTGTGTTTCATCTTAAGGGACATTATTTACTTTTGGTGCCTATTTTTGCTTAAAGTCGTGCATTTTTTAGTTGAAATATATATCAATCTACACCGATCATATTAACATTCTAAAACCTTTATGTGGGAAATATTCATTATTTGAACTTTATTTTAATAAGTGTAATCAAGATAAATGTACTAACTTAGATAATTAATAAAGAACTAAATGATAGCATGATAAAAATGTACAGAAATATGAAATGGAATCATTAAATTTTTCTATATGTTGTGGTACTGGTTCTATAACCTAATCACTATCAATAAATAGTCAATATAAGGGTTTTTTAATATTTAAGGAATTTACCCCTAATCCTTATATAAAATTTGTTGTGTGTTCTAAAACCTTGATCTTGGACTCTTCATTTTATTGTGGAAATATGTTCACCTTAGGATTACTAGTAATAAATATAATGTATGTGTATATACTCCATTTATTTTGTACATTTTATGATTAAAACCCTAATTTTCCTTAATGAAGCATATATTTTAAAAATTATTCTCTTTTGCCTATCTTTTGACGTTCTTATTGCTTCCTTATGAGATATTTTCTCTCTCCTTATTATTAATATATTTGGAATCATTGCTTATGGGTCCTCTAACTCCAATTTATGATATTCAGGATGGTATTATCCCATTTATTGAAAATGATCGATAAATGGATGCACTTATAATCTTACCTACTCCATTGTTCATGTGTGATTTGAGTAGTCATATCTAGAAGCAAATACACCACAATTTAGGAAATGCAAATTTTGTTTTCCTACCTCGTAGAGGTTTTAGTCCTAATGTTTTTTTTGGTCGGTCAAAAAAACGTGTTACTATAAAACCAAAAACTTTGGGCACAGAGTACCCTATTACATCACAAGGAGCTAAAAATCTCAACCAAGGAACAAATACCCCACACAGGGGGACACACAAGCAAACTGATGAAACAAAACTAAGGAAACCAGGCAAACTATACAAGATATATCCAGATGGACCAAATACCAGCATGTACCTAGACAAGAAGATCCTGGTCTACTCAGCTATCCAACTCCAGGTAAGAACCACCACATTTTAACAACAAAGAATGGGAGAGGAAGATCAGCACAACAAAAACTCCTTCATGCGGCACAACACCAACTGTCTAAAGAGAGCACCCACAAATTGTGATACTAAGCCAGGATTAGGGAGATCCATCGAGCTAAAAACCCACCCCACCACCTAATTGCAAACCTGTAAGGTTCAAGAACAAATGGTGGTAGCTGTTTACACAGCAACAAACCACAAAACAAAACAGGCTACGAACCACTTCTGATAAAACAGAAGCATTCCACCAAATACATGGTGCTCACAGCATCAGAGAGGACTGAGAAGAAAGGAAGAAGGAACCCCCCCCATCCCAACCCCACAAGTAGCTGCAGACAGCACATGATGTCTAGCTCATGATACGGGTGTCCAAGAAGAAGCTAGAAACTACTGCAACAAAGCATCGAACACCTCGAGGGTGTTACTACACTCAGCTACAGAAGAGCATAAGGAGAAGAAGAAGAACCCCCTCCCCCTTGAGTCCAACCCCAACCGAGACACCAGAGAACCACATAGACTCCACATCAACACCTAGAGGGCGTCAACGCGAGGCACGGACATGACCCCGCCCCACATCTTGGCCCCAGAAAGGTCCCGAGCTACCTTCAGCCACCCTATAGCCAAGGTGGCAGACGGCCGACGAGGGCACCACCACCACAGCATGAGGAAGGCCTCATCTCCGAGCAGTCCAGAAGAGAAACCGAGACCCACCGTCGTCGTCGAGGAAGCACCAGATATTGCTCGGAGGTAGGATGAGAGGGTGCCAGTGAGGAGGGGAACCCAACGTCGTTGGCGTGATGGAGAAACAAGTGATCTTCGAATCTGGAGCAGAGTAGCTTCTCTCCAACCACCTCGCTTGAGCAAGCTAGAGTCGGCAGAGCCGAAGTAGCCGACTCCCATCCCAGATCTGACCCGCGCGCATCGCATCCCTCACAAAATCGAACCACTGAGAGTCACCAGGCCTGCTCCTTCCACCAGAGAAATGCACCTACATCTCGGTCGCCTTGACTGGTGGTAGGCTAGGGGGAGGAAAACGTCGGAGACGCTTCCTCCCCCTTAGTCCTAATGTTATACGTTCCACTTAGGCAATGGGGGTTTATTAGTCTTTTCAGGCATTGAGGTTTAAGTTCTGTTCCATGATATACTTACTTGGCACTGAGGTTTTTGTCCCCCTTCCCTTGATATGCAATTATTGGGTTCCTATCCTAACTTTTAGATTATTGTAGTCTTTATTGTGATCAACATACATAGTTATTATTTGAATACAATTTAAATAAAATGGAATTTATTTAAACGGAAAGAACCCATTTTTATGAGTATGTCTTGTTAACTGAATGTCATATCTTTGACTTAAGTAATCTCTTGCATGTACTATCTCTTGAAGCTACCTAAATATTATGAGTACATCATTCTTGGTAAATTTCTTGGCATATCTTTTCCAATTATATACCCAAATATTTCCTTATAACACATATAGTATTTATTGTTGACAAATACCTTTTCTTTTATTTCCTCTTTTTTGACATTATTTCCAAGCCACCTAGATATATGCAGTTTATAGTAAGATGGCCCCATGGAACATGTACTGGGAATTAAATTGACAAGGCTTTATTTGTCTAGGTTGTCCTTTGTAACTAGTTTTTTTGTATTAGTCATTGTGACCTTATTATACAATTCTTCCTTTGTAGTGAGGAACAATGTTACAAAATATTTCCTTATTAATTTGATAGTTCAAAATCCTACTACTATATTATCCTATTGTTTTTATTATCATGTATTTTGAGAAATAAAATTAACCACATTCCTTCATACTAATGCTATGTTTTGATTGGATGGATTTATTCTTTAATCAAGTAAAGAGTTAATCCCCTCTTGGGTCCCACTTCTTATAGTATCTCTCTCTTGATAGCTATAATCTATCATAAGGAACAATGAATCATCAACTAACTACTGATACAATTTTGCACCCAAAACCAGAGAGCACCATCTCCATATGCGAATGATTTTTAAAAACCTCATCTTAAATCTCGACTCTAGATCTATCGACCTGGCATGATGGATCTCTAAGTAGTGACTAATTTTTGCTTGTTAGCAAAAAGGACGTAATTCAAGAAAATTGATATAAGTTTGTATGTTTATCACAAATCATAACATGAGTTTTACAAAAATAATGAGGAATCCAACTAAACCATTATTTCTAAAAAATCACACTAGAATACATAATAAACTTTCAAAATATTTTATTTTTATTAATACGTACATGTTTTTAAAAATCAAAAAATATATCACAAAAATTAATGGCATGGTAATTAATACATCCCAACATATAGAAAATATAGTGTTCTCTTAGTATAATTTATATCTCTAGAAAGTAGAGGTAAGTAGAGAAAAATACATTTAGTACTGTTCATATCTATATACACACACAAATGATTTGGACCAATAATCAATGAAATGTAAAAAAGGCATTTTAAACATAAACCATAATATTAGATTCCAAAATATTATTTTTTTAAAATATCTAGAGACTAATTCTTATTCAAACTTTTATAAATCACAAAAAGACCTATGGTATGGTAAGTAATGCATTCTAATATATACAATTTATCAAGTTTGACTTTTGAAGCTTATATATCTAGGAACTAGAGGTAACTAGGGAAAACATATATTTAATGATGTTCACATATTTATAGAAGCCTTAATTATCCCAATAATAATGAAATGTGAAAATATGTTTTGCAAACGTAGCTCATAATCCTAGATGCCAAAATATCATTTTTCCAGATGACTAGAGCTTAATTTGTACCAATCTACTTTCTAGTACAAGCCAAAAGTCAAACATACATCAATTGATATTGTGAGATAGACATGGAGGATTAACTTAAGTGCTAGAAAAGGAGCTATGATTTTATATAGAATATTTCACTAAGGAATTCACTACATGGTTGCATTTTCCAAGAATATAGGTGGTAATCAGGGAAGTGGATCTATTGCATCCACATCACACGATTACCACTAATCATGAGATTAGGGCATATGTTTGAGGATTATACCTTAATACAAAGTTGACTCCAAAGTTTTTTCTTATTTCAAACTCTTTGTTTTCCCGCATTCAATTATATAAACAAACTTTACAAGAGAATTTAAACTTTGATTAGTCTAATATGATCTCAACTTTAATGATACACATCCATACATTCATTCTATTTCTCACACTTTCATGTACATACACCACAATAATCAGATACATTCTCTCTTATTAAGGAAACAAATATACAAAACATCATTTACAACTCTCTCACATCTACACAAGGACCTAGACTGATAGGGACTGACTGAACTTAACTAATCTCATACTTAACTCATGAGGTAGATCTACTCAGAGGTATTGACTTTCTTCAAGTCCATGTGGCTTCCCTAAAAATTGTGAGTAGAGTGGTGAGCCTACTCGCTCAGTGAATGAGTACTTCAAAGAAACTGTCTAATCACTTATATAATTATATATATACTATTGAGCAAATGATATAAATAATAACAACAATAACCTTTAAAGATACTAATCATTTGCAGACATAAATTTGGCAAGATAATCTAGATATTTATAAGAGTGAATAAATATATGAACATGCTTGATTGATCATAAAGAGAACTAATAATTCAGAAACATATAAAAAATAATGGAATAATTGTACACACTTTCTTAACCTCTCATTCATCTTATTATGCCCTGAACCCACATGAGGTGTACCAAAACATGAAAGAATCACAACAAGCTACGATCTAACTATTCAAGGCTTAGAAGCATGCCCAGGTTCCTAAGCCTATCTCTCGAGTAAGACCCCATCTGTAGTGTGCCTCAGCACATCTGCCTCTCGGCGGCTAACGGGAGTGGCCGGATATCTTGGACTCCACCTCTCAACCTGGGTACTCAGGCGGTGAGTCAAAGCCCTCAGGCATATTGTGCATTAGAGATCCTACTGACCACTAATCACTCAACATGTAACATAGGTACCATCGGCATCCCTGGTTGGTGTTGGGTACAACACAACTATAAGGAGTCTACCTTACTGGTCAAGATCCCCGCACCATTCTGGTGTGCCCCGGATTAGCTCGATCCGGACTACCTCTAGTCAGGAAACTGTTTCCACCCCAAAGTGCATGCCTCATTCTGTGAGGATTCTATTGTGTTCAGGGATTCTACATGTCTAATACACTCTTTAAATTCATGATTCAATCATCACATCAACATATCATAGTTTGACTTTGTAAACTATTCATTTCATAGATCATCTGATAATATTTACCACAACTAAATTGTTAAGAATCACCAAATCTCATACTAAGAAACATTGATATCACAATACCTGATTCATTGAACACCCTATCCTTAGGGTTTCATTTACCTCATTCACTTATCACATGATTCACACAAGGATTTAATGTGTCATCAACATGAACTAAATAAAGATTGCTTTCAAAAAGTCATATACAATCAACATATGTATGAAATCTTTGAATTGAGGTAAATTAGGGTTTCCACACCATTTAATGGGAAATCATGCATGAAGAATAAAATTGAATAAATAAAGTCTATGGTGTCAATAAAAGCACTTTTAATGAATTTCGCAATATCTATTTGTAAATTTCCAACTTTCCACTCATCTAGAGTTTCAACCTCTTTACTGAGATATCAAGAAAACATTATTCATATCATATGAAATTTGAGATAGTATCTGACACGTGTGTACTACACATTCAGATAAATAATCATTCATAATTGATGAGATTCATATAGGAAAATTTCTCTATGTAATTATACAACACTTTCAATCATAGCCGAAAACCCTAAATTTCAATTTACTCTTATAAACTCTGTGGCTACTTAGGGAATTATAATTAAGATAGATTGTATTCATCTCTAATATTCTTTTATCATCTGAAATTCATCAAAATGGAGGAAGAATCCATTTCATATCATTTTAAAAAGATTAGATCAAAAAGTTAATTTAGAATTTGTAGTCGCATACTAAGCAATTGAAGATTGTTGATGTTTTAAATCATTTTCATACAATCTACTATTTAAATGAAGTACCCACTCACCCTAAGGTATGAAAACACTTAAAAACATAGCCCATCTCTAAAAATGTCAAATCCATATCAAGACCCTAGCACATCAACAATTTCTTCTTTGTTTCGACCCTAAAGACGGTCTATTGTAGGTAGAAGATGAAGATCGACGATTAACCCTAGATATGATCATTTTATGATTGGCTATCATGGGCGGCAATCGTCGTGGTCGTGACAAATGACACATCATCGCGGTCGCGGTCGCGACACTCTATACATGTTTACTAAAAAGAGCATAACTCTCTCATTTTAACTCCAATTTGGTGCATTATTTTTTTTGCATTTATAATTGAATTATATATAATGCTACAATATTATTTTGATAATATTCTCAAAATTAAAATTATTTATTAATTATTTCCTCCAATGTCATTAACTCTCTTCTTGCATACATGTATGGGTTAATGTTATATTATTCCAACTTGGATCTTTATATTATGCTTAATTTATGATTATGAGTTTCCCAAATAAGTATTTAAGGTTAATTAAGTTAATATAAAGCACAACATAGAACATTACTAACAAAAGCATGACAAGCATTAAGATTATCTTAAATCTCTAGGGTTACCAGCAATGCTAGGAATGGGTTGTAACAATTCTCCCCCTCTAATAAAATTTTTTTCTCGAAATTTCTAAAAAAAGAAAGGATACTTGTTAAACATCTCCTTCTCCACTTCCTAAGTAGCTTCTTCTACACCATGATTCCTCCAAAAAACCTTTACTAGGGGTATCTCCCTCTTTTTAAGTTTTTGCATTCTGCGGTCTAGAATTTTATTTTCAACATTGAGTCATTTGTTCCTCTTCTAATCACAATATATTTTAAGAAAACCTTCTCAATGATAACAAAATAATTCTCTATGACACAATCAATCATAGGAAAGAGAAGACAGACAATCATTTTCAATATTTTAATTCTCTTTAGGTGTTACCTCAACATTGATAATCTGATCCAACTATCTCAATTCATATGGCTGAATATGTACTATTATTTTGTATTACCTCTGAGTCAAAAAAGAGAGTTCACCATGTTGTTTTAAATTTTACTATTGTGCTATCAAAGCGCTCATGAGTTGGAAGACTAGATTCAACAACAATTATACAACTGAAATCATATGTAAAACCAATTTACATCCCTTAATATACCTTGAACAAATTACACTTCTAAAAACAAATTCATGTATTACTCAAAGACATTTTTTCTCTTATTTCTCTCCTCATTCATTACTACTTATTTCTTGTTACTTATCCTTCTCATTTTGATCATATAGAATAAACATCCCTAAAATTGAAACATACAAGGTAAGAATAGAGTATTCATCATTCTTGATATCACTACATGAATTTATGTCAAATCACACTTTACTCATGTTATATTTCTCCTTTTGCTCAAAACACACTTGTTACATTTCAAATTTATATGTTACTCTTTTCTCTGAATCATTTCCATATGGTTTATCTACCTTTCAGATTTGCAATCTTTAAACCCATGAGTACTATAACTACTATTTTCTTCTCATATTGATGATCTCAAAATTTTATTTTATAGAGATGTTCATGATTGAGGTCAAATCACTATTGACATCCCTTGAACACTACAACTCTAAATATTCTAGGGTTTGGTCCTTATTAGTAATGTGACGTTATTGTGATGTGACTTTACCCCCTTAATTTGAAATTCAAACTTTGGATCTCACAAGTTTTAGTAAAATCTTCCTTATCTTATCACTTGAATTTGCTTTCTCTTACTTGGCCATTCATATAGATTAATTTCTAAATTTACCCTACTAGGGTTTCATCATCGTATAATGTGTCAATAGTATATTCACTAGATGTGTCTCTCATGTCAGTTGTGTATCATTTATGATTTATCTCCTTGTCACTTCATCCCATGTTACACTCACTAAGGAGGATACAAAAGAGAAGCTGATTTTGAGACATAAAATTATAATCTTCAAGTATTTACTTAACACAATTCTTGTATTAGTCATCATCAAGGAGACTAGACTATTTCACATTTCCTCACATCTCATAATCTCTCTCTTTCATTGTCTATATTACTCCCTCATGTTTCAGCTCGTTCTTTATTTTCTATCATTGGCTACCTATTTGCTACTATTCCCTATGTCATTATTTACTTTCACTTCTCTCTTATATTCTCTCTTATGATCATGGTTCTTACTCTTGTATAATTCCATATTCCATGCCATATAAACTTTATTTTCATCCTTATACTTTTATCTAGTTGAAATTCTAAATCAATATTCTCCCTACCAGCTTCATCTTATGCATAATATATTACATTTCCTTCATTTTGAATCAAATGGCTCAATCAGGGGTTAACCATAGTTACCTTTTCAGTCAAGCCTTTATATTCTGAATACAGTTTACCTTTATATGAGTTGTTTATTTATTTAGTTGCACCATTGTTCTTTTTTTAAGAACTAGTTCCATTTCATCACTAGGAAACTATTGAACACACTTGATGTCAACTAGGTTGCTACTAAATAGAGACTTTTGAACAAAAAGCTAGTAAGGATGAATACATTAAACTTTATGATTAAAGTACACATTCTATGCTCCTTGTTTTGTCATGTAACCCTTGTTTCTAAATCAAACTCATCATTTGCATCACTTCCTTTTGTTTCATTTTAGTTTCTTATCCTAGTCTTATAATTTACATGTTCATCTAGTTCTCTTCGATTTCATTCTTCTGAACTCCACCTCAATGCACTTATTACATGCTTAACTATTTTCTCCTATTTTTTTGTAATAGAGTACATCACTACATTTTACTCGATTATATGATCCATTCATTCTAATTGATTCTTTCTATCTTGGCTTTCCATGTAGCTTTCTCTTATCTTTCCTTGATTTCAGATTAAATAAAGTGCCACAATTAGTTATATAGTTCAGTTCTTCTTATCCATCCTTTCTTCTTCATTTTATATATTATGTACTAATGTTTTGTATCTATATCCCTCTTCCTTCATTCCCATTTAGTGTTTCTTATCTGAGGCCCCAAATTTGGATCTCAGATATTAGTTCCAATTGATTCTTAGCTATCCTAATCTTTTCCTTATATTTCAACATCTTAGTGTAATGTACATTCTCACTATGATTTGGGTCTACTAATTTATTCAGAGTCTACTCTTATTATATTATTAATAGGAGACATTAGATCCTAGTCACGCACCCTGTCAGTCAGACCATGCCAAACCTATAGTCCTAAAGCCATGAGCTACTCAAGAATAACCAACTCCTATTCATCTCAAACACGTGGAAAGAATATCCACTTAGGGCAAACTCATTTAAACATAACTTCTAGTCTATTGGCTATAAACAATAACTGAATGAACTTCATTGTACACAAAAATCTAAAAGAACCATACATATTCTACAAGCTGATAATATGAATTCATATATAAGAGCATTTCTATTGATCTCTAATCAAAGAAGCAATATAAAGCAAGAGTTGTATCACATTCTATCTTTAAGATCTTATTCCTTCATTACTTTTTGGTCTCCTAACCCTAATATTTCTAGGGTTTCTCTCTAGCCCATCCTTCCTCTGCATACCTGGCCAGGGCATCCAGAGAAGAATAGACAAAGTACCTTGATATTGGTCATCCTAAGTATTCAGATACTGGGCTAGGGTATCTAATAACTCAGACCTCCCAGAGCTGTAGACACATCACCTCCTATCTGTCATACTTATAACTCTATATTTTTACCATAATGGTCCCTAACAAATCAACCTAAGCTCTGATACCAAGCAGTTACACCCACATCCCACGATTACCATTAATAATGAGATTCAGGCATAAGTTTGAGAATTATACTTAATAAAAAGTTCACTCCCAAGTTTTTATTATTATTTCAAACTCTTTGTTTTCTCATATTCAATCACATAAACAAACTTTATAAGAGAATTTAAACTTTAATTACTCTAATATGATCTCAACTTTAATGATACACATCCATACATTCATTCTATTTCTCAAACTTCCATGTACACATGACATGATAATCAAATACATTCTCTCTTATTAAGGAAACAAAGATACAAAACATCATTTACAACTCTCTTACATTTATACAAGGACCTAGAGTGATAGGGACTGATTGTACTTAACTAATCTCATACTTAACTCATGTGGAAGCTCTACTCTGATGCATTGACCTTCTTCAAGTCCACGTGGTTTCCCTAATAATTGTGAGTAGAGGGGTTAGCCTACTCGCTCAATGAATTTGTACTTCAAAGAAATAGTCTAAAGCACTTATATAATTACATATATACTATTGAGCAACTGATATCAATAATAACAATAGTAAGCTTTAAAGAGATTAACCATTTCTAGACATAAATTTGGCAAAAATATTCCAGATATCTACGAGAGTGAATCAATATATGAACATGCTTGATTGATCATAAAGAGAACTAATAATTCACATACAAAGAATTAATAACTAAATAACTACACACACTTACGTAACCTCTCATTCATCTTATTATGCCATGAACCCACATGAGGTGTACCATAATATGTGAAAGAATCACAGCAAGTTATGATCTCACGGTACAAGGCTTAAAAGCATGCTTGGGTTCCTAAGCCTATCTCTCGAGTAAGACCCCATCTGCAATGGGCCTCAACACCTCTGCCTCTCGACGGCTAATGGGAGCGTTCAAATATCTCAAACTCCACCTCTCAACTAGGGTACTTAGGCAGTGAGTCAAAGCCCTTAGGCTTATTGTGCATCAATGGATCTACAGACCACTGATCACTCAACATGTAACAGAGGTACCACCGGCATCCCCAGTTGGTTTTGGGTACCACACACCTGTAAGGAGTGTGCCCTACTGGTCAAGACCCCCACACCCTACTGGTGCGCTTTGACTTACCTCAATCTGCACTACCTCCATTCGGGAAACCATTTCCTCCCCACAACACATGCATCATCCTGTGAGGATTCTACAGAATTCAGGGCTTCTACATGCCTAATTCACTCTTTAAATGCAGGATTCAATCATCAAATCAACATATCATAGTTTGACTTTGTAAACTATTCATTTCATAGATCATCTGATAATATTTACCACAACTGAACTATTAAGCATCACCAAATATCATATTGAGAAACCTTGATATCACAATACTTAATTCATTGAACACCCTATCCTTAGGGTTTCATTTTCCTCAGTCACTTATCACATGATTTTCATAATGATTTAATGTGTCACCAACATTCACTGAATAAAGATTACTTTCAACAAGTCATATACAATCAACATATGTATGAAATCTTCGAACTGAGCTAAATTAGGGTTTCCACACCTTTCATTGAGATATCATGCATAAACAATAACAAGGAATAAACAAATTCTATGATGTCAAATGAATTTCACAATATCTATTTGCAAATTTCCAACTTTTCACTCATCTAGGTTTTCACCCTCATTATTGAGATATCAAGAAAACATTATTCACATCATACAAAATTTGAGATAGTATCTGACATGTATGTGCTACACTTTGAAAATAAATAATCATTCATAATGAATGGGATTCAGATAGAAAAATTTCTCTATTTATTTATGAAGCAATTTAATCATAGCCTAAAAGCCTAAATTTCAATTTACTCTTATAACATTTGTGACAACTTAGGGAATTATAATTAAGATAAATTGCATCCATTTATAATAGTATTTTATCATTTGAAATTCATCATAATAGAGTAAGAATACATTTCATATCATTTTGCGAATACTATATCAAAAAGTCAACTTAGGATTTGTAGTCGCATCCTAAGCAATTGAAGATTGTTGATGATTTAAATCATTTTCATGCAATCTACTATTTAAAGGAAGTACCCACTCACCCTAAGCTGTGAAAACACTTTAAAAATGTAGCCATCTTTGAAAATCTTGATTTCATATCAAGGCTTCATTTGGTAACACGTCAACTAGACGTCGGGCAGCTGCGGGGAGCGCTCTACAAACTCGGGAAGCCTCTGATCGCTGTAATTAAAACATAGATTTATGGTAACTAGGATTTTATGTTCAATTTTCAATCGGGAGCACTCAAACAATGCTCAAATCCCATCGTGCAAAATACTCCAAGTGAATTTCTAGTGGTCATTAATAAGAGATCCCTGCTACCTCTTTGTTGAACAATACCCAAGACCCTAGCACATCAAAAGTTTCTTCTTCCTTTTGATCCTAAAGAAGGTCTAATGTAGGTAGAAGATGAAGATCGAAGGTTAACCCAAACCTCAAATATGTTGGAATATGGATTTAGAGCAAGAGAAAATGAAGATAAGGAAGAATCAACGGTTAAAACTACTTACCAAGTCGAATCTATGGCAACCCCTTTTGGATTTTCATCGTTCTTCACATTCTTCCCCAAAAATCACCCTAGAAATTTCCAAAAAGGTCACTCTTTCATTGAGAAAAGAGTCTAAGATGATAGAAGATCAAATTGCGGTTCTAACTCACTTTGTTTCATTGAAAATGGATAAGTATAACCCAACATATGATCGTTTTATGATTGGCTATCCTGGGCGGAATCCGTCGCAGTCGCGACACACAACGCAGCGTCGCAGTCGCGACACTTTGTATATGTTACTAAAAAGGGCATAACTTTCTCATTTTAACTCTGATTTTGTTCATTCTTTTTTGTTAGATTTATAATTGAATTCTCTAAAATCTTAAAATATTATTCTGATAATATTCCTAAATGAAAAATTATTTATTAATTATTTCATCCAATGTCATTAACTCTCTTCTTACATACATGTATGGGTTAATGATATATTTCTCCAAATCCTATCTTTATAGTATGCTTAAGTAATGATTACGAGTTTCCCAAACAAGTATTTAAGGTTAATAAAGTTAAGATAAAGCACAACATAGAATATTACTAACAAAAGCATGTCAAGCATTAAGATTATCTAAAATCACTAGGATTACCAGCAAAGCTAGGAACAGGTTGTAACAGGAAGACATCAATAAACTATAGGATTGTAAGATAAATGGGGGGATTTTCCAATTCAAAGGGTGCCTTGATTAAGCATAGTAACTTCTTGAGAGCTAAATGGAAGTATGGTGATGTGTCTAATTGGTTCATTTACCTAGAACATCAACATTAGTGATAGATCTGATTTTAGCTTCCAATGATGAGGATGACATGGTGATATTACTTAAGAAAATAGGTCTGATGATAAAGAACAACATGGATAGAAACGGTTGCATTAACAAAATGTTCTTTATAAGTTAAATTGACAATGATGTTAACTGGACTATCTGTGGGTGTCATATAGAATCATTGGCCAACATTCCATTGCATTGTGATTTGTATATATATATATATATATATATATATATATATATATATATATATATATATATATATATATATATATATATATATATATATATATATATATATATATATAATCTTTCTTTGATGAAATAACATATCACATATATCAGGGTCATTCTTCCAATAAGCATGTATTCATTTCATGCCTATGAAAGATGCCAATATATTTCAGACGACATGTAGGATTCAAGAGTATTGAATCCTTCTAAACTCAAAATAAATGCCAATCAGTCATCTTATATCAAGGCCCCAATTGAATTCCAAATGTTAAGGAGTTCCATAAAGTCTTGATGAAAGTCAAATCTCAAAAACAATTGATAGTGGTGTCTTAACCATTGCTAGAGATAAGAAAAAGTGGTGATATATTCACATTATGATGATTCTTTTTAGAGTTTATCTGAATGGTCTTATGTTGCAATAATAGGAATATCTTGGCATGTTCAGTTAACTTTTAGTGCAAAATATCTTTCCAATTTCCTTGAACATGGAATTATTTTTTATCATGGATCCAACACCAGATTGATTTAGCTAAAGTTAACCATTTACTTCATGTGAGCATGAGCATGCCATTTGGAGGGGCATTTTGATCATGCGGGGGAGTGTAAGAAAATGTTGTCTAGGCTCAAGAGGGGGTATGGGAGTGAATGAAATCCCAATAACACTCTCTATTTAGTTCTATTATAAAAAAACCTAGAGATCTATGAGATCAAGTGGGATGATGATGACCAAGTCCAAATCTTGTAGGGACTTGTCACATAGACAATGATTAGTCTCGAAATTGGTCAAAGTCCCATTTTTTGTGATATTTGAGCATTGTGATACCAAAGAAGGTATTGTTGGTTTTATTCCCTGGTTTCCATTGAGTGATGATTGTAGTAGTCATACATTGTATATGATTTGGTTGTAAATAAAAGGTAATTATACTTATTATGCTTATTTAAGTAATAAGATAATGAACAAAATTAAATAATGTTCTAAGAATGTTTTGACTTAATATCATATTGTTTGTATTGAGAACCTAAACATGAGATCATATGTATACTCAAGTGTATTCATTCTTGTTAAGTCCCATGTCAGTTATTATTGTGGATGTTATAGGACAAAAACAATAAATATAGTGTGCATGTTGAATAATGACTACATATCCTTAGTCATGATATTGACATCAACTCAGATACATGGGTACTTGTTTGAGAATAAGTTGTAAAAGATAGACCCACTTTGAGAATGACACATGGAAACCATGTCATGACAGTCAAAGTCATATCTCAATATGAAACAGTTGACTATGATCTTAGAAATCATATCACTAACTTAACACATGTTGTTCTATATACTTTATCAGTATCCAACATGACTTTTAATAAGGGATGACATACATGTAGTGGTTGGGTCCACTATGATATACAAGAATTATTGTGAATCATGTACATAAAATTTTATCCCTCCAATGGATTAATATCCTCACCACTCAATAAGTGAGATTGTAAAATGCATGTCCATGATCAAGTGAGTCAATATATGATATTGAGTTTGCACAATCATGATAGTTTTCTCTAGTTCAAGAAATATAGATTGAATGTTAAGAGGATGACAACTCCATGACTCAATTGTAATGTGGAAACATTGGTCAACTTATAGGTTGAAATTGTTGTCCAGGTTATCCCTATTATGAACAACACTGCCAACATAATAAATAAACCTATGGGGTCAACACAAAATAATGTGTAAGGGAATTGAAGTTTGCAACCAAACATATGATTAGAGTGGTTCTGACTCATGTACAAGATGAAATCATATCCAATCAATTGACTTTGAAAGTGAATATGTTGACTGGATGGTTTGGATCAATCAATTGAATTTATTGTTAAATGATTGATAGAACTCTAGTTTTAAAAATGGTGAGTCATTTGAATGGTGATCCCGGTCAAAAAGAATAAGGAATATGTGGTCTATTCAATTTGTACTCGAATTTTCTAATTCATATATGACTTGGACTGGAAAACTACTCAACTAGCCATGCCAATCGTTCAAATGGGTGATCAAATAAGTCCCAATAGGTTGGTTAGATAACATAATAGGCAACTGCGAATTTCGAAAACATTCTTAACTTGATTCTATTAAGTTTCACTTTGGAACAATATTAGATATTTTAAAAATCAAATCTTGTAAGGGGAAGACATCCATGAGGATGAGTACACATTAGAGACATTTTGGTACAAGTTGTCCAAGAGTTCTTTCATTTCAATAGAGAAATTCATCCCAATGAAAATAACCTACAATACAAGGAGAAGGAGAGTGAGAGACAATATCACATCAATGAATTTGAGTTCTACTTCCTCTTGAAGATCAAGGTTGTGCATCAAAAGTTGTTGCATATGTGTGAATAATGTAGACACTGAGGCCCTTGGGTGGAGTCTGGAGGATAATAAACTTCTTTGAGAAGAATATATGGTGTTGTTGTGAAGACAAAGTAGAACAAAAAACAACCACTTAGGATCTGAATCCAGGAGTGCAAGTTCTACACCAAAAAAAATGTGTCTAGTTTTTAGACAACTAGTGTTTACTGAGATGTATTAGTATCCATTCTATGTATTTAGTATATCAAAAATTTATGTCTACAATGGATCCATTAGTTAATAGTCTTTTTGGGGAAAATTGACCCTTTCTCCAAAACCCTATAAATTAAATATGTGATTCTTGATGGATGCCCACACTACAAAGCAGGGCCCCTTAGTCAATAAACCATGGTCCAATTACTTTTTCCACATAAACCTGAATAGGTTACTCTAAATGAATTAATAAAGTCTCATACACCTATCATCAAAGAAGCATTTTGGTTAGTTACATTGTTGACACCACAACCTCCGACATCCTTTCTTGATGAAAATTCAATCCATGAAAATAGGGATGTTTTCTTTACCACTGTGTTTCCATGCTAGAGAAATCTTATAATATGAATATGAAATATATCACACAAGACAAGACATAAGATTACTATCTGTATGGAACACAAAGGAATGGCATACAAGATATATTTGGTGAGGGTGATTATAACTATAAGGGAGAGATGGAGAATAGTCCAACTAATTTTCCTTGAAGTCACCAAGTCTGAAATACTAGCATGTGTAGCATCTTTATTCACCTTGGGGTGGAGGATCAATACACTGATGCACCTACTAATATTGTTAATGACATGAATGCTCAAATCCCTACTAATATACCCCATCTTTGTTCTACAAGTATTTAATGTGAAGAAGATTCATGATTTCTTGGTGAATATAATTTGTCTTGATATATTTGAAAAGGTTTTATGGAAATCGATGATGATATAGGTTTGTGATGTCAAGGGTTCACACATAAGGAGAAAGTTATTAATGAAGCATAATTGGTTTGAGTAGACCCAACTCTACACAAGGAAATGAATTTCCAATTTATGGTATTTATTGATTGGGAAAACACTTGAGATAGATTTTTAAAGTAGAGATCAAAGTTAAAGATGGGAGAACCTAGTGGTTACATAAGTGATTTGTTAGCAAGAGGTCTCAAGTTCTAGCCTGGATGATGTCATGAATATAATTTCCATTTTTAAAAAAGTTGAGAATAAACACATAGGGACTGATAGGGTGTAGGGAAATATGGTGAAAAAGTAGGCAGCTGAAAAAAAATTCAACTATCATATTCCCCTTTGAATAGTAGACTGTGTCAACAACTATGTAATGGGAAAGATGGTTATGAGGTTATACCTCGTCTTGGAGAAAGTCTAGTGACAATTCTCTCACGGTAACATGAACCTTTATTCATGTTTCACCTAGACAATGTCAGTGTCGAACTCCTGTTGTTCACCATGGATAGTAGTTGAATAAGTCGTCTGAGCGACATGCAACGACCTCCATGCCTCTATATTGGTCCACACAGACCACCGAAAACTCCTATAGTTTTAGATGGATAGACAAGAAGGAGTTGTCCCTTCTAGTCAGTGTACTAGCATGGAGTTTCTCTCCCAATTGTCTCTCCCTTTATATCCCTCCCTTTAATGGGTAGAACTTGGTCGAGTTCTCTCGGTTACCATAACTAGAGAAGACAACAACTATTAGAGATTATTCTTGTATCTGAGATACCCCCGATACCTCTCTATTTATAGGAGGGTTGGGGTTCCTAGTCTAAATGGGAGTCAAAGGGGACATGATTTCATGAATTTTCTCTTCTTATGAGTGAAACAATAGTCAGTTCATAGGTGAACACATCGGTTGGCATGCAAGTCGATCAGTTCAAACCTTGAACTGATCATTTCAACATTTTTCCAAATCACAATTGTATTGGCAATCAATATCCAATTAATGCACAATATGACATCAATACTAATCCTTGATCCAATCAAATTAATCAACCAACTGGTCAATTCACAACTTGAAATGCTCAACTCACATACCTGAGCCAATCGGTTCACTTATAGAACCATTCGTCTCATGGTTTTGATTGCCAAACTTGGTTCAATGGACCTGACACTTGAATCAATTAGTTCAACACTTGAACCAATTTTCTCACAGTCCAGTCAGTCAACATTCAACCATTTTTGTTTAAATAAAATACCTAACTCTTTAGTATCAAGTTTAAACTTCATTCATGAATAAGTTCCTATTCCAAGTGTATCTTATGTGTGTGACCCTATAGGTTCCAAATTATGTTGGCAGTGAATGTCCATAACTAATTTATGACATCACAAGTAATGAGTGGTATCTAGAAACACATCATTGCTACCCAAGTAATTTGAAAAGTTGGAAAATAACTTCAACCTACAATCTATGATTGGTGTTATAATGATTATATAGTTCATTTATCACTGATATCCAGATTGAAATCAAGGCATGGAATCATCATTCTCTTCAACATTCAATCCATGTTCTTTGAACTAGAGGAGACTGTCTGAGATATATGTAATCTCAATATCACATATGGACTCACATGAGCATGGGCATACATTTCTAAATCTTGCTTATCAAGTATATAGGATATCATACTCTAATAGGAGGAGAAAATCCAATCTGCATGACTCACATACACCCCCATGTGGCATAGTGCACCCATACACCACCTTCATGACAACCCATATTCAAAGTCACGATGGATGATCTCAAAGTACACTGAACAACATGTGATGAGTGCAATGATCTCAATTCTAAGAACCACAATCACCACAAACACTATAAGATATGATATCAACTACCAATCATGGTTTCCATGTATCACTCTTAAGGAGGGTCTGTCTTATACATTGTTCGCTAACATGTATCTGTGTTTGATTTGATATCACATATATCATGACTCGATGAAATTTTTTCATCAACCAACATACACTCTACTCTTATGTTTCATTGGTGTCTATCAGTCTTCCACAATAACATACGACTAGGGACAATCAAGAACGTATACACTCTTAACATCGGTATGATCTCACTATTCAATTCCTCAACCCAAAGACACACATCATTGAGTAATATCATTCTTTAGACATTTATTATGTTACACCATTATCTAATAAATGAATAAAACAAAATAAATTGGAAGATTACTTTATTATTAATCTAATATTTTATATGCCATAACAATCATCATATGATTGGCTCTCTGGCATATATACCAAAAGACTCCCACTTGCACTTAGAGACTATCTCCCATGAATTTAAACACAAGTGATCTAATGAGACCACTATTCTTTTGCTAAAAAGTACTTTTGTCAGTGGGTCATCCACATTGCTTTTGGGTTGTACTATACAAATCTTTACATCTCCTCACTATACGATATCTCACATGTAATGGAACCACCTTTGTATATGCTTGGAATGGTGATGAGATCTGGGTTTCTTAGCTTGTGCAATAGCTCCGTTGTTGTCATAATATATCTCAATTGCATCATTGATTCTTGGAGCCAACGTAAGTTCAGAAATAATCTTCTTGATTCAAACAACCTCATTTGCTGCATTGGATGTAGCAATATACTCTGCCTTTTTTATAGAATCTGCAATTGTCTCTTGCTTGGAACTCTTCTAGCTGACAACCCTATTGTTGAGGCAAAACACAAATCTAGACTATGATATGTAGTCATCTTTATTAGTTTGGAAGCTTACATCGGTGTAAATCTATACCACCAACTCTTCCTCACTGTCATGGACAAGGAACAAATCCTTAGTTCTTCTCAAGTACTTAAGGATGTTATTCATGGCTGTCCAGTGAGCATCACCTAGATCTGACTGATATCTGCTCGTCAAGCTCAAGGCATATGAAACATCCGAACGAGTACATAAAATTTCATACATGATGTATCCAATTGCAGATGCATATGTAATCCTACTCATGCTTTCCCTTTCTTTACAAGAATTATGACATGGAGCTCTAGAGATAGTAACACCATGAGATGTGAGCATGTTTCCTCTCTTTGATTCCTCCAAGTTGAACCTCTTCAACACTTTGTCAATGTATGTTCTCTGACTTAGTCCCAAGGAGCCTTCTAGATCTATCTCTTTAGATCTTGATTCCTAAGATATAAGATGCTTCACCTATGTTCTTCACTGAGAACGTATTTGCTAGATAGGTCTTTACCATTTTTGAAGTAGGGATGTCATTCCCCATCAACAGTATGTCATCCGCATATAATATGAGGAATACAATCATGATCCCACTAACCTTCTTGTTAACACAAGGTTCATCTTCATTTTGACTATAGCCAAACTCTTTGACTATTTCATCAAATTAAAGATTCTAGCTTTGAGATGCTTGCTTCAATCCATATATTGACCTTTGTAGCTTTAATACTTTATTTGCATCCTTTGGATTTATAAAAACCTCAGGTTGTTCCATGTACACATCCTAAAGAAGAATCTCATTATGACAATTGGTTTTTACATCCATATGCTAAATCTTATAGCCATGATAAGCTGAAATGGAAAGCATGATCCTGATGGACTTAACCATGGAAACAGGAGAAAAGGTTTCATTATAGTCAACACCTAGAACTTTTGTAATACCCTTTGCAACCAATCAACCTTTGTAAGTTTGTACATTACCATCCATGTCGATCTTCTTTTTGAAGACCCACTTATCCCCTATGGGTTTTAACCCTTCAGGTGGATCCACCAAGGCCCATACCTTATTGGTGTACATGGATTACATCTCAGATCTCATGGCCTCAAGCCATTTCTTAGATTTCGATCCTTTATTAGCTTATAGTTAGATTGTTGTCTCATCACCTATGACCAACTCATTGCTTCTTGAGTCACAAGATAACCAAAACTTTTAGGCTCAAGGTGTGTCCTACTAGATCTATGAGGTCCTTATGTTACATGAGGAAGTTCAGATTCCACAACAATTAGTGAGTCTTATATTACCTCATGTTCATCTACTGGTTGAATGTTTTCTTGTTGGTCGCAAACTTCTTTGAGTTCTACTTCCCTCCCATTGATTCCTTTGGAAATAAATTCCTTTTCTAGGAATACAACATAACTAGAAACAAATACTTTTTTGTCAAATAGGGTATATGATTAATATCCTATGGTTTTCCTAGGATATATAACAAAATAACAGTTATTTGGTTTGGGTTCAAGCTTTTTGGGAAAGGGCTTTCTCACATAAGCCTCAAAACCCCAAATATTCATAAAATACACATTGGGACACTTCCCATACCATGTCTCATATGATGTCTTTTGAACCAATTTTGATGGAACATGGTTTAGGGTAAATGCTGAGGTTTCTAGAGCCTAACTCTAGATGGTATTTGGAAGTTTAGCTAAGCTCATCATTAATAATACTATATCTAGTAATATGTGATTCATTCTTTATGATACACCATTATGTTGAGGTGTTCTAGGTGGAGTCCATTGTGATATAATACCATGATCTCTCAGAAGATTATCAAACTCTTGGCTTGAGTATCCTCCACCTCGATTAGAATGAAGTCCCTTAATACTTTTTCCAAGTTGGTTATGTACTTCATTTGTGAAATGCTTGAAATTTTCAAGGGTTTCTAACTTATGTTTCATCAGGTAAACATAACCATACCTATTGAAGTCATCAGTAAAGGTAATGAAGTACTAATAACCACCTCTAGAATTTGTTCTTAAAGGGTCTCATACATCAATATGTATCAGTCCTAATAGATCACTAGCCCTCTCATTGTTTCTAGTTAAGGGAGTCTTTGTCATCTTTCCCAAAAAATAAGACGCTCATGTCTCTATTGATTTGAAATTGAAAGAGTTAAGCATCTTTACAGAGTCTAGATATGTGATTCTCATTTATGTGCCCTAGACTAAAATACCACATATATGGGTTGCTTGAGTTATCGAGTTTTAATGTTTTGGTAATTACATAATAAACATCTATCTTTAGGTCCAGAAAATAAAGACCATAAGACATTGGGGCACTGCCATAAAAGATCTCATCTTTTAAAATAGAACATAGACCATTCTTAATATGAAATTCATATCCATCCTTGTCCATACAAGATATAGAAATGATGTTTCTATTTATAGAAGATACATAATACCAGTTTATTAACTCTATTACTGTAAGACTCTTGAACTATCTTAATTCTTAATTATGTTTACCTTGTATAATGGGAAGCTTTAATTTCATGTGACATACATGTATTTTCATTATGGGCCCAATTTGAACTATTTTGCAATATATGTGTATGTTTTGGACTTTTTTTTTCAATTTACCCTAAAGTGAGGGTCAATTTGCAAAATGTCACATGAATAGAGGGCATTTTGTATGTTGATATCATGAGAGAGAAGAATATGATGTGGGACATTTTGTTTGAATCTTGGATGATGGTGTAACATCATCATGTGATATTAAGGTTTTTAAGGCTTCTAGGGTTTGCATAGTTGACTCAATGTTTTGATCTAGGGGTAGATGTTATGACCTCTACAACACTTGTGGTGAGGGTCATGACCAATACACATGCTTGGAAGCATGGTCACGACTGAGACAATCTTGTGAGAGGTTGGTCAAAACACCTTGTCTCCTAGTGACTCGACATGCACATGTGTCCAAGGGCTTTTCACCATGAAGTGTCTCGACCGAGACAAGTTGGTGGATGTGATGTCGTGACCACAAAAAGAGGGCAACTGACCTAGTAGGTCACAACAAGTTATTAGATAAACATAAGCATGGATATTTGCATGCAAGTGAAGGGAAGGCTATCTCTTTGGAGGGAATGTGTCCCTTGGTGAACTATGGTGTTGACACATCAAAGATCTTCACATCTATCTTCCTTTTGGGTATTCAAACCATCCTCTTCACAACCAAGAAATCTTTTTCATCCTACAACTTCTTCTTCCTTTGGATTGCCCTTGGATCTTGAGGAGCAAGAGGTCAGAGATTGGACCTTGGGTGGCTGATCCATCTTCTTCATTAGAAATCTTGACCTAGATCAACATCTTGGGGGGGATTTCATTGGAGTTTACTCTATGGTAAGTGATATTACTCTTGATCACATTTCACCTCTCCTAAAACCTCCATCTACTTCCTCCCTCTTGGCCATGAGGTGTCAACCTTCCATGGTGTCTGTTTGTGTAGATGACTCCATATCCTCAACGTTTCTTCTTTGGTTTTGAATTAGGCCTAATTTCCTTATTTCTTAAACTCCATGGTGATTATGGTTTCTTTCTTTTTCTTGGAGGTGATCTCTTGACCAAGGTGTTGGAGAAATGGTTGAAACTTTTGGAGTTTGAGATAACAGGAGTTGTTTCTCTCCAAATATCAGGCGGGTTTTATAACTCTTCCTACCTCTATTATGTGGATCTTAACCTAATTTCATACTATCTTCTATGCGGTTTGTTATATTTGAATTAACATGAGGTTTTGATCTGTTACACATGCATTAAATTCTTGGTTATTTTCTTTTAAAAATCTTACTTTCGGTGGTCTTCCATCATCACTTTTAAGTTTGATGAACCCTATGATTTATGGTGTTGTATACTTTATTTACGATGGGTTACTCTACTATTTTTCATCCGTTAGATCTTGGTTTAGATCTGCCATGGGGTGCTGTAGGTGGTTGAAACAACCCTTGGACTCCTCTTGTGGTTGAAACTGCCTAGTAGGGTGGTTTCAGATGTAAGACACCCCTTAACCCTAGAATGGTCACTACCTATTAGTTGGGTCAAGACACATCATTGTTGTAATGTTCGACTTGGTTAATGGTCAATGTTGCAGCTTAGATGGCTAAGTGTTCAGGTCGTAACATTGGATTATAAGTTGGTAACAATCCAGTCATCTGTGTTAGGGATAAAATACTTGATTTTTAGGGTGGTAGCATCATATTCTATAACTTGGTCTTAACGCCAAACCAGATGGTCGCGACACACCTGGGAAGTAACAGTCGAAACACACCTAGGAAGTAACAGTCACAATGCACCTTACCGCAGTTGTGATGCAATGTTACATTTCTTTAGTATCGCGGTCACAACATCATGATGCTAAGTTGTCGTGGCATTGTGTTGATCGAGACACTCTATGTTGGTGTTAAGCACAATGCCTTTTGAGGCTCTGTTAAGGTCAAAATGTCTAGCTGGTTAGGTCGTGATACCCCATAGTTGGTTGGTCATGACATCCCATAGCTGGTTGGTCACGTTATTCTATTCATGGTCAAGTTTTACACCTTGCTATTGAACAAGTTGACTTTCATGTGTCAAGAATGATCAACACTCATGTGTTAAAAGTGGTTAAGATACACACATGTAAGTATGAATATGGTCAATGCCTGGGGTAATGGTTTATCTAAAAAGTAATGTGATTATGAATGAATAACCATCAACAATAATACATGAATCTCTCACAATATGGGAAGTGATGGAATTAGGGTTTTAAGGTGGTAGGATACTTTTTAATCCTAAATGGGTACATATAAACCCTAACCCTGATCTGATGATAACAAGATAAGTGTCTTCACTATATTTGATGATTTCTATTCATGGATTGTATTTTCTCTCTCCTACTTATGCAACACTAACTTGTAGGGAAATGAATAGCTATGTAAATACTATGGTGAACCCTATACAATAAAGAGTGGTAATTATGAGTAATGTTGAGACTTTTTGTGATATTGAATGTTGTAGGGGTAAATGAAATGGTCTAATGACCTAGCAAATGTTTTCTACATAATTAAGGGATTGGCATCCCATAGTGATGTATTGTTAATGATGGCATTGAAAATGGCAGTATTACAAGTGCCATGTGATGATGAGACAAGCTCTCACTTAATACATTTTATATCTTTCAAAGTTGCATCTTACCTTATTTTTGTAAGAACTTGTTTAGGGTTAATATGTTGTAACTTGATTGTTGCATTAAAAGATACTCAATTGGCATGTCTAATCAAGTGAAACCCTAATCATGTGGTTTCCCTATACATAGATCCATTTACATTATCAACATCTAGCTAGATGGTGAAACGAGTAACTCCTAAGAGAAAACTTAGAGCACATATTGTTGAATATGCGGGGTGCAAGTGATAAATATTCCCTTGTATCCTTAAATTGTTGAAATAGTGGTATATTATTCATTATTAAACAGCCATGTGTGAGCCAGTTATCTAGTGTTGTGCCATGTACCAAGGAAGACTAGTTGTTTATAGGACTATAGCTTGACTATGAGTTTTTGTCTCTACAGGATTGTAGCTATGACTACAAGTTGATGTGTTTTAGCAGTATGACTATATGTCATTGCATTGCAGACTTGAACTGACCAAGTAGTGTTGATGATGATCATGGAGTCTGGATCTTCCATTGATATTATATGATACTAATTTAGATTTAGCAGTGGTCAGTTGCATTTGAGTGGTACACCTCAAATACTCAGGGCATAAAAATAGTTAAACAACCATGTAGTATATTTTTTTAGGGTAAAAAACGAATCACATTGGATGATCCCATGCCTTATTTCTTGTACTGTTTAGTTTAGAACATTTATACACATTCTTCATATTCTTTTAATATAGTATAAAAATCTTCTATTTCTCAATTGTAACTACTTAAATTACTTAAGAAGAATTACTTGCCTTATTTATTGCTCTTTATTGTGCTATGCTTATAATAGATGTTGATGAAAAGTTATAACTCTCGCTAGGACATTTGGTCTCACTCCGTGGGTTCCACAACTTTTTAGGTGGATGCAGACCAGGAGGTGAAGTCGTGGTATAGGAGTTGAGCAGCAAGGAGAGCAGTATCTGTCTAAAGGTTGGACATGCTATTGGTGTTACCTCTTAGTAGAGCCCTATGTGTCTTCCCTGTACTCTCAGGTCTAGGGGAGAGATTTTGCTGTATTGTTTGTATCGACATAAAATTTTTGGGTTTTATGCCATGATTGTAAAGAAAGGGCTTGTACATATGAACATGTTGCATTATGTATCAAATTTTCTTGATAGTCTTTGAACTTAATATGTAACAACTTTTTGTATATGTGAAATACAGATGGCCTATGTTGAGTTATTATTTACAAAATAATTCGGCTTGAGATATTAAATTGCAATTGGTTTTAATTCACCCTATTTTGTGGTTAGTGATAATTCTACAATTTGTGTAAAGACCCAAACAAAAAGTCTCTACTAAAAACATGATAAACAAAATCATCAAAAGTATGGCAGCGGAATAAATTAAATCTTGACATTATTCAAAATGTATAAAGAGTACATTATAAAATTTTCCCAAATGGGAGTACAACTTTATACAAGCATACAAGGATCTAGGTAGAGGAAGACTTAGACTAATGCAACATTGTCTCCAAACTAAACAACTATACAACACAAAAGCAAGCATGATCACTCAAGCTATATATTCCTTTCTTCTTATCCTATCCTTAGCTTTGGGTTCACCAAGCTTCCATGCGCACTCTGATTCCTATCCTGGATGGTTGGGGTCATCCAGCAAGAGAGAGATAAAAGGTATGTGTTAAAAAGAAAGCATTGTACAAGGAATAATAAACAACATTGCATAATAAAGGATTTTCCATGTTACAAGAGTTTAGGAGAATGAGAAAGATATTCAACTAAGAATGAGAGAACTGCCATATACAATCACCACAATAATAAATCACATAGCATGCATATATTAAGACACAAACTCATCTCAATGTAGGGTGAGGCACCTACCGGACCTCAACCAGGAGGAGAGGGGAAATAACATCCCAAACCTCAAAAATATATATAAATTGGCAGGGGGACTAAAACCCCAGTGCCTGGCAGGGGGACTAAAACCCCAGTGCCCTGTGGGTGGTTTGTACTCATGTACACTACATTGTCATTTGGCCTAAAATACATCATGCTTAAATAGTCACTTGGCAGTATAGTGAAAAGTAATCAAGATACAACAAGCATTGGGAATAAAACCCAATTAAACAAATAATAAGACCATCATAGGTCACATCCATATTCAAGAGTTCCAAGAATAGTCAATGAGCATCAACAATATATAATGTTCCAAATCATTCCAAAAGAATGAGCCACATAGTAAATGACAAGATTAAGGAATTACATTCAAATGAGCCACAAGAACAACCACAATATGTATAAGATTTCCAAGTATTTCAAAAGATGAGCCAACAACAAGATTAGAGCATTTCCAAGTAAAGGAGGCAAAATATGAAGAAGAATGATTCACAGGATACCAATGATTAAGCCACAAAGGCATAAGCTAAGTAAAGAGCCAATAAATGTAAATAGAAGGAATACAAGGCTAGCACAAGTATAAATTGAGGGGTTGGATAAAAGCCCAACTGAATGATTAGGATTGTTTGCACATTATATATTCCACACATTCATCATAGATGTCACATACATAAAATAAGATTCACATACTAGAATAGGATGCACATACAAAATAGGGCTCACATACATAGGAATCACATACTAAATAAGTTTCACATACTAGAATAGGATGCACATACAAAATAGGGCTCACATACATAGGAATCACATACCTTAGATATACCATTACCATCATATCCATCAAACAGATAGCAAACCATCCATATAATATCCTAGTTATAAACATAACACATGTATTAATATATATAAACACATAAAGCATAGAAAAACCCTAATTTACAAAACTACGATTTAGAGCTCAAAACCAAGTCCAAACGATTACTCATAATCTCCTGATTAAGAAAACATATCTTATTATAGAAAACAGAGTTAAAATGAATTAATTATGTATTTTAAAACAATTACATATTAAAAATGCCAATCAAAGCAAACTTCGGAAAACCATTGAGAATCAGGTCTCAAAAACCACAAAATCAAATTCTACATCAAAAATCCTTTCCATCGACTATTTATTCATATTTTTCTGACCAACGGTTGATTTACTATGAATTAAGTAAATCTGACCAATCAGAAATCAGGGAAAACCATAGTGTGACATGTATTTAAATAAAATGCAACTTGATGTAAATATTAGAGGAAAGGACCAGACTGCCCTTGCTCGATAAAACCCAAAAATTAAAACGACGAGGGTAGAACGGTCATTTGGACAACTATCGATTGATCGTAACAGAGAGGAAGAAACAGAGCGAAAAGACGATAATACCCAAGTGTGCTCCACTGACTACTCACAGGGCCAAGGGTACCCTGGTCATTTCATGACCAGGTTTGCTCTTCTTCGAGCCATGGCACTGGAGTAGCAACTGGAGCTCGGGCTTCCAAGCCAGAATTGCAACCAAGACGCGAGAAGGAAGAAGAGAACCGGGAATAGATTCCCTGATATCTACCGGTCGCAGCCAGCTACTGGAACAACTCCCGCGCAACCGAGAGCCAAGAAACCAGGCTCAACCTGGCCGAAAACAGGGGAACCAGGTCAGAGGTGAAACCACCCAAAAACACCACCAAATCGACAACCGAGACCGGGCGTAGCTTCGTGGAACCAAGGCGAACTAAGAGGAGGCGTCATCGAAGGCGGAGAAGCAACAAAGCTCAAAAACGCTAGGCGCCGGCGGAGCTTCTTCAGGAAGCTTCAGGGTATCTATAGGACTTGACGCTCGGAGGCATCGCGAGGCGAGCTGAGGTTAGGAAAAGGAATAACAGGGGCCCAAGATTGTTACCGTGTCGTTGATTGCACCGAGGAGGTCTGAGGTGCGAGCATTGGGTCGAGGTCGCCGGAGGTGAAGGATGAGTAGGACAAGGAGCTCCAGAGCTATAGGAAACAAATTGAAGGAGGGGAAGAGTATTCGGGGTCAGGTGGTGCTCGTAGACTCCTTATATAGGAATTAGGAGGACTCCAGTCCCTTCAGCGACCACATGGTGGAGAAGGGGAGAAGGTGCGATTTGGGCGTAATGCCACCAGGGAGAGAGGGGCGATGAGGTAGGGCTCAACTGAGGCTTCTTGACGAGACGAATCCAACGCAAAAGGAATCGCTCGAAACGGGTGAGCGGGGAGAGAGAACGAGCCCGAGGAGCCCAGGGGCCGGGTGCAGCTCGACGGCCGGAGGAAGGAGATGATGTCGGGGCCGTTAGATCAAAGAACGGTTAGATCGTGACCGTCAGATGGCGAGTAAGGGGCGCGTGACAGATTAAATAACCGGACTATAGCGTGACAATTCGATATAACTGAAATCAATCAAAATCCTTAGTTAAACCTTATTAAAAGCTCATAAAAAGAATTTGAAGGGTCAAATGAATTCCAAAAATCACCAAAATTTAACCATAGGCTCATAATAACATATAGAACGATGCTATATAATTAAAATCTCGTTTAAAGCATAACAAGGCCATTAATAAATACATAGCTCATAAAAGAGTATAATAATATATTAAAAATCAAGGAATTATATGAAAAAGCTATTAATGAGAAACATGTGAGTAAATTCGATATATAAAACATATTAGGATACAAATAATCATTACTCAACAAAATAACATATTATTATGAACTAAAATCATATTTCGAGGAGAGAGAAACAATAAAGGTTAATATACACATATATGAACTCAAATACATATTATTAATAATATATTTATCCAAAAAGCTCCAAATAAATATAATCTGCTATATTATCCCATTAAAGACCAAATTACAACATTAACCCTAACTTATCTCCTAATGTGGGTTATTTGTGCAAACACCCCTCAATTATCATAAAAGAGGGTAAATAGTGATTTCAACCTCAGATTGTGCTCCAATTGCACAAGGTGTACAAGAATGATCCAAACGGATGTGAAATTTATAGAAAAGGTCCAAATGGACTCGAAGGTCTAGAAAAGCTCAAAAGTGGGTAAATTGCAGGGAAGACCCTGAGATTCAGTATGTTACAGCACACCACCCCTTAAAGAGGATTTCGTCCCCGAAATCACAACAAGAGGAAAGAGAGTGTGAGTGTGTAACATCCCAACCATAAACAACTAGGTTATAACCCTTAATCTAGGGTACTACATAAAACCTACATAGGTGAGGTGTTACTATGGTTTCCACAAAACCTATAGCCTTTAACAAACCCAACATAACATCTTGTTACATAAACTCTATCATGAAAAGGCAGCATATCTATTATACTTACACTTGTGCCACATTTTATTACATCTTAACATCTGAATATGTGTATTATGGGTATCTCCCTCATTAAGGGTTTTAAGCACAACTAGGGTTTACAAGGCCATTACATCCTATATTAATGCATTAGGTTAAAAACCTAAATAACTCAACATTATTACCCAATAACTACATCATGTGGGATTATGCCATATAATATCATCCGACCAATTATTACTCTAATAACGGGTCTAAGGGTATATGGCTTATCTCCAAGGAACATATGGTCACAACATCTAACATACTCATATCCATGACATCACTAATCATATTCTCTCACAATACTAATTACTATGAATTAACCTCACATTATATGAATCTAATTACTCATCATCTCATTACTGATTCGATTCATAAACCAAAAAGATGATTAATGAGAT
The DNA here is from genome assembly GCA_963693085.1 of Alisma plantago-aquatica. Taxonomy (NCBI): domain Eukaryota; kingdom Viridiplantae; phylum Streptophyta; class Magnoliopsida; order Alismatales; family Alismataceae; genus Alisma; species Alisma plantago-aquatica. The sequence continues at coordinate 570,675,773 of OY856412.1, forward strand.
GTATTTTAGTCAACAAGGTGCTATGCCTAACATATGAGGATAATTAGGTCACAACTATGATTAAGGGATTATAATCCATTTACATGCATTAAGGTATATCATGTGATGACACCTAATGTCACTAATGTGTCAAGAAAGGCATGAAGGGTATATATGTACATATGTTGTCAAGGCTAGATGATTACATCTTAGGGTTTAGGTCAACATGACCCTAACATGATAAAGCATCCTTAGGGTGTATTCTACCATACACATTTTACCATTAGGGTGACTTAATCAAACTATGTATATCCACATATGAACAATTAATGATTAGGTGCAACAAGAGTATATTAGAGTTCAAGCATAAGAATTACATGACTTATTCATTAGTTATAAAACAAGATGAATTACAAACATATTAGGTTTATTAAACTCTAAACACATAAGCTCTCTATTCCCATGTCTAAGGAGTTAAGGTTACTTGATTTCAAGGCATTGAGGGATTCCAACCCCCTAAAGAGGATTTCGTCCTCGAAATCAACAACTCCAAAACCTAACAAGGTACTAACACTACCTTTTCACTCAAAGGGTTGACTAAGTCAAACTATTTTAAGGGTATAAGATCCAACATAAAAGCCTTACTAAACTCTATCTTCCAACTCAAGGTGTAACATAGGGCACACTAAACCCTAACATGGAAATCTAAGGCTCATATAAGATACTTAGGGATTACAAGATGATTTTTGTTTGAGAAAAGAAATCAAATCATCATATAAAGGATTCTAAGGTTATTCAACAATAAGGCAATATGTCTAAAGGTAGACTATTTCGAGCTGTCAGTTTCAGATCAGGCCAGGCCAGGTCATATGAGCTCAGGAGTCCTCGTGACCAAGCTAGTGGGGCGGAGGAAAATATTGCCAGCCCCCAAGCTCTGACCCTTTCTAGACACCATTACTTTCAACTTCTTGCTCTAATAGTTACTCAATAAACAATTCACCAAAAAGTTGACAAATTTTATTTCTAATAAGAAATTATTATGATCCTAAATCAAATATTCTTTATAGGTCAACTCTAAGGTGAAAAACTAACTAAAGGAAAACTATATAAGATAAGGGTTCTATCCAGGAGACAATTTTGAACTAGTCAAGAATCCGACTACCTTGATGCTCTGATACCATGCTGTAAAGACCCAAACAAAAAGTCTCTACTAAAAACATGATAAACAAAATCATCAAAAGTATGGCAGCGGAATAAATTAAATCTTGACATTATTCAAAATGTATAAAGAGTACATTATAAAATTTTCCCAAATGGGAGTACAACTTTATACAAGCATACAAGGATCTAGGTAGAGGAAGACTTAGACTAATGCAACATTGTCTCCAAACTAAACAACTATACAACACAAAAGCAAGCATGATCACTCAAGCTATATATTCCTTTCTTCTTATCCTATCCTTAGCTTTGGGTTCACCAAGCTTCCATGCGCACTCTGATTCCTATCCTGGATGGTTGGGGTCATCCAGCAAGAGAGAGATAAAAGGTATGTGTTAAAAAGAAAGCATTGTACAAGGAATAATAAACAACATTGCATAATAAAGGATTTTCCATGTTACAAGAGTTTAGGAGAATGAGAAAGATATTCAACTAAGAATGAGAGAACTGCCATATACAATCACCACAATAATAAATCACATAGCATGCATATATTAAGACACAAACTCATCTCAATGTAGGGTGAGGCACCTACCGGACCTCAACCAGGAGGAGAGGGGAAATAACATCCCAAACCTCAAAAATATATATAAATTGGCAGGGGGACTAAAACCCCAGTGCCTGGCAGGGGGACTAAAACCCCAGTGCCCTGTGGGTGGTTTGTACTCATGTACACTACATTGTCATTTGGCCTAAAATACATCATGCTTAAATAGTCACTTGGCAGTATAGTGAAAAGTAATCAAGATACAACAAGCATTGGGAATAAAACCCAATTAAACAAATAATAAGACCATCATAGGTCACATCCATATTCAAGAGTTCCAAGAATAGTCAATGAGCATCAACAATATATAATGTTCCAAATCATTCCAAAAGAATGAGCCACATAGTAAATGACAAGATTAAGGAATTACATTCAAATGAGCCACAAGAACAACCACAATATGTATAAGATTTCCAAGTATTTCAAAAGATGAGCCAACAACAAGATTAGAGCATTTCCAAGTAAAGGAGGCAAAATATGAAGAAGAATGATTCACAGGATACCAATGATTAAGCCACAAAGGCATAAGCTAAGTAAAGAGCCAATAAATGTAAATAGAAGGAATACAAGGCTAGCACAAGTATAAATTGAGGGGTTGGATAAAAGCCCAACTGAATGATTAGGATTGTTTGCACATTATATATTCCACACATTCATCATAGATGTCACATACATAAAATAAGATTCACATACTAGAATAGGATGCACATACAAAATAGGGCTCACATACATAGGAATCACATACTAAATAAGTTTCACATACTAGAATAGGATGCACATACAAAATAGGGCTCACATACATAGGAATCACATACCTTAGATATACCATTACCATCATATCCATCAAACAGATAGCAAACCATCCATATAATATCCTAGTTATAAACATAACACATGTATTAATATATATAAACACATAAAGCATAGAAAAACCCTAATTTACAAAACTACGATTTAGAGCTCAAAACCAAGTCCAAACGATTACTCATAATCTCCTGATTAAGAAAACATATCTTATTATAGAAAACAGAGTTAAAATGAATTAATTATGTATTTTAAAACAATTACATATTAAAAATGCCAATCAAAGCAAACTTCGGAAAACCATTGAGAATCAGGTCTCAAAAACCACAAAATCAAATTCTACATCAAAAATCCTTTCCATCGACTATTTATTCATATTTTTCTGACCAACGGTTGATTTACTATGAATTAAGTAAATCTGACCAATCAGAAATCAGGGAAAACCATAGTGTGACATGTATTTAAATAAAATGCAACTTGATGTAAATATTAGAGGAAAGGACCAGACTGCCCTTGCTCGATAAAACCCAAAAATTAAAACGACGAGGGTAGAACGGTCATTTGGACAACTATCGATTGATCGTAACAGAGAGGAAGAAACAGAGCGAAAAGACGATAATACCCAAGTGTGCTCCACTGACTACTCACAGGGCCAAGGGTACCCTGGTCATTTCATGACCAGGTTTGCTCTTCTTCGAGCCATGGCACTGGAGTAGCAACTGGAGCTCGGGCTTCCAAGCCAGAATTGCAACCAAGACGCGAGAAGGAAGAAGAGAACCGGGAATAGATTCCCTGATATCTACCGGTCGCAGCCAGCTACTGGAACAACTCCCGCGCAACCGAGAGCCAAGAAACCAGGCTCAACCTGGCCGAAAACAGGGGAACCAGGTCAGAGGTGAAACCACCCAAAAACACCACCAAATCGACAACCGAGACCGGGCGTAGCTTCGTGGAACCAAGGCGAACTAAGAGGAGGCGTCATCGAAGGCGGAGAAGCAACAAAGCTCAAAAACGCTAGGCGCCGGCGGAGCTTCTTCAGGAAGCTTCAGGGTATCTATAGGACTTGACGCTCGGAGGCATCGCGAGGCGAGCTGAGGTTAGGAAAAGGAATAACAGGGGCCCAAGATTGTTACCGTGTCGTTGATTGCACCGAGGAGGTCTGAGGTGCGAGCATTGGGTCGAGGTCGCCGGAGGTGAAGGATGAGTAGGACAAGGAGCTCCAGAGCTATAGGAAACAAATTGAAGGAGGGGAAGAGTATTCGGGGTCAGGTGGTGCTCGTAGACTCCTTATATAGGAATTAGGAGGACTCCAGTCCCTTCAGCGACCACATGGTGGAGAAGGGGAGAAGGTGCGATTTGGGCGTAATGCCACCAGGGAGAGAGGGGCGATGAGGTAGGGCTCAACTGAGGCTTCTTGACGAGACGAATCCAACGCAAAAGGAATTGCTCGAAACGGGTGAGCGGGGAGAGAGAACGAGCCCGAGGAGCCCAGGGGCCGGGTGCAGCTCGACGGCCGGAGGAAGGAGATGATGTCGGGGCCGTTAGATCAAAGAACGGTTAGATCGTGACCGTCAGATGGCGAGTAAGGGGCGCGTGACAGATTAAATAACCGGACTATAGCGTGACAATTCGATATAACTGAAATCAATCAAAATCCTTAGTTAAACCTTATTAAAAGCTCATAAAAAGAATTTGAAGGGTCAAATGAATTCCAAAAATCACCAAAATTTAACCATAGGCTCATAATAACATATAGAACGATGCTATATAATTAAAATCTCGTTTAAAGCATAACAAGGCCATTAATAAATACATAGCTCATAAAAGAGTATAATAATATATTAAAAATCAAGGAATTATATGAAAAAGCTATTAATGAGAAACATGTGAGTAAATTCGATATATAAAACATATTAGGATACAAATAATCATTACTCAACAAAATAACATATTATTATGAACTAAAATCATATTTCGAGGAGAGAGAAACAATAAAGGTTAATATACACATATATGAACTCAAATACATATTATTAATAATATATTTATCCAAAAAGCTCCAAATAAATATAATCTGCTATATTATCCCATTAAAGACCAAATTACAACATTAACCCTAACTTATCTCCTAATGTGGGTTATTTGTGCAAACACCCCTCAATTATCATAAAAGAGGGTAAATAGTGATTTCAACCTCAGATTGTGCTCCAATTGCACAAGGTGTACAAGAATGATCCAAACGGATGTGAAATTTATAGAAAAGGTCCAAATGGACTCGAAGGTCTAGAAAAGCTCAAAAGTGGGTAAATTGCAGGGAAGACCCTGAGATTCAGTATGTTACAATTTGTTTCAAGTAATCTCATTTATTGTAGTGATGATCGTCACAAGTTTGTGGTATCAGAGCGATAGGTTCTCTGAGTCTATAGGGACATAGACTAGGGTTTGAGTTTGTTCTAGTATCCTCCTATATATCTTATAGTCACTTCTTCTTGTGTAGAAGAAGAAGAAAAGAAGAAAATATGTCTGGAGAACATGAAGAACATGTTGTGTAAAGCGGTGTTGCTACACCAGGAGGTGGTGAAAGGAGGTAAGAAAGGGAAGAAGTTGTGCTTGAGATGCCTCAAGTCGACCTAGTTGATGTAGCCAATCCTAAATCATCGAGGGATATGTTTCGGTATCTTATGGCCACTATGACACGCATAGTGGATAGGATGCCTCTAAATCAACCTAGGGAAGTTGTTCCAAGTGTTAAAACCCAAAGTTCTGGAAATATCTTTGAGAGACTTCAATGTGTAGGAGCGTTGGAGTATGTGGGTACATATGATCCAACTGATGTAGACATGTGGCTGACTGAGCTGGAAAAGGCCTTTAGGATCCTTAACATCCCTGAGGAAGATAAGGTAAAACATGTTGTATATCTGTTGAAGGGAAGTGTTGATCACTGGTTGACCATTGAAGAAGAGAAAAGGTCAAGTGTCATGATTACTTAGGATGAATTCTAATGGGAGTTTGTAAGTTGGTACTTTCTGGAGACCAACTTAGAAGAAAAGATTATATAGTTTGAGAACATTAGACAAGGAACCATGAAAATCAGTGCTTATGAAGCTAAATTTATGGAACGTTTTAGGTTCCGTCTGCATATGGCAACAACATACAAGGAGAGGTCAGATGATTTGAGATAGCTAGGTTTGTGATGTATTTTTGGCACATGTTGTGGATACCAAGGCAAAGGGTCCTAGTATTCAAGAAGTTCCTATTGTACAAGAATTAGAGGATGTGTTTCCTGATGAGTTCCTAGGTGTACCTCCTCCTAAAGAGATTGATTTTGAGATCAATCTAGTTTCAGGTACCCAACCCATAGCACAAAAACCATATAGAATGACACCAATAGAAATGAAGGATCTTAAGAAATAGTTGCAAGAACAACTTGAGAAAGGTTTCATTAGGCCAAGCATGTTTCCTTGGGGTGCTCCCCTTCTTTTTGTAAAGAAGAAGGATGGATCAATTAGATGGTGTATTGACTACTGACATCTAAATAAGATGACGATTAAGAATATGAATCCATTGCCACATATAAATGATTTGTTTGATCGATTATGATGTTACACAGTCTTCTCTAAGATAGACCTGACGTCGTGTTATCATCAATTACAAATTAAGGCATATGACATACCTAAGTTAGTCTTTAGGACGAGGTATGGTCATTATGAGTTTGTGGTTATCTTGTTTGGGCTAACCAATGCTGCATCAACTTTTATGAATTTGATCAACAGAGTGTTCATACCTTATCTAGACTAGTTTTTAGATGTGTTCATAGATGATATCCTTATGTACTTCAAAGATGGTCAATAACATGAAAACCATTTATGTCATGCTTCGAATTTGCTGAGGCAACACCAATTATATGCAAAGTTCAATAAGTGCAAGTTCTGGTTAAAGGAAGTAGCTTTCATACGACATATAATATCTATTAAACGAGTTTGTGTAGACCCAATGAAGGTAGAGTCAATGTTAGAATGGGATCAGCCAAAGGCACCTATGGAAATTATTAGCTTCTTAGATTTGGCAGGATATTACACGAGATTAATAAAGAACTTAATGCAGTCACTTTACTCCTAACATAGTTTACTAGAAAATATGTTCTGTTTGTTTGGGATAATAGATGTCAATGACCTTTTATGATCCTAAATGAAAGATTAACAAGTGCACCAGTGTTAGTGCTACTAGGTCTAGGAAATGGTTATATTGTCTTTTATGATGCATCTAGGAATTGTTTAGGTTGTATGTTGATGCAAGTTAAGAACGTGATTTCTTTTGTTTCACGACAACTTAAGAAACACATGGATAACTACCAACGCATGATCTAGAGTTAGCCATTGTGGTCCATGCTTTTAATTTCATCCATATACAAATGGATAGTCTGAGAGGACAATACATGCCTTGGAGGATCTGTTAAGAGCATATGTGTTGTAATTTTTGGGTAGTTGGGATCTAAATCTTAGCTTGATAGAGTTTGCCTACAACAATAGTTATCAGAGGAGTATCGACATGGCACATATGAAGCATTGTATGGGAGAAATTGTAGATTTCTTTTATGTTGGTATGAGACATGGGAATATCAACTTCTAGGTATTGAGTTAGTACAATAGACAATAGAAATGATCAAAGTTATTCAACAACAACTCAAGGCAACTCAACATAGATATAAATTTTATGCTAATAACCATCGTAGACCTTTAGAGTTCTAGGTGGGAGACACGGTGTAACTTAGAGTCTCTCCTTGGAAAGAAGTTCTAAGTTTTGGTATGAAGGGTAACTTAGCTCCTAGATATATGGGACCTTATCCTATAGTTGCACATGTTGGGAAAGTGGCCTACAAGTTGGAGTTGCCACCTTAACTAAAAAAATTACAGTCAGTGTTTCATATCTCTATGTTGAGGAGGTGTCACCCTGATATGGAGTTGACTCTTCAACTTATGGAGGTGGAGTTAGATAAAGATATATTGCATGTAGAAGGACATGTGTTGATCTTGGATAGAAGAATAAAAAAGTTGAAGAAGAAGTACATTGTATTAGTGAAGATTTTGTGGCATCATTGTGGTGGTAAAGAAGCCACGTGGGGACTTGAAGACGAGACGCAGAAGAAGTAGCCATCTCATTTTGTATAGGATTTTCAGGGCTCAATTCCTATTAGGGGCTTATAGTTGTAAGACTCCTGAACTAGCTTAATGCTTAATTATGTTCACCTTGTATGATGAGATATTTTAATATCATGTGACATACTTGTATTTTCATTATGGGCCCAAGTTGAGCTATTTTGCAATATATGTGTATGTTTTGGACTAGTTTGAAATTTACCCATAAGTGAGGGTTACTTTGCAAAATGTCACATGAAGAGAAGGAATTTTGTATTTTGATTTCATGAGAGAGGATAATATGATGTGGGATGTTTTGTTTGAATCTTGGATGATGGTGTAACATCATCATGTGATATTAGGGTTTTTAGGGCTCCTAGGGTTTGCATAGTTGACTTAATGTTTTGATCTAGGGTTTGATGTTATGACCTTTGCACCACTTGAGGTGAGGGTCATGACTAATACACATGCTTGGAAGCATGGTTGCAACTGAGACAATCTTGTGAGAGGTGGGTTGAAACACGTTGTCTCCTAGTAACTCAACCATGCACATATGACCTAGGGTTTTCACCTTGAAGTGTCTCGACCGAGACAAGTTGGTGAAGGTGATGTCACGACCACAAAAAGAGGGAAAATGACCTAGTAGGTTGTGGCATAGTTGTTGGATAAGCATGACCATGCATATTTGCATGGGAGTGAAGGGAAGGTTATCTCTTTGGATGTCAGGTGTCCCTTGGTGACCTATGGTGTTGACACCTCAAAGATCTTCACTTCTCCCTTCCTTTTAGGTATATAAAAATCATCTTCACAACCAAGAAATCTTTTTTAGCCTACAACTTCTTATTCTTCCTTTGGTTAACCCTTATATCGTGAGGAGGAAGGAAGGTCAGAGATTGGACCTTGGGTGTCCGATCCATCTTCCTTTATTGGAAATCTTGTGCCCGATCAACATCATGGAGGACATTTCGTGGTAGTTTACTCTTAGGTAAGTGATCTTACTCTTGATCTCATTTCCCCTCTCCTGAAACCTCCATCTACTTCCTCCTTCTTGACTATTAGGTGTGAACCTTCCATGGTGGCCGTTTGTGAAGATGACTCCATCTCCTTCATTTTTCTTCTTTGTTTTGGATTAGGCCTTATTTCCTTCTTACTTAAAATCCATGATGACCATGGTTTCTTTATTTTTCTTGGAGGTGATCTATTAAGCAAGGTGTTGGATCATGGTTGAAGCTTTTGGAGTTTGAGATCATATGAGTTGTTTTCAAGAAGATTTTATAACTCTTCCTACCTCTATTATGTGCATCATAACCTGATTTCATACTACCTTCTATGTGGTTCATTATACTTGTAATAACAAGAGGTCTTGATTTGTTACACATGCATAAATGCTTGGTTATCATCTTTTTAAAATCTTACTTTGGATGATCTCTCATCATCATGTTTAAGGTTGATGAACCCTATGATTTAGGATGTTGTACACTCTATTTACAATAGGTTACTCTATTGTTATCGATCCGTTAGATCTTGGTTCAGATATGCCATAGGGTGGTGCAGGTGGTCGAGACAACCCCCCATACTTCTATCGCGGTCGAAACCCCTTGGTAGGGTGGTTTCAGACGTAGTACACCCCTTAACCCTAGACTGGTCGCTACCTATTGGTTGGGTCATGACACATCATTGGTGCAATGTTGGACATGGTTAATGGTCAATGTTGCATCTTAGATGGCAAAGTGTTCAGGTCATAACACTAGATTAGAACTTGGTAATGGTCCAATTGTTTGTGTTAGGGATAAAATGCTTGATTTTCATGGTGGTAGCTTCGTGTTGTATAACTTGGTCTTGACGCCATACCAGATGGTCATGACACAGATGCGAAGTAACGGTTGCAACACACTGAGGAAGTAATGGTCAGAATGCACCGGGGAAGTAATGGTTGCAACAGTCATGACACAACATTACATGTCTTTGGTTTTGTGGTCACGACGTCATGATGCTAAGGGTTCATGACATTGTGTTGATTGAGATAGTCTAAGTCAGTGTGAAGAACAATGCCTTATGAGGCTGTGTTAATGTCAAAATGTCTAGCTAGTTAGGTCACAATACCCCATAGTTGGGTGGTCGCGACTTCCCATAGCTGGTTGGTAATGACAACCCATTCATGGTCGGTTGTGACACCTTGTTGTTGAACAATTCGACATGTGTTAAGAGTGATCAACAATCATGTGTTAAAAGTGATTAACAGACACACATGTAAGTATGAATATGGTCAGTACCTAGGGTAATGGTTTATCTAAAAAGTAATGTGATTATTAATGGTTAACTATAAACAATAATACAAGACTCTCTCACAATATGGAAAGTGACGGAATTAGGGTTTTGAGGTGGTACTATTCAACCCTAATTGGGTACATATAAACCCTAACCCTAATCTGATGATAACAAGATAAGTTTGTTCAATATATTTAAATATTTCTATTTATGCATAGTATTTTCTCTCTCCTACTTATGCAACACTATCTTGCAGGGAAATAACCGGTGTAGCTAAGAAAATACTATGGTGAACCATATACAATACAAAGTGGTAATTATGAGTAATGTTGAGTCTTTTTATGATATGGAATGTTGCATGGGTATATGAATTGGTCTAATGACCTATCAAATGTTTTGTGCATAATTGAGGGATTGGCATCCCATAGTGATTTATTGTTAATAACGATATTGAAAATGGTAGTATTACAAGTTCCATGGGATGATGAGACAAGTTCTCACTTAATACATTTTATATCTTCTGAAGTTGCATCCTACCTTATTTTTGTAAGAATTTGTTTAGGGTTAATACATTGTAACTTGATTGATGCATCAAAAGATACTCAATTGGCATGTCTAATCAAGTGAAACCCTAATCATGTAGTTGCCATGTACCATAGATCCATTTACAACATTAGTATCTTGCTAGACGGTAAAATGAGTAACTCCTATGGGAAAACTCAGAGCGCATATTGTTGAATATACAGGGTGCAAGTGATAAATGTTTCCTTGTATCCTTAAATTGTTGAAACAATGGTATATTATTCATTATTGAATGGCCATGCATGATCCAGTTCTCTAGTGTTGTGCCATGTACCAAGGCAGACTAGTTGTTTACAGGACCATAGCTTGGCTATGAGTTGTTGTCTCTATATGACTGTAGCTATGACTACAAGTTGTTGTCTTTTAGTAGTATGACTATATGTCATTGTATTGCAGACATACCTGACCAAGTAGTGCTGGTGATGATCATGATGTTCGGCTCTTACATTGATCTTGTATGGTATAGATTTCAACTTAGTAGTGGTCGGTTGGATTTTAGTGGCACACCTCAAATCCTCAGGGAATAAAAATAGTTAAACATCCATGTAGTATATTGCTTAGGGTTAAATACAAATCACATTGGATGAGCCCATGCCTTTCTTGTACTACTTAGTTTATAATAGTTATATATGTTCTTCATATTCCTTTTTAAAAGTATAAAAATGTCCAACTACTCAATTGTAACTACTTAAATTACTTTAGAAGAATTACTTGCCTTGTTTACTGCTCTTTGTAATCCTATGCTTATAATGGACATTGGCAAAGAGTTATAACACTCGATGGGATATTTGGTCTCACTCTGTGAGTTCCACCACTTTTTAGGTGGAAACAGATGAGGAGGTTGATGTCATGGTATAGGAGCTGAGCAGTAAGGAGAGTAGTAGTTGTCTGAAGGTTGGACATGCTTTGGGTGTAATGTCTTAGTAGAGTCCTATGTGTCATCCCTGCAGTATCTGGTCACTGGGAGATATTTTGCTATTTTGTTTTATCGACACATAAGTTTTGGGTTTTATGCCATGATTGTAAAGAAAGGGCTTGTACATATGAACAGGTTGCATTATGTATCAGATTTGCTTGATAGCCTTAGAACTTAATATGTAACATCTTTTGGTATATGTGAAATACAGATGGCCGATGTTGAGGGCTTATTTACAAAATACTTCCACTTGATATATTAAATTGCAATTCGTTTTAATTTACCTTATTTTGTGGTTAGTGATAACTCCTCAATTTGTTTTGAGTAATCTCATTTATTATGGCAATGGTCATCACAATTACAAGCTCTGTGGGAAGAGATATATTATAGTTTTCAACTGTAGTGGCACCAAATCTTGCTCCTTTTCCAACTCACAGTTCAACCTCACCCTTTCTTAAAGTCTTACTTCCTATGAGATCCTACATATTCAAACATATGTGAGATCCACAACTTGTATCTATTTCCCATGATGAAGAAGTAAACAAATTTATTTCAATAACATATAAACCTAAAGTGAATATCTATATCCCCATCTTCATATTCCTGAATCCCTTCTGATACAAAGGACAAATTCCTCTTGTACTTTTCTTTCTCCTTATTTAGAGTGTCAAAGATCTAAATTTATTCTTAGCCTTAGGACTCTTCATGGCCTTTATTTCATCCTTGGAGTCCATTTCCCTGATCACCATCATGGATTTGTCCTTCTTCATTCTTGCTTCAACATTTATCAACATGCCAAGCAATTTTGATAGTGGTATGGCCATGTTATTCAAGTGGTAACACTCAACAAAATGGCTATATATTTTAGGCAATTATTGTAGAATCATATCTATGGAAAACTCTTGGTTGAATGAGAATCCTAGTTCTTCTAGATGTTCCACATGTCCAATCATATTGAGCACATGGGTTTTTGCTAGATCTCCCTCTATCATATTGCACTCAAAAAGTTCCTTTGAGACTTTGTATCTTTCTTGCTTTGTATTATTGTGGTTCATATTTTTAAGACATGTTACCATCTCAATAATCCGCATGTCTTCACACCGCTCATGCAACTCATAGTTCATGAAGCATAGCAAAAGGTGCTTTATGTCCATGGCATCATTGTCATGCTTCCATTAAGCATCCACCTCATCTCTAAGCGCATTAGGAGTAGGTATTTTTGGTACTAGTGTATCTAGGACATAGATCTTATGCTCAACATTTAGAACCCTTCTCAAAGTCCAAAACCACTCGTGGAAATTTGTCCTGTTAATTTTGTCCTTCCTAAGGACTGATCACAACAAAATTTTGTTTGTCATTTGTTTCTACAAGAGAAAATTTTCATTTTGTCAAAACATTTTTGATTTGATTTGATTCAAAAAAGTTTAAGGATATTTAATCATTCCATTAACTAATTGTTTATCCCACTATTTTATTCGTATTGATAGCCCTCCACCTATTAATTTAGAAGATTCCAACATACAACCTTCTAGTGAGCCATGATCCAAAACAATTGAGTTATTATCCGGCCAATGCCAATGCTCATAATCAATCATTAAGGTAGGAAACTTTTGCCAATGGCATCTTATGTGGTATGCACAACTCCTTGCCATAGTAATTTGTGTGCTTCTAGGTTCTTAATCTCATTAAGATCACCTAGTTAAGTCTGACCCAAAAGCCAACATGATAGTAATGCACCCTGCTTGGCAGGATCATCACAACTTGGCGTGCTCATGCTTGAACAATCAAGTTTTTCATGTGTGTCGCTATGGAAATCGTCTAAGAATTAATACTATATTGAGGGATTTGAATTTATAAATACATATACATATCCAATCACCACATACTTATAGAACATATCATACAGATGTTATATCCCACAAACAAAAACATGCAATTAACACATAAGTGATGGTTATGGCCATAATATTGTAATTCCTTGGACCCACAAGAAATTACAACCACATAAGGTCTACATCACATGCAACAATCTATTGTTCGTTAAGATCTATGATCATACAAATCCAGGTTGATCTGTTCAACACTTGAACCGATCGACTCACCTCTTGGTCAGTCGGTTGGTCTCTGTTTGAATGGTCATTTGGTCACTTGGTCAACATCTTCTGGACCCCTCCAGTAGATCGGTTGGTCCACAATCCGATCGGTTCAGATGTTCCTGTCTTTTGTCCTCCTCAGTCCTTAAATCGATCATCTCGTCTTCTGAAATGGGAAGTTTTTCTGGTGTTGAGTGTGTTCTTTATCATGAATAGAATGAAATATCGTAGTGCTATTTAACATATTACAAGGTAATAGAATGAAATATCGTAGTTACATTCAACAGGAGCATATGAACGAGAGAATGATACTTTTACATATGAAAGAGAAGATAGAGGCTCAATATGCAAATTGAGATATAAAAAAAATAAACAACCACACAATCATGCACACATATCTAGGGTTATTGGCTATAACCATGCTAAACATCCACCATCAAAACCTACTTTTAGGGCGACATGTGCAATTTCATATGTATATACATACATATATATATGTATATATATGTGTATGTATATATATGTATGTATATATATGTATATATGTATATATATATATATATATATATATAGGATTGTATGTGGTATTTAATCAGATATGCACATTAACCATTTTAAGTATTCACATCATATGCAATAAATAAATGACAAAAACCAAAATTTGATCATATCGATTGAATCCTAAAATGTTGTATAATGACATGGTCCTGATACCACTTGTTACAACCCCACTTTTTGGGTTCCTTTGGTGAGAAATGAACTTTCTCACATTAAAGATATTGGAACAAATAATGATATAATTTGTTTTGAATAAATGGATTTTGTTTACAATAGCCTTGATGATTGTGTTGTGGGCTTTATTGGCTATTGGGCCCAATAATAAGGAAATTCAATTAATAAATTAATAATTGAGTTTTTGAGAAAAGAGAGATGTGGAAACCTCTGGAAGGCAAAAGAATGCAATCCAAGGATGGATTTTGTGCCTCTTGGGATTCGTTGGGTTCCAAGGAGTCCAAAGTTGCAAAGAAAAGGTAATAAGAAAAGAAAATATTAATTAAGTATTTCTTTATTAAGAAATAAATTGAAAATAATGATGAAATGTGGAAAATAAGTGAAAAGAGGGATAATTGTGTAATCCTTGGTGGAATTTATTATCCCAAGGATTCCTAATGTTAAAAGGAATACCAATGAGTAAAATAAAAGAGAAATAAAGAGAAATCTTCAAAAAGGGATATTTTAATGAGAAATAAACAAGATAATGTGAAATAATGCATATTGATGCATGTAGAAGGATAATGAGTATTCCTTAAAAAGGAATTTCGAATTATTTGAATTTCTTGGGATCCAAGGAGTCCCAATGAAGAAAGAGGAAAGAGAAAATACCAAAATTGCAAAATAAGAGTATAGTATGATACATTATTAATGGTTTTTGTAGCTTTGTTAGAGAAGAGGTATTTTTCTACTTAAGGAAAATATAATTTCATGATTAATGGATTAAAAAGCCAGTCAAAGAGAATAAGGGAGAATATTTTCATATTTCTAAAAATCGAATGAATATGTTGTTTTTAAGAAGATGATAATGAGAGAGAAACTTGCTTAGTAGTAAAGGAAGCACTTCCCTTTTTGGAAGAGGGCTTGATTGCTTCGAGGGCAAGCCTAATGGGGCATGGATGCTCACCCTTATATATAGAGTAGGGACTTGGTTCGAGTTAAGGAGAGAGAGAGAATCCCATGCATCCTTTCCTTTTCTCCTACTACCTTCGTACAAACCCTAGTCTACAGAGTAGTTCTAAACCCTGGAGCATGAGGAGCTACGGTGTAATTAGGATGGAGGCCTGAGGTTTCCCAACAACCTAAGGACGATCGACTCCCTCCCCAAGTGCTCAACCTTGCACAAACCACCCAGCAGGTTGCACGTTTAGCCGAACAGTGCAGGCTGGGTGCTCCAGGAATGACCGCCTTGGCCGCAACCTGAAGGCGCCTCGTGTGCAGCAAGGCACGACGGAGGCAAATCACTTTCTTCCGGCGAGGACCTCGGCCCAGGGAGGAAGAGGTAACCCGCGCATGGCTGTAGGGTTGGCCGTTTGTTGCGAGCTGAGTACGCATGAACCAAACCACCTTGAACGCGAGCGAGGAGGCGCCCTGAGTTCTTGGGTGTGCGGCAGAGCTAGAAGAAGGGTTGGCGGCAACCCTCGTGCCTCGGGGAAGGAGGAGTAACCCTACAGAGGGATGCGTTTGGCGGCAGCCGCAAAGTCCAGTGGTGGAAGACGACCTACGGTCTGTTGGACGAGTTCACCCCTCCGCGAGCTAAAGGACCAGTTACTTAACCAAGGGTATAACCGTAATTCAGTTATGTTTCCTAAAGCAATCACTTTGCATGAGATGGGTGATGTTGCGCCTCCCTATTGGGCAAGTAAGTGTTTTTTGTAAAATTCATATCTAAAAATTGGTGGTTCGGATTAGCACACATAAAATATGAAAGTTGCTCAGAAAAACGAGTGGAATCCAATAAAAATGCATATAGAAGCTAATTCCTTTTGTAATTCGAAAAGTAGTATAAGTTATTAACTTTAATGTAATGATGATTAAGAAACCCTATTTTGATGTGTTTAATGTGATTAGTAGGGTTTAATTGATGGTTCAAGTTGATAACTAGCCTGTTAATGATAAAAAGGAACATTAGGAACAAAAGGGATGAACTCTGCATATAATTATTTAATTTAGAGTTTATGTGCATAAATAGGCTTTAATGGGCCTTGAAACCCTAATGTTGGTAATTAGGACTACTAATGGTTTTAACTATTCGATTTCATGTATAGAACTGAGTTTTCATGGTTATAAGCTATTTCGAGCATTAAAGTTCCTAATTTGTGGATAAATAACCTTAATATAGAAATTAGGGTTTTTGAATGAATAAAGAATAGAATTAATGGAAAATCGAATTCATATGTGAATTGGACCATAATGAACTATGAATTGATGATAAATGTGTATAATGATCTTGTAATGGATTGAAGGGATAAAAATAGTATATTTAATGTAAAATAGGCTTAATGGACTTATTTAATGGTTAATTATGCCTTTAATCCAGAATTGAGGATTAGATGTTGAAATAATTAGGATTTGTGATCAATTGCTTTAAAATAGGGTTTAAAATAGTAAAAGATGAAGGGAAGCCCTAATTGTAATAGAAACCCTAAAAGTGAATTAGAAACCCTAGGAAGCGAGCTAGGTTTAATGGATCTTGATGACATGAATAATAAAAAGGGAATTACGTGATTATTTCAGGATCTTGATGAAAATGCTTGCTTGCTTGGATTCTTATTTGCATGGATATTTTTGTTCAAATCGTCAGATCAGGTATGCGGTTAATTATGAATAACTGCCTTAGTTTCCCGAGGATTTTCCAGATGGTTAATCGCATTGAATGCAAATTATCAGTTTGGATGTTTATACTTGCAAACTATCAACTCACTATGATTATCACGTTAATAATAGAAGTATGGATTCTCGCACTTACATGCCACCCTGATGGATGATGCTAAAGGTCAGGCCCAGATGGGTAGACCAATGGACACCTTGAGTGGTGACCTCAGGCACCAAGCTTGGGAATGAGAAGGTGGCCTATGATATTGCATGACTAGCGGGCACCATGAGTGGTGACCCCCAAGCACCAAGCTTGTGATTGAGAAGGTGGCCTTAAGTCATTGGCAAAGGAAACCCTAAGGTGGGTATGCCAGGGTTAGGGTAAAAGCGGTGGAGAATGTCATACTGAAAACTGTAAATTGGCTTGTTAATTAACTTGATTGTGATAATTAGATTGTTATCCTTATGTGCACACTTTTGGTTGTCCCCACATACCAATATGTTTCGATATACTGACCGATGTTTTTTTAGTTGGCGTTTTAGGAACAAAAATTGAAAGAACAAACAGTAAAGTGACACATTGTGGAAATAAGAAATAAAGTGCAAGGAGGATTAGATAGAATAATTCAAGTTCTGGATAGATAGATTCCCAAAGTTTTCAAAGGTAAGTAAAGTTTTAATTTTATACCAAATTCCAGTTAGTTAGTAGAATTTCATAATTATTATTGATTATTTGTTGATCCTTTGATCCTGTTAATTGAATAATAGCTCTGACCTTTGAGTCTCCCTTAATTGGGGGTTACCGGGAGGCAGGGTCATTACAATTGGTATCAGAGCAAAGGTTCCTCACTTAATCATTAATAATTATTAAATTTTACAAATCTCATAGAACCCAAGGGAGTTATTAGAGGATTATCCGAAAGATAGAGGTGTCTAGACAAGGATCATGACCGGGGGCTGGCAATATTTTCCTCTGCACCGTTAGTCAGAATATGAGGACTCCCGGACCCGTGTGACTGCCTAGCCAAAGTCTTAGGGTATGAATCGAAATAAGATACCTTTAGGACTCTCTCATCTTGTTCATCCCTTCTCAACTCAAATTTTGTTAAGGACATTAAGGATTAGGGTTTCCTCTCTTCTCCTCACCCTCTTGAGGTATGGGTAAGGTTGACAAGGGTTAAGGAATCCTCCACCAAATTAATAAAAAGCATGTAAATAAGATGTCATGGACATAAGCTTAATAGAGTAAGCGTAAAAGAATAGATACATGCTTAGGTCGTATGACATATGTTGTCATTTCCCTCAGGAAAGACCTGAGGATAGACCTCCTTGGCAGGAGGATGAGTGGAGAGAGTTGTTTTTGGAGGTAGAGACCTCCATTAAAAGTAGAGACCTAGCACATTGTCTGAGGATGATGTTAGCCCTAACTCTAAGTGAAGGTTAGAGAGAGAGATGACATGATGAGTTAGATGTCATGGTTGACTGAGTGTTTGGTTGGACATGCCTTGGATTCCATACGAGCCATGAGAGGTTAGATGACCTAGTACCTTTAATAACCCAACCCTAGAAAGGATCGGGCATGTTAGAGTGAAGGATAGCTCCTTCATTGATGAGGTTAGTGAAGTACCTTTAGAAACCTTATGGGTTGTTGCAAGTAGGATATAGCCTGTACCTAGAGTGCGTCAGTAGTGTTGACAGTTGGATGAAACCCTAGACAAGGGGTCATGATGGATGGCTTATGAGATAAGCATAAGGGGTTAAGGATGATCTTGAGCAAACATAAGTTTAAGCATAGGCTTCACCTACATATAGGTATGCTTATGAGCTTGATCCTTTATGAAGAAAGAACCTCTTATAGAGAGGTTGGTTGTAGGATTAGCTCTAGAGAGAGAGAAGACCTCAGGCAAGAAGGTTGGAAGCCTAAAACCCCAAAACTTGTGGAACAGTGGGAGTTCAGGATGATGCGACCTAAGTGGATGATAGTGGTTGATGTATGCTTGACCCTTGGAGGCTAATGATGTCTTGGTTATCCTGAGAGGAACCAAACCCTAAAGAGAGAGTGATTCTTCTAGTACCTATGTGCCTACGGTATAAGTGTTTACCTACTGAGATGAGTCAAGGAGTGCCTTAGACCCTGAGGAGGTTTAAGTAACTAGTTGTGAGGCTTTATACCTAATTGGTAGTCCTTGAGGAGGACTTGACTTTGAGGTTCTTCTTATATAAAAGGATCATGGAAGTATATGACATACCTTGGACATGCTTGATTCATGGTTAAGAGATTGAGCATGCAGTTGGACACCCAAAAAGGTGGACCTAGGGTTCCTAGGCCTATGAGGGGAAGTGGTGTACCAGATGCTCATGATGAGATTTGAGTCTCTATAGTTTAGAAGCATGGTACTCCTCATGTATATAGGAAAAGGAAACCCCTTAAGTTAAGGGTATGTTTGACGAACCATTCACAACTAAGTTGACCTAATATTGAGGAAAGAGAACAAGTATGACCTAGCATGGTTTAATAGGTGATCTGCTTGTGCTTTAGTAGATGCTGGGTTAGGCATGTTCATGTGAATGTAAACCCTAAGGATGGTTGTGACCTTATTGTCAAGAGTTGTAGTTTCCTCCCATCCCGGGAGAGGGACCCTTTGGCAGGGTGTATACCAGTCTTGCTGGTTTTGAGGTAACCTAAAGAAGTTTCATAGGATCTTGAGAAGCTAAGTGAAAAGTACATGGAATGAGAATGAACCTATAGACCCATAAATAACCATCTCTAAGTGCATGTGGGTGTGTTACCATGGAGGTAACCGGTATGGGGCCTGACCAAGGTAGGCAGGTTTCCACGACCCCTATGAAGGGATGAAAGTCAGTCGAGAATGCATAGAGAGATGATGAAGGCTTGGGTAAGGTTCTAAGTTGGACATGTACTATAATAGAATCCCAAGTCTATCCTAGGGTCAGGTAGGGATAAGACCGATGGAAGAAGGAGTCGCCTAATTCCCTAGTTGCACATGACCATAGGGTCGGGAGGTAAAAACTATCATTGTCTGAGGGCCATGGGTTAGGAGATTGATCACCTTCATGAAATCATGGGACCCAAAGGGCAGATGAGTAGGGCACTCTCTGATGCATGAGGGAAGAGCGATGACCCCAAAAGTGCCGACACCCTATAGACCCAGAGGAGATGACCAAGGATTGTGTGTAAACCCCAGTAGGTTCGAGACCAGTTTTCTATGGAAGTAATTTTTTGATATCATGATGTTTGTGATGTGGAGACATGAGTTGCACGTTTCAACTTAGATTTGAAGGTGTACTGGCAAGGTGGGATGTACCATCTCTATTCCTGGAATGGGAAGAACTCTATATTTTGACGGCCGCCAAATGCTTATTTCTTCCTGTTATGGGAGTGAGAGATAGGACAGTACGCATGCCATACACCAAGGATAAAGATGATGTGAGTTGGAAAGTTGCGATGAGGTATGAGGACAGAGATGATAACATACCCTAGTGGAGTGAATGATAGATGGATTTTTACAAACACTAAGAGTATTAAGGAAATCATCTTGTGAGGATGTTTTATCTTGAACTAGGTGGATTTTTGCAAGTGTTACAAGGAATCACAAGGTGGAGCCTGATAACTAAGAGGATGAACTCAAAGTGTTCTTGATGAAGATAGACTTAGAGTTTGAGATGACATGATAAGTAGAATACATGGAGGTGTATGTCTTCAATGTTACCTAATACCTAAGGATGTGAGTTGGTAATGGATGTTCTGGTTGAGATGTATCTGACTAGTTGGCTAGAAGCTAGAAGAGGTTGTTAGGCTAACCCTAAATTTGGAAAGGAGATATGTTTGGCTAATACTCCAATGTAATGAGATCTGTTGAACAAGTTAATGGTTGTTTGGTTAGCCAGTCTGGTCTTTGATTCAAGGAAAGGATGGTGGTAGAACCTCAGATGCACTTCTTTGGAAAGGAAGGTGATGAAACCCCGAATAGAGTGGTTTAGGTTTTCTGAGGAATTGATCTTGAAGAATAATGACATATAGGAGATCATGATTTTAAGATCATCATACACCATACTACGAAGATAATGAGTGACAGTGGTTCTTTAGATACCTAAGATAAAGTTTCATGTGGTATATGGCCATGCAAGCCGAGGGTGAAGGACGAACACCAGTAACCTCGTGCATTGATATAAAGGATAAAGAGTCCCCAAAAGAGAAAGTGAGTTCATCACAATGGATGTTGTAAGTCTCCCCTGGATCAAGGAAGGTCGAGATGCAATATGGGTTATGGTAGATCGCCTTACCTAGATGACTTGAGAAAGGAAGAGCACTGTCATTGGACAGATTCAGTTGAACTACTTAAGAGAGAAATATGGTTCAACAAAACCCTGATGCGAGTTCAAAAGTTCTTGGCTATGACCAAGGTTCACTCCCATGAGGTAGAAGTGGATACATGAAGAACTCAATGATAGTATAGTTTATCACCCTATACTAATGAACAATATGATCCAAACTAGAGGGTATGATGAGAGCATGTGTGCTCATTTAGGGTGATACATAGAGAGAATTCTTAAGATGTGATGTTAACCACCATAACATTTATCGGGATGCAACAAGTCTTATAGAGAGGATGTGTCAGTCACCACTTCATTAAGATGACGTTGGTGAAGGAGGCCTCGCGAAGGACAGAAAAGAACCACAGTGTGTGCAGATGAAGTCGCTTTGATCATGCAATGGATGCGAGAGAGAGCCCAGTGGTGACACGAGTCACAAGCTGATGCAAAGCAGACTGACATGCAGTTCACTATGGGAGAATATGTGATGTGAAAATCCAACCCCTCTAACCTACAGCTGAGAAAGCTGAGTCCCCGATATATGGGTTCATTTGAGATGGATTGGTGGAGATGGTTGTGTTTAGCCTTGCCCCTCAGGATAACATGATGTGTAATGTGTTCCATGAGTCCGATCTAGAGCACTATGTGAGGTATCCAAGCCATGTGTTGAGCCCTGAACCTATTCAACTTTTGACAGGCTGAAATGTCCTGAGTCACCTATGAGGGTATGATATACCAAGGTAAGAAAGAACTCAGATGGAAGAATATGAGATGATGAAGGTTCTTGGGAAGCACCATGGAAAGGGTGATACCACATGGGAGCCCTGATGGACGTATGAAAAGTTTATCCTGAACTGTTTGTTTGCTTGATAGAATTTTGAGGGCAAAAATCTTTTAAGAGGGGAAGGATGTTACAACCCCAATTTTTGGGCTCCTTGGGTGAGGAATGCAATTTCTCACATTAAAGATATTGGAACAAATAATGATATAATTTGTTTTGAATAAATGGATTTTGTTTACAATAGCCTTGATGATTGTGTTGTGGGCTTTATTGTCTATTGGGCCCAATAACAAGGAAATTCAATTAATAAATAAATAATTGAGTTTTTGAGAAAAGAGAGATGTGGAAACCTCTGGAAGGCAAAAGAATGCAATCTAAGGATGTATTTCGTGCCTCTTGGGATTCCTTGGGTTCCAAGGAGTCCAAAGTTGCAAAGAAAAGGCAATAAGAAAAGAAAAGATTAATTAATATTTCTTTATTAAGAAATAAATTGAAAATAGTGATGAAATGTGGAAAATAAGTGAAAAGAGGGATAATTGAGTAATCCTTGGTGGAATTTCGTATCCTAAGGATTCCTAATGTTAAAAGGAATACCAATGAGGAAAATAAATGAGAAATAAAGAGAAATCTTCAAAAAGGGATATTTTAATGAGAAATAAACAAGATAATGTGAAATAATGCATATTGATGCATGTAGAAGGATAATGAGTATTATGTAAAAAGGAATTTCGAATTACTTGAGTTTTTTGGGATCCATGGAGTCCCAATGAAGAAAGAGGAAAGGGAAAATACCAAAATTGCAAAATAAGAGTATAATATGATACATTATTAATGGTTTTTGTAGCTTTGTTAGAGAAGAGGTATTTTTCTACTTAAGGAAAATATAATTTCGTGATTAATGGATTAAAAAGCAAGTCAAAGAGAATAAGGGAGAATATTTTTGTATTTCTAAAAATCTAATGAATATGTTGTTTTTAAGAAGATGATAATGAGAGAGAAACTTGCTTAGTAGTAAAGGAAGCACTTCCCTTTTTGGAAGAGGGCTTGATTGCTTCGAGGGCAAGCCTAATGGGGCATGGATACTCACCCTTATATATAGGGTAGGTACCTAGTTCAAGTTAAGGAGAGAGAGAGAGAGAATCCCACACATCCTTTACTCTTCTCCTACTACCATCATACAAACCCTAGTCTACAGAGTAGTTCTAAACCCCAGAGCATGAGGAGTTACGGTGTCATTAGGATGGAGGCATGGCGTTTCCCAACAACCTAAGGATGATCGACTCCCTCCCCAAGTGCTCAACCTCGCGCAAACCAACCAACAGGTTGCACATTTAGCCGAACGGCGCAGGCTGGACGCTCTAGGAATGACCGCCTTGGCCGCAACCTGAAGGCGCCTCGTGTGCAGCAAGGCACGACGGAGGCAAAGCACCTTCTTCCGGCTAGGGCCTCGACCCAGGGAGGAAGAGGTAACCCACACATGGCTGCAGGGTTGGCCGTTTGTTGTGGGCTGAGTACGCCTGAACCAAACCATCTTGAACGTGAGCGAGGAGTCACACTGTGTTCCTGGGTGTGCGACGGAGCTAGAAGAAGGGTTGGCGGCAACCCTCGTGCCTCAGGGAAGGAGGAGTAACCCTGCAGAGGGCAGTGTTTGGTGGCAGCCACGGAATCCAGAGGTGGAAGATGACCTACGGTCGGTTGGATGAGTTTCCCCTCCATGGGCTGAAGGACCAGTTACTTAACCAAGGGTATAACCGTAATTCGGTTATGTTTCCTAAAGCAATCACTTTGCATGAGATGGGCGACACGACGCCTCCCTATTGGGCAAGTAAGTGTTTTTTGTAAAATTCATATCTAAAAATCGGTAGCTCGGATTAGCACACATAAAATATGAAAGTTTCTTAGAAAAACGAGAGGAATGCAATAAAAATGCACATGGAAGAAAATCCCACTTGTAATTCGAAAAGTAGTATAAGTTATTAACTTTAATGTAATGATGATTATGAAACCCTATTTTGATGTGTTTAATGTGATTAGTAGGGTTTAATTGACGGTTAAAGTTGATAACTAGCCTGTTAATGATAAAAAGGAACATTAGGAACAAAAGGGATGGACTTTGCATATAATTATTTAATTTAGAGCTTATGTGCATAAATAGGCTTTAATGGGCCTTGAAACCCTAATGTTGGTAATTAGGACTACTAATGGTTTTAATTATTTGATTTCATGTATAGAACTGAGTTTTCATGGTTATAAGCTAGTTCAAGCGTTAAAGTTCCTAATTTGTGGATAAATAACCTTAATATAGAAATTAGGGTTTTTGAATGAATAAAGAATAGAATTAAAGGCAAACCAAGTTCATATGTGAATTGGACCATAATGAACTATGAATTGATGATAAATGTGTATAATTATCTTGTCATGGATTAAAGGGATAAAAATTGTAGCTTTAATGTAAAATAGGCTTATCAGACTTATTTAATGGTTAATTATGCCTTTAATCCAGAATTGAGGATTAGATGTTGAAATAATTAGGGCTTGTGATCAATTGCGTTAAATTAGGGTTTAAAATAGTAAAAGATGAAGGGAAGCCCTAATTGCAATAGAAACCCTAAAAGTGAATTATAAACCCTAGGAAGTGAGCTAGGTTTAATGGATCTTGATGACATGAATAATAAAAAGGGAATTATGTGATTATTTTAGGATCTTATTGAAAATGCTTGCTTTCTTGGATTCTTATTTGCATGGATATTTCTATTCAAGTTGTCCGATTAGGTATGTGGTTAATTATGAATAACCGCCTTAGTTTCCCGAGGATTTTCTGGATGATTAATCGCATTGAATGCAAATTATCAGTTTGGATGTTCATACTTACAAACTATAAAGTCACTATGATTATCACATTAATAATAGAAGTATGGATTCTCGCACTTACATGCCACCCTGATGGATGATGCCAAAGGTCAGGCCCAGATGGGTAGACCAATGGACACCTTGAGTGGTGACCTCAGGCACCAAGCTCAGGAATGAGAAGGTGGCCTATGATATTGCATGACTAGCTGGCACCATGAGTGGTGACCCCCAGGCACCAAGCTCAGGATTGAGAAGGTGGCCTTAAGTCATTGGCAAAGGAAACCCTAAGGTGGGTATGCTAGGGTTAGGGCAAAAGTGGTGGAGAATGTCATACTGAAAAGTGTAAATTGGCTTGTTAATTAACTTGATTGTGATAATTAGATTGTTATCCTTATGTGCACACTTTTTGTTGTCCCCACATACCATTATGCTTCGATATACTAACCGACGTTTTGTTTGTCAGCGTTTTCGGAACAACAGTTGAAAGAACAAACAGTAAAGTGACACATTGTGGAAATAAGAAATAAAGTGCAAGGAGGATTAGATAGAATAATTCAAGTTCTGGATAGATAGATTTCCAAAGTTTTCAAAGGTAAGTAAAGTTTTAATTTTATACCAAATTCCAGTTAGTTAGTAGAATTTCATAATTATTATTGATTATTTGTTGAACCTTTGATCCTGTTAATTGAATAACGGCTCTGACCTTCAGGTCTCCCTTAATTGGGGGTTACTGGGAGGCGGGGTTGTTACACCACTGTAGGTAAATATTGCGATAGAGAAGGAAGAGGAAACAAAGTTTAATTTTCATATTCCCAGTTGAATAGTAGATCGTGTCAAAAACTATGTAATGGGAAAGATGGTTACGAGGTTATACCTGGTCCTAGAGAAAGTTCAACAAGAATGCCCTCACGGTAGCGTGCACCTTTCTTCAAGTTGCACTTGGACAATGTTATTGTGGGCCTCCTATTTGTTCACCATGGACAATAGTTGACTTTGTCCTCTCAGTGACCAGCAATGGCCTCCTTGTCTCTATAGTAGTCCACATAGATCACCAAGAGTTCTTGTCATTCTAGATGAATGAAAAAGATGGAGTTAACCATTCTAGTCACTGCACTAGCACTGATGTGCTCTCCTAATTGTCTCCCTTTCTATCACTCCCTTTGATGGATAAGACTTGCTCGAGTTCTCTAGTTTACCACAACCAGAGAAGAGAACAACTTCCAAAACTTATTTTTGTGTCTGAGAAGCCCCCAACACTCCTCTATTTATAGGAGGGTCAGGGTGAGGGTTCCTAGTATGAACGGGAATCAAGGGAGATGGCATTTCATGAATTTTTGCATCCTATGAGCAATGAAATGATTAATTCATTAGTGAACTGATCGGTTGGCATGTGAGCCGGTCAGTTCATCCCTTGAACTGGTGCTTTCAAAATGTTTCCCAATCACAATTGTATTGGAAATTAATACTCGATTAATGCCCAAAATGACATCAACAATAATCCTTGATCCAATCAAATTGATCAATCCACTGATTAGTTCACAATCTGAATTGGTCAGCTCATAGACCTGACCCTATCAGTTCACTTGCTGAACCGATTGTCTTATGATTCTAATTGCCAAACATGGTTCAATTGACCTAACACTTGAATTGATCGGTTCAACACTTGAACCGATCAGTTCATATCCTAGTCAGTCAAAATCCAACCGTTGTTGTTCAAATTGAATACCTAATTATTTATTATCAAGTTTAAACTTCATTCTTGAATATGATCCCATTCCAAGTACATCCTATGTGTGTGACCCTATAGATTCCAAGTTACATTAGCAGTGAATGTCCCTAACTAATTTATGACATCACAAGAAATGAGTTGTATCTAGAAATGCATCATTGCTACCCAAGTAATTTAGAAAGTTGGAGAATAACTTCAACCTACAATATGTGATTGGTGTTACAGTGACTATATAGTTCCTTTGTCACTGATATATATCCAGATGGAACTCGAGGCATGGAATCATCATCTTCTTCAATTTTCAATCCATATTCCTTGAACTAGAGCAAACTTTCTGAGATATACGTAAGCTCAATATCACATATTGAATCAAATGAGCATCGCCATGCATTTCTCAGTCTCTCTTGTCAAGTGGCCATGAAATCATTATTAGATCTAGAGGGGGGTTAAAAAGAGCTTTATAATAGTTTTAATCAAATAAAATTACTTCACTTAAAGTGCAGTGGAAATATAAAGTAAAGAAGGGAACCACATGAGACATAGATTTAGAGTGGTTTCGTCAAATGATGTCAGTCCACTACCTTGTTGTTTCTAACAATGATTTCTAAATCATGTATTTTATTCCTTTAATATATCAATACACAATACAAAAAAATTATCGGTGTTTTTTATGGCGCAAGATTAACCCTCCTTGTCATCTCAAGGACAACTCCCACCCTCTTTGATGGGCCACGAAAGGTCACCCTTTTCACCTCTTCTAGGCACAAACTAGAGAAGACTCCTTCTTCTTATACAATATTGGACACCCTTCCTCCAAGAAGTATCCCAAGCACGAAAGTAGAATAGAAATGAAAAATACAATCCATCTCAAAAGATGTACAATCAAGCTCTATGGACGAGTGATGATGATCCACACCAAAAAGGTTTAGGCAAAGTAGTATTAGGTGGGAGTATATTGTAACTGAGCTAAGTGCTTAGGCTAGAATGATAGAAACTTGAAGCATAGAACCTAAGATCTTTGAAAAAGATGGCAAATCGAAGTATGCTCAAAATTTATCAAATGTTGTTGCAATATAATGTGCAAAGTGTTTTCTAAAAAGTTGATGTCTAGGTTCCCTAAGACCACTCTTATATATAGGAAATGTTTACAAGTGGTTAGGATATCTGTGGGGAGTGTCTATACTATTCTTAGTGGTCAATTTGCAATTAGGACAAAGTTAATTAAGCTACAATGACTAATTTGATCATTAATAAACTAATATTCCATAACCATTCTTGGTCCATAATATTGTCGACCGGAAGAGTCCCAGTTGATAATATTGTCTTCTGAAAAAGTTTTAGGATACAAAGACTATGAGTCTGTCAATCTCCTGACAACGTCTCTTAGTCAGTTGAGCTTTCCTTCTACTGAACTTCTCCAGTTGACAATATTGTCGACCGAGATTCACTCAGAACTTTAGATATGCATGGCTATTTTTCAGTTTTCTAAGTCTTTGACTGAGTTTATCTTTTTCCACAAAAGTGTCAACTGAGAAAGACTATGTGCAAAGATTTACAATGTATGTGAGGTTCTATTATTGACCTTATGAAACCCATCAACCCTAAAGTCTTAATGTGAGTGTAGGATAGGGTTTTGGGTAGTTTTGGAGGACCATCACTTGTCCTTACATCATGTCTATCAAGTTGTATGAAAACATACTTGTACAAACAAATACATATATACATGGTGAAACTTTATTTGCAAGTATCCGATCATATTTATTGGAAAGGTTTTTGTAGTTGGATCTTGATTTAGTTCCTTGATCACCTGAAATACTTAATAAACATGTAAGTAATGAAATTTGGGAAATATTTGTATCGTCAAAATATGAATGTGGTATATCAAAAAAGCCAACAATCTCCCCCTTTTGATGATGACAAATATTTTCATAAGGCAAATAGAGAGTAGAAAATTTAGAACTTCATACCTTTAAATTGTTTTGTTGAGAGTTGATAGCCAATCAATGTCAAATTTATCTCATGTGTTATTCTCCCCCTTTAGTCGAAGTCAAAAAGGGCCAATCCTTACCTATTCCCCCTGAAGGAGACACTCACTCTCAATAAGATAGTCATTTTTGAGAGGGAAAAACTTATACTCAAATGTATTAATTGGAAACAAATACCAATAGATGGGAAATCCAAAAAGATAAACATTAAGGCATAGTAAAAAATCCTTATGATCAAGGAAAATCAAAAGGTTGTCTAATTGCCAATGAAAGGATTGTTAATTCCTTCATAACAAAAAGGTCCTATAAACCACAAATATCAAAGACCTTGAAGGGGTGAATAGAGCTTTATAATAATTTTAATCAAATAAAATTACATTACTTAAACCTACAATGGAAATATAAAGAAAGAAGGCAACCACATGAGACACAGATTAAGAGTGATTTCATCAAATGACATCAATCCACTACCTACTTGTTTCGAAGTAGTATTTCTAAATCATGTATTTTATTCCTTTTATATATTGGTACAAAATACCCAAAATTTACCGGTGTCTTTTGTGGCGCAAGACTAACCCTCATTTTCAACTAAAGGAAAACTTCCACCTTCTTTGATGGGCCATGGAAGGTCACTCTCTTCACCCCTTCTTTAACAGCCTAGGAAGAGCATCAACTAGAGAAGACTCCTTCTTGTAGGATCTTAGACAACCTTCACTCCAAGAAGTATCCCAAGAACAATACACCAAAGTAAAAAGAGGTTGGAGAAATGAAAAAATCAACTCAAAAGATGTACAATCAAGCTCTATGGATAGGTGATGATGATCCACTCCAAAAAGGTTTAGGCAAAGTAATATTAGATGGAGAGTATATTATAACTGAGCTAAGAGATTAGGCTATAATAATAGCAACTTGAAGTATAGAACCTAAGCTCTTTGATATAGATGAAAAGTTAAAGTATGCTCAAGTATGTATAAAATTTTGTCACAATGTAATGTGCAAAGTGGTGTACAAAGTTGATTTCTAGGTTCCCTAAGACCACTCATATGTATAAGAAATGTTTACATGTTGTTAGGGTATCAATAGGGAGTGTCTAGAGTGGTCAATTACCCATTAGGACAAACTTAATTAAGTTTCAACATCTAATTTGATCATTAATAAACAAACATTACATAATCATTTTTGGTCCAATCCATAGTATTGTCGACTGGAGGAGTCTCGGTCCACAAAATTGTCATCTGAAAAAGTTTTGGGCACCAACAACTATGAGTCGATCAATCTCCTCACAATGACTATTTGTCGGTTAAACTTTTCTTCGACCGAATTTCTTTGGTCGACTCAAAACTTTAGATATGCAAGGATATTTCTCAATTTTCGGAGTCTTCAACCGAGTGTGTCTCAGTCCACAGAATTGTTGACCAAGAAGGGACATGTGAAAAGATTTGTAATGTATGTGAGTTCCTACTAAAGGCTTATATGAAACCTATCAACCCAAAGGTATTAATGTGAGTGTAGGATAGTGTATTCGGTAGGGTTTAGAAGATCATCACTTATTCTTACATCATGTATATCAAGTTGTACAAAAACACACATGTGCAAATAAATACATAAATACATGATAAAACTTTATCTGCATGTATCCAATCATATATTTTTGTAAGGTTTTTATAGTTTGATCTTTACTTAGTTCCTTGATCACCAGAAATACTTAATACACATGCTAGTAATATAATATGGGAAATATTTGTATCATCAAAATATGAGTGTGGCATATCCAAAAAGACATCAGTCCCCATATTTTTGATCATGACAACTAATTCCATAATATATTGGAAGTAACAAATTTATAACTTCATACCTTTAAATTTCTTTGTTGATAGCTGATAGCCAATTTATCTCATAGGTTATTCTCCCCCTTTTGTTGAAGTTAACAAGGGTCAATACTTACCAATGATCCCCCGCAAGGAGACACTCTCCATAAACTATATGGTTGTTTTGGAGAGGGAAAAACTTATACTTGATGTATTAATTGGAAATGAATATCAATAGATGGAAATCCAAAAAGAAAGATATTAAGGCATAGTCAAAAAGGTTGTATAGTTTCCCAATGAAAGGAATGTTAAGTCCTTCATGACAAAAGGATCCCATAAAGCACAATTATGAAAGATCTACAGGGGTGAATAGAGATTTATAATAATCTTCATCAATTAAAATTACTTTACTTGAAGTGGAAATATGAAGCAAAGAAGGCAACAACAAGAGCCACGACTTTACAGTGTTTCTGTCAAATGACGTCAGTCCACTACCTAGTTGTTTCCAACTAGGATTTTTAAATCACATATTTTATTCCTTTTATATACCAATACATAATACACAAAATTTATTGGTATCTTTTGTGGAATAAGACTAACCCTCCTTTTCAGATCGAAGAGAACTCCCACCTTCTATGATGGGCCACATAAGTTCACCCTCTTCACCTCGTATATGATGACCGCAAAAGAGCACCAACTAGAGAAGACTGCTTTTTCTTGCATGATCTTGGACATCCTTCACTCCAAGAAGTATCCCAAGAACTAACACCAAAGTAGAAAGAGGTTGGAGAAATGAAAATTACAATTCAGCTCATAATATGTACAATCAAGCTCTACGGACAAGTGATGATGATCCACTCCAAAAACATTTAGGCAAAGTAGTATTCGGTGGAAATGATATCATAATTGAGCTAAGGGCTTAGGATAGAATGATACCAACTTGAAGTATAGAACCTAATATATTTTAGAAAGATGTCAACTCAAAGTATGATCAAGTATGTATCAAATGTTGTTGCAATGTAATGTGCAAAGTTGTGTATAAACTTGATGTATAGGTTCCCTAAGACCATTCTTATTTATAGGAAATGTTTACAAGTGGTGAGGGTATCTGTGGGGAGTATCTAGAGTATTCTTAGTGGTCAATTGGCCGTTAGGAAGAAGTTAATTAAGTTGCAATGGCTAATCTGATCACTAATAAACTAACATTCCAGAACCATTTTCGATCCACAATATAGTCAACCAAAATATATTTTGGGCTCCAACGACTATGATCCAGTCAATATCCTTACAATGGCTCTTTGTCAGTCGATGTTCTCTTCGATCAGATTCCTCCGGTCACCAATATAGTTGACTGAGATTGACTCAGAATTTTAGATATGTAAGGCTATTTCTCAGTTTTTTGAGACTTCATCCGAGTGTGTCTCGGTCCAAAAAATTATTGACTGAGAAGGACTCTATGCAAAGATTTGCAATGTATGTAAGGTCCTGTCAATGACTCATATGAAACCCATAACACTAAAGTCTTCATGTGAGTGTAGGATAGGGATTTGGGTAGGTTTTGAAGGATCATTACTTGTCCATACATCATCTCTATCAAGTTATATGAAAACACACATGTACAATCAAATACATAAATACATGGTACAACTTTATTCGCAAGTATCCAATCATATATATTTGCAAGATATTTGTAGTTGGATCTTGACTTAGTTCCTTAATCACTTGAAATACTTATTAAATATGTTAGTAATACAATTTGGGAAATATTTGTATCATCAAAATATAAATGTGGAATATCTAAAAATCCAACAATCATACTCCTGTAGGAGGGACAAATCCCATATACATAAGTCATAATCACCGCCATGTGTCATAGTGCACCCAAGCACCACATTTATGGAAACCATTATTAAAGTTCATGGTGTAGGATGTCAAAATACCAAATGACATGTGATGAGTTTAGTGATCTCAGGTCTAAGAACCACAATCACCACCAACACTATAAAAATGATTCTCACTAGAAATCATGGTTTCCATGTATCACTCTTGAGAGGAATCTGTCTAGTTCATTGTTCTCTAACATGTATCTTAATGTTTGGTTTGATATCACCTATCATGACTTAATGATATTTTGTCATCAACCAACACAGTCTTATGTGTTATTGTTGTATATCAACCTTCCACAATAACATCCAACTAGGGACAATCAAGAATGTATATACTCTTAACATATGTATGATCTCATTGTTTGGATCCTCAACCCGAAGACATACGTCATTGAGTAATATCATTCTTTAGAATTTATTATGTTACTACATTGTCTCATAAGTGAATAAAAAATGGAAGATTGTCTTTATTATTAATCAAATCATTTACAAGATATGCCATTACAATCATCATATGTTTGACTCTCTAGACATATATGCCAACATAGGGTCCCCATATATCACACATTTGAAGGGTTGCAAAATTGAACCTTTCTAGAGAATATAAGTCTCATCCACATTTATGTATATATGATGATATTAATGAGGTTTATTTATTATATTCTCCTTATGAGTGTATAAGACTAAAAGACTAATGCATGTTGTTGAATTATTTGGAGAGATCAAGCTTAATCACCATGAACGTTTTGATAACTTTCTTGAATATCAAGGAGTGAATGGTGTCTCATATTTGGAGGATATTTTCACTTGTTATCCTTCTTGGGATTAACCTCATTTGATTCTATAATGCTCAGGCCCACTGCCCAAGGCTCTAGTAGAGTTTCAGGAATGATGACTGGCCCCACATACCACCACTAGCCTTAACTCTGCACTTTGTCCACACTGACGTGCAAGCCAAGATCAACTTCCCGACTGGTCACCCATCCTAGTACTACTCCAAGCTGAGAACGCCTAACTATGGAGTTCTTTAGAGATGGGCTCCAAGAAAAGGAGGTGCACCTTGGTGATATGGGTAGTCCAATCATTCCTTATAAGATCTTTTTATCTAAGGCCTCAAATCCTGGGATATTACAATCTCCCCCACTTAGACTCTTGACGTCCTCATCAAGGCTCAACTATAAGGCCTCATAATCTCTTCCCCATTTCAGTGCAGACCCACAATGACCCATGGACACCCAACTCCCGATCACGGAACACCAGTACAAGGGTGGCTACATCAACCATGGACAACCCTTTCCTACATGCCTGGACCGCATGACTCAAGACTGGCATGCCATGCCCATGTGGGCCCCACCTACTGGAGGGGAATTGGCTCTGATACCATTTGTAATGCTCGGGCCCACTTCCCAAGGCTCTAGTAGAGTTTCAGGAATGATGAATGGCCCCACATACCACCACTAGCCTTAACTCTGCACTTTGTCCACACTGACGTGCAAGCCAAGATCAACTTCCCGACTGGTCACCCATCCTAATACTACTCCAAGCTGAGAACGCCTAACTATGGAGTTCTTTAGAGATGGGCTCCTAGAAAAGGAGGTGCACCTTGGTGATATGGGTAGTCCAATCATTCCTTATAAGATCTTTTTATCTAAGGCATCAAATCCTGGGATATTACAATCTCCCCCACTTACACTCTTGACGTCCTCATCAAGGCTCAACAATAAGGCCTCATAATCTCTTCCCCATTTCAGTGCAGACCCACAATGACCCATGGACACCCAACTCCCGATCACGGAACACCAGCACAAGGGTGGCTACATCAACCATGGACAACCCTTTCCTACATTCCTGGATCGCACCACTCAAGACTGGCATGCCATGCCCATGAGGGCCCCACCTACTGGCGGGGAATTGGCTCTGATACCATTTTTAATGCTCGGGCCCACTGCCCAAGGCTCTAGTAGAGTTTCAGGAATGATGACTGGCCCCACAGACCAACACTAGCCTTAACTGCACACTTTATCCACACTGACGCGCAAGCCAGGATCAACTTCCCGACTGGTCACCCATCCTAGTACTACTCCAAGCTGAGCACGCTTAACTATGGAGTTCTTTAGAGATGGGCTTCCCGAAAAGGAGGTGCACCTTGGTGATATGGGTAGTCCAATCATTCCTTATAAAATCTTTTTATCCGAGGCCTTAAATCCTGGGATGTTATAGTTTCATGGAAATTCATGAGTTCATATAGGCTTTTATCCTTTCAATAGAGATCTTTGAGATTATTTTGAAACAAAAAGTGTTTATAAAGTTGGGCTTGGGATTACTAAAAAAAGGAGGAAAATCGATTTTCAAAACTAGGGTTATTTTTCAGTTATCCATGGATTTTTCAGTACATTATCTATCAAAGGTATTATCAACCATTGTAATTGACAAAGGTTGGACATAGTCTTGCTTGTGGTGTGAGAAGTCAACATAGATTTCGTTGGGCCTAGGATGAAAAAATCTTAGAGAACTCATCATGAACTTCTTTAACATTGGGATGTCATACAAGTGCAACTATATATTTGTGTAGAAGGAAGACCATAAAAGCCTCATCATATATATTGGTAGAAGCAATGATTTTTTCTGGGAATTTGACAGCATAAGGTCCATAAAGTAGGTCCAAACCATGGCTCAACAACTAAGTATTCATGATCCACAATCTATTGTTGTTTTTGATATGAGAGATTTTTTTGGTGCCTCTTTGCCTTTACAAAGGATTGGAAATGGGTGTTGCAATAACTTGATCAGAAAAATTCAATGTGGGTTTTTGTTTCCTTTCGACTCCTCATGGAGGAGGACATCATTACATTATGTACCAATATAGTTTTTTATCTGTGATTTTTTTTCATGCATTCATCATCACATTACTTTATTGCAATTTTTCAAAATATAGGAAATCATTTAGGAATGATTTGTCTATGTCCCAAGGCATTTATAGGTGGACGTTGAAGCATGCTTCCAGGTTCTAGCTCATATCATTCTAAAGTTTTGGATTCTATGATGTGAGGGATGTTTACTATTGAGTAGAATGGACTATGGTTAGAACCAATTTTGGGAGGGAAGTGAACTTGGTATTTCTATGAACATTTAGCTATTCATTATTAAAAGTACACGATCAAGCCGTTCGAGGAGACCTTGACTTTTTGAGTTTAAGTTTTGACATTCTAAGGTAACTCTTAGTAAGAACCTCATTGAAATGCCAACTTTCTCCCGACTCAATATAGTTTCTTCCTTTGTTTTCTTGAAAGTTAAGCATGTTACTCTTCTCATTTAAAACAAAAGAAAAAAACTGTAAATATTACATATGGGTGGAAGAAGTTCCAGAAAAAAGGAGAAACATATCTATGTAGGATTTATATATTTATGCTTATCTTTCTCCAAAATACAATTTATTTCTAGATGTTCAGATATGATAGAGGATAGTCAGGGACATAATGCCTTCCATACAGTTTTGGAGGTTGATAATATCTTCTCTGTTTCTTTGACTTTAAGATGGATATACTAGCTCTGCTCCATATTCCTTAGTGGATTCATAACTCCATAATATATGAAAATTTCTTTCAAGCTCCTTTTTTATTAGGCTGTATCTTGAAGATAATGTCATACCCCTGACTTGCATTTTATTCTCAGTGGATAATCTCTATTGCAATTCTTTCCATCCAAATATGTGAAATGAGGTGGGGATTTTATATTCCATACCCAACTCACCCAATCTACTATAAGATGAGTTACCATGCATATTTGCAAAGAAACCTTGAGGGGGAACTATGGTAGTCCTTTGAGGTAGAACCTTTCTTTATCTCAAATAATTAATACTCTCCTATAGACCTCAGCCGGTGCGTGGGTACCCGTAATCTCCAAAATGCTCCAGCCTCTACGATTAATGATTTTTCGTAGCTTTTTTTGCTTGCCAAGTTTAGAACGCATAGTCAGGTTGTTTCCTTTGTAAACCCCAAGGAACATGCCATTCACCCAAGGACTAGACCATAATGATATCAATTTTCCTATAGCAATCATGTACCATATTTTGGGGAGGAACTCATCTCTACACTTAAGTAGGGATCTCCAAAACCAACTATGGTGTTGCTTGAATAAGCTCGACCATTTAGTGTCTTGTTTGATGTATCTATTATGAACCCATTGAATCCATAAGGTATCTTTGGAATTGGCAATATTCCATAGGTTCCTTAGTAGACTGGCACTGCACTAGTCCAAGGCCTCCCTTGAGTTTTAGCCTACATATTGTCTCCCAAGAAATGGTATGTATATGTTTGATATCATCTTTATCTCCCTACATGAAGTCTCTACATAGTTATTCAATTTCTTCCATCATAGCTTTCGGTAGGGGCAATTCCCTTCCCAGAACATACGATATGCCAATAACGTGGACAAAATTAGTTCTAGTTTTCCAACCATCAATAAAAGGGCCTTTATATTGTCAATGAGTGAACTGCATGGGCTTTTTATTAGTATGCAAATGAAAAGCAGGGCACTGGGATATCTAATCAGGAACTCTACTTTTTCAAACCAAGCATGTTGTTGGTCTTGGGAGGTACTATGGAACTAAGGAATAGTTGACTCTTTTCTGGGTTAAGCTCTAATCCTAAGAAGTTTTTGAAAGTTTCTAGACATTTTTTGATACTCCTTACATTCTTCTCATCAGCTTCAATGAACATCAAGAGATCATATGCAAAAATGAGGTGGGACACCCCAATATTTCCTGATCTTATATGGGAAATATTCCCTTCTTCGACATCCTTTTTGATGATGGTTGTAAGACCCAACATGCCAAAGATGAATAGGTACAAGGCGAGGGGATGTCACTGTCAAACCCATCTTAATGCTGGCAAGATAGGTGTGGGGTTTCCATTAATTAGGATTTGGAATGAGGAAGAGTTGAGGCATTCTGATGTTCAATTTGACCAACATTATGGGAGGCCCATGTGTTTCATGACTTCTAGTATGTAGTCTCTATTTATAGTGTCATAAGACTTGCTAAGGTTGGATTTTAGACCAACTTGGCTTTTGTATGTTTATTCCTGAAATCATGAACAACTTTTTATCTAATAAAATTGCATCTGTGATGCGGTGCCCCTTGACAAGGGTGCTTTGGTTGAGGTTAATGAGGTCCAGGAGAATGTCTCAGAGGTGTTTTCTAGTATCTTAGCAATGATCTTATAAATGATGTTGCATAATGAGATCGGCCTCCATCTGGAAACTTTATTTGGTTGCTTCACTTTAGGTATGAGAGGAATGAACAAATTTTTGACCTCTTGCAACATTCTACCCTTGGCAAAAATGTCCTTGATTGACTTGGTGAAATCCTTCCCAATGATGTTCCAAGTAGCTTTTTAGAAATGTTCATTAAAACCATCATGGTTTGGTGATATTTTCCAATTTCTTCACCACATTATAAATTTCCTTGTCAGTGACTTAAGCACAAAACTTCTCAATGTGCATGTCTACCAACCTAATTTTCATCTCCCCCAACTTTTGTTTTTCTTCCTTCCTACTAAAAAGACAGTTGTAGTGTTGTGATAAGATGTGTCGTCACTCTTTCTCATCTTTAAAGCACCATTAGGCTCCATGACTTTTATCTAGTTTCTAATCCTCTCAGTCATAAGTAAAGCATAGAAAAACTTTGCATTGCTGACCCCAAGTTTTAATCAGGATACTCTCAATTTTTGTTACATCATGGATTCCTCAATACATCTTGCTTCTTTTGCAATATCAAACTTTGTCTTTGCAATCTCCAACAATATTGCATTGGCTTCAAGTTGAGATTTAAGTTCATCTTTTTCTTTGTTCCTTATAGAGTCTCCTAAGTTATCATACCCATTCCAATTCCATGATTGGAGGGCCTTCTTTGTGTAATGCAATCTTTGACTTAGTTTAAACTTTGGACATCTAGTAACTTCAATGGCCCAAGCTTCATCCACATTGTTCTTAAAGCTAGGGAGGGTATCCACACATTGATGTATCTAAATGGGTATCTTACTTTCTTTTGTTCTTCATCCATTTAAACAACTTGGGAAAATTGATCACTAACATGTACGTATTATCACACTTAGTTGACAGATAGTATGGTCGTCCATACTCCTACAATTTTTGTTTCCCTATTGTTGATTGTTCTAGGGATGACTGCTCCTTTAGATGCCGCATTAGTCACCATAGTAGATATGTAAAAATCATCCATAGAACTATTATATGATGTCTATATTCATATTCTCTCTGAGACTATCCTTATTACATTGAAATCACTAGTTATGATCCACATATCAATAACATTTTGGATAGTCTGAATCAGGTTATTTTAGAGCTCAACTCTCCTATCATCATCATTGTCTGCATATACCGCAATGCATTCCAAATCTTTGTCTCCCATTTTCACACCTAGGTGTATGTATTGGAGAGATTTAGAGATGATATTCATACTATATAGAGGATTGTCCCAAAGGACTAGAATTGTAACCTGACTGTAGTGTAGGAAATTGTCAAGACAACTTGTGTTGGGACACATTCTCCTCACCCTTTTTGCAATTCCTTCTAAGGATTTTTACTTCTGTTAATTAGGCAATATCATCTTTTACCCTATTAATCTCTATCTGAACCATGTCATATTTATCCCATTGGGATAACTAGTAGACATTCCATACAATGACAATTGGGGCATCGACCATAAGGTTAGGTTTGTGTTTTACAACCCTACTTTTAAGTAATTGTGGTATTACTAGTCTCCTTGGGTATTATCAATAGGTTGGAATTAGTTTGTTTCAACTTCTCTGATTCCC
This sequence comes from Alisma plantago-aquatica, assembly GCA_963693085.1. Lineage (NCBI taxonomy): Eukaryota > Viridiplantae > Streptophyta > Magnoliopsida > Alismatales > Alismataceae > Alisma > Alisma plantago-aquatica. The sequence continues at coordinate 570,714,888 of OY856412.1, forward strand.
TCCATTGATGATGAGTCGTGTGTTCTTCTTTTTATCTAAGGAATTTTTATTTTCTTTAGTTTTTCAAACCCTATTTCTATATCCATCATATGCATGTTTTTGCTTCGTTGTGTCCCCACTGTCACCCTGGATTGTGACATTTCCTCAATCTAGTGGGGTGGTATCAGAGCTCACATGTGGCTCTAGGACAGAACTCACATGTGTTGTCTCCTTATATGCTTGTTTCCCCTAATCCTTGGATGGTTTACACAGTTCCTTGTTATGATCGAAGGTGACAAAGTGTGGATATACCTTTACGGTCCATTGTATTCCACCTTTATAGTGTACTTGTTCTAAGTTTTATTTCCTATAGGAATCTTGAGGTAGCCTCCATCAAGACATTCATCATACCATAGTCAATTCTTGCTTGATCCTTGGTTTGTCTAACTAGGCATTGAGGCTTACCAAGGAAGGAGGCAATGCGCTCAAAGATCCTCTTTCTCTACAACTCAAGAGGTAGATTTAGTAGTTTCATCCATATCAGGATTAAAAAGAGCTTTTCCTACTCTAATGACTCTTCCTTTTCCTACTTTTTTAGGTTTATTGCCTTCTCTTTGAAAAACCAAGGCCCCACTTCAATTACTATGAGGAGATTTGTCCCTTCCTAGAATTTAACGATGAAGATCCCACTAGATTTTCCTAGCACGTCGATCTTCCTCAGAAGATTCCACAAACATTGGAGGTGTTCCTAAAAAATAGGGATGTATGGTTTGAATCCTATGATATATACAACCAAGGTGTTATTCCACATCATCGCATTGGCGTCCACCTCTTCTGATAGAATAATTAGGATTCCATCTTCAATACATATATTTTCTTCCTTGCTTTTTAGTGTTGATGAGAAATGTGGTAATATCATGGATGGATTCCCAATATCATCAATGTATTGACTAATAGAGATTAACCTACTCCAAATATGTCATGTTTAGGAAGATTATTAGTTCCATATATGAAGGTCAAATAATCATTATAATCAATAGAGAAATAAATGAATTTCCAACATTGTCAAACTATTGGTTATATGGGAGATTGTTCCATAGGATAAATATTCCTATAGATATCCTAGTGACATGCACTCCATTTGAGGAGTTGAAACTAATTTGTTGGATTATATCATTGTTGTAGAGACTACTTATGAATGCATATTCATCTATTTTTATCACATATTTTAGATCATATCTTAAGGGCATACTATTGGTATTTCCCACTTTTAGGAATTAATTGCTTTAATTTATCTTTGTCTCCTGAATTAGAGTTTTAATTAGATTGTTTGTTTATTATAGGGAAATTAATTAATTGTATCCATTCACTACAAAGATAAAAAATTCTCAAAAATACTACAGGAATTAGAAGATCAAGGAGGCATCAAGTGCATGTCTCAACCACCTAAAATTCCAAATGGTCGAATTCTAACTCCAGTCGGACAAATCACAAGAAAGAATTGGTAAGATCTAGATTTGCCAATTGATCGACTATCCACCTAATTGACTAACTAAACATATAAAGCGGGGCTTTTGATTGCAGTTCAATTGGTTGATTGGATCCCTAATGCACTGGATATTATCCACATTTCACATACTATTTTGCCATATATTTCATGCATAATTGCTCATTTTGATATTACTTATACATTGTCTATCATCATTATCATATGACATATTATCAATTCAAATATTATCTATTCTCACTATATTATATTGATTCATCATATTTAATTGGTCTTATGTTCAATATTCCTTTATTTTAGGTAATCTGAGTAGTCTTGAGGCAGCTCAGTGATACCAACAGTTGTGTCAGTAGTACCGACATTTGGAGAAAACGAACAGACCTAAATCAAGGACTTTCAATGCTATTGACCCCTTGGTCAGTACTACTGACTTTTAGGACATACCCACATCAAAGCAGCTTGGTGCCACCCATGGCTAAGTTGATGGTACCGACCTTTACATGAAAAAATTCATCAGAGAGATTAGAGATGAAATTAGTGATATTGATGTCTTTGTCACTAGTACTGACACATACAAGGAGTTGCAAATTCAAGAGAGGACTCAGTGGCACCGACTTGATGTTATTGGTTACCACTTTGCGTGTTTAGGCGAGATTAAAGATTCAATCAATATGATGGTCACGACTTAATAATGGGCAGAGAAGACATCCTACTAAAGGTTTTAAGTACCTTCTTGACCTCCCTTAGTCTTTCAACATTCACCACTGAGAACAATAGGATGTCATCTGCAAAAATGAGCAAAAGTTTCACTTGCACTCCCATAACCTTGAATGGTTTAATAAGTTTCTTTTTCTCCACCTCAATGATAACGTGATTTAGCCCTTCCATCACCATTTTAAAAAGTAGGGGGAGATGGTCCCCTTGTCTCAACCCGTTGGAGGATCTAGACAAACCCTCAGGAGTACCATTGATCCATACAGAAAATGAACAAGTTTTCATACATTGCTTCATGAGCAGGATCCATGTTTGATTAAAACCAAGAGAGATTATAATGTTAGACAAAAAGGACCAGCTAACATTATCATAAGGCTTTCTTATATCGATTTTCATTATAGCCTTAACATTTTCTCTGCCTTTGATAAAGTCTATCAGGAATTCTATAGCATGGAGAGAATAGTCGGCCATGTTTCTATCCTTGATGAACGCATTATGTTCTTCAGATATGATGTACAATAGAATAGACTTTAGCCTCCTCACCAAAAACATGGCAATAACTTTATAAAGGACCATACAATAAGCTATATGTCGATAGTCTGACATTCCTCTAGATTCCTTAGATTTAGGTATCATCTTGTTGAACGCATGGTTTACAACTCTAACCATGTTGCCTCCATTAATGAACCAGGTCACTGCTTCACACAAATTGGCTTTGATGATCTGCCAAGCATTTTAGAAGAAATAGCTATTGAAGCCATCTAAACCTGGTGCCTTAGAGTGGTGTATGGAGAACACTGCCAATATGATTTCCTCCTTCGTGGGACCTTTGTGTAGCTCATCATTCATGGTAGGGGAGATACAATCTCTATGGAGATCCATCTCTCTACAATGAGGTATGTGGTTTTCATTATATAGGTCGGTAAAGAAATTTATTGCGTGTCAACTATGCCTTCACGGCTATCAACCACTTTGCCTTTCTCATCAACCAACTCATAAATAGTATCCCTCATCTCTTTTTTCTTAATGGCAACATGATAAATTCTAGTATTGTGGCCCCCATGATCTATCCAGTTCATTCTACTTCTGTGCCTTAGGTAACTTTCCTTCGCCCTTTAAAGATTTCTAACTCTCTCTTCATTCCCCTTCTCCTCCTTTATCATGTCAGGGTTCACTGGGTTCTCTCTGAGAAAAAGAGCACTCTTTTCATACTTAGCTCTAGATTCGTGTAATAGGTTGGTGATGTTAACCTTATCCTTCGAGCAGGTCTTGAGTTTTTCTTTGGTACTTTGTAGTTTCTTTAGAAATCTATAAAGGGGGTTCCCCTCAACCCGCACCTTCTAGCACTCCTCTATAACATCTTTATACCCTTCCCATTTACTCCAAAAGTTCAGGAATCTGAACGGTCTAGGTTTTTGTTGGTTGTTCATAAGAGTGACCATCATCCTAGAGTGGTTACTAAAGTGATGTGAACCCATCTTGATAACAATATTAGACATTATATCTAGCCAGAAATTGTTAACCAAACCCCTATCTAGTCGACTTGCTATTCTCTTATTCTGTCTATTAGACCAAGTTGTTAACCCACAAACAGTATTGAGTTCGTGGAGTTTCACAACATCCATGTAGTTATTGAAACTATTGATAATTCTATTAGGGACTCTCCTACCATTACACTTCTCTTGTGCATTTCTGATGTTGTTGAAGCCACCCAAAATAAGTCAAGGCACCTCCTTTTATTCCAAGCCTTCAAGAATAGGACAAAGCCTCGCTCTATCTGCTTCTATATTTTCACCATACAGAACCGACAACATGAATGAGAAGCCCCCCTATTGAAACAACTTTCCATCACAACTTGATCATCTGAAGTAATCAAGTCAATGTCCCAAAGCTTTGGATTCTACCCTATGACAATTCTACCTCCATCCACCTGATCTAGAATAGAGAAAGACTACCATTGAGTGGGAAAGATAGACCTCACTTGTTCAACAACCACTCTTCTAATTCTCATCTTGAAGCAGTAGATTATCTTAACTTCCATCTTACTCAGAATCTTCCTTAGCCCTTTCAGAGTCTTAGGTAAGGAAGCCCCTCGCACATTCCATGCAAGGAAAAACATTAGGTCTTAGTTTTGTGCCCTCCTCCTCCATCAGATTTGGGCTTGTTCTTACCTTTTACTATTGAACTTAGAGTGTGTCTTGGGCTTTGACTACTTCTTCCCTTTGAGTTGATCGGAATTTCCTCATCATCCAGTTAGTCAAGGATCGAGAAAGGGTTTCTAATTGTTTGTGTATCCACCGGGGGTGAGCCAGCAGATACCACCTCAGTTTCAACAATCACAACAGTCTCCCCACCTCCAACTGGTTCATCCCATATCTCCCCATCTTTCAGGATTATTGTCTCATGTGTCTTGTCCTCTTCATTGATCTTCTTAGCAACATTGGGAACCTTCTTTTCCTGTCTTTGTCCCTGTCTAGTAGGATCTCGACGCGGTGGCTTAGAACTATATCTTCTTTTCATCGATCTTCTTGTTTCAGGATCCACAATAGGAGGTGGAAGCATAGGAGAAGTGTTTCTTTCCCCCGGGCAGGCCCCTATACAATGGAAAAACTCCTTACACGTGTCACAACGATTAGGGAGAGCTTCATAACTAAAATTCACCTCCCATTCTCCCCCATTAGATAACTCCACCATTATCTCTGGTGGGGGTTCTTCTTCAGCAGAGACGTCCATACACACTTGGGCGCACCCCAGCACAAACCCATCTACTCACCAATCAATTGCATGAGGTTCACCAATCACGTGAGAAATAACATTGATCACCCTAAAAGACCATTGTTTGCCAACATCTGGCAGGGAAACCCATATCGACACTAAATCTTCAGAGTTGTCCTTCTTATGTCTGCATCTAGTGTCCATCATCTTACCAACACAAGTTGGTCATCGAAGAACCATGGTCCTTTGTGTAAGGCGGCTTTGATGTTGATTTCGTTGGAGAATCTGGCTAGGTTCAAACCATCAATGAGTGATAACACCTCAAGTTTGCCCATGGGTGGCCAAGTCTACAACATCCAACCTCTCAATTGGGGGATGTTTACCAATGTTCCCACCATCTGGACAATCAAAGAGAATTTGTGGTAATCATCCATCTCCCCCATGATGGGCTCTGTGAACCTCATCTATCTTCATTTGTTTGCTTCTCTAAAGAACAATTTCTTCGAGTCATCAGCAAAAATATCATAGATTTGCATTGGCGGACCTTCCATAGCTTTAGCCCAATCTCTGGCCATTGTAACATTAGCTCCTAGTTTGCTCCAAGACTCATTAGCTTTCACTTACTTTGTAGAATCGCTAACAGCCCTAGCCTAGTTCTCCGCTCTGGAGCCGCCAGTTCCTATGGCCGCCGAACCAACTCCTACCATGATCGCCCCTGACCTAGAGAGGGAGCGGAGTGAGAAATAATTTTTTTTAACCTTCTTCCTTATTTTCACCATAATATTTCACTTAAACTGAACATTGTATTTGACTTTAAAAAATGCCCTTTTGTTCACATGGATAGTATATAGGAAGAGGAGAACTTTCCCATTCTTGGCTTGCCTTTGGTGTAGTCATCATCTTCTTCATTCATGGAATAGCCATCACTTGAAGATGAGGATTGAGCTTGTGAGCTAGAGCTACAGCTTCAGCTTTGAGGGCATCTTCCTTCTTATTCTTAGAGACTCTTGTTTGCCTTCTTTATCTCTAGTTATGAGTCTCACCTCACAGGATTGGAGATTCTTATGAGATCTTAAATGGCTTAACCTTCCTATCCCAATAAATAGGAAGAATATGAAGGATCTTAGCCATACATATATATACTTAACAAATATTTCTAGAGCTTCTAGGCCATTGATGATGAATTTAAGTTTTGAATACATCTTAATTAGAATTTCTCTCCATCTTGGTCATCTAGAATATTTTAAGTTATTGAGTAACAATGTTGATTTTTAACTCTTTGACTTGATCTATCTATTCATAGGTGATGGAAAACTTCCTCCTGATAATTATTATTGTCTGAAAACTCAATCATGTTTAAGTATGCATCTAAAATTCCAAGAAACTATAGTAGACAATTACTAAGCATGCCTACTAAATTCAGTGATACCCATTGCCACAAAAAGAGAGATTATTACAAAAAGCATAGAACTAATACTAATCATCCAGATTACTAGAAAATAGGGTAATTTAAAAGTGATTTCACATATCCATAGAAGCATAAACATATTACATCTGAGTCTACAAGAAGCCACATGTATTACATATCTCATGCCAAAGATACACACATATCACTGCTCAAGGGCTACATGCCACCAACCTATCACATATGGTAACATGTTCACATATACAAGCCATATATGTAAAACCATGTCATATTGCCAAAAACCTTGTATCGATGTACAATGTCTACAAAACACCCCCAAGGACTTGAGAGTATAGGGATGACGCATAGGACTCTACTACAAAACACTAACAACATATCCAACCTTCAACAACTAATGTTCTTCTTGCTACTCAGCCTCAACCGCATGATCTATACCTCATCATGCATGACTGCCTAAAAGATGTAGAAACCCACGGGGTGAGACTAACATCCCAACGAGAGATATAACTCTTCTCTTGCAACTATCACAAGAACATTTATACTAAAGCAATAAAAAAATCATGATTAACAGGATGAGTAGATTCAACTAAACGATATGAGTAAAGCAATTAACATTGTTTAAGCAGTTTGGGAATCTACAACTGATAGTAGAACATCTTATAACTTTAGAAGGAATATGAAGAACATATATAATAGTTGTTTTCTCTTACAACATTATAATTCAAGAAATTAGTACAACAATCAAGGCAAAGGGGTCATCCAACGTGAATCGAATTTGACTATAAGCAAATATACCACACGGTTGTATTATATCTTTTATTTGCACTAAGGATTTGATTCGTACCACCCAAAATCGAATTGAACACTAAAAAGTCAAAATCAGTGCGATACAAGATCAATAGAAGAGTCAAATTCCATGATCTTACCACACACCTATCAGTCAGTAAGAGAGATATTGCAAAGACATAATAGTCAACTACCAACAATGACATATCGTCAATCTCAAAAGAAACACCTAGTCTGACCTTGGTACAAATCATTACACTAGAGAACAGCTCATGCATGGACGTTTAAAAGAGACAACATGTAGTTAAACTTTTGTCTTTCACAAATCACATCACCACGAGGCATGACCAAAATCATCCTCCAAACTTGTAATTGTGGACACAAGGATATATAATCAACTTGCACCCCCGCATATTAAAAATATGCACTCAGAGTTTCCCATAGGAATGACTTGATTCAAAACCCAACAAATTCTAATACTAGAATGGATCTGTGGCACATGGCTTCTACACGATTAGGGTTTCACTTGATTAGTTATGCCAATTAGGCATCTTTTAGTGCATCAATCAAGTTACAACGTACAAACCCTAAACAAGATCTCAAAGAAAAGTGTATGTTACAAGTCAAAAAGATATAAAATGTTTGAAGTATAAACTTGTCATATCATCACTTGATATCACTTCCATTCAAGGCCATCAACATTATCACGTTGCTAGGGGATAGAAATTCTTCATGTCATTACTAGAGGGTATCACCTCACACTAGGCATTGAGTCTCTGCCATGTCATAAGCACTAAATCACACCATCACTTATTTCATCATGCCTCATAAAGGCTCACAATCATTACCTTGTGTCAAATCAAACACACCATAACATTAACTAGAGATGTTATTAATTCCACCTACAAGGGTAGGGTTATACAAGTAGGAAATAGAAAACATAATCACAAGATATTCATTCAAGAAAGATCAACAAGTATAACATACACTTGAGAATTAGGGTTAGGGTCTATCATATAACCAATTAGGGTTTCCAATTCAGTTATCATCATATAACCATAGATACACCATCTCCCACTTTCTTGGATCATATTAGGGTTAGCATTCGTATTATAGTCATCCCATCAATCAACCTAATTAATTCAACACCTTATTATGACTGAAACACATCATAGTACATGTAACGAGCCACTAGGCCAACACCCTATAGCAATCACTTCACACACAACATGTGTTGTGACCATTTGAGTTAACCCACCAAATTAGCGACCACAACACATGGGTGTCAACCTCTGTTGCAACCCAACAAACTAAAACATGTTGCTACCAAGCAAAGCTCAAGGTTTAGTGAAAATTGGTGATTAGGGTTAGACATGTAGCTCCCGCAATGCATCACCCTGTGTACCCTAATCAACTCAAACTAAATCTTATGTTACAACCATAAGAAAACCAAGAGCTGCAACCAACCCACAACTAGTGTTAGGGTGTGTTGCTCATGCAACAACCCAACCAACAACATGTATTGGCCTCAAGCATCAAAGTGATATGTAGCATCCCAAAAGATCAAGCCATTCCAAACAACACATAATTTACTTCAAAATAGAACCATACCTCGATCAAAATAGATGCTAAGAAGCAAGAAAAGCAATCATTATCAAGTGGGAAAACTCCATGCAAAGAGGAGCATCAAAATCCTAACAAACAAAACCAAGGTGCACATGGGAAAAACCACGATAACAAGAGAAAAATCAAGCGTCTAAATCATATAACTAAAGATCAAAACCTTCAAAATCTTATGACAAATGAGACATATCATGGTGATATATCCAAAGATCATGGTGCATGTTGACGCAACAACTCCCCCATCACTTAGAAATTGGATGCATGAAATTAGGGTTTAAGAGAAAGAGATATTCATATAAGGATACTTAAAAATCATAAATCCTAGATCATAAGAACATCATCTATCATCTCAACATCACATTTTAGATATATAACAACAACATTCAAGCACGATAATGGTGCAATAATAGAAGAGGGGAAAGTTATATAACCCTCCTTATGAAGAACATCAAGCTCCAAAACCACGACCTCCAAGACAAAAGAAGATCTCCAAATTGGAACAACTCCATGGCCACTAGGTCACCTCAAGAAGAAGAAAACATATGAAGGTCAAAGGATAGATTAAGATGATAAAAACTCAAACCCTAGGCCAAACAAAGAAGGAATAAAAAAGAAGGGAGGAAGCTTAATCCTACTAGGTACTACCAAAGTCAAACTACAGTCTCCAAACTTTGTGATGAGAAGATCCTCAAGATAGACACAATGGTCAAACCATAGTCTCTAAAATTTTTGACGAGAAGATCCTCAAGATATCCATCATGGTCAAATCATAGTCTCACAAACAAGAGAGGAAGAAGGAAGGTAGGGTTTTAAAGGAAAATATGATCAACAATGTAGAACCACTTACCAAGAAGGAAGATCACCATGAATCACCACAAAGAAGATGATCAATCTTAATATCACCACATGCAAAGATGATCATCCACCAAGCTCCAAGATCAACACTCTCTAGCTCCACCAAGCTCCAAGGTCGGTGCAAGCAAGAGAGGGAGAAGAAAGAGCAAAAAGGATTTCTTTCATGTGGAGGAGAGAGATTATATACACATGGGTAGGAGGGAGGTAGAATATATGAGGTATCAAGATTTTAGGGTATCAAAAGGACACTTGTCCCACAAAGGATCGGTCATGGATGCATACATGCAAGAGAAACATTAAAACCAAAGTGTTGTAGTGACCACTTGATCCCAAAAATCAACATGGTCAAAGCACACATGCACACATGTAAGAGAAACATTACAACCATAAACCCCTACCAAGGATTTCGACCCCAAAATCCTACACAAAAAGAGATGGGTACTTTATATGCATATCTTCCTCAATCTCCCACGTGGCTTCCTCCACTCCATGGTGATGCCACAAAACCTTAACAAAAATGATATCCTTCTTCTTCTACTTCTTGATTCTTCTATCCAGGATCAACATAGGACCCTCCACATACCACATGTCCTCATCCAACTCAACCTCCACTGACTACAGAACCAACTCAATGTTAGGGTGACACTTCCTTGACATGGAAACATGGAACGATGGATGCTACCTATGCAACTCAGGTGGTAACTCTAACTTGTAGGATACCTTCCCAACACGTTCCACCACAAGGTAAGGTCCCATATACTTGGGAGCCAACTTACCCTTCTTCCCAAACCTTATCATGCCTTTCCAAGGAGAGACATTGAGATACACCTTGTCTCCCCCTTGGAACTCCAAAGGCCTATGACGGTTATCAACATAAGACTTCTTTCTATCTTGGGCTGCCTTCAACTATTATTGTATCAACTTAATATTTTCTATTGTCTGTTGTACAAGCTCAAGAACAAAAGCTGATATTCAGTGGTCATAGACCAACACAAAAGAGATATGTAGCATCTCCCATACAAAGTCTCATACGATGACATATCAAAACTACTCTAATAACTTCTATTATATGCTAACTCTATCAAACTGAGGTCCACATCCCAACTGCCAAAAAAATATAGAACACAAGCTATCAAAGATCTTCTAGGGTATCTATCATCCTCTTAGACTATCTGTCTTCCTGTGGGTGAAATGCTACATTGAACCTAAATTGCGTACCCATCGTTGTATGCAAACACTCCCAAAAGTGACTGGTATACTAAGGACATCTATCAGGCACAATGGTAGTTGGGATACCATGCAAACAATCATCAACATATATCTGACCAAGCTTCTCTATTGTATACATTGTCCTCACAAGACGGAAATGCACTGACTTTGTCAACCTATCAATGATTACCCAAATGGAATCATGACCTTTGGCTGTCCTAAGAAGTACAACCACCAAGTCCATCGTGATATGATCCCATTTCCACTGTGGTATTGTTAACAATTGCAAAGTTCCTACAGGTTTCTGATGATCTACCTTGACATGTTGATGAACCATGCATTTCACCATGAACTCAGCCATGTCATGCTTCAAACTAGACCACCAATACAAATCTTTCCGATTGTAGCACATCTTGGTGATACCTGGATACATAACATACATCAAAGAGTGAGCCTCTTGCAGCACTGACTTCCTCTGACTATCAACATCTGGTACCACTGCTCTACTTTGGTAACACACTGTCCCGTCATCTGACTTGTGGAAGCCATCATGCTTCTCGCTGCCAAACTCTGATCAGGTTTTCTGAATCACAGTATCATCATAATGTGCATCTTGAATCTACTGCCTCAACATAGGCTTCACCTCCAACTTTAACAATGACACCTCCAACTTTACATTCAACTATCACAAGGAGACCAACACGTCTATCTTATGACACACCAAAGAGCATAACTATGTCTTACCCACGGATGACGACGAAGAAGACTTTCTGCTCAAAGAATCTACCACCACTTTTGCCTTCCCAAGATGGTAGTCTCTGGTGCAATCATAGTCCTTGATCAACTCCATTCAAGGTTTTTTCCGCATGATCAACTCCTACTACAAAAAGATGTAATTTAGGTTCTTGTGGTCAGTGAAGATCTAACACTTCTCACCATAAAGGTAGTATCTTCATATCTTCAAAGCATGGATCACCTCTGGAAGCTCTAGATCATGTGTCAGGTAACTCTCCTTGTGTTTCTTAAACCATCACAAAGCGAAAGAAATCACATTATTGTCTTGCATCAGCACCCAACCCAAACCATTTGTCAATGCATCATAGATGACTATATAACCCTTCCTTTGCATTAGAAGAACCAACACTGGTGCACTGGTTAGATTCTCCTTCAAAAGTTGAAATGAATGTTGGCACTTGTCATCCCAGATTAACAACACACTTTTCCTTGTCAGCTTTGTTAGGAGTAACACCACTGCACTGAAGTTCTTGATGAACCTCATCTAGTAGCCTACTAACCCAAGGAAACTAAAAACTTTTATTGGTGTCTTTGACTGCTCCTATTCTAACATAGACTGAATGTTCTTAGGATCTACATGCATACGTTCAATAGATATCACGTGTCCTAGAAAAGAAACTTCCTTTAGTCAGAACTCACACTTACTAAACTTAGCTTATAGCTTGTTCTGTTTCAACAAGGTAAACACATATCGTAGATGTTGCTCATGTTGTTGGCTATCTTGGGAGTAGATTAGGATGTCGTCAATGAACACCACCATGAACTGGTCAAGCTAAGGTAAGAACACCTTGTTCATCAGGACCATGAATGTTTTTGGTGCATTAGTTAACCCAATCGACATAACTACAAACTCATAGTGACCATACTGCATTCTAAAAGTTGACTTGGGTATGTCATCTGCCTTGATCCACAAATGATGGTATCTTGACCTCATATCTATCTTTGAGAACACTAAATCACCCCTCAACTGATCAAACATGTCATCTATCTACGACAATGGATACTTATTCTTGATCGTCACCTTGTTCAACTACGGATAATTGATGCAAAACCTCATTGATTCATCTTTCTTCTTCACAAACAACACGGGAGGACCCCAGGGGGAAGTGCTTGGTCTGATAAAACCCTTCTCAAGGAATTCCTACAACTGCTTCTTTAGTTCTTGCATCTCAACTGGTGCCATCTTGTACGGTGTTTGTGCTATCAGTTGTGTACCAGGTACTATATTGATCTCAAAATCAATATCTCTAGGAGGGGCAACACATGGAAACTCATCGGGAAACACATCCTCAAACTCACATACAACTAGAACTTCCTGAATACTAGGACTCCTCACTTAGGTATCTATCACATGTGCTAAAAATGCTCCACAGCCCTGTCTCATCAGCCTCTTCATTGTCATAGCTAACACCAAACACGTCGGAAGAGTCTTACTATCACCTTGGAAGAACCACACCATTGCCATCAACAAATGTCACCACCTTAGAACTACAATCCAACACCATCTGATACTTGTCTAAGGTATCCATTCCAAGGATCACATTGAATCCATGCATGCCAAGTGGTATAAGATCCACTTGAATGCTTCATCTTGAGAAAGAAAGAACACAAGAGGGACACGCCTCTTGCAACTCGGAGGAACTAAACCAAAGGTGTTTAAACAAAGACTATCAAATATATGACCAATAAGAAAAGACAAACTAGCTATCACTTCTCTAGTGTTAAAAGAGTGCATCGCACCCGGGTCAACCAAAACATATATAAATAGGAAGAATATAAGTTAGAATGAAATAACTCCATTTGACTTGTCACGGCCCTCAGATTGACCACTCCTTCTGACTAACTCACAACATAGAATTGACTGGGTCAACCAAAACATATATAAATAGGAAGAAGATAAATTAGAATGAAATAACTCCATATGACCTATCACGACCCTCGGGTTGGCCACTCCTTCTGACTGACTCACAACATAGAATCAAGTCATTGTCTATTATTGCCCCCAACCTCCACTAGCCTATCTAGAAGAACTAGTCTGTGATGCCTATCCACATTGTTGGCCTCCACCACTGTTGAATTGTCACTATTGCAACCCTTACTGACTCTATCTCAGCTATTGCATCACCTCTTCATTCTTCATTGGGAAATACAACCTTGTATGCCCAGTCTGTCCAAACTTGAAGTTGGTCTTTCTTTCATACTGTGGACTAGACAACCATGTCACTAACACTGATGCATCACTATGAGCTCCTATAGGAAGAAAGGTACGACCTCTACCCTTGCTTGGAAAACACAGTGATTATACAACCAACCTATGTTGTGACTAAGGTGATGGGAACCTAGGCTTCTTGAAGCCTCTAGATGATTGTCCTTGATAATATGCATGTCTCTTCTTGGCATTCACCTCACATTTTTCCACAACTGATTGCTCTATCCGCATCACAAACTACACAAATATGGAAAAACGTTGTCTATTCTCTAGATCCAACACTAGCACCATCAACTCGGAGCTCAGACCCTTCTCAAAATGTTTGATTGTTTCCTTATCTATAGCAACCATGTGCAAGTAGAACCTTAAAAGCTCCATGAAATTCACCTCATACTTGTTGATCATCATAGATCCTTGTTAGATCTTCTCAAATTGGGTGATCTTCTCATCTAGATAGGTCTCCATGAAGTATCAGCTCACAAACTCTCACTGAAAATCTTCCTAACTGATTAGAAAACCACCTTTTATCCTCCTCGATGGCCCACCAATGCACAACACTCCCCTTAAATAGGTACACTGTGTGCTTTATCTTATCCTCTTTGGGGATATTGAGGATCTTGAAGGCCTTTTCCAACTCGCTCAACCACATGTCAGCATCATCTGGGTCCCAACGTACCCACATACTCCAATGCTCCAACTAATCACAACACCAGGCCTTTTCTCCTCCCCGATGGCCCACCAATAGACAACACTCCCCTTAAATAGGTACACTATGTGCTTTACCTTATCCTCTTTAGGGATATTGAGGATCTTGAAGGCCTTTTCCAACTCACTCAACCACATGTCAACATCATCTGGGTCCCAACATACCCACATACTCCAATAATCCAACATGTCAAAGCCTCTCAAAGGTCTTCCCAGAACACTAGGATTCTACATTGGCGACACCTACCCTTGTTTGGGGTATGGGTATCCTATCTGCCTTATGTGTATTGTGGTAATGAACTGTCAAAACAAGGACCAAAAATTGAAATTTTCCATGATCGTAGGTTCAAACTAAGGCAACTCATACACTCCATCATATCTAGCCTTCCTCCGCACACTGGCTCCTGGTGCATCCATACTACTTTCAACATGCTCTTCATGTTCTCAAAACATATCTTTCTTCTCTTCTTCTTCTTCTGCATAAGCATAAGTTACCATTAAATATGTTGGAGGACACTAGAACATACACAAACCCTACTCCTATGTCCCTACAGACTCAACAAACCTAGGACTCTGATACCAACCTTTTTCATGTGATGCCCATCGCCACACCAACTGAGATTACTCAAAATAAAGAGTAGAACTAATACTAATCATCCAGATTACTAGAAAATATGGTAACCTAAAACTGATTTCACATATCCACAAAAAAAAGAAACATATTACATCTGAGTCAACAAGAAGACACATGTATTACATATCTCATGTCAAAGATATACACATACCACTATTCAAGGGCTACATGCCACCAACCTGTCACAAATGGTAACATGTTCACATATACAATCCATATTTGTACAACCATGGCATGTTGCCAAAAACCTTGTATCAATGAACAACGTCTACACACCCCCAAGAACCTGAGATCACATATATGACACATAGGACTCTATTACAAAACACTAGCAGCATATCCAACATTCAACAATTACTGTTCTACTTGCTTCTCAACCTCAATCGCATGATCTCTACCTCATCGTGCATGACCACCTAAAAGATGTGGAAACCCATAAGGTGATACTAACTTCCCAGCGAGAGATATAACTCTTTGTCAGCAACTTTTATAAGCACATGTATACTAAAGTAGGAAAGATAATATTGTTAACAGGATGAGAAGATTCAAGTAAATGATATGAGTAAAGAAATTAACATTGTTTAAGCAATTTGGGCATGTAAAAATGAGCAGTAGAACATCATATAACTTTAGAAGGAATATGAAGAACATGTATAATAGTTGATTTCTCTTACCACATTATAATTCAAGAAATCAGTACAAGAATCAAGGCAAAGAGGTCATCCAATGTGAATCATATTTAACCCTAAACAAATATACTACACAGTTGTATTACATTTTTTATTTGCCCTGAGGATTTGAGTTGTACCACCCCAAATCCAATTGACCACTATAAAGACAAGACTAGTGCCATATAAGATTAATGGATGAGTTGGATTCCATGACCTCACCACACACCTTCTGATCCATATGAGAGACACCATAGAGACATAACAATCAAATGCCAATAGGGACATATAGTCAAGATGAAAAGAAACACCTAGTCCAACCTTGGTACAAGTCACAACACTAGAGAACAGCTCACGCATGTTCATTCAAAAGAGGCAACCTGTAGTTAAACTAATGCCTTTCACAAATCACATCACCATGAAACATGACTATAGTCATCCTCCAAACTGTAATTGTGGACACAACGAGATATCATCAAATTGCACCCCCACATATTAAAAAATATGCGCTTCGAGTTTCCCATAGGAATGACTCGTTTCACCACCCAAAAAGTTCTGACATTGGAATGGATATATGGGATAGGGCACGTCAGGGTTTCACTTGATTAGTTATGTCAAATAAGTTTCTTTTAGTGCATCAATCAAGTTACAACATACAAACCATAAAAAAGCTCTACAAATATAAGGGTTTGTTACAAATCCAAAAGATATAAAAAATATGAAGAATAAACGTGTCATATCATCACTTGATATCACTTCCATTCAAGTCCATTAACATTATCACATAACTGGGGGATAGAAATCCCTCATCTCATTACTAGAGGATATCACCTCACACTAGACATTGAGCCTCTACTAGGTCATAATACCCAAATCACATCATCAGTTGTTTCATTATGCCACATAAAGGCTCACAATCATTACCCCATTTCATATCAATTACACCATAACATTCACTAGCAATGTTATTCATTACACCTGCAAGGTTTGGGTTATACAATAAGGAGAGAGGAAACATAATCACAAGTTATTCATTCAAGCAAGCTCAACAAGTACACCATACACCTGAGAATTAGGGTTAGGGTTTCTCATATAACTGATTAAGGTTTCCAATTCAATTATCATCATATATATAACCCTAGATATGTCGTCTCCCACTTTCTTGGAGTATATTAGGGTTAGTATTTGTATCATAGTCATCCCATCAACCAGCCCAATTAAGTCAACACCTTATTGCAACTGAAACACATCATAGCACATGTAGCGACCCACTAGGCCAACACCTTATAGCGACCACTTCACACACACCATGTGTTGCGACCATTAGAGTTAACCCACCAAGGGTAGCGACCGTAGCACATGGGTGCCAACCTCTGTTGTGACCGAAACAAAACAGGCAGCGACCCATCAAACCGATACATATGTATCAACCATAAGAGATTGTTTTAACCAGGCAAATCTCAAGGTGAAGCGAACATGCATGATTAGGGTAAGCAGAGTAGCGCCCAAAATACATCACCCCATGTTCCCTAATCAACTCAAACCAAATCTTATGTTATGACCATAAGAAAACCAAGAGCTTCAGCCAACCCACAGCTGGGTTAGGGTGTGTTGCACCTGCAACAACCCAACCAACAACATGTATCAGTGTCAAGAACCAAAGTGATATGTAGCATCCCAAAAGATCAAGCCATTCCTAATAGTATATAATTGACTTCAAAATAGAACCATACCTCAAGAAAAATAAATGTTAAGCATCAAGAAAACTGATCATCATCAAATGTGAAAACTACATGCAAAGAGGAGCATCAAAATCCTAACAAACCTGACCAAGGTGCACATGGGAAAAACCATGATAACAAGAGAAAAACCAAGCATCCAACTTATATAAATAATGATCAAAACCATCAAAATATTTTGAAAATCAAGACATAGTGTGGTGATAGATCCAAAGATCATGGTGCATGTTGAAACAACAACTCCCCTATCACTTAGAAATCTGGTGCATGAAATTAGGATTTAAGAGAAAGAGAAATCAATATAAGGATACTTCATGATCATAAATTCTAGATCATAAGAACATCATATAGAATCTCAACATCACATTTTAGATATATAATAGCAACATGCAAACAATATAATGGTGTAAAATTGAAGAGGGGAAAGTTATATAACCCGCCTTATGAAGAAGATCAAGCTCCAAATCCATGACCTCCTAGAGAGAAGAAGATCTCCAACTTGGAACAACATCACAGCCACAAGGTCACCTCAAGAAGAAGAAAACATACTTAGGTCAAAGGATAGCTTAAGGTGAAGAAAACACACCTACACCGACCAAAGAAGGAAAAAATAAGAAGGGAGGAAGCTTCATCCTACTAGGTACTACCATGATCAAACCATAGTCTCTGACCTTTATGAGGAGAAAATCTTCAAAATAGCCACCATGGTCGAACCATAGTCTCACGTCTAAGAGAGGGTGAAGGAAGGTAGGTTTTTAAAAGAAATTGTGATTAAAGGTTTAGAACCACTTACCAACAAGGAAGATCACCAAGAATAACCAAAAAGAAGATGATCAAGCTCAAGATTACCACATGCAAAGATGATTAACCACCAAGCACTAAGATCAACACTCTCTAGCTCCACCAAGCTCCAAGGTCAGTCCAAGCAAGAGAGATGGAGAAGAGAGGGATAAAAGGATTTCTTTCATGTAAAGGAGCGAGATTATATACACATTAGTAGGAGGGAGGTAAAAGATATGGTGTCAAGGTGTTAGGGTATCAAAAGGATACTTGTCCAACAAAGGATCGATCATGCATGCACACATGCAAGAGAAACATTAAAACTAAAGTGGTGTAGTGACCACTTGATCCCCAAACTCAACATAGTCACAACACACATGATGTAGCGATCGCAACACACCTCAAAGCCCTTGTATCGACCGCAACAAAAGGCAACTAATGTAGCCTAATTTTAGGGCTCCATCTTGTGCCTTTTTGTACTTTTATCACATCTAAACAAAGTAGATTGCAAGTTAATTTCCCCAATATGTGTTTTACTATCAAATGCACTTATGGATGTTCTTTGCATTTTTTTCAGGTACTTGGACCATACTTTGGATGGACGAGATAGTAGGAAGGAGTCCTAGGGTTCCTCCACTCATGGAGGGGTCCAAAGAAGGCCCCAAGAGATCCCACAACCTACCCCAATGGACAAGATTTGACATCAAGCAAAGAAGTCTTTTGATAATGAAGTTTGAAGCTATTTTAGCACTTGAAGATCCTAGTAAGACCATGGTGCCAAGGAACAGCCGTGCTGGTAATTGCACAAAGTTACAGGTTGAATTGAGAAATCTTGAAGTTTCAACAACTCATCCACCACGACCATGCTACCCAGCACAGCCATGCCACAAAGCCCCCAAAATGGCCATGCTACGCAGCACAGTTGTGCTAGCTAAGGAATAGAACAGGCGTGCTATGGGGAACGACCTCCTCACAAGTCCCCCACCACAACTGTGTTGCCCAGCACAGTTGTGCTACCAGCCTTCATTTCACCCATCCAACCTAGGATTTCACACTTCACCAGAACAGCTATTCTCCTCCACCACATTCATTCTCACCTCCACCCACCACAGTCGTTCTTCCCAGCATGTCCATTCTGCCACCTAAAACCTAACCCTTTTTACACTAATTTTCCCACAATAACCCTACTTACCCTAGTGCTTCCACCACCACCTATATATACATGGGTGGTGGCCACATCACTAGGTTAGCTCCTCCTATAGTTTCTCCTAGGCTCCATCACTCCTACTTGATCATTTAGTGCATTTCGTTTTCATTTGTGCTCTCCATCCACCATTTCCACCTCCATTTTAGCTTGGAGACCTAGTTTTCTAGGTTTTCATCCATAAACCCCCATATCTTCATGCTCATCTACACCCTTGGAGGAGAGAGGACGTCCCTAGCAGCAAGGAGGTGAAGTAGAAGGCTACTTCCCCGAGCTCCATGGTGTTTCTTTCCCTTCTTCTCATCTCTTTTACTATTTCTTTGATTATGTGTAGCTAAGCCCCAAGTGGTGGGTTGTTTGGGGATAAAATGTGATTTTGATACCATTTTGGGCGAATTTTGGCTTGTAATGAACTCTTTTTTATCTATGATGATTTCTCCATGCTCTTGTCTCTTATCCCATTGCCATGCTGGTAATTTGTGCTTTTTGTTATGAATTGCTTGTTTGATAGTGCTTGATGATACCATGTTTCTAGGGGAATTGGGATGCATGTGGCAATCTTAGGTGTGACTCCTAGGTCCCAATAAAGGATATCTAGCTAGTCCCCATTGTTCCTACATGCCTATCTCCTCTCCTACTACTTGGTATGAGACCTAAGTTACTAGTATAAGTGGGATTGATGTGATTACCTAGGGTCTTCTAAAGGCTAGAATGGATAGTGGCATGAGGTCAAATATCCTCATATCTACTCCAATCTCTACCCTCAACCCTCAATTACTCAATACCACTTATCCTAGAAACCTAGATTTGGCTAATCCTATTAGAATTACACTTAACCCTAGTCTTCTACTAGTAGTATATGGTACATTCTAATATCATTAGTCTTATTGTTTGGTTTGGTAATCTAGATGTAAAATGAGAACCATGCTTGTCTAATAACCTCCCCCAACTAATATCAAAGTTACATCCCCAAATGACCCACCTACCCTAATCATCTTTCTTAAAACCCATCTTGCTTTTCTTGTTAGTTCATGCTAGTCTAGTTTAGTTGCTTTTGCTTAACCTAGTTAATTGCTTAGTTCTGCTCTTTAGTGTTAACTTAGGTTCTTGTTCTTTCTAGTGGTTAACTTAGCTTCTACATTGCTTCTCGCTTGTCTAGTATAGTGTATCTTACTCTTGCCCTTGTTTAGATAGTTTGTTAACCTAGTTTTCTAATTTTTCTTTTTCAGGATAACTTAGTTTTAATTCTGCCTTTCTTGCTTATTCATTT
This sequence comes from Alisma plantago-aquatica, assembly GCA_963693085.1. Classification (NCBI taxonomy): domain Eukaryota; kingdom Viridiplantae; phylum Streptophyta; class Magnoliopsida; order Alismatales; family Alismataceae; genus Alisma; species Alisma plantago-aquatica. Next base: position 570,735,706 of record OY856412.1, read on the forward strand.
AATGTAATAAAAAAAACCCTTTTAAAACCCTTAAATACTTATCTCCACACTAGGAACATATCAAACACTAGCCTAGCTCTAGTGCCCCCTCTATCCCTGAGGACCGACCCCTATTCTTGCCAATCACCTATACTACAATAGTACCATGTGCGCTTGCGGGCGACCTATTTGGTTTTGTGATCAACTTTGTTAGGGCCAATACAAATTTTCAAAGTATCCCACACGTATGTTCAAGTCCCGTGGAGTGCATCTAGCCACCTTAGTTGGCAAGTGTGTATGCCTCTGGCCGGATGCACTAAGCTTTCTGGCATCGTTTCCTGGGATAGAGGTGCTCGACCTAGCTGGTTAGTGTAGCTTAGCTTTTCCTATTGCCCTTATCATTGCTATTCTTTATTCTTTGTGTTACTTTTTTTCTCAATTTTCTAACTTGTCTTCTTTTGTTTGATTGTTCCTTGTGCATGTGACAAGCAACCCTTTGGAGTAAATATGGTAGACCAAGATGCGCAAGCCCCTTCAATCCCTCAACCTCCCTACATGATGATGATGTTGGAAGACATGGTATAACTCATGCAGATTCATGTGGGAGGTTCTTCTAATCACTCTTCCGACTCCATGGAGGCTGTTTATGAAGATGTGAAAGTTTTAAAATCCTATAACATTCAGACCAACCAAAGCCCCATGTCAAGCTCTTACACTTCAAAATGGAGAAATGGTCCCAACTTCTCATGGGAATCACAAGGAGACCGCGGGCCAAGAGACAACTCCATGTTTGAAGAAGAAGTTCTTGCAAGGTGAGAAGCCTAAATGAAGTGAAGAGAGGGGTGTCCTTTCAAGGAAAAACCATTGATCGGCTTGAGCAAAGGCTGGATGATATTTCCCTTTCACTTGCCCTTTGTGAGGAGGGAAGACCCCTTTCCCAAACCATAGCCAACCCAAACAATGTAAATAGTTCTATGCCCCCCTCAAGTTATCTATGATCCACAACTTCCTCAACCTTCATACAACTTCCAACACACCTCACAGCCACCACCACAACATCAATTACAAGAACCACCCCCATACCACCCACCTCCACAAGAACCACCCTACATCCTTCACAATTCTAATCCACCACTAGCACCAACACCACCACAACCATCACTTGCTCCCCCTCCTCCACATGAGCAAGTGGATACGATTTCAATCTTGAGGTGTGATAAGGTTATAGAGGAGCTCAACAATGGAGGGAAGCAATTAGACAAAGATCATGATGAAGAACCCCTACCACAAAGTCCTTGTGAGAGGGCTAAGTGCACTAAAAATTCTACAGTCCTGCCAGATTTTGAGAAGATAATATCTTGTGTCCCATCTTCCTTTGAGATCACACCACCATGTTCTCCCATTGCTGATCCAAGACATCCCAATGTGATATTTTTAGGATTGGAAATAACCAACATGATGGAAACCCCTCTCTTTGATGCTGATGAAGACCCATTCCTCAAGGGAAGGCAAGACTATGGCATGAAACGTTTGAAGGTCTAAAGATTGACTAAGGCATACACCTAATTACTTGCCATCATCAAGCAAAGCCCAACTTATGTAATTAAGGGTCAATATGGGTGTTTTCACCTTCAAGAAGAAGATGAGAGGGAAGATGCCCAAGGAGGTCATCTTAAATGAGCTAAAAAGTTTTGTTGATGTGGATTCTTACATTGAGGCCTATGATGATGACCCTGGAGGAGAGAAAAATGAAGAAAGACACTTAAGAAACTCACATAACCCTTGGGAGGAAGAACAAACAATGAAGGCATTTGAGAGGATTGTGTATATGAGGAAGAAAATATTTTTCTTTTGAACAATGGTTGATCAACACTTAGTGAAGATAGCAACAAGCTCGACTGAAGGCTATAAATTTAGTGCTAGTGGGAGCCAACCCACGTTGATTGAGATTCTCGAACCTTATTTTATCATACTTTCTTTTTGTTTTCAAGAAACACACACACATTATACTTGATAGTTTTTCTATTTGTGAATCATGTTGGCATAGGAACAAGGAAGAAAAGATGATGCTAAAGGGTTTAGCCAAGGCAGATGTCAAAGTGGAAGAGAAGATTGCAAATCAATAGAGGATATATAGAAAGAAGGCCAGAACCGCCGTGTTGTTCAGACGCCCATGGTGGTCCTGTCCTGCTCACCTAGTTGACCATTCCAGCTCTTGGTGGTTGTCTTCCGCGACCCCACACCTCTTACCCTACTATTCTAAACTTCTATTTCATGTTGAGGACAACATGATTTAAAAGTTTGGGGTGGTAGGGAGGTAAGCCCTTCTTTCACCGCATTTTTCTCCATGTGCCTTGTGTTAAATTTTTGCAAGATGATCAAACAGTTTGACTAAAATTCATAATTTTTTATCCTGACCTTGTGTGCGTGTTTGCATCTTTGCATAGCGTGTAGTGGCTTTCTTTCATTTTTGCCTAATTTTTCAAAAAAATTGCTCTTTTTGCAATTCCATATCATGCATTGCATTCTCATGTAGTTTTTGGTAATTTCTTGTGCATTTTATCTAGGTTTTTTCTGCATTATGTTTTAAATTTCCCTAAAGTAGGTTTAGATGTGATTTAATGCAAATTGGCACCATTTTGGCCAATTTTTCCCAAACTTGAATGTTCTTGCCTTAAAAGTATGTTTTGACTTAATCTCCACAGTTTGAAATGAAACGTTTTTAATCTTTTGACAAATGTATGTTACTTTCTTAGATCTTATTGCTATATGGTCTTGTTTGTTGACTTTTTACATGTGCACCACCTCTCTTAAGTTTGTGAATGTTTTGGTTGAATCATGAATTGAGCAAGCTACAAGCGCTTAAAGCCTATGGAATCACTTGGTAGAAATGTGAATGTTATGTTGTTCTATCATGTGGTGTGATATTATTTGGTGAAGTGTTGGATTAGCTTTCATGCAGGAAATCTTATGTTGGAAACTACACTAATGACCCCTCTTTGATCCGACTATTCTTTCACCACCTTCATACCTCTCCACCTCATGAAAAGATTCCGAAGTGCACATAATAGTCGTCGCCACCCCCAAAAGTTTGGGGTGGCCACATCTCAACCTCCCCGCTTCACTCTATCCACCATATGCCCTATCTACACCAAGGGCAAAGAAAAAGAAAAGAAAAATAAAATAAAAGGATGCTTTTGTTTAAGAGCATTCAAATAAATAAAAGATGAGTGTGTAAAAGCACTCCAAAATCTTACCACAATCCTTTCTTCCTTTTTCATACCCATTGAGATAGGAAGCATCAAATCTAGCTCACTTTACCCTTTTCTATAGCCAAGTGGGTCATCTAGTGTGGTTTGAAGCATAAGAGTGAATGCATGAAAGTGAAAAAACACTCCTAGTCATCTTTGATTAACACCAACATGAAACAGTTTACTCAGAATGACATGAAGGACATATGGACAACTTGTGTTTCTATGCTTTATATTTGAAGTTTGTATGCTCAGTGCTTAGTTCATGAATGGTTTGTGAAAGAGGAGGGGAGAGAGGTGAAGCACATGCACTTAATCACTCCCAAGACCATTTACTTAATAATTATCTATTTCTATGCATTTGTCATTTGTTTTTGTTGAAAAGAACCTGAAAAGAGATATTGAGTTGGAGCATACTTGAGGACAAGTATGTTTTAAGTTTGGGGTGGTGATGTAGCCCTATTTTAGGACGTTCTTTGCAAGTATGGTCCAAGTACCTAAAACTAATGCCAAGATTCGACATCAAGGAAAGAAGTCCTTTCATAATGAAGTTTGAAGCTATTTTAGCACTTGAAGACCCCAACATAGACGTGTTGCCAAGGAACGGTTGTGCTGGTAATTGAACAAAGTTATTGGTTGAATTGACAAATCTTGAAGTTTTAGCAACTCAACCACCACGACCATGCTACCCAACACAACCATGCCAGAAATCCTCCAAAATGGCCGTACTACCTAGCACGACTGTGCTAGGTGAGGAATAGAATGGATGTGCTCTAGGGAATGACCTCCTCACAACTCCCCCACCACAGTCGTGTTGCCCAGCACGGCCGTGCTACTAGCCTTCATTTCATCCATCCAACATGTGATTGTACACTTCACCAGAATGGTCGTTCTCCGCCACCACAACCATTATCACCTCCACCCATCACGACCATTCTGCCACCTAAAACCTAACCCTTTTTACACTAATTTCCCACAATACCCCTACTTACCCTAGTGCTCTCACCACCACCTATATATACATGGGCGGCAGCCACAACACTAGATTAGCTCCTCCTACATCTGCTCCTACCCTCCATCACTCCTCCTTGAGCATTTAGTGCATTTCCTTTGCATTTATGCTCTCCATCCACCATTTCCACCTCCATTTCACCTTGGAGACCTAGTCTTCTAGGTTTTCATCCATAACCCACCATATCTTCATGCTCACCCGCACCCTTGGAGGAGAGAGGACGTCCCCAACAACAAGGAGGAGAAGAATAAGGCTACTTACCCAAGCTCCATGGCATTTCTTCCCCTTCTTCTCATCTCTTTTACTATTTCTTTGACTATGTGTAGCTAAGCCCCTAGTGGTGGGCTGTTTAGGGATAAAATGTGACTTTGATATGATGTTGGGGGAATTTTTTCTTGTAATGAACTCTTTTTTATCTATGATGATTGCTCCGTACGTTTGTCTCTTATCCCATTGCCATGCTGGTAATTTTTGCTTTTTGCTATGAATTGCTTGTTTGATAGTGCTTGATGATACCATGTTTCAAGGGAATTGGTATGCATGTGGAAATCTTAGGTGTGTCTCTTAGGTCCCAATAGGGGATCCCTAGCTTGTCCCCTTTGTTCCTACATGCATATCTCCTCTCCTACTACTTGGTATGAGACCTAAGTTACTAGTATAAGTGGGATTGATGTGATTGCCTAGGGTCTTCTAAAGGCTAGAATGGCTAGTGGCATGAGGTCAAATATCCTCATCTCTACTCCCATATCTACCCTCAACCCTCAATTTCTCAATACCACTTATCCTAGAAACCTAGATTTGGCTAATCCTATTAGAATTACACCTAACCCTAGTCTTATACTAGTAGTATAGGGTACATTCTAATAGCATTAGTCTTATTGTTTGGTTTGGTATCTAGATGTAAAATGAGAACCATGCTTATCTAATAACCTCCCCCAACTAATATCAAAGTTACATCCCCAAACGGCCCACATACCCTAATCATCTTACTTAAAACCCATCTTGCTATGCTTGCTTGTTCATGCTAGTCTAGTTTAGTTTCTTTTGCTTAACCTAGTTAATTGCTTAGTTTTTCTCTTTAGTGTTAACTTAGGTTCTTGCTCTTTCTAGTGGTTAACTTAGCTTCTACATTACTTCTCACTTGTCTAGTATAGTGTAGCTTACTCTTGCCCTTGCTTACCTAGTTTTTTAACCTACTTTGTTAATTTTTCTTATACAAGATAACTTAGGTTTCATTCCACCTTTCTAGCTTGTTAATTTAGAGTAATCAACAAACAAACCCTTTTAAAACCCTTAAACCCTGATCTCCACACTAGGAACATAGCAAACTCTAGCCTAGATCCAGTGCCCCCTCTATCCCTAAGGATCGACCCCTATTCTTGCCAATCACCTATACTACAACAGTACCCCGTGCGCTTGCGGGTGACCTGTTTGGTTTTGTGATGGACTTGGTTAGGGCCAGTACAAATTTCAAAAGCATCCTACACGTGTGTTCGAGTCCCGTGGAGTGCATCTAGCCACCTTAGTTTGCTAGTGTGTATGCCTCTGGCCAGATGGACCAACAACCAAGAGTGTTGTGGTCACAATACATCTCAAGGAAAAACCCTAACGACCAAAACCAAAGATCAAAGAAAATCCATCAAAGCATGGTGTATCAATTGAAGCACTCTCAAGACTCAACATCAAGGTCACCATACTGGTCACTACTCTCAAGAAACAAAAAAGGTCGACATCGCCATCCATGCAACTCATGCAAAACCCTAATATCACCTCAAGATGCCACCTCATCAACCAAGGCCCAAGCAAGGCACACCAAGGCATCATTATCTCTTTCATGATGTCAAGGAAGAACAAAGTACACAACCTACATGTGATAAATTTCAATATAAACCCGCATCATGGTTAAATTGCAACTTAGTCCAAATAAAGCATAACTAGCTCAAACATCAACCAAATAGGACCAAACTGAAAATATAAACTTGTCACATGTTATTAAGGCATATGAAGAGATTAGATTAAGGTTCAAGCATCTTATTAGGCAAATCAAGCACAATCAAGCACTAAGCTAGGTCAGGGATCTTACAATTTCTATATTATCCTTTTAGATTGCCCATCTACTTAAGATTAAGAGCTTTACAACCTCTCAGTTGGGTATCCATATCATCATGGAATGTTCCCTAAATCTATATATGAATAGGGTTCCCGATATAATATAATTGATAATGGTATCCCATGTACCCTTTCTATCTCATCCATGTATATATGTGCTATATGATCTACATAATTAGTCATCTTTATAGGTACAAAGTGAACTAACTAACTTAACCTATAAACAACAACCAAACTAGAATTATGTCCGCAAGATGTGTCAAGAAGACCAACAATAAAATACAAGGTCAGTTGAATCTATTTCCACTCAAGCATATGAATGGTTTTTTGTGTTCTTATGGTCTTTGATATTCAACTTTCACCTATTGACATATCTCACATCTCACTGCATATTAGGCTACATCTTTCTTCATTCTCTCAAACATTGATACAGTTCTTTCTGGTTCTAATTCATTTTATTGCTTCTTGAATGCATGATATACATGGATGTATGTGATTCTTCTAAGACATTTTCCTCACATATTCTTGGTTCAATATATGCAAGCTCCTTTTGAAATAGAGATGGTTAATTTTTGTATAGTAAAATCCTTCTCTCTTTCTCTCTTGCATTCTATTTTTTATCATATTAATTTCAAGATCAATATCATGTTTTATCCAAATTTATTTCCTAAGTGTTGTCTTAACGTGTAGTCATGCTAGGATTCCTCTTTGTGATGCTACTTAAAAATGAGTGTCTCTTTAATATTCAAACACACATATATTTTTCTACCTAGAAGATGACACAAATCAGTTCTCAGTGTATATGATGACTTCAACTTGAGTGCAAATGTTACAATAGTTTCTTTCCCTAGTCATTTAATAATAGTCCTTGATCAAATCAACTTATGATCTCTTTTCTAGAAGAAACTTTTTCTATGTAAATATTTACTTTGGGCTCTTGTGATCTATGAACACCTAGCATGGTTTTCCAGTTATATCATATCACCAAGTTTGAAGATCTGATGTACCTTCCAAAATATAGAAAATTCTCCTCATGAATAAATCAAATGTTTAGAAGAACAACCAATAAGTTTATTATCTTTCATTAACACACACCCTATACATTTAATTGACTCATCAAAACTAATAATGTATCCCTCTCCTTTAATAGGTGTTGAGGTCAACTTCTATTCATAATTTAGAAATGAACCTCAAGTTTCTTCTAGTCAAAAGGTCTCTCATTGTTGGTAAATGCAGTTAGAGTCATGGTAGAAACACTCAAGTTTTAGATAAGGCACATTTAATAGCCTTATAACCCTATAATGTTACAAACTTCAAAAGGTGACTTGAATTTTTCCCCTTGAAGGACATGATCTACTTTTGTGATATCCACATATATCCCTCGGTTAGATATGAGATGTCCCAAAAGTCAATTTATAATAACTACAGTTCAGACATAATAAACTTAATGTATAAATGATATTGAAGGCATAGATACATATTAGCCATATGTGGTGTTCGTTTTGTTATGTATTTTGTAGTATTTTAGGATATTATCTATAAATATTACTAAATACTGATGTTTGGAGCCAATGGATCACTCTATTCATTAAGTCTAGGAAAGCTTTAAGAACTAGCTAACCCAAATGAGATAACAAAGAATTGCAAATGATAACAATGAATAAGATAAAATCTGTCCAGCATATTTTTCCTTAATTTTGAACCAACAATAACTAGATCCTAGATCTATTATTGAAAAGAAAGACACTCACTTTAAGTTGTTACAACATGTAGTTATTGATCAAACAATTATAAAAATGTCCATAATTTAATGAGACTTCATTAATCCATTCATGTGCATCTAACATTTTACTTGAAATCATTTAATATCAGTAGTTACTCTCAAATCATTCAAATTCATAGAATGGAAAATTCTATGTCATACAACACAAAATGCATGAATTGGTGAACAGATATATTTTTACTTAGAAGTGTGATGTATGTCATTTGTATGATACTATGACTTATAAATAATACCCAAACATTTAATATAACTTATTAGGAAAAATAATATTGCATTTTGATTTAATGAAATACCAACAAATTAGACACTTTCATGAATCATAACTTTCAGGATATAACTCAAACAACAACATTGTTTACTAGTCAAATTGAATCCATTAATTAATATTTGAATATTATGAAACTCAGCCAATGACCAAATGGCTTGAACTTAGCAATATGGTCTTCTATCTATAAAGTGAAATATAGGCATTATACAGTGACCAAAAAGTAAAATATCTCTAATGGTGATGCAACCAACCTCTATAAAGTAGCTGGAGTTTGAATGTAATGGTTCTATTGGCTAGTGAGAACCCTCAATTATAAATAGGACCCATTGGACACAATTGCAAGGTTTGTTCTCATTCATGTATGATATAGTTGAGTGGAAAATCCCATAGAGTCTCCTAGTCACTACTAAAGCTTGATTTTATATTGAAATCACTAGAGGTTTATTGGGTACTAGTGAGAGAGCTAGTTTGAATTGTCATTTCTAAAGATCTCCGTGATAACTTGAATATTTCTTCTCATTCAATTAGTGTACATCTTGTCTAATTAGATTCTCTATTATATTCATTAGCCTCCCTCAACTCCATTTTATGACTTTGAATATCACTATATACTTGATTGATGCACTACAATCGATCGAATGACACATTGTACTTAGTTGACTAAAGGTGAATGCATAATTAGACTTGAAAATTTGTTTTAGGAATTGAATTCCCTCATCATTGTAATTCTGGACCCAAACTTTTAACATAATAAGTTGAGGGAATTTATAAACCAACAGTGAAAATTTCATGCAAATTGGAGCCATGGTTTGCGAGATAAGATTTTTACAAGTTTTCTCAAGAAACATGATTTAAAACTTTGATTTTGATATTGTAATGCGTCACGACATCAATTTGAGCCAGTTGCTCTCGCCCAATGAAAATGTTTCTTTGTCAATCCATGGATTTCTCATGTCATCTATTGCTTTCTTGCCTCAGCCAACCACAACCCTTCGACCAGATATGCATGAATCCGGCCAGGATCCGACGACTATGGGATCATCTTCCCTACCTGTTCCATAGATGGGATTAGGTGGCTAAGCAAAAGCTCCACCACATGTAGACCTCTTTTTGCACCTATAAAATGCCTCCTTTCACCTCCTTTCTTCTTCAATCTTCTTATCCTTCATTTGCACCCTTTTTGTGCATTTTCGTGCACTATAGCTCCAGATCCAACTCTGTCTTCACCTTCTTCTTCCATGGCCGCCCCTTCTCTGTCAATCTTCATGCCTCAAGTTCAACCACAAGCAGCCACCATGGATCCCTTCAATGGTTCCTCAAGGTCCAACCTATCTCCCTCAACACTTTCTCCCTTCCCCACATCTCCTCTCACACACCTTACCCACCATAAACCGCCACCATAGGTGCAAGAAGTAGATATTGTGCGCAGCCCAACTCACACTAACGGGACAATAATGAGCTATCGTGCGAGTGGTGGAGAGCGTCCAGTGGCAGTAGATAGCGATTGGTAGAGGTGGGCTGTGATTGAGGATGGCTAGCAATCTGGGACCATGTCCAGATGGACTTGGCTTGGTAAGCCACAAAAGAAAGGAGCAGCAGGCCCACTATGGCCGCTCAAGCTCCCCTCTCCTAACCTTCAAATTTAAATCAAGCGGCCTATATCTACTAAAATAAGGTAAAACTTCAAAAAATCCTAATAAATTATTCTTATGTGAAAATGAGATATATTATACATGAAAGTTTATCTACTCGATGAGATATATCCAATGGACTTTGTTTTAGAGCCAAATTCCCTTCGTAGCTCCTATTATGCAAAAAATGGCATCACTCAATCTATTTTATTACATTGAATGATACTAATGCTTAAACCTTGATCATATCTTGACTCAACTTGATTCTGATGGCCCTATCAGTAACATATCCTTTCTTGTGAAGTAATATTCGAACTTGATCTTGCTTTTCCCCTTTTATGACTCTAATATATGAAATAGACCATGAAATGTGTATAATTGGGACTTTGATGATAATGATAATTTAAATGGATACTCAACTTGTTTTAATGCACCTCAAATCATAATTATTCTCTAGATCAGAAACACTTTATGCATGAATGATAAAAGAATCTATTTTTACTTACTTGAACCCTATTGCAACTTCATGATGTGAAAAGTGCCATTAAATACCACATTTATGGACCTCGAATGATGAATCCTCAACCTTGTACTAAGGTTGATAAAAATATATTCAAAACTACTTTATGGATACTAAATCAGTAACTTTTACATGCTTTGAACTCCAAAATATCTTGTGGATCACTCGTGTTTCCTATTATGACTAGTGACTTAAATATAACATTAAATGTGACCTTAATGTGCATATAGCTAAATTGAGATCTAACCTTGTATAAATATCACCCTAATAATCACTCGTGCTATTTCATGTGCTCAAATTAGTAACTTATTGATATCTATGACAAAAATCAAGCTTGATATGTCTTGTAAACTAATAATTACGATCTTGCATGATAATGACTCAAAATGACTAGTTTGATGAAGTTGATACTTATGTTGCTTAATCTTGCTCGAACCCCATGCTTAACCTTCTAAGATCATGAAAACTTAATATTATGACCCCTAATCTTATTTTTGATGTGTCACTCTAGGTTCTAGATGAATCCATGATAGTTGATGTAACATGATAATGATAATGCATGACTTAGTTGGAGACAATGAAATCAATAGTAAAGGTTTTGATTCCTAGTTCTAGGTTACACATCCAACCACCATGATTATAATTACTGATACCTAATGTTGATGATGTTTAATTCAGATATACTTATGTGCAATCATAGGATCAATTGATTGACTCTATTTCCAAGATCTAGTCAAAGTTGCTAGTTGTGATTTCTAATCAATGTTTAATCTTATACTCTAATAAAGGTAGCTTTATCCTCCTATTGGAAAGACTAGTGGTATTGCACTTTCTTGTATGTATATGTGTATGCATGCTTGGCTTTATATACTTGTTTGAGCTACTTATTCCCTATGAATAGTACTTCCATTTTGCTTGACAAACCTTGAACATAATCAAACTTGTCTGTTATACAAACCTTGTGTATCTACCTAAATTCTCAGGGTAAGGGCGCAAGGAATATTGAAATAAGGTTAGCTCATTGACTTATGTCTTGAGGTTTCTCATGCATGTAAAAGAAGGGTTGGCTAATCTTGAGCACCCTTATAGACCTTTCCTTTGAGGAAGTTGGTCAATGGACATATTTTTTTGTTAAGTATAATAAAAATGCACCTAAAATACGTTTTCATGTTAATAATGAGGTTCTTAATGATGTTGATTTCTTTCTTTCTATTATAGTGAGTTTTTCTAAGCATATATGTTCTCTTAAACCAATGAGTTTATTTGTTATATAGCATACTTAGTACAATTGTGTTTATGTGTACCCATTTTAAGATTTTAGGTGACATGTATACTGTGACTCATACTATGATCAATGCTTCTTCTCTAATATGATATGTTGCTCTTACTTTGGTGATGTCTAATGTCATGAAAATGGAATTCATATGAGCTGTTATATGGGACTAAGATTTTATGATAGGTACTAGTTTAGTTCTCTTATATGTTATGTTATCTATGTTCTTATTTGTCCTTTCTTTCATGAATATGTTATGTGATCCATTCTAGGGATGGATGCCCAGGTCCACTCACCTTTGGATATGTAGAAATTAGGAGTGTGGACTTAGGGTAACAAATGGTTCTGTTATACACTCACCCTCATTCTTTTAATTCCTCTTCGACAACTCTTAATTGAAGAAAATTTCCTTGGCAAAGGAAGGCACTTCCTCAGTGAAGGAAGGAGAAAGGTAAAGATAGAAGACACATGTTCAAGGGCATGCAACTTCTTTGTATGGTTATTGTCTACCTTTACCATAATAGGAATCCAAATTTATCCCTTGATAAAGAATACGGTGGTATATTGGTGTAACTATTATACGGAAATATAAGACAACACTCATGGTTAAAATAATCCTTGGTTTGTACTCTCTAGGTAGTTAAGCTACATGCTTTAGAGATGTAACATTTTTCCATCTGAATGTGATTACTTCAATCTCTTTCTCTAGCTTGCTTATTTTACCTTATTTCTCTTAACTTGTAATATAAATATAAGGCTCATGACCTAGATTAATTGTAATCCTTTTATATGGTTAAGGATCATCGGGATGGCTTAAGTTTCCAGTTTGAGCATGTTTGGATGTTGTTTGTGCTTTATGTGCTAGTTTGGGTGCAAAATGTAATTTACCCAAGTTGAGGGGTTTTCTTGCACTTTGTCACCTTTAGATTGTTTCTAATATTTCTTTACATCATCTAGAGAATAGATAAAGAAGTGGAAGCCTAGTTTGAACCTAGGTTGAGTGATGGCACCCTTAGTGGTGATTAGGGTTTCTAAGATTTGGTGTGTGACGACCCATGTGTACCTTGTGAGTTGTCTCGACCTAGGTTGTGACCTAGGGAATGTCTTGTGGGTGTCATGGTCGAGACACCTTCCCTAGGTGTGGTGGTCATGACCAAGATGGTCTTGGGTCGAGACACATGCTTTTGTATAGAGTGTCTCGACCTAGAGTATGTGTAGTGATCCATTGTCGCGACCAAATCATGTTTTGGGGTTGATGTTGCGACCATGGATGGTTATCCATGGTGAGTCATGACCATGGTGTCCCAAGTGGTTGAGACACAACCTAGAGTGTCGACCATGGATGGTGCTCCTTGGTGGGTCATGACCATGGCAGCCCAAGTGGTCGAGACACAACCTAGAGTGTATCGCCATCTCATGCATGCATCCATAAAGTGGTTGTGTGTCTATCTTATTCATGGATAAGTGTTCCTTTGGGGTGTCCTAATATGTGGACACCTCATTAATGCCTTACTTCCCTCCTCCTTTGGGTATATGAACCTTACTCTTAATTAGCAAACACTCTTTTTTGACCCTATCCTCTTCCCTCTCCATTGTAACCTTCGAGCTTTTGGAGAAAAGGAGATTAGATCTTGAAGCCATGGTGGCCGATGAACCTTGCTTGAGGAAGGATTTGTGCTAGATCAACTCATTTTATGGTGTTTTTGGTGAATCTTCTCTTGGTAAGAGATTCTAACCTTTTTATCACATTTTCTGCATGAAACCCCATATTCTTCTTCCTCTTCGTTTGCTATAGACTAGGGTTCTACCCTGGTGGTCTTCTTGAGAGAAACTCCTCTTCACAAAGGCCCTAAGATCATGTTTCTACCATGGTGGTAACTAGTGAGAGGATGTGTTGTTATGTTTTCCCTCTTCTACCTTTGTTTTGGCCTAGGGTTTCCTGCCCCTTTTTCTTGAGCTACTTTTTAATCATGGTGTTCCTCTTTTATGAGGTGATTTGGTGGTTGAAGTGCTAATAAAAGTCGGGGCTTCTTTCCTTCTCTTGGAGCTTGTGTTGTGGAGCTTGATTCTCTATACAAAAGGTGGGTTATATAACTTTTCCCTCTTCTATTTTAGAACTATAATCTTACTCATTTGTTGTTGATTCTACCTCTAAAATGTGATCTTAACATACTGAAAGATGTTATCATGAATTAGGGCTTGATCCACAGTTATAATTCTATGAGATTTGCTTTTATCTTCCAAACTGTAATTTCTCTTGTACCCTATTTTGAGATAAATACAAAATGGATATTATTCTAGCCTTGATTATTGGTTTCTATCTTTATGAATTGGAATTCGGGTAATTATTTTATAGGTATTAGATATGAGTAATCAACTCTCTTAATGAGGCTCTCATTTATAGAACTCTGTTATGCTCAAAAGATGTTGGCGATCATCTTTGTATAGTGGTATTCTCTTTGTTTGGAATGAAAATTCCTTGGTGATAACCTACTAATTTGGCTAAGGTTCATCCCTAATTTGAGGATGGTTATACGTTCATGTGGTTGTTTGACCTTGGTGGTCATTACACATATATTTTAGTCTCATATGATTGGCTAGTGGTCAACAACTATGATTTATTTAGACAGGATGAAGGGGATGACCCTACAAGTATTACAATACTCGGTGTTATTAAGATTATGGTTAAGATGGTAAATGAGGTCCTTATGATTTTAGGGTTATGACTTGGTATAATTCTCATGTAGGTTTCTCTATTTCAAAACCCTAAATCTATGTACTCACTTCCTAAAGTGTTCTTGAAAGGATAACCTTATATACATCATAAGCTTGTGATTAATCACCATATGCTAAGTTTCAGTCATCATGTTGCCTTAGAGTGAGGGATGATTTCTTATATATATTAAAGATCAACTCTCTCTCTTAAGTGGTTTGACCTAATGACCTTCATGGTGACTTGTTCTAGGGTTTGAATAGTCTTAATTCCTTAAGTTGGAGTATAGTGACCATTGGCATTCTTACTATTTAGGATTCCATTTTAGGCCAAGACATACATGTCTCTTGATGAGTTGAGGTCGAGATACCCATGCATGGATGTGTGTCGAGACACCTAGCCTCGATAGGTAGAGACAATGGTCAAGACACTATGTCAATGACAAGTTAAGATACCATGTTGATGGCAGGTCGTGACATGGCTTGACTTTGGGGTCACGACATGCTCCCATGGGTGGTTAAACCCTAACCCTTTATCTGGTCACTACCTATCAACTTGGTCACAACGCAACATTGTTTCATAGATTTCTTAGATGGTTAGCATGTCTAGTTGATGGTTAAGAGTGTAGGACATAATACTTGTCTATGACATGGTTCTACTTGGGTCGACAACCTGGTGATGTCGTGAGTGCAACACCATGTTGAGCGTCCCCTTTATGTCGTGATCACGACATTGTGTTGGAGTGGCACCTTGGCCGCGATGCAACGTTAGGGGTGTGGTCGAGATGTTTAGTGGAAGGTGGTCACGATGCAATGTTATGGGTGGTGGTCATGACACAATAGTATAAGTGTTGGTCGGAATGCAACGTTGTAGTTACACATGAAAACATAGTCAACACATGTGTATGAGTAAGCAAGTGATGATTCAGGTGTAATACTTCTTGAATGATTATGTGGCTAACCATATTCATGTTCCTTAAATCCTGATGTGCTCCAAGAAAGTGGTAAATGGTGTACTTAGGGTTTGGTGAATGAATAAAGTTTTAAAACCCTAAACAGAAAAATAAGGAACCCTAACCATAATGTTGGGTCATGTGATGTGTTTACTTCTCTCTATTGAAGGGGTTATCATATTAGAATGATTTCTCTCTCCTACTATTATAGTTCTAATCTTGTAGACTTATTTGAGTGTCATAGATTGTGTATTCTATGAAGATGGCTAAATGATACTAGATTATGGCCATAAGCCTTGAAGAGGTGTACTAGAATTGTAAATATGTGAATGTGCAAACTTAGCTATAATATGTAGTATTTAACCTTAATGCACTCCAAACATCTGGGAGGTAATGAATCTAGAGATTGGAAAATAAATAATGCCATGAAACCCTATGTGGTTAAGCATGTAACCCTAACCCTAAATTGATGAGACATATGAGATAACAACTAGTACTCTTTCTCTATTTGTATAATTTTGATTTTGTAGGTGAGATGATTGTTATAGCTAATGATAGCTATGGTGTATATGTGATGTGATACAAGTGATGCTTATATGCTTGATGAGGCACGATGTGATGGTTATCATAGCTAATAATTGTTGTAATGCAGGTGATGCTTATATGCCTGATATATCAAGATGAGACAATAGTGAGTTACATGAATAATGTGATTGGTCATATGACCAAGTAAAGGCTTAATGCTTAGTGTGAGGTTATATCCTCTAGTGATGTGAAAAGGGATTAATATCCACATTAATGTGATAACAGTGATCATCCTGATGTGGCAGTGTTAATAGGTGGTGAGATTGATGGCCTTGTTTAAGGAAGTGATACAATGTTGTCTTGAGATGATGTGACAAGTTCACACTTTATACATTTTATATCTTTTGAATTTGTTTAATAGTTATGTTTGTTAGATTGAGTTAGGGTTCGTATTTCTACTTGTATGATGAAGCCTTAATTCACCCAATTGGCATGACTAATAAAGTGAAACCTTAATCATGTAGTTGTAATATACAATAGATCCATCTTCAGTGTCAGTATTTAGTTGGAGGGTGAAATGAGTAACTCCTATAGGAAAAAATCAGAGTGCATAGCATTGAATATGTAGGGTGCAAGTGATATATTTCCTTGTGTCCTTAATTTTTTGAAATAGTGATTTATTTATTATTATTGAACCGCCATGTGAGAGATAGTTCTCTAGTGTTGTACCATGTACCAAGGAAGACTAGTTGTTTACATGACCATAGCCTTAACTATGAGTTGCTATTTCTACAGGACTGTAGCTAAGACTACAAGTTGTTGTCTTTTAGTAGTATGACTATATGTGACTACATTGCAGACTTGTGCTGACCAAGTAGTGTTAGTGATGATCATGAAGTCCGTCTCTTCCATTGATCTTGTATGGTAATAATTTTTCCTTCACAATGGTCAGTTGGATTTGAGTGGTACGCTTCAAATCCTCATGTCAAAATAATTAAAGATATAGCATAGCCATGTAGTATTATTGCTTAGGGTCACATAAGAATAACATCAGATGACCCCTTGCCATGTTTATAATATTGTTTAGTTTATAACAATTATATATCTTCTTCATATTCCTTCTTAAAATATATTATGATCTACTATTTAGTGTAGATGCCCTAATTGGTTAAACTGTGATAATTTCCATGCTTATATCATTGAGATGAATCTCCTTATCAGTTAAAAATATATGTTTTAGTTATTTGTGCTTATTATAGATGGTGGCAGAGAGTTATATCTCTCACACTACTACATAACCTACCTTTAGTGTCGGTTATTTAAAGCCTTTAGTGTCAGTTTCTAAGCGAAACCTATATGGGCGACACTAAAAGTCCACCCATAAGGCGTCGGTTCCAAAACTGACACCCAAACTCTTCGTGTGCCACCTAAAACGCGCCATCTTGGGAACTATCAGTGTTGGTTATAAGTAAAAAACCGACACCATATATCTTCGCCCCACGGCCGTGTTGTCCAACACGGTCGTGGTGTTAAGGACATAGACGTCGGTTTATTGTAGGAACACCGACACTATATCATTATGTGTCGGTTATTTACAAATAACCGACGCCTATTGTTTTTTTTTTCTTTTTCTGTGAGTCTGCAGACCTGCTGTGGCTGGTCGCAGGATGAGAAACATGTTCAGTTCAGTTACGAACTGCAGGTTTTACGACATCCATTGATATCAACCGACAACAGGCCGCAAACCTGCAATATTAACAATAAAAAAGTAGCACATGCATTTAGCAATGCAACCTGTAGTTCCATTTTATTTTCACACATTTATAAACATTCACACATGCTAGCAATTTGTAGCTCCATTCATTCACATTCACACATGTAGAAACATTCATATAGCAACCAACACTTTCATTCATTTTCACTCAGACACATGTAGAAACATCCAGACATGTAGAAACATTCACACATATATTATAATTCAGAAATTCATTTACAAAGTATCATTGTTTAGTCATTATTCGCTATCAGGATCCCAATTATATTTTAAAGCCCCCACTAATTGTATGGTTGTTGCCCATTCTTCTCTTACTTCATTTAATTCTCCCATTGTATAGGGAGCATTAACATTTGGTAAGTCCTTTCCTGTAATGGGGTCAGCTTTAAACACCTGTAAAGAGAATGATGTATATATATAATTAATGAGCTATAAATAAGATTGATATATTTGATCATATTATCTAATGAGACTATATAATACCTGAGCAATACAATCGATGTCCATTGTGGCATATTTGACAAGCATGTGCATATATCGCATGACATAGTATCCACATGCCCATCCGTTGTCTTGTGTAGCACACTATAATTTCAAACATACAAAATATTAAAAAATACAACTAATTAAGCATTGTTCACATAAATAATATATACATATATTGCAGTCGGGAACTTATTTGCACGTTCTTCCAAATTATTGGCTGGTTCTTTTTTGTGGGGACCTTTCCTCCAGCCTTTTTGTACTCCTCAAAACCCCTACATGTTAATGTAACACAGAACATTGCAATTAAATAGTAATGTAATAACATATGTTAACGAATATGAAAAATGAAATATTTCTCACCGAAATATTGCCATTTTCATTATGTGTCCAAATCTTGTATTCAATTTACCCCCCTTAGGATCTAGATAATACACAGTGAACGTCTCAGGGGCAATAACCAATAACTCCCAATGCCTACCCCTAGAGGAAAAAAAGTTAAAAATTAATAACTCAAAATCCACAATAAAATGTAATTTTCTTAAGTCCAAATTATAATAAGCAAAGTAAACTTACTCTACATTGAATGGAGCCATTATCACCGTCTTCTTTTTTACAGCAAAATTTGAAAAAGACTCACAGCAGTATTGTTGAACTGATGTAGGGTCTTTAGCTACTAGACTAATCAAGGATGGAATCGAAAACCCTACATGTTCGAATCCAAAATCTGCACATATGTTGTCTAAGTAGCTGCAAAATATGTATTAATTACGCATGCATTAATAAATAAGAAACCAGATCACCAGATCATACACAAGGTATATGGATGTATAAAGAATATCTCACCTTATCCATAGCTCTATCACATATGTATTTAGCCAATCATATCGAAACAACTCCAATATATCTTGTATAAATAGTTTTTTTTCGTATGACTGACCTGTAGAATCTGAATCAGAAGAAACAGTTATAGGGGAGTTTATATCATGTTCCCCTAACCATACTGCTATACCCCTACAGTTAGGACCTAACGGGACAGGTAGGTCTTGTGGAACCCAACTAGGTAATGCAGGAGGTGGAAGTGGAGGCCTAGATGATGTGGGTGTCTTCTTTTTAACCTGTATATATATATAATTTTAGATCAACTGCCAGCATATACACACACTAACAATTGAACGTAATGTAAATTTACCATACCTTATCAGTAAAGAAGACATCCGCTTTTAGCCACAATATCACTCCGCCTACTGCCTCACCAAGCATTTCACAATCTGGGTGGGCATATGGCAGTGGAAGTTCCAGAAATTGGGGGAATATATGTATCGGGCTCACCCAAATCCAACCAGCTGGTACTGGAGACCCGTGACACGTTTCCCCTGGTAGGGATGGGTAAGCCGACGCCTCTACCACGACATATTCTTTACTTTTTAGACGGCATGGCTTCAACCCCTACAAATGTTTGTGTAAAGAATGTTATATACATATATACATATCATCTTTTTTTGAAACGACTACAATTTCATATATACGTATCATCTTGAATTAAAAAACTAGTTACTATGTCATAAAAATACTTATAGTGGATGTGCTAGGTGGTGGTTCTACAGGATTACTCCCAACCTCTGCAGTAGGAGTAGGAGTAGAGTCTGCAGTAGGTATTGTCTGGTAAGTGGCAGTCTGAGATGCCTGTCACTTTTTCATTGCTTCTTCGAGTTTCCTGTCAAATAGCTTATCCACCTATACATGGATAAAAGAAACGTCAAATTCTAATTATTGAATTCTCTTTTACAGTAACATTATAAAGAAAGAATATGTTACCTCTTCTTGTGAAAGTCCCGCTTTTGGGACATGTTTGCGCTGGGATGACCCAAAAAAAGATTTGATGCCCACACCAGCGCCTGCAGCCCTAACACGTCCAGGATGCTCTGGGTTACCCAGAGCAACTGTCAATTCATCCTTTGTTCCCTCAGGGATGAACTTTCCTTGTTTCCTCAGCTCGTGCAGCTCCCGCTAATCGCCAAAACAAAAATTTGTACTTAAGTAAACAACACAAATAATCAATATTCGAATGATTGTTGTAAGAGTTGTATTTTACCATTTTTGCAGCCGCCTCACCAGTTGCGGCCTTAGTTATTTCTCCCTTCTTATTTTGCCTCCCAGCTATCCAGACATCATGGCGAGGCAGAGGTGTGCTACCTATGGTAAAGGACTCCTGAGTAGCAGCAGACTGAGCAGTAGTAGCCTCAGCCTGTAGTCTTTGGCGAACGCCTGCATACCCCTTTGGACCCATTCTGTGGTCATGCACATTCAGTGCACACCTTGATCTTTGTGCCTCACTGAGGGCCTAGTTAGTATGCAAATTAATGATTTGGTTAGTAACACTAAATGTTAATCTTGAATAAGTGAATACAACATATATTAATTAATGAGATTGAGACTGATGCCTAATACCTTGAATTCATCAGTTTGTCTTGAAGCGACAAACGCGTCCCATTCTTCTTTGTCCAGGAAGTTCCACTGTTCAGTGGCTGTCTTCTTCCTCTTGTCGGCTTCTTTTATGTATTCTCTGGTGAGATTTGTCCTATAGTTCCTTAGGACTCTCCCACAGCGTTGCATCACACATTTGCGATGCAGCTTTTCATCCAATTCAAATATACTCTGCAAAATAGAATTGCTATTAACTAGTATCCAAAAATTTAGTAATCTACAAAATAGAATTGCAAATTAATAATAACTCACACATAAATCCCTCCATATTAAAATTTTCTTCTCCTTAGAAACTTTATGCCAAGAATCTAAGAGACAACCGCAATGGCTACGAGTAACAAACCCAAGATATGAAATAAATGAATTGCGATTCACACCACATGCATTTCCTACATTATCAAAATCCACAACAAGTTTGGGTCCATTGCCCTTTTGCGCAATTAACTTCTTCATCATAGTGATGCCCCTTCTCTTGTCAACTTTTTGGTGTTGTTGATCAAGTGCCTCAAGTGCTTCAGATGGTACTTGTGCATCATCAACCTAAAATTTGACAAAATAATTCACATTTACAAGATATAACTATAAATGGACATATAGATATAAATATATGATATATTTTTAAAACTTACATTGTGAGGCGGTGCATTGATGTCCTCACCCTCACGGTAGTCTTCAGCACGGTCATCAGGAGAATGGTCAGCCATCTGCAAATTCACATTCAAATTGTAAAGTTCGCATTGTAAAGTAGTAATTCAAAGTGTAAAGCTCACTTTGTAAAGTTCACATTATTACAACAAAGTATATATCACAACAAAATTGTAAAGCTCTATGATCAAAGAGAAAACAAGTATATATTACAACAAGATTACGGTCTAGGGTTAACAAATACATGTGATGTCATTCTTATATATAATAAATGTACATGTACCACCTATCCCATCCTTGAACACCTAATCTCACTAGTAAGTGTATAATGTGTATTGGGTTTTCAAGAAAATTTCGGCAGCATTTCCCCGCTGTTCTCCAAGTACATATGTACTTAGAGAACAAACGGGGAAATGCTGCCGAAATTTTCTTGAAAACCCAATACACATTATACACTTACATCCTAAGCGAGATTAGGTGTTCAAGAACAGTCCCAAACCGGGGACTATCCACGATTTACTCCTAATGAGTAAATCTTGGACGGGTTTCTAGGCCAACAAATACATGTGTTGTCATTCTTATATATAATAAATGTGTACCACCTATCCCATTCTTGACCACCTAATCTCACTAGTAAGTGTATAATGTGTATTGGGTTTTCGAGAAAATTTCGGCAGCATTTCCCTACTGTTCTCTAAGTACATATGTACTTAGAGAACAAACGGGGAAATGCTACCGAAATTTTCTCAAAAACCCAATACATATTATACACTTACATCCTAAGTGAGATTAGGTGTTCAAGAACAGTCCCAAACCGGGGACTATCCAAGATTTACTCCTAATGAGTAAATCTTGGACGGGTTTCTAGGCCAACAAATACGTGTGATGTCATTCTTATACCTACAATCCTAGTTTCATCATTCATATCCTAGTTCTTCAAGTTAGGTGATTAACATTGTCAGTATACTCAAAAAGGAAACAAGTTACCAATTTCATAGTTAGGATGGTAGAGATACCCTAAGATCTAGAGATAACCTAAGATCTAGGCAATTTAGGGAAAAGTTCATCATTTACATTCCAAGCATGTCACATCTGTGCATTACAGTTCATCATTAAGCAAGAAGGGTGATTAGGATTCTCAATATACTCAATAATGAAAAAAGTTAAACATGTGTGCATTACAGTTCATCATTTACATTCCAAGCATGTCACATGTGTGCATATAGTTCATCATCAAGATATCTATAACTTACTTAAACATTCAATTATGAAGTAAATATACACTTAATTCAGAATAGCATGACGCACAAAGTTGCAGTCAACATCATTATGCTTTGTTCTATCATGGACTATCAGATTGGTATAACACATATGTATCAGTACATAATTAAATAAACACAATCAGTAAATAACTTTAAAAAAATCCACTAGCTTGGTGAAATCAGTACATAAATAAACACAATCAGAATATTTTTCATGGCTTTTGGGGTGACTTGGTGAAATCAGTGCATGTTTTGGGCATCCAGTAGATGAATCCAAACCCCAGCAGCAGCCTAAACGTGCCCTGGCGCCGCCCAAGCATCTGCCCAGAGGCCTAGCTAGGCAGGGCACCTGGGCTTGGGACCCTAGGCGTGCCCTGGCACCTGCTTAGGCGCCGCCTGGGTGAGTTCCAGGTCGGCGGCGGCAGAGAAAAGCAAGGCAGAGGAGAAAAGGGGGTGAAGCTTTTGTGGGTTACCTTGCAGGAAGCTGGTGGAGGAGAAAAGTTGCTTCTACCGGCGGGGGCGGCGGTGACGAGGAGAGCACCGTAGCTACTTCTACCGATGGCGGCGACGAGAGGACAGTCAACGACCGGCGGCGGCGACGAGCGGCGACGAGAGGACAACAGCAACGCGGCGGCAGCACCGAGCGGTGACGAGCAATAATCGTCGGACCAGACTGAAATCGGGAATGAAACAGAGAAAGGGGAAGAGTCACTCGTGCTGGTGCTATTAAGTTGACCATAAGCGTCGGTTATTCAAAAAAACCGACAACAAAACCAACAGTGTCGGTTCTTTTCCAAAAACCGACACCTATACTAGATTGTAGTCGTCGGTTTTTAACTAAAAGACAACCGACACCTATTTCTGTCTCGCGAATAACCTTTAGTTATCGGTTATTTATTTATGAACCGACGCCATATGTCAAATTTTGGAGGTAATTTTTTCGCTGGAATTTTTGTTTTGGCGGTTGATTTTAGGTGTCGGTTTTTTTATTAATTAACCGAAACTTAATAAAAGCGGTACCCGTGTCTGGTCGACCTTCACAGATTGGATGTCGGTTTATGTTATAAACCGACACTGTAGAGTTTAGGTATTGGTTTATGTATACAACCGACACCTTGAAAAGTGACTTTATAAGCCATTTCTGTAGTAGTGTCACAAGGACATTTGGTCTCATTATGTGGGTTCCACATCTGTTTAGGTGGGCATGCATGATGAGATAGAGTTCATGTGGCTGAGACTAATAACAAGTGGAGTTGTAACTGTTAAATCATGGATATGTTGCTTGTGTCTAGTAGTAGAATCCTATGTGTCTTCCCTATACACTCAGGTCCTTAGGCATGTTTTTGTGAATGTTGTACATCAATTCAAGATTTTTGCGTCATGCCATGGTAGTATAGACATGATTTGTATACTTGTGTAGATGTTTATATGTAACAAGTTGTGGGTAGGTAGCCATTGAACAAGGGTGTGTAAAATTTTTTTGATATGAATGAAATACAAGTGGAATCATTTTGTGGCTTCATTTGGGAGTTGTTCAGCTTGAGATCCTATTATGAGATTGGTTTTAATTTACCCCATTTTGTAGTAATGTTGTTATTAGTGATAATTCCACGCTTTGTTTTGAGTAGTTTTTCTTGAGTTACAATGGGTGTCACAATAAAGGTCCACAAAGTTTTGTTAATGTTTTTCATATCTCAAGTCAACCCCTCTTGAGCCCATATGTCCATCAATTGGTATTCGAGTGAAGTACTCTTGAAGATACTACTTCCACAAGTCAAGAAGATGCGTGACAACATGCTTGGTTCTCTCAAATTTGAGGGAGGCTACTCCATGCGATCATCTAGTATTCAATGACACCAACTTCCAATGTTGGAAGTGACGGTAGCCATTCTCCATTCAGTCCATAAGTTTAGAAATGGGGAAGATTGTGGCATTCCCTTCAAGTTTCCATAAGGATAAATGGATACATGGAATGAAGCAAGAAAATAAAAACCTCAATGCAATGCTAAAACAATTAGCATCATCTACTTTTCTCTTACCACCATCGAGTTAAACCACATATTTGCATGTGTAATGGACAAAGACATATGAAAGAAGTTATTTGTGACTTATCAAGGGATAGAGAAATGAAGGAGAGAAAGACAAACATGGTCACTATAAATCTTGGGCCCACCTCTTAAAGGATCTAGTAAGGTTTTAGTAATAACGAATAACCCTACAAACTACCACTGACCTTGGCTATGTGTTTTATCCTCACAATCACAAAATCAGTGCTTAACATTCCTATAGGTCACACATTCTATTACTAATATGGATTGAGAACACTAAACCGCAAAATTGTTAGTGACATAATCCCTGAAAACGTGGTACGCCTTAGTGATATGGGTATTCAAATCAACCCTAATAAGGTCATTATATCCATGGCCTCAAATTCTAGGATGTATAATATCCCCCACCTAGACCGTTGATGTACTCATCAAGACTCGACTATATGAAATCACAACTTATTCCCCATTTCAGTGCATAATTCGAATGACCCATGCAAACATATTTCACATCACGATTACCAATGCAAGGGTGGATCTAACACACCTCAATGGATAGACATTTCCAACATGCCTGGATTGCATGATTGAAAACTAGTTTGTCACAAGCCAATGTCGGACCCACCTACTAGATGGGAATTGACTCTAATACTAGTTATAAATCTTAGGCTCACCATCCAAATGCTCTGGTAGATTTTATTGAATGATGAACACCCCCATAGACCATCATTGTACTTGGTTCTATGATTTTTCCTCACTCACACACAACCTAAGATCAACTTCTTTACAAGTCACCCATCTTAGTACTACATTTTACCAAGCACACTTAACCATAGAGTTCTTAATGATGGTCTCCCTAAAAAGGAGGTTCACATTAGTGATATGTCCAGTCCAATCATTCCTTACATGACCATTTTGTTCGAGTCCTCAAATCCTAGGATGTTACGCTCACCCAATACTTGACGACTTCTGCATGAGCAAGATAGAGTCCATAGTCGAGATTTATTCAAGGTTGTACATCATTATATATGACCTTTATATCGATAAACAACTTATGAAGTCCAAAAATGTGTGTGCTAAGATACTCTGCTCTTTTTCTCACTGTTGGTATAGGAAGGTCAAATCCATAGAGGAATCTAAAAAGCCTCTTCAATCTCCTAATTGAAGACCACAAAATAAATATACAAACCCATTAGGTAAGTCTCAACACAAGAGATGACAAATATAGGGAATAATATTACAACAAGAAGGAGGAAAAAATCACATAGATGTAGAAGCTCTTTTGCAAGCTCAAGTTCAAGAACAATCCTCCTCCATAAGAGAAAATTTCTCGCCATGTGACCTTTAAGCCCACTACTCTAAAGGAAAAATATATAAGGGAAATCCTTTCTCTCAACTCCCAGGTGATATGAATGTAGAAAAATATACATTTAAAAGATGAACATTCAAAATTGAAGAAGCACCACCAGGAAAGAGACATAGTTACAAGTAAGATAGACACAATGAGTGAAGGCATGAGAAGAGTCGAAAAAAAGAGCTGCTTAGGACTCTTCGTCCTCCACTTCTAGTGATTCCATCTCAAGTGAAGATAAATGAAACATGAAACTCATGGAAAGAACAAATGAAGAGGTAAATGAGGTGATTGACATAAACTTTCCTAACTCACCAAAGAAGCCCTTATTATAATCACTTATACTTGTCATGCCTCCTAAGTAGATACAAATCTAAAAATATGGAACTTGGAAAAATTTATGACTTGAATAATAAACCTTAGGAACATAAATATGGTGATTTTTTTAGTGATAAAGAGAACCCACCCTGAGGGAGCTCGACATGGTAAACCCTTGAGGCATGAGAGGGTGTGGTCTGGTCACCCCCCCCCTTTCCATGCCAAATTAGCGTGGATTGTCGTTCAAAAAGTTCCTTCAGCATGGTTCAAACTCGGGTCCTTCATTGGGACTACGTGTTCTTACTACCCGGGCTACTCTGGTGGGACAAGTACGGTAATCTATGTTAAAAAGAGAACATAAAAGAGATTCCAAGCATCAAGATTGATTTTGAGCTTTATATTAATGGATTTAAATTGAAAAAGGCTACTATATAAGCCAAGTAAGTGATCTTAAAAATGAAAATTAAGTCTTTCTAGTGAACTTGTTAGTATAAGGACTGGATATGCTAAATTGCTGATTAATATAAAATGATCTTGAATGCAAACAGATCCTACTGAGAAATGGACTTGCAAGGCTTACTCTTGGTAAGGATTCATATTTGATTTAAGACCTCTGTCTAGAGGTTTTTTTTTATAATCTCAAGATGATCTTGCTAGTTTGTCTTCTACTATCACTTCTCAGATTGAGATGAAAATTTACTTCAAAAATCTTTGTAAGAGCTTCTTCATGGAAATAAAATTTAAATAGAATCATTGATCATTTTATACAACAGCTAAACATGGAACTTGAAATTATGGAAGATTAAGTAAACAAGAAAAATAAAGGAAAAGAACCTCCAATCTACCATGGAGAATCCTCTACATCGAGGAGAAGATGACTTGTACTATTTTTAGGTAGAATGATCACTTTACTTCTCTTTGTTCTATACGAAGAAGGGAACCAAGAACAACATAGCTTGGATTCCTAATCTAAACCCATAACCAAATGTTTAATATA
This sequence comes from Alisma plantago-aquatica, assembly GCA_963693085.1. Lineage (NCBI taxonomy): Eukaryota > Viridiplantae > Streptophyta > Magnoliopsida > Alismatales > Alismataceae > Alisma > Alisma plantago-aquatica. The sequence goes on from OY856412.1 coordinate 570,763,084, forward strand.
AATCTGACCATTTTAATTCTATAGGTTAATAATAAATGGATTTTTGATTGTGGATGATCCAAGCACATGACCGTATATAAAGTTCCTTTATTTTTCTTAAGAAGAAGAATGGTGGTTCAATGACTTTTTGGGATAATAAGAAAGGTAACATGGTTGGTGAGGGTAATGTAGGTGATTCACTATGTATCAATAATGTTCTTATAGAGAATGACCTACATCATAATTGAATTACTATTAAGCAAGTTTGTGATGATGGATACTTACGTATATTACCATTGAATTCTTGTTGTTAGATTTCCTAACCTACAAATTTATTTTATAAGGGAACTAGGATGGGAACTTATATACTATTGTGTGTGGTTATCTTAAACCTATTGTTGGTGGATTCCTTTTTGTTGGTAATAATTACATATCTCTTTTCCACCATAGTCTTGGTCATGTAAATATGCATCAAATGAATAAATTGTGGCAAAAATAACTATAAAAATGACTTATGAAGTTGGATTTTGAAAAGGATTGAATAATCCCAACCTTGAAGCCAAAAACATAAAACTCCTTCAAGTCTAAGGGAATCCTTAGCACTACAAAAACTCTAGAACTTCTTTATTATGACTTACATGTACCAATGCTCATACAGTCACTTAGAGGTAGAAAATGTTGTTTAGTGATTGTTGATGACTTCTCTCAATTCATGTGAACTTAATTTTATACTACAAAGAGTGAGACTCTTCATGTTTTCTCCCTTCTTTTTGCAAGTGTACTAAAAATGAAGATTCTTACAAAATTGTCTACATCTATAGTGACCATCGGTGAGAGTTAGTAATTGATCTTTTCGATTCAACTTATGATGAATCCACATATATGTACAACTTTTCTTTCCTTCATACATCTCAATAGAATGGGGTTTTAGAGAGAAGGAATATATCATTGTAGATACAGTGAGGACAATGCTTTCAGAATATTGCACTCCGAAAACATTTGGGGCCAAAGTCATTGGTGTGCTCCAGCCAATGGCATTACACACTACTCAATTTAGACTTGAGTAGATGCAACTCTGTGAATAGAAGCACACAGGTGGATTAAAGTTTCAAAATTTATAAAGACCTACATGGACACACATACGTTTACTAAAATGCTATCTTGCAAGCACACATGGTCGTGTCATAGTATAGGTAAGGTGGCAAGTATAGGGTCGATCCACAGGGAGAAAATGGGGCACTAGAGCTAGGTTAGTTTTTGGTGCTCGGTTCCTATTGTGGAGTCTAAGGTTGAAGGGTTTAAAGGTGATGTTTTGATTGATTACACTAAGTTGAGCAAGGAAGAAAGTAAAGGAAAGCAAGCAAGAACAAAACCTAAGTTAACCCTAGGCAGTAAATTCTAATGAGCAAGAAAAGACATGGAAAGGCAAGAAAAGAACAATCTACACTAAGGTAAGAAAAAAATGTCTACGCTACACTAAACTTGAAAACATGGCAAAAGAGAAACTAAGGATCTAAACTATCCAGAACAAAGTAAGAATAAGGAAAGAAGCTAACTAAGAAAGTAAAGAGCTAACTAAGCTAACACTGGCTAAGCAAGAAGGCCATTAGGGTCTTAAAGCAATTAAGGGGAACATGGGATGTTTCGAAGATACAATTATCAATTTAGTTGGGGGGTGACATATGAACATTATGATTTCATTTATATTACCAAACCAAACAACAAGTTAGAGTCTAATGAATTAGCCTAAGCTACTAACTGGCCATGGATATGCTAGGTTGTGTATAGGAGAACTAGTCCCTAACCCTCCCTACTACCCTTGCGAGGCTCAATTGGGTTAGGTCTTAGGTGTAATTAAATTAGAGTCTAAACATGCCTAGGTTTCTAGCTTAGATGATTCCAGGATGATTAGGGGTTGATGTTAGTAATGGTAGTGGAAGTGAGGTTTTAGGCCTCCCATCACACACATTCTAACCTTGAGAAATCTCCATGATAAACACACCAATTTCATCTAAAATAGCTACTTAGATCTCTCAACTAGGGTTAGGATAATTGATTAGAATGTAGGAAGATGGGTAGCTAGCTTGGGTTCCAAGGATTGAACCTAGGAGCAAATCCCAAAATTCATACATATAAGCAATTGCCCTAAATTCCTAATTGATATCAAGAACAAACCAACAAGCAATTAATGAAGAATGAGATAGAAATAGAACATAATCATTATCAAATGAAATTACAATGTTTACATATTATTTTCCCCCAACATGGTATCAAAGTAACATTTTACACCCCAAACAGCCCACCCAAGCAACTTGAAATCAGCTCTGGACAAGAATAGTCTCCCCAAGATGATGGGGATCTTCCTATCATCTGACTCTATGTCAAAAACAATGAAATCATCTAGGAACATTGCTCCTATTTCCTTGTCAATCATCACCAAGATATCATCCATTCATCCTCTAGGCACTTTGATGGAGTGATCTGCCAATTGGATAGTGCAATGTGCTGGTTTCAACTTTCCTAAACCCAACTCAAAATAGACACTGTATGGCATCAAATTCACACTACATCCCAAATCAAGGAGGGATTTGCCTATGTTATGCCCCCTAATGTATCTAGGTATGATTGGGGCTCCTGGGTCTTTCCTCTTCACGGGGAGTGAGTGTTGGAGAATAGAGCTCACTTGTTCAGTCAACTTCACTATTTTTGGTATCCTCCCCGTTGACCTTCTCTTACCGTGCATAAATTCTTTAGAAACTTGGAATATGATGGGATTTTCTAAATAGCATCCAACAATGGAATATTGACCTTCACTTTGTGAAACACCTCAAGAATGTCAACATTGTGCTTTTGTCTCCTCCTTATTGTGGCACATATAATGCTTCAAAGGATGGTGGCTCACTTGATTTGGCCTTGCTTGCATCAACATGAGGTGGAACACTATGGATAGTGGGACTTGCAAATGTAGTATGAGGTGGAGCACATGGTATCCCAAAATCAACATAATGTATCACAAAATCACCATCTGTAATCTCAATCATAGTATCACTACTTGGCTACCTTTGCTTTGCATTCTCAACCTTTATTTGACTTGCGGGCTACTCAAGAGTTTTCTCACTCCTTAGAACTGTCACAACACTTCCTTTCTCATGGTGGAGAGGGGGATCTAGTTGAGGCTGTGGAGGAGGTGAAGGTGACACGTGGTGTTGAAATTGAGGTGGAGGGAAGAATTGAGGTTGAAAGGTGAATTGTTGAGAAATTGGTGGTAATGGTGAGGGAGGTGGTGTATAAGGCTTGGGATTACCTTGTAAGTGGTATATGGGTTAAACTTGCATGGGAGGTGGACTGTAGAAAACATGAGAAGAAGGCAATGGTCCACTCACTTCATTGAAACTCAAGATGGGTTTTGATGACATTTTTTCTTCTTATAGAGCAATTATGGAAGATAGCATCTCTATCCTCTCTTCAAGCCTTCTCACATTCATTTATATGTCATCAACGCTCTTTAGCCTAGAGAGAACCTCTTCCTCAAACCTTGAGCTATATCTTAGACTTTGTGGCTCTGGGTAGCTATAGGAATGAGGTGTTTTCTTTTCTTCACCATAGAACTCTATAGAATTTACTGAGTGGAAAGGAACATTTGTTACCTGGTTCTTCATGAAACTCACCATGTCACCAAGAATCTTCATCACTTGTAGGATTAATTCATTATGAGTAGGAGGTGCCACACCAAAGGCATAGCCCCCATCATTCAACATGCTAAAAGCTCGAATTCTTGACCCTTCAACCAACTACTCAAACAAAGGCCATATCTCCTCAAGTGGCCTAGCCATGAAAACTCCTCCATAAGAGGAATCTATTATATCTTGGTCATTTAGAGATAGACCGGAGTAGAATGATTGAACTAGCTTCCACAAGGGGATCTCATGGTGCAAACACTGTATCAACATCTTCTTAAACCTCTCCCATGCATTGTGAAATTGCTCATTGGCCATATGACAAAAACTTGTCACGGCACGCCGCATTTGTATCAACCTTGATATAGAGTAGAATTCCCTTAAGAAGAAATTATTCATTGATTCCCAACTCATGATTTCCCTCCTTGAATCACACCAATATTTAGCTTTGTCTTTGAGGGAGAAAGAGAACAAGGTCAATTGGATGTGTCATCACTAGCCGTCGGCATCTTGAAGGTGGAGCATACTTCAAGAAAGGAGGTTAAGTGCTTGTAGGGGTTCTCACTCTCCAAGATTTATAATATGGGTAGGAGCCCAAGAAAACCTATAGGGATAGAGAATTTCTCCCCTAACATTTGATCTACCCTGCTAACAATTGGTGATTTGTAGTTGCTAGGCATGAAGTAATCATGAAGTGACTTGTTGTAAGGCCAATGAACTTGCTTAATGAGTTGAATGAGATTAATTACCATAAATTAATACTTAAAACCCTAATATAACCTTTTTATATGTTTTGAAATCATAAGACAAGCTTAATTTTAAAATTTTGTCCAATTTGGACATTGTTTGAGCAAGTTATGCAATTTTCTGTACATTTTGGACTTTTCTACAATTTACCCCATTGAGGGGTTTTCTTTGCAATTTTTACATAAATTATGTTCCTTAGATTTTATATTATCATTCTTGAGATTTTGAGCCATGGGGATCCTAGTTGAGCCATGGTTTGAAGGTGTTTTCCTCAAGGGTATTTTTGGGTTTACCCCTTCATGGATGAGCTACCTTTAGTAGCTACCAACTAATGAATCATTTGATTGGCTGGGAAATTCGACAAAGGAAAGCCAAGCAGGTCAATATGGATGGTGGGGGATCTTCTTATGTGTGTACTTGTATATTCTTAATAATTTAAGGCCTTAGACACATGGGGAAGCTACTTTTACACCTGATGCTTGCTTCTATCCTTATCCATGGGCTATATTTACCACTTCTTTGCCCATGTTTGAAACTATACTTGCTTTCTCATTCCTCTAACCTGGAGCAACGAATCCACTCTGTTTTTCTGCAGAACCAAGTGCTCTAAGGTAGAAGACAACCTCTTTTTGGAGAAGAAGGTCTCCTAGAGCTCCATCTAGCCCTAACTAGGGTTTCCAAGGTCATCTTCTAGGGAATTCGACCAAGGAAAGTTGATTTCTTCCTTCCTTATCCATTTCTCTTTCTCTTCTCCTTCCTTGGACGTTCCTTCAGGTCAGAACCTTGCTATTCCATGGTGAAAGTGGCTCTAGAACTCAAAAATCTATCCTTCTTGTTTCTTTTTCTATGATTTTGCTTATTTGTGGAGAGAAGTACCTATTTGGCCAAGTTCAGATCTAAATCCAAGGTTTTCTTGCCCTATTTGCTCGAGATTCTTGCTTTTTGGGATCTGACCTACTCTATAGAGGCGAGTTATATAACATTCTTCACTTATATTGCATACTACAAGCTTGTTAGTTCATGTTTATGCCTTAATGTGTTGATTTAAGCATAGAAAAACCATGCTTGTTAAGAATTTCGAATTTTTGTGGTGTTCCTTATTCTGTTCCAGTTCTATATGAACTTGTAAACATGTGTACATCCTTTCTAAGGTGTAACATGATTTAGGACAGGTTGATAGCATCAACCTATGGTTCTAAGTACAAAATAATTTATGGTTCAAATTAGGGTTTTCAAGCTATTTCCTTCCCTATCACACAACTGATGGTTATACCATTCAATAACCAATGGTGTTTCTATCTTGGAAACTGATGTTCATGATCAAGGGTGTCAAATTTATGGTGACGACCTATGGTCACCCCCTTAGGTCAGGTTTTGGCTCCATTAGACGTTTAATTATCATCCACTCAGTATTCTAATGATGTTATCAATTGATGATGACATTAGCTTAAATTTGATGGTGTTAACTGAATGTATTACTAATGTAACAACCAATGGTGACCTAATGATCCCAATTAATGGTGTATCAGGTCATCACCATATATGATGAGTTAAGAATGTAATTGTATATTTGACTAAACCTTGAATTAATGGTTCCTTGGTTCAATTGATATAATGGTGAGACCTATACTTCAATTGATAACCTTGAACAATACACCTCATCCAATGAATAATATTGGATGCTTCAACATCCAATGGATTAGAATAAATCACATGGTATTATTTTTGGGTCCTAGTGACAATATTTTGATGGTTCAATACCATTAATCTGCAGTCTTACCTTTGCCATCATATAATTATATTTGATAAATTGCTATAATAAGTGGATGTGTAACTTCCATGTGATCTAGCTTGTTATAGCTAACCTTAGTGTAATTATATGATGTTGATTGGTTGTAATCTGACCTCTTGAATGATTAATATGATAATGAATTACACTCTTTTTGTGTTGAAACAACATTATAGTATTATTTTAATATCATAGTGCCTTGCCATGTTAGTATCTTTGGACACATAGGTGCTAATGATCTTTTGAGCCTTGTTTAAGGCATGGAATGATGATGATAACCTTACTATGAATAATGTGATGGTCTTAACGACCTTTGGGAATGTTTGAAGACATGATTGAGGTGAAATCCTCTTCATGTTCCAATAAGGGTTAAAACCCTAGAACTTGTGATAAGATATTGGTATCTTGTAAAAGTATGATGATAAGTGTGGTCCATTAATTTGCAATGAATGATATCATGTGGTAATGTGATTCAAAATTATATCTCAAATGTTTTATATCTTTTGAAGTTATTATACATATACTCTTGTTAGAAAAGAATTAGGGTTTGAATGTACATTTGTATGATTTAGCCTTAATTCACCCAATTGACATAACTAATTAAGTGAAACTCTAATCATGTAGTGCCCTATGCCATATATCTATCTGAGTGTCAGAAATTACCAGATAGCAAAACAAATATTCCTAAGGGATACTCAGAGCACATATTGATGAGTATGCAGGGTGCTTGTCATCCTGAATTCAAGTGTTAGGGATGATGACAGTGGTCATGCCTAGACCTTAGTTTGAGAATGACTTTGGTCGTGTCTCAGTGATTTTATATATATATATATATATATATATATATATATATATATACATGATTATGAGATTGGAGGACAACTGTAGTTGTACCTCAGATGGTAGGGTATGTGTACCTGCCTCCTTTCACTAGTGCCATGACCTATACCAAGGATGGACTAGGTTGTTAGCAGCTTGACCTTATGTGTCACTGTGGAGGACCGGTACTGACCAGGGGCGGATAAGATCATAGGAGTCCACCTCTTCCTAGCACTTGTAAGGCACTAATTTCAACTTAAGTAATGGTCAGTTGGAACTTGAGTGGTATTTCTCAAATCCCACAGGGCAATGTAATAAAAGAAGTGATATTAGCCATGTAGTATGTTGACTATGGTTAATTACGTCTCACATTGTCTGGTTAGTCTTTAACTTGTCTTTATACTATTCAGTGCTTACAATATGATATGATATGACCTTTGAATAATTATACTTCTTATCAAGTTAATTTGCTTAACGACTTAGTATGCTCAACCTATTCAATCTTCTTAAATTGCTTATTCATTACTTTATCTTCTCAGTTCATTTACTATCAATCAATATGTTATAATCAATATATGTTGGAGAGAGTTTTATCTCTTGCTGGGACTGGGTCTCACCCGTGGGTCAGCACATTTTTTTAGGTGGTCGTGGGCAACAAGGTCGAGGTTGCACTGTGGAAGAGAACCAACCTGGTGATCAATAGATTCAGAAGGTTGGTTAGTTGTATATGTTAGTAGTAGAGTCTTAGTGTCGTCCCTGTAGTCTCAGGATCGAGTATGGGATGTGTTTTCTAGATCATATACTTGTATCAACATGAGATTTTGGTAGTATGCCAATGTTTGTAATTATATGGCATGTACATGGGAAATATCTTTTGTATGCAGGATGTGATTGAGGTCTTTGGACCCATATGTAAATACTTGTTACAGTACATGAGAGTGGAATGATGGGCCTTTTATAAATGTTCTAGAGTTTATTTACATTGTTGGAATTGGTTTTAATTATTCCACATTTTTGACTATGTGATAAATTAGTAGTTGATCATGTTTTGTGTTTTGAGTAATCTTGTTACCGTGACGAGGTGTCACAATTAAGTTGGTATTAGAGTTCTAGGTTTACTAAGTCTACAACGACATAGGACTTAGGTTTGAGTATGTTCTTATGTATCCAACATATCTTATCATAGTTGATGCTTATGCATATATGTTTGGAGGACATGAAGAACATGTTGAGAGTAGCTATGTAGTACCAGGAGGAGATGCTGGGAGGCAAGCACGTGATGAGAGAGTGCTAGAAGCAGGGCCATAGCAGCCCGTAATGCCCCATCTAGACCCGACAATGATGGCCAATCCTATTTTTCAGCATATGTTTAGATAGATGATGGCCACAATTGCACATATTGCTTACAGAGTGCCAGCACCTCAAGCTAGGGCAGCTACCTCTAATGTGGAGTTCTAAGGTGTCGGGAAGACATTTGAACATCTTAGATGTGTTGGGGCGATTGAATATGTAGGTATTTCTGATCCAATGGACGTTGACATGTGGTTGACTGAGCTGGAAAAGGCATTCAAAATCCTAAACATCGCTAAAGAAGACAAAGTTAAGCATGTAGTATACTTGTTGAAGGGTAGTGCTAGCCACCGATGGGCCATAGAAGAGGAGAAAAGGCCAGGAGTTGTGATAGGATGGGAGGAGTTTCAGAGGGAATTTGTTAGCCGATATTTTCCAGAGACCTACCTAGATGAGAAAATTTCTTAGTTCGAGAAGATTCGTCAGGGAGCTATGACTATCAATGAGTATGAATCAAAGTTTATGGAACTTCTGAGGTTCTTCCCGCACATGGCAGTAACGGACAAGGAAAGGATCTGGAGATTTGAGAAGGGCCTGAGTATGGAGTTGACTACTACAACATCATCCTTGGAGAATAGGGAAAGGTTTTCCACCTTTTTGGAATCTGCCAGGAGGATTGAGAGGTCTGACATAGAGAAGCGTGAAGCTAATGCTAAGAAGTGACCTATGTTGTGACGTCCCCGGATTTTGATTTCTCCAAACCCTATTGGGAATGAGATGTCAGAATCCGAAAACATCATCCAATCATATCAAAAAGCGATGCGAAAGCATAATACGCATACATGAACATACAACCATAACATACTCAACATTCACATGTATATTTATACAATATGAATTATTACAATATGATTTACAGTTACATATAGAATGAAAATTCTAGAAGTCTGAACATGTATGCTAACAGGATCTTAGACAATAGCTACAACCTGAACACTGCTCACTTCATGTCTTTTATCCCACGCTATCTCTGAACCTAAAACATACGTGAAACAATGAATCAACACACAAGGTGTTGTGCACGTGGGTAGAAGGATACATACTAATATGTTTGCATAATTGAAATAACTTGAGAAAGAAAGAGTAAAAGAAAACATTATTTAAAGTGATAATCAGGTAAACACATATTTTAGATATCCTTTGATGCATTTGTACTACTAAGTGGTGTCACACCTCATTTTTCCCCGCCCCTTGGGCTATGGGGACTGAGTGTCGACCTTATATTTAGAGGGGAGAGAGAGAGATGTCGCACTTCATTTTTCCCCGCCCCTTCGACTATGGGGACCGAGTGCCGACCTTATATTTAGAGGAAGAGAGAGAGAGAGAGCATATATCCACTCAGTAGCTACAAACCATCCATATTCTTTTATGTTCTGTAATGTTTTGCGGAGCATACACTACTAATACACATCCAAGAATTTATATGCAAACAAAAGCATCCAAAGTACATCATATCATTATACATTCATGAAAACTAGTCTTATACTTAATAAAAACCCACGTACCTGAGTTCAGAGATTTCTAATCATTCTTTCTCATCTAGATATCTGGTCATCACCTGGTTAATAAAAAAAATCATATACTAGCATTAGATTCTCATCATCTTAACCCTGGTTGTGTTCATTAGGGTTTGCTTATCGCATTATGTTATATACATTATTACTTGTCTTCTTATCTTAGATTTGTCATACTGATGTCATTTTCCAGATTACATCTCATTATCAAAGTTCATCGTCCGAACATTAGGTTCCAAATCCTTTTTGTGCACATATTAACCCTAGGTTACATCATTAACCTAGATTAGGGTTTTATAACATTCATTAAGATTCATCTTCATATAACATAGATTATGTTCATCATGATGATCTCATAATTAAATCTGAGGTTCAATATATTGATATGAGCTTTCTCTATAAATTTCATCATTTATAGAGCATGTATGTATTTATTGTATTTTATTAGGGTTATTAGTCCTAATTAGCCATATGGAGTAATTTACATCATTTCGTACATGAACATGACCATAACTGGCATCATATGCATTATAAACATGATTACAAATTTACTGACATTTTTCCATAATTTTATGTCATCATTTGCTATTTATTATCCACTAAACAAGAATTACACATATAACATGATATCACTGTTATTAGTGCATCAAAAGCCTGGTATTATCATTCTAACGTGTTCTACTCATTTTTCTGAATGTTTTGGTACCTTGTTTGTATTTTTCATATAAACAAGCTATTTATTATGCATTTTCAAAGATCTGTAAATTATTGGAATTTCTTACCTCTTCGGCCAACCAGAACACGCCACGTGTCCCATTTGGGTCGCACGGCTGCTTTGCTTGCTGTTGTGGGCCGGTTCAGGGTTTGGACCGATTCCGCTTCTTCTCCTTCGCTCACGCTCTCGCATTCCCAGGGATCCATCCGGCGCGCGATGCTCAGACGATGCCACCGCAGAGCAGGGGCACCGTCGTGATGTTGAGGATAATGGCCTCCTCCCAGTCTAAAGGGAGTGGGTTAATCTACTTTAGATCATGTAGCATGCCTCCAACCATTCTGTCATCGTTAGGAAGAGAAGAAGCTTGGAGGCGCGCTTGCCAGTTGAGCACCGCCGTGGTGAGGTTCGAAATGGGGAAAAGGACAGTGTTGGGTGTCAAATCGGGTGTCTAAAGGTCCAAGGAGGCACCTCCGCCCTAAGATTAGGCACTCGAGATCGATCATGGAGCTTTCCTGAAGCTTCTGCAGCCACCAAGATTAGAAGGGGCGAATAGGTGTGCGTGGACCTCCGATCAACCTTATGCTCCATCTGATGCGGTGGTACACGATGGGATATCATATTAACCTATGTTTCTGCCTGGAGAGCTACTCGCTCTGTGCCATTGCTCCTACTCATAGATTTATGGAGGTCGGTGACTACCCCACTGGATGGATGCCTTCGGCTCCAATCGCAACAATCAAGTGCAGGTGAATGAAGATCCACAATGCCACAAGGATCTCCAACGAGTAGGCTTTGCAGTGGGAGGGGAGATGTGTGAGAGACTTCCGTTGAGGTTCAGTTCATCAAAATGGAGGTTGGTTTGTAGAGAATATCACCCCCCGCTTATCGGTAAAACCTAGATGGGTATTGTGAACGGCCATGAAGGGTTAGGCGTTGTTGGTCTCTCCTCTATTCTGTTGTCCAGATTTACAATAGTTGAGAAGATCCTTCGATTTTGGATGAATCGACCTGGTCAAAGGGCTCTGGCTCCTAAGGATTCGGAATATCGAGCCATCAATTTGTTACCTGTAACAACTCCACTCCTTTCGAAGGTGAGAGACGATCCAAGGACTACACCTGATGATCATCATAGGGTCAAAAGTTTCATGTTTAGATCTGTAGCTAGGACAGGCCATGCAACCTCAAGGAAATTTGGTGCGTGACATGTTATTGCGGCGTGAAGCAAAATTTACATCATATTCTCAACTTCTCATTAATCACTTATATCCAAATCGTCTTTTTGACTTTGAACTTCCATATCCCATAGTGTTCTGAATCATTCAATGTTATGAACCTAGATTACATACTACTCAATGCTTTTGAAACCTATCAAACACTGCATAATATCTTAATATAATTCCTCAATCAGTCTAGCTTCATAACTCATACAATCAACATTATTCATCACATATTGAGCTGACAAGTCTAAGAACACCTGTTATGATTCTAATAAACCTCAATGCTCATAAATGTCATCGATTGAGTTTCTTTGATATTATTAAATTGGCCCTTGGCCTCATAAATGTTCAAATTGACTAAACAAGTACACATCATAATATAACTCAATTAGCATCATCATCAGTCATATCTCTAATTACAAAATTTAAGTGAGATGAATTCAAATAGGCATCATAGTCCTCCATCATATTTCCAATCACCTAATTTGGGTGAAGGAATCCATGATTGTATAACCAATTTGTCAATTTGGTATTTGACATCTTACATAGGATGCTTGTCTCTCAATTATTGTATTAGTTATTAAAACTCAAAAATCTAGGTTATCACATTCACCCCACCTTATAAGGAATTTCATCCTCGAAATTCAATTAATCTCATCCTCCAGAGGTTATTTAGGAGTTGAGCTTCATATACATCATTATTTCTTAGGTTCTAAGGTCACCATAGTCGCATGCACTCTAAGTTGTCAACATAGGGTCTAGAGATTCTTGGGTTCATCCACCCCACCTTATATATATGTGGAAGCATCACTTAAAGTCTTAGACATAATATGACATTATGATATCTTAGGATTACATCACCTCTAAGGGTACATGTTTTGTTCATGCCTTTAAAGTGCATACTTTTAATGTTCAGGAGGAATTCATTTATATGCCATGATATTCAGATCGTCCAAATCTAACATCATTAATATGTTTTATGATCAACATCTTACAATGATTTCAACATTAGAGGAGATTTATCTTCATCCTTGATATTAGGATTTTTCTACATAAGAAGGGCTTACGTAACATGCTTGACCATTAGGGTTTCACCCTATAGTGTGATATTCATGCTCAACTTAGAAGCTTACATTGAGAAGGATCAAAATTACGAACTATATTTCTGATCATATATCCTATGATCCAAAAAATATATATATTTTTATATCAAGTTCATGAGTTCAACTTTTTATGCCTTGCATGAATTATGTGAAGGGAAAAAGAATATACTAAGTTTATCCCATGATCTCATCATCATATCTTTCATGTTTCATATGAAGGAGAAGAGAATATTTTAAAGTCAAATGTATCATTATTTCAATCTTGGGCACTACATGTATGATATAGGGAAAATATATAGAATAGGTTAAGCTTATACGAGTGACTCCTCATATATAAATCATCTATATAGATCAAGTGAGGTTCCTATCATCATATATTAAGAAAGAGAAGAAGAAGGGATAATTGTATTTTTGAGTATCTTTTGCACAAAGCATCATACTCTCATAACTAGAGTTCATATATTACCTCACTTGCAACTAATGATGAGATTCACAAAATATGTCACTCTAGCTAGGACCTAACTCAGCCAAAAGGATTGACTTTATCATATGGGTCATCTACCCATCCTTTTCTTTTACCCAACTATCACATATAGATTTGAATCATGCATAAGGACTCAACTCAACACTCAAGAGTAATCTAGTGTAGGATATTTTTTTACCACATATCTCATATATTGGAGGCTAGGTCCTAAGACCTTCTCCCTGTGGGTCTTACTCTCTCTAGAGTTCACCACATATCTCATCCTACCACCAGAAATCCTCCTTGTATAAGAGCTTGAGGCTCATGCACACTCATCTCTATCTTAACTTAGCTTATCTTGAATAGGAAAAAGGGAATATACTTTTATCATTACAACTTAGCATAGATCCTCTAAGAGAGGATTCAACTCATATACAACTCAAATCTTAATAAGGAAACTTATACCATCATAGATCAAACTTAGATACGATTCTATATGATTATTTCCAACTATCGTTCTATCATCTACTCTATGTATCACATATCTGGATAAGGCTCTAGACATCTAATCTAGACTACTCTCTCTTCTAGACTGATGCCACTCCCTTTCACTTAGATTGCATGAACACTAACTACTCTACAGTGTGAGGGACACATTTTATATTTACATATATATTTAATAAAATATTATATAGTTTTTCTCTGAGAAAGAAGACGTCAAAGAAAACTGTCGAGGCTCGAGCCGATTGGAAAACAAAAACCAAATCAGCAAAATCGAGTGTCCCACACACAGTAGATAGTCTAGTGTCGTGTAACCTAGTGAAACGGTGAGAACAAGGTGTAGACTAGTGTAGCTAACCAATACATATGAGCTCTATATGGAAAGGGTCTCAGACACTTGTCTAAACCTAGTTCTCGAACATCTAGGTTCTAACCTAGAGGCTAAGTCATAACTTATTCCTATAAAACAACTTACTAAGTTTCTAGGGTTTAAAGTGAAAGGTGAGATTAAGATTTTATGTTTTATGGTGAGCAAATGTCAGGTGCAGCTATTGTTCATGCTCTGATACCAACTGTGACGTCCCTGGATTTTGATTTGTCCAAACCCTATTGGGAATGAGATGTCAGAATCCGAAAACATCATCCAATCATATCAGAATGCGATGCGGAAGCATAATACGCATACATGAACATATAACCATAACATACTCAACATTCACATGTATATTTATACAATATGAATTATTACAACATGATTTACAGTTACATATAGAATGAAAATTCTACAAGTCTGAACATGTATGCTAACAGGATCTTAGACAATAGCTACAACCTGAACACTGCTCACTTCACGTCTTTTATCCCACGCTATCTCTGAACCTAAAATATACGTGAAACAATGAATCAACACCCAAGGTGTTGTGCAAGTGGGTAGAAAGATACATACTAATATGTTTGCATAATTGAAATAACTTGAGAAAGAAAGAGTAAAAGAAAACATTATTTAAAGTGATAATCAGGTAAACACATATTTTAGATATCCTTTTATGTGTTTGTACTACTAAGTGGTGTCACACCTCATTTTTCCCCGCCCCTTGGGCTATGGGGACCGAGTGTCGACCTTATATTTAGAGGGGAGAGAGAGAGATGTCGCACTTCATTTTTCCCCGCCCCTTGGACTATGGGGACCGAGTGCCGACCTTATATTTAGAGGAAGAGAGAGAGAGAGGATTGAGGGAGAGAGAGAGCATATATCCACTAAGTAGATACAAACCATCCATATTCTTTTATGTTCTGTAATGTTTTGCAGAGCATACACTACTAATACACATCCAAGAATTTATATGCAAACACAAGCATCCAAAGTACATCATATCATTATGCATTCATGAAAACTAGTCTTATACTTAATAAAAACCCACGTACCTAAGTTCAGAGATTTCTAATCATTCTTTCTCATCTAGATATCTGGTCATCACCTGGTTAATAAAAAAAATCATATAGTAGCATTAGATTCTCATCATCTTAACCCTAGTTGTGTTCATTAGGGTTTTCTTATCTCATTATGTTATATACATTATTACTTGTCTTCTTATCTTAGATTTTTCATACTGATGTCATTTTCCAGATTACATCTCATTATCAAAGTTCATCGTCTGAACATTAGGTTCCAAATCCTTTTTGTGCACATATTAACCCTAGGTTACATCATTAACCTAGATTAGGGTTTTATAACATGCATTAAGATTCATCTTCATATAACATAGATTATGTTCATCATGATGATCTCATAATTAAATTTGAGGTTCAATATACTGATATGAGCTTTCTCTGTAAATTTCATCATTTATAGAGCATGTATGTATTTATTGTATTTTATTAGGGTTATTAGTCCTAATTAGCCATATGGAGTAATTTACATGATTTTGTACATCAACATGACCATAACTAGCATCATATGCATTATAAACATGATTATAAATTTACTGACATTTTTCCATAATTTTATGTCATCATTTGCTATTTATTATCCACTAAACAAGAATTACACATCTAACATGATATCACTGTTATTAGTGCATCAAAAGCCTAGTATTATCATTCTACCGTGTTCTACTCATTTTTCTGAACGTTTTGGTACCTTGTTTGTATTTTTCATATAAACAAGCTATTTATTATGCATTTTCAAAGATCTATAAATTATTGGAATTTCTTACCTCTTCGGCCAACCAGAACGCGCCACGTGTCCTATTTGGGTCGCACGACTGCTTTGCTTGCTGTTCTGGGCTAGTTCAGGGTTTGGGCCGATTCCGCTTCTTCTCCTTTGCTCACGCTCTCACGTTCCCAGGGCTCCATCCGGCGCGCGATGCTCAGATGATGCCACCGCAGAGTAGGGGCACCGTCGTGATGTTGAGGACAGTGGCCTCCTCCCAGTCTGAAGGTAGTGGATTAATCTGCTTTAGATCATGTAGCATGCCTCCAACCATTCTGTCATCGTTAGGAATAGAAGAAGCTTGGAGGCACGCTTTCTAGTTGAGCACCGCCGTGGTGAGGTTCAGAATGGGGAAAAGGACAGCGCTGGGTGTCAAATCGGGTGTCTAAAGGTCCAAGGAGGCACCTCCGCCCTAAGATTAGGCACTCGAGATCGATCATGGAGCTTTCCTGAAGCTTCTGCGGCCACCAAGATTAGAAGGGGCGAATAGGTGTGCGTGGACCTCCGATCAACCTTATGGTCCAGCTGCTGCGGTGGTACACAATGGGATATCATATTAACCTATGATTCTGCCTGGAGAGCCACTCGCTCTGTGCCATTGCTCCTACTCATAGATTTATGGAGGTCGGTGACTACCCCACTGGATGGATGCCTTCGGCTCCAATCGCAGCAATCAAGTGCAGGTGAATGAAGATCCACAATGCCATAAGGATCTTCGGCGAGTAGGCTTTGCAGTGGGAGGGGAGATGTGTGAGAGACTTCCGTTGAGGTTCAGTTCATCAAAATGGAGGTTGGTTTGTAGAGAATATCACCCCCCGCTTATCTGTAAAACCTAGATGGGTATTGTGAATGACCACGAAGGGTTAGGCGTTGTTGGGCTCTCCTCTATTCTGTTGGCCAGATTTACAATAGTTGAGAAGATCCTTCAATTTCGGACGAATCGACCTGGTCAAAGGGCTCTGGCTCCTAAGGATTCAGAATATCGATCCATCAATTTTTTACCTGTAACAACTCCACTCCTTTCGAAGGTGAGAGACGATCCAAGGACTACACCTGATGATCATCATAGGGTCAAAAGTTTCATGTTCAGATCTGTAGCTAGGACATGCCATGCAACCTCAAGGAAATTTGGTACGTGACACGTTACTGAGGCGTGAAGCAAAATTTACATCATATTCTCAACTTCTCATTAATCACTTATATCCAAATCATCTTTTTGACTTTGAACTTCCATATCCCATAGTGTTCTGAATCATTCAATGTTATGAACCTAGATTCCATACTACTCAATGCTTTTGAAACCTATCAAACACTGCATAATATCTTAATATAATTCCTCAATCAGTCTAGTTTCATAACTCATACAATCAACATTAATCATCACATATTGAGCTGACAAGTATAAGAACACATGTTATGATTCTAATAAACCTCAATGCTCATAAATGTCATCAATTGAGTTTCTTTGAGACTATTAAATTGGCCCTTGGCCTCATAAATGTTCAAATTGACTAAACAAGTACACATCATAATATAACTCAATTAGCATCATCATCAGTCATATCTCTAATTACAAAATTTAAGTGAGATGAATTCAAATAGGCATCATAGTCCTCCATCATATTTCCAATAACCTAATTTGGGTGAAGGAATCCATGATTGTATAACCAATTCGTCAATTTGGTATTTGACATCTTACATAGGATGCTTGTCTCTCAATTATTGTATTAGTTATTAAAACTCAAAAATCTAGGTTATCACATATTTAGATTCAAGGGCAATTATTTGGAGGCTTTAAGAAGCTAAGGTTTTTCCCACCTCGGTCATAACCAAGGTCAATCTTCACTGAACCAAGATCACATGCACTGTCACATTGGACGCCGAGTAGGGGTAGAGGTCACAATTTTCCACCAACAAGAGCTCGCAGTTCATCATCACTCTCAGTTACAGGGCCGTTTAGACCACATAGTGATAATTGAGTGTGTCATCAATGTGGGCAGACAGTGCATATTAGATAGAATTGCCCTATGAAGGTTGAGGAGGTAACTCAGTAGCCAAGGTAGAATCAATAGGTATAACAACAACAACAACAATTTGATATTGGTAGTGGCAAAGGACGTTGTCAGGCATCCCATGTAGGATCCTCAGGACAGGCGAGCAGAGGACGCACATAGCAGCAAGCAACAACTAGGTTCTATTCCATGACCCAACCAGAAGAAGTGGTCAATCCACGAGTCGTGATAGGTTAGATGGAATTATTTAATTCTGATTTGTCTACTTCTTATTTTGTATCTATGTTAGTAGATCTGGGTGCCACACACTCTTTTATTATTAGAGAGGAGATAGATAGTTGTTATCTACCTGTTAGTCTTAGATCTGATAGCCTATGGCTAGAGACTCCTTTGGTTGTTTCCGCTGAGTTGCTGGAAGTGTGCCCTTATTATGTTCTTTCTTTCTCTGGACACAACATTCAAGTGGATATATTTCCACTTGATATGCATGGTATTGGTTAAATCCTAGGAATGGATACCTTGGGAAAATACAAGGTAGTATGGGACTGTAGTACTATGGTGGCGACGTTCCATGATGGAGATATACAGTGGATTTTTTAGGGTGATAGGAAAATTCTTCCTACATGTTTGATGTCAGCTATGACAGCTAAACGGTTGATGAGACAAGGATGTGAGGCTTTCTTAGCTCATGTTATGGATACCAAGGCGGTAGGTCCTAGTATCTAGGAGGTACGAGTGGTGTAAGAATTTGAGGATGTCTTTCCTGAGGAATTTCCTAGCATCCCCCCTCCTAGAGAGATTGAGTTTGAGATCAATCTTGTTCATGCAACACAACCCATAACATAGTCAGCATACATAATAGCACCAATAGAGTGAGTGAAAGAAACAATTACAAGAACTATTAAAGAAGGGTTTTATCAGGCTAAGCACTTCCCCTTGGGGTGCTCCCATGTTGTTTGTTAAAAAGAAGGTTGGTTCAATAAGGTTGTGTATAGACTATTGACAGTTGAACAAGGTGACAATAAAGAATAAGTATCCTTTGCCGAGGATTGATGATCTTTTTGATCAATTGAGAGGTGCCACTATGTTTTCAAAGATAGACCTGAGGTTAGGTTACCATCAGTTGAGAATTAAGGCTGATGACATACCCAAGTCAACTTTTAGGACTAGGTATGGTCATTATGAGTTTGTGGTTATGCCGTTTTGGATAACCAATGCACATGTAGCTTTAATGGATCTAATGAATAGGGTGTTTATACCTTATCTTGAACAGTGTGTGGTCATGTTCATAGATTATATCCTACTATACTCCAAGGATAGTCAACATCATGAGCAACACCTTCAGTAGGCATTGACTTTGTTGAGGCAACATCAACTATATGCTAAGTTCAGCAAGTGTGAATTCTGGTTATCTGAAGTGTCTTTTCTAGGCCATGTTATATCTGCAAAAGGTGTTTGTGTTGATCCCAAGAAAGTGGATTTTGTACTAGAATGGGAACAACCAAAGACACTGATAGTGATCCATAGTTTCTTAGGTCTGGCAGGTTACTACAGGAGGTTCATCAAAGACTTTAGTTCTATAGTGTTACCCCTAACTATGTTAACAAGGAAGGATGTTCCTTTTGCTTGGAATGACAAGTGTCAACGTTCTTTCCAGCTTTTGAAAGAAAAGTTTACTAGTGCACCAATATTAGTACTACCAATGCAAGGAAAAGGCTATATTATCTTTTGTAAAGCTTCAAAGAATGGGTTGGGATGTGTGTTGATGTAGGATAAAAATGTGATTTCTTTTGCTTCGTGACAGCTTAAGAAACATGAGGAGAATTACCCAACATATGATCTGGAGCTTGTAGTGGTGGTCCACGTCTTAAATATCTAGAGACACTATCTTTATCGAGAAAAGTGTCAGATCTTCATTGACCACAATAATCTACAGTATATCTTCTCAAAACATGAGCTGAATATGAGGCTGAGGAAATGGATGGAGTTGATTAAGGATTATGATTGTACAATAGACTACAATCGAGGGAAAGAAAATGTAGTAGCTGATGCATTGAGTAGAAAGTCATCTTCATTTTCAACTATAGATAATGCACAATTAAATTCCTTGATGTGCCCTAAGAGAGATATGAGAGTGTCTCTTCACCAGATGAATGTATAGCAAGAAGTTTCCTTGCTGGCAGGATTTTTGGTACAGTTATAAGTGAAACCTACCTTGAGACAGCAGATTCATGATGCACAATAGAAAGATACCGTGATACAAAAAATCCGATCAGGGATTGGAAATGAAAAGTATGATGGCTTTCATGAGGCAGATGATGGTACCGTTTGTTACCACAATAGGACAGTAGTTCCTGATGTTGATGGGTTGAGGAAGATGGTACTTGAGGAGGCTCACTCCTCCATGTATGCCATGCATCCTGGAAGCACCAAGATGTACCAAAACTTAAAAGACATGTATTTGTGGCCAGGTCTAAAGCGTGATATGGTAGATTTCATTGCCAAATGTCTTGTTTGTCAGCAGGTAAAGGTTGAGTACCAAAAGCCTACAGGGACATTACAACCCTTGCCAATACCACAGTGGAACTCGGATCATATTACTATGGACTTTGTGGTTGGTCTTCCTAGGACATCCAAGGGTCATGATTCCATATGTGTGATAGTAGACATATTGACTAAGTCAGCTCATTTTCTGCTAGTTAAGATGACGTTTACAACAGAGAAATTGGCACAAATATATGTTGATGAGATAGTCCATCTGCACAACATTCCAGTGACTATAGTTTCTGATAGAGGTCCATATTTTACAAGTCTTTTTGGGTGCATCTGTATTCAACAATGGGAATACAGCTGAGATTCAATACAACTTTTCATCCGTAGATTGATGGCTAGTCTGAAAGGACTATTCAGACTTTAGAGGATTTCGTGAGGGCATGTGTGCTGCAATTTCTTGGTAGTTGGGACGTACATATAACTTTGATAGAGTTTGCATACAACAATAGCCATCAAATAAGCATAGATATGGATCCTTATGAGTCTCTGAATGGGAGACAATGTTGGTATCCTCTTTGCTGGTATGAGATAGGTGAATATCAACTTTTGGGTCCTGAGCTAGTACAACAGACTACAAAAAAGATTAAAGTGATACAACAACAATTGAAAGCAGCCCAGTACAGGCAGAAATCTTATGTTGATAACTGATGCAAACCACTTGAGTTCCCAGTGGGAGATAGAGTATATCTTAAGGCTTCTCCTTGGAAAGGTGTGCCAAGGTTTGGAAAAAAGGGTAAGTTGGCTCCCAGATTTATGGGACCATACCCTGTCCTATCTCGTGTTGGAAAGGTAGCATATAAGTTGGAGCTACCACCAGAGCTACATAGATTGAATAATGTCTTTTACATCTCTATGTTGAGGAAATTCCATCCAGATACTGACCAAACAATCCAACCAGTAGATATTGAGTTAGATGAGGATATCTCCTATGTTGAGGATCATGTGTTGATCCTAGATAGAAGGGTGAAAAAGCTGAAGCGAAAGAATATAATACTAGTGAAACTTTTGTGGAATCATCATGGCATAGAGGAATCCACATGGGAACTAGAGAATGAGATGCATAGAAAATACCCATCTCTTTTTGCGTAGGATTTCGGGAAGAAATCCTTGTTAGGGGTTTATAATGGTAAGGCCCTTGAACTTAATTAATGAGTTGAATGAGTTTAATTAAAATAATTGAATGTTTATAACCCTAGTATAACATTTTTATATGTTTTGAAATGATAATACAAGCTTAAGTTTCACATTTGGTCCAATTTGGACACTATTTGAGCAAGCTATGCAATTTTCTGTACATTTTCGACTTTTGTGCAATTTACCCAATTGAGGGGTTTTCTTTGCAATTTGTCACATATGTTATGTACCTTAGATTCTATATTATCATTCTTGAGATTTTTGCACCATGGGGGTCCTAGTTAAGCCATGGTTTGAAGGTATTTTCCTCAAGGGTATTTCAGGGTTTACCCCTTCATGGATGAGCTACCTTTAGTAGCTACCAACTAATGAATTATGCGATTGGCTGGGAACTTGGACAAAGGAAATCTAAGAAGGTAAATATATATGGTGGGGGATCTTCTTGTGTGTGTTCTTATATATTCTTAATAATTTAAGGCCATAGACACATGGGGAAGCTACTTTTACACCTCATGCTTGCTTCTATCCTTATCCATGGGCTATATTTACCTCTTCTTTGCCCAAGTTCGAAACTATGCTTGCTTTCCCTTTCCTCTAACCTGGAGAAACGAATATACTCTGTTTTTATATGGAATCAACTGCTCTAAGGTAGAATAAAACCTCTTTTTGGAGAAGAAGGTCTCCTAGAGCTCCATCTAGCCCTATCTAGGGTTGCCAAGGTCATCTTCTAGGGAATTCGACCAAGGCAAGTTGTTTTCTTCCTTCCTTCTCCATTTCGTTTGCTCTTCTCCTTCATTAGACCTTCCTTCAGGTTGGAACCTTGTTGTTCCATAGTGAAAGTGGCTCTAGAACTCAAAAATCTATCATTCTTGTTTCTTTTTCTAGGATTTTGCTTGTTTGTGGAGAGAAGTACCTATTTGTCCAAGTTCATATCTGAATCCAAGGTTTTCTTTCCCTATTTTCTATAGATTATTTATGTTTGGGATCTTACCTACTCTATAGGGGAAAGTTATATAACATTCTTGACTTATATTGCTTACTAGAAGCTTGTTAGTTCATGTTTATGCCTTAATGTGTTGATTTAAGCATAAAGAAACCATGCTTGTTTAGAATTTCGAATTTTTGTGGTGTTCCCTATTCTGTTCCAGTTCTATATGAACTTGTAAACATGTGTACAACCTTATAAGGTGTAACATGATCTGTGATAGGTTTATCGCATCAACCTATGGTGCTAAGCACAAAATAATTGATGGTTCAAATTAGGGATTTCAAGCTATTTCCTTCCCTATCACAAAACCGATGGTTATACCATTCAATAACCAATCGTGTTTCTATCTTAGAAACTGATGTTCATGAATAAGGGTGTCAAATATATGGTGACAACCTATGGTCACCCCCTTAGGTCAGGTTTTGGCTCAATTAGACATTTAATTATCATCCACTAAGTATTCTAATGATGTTCTCAATCGATGATGACATTAGCTTAATATTTGATGGTGTTACCTGAATTTATTACTAATCTAACAACCAATGGTTACCTAATGATCACAATTAATGGTGGATTAGGTCATCACCATATATGATGAGTTAAGAATGTAATTATAGATTTGACTAAACCTTGAACCAATGGTTCCTTGGTTCAATTGGTATAATGGTTAGACCTATACTTCAATTGATAACCTTGAACAATGAACCTGATCCAATGAATAATATTGGATGCTTCAACATCTAATGGATTAGAATAAATCACATGGTATTAATTGTGGGTCCTAGTGATGATATTCTGATGGTTCAATACCATTAATTTGTAGTCTTACCTTTGCCATCATATAGTTATATTTCATAAATCCTTATAATAAGTGGATGTGTAACTCCCATGTGATCTAGCTTGTTATACCTAACCTAAGTGTAATTATATGATGTTGATTGGTTATAATCATACCTATTGAATGATTAATGTGATAATGAATTACACTCTTCTTCTGTTGAAACCACATTGTAGTACTATTTTATTATCATAGTGCCTTGCCATGTTAGTATCTATGGACACATATGTGCTAATGATCTTTTGAGCCTTGTTTAAGGCATGGAATGATGATGATAACCTTACTATGAATAATGTGATGGTCTTAACGACCTTTGGGCATGTTTGAAGCCATGATTGAGGTGAAATCCTCTTCATGTTCCAATAAGGGTTAAAACCCTAGAACTTTTGATAAGATATTGGTATCTTGTAAAAGTATGATGATAAGTGTGGTTCATTAATTTGCAATTAATGATAGCATGTGGTAATGTGATTAAGAATTATATCTCAAATGTTTTATATCTTTTGAAGTTGTTATACATATACTCTTGTTAGAAAAGAATTAGGGTTTGATTGTCCCTTTGTATGATTTAGCCTTAATTCACCCAATTGGCATAACTAATTATGTGAAACTCTAATCATGTAGTGCCCTGTGCCATAGATCTATCTAAGTGTCAAAAATTTGCATATAGTGAAATGAGTATTCCTAAGGGATACTCAGAGCGCATATTGATGAGTATGCGGGGTGCTTGTCATCCTAAATTCAAGTGTTAGGGAGGATGACAGTGGTCATACCTAGCCTTCAGTTTGAGAACGACTGCGGTCGTGTCTCAGTGATTATATATACTATGATGAGATTGGAGGACAAATGTGGTTGTACCTCAGATGGTAGGGTGTGTGTATCTACCTCCTTTCACGGGTGTCATTATATGTACCGAGGACGGACTAGGTTGTTAGCAGCTTGACCTTATGTGTCACTGTGGAGGACCTATACTGACCGAGGGTAGAGAAGATCTTAGGAGTTCGACTCTTCCTAGATCTTGTATGGCACTGATTTTGACTTAGTAGTGGTCAACTGGGACTTGAGTGGTATTTCTCAAGTCCCTTAGTGCAATGTAATATAAGAAGTGATATAAGCCATGTAGTATATTGACTATGGTTAAATACATCTCTCATTGTTTGATTAGTCTTTAACTTGTCTTTATACTATTTAGTGTTTACAAGATGATATCATATGACCTTTGAGTAATTATACTTCTTGTCAAGTTAATTTTCTTAGTGGCTTAGTATGATTAACCTATTCAATCTGCTTAAATTTCTTATTCATTACTGTATCTACTCAGTTCATTTACTATCAATCAATATATGTTGGAGAGAGTTATATCTCTAGTTGGGATTGTTTCTCACCCGTGGGTCACCACATATTTTTTAGGTGGTCGTGGGCAATGAGGTCGAGGTCGCACTGTGGATGAGAACCAACTTGGTGATCAATAGATTCAGAAGGTTAGTTAGTGGTAGATGTTAGTAGTAGAGTCCTAGTGTCATCCTTGTACTGTCAGGTCTGGGTATGGGATGTGTTTTCTAGATGATATACTTGTATCGACACGAGATTTTGGTAGTATGCCAATGTTTGTAATTATATGGCATGTACATGTGAAATATCTTTTGTATGCATGATGTGACTGAGGTCTTTGGACCCATATGTAAATACTTGTTAAAATATATGAGAATGGAATGATGACCTTTTATAAATGTTCTAGAGTTTATTTACATTGTTGGAATTGGTTTTAATTATTTTGCATTTTTGACTATGTGATAAATTAGTAGTTGATCGTGTTTTTTGTTTTGAGTAATCTCATTAGCGTGAAGAGGTGTCACAGTTAAGTTGGTATCAGAGTTGTAGGTTTACTGAGTCTACAGGGACATATGACTTAAGTTTGAGTTTGTTCTTATGTATCCAACATATCTGATCATAGTTTATGCTTATGTAGATATGTCTGGAGGACCTGAAGAACATGTTGATAGTAGCTATGTAGCACCAGGAGGAGGTGTTGGGAGGCAGGCACGTGATGAGAGAGTGCCAGAAGTAGGGCCAGAGAATCCCATAATGCCTCATCTAGACCCGAAAATGATGGCCACTCCTGAGTTTTAGCATATGTTTAGACCGATGATGGCCATAATTACACATATTTTTGACAGAGCGCCAACACCTCAACCTAGAGCAGCCACCTCTAATGTGGATTCCCAAGGTGTCGGGAAGATATTTGAACGTCTTAGACGTGTTGGGGCGATTGAATATGCAGGTACTTATAATCTAGCAGACGCTGGCATGTGGTTGACTGAGCTAGAAAAGGCATTCAAAATCCTAAACATTGTTGAAGAAAAAAAATTAAGCATGCAGTATACTTGTTGAAGGTTGATGTTGGCCACTGGTGGGTCATAGAAGAGGAGAAAAGACCACAAGTTGTGATAGGATGGGTGCATTTTTAGAGGGAATTTGTTAGCTGATATTTTCTAGAGACCTGCCTAGATGAGAAAATTTCTCAATTCGAG
Organism: Alisma plantago-aquatica; assembly: GCA_963693085.1. Taxonomy (NCBI): domain Eukaryota; kingdom Viridiplantae; phylum Streptophyta; class Magnoliopsida; order Alismatales; family Alismataceae; genus Alisma; species Alisma plantago-aquatica. The sequence continues at coordinate 570,789,226 of OY856412.1, forward strand.
AAGATTCGTCAGGGTGCTATGACTATCAATGAGTATGAATCAAAGTTTATGGAACTTCTGAGGTTATACCCACACATGGAAGCAATAGACAAGGAAAGGATCTGAAGATTTGAGAAGGGCCTGAGTACATAGTTGACTACTACAACATCAGTCTTGGAGAATAGGGAAAGGTTTTCCACCTTTTTGGAATCTGTCAGGAGGATTGAGAGGTCTTCCATAGAGAAGTGTGAAGCTAATGCTATGAAGAGACCTATCAAGTTTCAAGGGAAATCATCTAGAGGATTTATGAAGCCAAGGTTTTTCCCACCGCCATCGCAACCAAGGCCAACCTTCATTGAACCAAGATCACATCCACCATCACAGTAGACCCGGAGTAGGGGTTGAGGTCACAGTTTTCCACCAACAGGAGCTCACAGTTCATCATCAGTCTCAGTTACAGGGACGTTTAGACCACATAGTGAAAACTGAGTGTGTCATCAATGTGGACAGACATGGCATATTAGATGGAATTGCGCTATGAAGGTTGAGGAGGTAACTCAGCAGCCAAGGCAGGATCAACAAGGATCACAACAACGACAGTTTGATACTAGTAGTGGCAGAGGATGTGGTCAGGAATCCCATGTAGGATCTTTAGGACTGGCGAGCAGAGGATGTGGCGGTAGTAGGCGACAACTAGGTTCTATGCCATGACCCAGCCAGAAGCAATGGTCAATCCACGAGTCGTGACAGGTCAGATGGAATTATTTCATTCTGATTTATCTACTTCTTGTTTCTTATCTGTGTTAGCAGATCCTAGTACAACACACTCTTTTATCACCAAAGAGGTGATAGATAGTTGTTGTCTACCTGTTAGTCTTAGATCTGATAGCCTGCGGCTAGAGACTCCTTTAGTTGATTCAGTTGAGTTGCGGGAAGTGTGCCCTTCTTGTGTTCTTTCTTTCTCTGGACACAACATTCAAGTGGATTGTTTGCCACTTGACATGCATGGTTTTGATTTAATTGTGGGAATGGATACCTTGGAAAAATACAAGGTAGTCTTGGACTGTAGTACCAAGGTGGCGATGTTCCATGATGGAGATATACATTGGATATTTTAGGGTGATAGCAAAAATTCTTTCTACATGTTTGATGTCAGCTTTGATAGGTGAGCGGTTGATGAGACAAGGATGTGAGGATTTCTTATCTCATGTTGTGGATACCAAGGTGGTAGGTCCTAGTATCCAGGAGGTACCAGTGGTGCAAGAATTTGAGGATGTCTTTCTTAAGGAATTTCCTAGCATCCCCACTCCTAGAGAGATTGAGTTTGAGATCAATCTTGTTCCTGGAACACAACCCATAACATAGTCAACATACATAATGGCACCAACAGAGATGCATGAGTTAAAGAAACAGTTACATGAACTATCAGGGAAGGGTTTTATTAGGCCGAGCACTTCCCCTTGGGGTGCTCCCGTGTTTTTTGTTAAAAATAAGGATGGTTCAATGAGGTTGTGTATAGACTACATATAGTTGAACAAGGTGACAATAAATAATAATTATCCTTTGCCGAGGATTGATGATCTTTTTGATCAGTTGATAGGTGCCACTATGTTTTCAAAGATAGATCTGAGGTCATGTTACCATCAGTTGAGAATTAAGGCTGATGACATACCCAAGTCAGTTTTTAGGACTAGATATGGTCATTATGAGTTTGTGGTTATGTCGTTTGAGCTAACCAATGCACCTACAACTTTTATGGATCTAATGAATAGGGTGTTTAGACCTTATCTTGATCAGTGTGTGGTCATGCTCATAGATGATATCCTGATATATTCCAAGGATAGTCAACATCATGAGCAACACCTTCGCCAGGCATTGACTTTGTTGAGGCAGCAACAACTATATGCTAAGTTCAGCAAGTGTGAATTCTGGTTATCTGAAGTGTCTTTTCTGGGCCATGTTATAACTGCAAAAGGCGTTTGTGTTGATCCTAAGAAAGTGGAATCTTTACTAGAATGGGAACAACCAGAGACACTGATAGAGATCCATAGTTTCCTAGGTCTAGCAGGTTACTATAGGAGGTTCATCAAAGACTTTAGTTCTATAGTATTACCCCTAACTAGGTTAACCAGGAAGGATGTTCCTTTTTCTTGGATTGAAAAGTGTCAACGTTCTTTCTAGCTTTTGAAAGAAAAGTTGACTAGTGCACCGGTGTCAGTACTGCCAGAGCAAGGAAAAGGCTATATTGTCTATTGTGTTTCTTCAAAGAATGGGTTGGGATGCGTGTTGATGCAGGATAAAAATGTGATTCTTTTGCTTTGCGACAACTTAAGAAACATGAGGAGAATTACCCAACACATGATCTGGAGTTTGCAGCGGTGGTCCATGCCTTAAAGATCTAGAGACACTATCTTTATGGAGAAAAGTGTCATATCTCCACTGACCACAATAATCTACAATATATCTTCTCAAAATAGGAATTGAATATGATGTAAAGGAGATGGATGGAGCAGATTAAGGTTTATGATTGCACAATAGACTACTATCCAGGGAAAGCAAATGTGGTAGATGATGCATTGAGTAGAAAGTCATCTTCATTATCAGCGATAGATAATGCACAATATAACTCATTGATGTGCTATAAGAGAGATATGCTAGTGTCTCTTTGCCAGATGAATGTACAACTAGAAGTTTCCTTACTGGCAGAATTATTGGCACAGTTATAAGTGAAACCAATCTTGAGACAGAAGATTCATGATGCACAACAAAATGATATTGTGATACAGAATATCTGATCAGGGATTGGCAATGAAAAGTATCATGACTTTGATGAGGTGGATGATGGTACAGTTTGTTACCACAATAGGATAGTAGTTCTTGACGTTGATGGGTTGAGGAAGATGGTACTTGAGGAGTCTCACTCCTCCATGTATGCAATGCATCCTGGAAGCACCAAGATGTACTAAAACTTGAAAGACATGTATTGGTGGCCAGATCTAAAGCGTGATGTAGCAAATTTCATTGCCAAATGTCCAGTTCATCAGTAGGTAAAGGCTGAGCACCAGAAGCTTGTATGGACATTACAACCCTTGCTAATACCATAGTGGAAATGGGATCATATTACTATGGACTTTGTGGTTGGTCTTCCTAGTAAAGCCAAGCCTCATGATTCCATATGGGTGATAATAGATAGATAGACTAAGTCAGCTCATTTTCTGCCAGTTAAGATGACATTTATAGTAGAGAAATTGGCACAAATATATGTTGATGAGATAGTCCGTCTAAATGGCATTCCATTTTACAAGTCATTTTTGGGAGCGTCTACATTCAACAATGGGAACACAGCTGAGATTCAGCACAGCTTTCCATCCACAGACCGATGGCCAGTCTGAAAGGACTTTCAGACTTTAGAGGATCTCTTGAGGGCATGTGTGGTGCAATTTCTTGGTAGTTGGAATGTACATCTAATTTTGATAGAGTTTGCATACAACAATAGTTATCAAAGAAGTATAGAAATGGCTCCTTATGAGGCTCTGTATGGGAGACAATGTCGGTCTCGTCTTTGCTAGTATGAGATAGGTGAATATCTACTTTTGGGTCCTGAGCTAGTACAACAAACTATAGAAAAGATTAAAGTGATATAACAACAGTTGAAAGAAGCCCAGGACAGGTAGAAATCTTATGCAGGTAACTGACGTAGACCACTTGAGTTCCAAGTGGGAGATAGAGTATATCTTAAGGTTTTTCCTTGGAAAGGTGTGCTGAGGTTTGGAAAGAAGGGTAAGTTGGCTCCCAGATTTATGGGACCATACCCTGTCCTAGCTCATGTTGGAAAGGTAGCATATAAGTTGGAGCTACCACCAGAGCTACATAGATTGCATAATGTCTTTCACATCTCTATGTTAAGGAAATGCCATCCAGATACTGACCAGACAATCCAACCAGTAAAGGTTGAGTTAGATGAGGATATCTCCTATGTTGTGGGTCTCATGTTGATCCTAGATAGAAGGGTGAAAAAGTTGAAGAGAAAAGATACAATACTAGTGAAAGTTTTGTCGAATCATCATGGCATAGAGGAATACACATGGGAACTAGAGAATGAGATGCACAGAAAATACCCATCTCTTTTTGCGTAGGATTTCGGGGTGAAATCCTTGTTAGGGGTTTATAGTTGTAAGGCCCCTAAACTTGCTTAATGAGTTTCATGAGCTTAATTACCATAATTGAATTCTTATAACCCTAATATAACCTTTTATATGTTTTTAAATCATAAGACAAGCTTAAGTTGCAAATTTGGTCCAATTTGGACATTGTTTGAGCAAGTTATGCAATTTTCTGTACATTTTGGACTTTTTTGCAATTTACCCAATTGAGGGGTTTTCTTTGCAATTTTTCGCATACATTATATTAACTAGATGTTATATTATCATTATTGATATTTTTGAGCCATGGGGATTTTAGTTGAGCCATGGTTTGAAGGTGTTTTCCTCAAGGGTATTTTAGGGTTTACCCCTTCATGGATGAGCTACCTTTAGTAGCTACCTACTAATGAATTATGTGATTCACTGGGAAATTCGACAAAGGAATGTTAAGCAGGTCAATATGGATATTGGGGGATCTTCTTGTGTGTGTTTTTGTATATTCTTAATAATTTTAGGCCATAGACACATGGAGAAGCTACTTTTACACCTCATGCTTGCTTCTATCCTTATCCATGGGCTATATTTACCTCTTCTTTGCCCAAGTTGGAAACTCTTCTTGATTTCTTTTTCCTATAACCTGGAGAAATGAATCCACTCTATTTTTATGCAGAACCAAGTGCTCTAAGGTAGAAGACAACCTCTTTTTGGAGAAGAAGGTCTCCTAGAGCTCCATCTAGCCCTACCTAGGGTTTCTAAGGTCATCTTCTAGGGAATTCGACCAAGGTAAGTTGTTTCTTCCTTCCTTCTCCATTTCTCTTGCTCTTCTCCTTCATTAGACCTTCCTTCAGGTCGGAAACTTGCTATTCCATGGTGAAAGTGGCTCTAGAACTCAAAAATTTATCCTTCTTGTTTCTTTTTCTAGGATTTTGCTTATTTGTGGAGAGAAGTACCTATTTGGCCAAGTTCAGATCTGAATCCAAGGTTTTCTTGCCCTATTTTCTCTAGATTCTTTCTGTTTGGGATCTGACCTACTCTATAGGGGTGAGTTATATAACATTCTTCACTTATATTGCTTACTAGAAGCTTGTTAGTTCATGTTTATGCCTTAATGTGTTGATTTAAGCATAGAGAAACCATGCTTGTTTAGAATTTTGATTTTTGTGGTGTTATGTATTCTGTTCCAGTTCTATTTGAACTTGAAAACATGTTTACAGACTTTCTAAGGTGTAACATGATCTGGGCCAGGTTGATAGCATAAACCTATGGTGCTAAGCGCAAAATAATTGATGGTCCAAATTAGGGTTTTCAAGCTATTTCCTTCCCTATCACACAACTGATGGTTATACCATTCAATAACCAATCGTGTTGCTATCTTGGCAACTGATGTTCTTGATCAAGGGTGTCAAATTTATGGTGACAACCTATGGTCACCCCCTTAGGTCAGGTTTTGGCACAATTAGACGTTTAATTATCATCCACTAAGTATTCTAATGATGTTCTCAATCGATGATGACATTAGCTTAATATTTGATGGTGTTAATTGAATGTATTACTTATCTAACAACCAATGGTGACCTAACGATCACAATTGATGGCGGATCATGTCATCACCATATATGATGAGTTAAGAATGTAATTGTAGATTTGAGTAAACCTTGAACCAATGGTTCCTTGGTTCAATTGATATAATGGTTAGACCTATACTTCAATTGATAACCTTGAACAATGAACATAATCCAATGAATAATATTGGATGCTTCAATATACAATCAATTAGAATAAATCACATGGTATTATTTTGGGTCCTAGTGATGATATTTTGATGGTTCAATACCATTAATTTGTAGTCTTACGTTTTCCATCATATAGTTATATTTGATAAATTGCTATAATAAGTGGATGTGTAACTCCCATGTGATCTAGCTTGTTATACCTAACCTTGTTGTAATTATATGATGTGGATTGGTTATAATCATACCTCTTGAATGATTAATGTGATAATGAGTTACACTCTTCTTGTGTTTAAACAACATTGTAGTACTATTTGAATATCATAGAGCCTTGCCATGTTAGTATCTATGGACACATAGGTGTTAATGATCTTTTGAGCCTTGTTTAAGGCATGGAATTATAATGATAACCTTACTATGAATTGTTGGTATGTATGCCCATAGAGCAAGTCATATGATGATTGTAATGGGATACTTTGTAAATTATTTGGATAATCATAAAGGCAATTTCCGATCTATATGTTTAAACTATTTCTGAGATGATGGTGTAACATGATAGATGTCTAAAGAATGGTTTTACTCAATGACGTATGCTTTTAGGTTCATGACCTAAACGTTGAGATCATACGGATGTTAAGAGTATACATTCTTGTTTGGTCCCTAGTCGGTTGTTATTGTGGAAATAACCATAGACATCAATAACACTAAAGACTAGATTGTGTGTTGGTTGATGACAGAATCTCATTAGTCATGATATAGTGATATCAAACCAAGCACATAGGTACTTGTTAGAGAACAAGGTACCAGACAGACCCACCGTGAGAGTGACACATGGGACCATGACTTGGTAGTCACAGTCAACTCTCACAGTGATGGTGGTGAGTGTGATTCTTAGACCTAAAATCACTACACTCAACACATGTCGTTGGGTACACTTTGACATCATCAAACGCAGTCTTGAAACATGGGTTGTTATAAAGGTGATGATTGGGTGGATTTGACACATGGAGCTTTTGAGGGGTGAGTGATAGATATGGGATTTGTCCCTCCTGAGGGATTTTGATATCCTTGGCCACTTGATGAGTAGGATTGAGAAAGGCATGCGCATGCACGTGTGAATCAATATGTGATATTTATGTCATACACATCTCACTCGGTCTACTCTGAGATCAAGGAAATGAATGAATGTTGACAGGATGACTGTTCCATGCCTCGAGTTCATTCAGGATATCAGTGACAAAGGAATTATACATTCACTGTAACACCATTCACGGATTGTAGGATTGAAAGTTGTTCTCCAACTTTCTATTTCACTTGGGTAGCAATGATGTGTGACTAGGCACCGCTCTTTGCTTGTGAAGTCATAAATGTTATGGACTTTCACTGCCAACGTGAAATGGACCTGCAGGGTCACACACATAGGATTTAACCTGGAAGAGGAGTTTTGCCCACAAGAAATGTTTAGATTGATTACTAAAGCAGTTTAGTAGTTCAATTAAACACTCAATTAATCGATAGCTCAATATCATAATGTTCAAGGTGTTCGACACATTGATTGGAGTATCAGATTGATTGAAAGTGCAATTGACTGATTCTGCACAATCTGCACTCCCAACCGATCGGCTCATGAGATGAACCGATTGGCTGAGCTTGGTGAACCGGTCAGCTCAAGTATTGAACCGATCGACTCAAGATCAGGGTGAACCGATTGATTCAAGTGTTGAAATGATCGATTCAACTGGTGCAACCGAGCAAGTTGGGAAAGTAGGATTAGTGAGAATTTTCCTTGCGTTTCACTTGCCCAATTTGATTGGAACAAGGATTGGTATTCGATACCAATTAGAAACAAAAGAAGGAAAGTCAATAGGGAACTGATCAGGAACCCCAACCGACCGGTTCAGGAGTGAACCGACCAGTTCAAGGGTCCCAACCGATCGGTTGAGGTGTCAACCGACCGGTTTAGGTCCCCAACCGACCGGTTCAGGTTGCGAGTTGGTTGCTTTTGTGGAAAATCTCAAACCCTTCTACTCCTGCTTTTAGTCCTGTATTGCCGGGAACTGAGAACCCTGTCCCATGACCTGCCTATATATATAGGGGTATTGGGGGCTTCTCAGAGTACAACTCAGTGCAATCTGGTTGCTCTGCAAAGTTGTCGTTCTCTCTGGTTTTGGTAACTGAGAGAGCTCGAGCAAGTTCTACCTGAATAGGGAGGCACAGCAAGGGAAGGACAACTATAGTTGCAACTGGTAGCAGGAGAGTGTATTGGCGACTAGTACGTCAACAAGAGGGTGTGACTCCTTCCGGTTCCTTGTGCGACAAGGAGATTGGAGTTCCAGGCGGTCCGTGTGGATGACTACAGAGGCGGGAGACTTCTGCCGCTCGGAGGATGACTGTCAATCCCGACAGTCCCGGTGAGAGGAGGAGTCTTCAGTCTCGGTGTGACCAGGAGCTGCATAGACACTGTCCAAGACCGGAGGTGAAGACCGCGCAAGGCGTGAGGTACTGTCGCCGAGCAAGCCTCAGAACAAGGTATGCATCCACAAACCATCTTTCCTATTGTATATATGTTGATGCAATTCCTTTTGTTCTGGGTTTGAGGGAGAAAATTTTGTTTCTGCTGCTTCTCTGGCTCCTCCAAAACCCAACAGTGGTATCAGAGCCACGTCAACTGCTCTATATTTTAGGATTATTGATATGATCGATCTTGGTTTGTCGCCTTTATTTATTGCATACGATGCGAATAATATCGACTTTATGCATGTCCAATCCACAAATCCCAAATATACATATATGATATGTAATATTAATGCACTCGATACGTGTCGCCCTTAAACGAGTTTTGTGGTGGATGTGTAGCATGGTTATGGCCTATAAACCCCTATATCTGTGTGTGGTTGTATGTGGTTGCTTGCATCTCGGTCTGCGCACCGATTCCCTTCTCCTATTCCTGATGTAACTCGAAATAATTCGAGAATTCTTTTCCTACCTTTGCTCCCCGTGAATGTAACTCGCGGTTTCACAATTAAATTGTAAATAGGATAGATTTTATTTTATGTTATGTCAAAGAATGGTGGACGACCTGACGACGCTTGAGACGATCGGTTCAAGGCGTGAACTGATCGGTTATTGTTCCAGACAACCGATTCGAGGAGCGAGACGAGTGGGTGGCGACCTGAGGAGATGCACGACGACCGGTGAACCGATCGGCTGGAGGCGCCAATCGATCGGCTGGTGGCACCCGAACAACCAACATGATGGCGAACCGATCAATCATGGAGATGAGCTGATCAAACCCAGAAAGGCAGGCATAGATTTCATCTTGTACAGGTTGCATGTGATGTAGACCTAGATGACCGTGATTCCTCTTGGCTCGAGGAATCACAATAGGATGGCCATAATCATTGCTTTTTATCGTTTTGCATGTTTTCTGTGGGATATAGCATGTATATGATACGTACTATACATTGTGGTGATTGTATATAAATATGTATATAAAAACTAAATCCCTCGTTAAATATTAAGTTTTAGATGCCTTCCAAATGCGACACATGTGAAAAGCTTGATCGACCAAGTGTGGGCACGCCCTAGCGTGGTGCACCGTCTATCTCGTGGAAGCGTGAAGGATGAATGTGTGGGTCTGCCCTAGCAGGGTGCATATTCATCGTGTTGGCTTTGGGTCGGACTTAACAAGGTGACCTAGATAGGATCTATCACTTTGAGGCATGGAGATGATCATGGCAAGGAGTTGCATATGACATCTTTCAAGAGTTGCATATGATGCAATTGGAAAGAGTTGCCTACCTGAGAGATCTGAGTTGTGGGTGACAGCCCTAGCTGGTCCATGGCTTAGAGGATTTCAAGATCTTGAGCCACTAGAAGATTGTACGCTGCGATCTTCCGAATTTGATGGTGAGGGCTATCAATTTGAGTCAAAATAGTGGGAGTGGTAATTAATTAAAGGCCTAATTAACTATCGTCAAATTTTATTCAAATCAAATCAAAAGGAATTTTGACAAATGTAAATTTTCTCTTGTAGAATGGCAAAAGAATCATCTTTTAAAATGGGAAAATTAATTGAGAATAAATTCCATAACTGGTTGAGGACTGTGAGAAGCGTTCTGCACAATCCAGATATACCAGGAGCCTTTGAATTCACTCTATGTACGCTTAATGTTTTGGTGAAGAAGAAAGTAGGTAAGGGAGAGAAGGGTTCTCTTGCCAAACCAATTTCTTCTACATGGAGAGGATGGAAGGAACAATGGAAGAAGAAGTCAGAGATAGAGATCTCTACTTCTCGTGTATACGTGATAGAGATTAACTTTACTACTTCTTCGTCATGGGTACTTGATACCGGATGCGGATCTCACATTTGTTCAAATGTGAAGGATCTTAAGAGAAGTAGGCCTTTAGGGAAAGGCGAGGTTGAACTATGTGTTGCTAATGGGGAAAGGGTTGCCGCCAGTGTCATAGGAACCTATGAGTTAACTCTACCTAGTAGGTTAATAATAGAGTTGAAGAACTGCTATTATGTCCCTGCCATAAATAGGAATATCATTTCTGTCTCTTGTTTGGACAAAGAAGGATTTGAATTTCTTATTAAGAATGGAAGGTGTTCCATTTCTAAAGATGGGATCTTTTATGGCAGTGCCCCTATGTCTTATGGTCTATACTTGATAGACTTGGAGACAAGTGTATACAACGTAAACATCAAAAGGCAAAAACTCAACGACTCAAACAAAACATATCTCTGGCATTGTCGTCTAGGGAACATAAATGAGAAGCACATTTCTAGACTCCATAAAGATGGTTATCTAGACTCTTTTGATTATGAATCAATAGAGACATGTGAATCTTGTTTGTTGGGAAAGATGACCAAGACTCCCTTTTCAGGTAAATGTGAGAGAGCTAGTGATCTATTAGGAGTCATACATACTGATGTATGTGGGCCTTTTAGATCTAATGCCAGAAATGGGTGTCAGTACTTCATTACCTTCACTGATGATTTCAGTCGGTATGGCTATGTGTACCTGATGAGGCATAAGTCAGAAGCCCTTGAAAAGTTCAAGGATTTCATGAATGAAGTATAGAACCAACTTGGTAAAAGTATTAAGGCACTTCGATCCGATCGAGGTGGAGAATACTTAAGCCAGGAGTTTGAGGACCTTCTGTGAGCCCATGGTATTGTATCACAATGGACTCCGCCTGGAACACCACAACGTAATGGTGTGTCTGAAAGAAGGAATCGCACATTGTTGGATATGGTGCGATCAATGATGAGTTTTGCTGATCTTCCGATTTCCTTCTGGGGTCATGCTCTTGAAACTGCCACGTTTACACTTAACCGTGTGCCATCTAAATCGGTTCAAAAGACACCATATGAGATATGGTATGGGAAGCGTCCCGATTTGTCTTTTCTGAAGATTTGGGGTTGTGAGGCTTACGTCAAGAAAATGTTTCCTGATAAGCTTGGACCCAAATCTTGATAAATGTTATTTCGTTGGATACCCCAAGGAAACGAGGGGATATTATTTATACCAACCTACTGACAACAAAGTGTTTGTTTCCAGGTCAGCTGTGTTCCTAGAGAAGGAATTTATTTCCAAAGGAAGCAGTGGGAGGAATATAGAGCTTGAAGAGGTTCAAGCCCAACAAGAAAACATTGAACCGGTAGATGTACCAGAGGAAAATGCAGATTCACAAGGTGTTGTGGAATCTCAGTCTTCTCAGGTAATACAAGGACCTCGTAGATCCAGTAGGACCCGCCTTGAACCTGAGAGGTTTGGATACCTTGTGACTCAGGAATGTGGTGAGTTGATCATAGATGATGATACAACTACCTACGTAGAGGCTATGGAGGGACCAGATTCTGAGAAATGGCTTGAAGCCATGAGATCCAAGATGGAATCCATGCACTCCAACAAAGTATGGACTTTGGTGGAACCACCCGAAGGGGTAAAACCCATAGGGTGCAAATGGGTCTTCAAGAAGAAGACCGACATGGATGGCAATGTGCAAACTTATAAAGGTAGATTGGTTGCGAAGGGATTTCGACAAGTTCAAGGTGTTGACTATGATGAAACCTTTTCTCCAGTTGCCATGATTAAGTCCATCAGGATCATGCTTGCTATTGCAGCTTATTATGACTATGAGATTCGGCAGATGGATGTTCAAACTGCATTCCTTAATGGGAATATAAATGAGGATGTGTACATGACACAACCTGAAGGTTTTGTATATCCAAAGAATGCCAATAACGTCTGTAAGCTGCAAAGGTCAATCTATGGATTGAAGCAAGCATCTCGGAGTTGGAATCTTTGATTTGATGAGGAATTCAAAGTGTTTGGCTTTAATCAAAATGAAGATGAACCTTGTGTGTACAAGAAGGTTAGTGGGAGCTAGACCACATTCCTCATATTGTATGTGGATGACATACTTTTGATGGGGAATGATGTTTTAGCCTTAGAGAAGGTAAAGACTTGGCTTGGGAATACTTTCTCAATGAAGGACTTAGGAGAAGCATCCTACATCCTAGGAATTAAGATCTATAGAGATAGATCTAGAAGGCTTCTCAGACTAAGTCAGAGCACGTACATCGACAAAGTGCTGAAGCGGTTTAGCATGGAGAACTCAAAGAGAGGCAACATCCCCATGCTAAATGGAGTCACCATCTCTAGAGCTCAATGTCCCCAATCTTGTGAAGAGAGGGAGCGTATGAATGGGATCCCATATGCATCAGCCATCAGATCCATTATGTACGCTATGTTGTGCACACACCCAGATGTCTCGTATGCTCTCAGCATGACGAGCAGGTACCAGTCAGATCCCAGGGATGCTCACTGGACTGCCATGAAGAACATACGCAAGTACTTGCGAAGGACTAAGGATCAGTTTCTTATGTACGACGGTGAGGAAGAGCTGGTTGTAAAGGGTTACACCGATGCAAGCTTCCAAACTGATAAAGATGATTACAGATCGTAGTCAGGATTTTTGTTTTGCCTTAATAATGGAGTTGTGAGCTGGAAAATTTCCAAGCAAGAAACAGTTGGTGATTCTACTATAGAGTCCGAGTATATTGCTGCTTCACATGCAGCAAAGGAGGCTGTGTGGATCAGGAAGTTCATTTCTGAACTTGGTGTAGTTCCCAGTAGCTGTGATGCAATTGAGCTTTATTGTGACAATAATGGAGCTATTACACAAGCTAAGGAGCCCAGATCACATCAGCAGTCCAAGCACATACTATGGCACTTCCATCTCATACGAGAGATCGTACAGTGAGGAGATGTGAAGATTTGCAAAGTACCAACTGAAGACAACATAGCTGATCCACTGACTAAGGCCCTTTCACAGCACAAGCATGATGGTCATGCTAGGTCACAAGGATTAAGGTTCCTTGGTGACTGGCTCTAAGTGCAAGTGGGAGTCTGTTGGTATGTATGCCCATAGAGCAAGTAATATGATGATTGTAATGGGATATTTTGTAAATGATTTGAATAATAATAAAGGAAATTTCCGATCTATATGTTTAAACTGTTTCTGAGATGATGGTGTAACATGATAGATGTCTAAAGAATGGTTTTACTCAATGACGTATGCTTTTAGGTTCATGACCTAAACGATGAGATCATACGGATGTTAAGAGTATACATTCTTGTTTGGTCCCTAGTCAGTTGTTATTGTGGAAATAACCATAGACATCAATAACACTAAAGACTAGATTGTGTGTTGGTTGATGACAAAATCTCATTAGTCATGATATAGTGATATCAAACCAAGCACATAGGTACTTCTTAGAGAACAAGGTACTGGACAGACCCACCGTGAGAATGACACATGGGACCATGACTTGGTAGTCATAGTCAGCTCTCACAGTGATGGTGGTGAGTGTGATTCTTAGACCTGCAATCACTACACTCAACACATGTCGTCATCATCAAACGTAGTCCTGAAACATGGGTTGTTATAAAGGTGATGATTGGGTGGCTTTGACACATGGAGCTTTTGAGGGGTGAGTGATAGATATGGGATTTGTCCCTCCTGAGGGAGTTTGATATCCTTGGCCACTTGATGAGTAGGATTGAGAAAGGCATGCGCATGCACGTGTGAATCAATATGTGATATTGATGTCATACACATCTCACTCGGTCTACTCTGAGATCAAGGTAATGAATGAATGTTGACAGGATGACTGTTCCATGCCTCGAGTTCATTCAGGATATCAGTGATAAAGGAATTATACATTCAATGTAACACCATGCACGGATTGTAGGATTGAAAGTTGTTCTCCAACTTTCTATTTCATTTGGGTAGCAATGATGTGTGACTAGGCACCGCTCTTTGCTTGTGAAGTCATAAATGTTATGGACTTTCACTGCCAACGTGAAATGGACTTGTAGGGTCACACACATAGGATTTAACCTGGAAGAGGAGTTTTGTCCACAAGAAATGTTTAGATTGATTACTAAAGGAGTTTAGTAGTTCAATTAAACACTCAATTAATCGATAGCTCAATATCATAATGTTCAAGGTGTTGGACGCATTGATTGGAGTATTGGATTGATTGAAATCACAATTGACTGATTCTGCACAATCTGCACTCCCAACCGATCGGCTCATGAGATGAACCGATCGGCTGAGCTTGGTGAACCAGTCGGCTCAAGTATTGAATCGATCGACTCAAGATCAGGGTGAACTGATTGATTCAAGTGTTGAAACGATCAATTCAACTGGTGCAACCGAGCAAGTTGGGAAAGTAGGATTGGTGAGAATTTTCCTTGCGTTTCACTTGCCCAATTTGATTGGAACAAGGATTGGTATTTGATACCAATTAGAAACAAAAGAAGGAAAGTCAATTAGGAACTGATCAGGAACCCCAAATGACCGGTTCAGGAGTGAACCGACCGGTTCAAGGGTCCCAACCGATTGGTTGAGGTGTCAACTGACCAGTTCAGGTCCCCATCTGACCGGTTCACTTGTGAACCGATCGGTTCAGGTTGCGATTTGGTTGCTTTTGTGGAAAATCTCGAACCCTTCTACTTCTGCTTTTAGTCTCGTATTGCCGGGAACTGAGAACCCTGTCCCATGACCCGCCTATATATAGGGGTATTGGGGGCTTCTCAGAGTACAACTCAGTGCAAGCAGGTTGCTCTGCAAAGTTGTCGTTCTCTCTGGTTTTGGTAACCGAGAGAGCCCGAGCAAGTGCTACCCGAATAGGGAGGCACAACAACGGAAGGACAACTGCAGTTGCAACTGGTAGCAGGAGAGTGTGTTGGTGAGTAGTATGTCAACAGGAGGGTGTGACTCCTTCTGGTTCCTTGTGCGACAAGGAGATCAGAGTTCTAGGTGGTCTGTGTGGATGACTGTAGAGGCGGGAGACCTCTGTCGTTCAGAGGATGACTGTCAATCCCGACAGTCTCGGTGAGAGGAGGAGTCTTCAGTCTGGTGCGACCAGGAGCTGTACAGACACCGTCCAAGACCGGAGGTGAAGACCATGCAAGGCGTGAGGTACTGTCACCGAGCAAGCCTCGGGACAAGGTATGCATCCACAAACCATCTTTCCTATTGTATAGACGTTGACGTGATTCCTTTTGTTCTGGGTTTGAGGGAGAAAATTTTTGTTTCCACTGCTTCTCTGCCTCCTCCAAAACCCAACATGAATAATGTGTTGGTCTTAACGACCTTCGGGCATGTTTGAAGCCATGATTGAGGTGAAATCCTCTTCATGTTCCAATAAGGGTTAAAACCCTGGAACTTGTGATAAGATATTGGTATCTTGTAAAAGTATGATGACAAGTGTGGTCCATTAATTTGCAATGAATTATAGCATATGGTAATGTGATTAAAAATTATATCTGAAATATTTTATATCTTTTAAAGTTGTTACACATGTACTCTTGTTAGAAAACAATTAGGGTTTGAATGTCCATCTGTATGCTTCAGCCTTAATTTACCCAATTGGCATAACTAATTAAGTGAAACTCTAATCATGTAGGGCCTTGTTCCATAGATCTGTCTAAGTGTCAGAAATTTCCAAATAGTGAAACGAGTATTCCTAAGGGATACTCGGAGCACATACAGATGAGTATATGGGGTGCTTGTCATCCTAAATTCAAGTGTTAGGGAGGATGATAGTGGTCATATAGGGAAAAAATTATGGATGATAGTTAACATCATATCCACCATGATAGGAAGACTTTGTATCTTGCTCAGCAATGATCCTATAGGGAGTTACCATAATCAGTGAGGACATATTGGGACTATCAACTGGTGTATAATTGTAATTCCCACACAATTGACATTATAAGATAAATTGTGCCGACCACTCCATTAATTATGATGCCTGAATAGGAAAGTTGTTTACCAGGCTCACGAGCAGTTAATTCTCTTTCTTCTTCTTTTTTTACAAAAGATTACAAATAGATTACAAAATCTATGATAGAAAAAAGAAATCATGGAATTAAACTAAAAATTATGAAACAAACTAAGGAATTATAAAAAAACAAAGAATTACACAAAACAAACTAGAATATAGAAATCCTAATCATTACAGAAATGGGGGTTTGACTGAAAACATTGCTTTCCCTAGAAATGGTGCTAATATTTGGTGTGCATTATTTACACACCATTCCACTAGAAAGAATCTAGAGTTTAACCCTTTTAGTAGTGGTTAACTCGATCCAAGCAATGACTAATTTTAGTAAAGAAAGGTATTGGTCCCAAAGGAAACCATTATTAAGAGTCAATTTTGAACCAATTGCTAAGAACAATGGTTAAAATCCAGATTTGGGTAAAACGTTATAATTAAAGAAATTAAACTTGCAGAAATACTGCTAAATTAACAACAGTATTAAAACCAAAACAAGAAGATAAAATTGCAAAGGAAATAAGAATGTATTCAGTTAGTGGGGATTTGTTGGGAGATAGGTTTCACCTCCACAAGCCTGCATAGTAATTTAGCCCCTTTTGATTCCTTTTTAAAAAAAATTAATTAGATTAGAATTATGTAGATCCATTTCTTTCAAAAACATATCTCATAGATCAAGCTACCCCAAAGACTCTATGATCATAGTTTTTGGAGTTCATGGTTCAATCATCCAATGAGTTTCCGTTAGGGATCTCATTGGGGAACTCATGAGTTTCATTCAATGTTCTGGTTCATAAGAAATATAATACATAACATTCATGAGAAATTTGGGATCATCTCGTTAAACATGTTTTAACGAATGACGATCCATATTTTATTATTTAAAGGAAATACATTTGACTAAGACAAGCTACGGTCTCAACGGATTAGTCCCCATGTCCCAACAATAATGTAACTACTCATAAATGATAAGCATAAACTCAAAGGAACATGCCAATAGGGGAATCTAGGTTATAGAATATGTGAGATATAAAATACGGATCTTTCTCTTGGACTTCCCCTCCTTTTATAGGATGGAAATGGGGACTGAAACCCTAAAAACTGCTTTTGGCGATGGTTGAGGAGACTTGGTCCACAATGCCAGTCATAGACTAGAAGACCAATTGGTCAATAGGCTTGAACACTTTCTTTGAATTGAAGGTAGGTTAGACTACAATAATAGGATTTCTTGATTCAAAGTTTGATTGGGTCTTGCTGACGAGTTGATCGACTAGGATGTTAGTTAGTCGGTTGGCTTTGATGATTGCATTGACCCAAAGGTACATCAGTTGACTAGTTGGTGATCAATCAGTCATTTTGTTTGTAATAATGATCCTTTTTTATTCTAACTTTGATCAAGTCTTTTTTGGTTAATCGATCAATTAGAATGTAGATCATTCAAATAGATTTTTTGAACTTGACGAATTATTGCATGTGAGTCGGCCGACTGGGAAGTTAGTTGATTGACTAGAAAATTTTGAAGGCTAAATGTGCAAGTGTAGCTTTTGATTTATGGGTCTTTTGGGTATTTAGAGTGATTGGTCCATTTTCTTGTAAAATCAAAGCAATTCTAGTGAAAACTTCAATTTAAAGAGTGTAAAATGAAATTTACGCAATAAACTCTAAAACTAGGAAATAGTCAATACACTGATTCTATGTAATGATCTAAAAGATGCAAATAAAATGGATAGATATGCATTTATTGTGATACACCATCAAACTAAATGAGATTACTCAAAACAAAACATGCGATCAACAACTAATTAACCACATAGCTAACAAAGCAAAAAAATTAAAACTGATTTACACATTGCAAACATGTCCAGGAACTTTTATATAAAGGTCCAACCTTTCCATAAGATCTTTTACTATATCAGGTAATTACATGTGAGTCCAGCGGCGTCAACCACAACCTGTATACAAAAGAGATGTTGTTCCATGCATACATGCCATATACAACCATAGGCATACTACCAAAAACCATGTATCGTTATATAGATCATCTAAAAACTGCATCATGTGCCCAGACCTGAGAGGACATAGGAAACTCTAGGATACTATTAACAATTAATAGACAAACTTCATCTCGTACTGCACTCCAAGATGCTCCTCTTCCACACCTCAAACTTGAACATGTCACTGAAGACCACCTAAAAAGATATGGTGACCCATGAGGTGAGACCCATGTCCCAATGAGAGATATAACCCTCAATGACAAATATTGATTACAAAAGGATATATAATAAGTAGATTAAACAATCAAGAATTTTAAGAAATTCATGTTGGTTAAACAAATTAAGAAAGCCAATCAGATAGGCATACAAACATATATGACTAGTAGGTACTTTAACAACAAGCTTCATTAACAAGATATCTAAAGAATAGGTAAAATTAATATCATCTAAGTAGTTGGATAATATAAAAACTAAGTTGTATAAGAGACAATATAGGGGTTAGCAACCAATGTGAAGTGCATTTAACTCTAATAGATATACTGCACAGCTGGATTACATCTTTTATTAAGCCCTGGGAAGAGTGAGGTATACAACTCAAACTCCAACTGACCACTACTAAGTCAAAATTAGTCCCATACGAGATATAGGAGTAGAAACATCCTAAGATCTCATACACCCTCGGTCCGTATGAGTCTGCCATAGTGACATATAAATTCAAGCTACTAAACATCCTAGTCTTCCCTTGGTATATAGGTCATGGCACTAGTGAACAACCTATTCCGTCCTTGTAAAGTTCATGGTACTAGTGCAACCAAGGTATACAAAGCCCAAACATTTGACGTAATACCACAATTGTCCTCAATCATATCATGTATATTGAATAATATCATCTAAGATATGGCCTCAACCATTCTCCTACAGGGCATGACCGCAACCATCCCTTTCAACACACATATACTCAATAGTATATGACTCTGAGCTTCCATTAAAGTAACTCCTTATTTCACCATCCAAAAATTCTTGACACTAAAATGGATCTACAGTACATGGCACTACATGATTAAGGTTTCACTTGATTAGTTATTGCCAATTAGGTGAATTAAAGTTGCATCAAACAAGTGGACATACAAAACCCAAATTCTTTTCTAGAAAGCATTTGATATATAGAAACTCTAGAAGATATCAAATGTATGAGGTATAAATCTTGTCACATCACCACATGATACCAATCCCTATCACATATGAAAGATGACCACACCTCCATTAGGGCTCAAACCATGACCAAGGGTCACTAAGACCATCACATTATAATCACTTGCAGGAACATCATTATCTTTCTTCCTTATAACAAGGTTCTACAGACCATCACCACACTTGTGATACATAGGATTAGCATAACATTGTATTGATAAGCTTGTGATGTTCATATAGAAGAACATTAGGGCTACAAAAATCATTGAGAGAGAATTCCAACATCATACCAAATCATACAAGGAAGCTAAGTATGATTACCATCTTCATCTATTTGTATTAGGGCTAAGTGTAGCAACATAGATAGATTAGTATTTCACCTCAACTTATTATAATGACTATTAATTTACATTCATATGAGGGAAAATGTAAGACTATAAAGTTATGGGCATAGACCCATCGATGCTACACATCATTAAAATAAAACCATCATACCATGAGCATTACCCCAAAACCATCAGATGTTTCATAGGTAAAACCATCAATTGTAACACAAGAAAACACCTTAAGCAAATCATCCAGAGAAACCATCAAGTTGTGACCTAAATGTGTCATCAACAAAATGTAGTCAATCCATCTTTTGATAATTCAAAGAGCACCATAATTTGGAGACATAAGAAGCACCATTGTTTTCTGACTCAAAGGAAACCATTGGTTGTGACACCTAGGTCCAACATTGGTTGTGGTGTCCAGGTTCATGATCGATTGTGGGGTTTATGAGTGCCATCGAATAATGAAGTCAGAACCTCCATTGGTTGACACCATCGAGTGTTGAACCAGTACCACCATCAGTTGATGATAATAGGACAATAGACCAACGAGTCTTGGAGTCAAAACATCCATTAGTTGATGGACTAGAGGGTCCATCAGTTGTTAGACCCAGTACCTTCATCGATTGTCATCAGTAGGTGGTGAAACAAAGCAAAAGCATAAGAGAAACTATCATTTGGTGGAAGAGAAAGACCCATCCACTAAACCCACCATAAGAGCACTAAGAGCATCGATTCTTGAGCATTGAAGAGACCAAAATATACCTTAAAGTATGACCATCAATTGGCATGAGAAACACAAGAAAAATATCACCAAAAGCAAGTCCACCGATTCTGGAAAGAAGGCAAACTATCGAGTTAGTGCAAGGTAGAAAATAGTTCAAAAACCCTAAATGAAACTCGTTGTTTGAGAGACATAAAGGACCATAGTTTGACATCAAAGAAAGACCTAAAGCTTAGTATACCAAAGGAAGGTTGTGCATAAGATTTAGGGTACATACAAGAAGATATACCAACAAAGAACTAACACCCAAGCTCAAACCCCAGGTAAAGATGTTATCTTTCTACTTAGAACTTAGTTTTAGAGCAATATCTAGCACATGTAAGCTATAAGTAAGCAATAAACATGAAGAAAGTTATATAAATCACCATTAGGAAGGAGTTGCAGCTCCAAAAAGTAGGAAATATTGAGAAAGAGAGGAAGAAACCCTATCTCTAAGTAGTCTACATGGCCAAGCAAGCTCCTTCCCCAAGAAAGGAAGCAAACCCGAGGTCAAGGAAGCAAGAAAGAGGTGTTCTTTAAGATATAGAGCAAGATCTAATATGAAACACCAAGGTTACAAACAAGAGTAAGGGAGAAGGAGGTAGGACATCAAATGAAATGAATGAAAGATTGATAACTTACTTGCTTAGGTCAAGAACAAGCAAAGGAATCCCATACGCTCAAAAGGAGGGTAGATCTGAACCCTAGCCACACAATCAAGGAGATCGACCACCTTATTCTACCTTGGGCACCTTGTTATCAACCTAGAAAAGGAGGGGTGAGATATATATAGAAAGGAAGATGGATGGAAGTCCAAAAGGTTCGTTTCCATGGAAGGGGGAAGTTTATATAGCTATGGGTGAGAGAGAAGAGAGGTTTAAGGTGTCCTACCATGTTTGCCAAGTGTTCATGGACATACGACATCACATTCATGCAAGAATATGATCCACAAGTTGTGGAAGTCTTCTAGTCCATCAAAGCTTAGCTACCCTGGGTGGCCATTGAGTTCCATGCATGGTGACCATCTTTTATTGGAACCCTAGGTCACAAGGGTATAAACCATCATTTGAGCATCCTTCCAAGCAAATCATCGATCCAAGGAGCTTGAAGAGAGAAAATCATCAACCTCCACACATTATAAGTACCAACATCAGATCCCAACACCCAAGGAGATCCATCATATGTCACCCATCTAGGAGTACCATTGAGTTTTGGCCTCCAAGGTAGCTCATCTATGAGGGCAAAACCCTAACTCACCCTAAAAAGGTGTTACCACCCAAACCAAGGTGCAAAAAGGAGCCCCAAGATACACCCAACTTAAACATGATAATAAAACATAGATGGCACATCAATTAAGTGAAAAATAGCAAGAAAAACTTTAGATATGTGTAAATTGTAGAAAATTCCAAAACAAGCACAAAATTGCATAACTTGCTCAAACAATGTCAAAACTGGACCACACTTGAAACTTAAGCTTGTCGCATGATATGAAAGTACCTAAAAGGTTTATATTAAGGCTTTAAGAATACAATTATGATAATTAATCATGTGCAACTATTTAGATTGGTCTAGGATCTCACATTTATCAACTACCCAATCTACCAATTTCCAATTGGATGCCTGTTATTTTGTTTCTATGGCCCTTTATATAGTAAGAGCAAAATCCTTAGAGATATAGTCACAAAATATAAACACAGAGTTTTAATTACTTCCTCTTTATCGTGAATTCTCATACTAGTCCACAACTTGCAAAGAAACTTGAAATCAAGGAAATAATGTGCAAGTCGAATCATATAATGATTTCCACTTACTGAGTTGTTGTAAAAACCTAATAAAAAATACAACTATGATTACCAAACAAGATTTTAGTGAAAATATGTTTAAGTTTAGTGTCTAACAGCTAACACTACTTGTCATATGTAAAGCTTATATTCTCTTCTTCCAATATCTCTTTATAAAGGTTATAATATGAAGATTTTTCCTTGGTGAAGATAAACGTAATGGTGTAAGACTCTTGTATAAGGGTGGGTATGTCCTTTCAGGTTGTTGTACCCCTTACCCAATAAAAAGAAGCTAGTTATAAGGCCGTTCTAGAGGTTAGAAGGCCCAGATCTTGACCTCTCTAGATAGTGGAGTGACTTCCTTGAGAGACAAAACCACTATAAATATTTTTCTTTGCTTGTGATTGTTCAATATATATCTCTCTCTTTCTTATAAGTACCTAAAACTATTTATCATGAGATACAATTTTGAGGCCAACACAATATAGAATAAGTTTCTATAGCTGAACTCACCCCCACTTACCTAAGTACATACACTGGGTAATATTGAACATGCCTCTCTAGACTCAAAAGAATGATCATCCACATAAGTTTAAGCATTACTATTCCACAACCCAAAATTTCAATATGGAATGCATACCTAACACACACATTCATGTGACATATAAGAGATCCACCTCACTAGGTCACCTAGTTGTTGAACATGGCCACCAACCTTGATATGCTTTACTAGATAATCCCACACAATGATATGATGAGGATTCTATATCTCATAAAATTCACAAAGATTGATAGGCTTCCCAAATATACAAGACATTGAAAGGTCATTGCATACTCCTAGTCAGCCTGACATCATCCAAGCATCAAAATATTTCAATCAAGATCAAGGGTGCAATGGTCTCATAATGCCACACATCTACCATGACACTTCCCATTGAAGTCAATACTTGACCAATGGTCTCATGATAGATCAATTTTATGAAAAAGATCAAGACATATACTCATAGACGAGGCATATTTACAGACTGACACCCCCAACACACATCACTCTTTTACAACTACAAAAGAGGATGCAACTTGAAGAAGTTCCATTTAGCAAACAACCATGCCAAAAAAATCAACTAGCTAAATGGTTAAACTCAACTTCTTCAGGACAATCAACCAAAAATCATGAAGATTTAGATGAGTTATATTGATCACATCCAATAAAGTAAGAGCAATAACAACATCCTCTAAGTAAAATGTATGTCTAAGAGGATCCTACAAGTGGACTAAAACTGACATCTAATCCCTTGCATTGGGTACATGTGAAATATCATGAAGGAATCAAGTCACTCAAACCTTGTCGAACTCCACCAATTACGTCTCGGGCATGTATGTGATCCACCGCCACACTAAGTAAAAATTTATCAAAGGACTTCTTCAATGAGGAATTTCACTCATTATAGAGAGCTCCATGAAGGCAAAAGTTCAAATTCTCAAAGATACAAGGGATGCAAAATAATGAGGCGATCACATCATTTAGAAAGCCACACTAGGTAAAAATAGAACTCATATAGACATGCTTTTGTGAGATGAGAATTTGCAATCAACTTCAGTCGCCTCCATTTTCTCAAAATTGGTCTCCTTTTATCAACGACGTTTCTTGAAGTCACTATACAATGACGGTGCCTAACATACCCTCACTCTCCCATAAAATCAACTCTTATTAAAGATGAAAATAGGTCCCTAAATTTTCAATGGAGTTTCTAAAAACCTTCTAAATTTCATAAAATTCATAGGAAACTAATAAAAATGTGAATACAATACTTAAAAATCATAAAAATCTAAAGATATTGAATCTTATCTAAATAAAAAAGAAAATAAAGATAAAAAGCCCTTGATTGCCAAATCATCTCTTGGAACCTGAATCCTAAACCATGATCCACACTACTCAATTTCCCAAAATCCCATTATTAGATTCGATTTTGAGTATAAAAATTAAAGATCCTTATTATATGTAGGCATCATTACCTCTCAGGGTCATATATCAAGACCTTGAACTTGACCACCAACCCTTTATTGAATAGGTATCACATCTTTCAAATCCCTACATAAGATAGTTACCTCTAGAGGACTAGGACCAAGACCTTAAAATAGAACGTACATGCTTCACATTTAAGCCATATCCCCTTACGCACAAACCTTCATTAGGTAGGTAAGTTTAGTTGGGTCCTAGACTATGACCTTACAAGATTCTACATACATGCATAAATTCCTTCCCTAAGTATGAAAATCATTTTTACCTTGTCATTCAATCCCTACCATGATAGGAAAACATTTTCATTTGCATCATGATGAATGCATATTCATCCTAGTTTTAATGGCATTTTTAGTCCAGTATAGCATTCGAATGTCTTAGTCTTCATCGAAAATAGCTTTTTTTAGATCGACTTAGGTTTTTATGCTTGTTTATAGGAATTTGATAATTTTCTTGACTCCCCTTATAGGTTTTGAGTCTCATCACTCTGCATAAAGAATGCCTATTTCGATCACTTTTAGAAGGTAAATCAATCAATAAATTTTGTTCAAGATCGTGTTTTTCTAGGACATTGACCTCCAGAATTGGTGCCTTCATATCGAGCAACATTTAGTCGATGATCAAATCCATCAACCTTCACCAAAAGCTCCCGATATGTTCATTGAACTCAATGATCAAGCACCACATCAACCTCCAACATCAATGGCCCAATAGATCAATGATTCAGATCAAATTCCAAACCAATTGACATTATAGGTTGATAGTTACCAGCTCAATAGCCACCAGGTTAACACTCCAAATTGATAGCTAGAGCTAAACATTTTATAAATTGAGCACTCAAGACCATCAACCTCATCAACGATTCATCTACCTCATCAACCTCTTTAGAATTGCTTATCTACAAAGTGACCAATCTCAACCATTCATGTGTTGCATATCCATCCACTAACACTCGGGCATGGAGGTCTCGAAACACCCATCACCCAACCACATAAAATCTCTCTCATACTTTATGCTGCTTAAAGGGTGAAAAGTGATGCGACTCCAAGTCATTTCTAATTTGATCAACCTAGCCACCTTTAGTTCGATATTAGATATCATCCTTTTGAGTCCAGATCCATCGATCATCCTGCTACTTCTTGGAGCATCGACCTCTCCACCAAAAGATCCATTGAACTCTAGTTTTATAATGGGAATCGTCGACCTATTCATCAAAAAATAAACATCCATCAACCTCAGGTGTGTCGACCTCCTTATCATCCTCTACAAGTTCAAGGCTATCAACCTCTCCACTGAGTTATTTTCCATACACCTACTTCAACTACAAGTTAGGGTTAATACCTCATGAGAGAAAAGGAAGGAAGTTTGTCATTGCACACCATGTCGGACTACTTCTACTACAATCATGAACATGATTGTCTCCCTTTCCTCTACCAGTGATATTAATCTTGCCATGTCGAGGGAGTAGTCCTTTCATCGGGGTGTAGAGAGTAGCCCCACTACCCATTTATTGTAATTCTATTCATATTCTAATTCTTGTATGATCTCATTTAATTCATTGTTAATCATTTATCACATGTCTTTTGGATCAGTCACCCGCTTTATGTGATTCATTATAATCTTATGGCACGAGAACTTCAACATTTATGATTTGAATATCATTTATCTTTGGCGGATGCCCTCATGAGAGCTTGTGATGGGAAGTCTTCAGAGTAGTGGATATATGATTTGTAAGTAACAAGACATTGAGCTTATAGGGAAATCCTCTCATGCAAGTTTCAAATGTCGAAAGGGGAAACTTGCATAACTCCAACTACCTCTTCATATAGGTTTGTATTTGAATGAATGTGTAGCTTCCGATAGTGGTGGTGAAACCCAATTCCACCCTAGTCTTTCCATCCATTGATAAATAGAACTTTAATTTATCCTTTTCCATTCTTGCAACCTTAGTTAATTAATCCAAATCAATATTGTGATATATACTAGTTCTTGCTCGATTACCTTGGTTAGTTAATTCTTAAATGTGTCATCCTTTAGGTTCGATCCTAAATTATATTGTCATAATATATGTCCTCTTGTAGGTGGTAATTGTTGCAAGTAGTCTAGGTAAATTGTTGGGATTTCACCCCTGGTGAATTTTCCTATGTAATATCATGCATATCACATTCATCATTCAAGCCATTCCATGAGTTTGAAAACTTAGTAGTTCCAATTTTCATCAAATCCCTACCTAGAGTATCAAACTATTATGTATTCAAGCCCCATCCTATATTGGAAAATCACTTTGCATTCAGATGGTACATCTAGTAGTCCAGTAGTCTCTTAGACAAAGTCCTATCTTGGGTAGTAACCTCAACTTTCTTTTCTATAAAAAATATTTTATGGAATAATTGAGTTCTATTTGCGAAATTCAATTAATTGTTAAACATATTCATATATATATAAGATGACTTTAACCACATATGTATCACACTGACAAACATATAAGGAGCCATATATTATATCCACATATCGAAGACAGTTAAGAGAACCAACAATGACAAATGTGTAATGTTTATACTACATGTCTTAGACATCACAACAAACACATTGGTGTTGATGTTATAACAATAAGTAAAACATGTTATCATGTCTATGTAAGTAAAACTAATATATCAAATACCATAAATATTTTGAGGAGAATTATGTGCTCAATTATATGACGAGTTTGCAATGTTTTTATATGCATTTCATGCACATAAATATTTAGTAAAAAATCATCACTAAAAATATTCACATAAATATATAATGTCTTTAATTACATATATGTTAGTTTCAAAATAAATATAAGGAAACAATTATTAAATTCACTGTATGACCATTTAGAGAATTAACCAAGACAAACATGTAGTGTTCATGTTATTGACATGTGACATACCATGCATTATAAATGAGGAGAAATACATTGGTAATTAGGGTAGATCACTAGATAAAATTGACTAATAGGTAAAACAAATACATCAAATACCATATGTATCATGGGGAGAATTATATAATCATTTTTCTTGCACCTTCGCAAAGATAGACTTGTGTTGCACCTTCATGAAAATGTTTGTGTAGGTTTTTCTTTTCTATAAAAAAATTCAATTTAGTTTTTGACAATGTATACAGATGGGCACCAATATTGGTGATAAAAAAACTTAACTAGAAATATCATAGAAGAAATTTAAAAAACTTATTTAACAATAATAAAATTAAGTGATTCATCATTTGCAGAACATAAATAACATTATTCACATTTACAATCACCAGCACAGATCTGCATAAGATATCATTAATGAGATATAATGATGGATCTTTATCATCCATTCTATTCAATGCAAATATGAAATGCATCTTAGTCAAAAGTCCATGTATAAGGTCAAAGAACTATTGTTACTCCAAATGTAGTTTTTATTCTTTCTTACATGTATTCAAGTAGTCACATAAAGATATGAAAAATAACAACAATACAATAACTTCATTTGCATGCGAAAAAGATATATGGGCCATTTAAGCATAATTTGCACATTAACTACGTTTTGATATATCTTATTCACTACTAAAATTCACACAAAAAATATATCCTTAACTAAATATGTATTTGACCAAACACATATATGGAAGAGTGTATTATTTCATTTTATATGACACAGTTGAGAGGAACACCCAAAGTAGACATGTAGTGATTAGGTTATTCACATGTAATATACCTTCTATTAGCCATGAAGAGAAACATATTGGTGTATAGGGTAGAACATGTAACTAAAATTTATTATAATGTCTAGATAGGTGATGTTGATGAATCAAATACCATACGTAACATGTAGAGAATTTTCATACTCAATTACATTGCACATATGGCGGTATATTTTTCTAGTAATTTCATGCACCTTTATATATATATTTGTACCTATTTCTATCTATAGAGGGAAACTCAAATTTATGTATTTAACAATTCCAATAGATAGCCATCAATACTAATAGATGCACAATCAAATAGAGATGTCATATATGTAATTAAAGAAACTTAGAAAACTATGATAATAATGAGAGAGATTATCATCATTTGCAAAAATATAAACATCATTATACACTTTTATAAACATGAATGAAGATCCATATAATAAAAATATGAATGTCATACAATGTTGAATTGTCATTCTCTACACAATTTAGTGGAAATCTGAAACATTTCACATATCAGTGTGTATGGATCAAACTCTACTATTACTTCATATGTCTATGCATAGTTAGTCCAATTCAATTTATTCTACACTAATATGTAAATTTTCTATATTGATAACTTCATTTGCATGTGAAAAAGATATGTGGGTCCTTCATTCATAATTTACAAATGATTGATATAAGATATCAAATTCATTACTAAAACATTCACATAAATAATTGTTTCATTAATAACATATTTATTGATCCTAAATACAATCATGGAAGAACTATTTAATTCATTGTATTAATGAGAATTGAGTGGAATATCCTAGGCAGATATATCATTTTTAGGTTATTGACATGTAATGATATGTATCACACAAGATAATAAATAAATTGTTCTTTATAGTAGAACATTAGTTGAAACTATAATAGCACATATAGATAGGTACAAGAAATTCACATAAATAACTATGTTCTAATGTCATATATATTAACCCTAAAACATTGATATGGAAGTGTAAATTCAATCATTATATCTAAGAGAATTTATGGAACTAATCAAGGAAAACTTGTAGTATTTAGGATTTTGACATGTAACATATCATGGACTATGCGTGTAGAAAAATGCAATGGTCTTGAGGTTGGACCAATAACTGAAATTGACTTTCATGTCTAAAAAGGTGAAATCTATGTAGACCACATGTAGCGTGAGGAAAACTTACTAAAATTGATTATAATGTCTACATAGGTGATGTTGATGCATCAAATACCATATGTAACATGTGGAGACTTTTCATACTCAATTACATTGCACATATGGGGGTATGTTTTTCTAGTAATTTCATGCACCTTTATATATATATATATATATATATATATATATATATATATATATATATATATATATATATATATATATATATATTTGTACCTATTTTTGTCTATATAGGGAAACTCAAATTTATGTATGTAAAAATTCCAATAGATTGGCATCAATACTAATAGATGCACAATCAAATAGAGATGTCATATATGTAATTAAAGAAACTTAGAAAACTATGATAATAATGAGAGAGATTATCATCATTTGCAAAAATATAAACATCATTATACACTTTTATAAACATGAATGAAGATCCACATAATAAAAATATGAATGACATACCATGTTGAACTGTCATTCTCTACACTATTTAGTGGAAATCTGAAACATTTCACACATCAACATGTATGGATCAAACTCTACTATTACTTCATATGTCTATGCATAGTTAGTCCAATTCAATTTATTCTACACTAATATGTAAATTTGTTTTATTGATAACTTCATTTGCATGTGAAAAAGACATGTGGGTCCTTCATTCATAATTTACAAATTATTGATATAAGATATCAAATTCATTACTAAAACATTCACATAAATAACAGTTTCATTAATCACATATCTATTGATCCTAAATACATACATGGAAGAACTATTTAATTCCTTGTATTAATGAGAATTGAGTCGACTAGCCTAGGAAGATATATCATTTTGAGGTTATTGACATGTAATGATATGTATCACACAAGATAATAAATACATTGGTCTTTATAGTTGAACATTAGTCGAAACTATAATAGGACATATAGATAGGTACAAGAAATTCACATAAATAACTATGTTCTAATGTCATATATAGTAACCGTAAAACACTGGAAGTGTATATTCAATCATTATATTTAAGAGAATTTAGGGAACTAATCAAGGAAAACGTGTAGTATTTAGGCTTTTGACATGTAACATATCATGGACTATGCATGTAGAAAAATGCAATGATCTTGAGGTTGGACCAATAACTAAAATTGACTTTCATGTCTAAAAAGGTCAAATCTATGTAGACCACATATAGCGTGAGGAAAACTATATAGTCAATTATCTTGCATGACTGCAAACTTATTTTGTAGGTGTTTCCTACAACTCCACGCATATGTTATGTAGGTGTTTGAACATATGTAATTTATATTTTCATATACAACAATTTGAATATAAACATCTATATTGTTTGATCAATAACCAAAATTGAGATGTTATATATGAAATTCAATAAAATTTTTGAACTATGATCAAATTAAGAGGTATCATCATCATTTGCAAAACATAAAAAATCACTATAAAACTTTACTATCATGAATGAAGATCCAAATAGAAGAACATATATGGGATAAAAGGATGAAATTATCAATGTTGTTCGATAAAAATATATAACATATCTCACACCTAAGGAAATGTATAGGTTCAAGTTGAACTACTATTCCAATGTGATAGTCGTGCTTGATTAGTTCAATCTAATAATTGTTTCAAAAACATGCAAAATTGCAACATTGAGCTAACTCCATCTACAAGTGAAAATTATTATATGGTCATTCAGGCCTAATTTGGATATCAACCTTTAATCATGGTGTCAAATTTAATAAAAATAATCATATAAATAACTATGACCTAAACCCCATATATATTAACCTCGAAAGACATATGGAAGAATATATTTAGTTCACTGTATCTATGAGAATTGAGATAATTAACCTATGTACATGTTTAGCATTTAGATTACTACCATGTTATATACCATATATTAGCCATATACACAATTACATTAATGTTTAGGATAGAAATTAACTAAAATTGACTATCATGTCTAGAGAATCGATAATCGAGGGAAATGACAATGTTTTATGATCCTATGATGTTATTAAGATGCATGAGGGTGCTTGCATTCTGCTAAGCTTTCTTGGGTAGTTGGTCATGAAAAACGTATAGGAGGTGGATTGATACATTTTGCTTGGTTTTTAGTGGGCTTGTATATGTTGTATATGTGGTTTGGATTGCTCAAATGAACTGGGAGAGGTCGAGTGGGTTTTGTTTTTTATTCTTCAATAGTTTCTAAATTTTTACCTACTGTGGAAGGACATGATAAATGCAATCCTCCATTTAAAAATCTATGTAGAGTGAGGAGAATTATATACTCAACTAGCTTGGACATCTGCAAAGGTGTTTTTGTAGGCATTTCATGTCCCTATATGTAGATGTTTATTAGTTTGGATCTACATATGAAAACTTAAATTCAACAGATGATAGTGCCTTTTTTTGACTTAAGATTCTTGCAATTCTTTTTAACTTCAAGGAGGGGTACAACACCATTCCCAATTAGAAACATATGTATATACATATAGTATGAGAAGGTCTATACATAAGAGAGAACATATATGTACAAGTAAGAAATGGGAGGGGAAGAGTATGTACATATAAGAGAAAGATAAGGCCTAATCCAACAACATAAACAAGACAACTGTGTAAAGGAAAAATTGGAAAATATCAAGCTAAAGGATCACACAGATAATGTGCAAACAAAATTCTATCTAAAGTCACAACATGAACAGATCTAGGAAAAAAAGAGATATTAGTTGGTAGTGTTATAATCTTTGATGATGTTCCCCCAAATGAAATATATATAAAACTATTGACTCTTTGAAATCAATTTATTCATGGTGTTCCATATGTGATGAAGAATCACAATAGAATAATTATGAGTCTTCTTGTTACTAAATGATGTGATATTATTCTAGGCATTTAAAGTGATTTGGAGGAAGCAAGAATTTTGTCTTTCAATCAGATCCTCTTGGCAATGTAGCATTGGAAAAATAAGTGATTGAAATCTTCAATGTTGTTCCTGAACATCATAGAATTGGATGGAAAATTGAATGTCTTCCTTTGTAGGTTAAAAATAGTAGGAATTTATTCAGCCCATTTTCCACACAGTGATTCTGAAGTTTTCTGGAATGTTAAACATCCACAACCATTTTTTCCCAAGTTTTGACTTCATATTTTGTCTAATGCTATCCAATTTGTTTTTGAACTTCACAACACTACTACCATAATAAATAATCTTTTCATCTCTAGGAATAGGATTATCTAAAGTCATGAGGAAATTATGCAGAGATTTTAAACTTGTGGAAGGATTAATATTCTAATTGTTGTTGAAAGTAATATCAAATACTTTAAGTAGTTGTCACAACCCCAATTTTAAACAAATTGTGGGCTCAACATATTCCTCAAGGTAATGGAAGCTAGAGAGCCAAAAATCTCTTCAAAGTAGGGTCCTTCCACCATTTCCCATTTTATAAGATGTATGTTGAAGCAAAATGTTGTAAATTTTAGTAATTACATCTAGGACCTAGTTACTATTAGATTTTCTTTTCCAAACTGAGTCACCTTTGATATACTTTTAACATATCAATTTGACCCACATATTGTCTTTCTTATCTAAAGACTAGCATTTTTTTATTGAGCTTGAGTGTCTTTGTTTAGCCTCATACCCATCCCCCTTTCCTTCTTGACATATATATATATATATATATATATATATATATATATATATATATATATATATATATATATATATATATATATAGATATATATATATACATATATATACATATATATACATATATATACATATATATAGGGCGTTCATTCAATACCCGCACGGGTAGCCTAATTTTTTGCTACCCGCAAATCCAAAAGTGTAAGTATATGGTACACAAAAGTAACTCTAAGATCAAAAGAGTAATTATATGACTAAAAAAATTAACTGCACAGAAAATATACAGTCAGTAAATATATGGACGTATTTTTTTATTTTGGTGGGGCAAATGATATTATTTTTGGATGAAATTTTTTGGGGAGCTAGATAAAATGCTCCTCTACAATTGTGAAAAAATAAATAAAAAAAGTGACAGGAAGGGTTTGTGGGTAGCTACCCACGTGGGTATTAAAGAAAATTGATTTTGTCTTCAGCAGGAATAGGGAGTAATTTAGTTATCATCCCATTTATTAGGCCTATTATTACCATTATTAAAGAAATTAGAGTATAACTAAATAATATGCCTTCTAATATGAGATTCATCATTAGTTTGGAATCCATCGATAGATAAGGATCTAATCAAATTTCTTTGAATTCTCATAATAAGGGAAACATAGAAGAACTTAGAATTTCTATTACCATAAGTAAGCAACTGGACTATGGATTTTTGCTTTGGAAGAGACTCCTCTTCCTCAAGGGATTTTATATCTTTAATGTTGTTATTTTTAGTTTTTTCCTAAAGATCCATGTCTTTTAGATTGGAATCATCTTTAGTTTGAGATCTAAGAATAGCTCTTTCAATTGGTGTTGCATTCTCATGTATGTTTCCAACCTTCTTTTTTCTTAGTATTTGAGTGTTTCTGTGACCATCTTAAGTTTCTTCATCACTCTGAACATGGGACACCCAACAATGGGAGTGGAAGCAATCCTGACAATGTCAAGGAAATATGGTTTATTAGCCAAAGTATCAATAAACAAAAGGGGATATTCTTCCTTCTTCCATTAACATTCACAATGATTCTAAGGATCTTATGCCCATAGAAAATGGTGGAAAAAACCTCATCATTGTAGTTAGGTTGATCATCAAGGAACATGTTGCTCAACAGAATCCAATCAATCTTGAAGGTAGTGAAGTTTCTACTCGAATTTCTGTGTTCCCAAGTGTAGAAATGGTCTATCCACTAAGATTCAAATAGATTAGAACTATCCATGAAGTTGTTCAAATGTGAGCATTAAGAGGTGATATAAGTTGGATATGTCAACTCTTTCAGAAATCATTCTCACAAAGTTGAAATCTCTGTAAAATAACCATGGTTGGTTCATATTACTTGAGATAATAGTGAGTTCTTGCTAGATATTTGACCTCTTATTGTCTTCATTAGTCCCATAAATGGCGGTAAAAATTTATAATTATTATCAATGATTTGATAGTGAACAAACTAATAATATTCATTGATTTTAGAAACTTTAGCAACCTCAGTGTTCTAGAGTAAGATAATCCTCCCAAGGGGATGAGAGTTATAATTCAAAAACTAGTCCATGGAAGGCAAGAGTTTTTCTATACTCTTATAGATTTGACCAATTGAAAACCATCTTTCCTATGGGTGGGAGTTACTAAGTAATTAGTACTACTTGTACTAGAGTATGTAATGGAAAAACTACTAGAGTCTTTGTGTCTCTTGAGTTCACATTGACATCAACATGAATCTTTTCATTACTCAACATGTAAGACTTAGTGCCAGAATAATCATCCTCAAGAAAAAATCTTGATTTCTTCTAGTTTGATAAGTGGTCACCCCATCTATTGTTCTATTTCTTGATGAGTTCTAGGGTAGATTTTAAGTTCATATTGTCATTTAGTTCGAAATATTTAGACAATTTAGAATATTAGTAGAATCTCTAATATTATTACTCTACACAAAGATAGTTTTTGATACCATGGCGTCTCCCTCTATCGAAGGATCAGGAGTATTACATATCTTGTCACCTACATACTCATTTCCACTATTAAATCAACACATGACTTGACTTAGAAATAAGAACATGACTCTCTTTTATAGACAAAGATGTATCTTTACTTGGAACTAGAACGGGAGGGTTAATGTAACGACCTCAATTTTCATTGTCCCCCAATTAAGGAAGGACTTTATATTTGAGAACCATTACCGAAAATTCCCAAGATCCAGATCTAACAAATAGAAAATAATTTCCATTATTTCACAAATATAGTTTACAAATGTATAATGATGCTTCTCGAAGTAGTTGCATGAATTTTCAACATGGGACTAATACATATGAGAAGAAGTGTCTAACTAATCATCATTTACTTAGCTTTAATTTCTTTAGTCAATTTCATCTAATTCATCATGTCTTGATATCTTCATATACTACATTTACCTAAATCACCGATAAAAAACATGGATCAATATTTTGCTACACTATGTACACATGGTGCATGAAAAATTGTGCAAGTAATATAACAACATATAAACAATCAATTACTTGCAAATGCAAATTGCTAAATATATATTCCAAACCACACTTGATATGCTATCTTGAGGCATAATCACTATCCTCCTTCCAGGGCTCATGTGCATCAACCCTTTATGCATGTGATCCTAGGGTTCAGAATATCTTATTTCATGTGATACTCATAGTGGCATTATAATTGAACTAATGTAAATAAACATCCAAAAATTTATATTAACAATCTTTAGGAAATCTTTGGCAAATGTCGATAGTCGATATTACAAGTAGTACTAATTGTAACCATGTAACTAAATGTAGAAACATGCAGACCATGTAATCATACTTCAAGTACTTTAAGTATATCTTCCAATCAATCAATTAGAGATGAATCCAAGAAATCAGCAATTAAGTTGCATGTATCTATATCCTAAAGTGTAACCATCATATTATTAAGATTAAACCCTACTCAGGTCCTAATCTAAGGTTTAGGGTTGTCTCAGGTTTGGATAAGGAATAAGGGTACAAACCCTAGTTCCATTGTGTATTAAACAATAGGTGAAACCCCAAAAAATTACACATATTGATAGTTATTCACTTTAGAAACCCCAGTAATACATATGCATTATCATCATCATCTTAGATTCCCACTATATTCAACAATATCATATTATAACACGAACTAAGAGCATTTGATGTATTCAGGATGTTAATATACAAATATAGGGATTTTCATGTATGAATCACTTATTAAACATGTATGCACGGTAATTTTGGAACCAGAACCATATTTAGAGTTTGAAAGTATTTTATTCGTGATCTACTCCTTTTTCTAATAAAAATGATGTATTATATCATTATTTTCTTGGTTATGGTCTAATAACTACATGACATATTCTGACCAATTATAGACTAACACGTCATTGATCGATGCCTTAATAAAAACTATCCAAATCTAGCCTCATCCATTGCCCTCCACCCACCTCATCACCTACTCAGCTTGGACTGGTCCCCTTTGGTACTAGAGAGAAAGACACCACTGCCCCTACATCATGACTTGGATGGTCACGTGAGTTGGGGGCTGGTGGGTAAATTCCCACATGGGATTCTTCCTCCTCCTTGTCTACCATGGCTCAACAACCAACAACACTGTGAGTCAACTAGGTAGTTGACTTTGGGTTACTAGCATTGGGGACTTGGGATGAAAACTTGGTTGAGTTTTATACAATTCCCCTGAGATTGGAGATCCCTTCATCTCTCGTCTAGATGGCCAGAACAATCTTCTAGAAGTATCAGTCTTACGTAAGAGAATTGGAATCATAGGATAAGGAATCATGTACCTTGGAGTCAACTAAGAATCTTGGAAGCTTGCTAGACTTCTTGTGTAACATTTCCACCTCTTATAGGACATTGTGAAGGCCTAGATGTCTCCTTCCATGAGCTTCTTCATTGGAAAGATGCCACCTTGTGGGGAAGCTTTTTTGGATTTCTCATGTGTAGCTAAGGAACAGAAGTTCTTCACGATTGTACGGTGGTGCTCTAAGGCCAATTAATTGGCCAGAAGCTCAAAGAATGCATAATATAAATAGGAGGTCACTAGAAATGACGATCTCATTATCAATGGGTTACAGTGGCTTTCTCAAAGAATTGAGGTTAATGTTGGGATTCCTCCATCTCAGAGGAACTATCTATGGCCTTATATAGACATGAGGGGTGTGGGAAATTTTGATATTGATTTGCCTTAGAATCCCAAGTTTTAGTGAGATTAGGCATTCTCTAGAATTGGCAAGGAAATTTTTGTATAATGGATCATTTAGTTTTGTTTCTCTCTCCTGATTCTAATAGGCAAAGAATCAAAACAAAAGATGAAGAATAGAGGGAGGAAGGGTTGAGAAAATATCACAATTACTATATGGATGAGTTTCCTTTTCATTCATGAGGTACAAGATGATGGATTAGTCATCAGTCTCAGATCTGACAGTTAGGCTAGGTGTGACACGTTGAAAGGGCACCACTAACCAGAGGTAAAGTTAAATTATTAAATTGATTTCATAAAAGAATCATATCTTTTTATTACAAATCAGTCCCTCTTTCTTCATGATTTTCTATAGGCCACTAGGAATGTTCTATGGCTATGAAATTTGGAAAGAAAATCACTAATAACTTTCCCAATTTATATCTAATTTTTGGGATTTATTGGGATAAGTTTAATAGATGAAACTTTCTTTGCAGGAATTTATTTAATTCACCCCACATCACATGTAAAGTGCTTTTAATCCTAAATACTATAATTTTTTGAGTTTTGTTATTATCTTTAAGTATACCAAAAGTCATTGTGATATTCTTGTTTGATGCCTCAAAATTTGTGTTGTCATGTGTGGTTAGAAAAATACTCCATTAATTATCTAAAGTACGCATTATCTTAGAATATCTTGGGAACTTTACCATTAACTAATTCAATTATCTAACAACTCTTAAAGCCATTAATATTCATTTATTCACAAATTCCTTTTATTACTGAAACTTGTGCCATAAGGATCTATTTGCAAAGAAAACTTCCTCCATGGGCCTCACTTAGACCATGGGTTGCACCCATGACACAAAATGCATAAAGTAATTACAATTAGGGAATATGTTTATCAAATCAAGTCTTATAATCATAGGATTCAAATTTACAAAATTTGAGGATCTTACATTCAACCCTCCTTAAAAAGGAATTTTGTCCCCAAAATTCAACCCTAGTATGGCTAATGTGAATGATAACTCAACTTAGCTTCAAACCTCAGGGTTAGAAACCCTTCTTGGATTTGATATGCAAATATCTCATATTACTACGGGTGAGACCCAAATTCAATTCCAGGGTATACCCACATCCTTATTCATGACATGGTATTATTACTTGATTACATTTTCACTTGTGGTTTCAATTTCAGTTGGTGATAACCTTTTCACCTAAGATTTCAAACTATTATTCATTTCTATTCATATAAGGGTGAGGTAGCACCTCAAATCCCTAGATTATAGCATTAAATTGACTTAGGATATTCACTCTCACACGTTAATTTTTAAAGCATAACATGTATCTACCCACTCTCTCTCACCCATAATAGGATGAAATAAGCATTTGGCTGCAGCCCAAATATAAAGTTTATCTCATTCCAAGAGTAGTGATGGTGCATCCACATGTTATCTTATAATTTCATATTTTGCTTGAATCATATTGAACAATGACCCCAAACCATAATTACTTTTTAATCCCATAATTCCCTTATATTTCATGATCTTAAGGTATAGTTACTTTCTCACTTTTGAGTTTGTGCACCACTCCCCTTTAGATTTTATCAAACATTATTACATGATTTCTTGTATTATTTACATATATGTCTCATGTCTCATTAGCCTTAGTCATTTCCTTAAGGTCTCTAGGGTTATAGGTAACTTTGGAGTGATCTCCTATTGACCTCGTGGGCCTTATGCACTTATGAAATGCCTCTCACATTTACCCCTTGGGCCTCATGAACTCATGAAGGTGGTGAATCCCTGACCCCATGGGCCTTGGGGAAACATGGATGGCCATCTCCTGACCCCATGGCCTTATGCACTTAGGGCATGAGCACCTCCTAACCTCATAGGTCTTATGTACATTTAATCCTCCCTACTTGACCTCAAGATTGACTTAGGACTCTACACTACCTAGGATTTATTGAGATACCACAACTTTATATATTTTTGACCACATTATTTTCTTATGTAAATTTTAACCCAAATTTCCTTCATCTCTTAGGGGACATATTATTTACTTTATGTCCCCGCATTGGATCATGATGACCTTCCCTTCTGAGCTTGGTCTTCATGGTGTCCTTCCCTTTTGGGTTTGGCTTCTCTTCAAGGCATCCTTCCCTTCTGGGATTGTCTTCTTAGTTACCTTCCCTTCTGGTCTTGGTCCTTATGACAATCTTCCATTCTAGGTTTGACCTATAGTGACCTTCCTTCTGGGACTGGTCCTCATGATAGTCTTCCCTTACGGGCTTGACCTCTTAGTGACCCTCTCCTCTGGTTTGGTCTTACATTGTCAACCACTTCCTTAGTGACCTTTCCTTGTGTCCCTCAAAGATGACATATTTTGGGTTCAAAGAATGTATGTTCTTTCATGTATTACATACTTAGCCCTTCACACCATAGGTGACATTCTAGGTTACTTCGATTCATAAACTTATTTATGAACTCACCCTTCTAGAGAAGGTCCTTACTTAGGGTGCCTTCTTGACTCAAAGGAGGATATTAGGATCTCTAGCCACAGCCTAACCTACGGGTTTAAGGTTTTGCCTCCCCCATAGGTCCTTTTCCCATCCGTGGGTTGACCCACTCCGGCTCAAGACACCAACCCTAAAAGTTGAATTGAAGGTTTCATATATTCATTTTTTATGTAATCATTGGTTACTTGGGTTTCTTAAAATCCCCTTCACATGAATCATGATTACCTTGCTCCACATACATGCATGCACGGGAGACTGGGTCACATAAACTCATTTGGAATTTTCATATTTGTTTTACGCTAATTAGGATTCATATAGGTAGGGTTACTATTTCACTTGCACTACTCCCATTTCCCTGGATAATGGTTTTGGGCTCAAGTCGGGGGCTGCGCATGAACCTTAAGGTTTTATGATTCTCTTTACTCACTAAGTACTACTACATAAATGGCTTATAATGTCACATTTAGAGGTGTCAGTTGTATCCCAAAAACCGACGCCTAAACCCTACAACATTGGTAGAAAGCACAAACCGACATATATATGTGAAGACTGTTGGGTTTTAGGAGAGACAGAGAAGGCAGCGGAAACAAAACTTTTCTTCTCCCACACCCAGAATAAAGGAATCTTGTCAACGTCTATACAATAGGAAAGATAGTTTGTGGAGGCATACCTTGTCCCGAGGCTTGCTCGGCGATGTAACCTCGTGGCTTGCGTGGTCTTCACCTCCGGTCTTGGATGGTTTCTGAGCATCTCATGGTCTTACCGGGACTGTCAGGATTGACAACTGTCCTTCGAGTGCCAGAAGTCTCTTGCCTCTGTAGTCATCCACACAGACTGCCTGGAACTCCGATCTCCTTGTCCCATAAGGAATCGGAAGGAGTCACACCCTCCTGTCGGTGTACTAGTCACTGACACACTCTCCTACAACCAGTTGCCTTTCTATAGTTGTGTTTCCCTTGTTGTGCCTCCCTAATCACGTAGCACTTGCTTGGGCTCTCTCGGTTACCAAAACCAAAGAGAACGACAACATTACAGGACAACTGGTGTTCTGAGTTGTCCTTTGAGAAGCCCCCAATACCCCTATATATAGGAGGGTCATGAGACATGTTTCTTTACCCCGGGCAATGCGGGACTAAACAGGAGTAGAAGGGTTCAAGATTTTCCACAAAACAACCAACTGCGCCAGCTGAACTGATCGTTTTAACCCCTAATCGATCGTTTGGTGACCTCAACCAATCGGTTCACACCTGAACCGATCGTTTGGAACCCATGAGCCGATCGGTTCGTGGTCCTGGTCCAACTCAAATTGACTTTCATATTTGTTTTCGATTAATCAAATATTAATCTTTATCCAAATCGAATTTGTACAAGTGAAACA
Source organism: Alisma plantago-aquatica (assembly GCA_963693085.1). NCBI lineage: Eukaryota > Viridiplantae > Streptophyta > Magnoliopsida > Alismatales > Alismataceae > Alisma > Alisma plantago-aquatica. The sequence continues at coordinate 570,830,210 of OY856412.1, forward strand.
AATTGTATTTGCAAAATCAACTTTCCAAACGATCTCCTTTGGTCACATGAGCCGATCGGTTCAACAATTGAGTCGATCGTCTCATTGCACATGAGTCGATCGTCTCACCAGTTGAGTTGATCGGTTCACCAACCTGAGCCAATCGGTTCATCTCATGAGTCGATCGATTGGAAGTGCAGATTGTGCAAAATCAGTCAATAACAGTTTTCATCAATCTGATACTCTAATGAATTGGTCCAACACCTTGAACACTATGATTTTGAGCTATCAATCAACTGAGTGTTTAATTGAACTACTAAACTCCTTTAGTAATCAATATAAACATCATATGTGGAAAAACTCATCTTCTAGGTTAAATCATATGTGTGTGATCCTGCAGGTCCATTTCACATGGCAGTGAAAGTCCATAACACTTATACTTCACAAGCAAAGTGCAGTGCCTAGTCAAACATCAGTGCTACCCAAGTGAAATAGAAAGTTGGAGAACAACTTTCAATCATACAATCCATGAATGGTGTTACAGTGAATGTATAATTCCTTTGTCACTAATGTCCTGAATGAACTCAAGTAATGGTACAGTCGTCCTTTCAACGTTCATCCATTTCCTTGATCTCAGAGAAGACTGGGTGAGATGTGTGTGACATCAATATCACATATTTATTCACACATGCATGCGCATGCCTTTCTCAATCGTACTCATCAAGTGGCCATGGAAATTAAACTCCCTTATGAGGGACAAATCCCATATCTATCACTCACCCCTTAAAAGCCCCATCTGTCAAAGTCACCCAATCATCACCTTTATAACAACCCATGTTTCAGGACTGCGTTTGATGATGTCAAAGTGTACCCAATGGCATGTGTTGAGTGTAGTGATTTCAGGTCAAAGAATCACATTCACCACCATCACTGTGAGAGCTGACTGTGACTACCAAATCATGGTTCCATGTGTCACTCTCACGGTGGGTCTGTCCGGTACACTTGTTCTCTAAAAAGTACCTATGTGCTTGGTTTGATATAGCTATATCATGACTAGAGAGATTATGTCATCAACCAACACATAATCTAGTCTTTAGTGTTATTGATGTCTATCGTTATTTCCATAATAACAACTGACTAGGGACTAAGCAAGAAAGTATACTCTTAACATCCGTATGATCTCATTGTTTAGGTCCTGAACCTAAAGGCACACGTCATCAAGTAAAACAATTCTTTAGACATCTATCATGTTACACTATCATCTCAGAAATAGTTAAAACATATAGATCAGAAATTGCCTTTATTATTATTCAAATGATTTACAAAGTATCCCATTACAATCATCACATGACTTGCTCTATGGGCATACATACCAACAGACTCCCACTTGCACTTAGAGCTAGTCACCTAGGAACCTCAGTCCTTGTGACCTAGCATGACCATCATGCTTCTACTGAGAAAGGGCTTTAGTCAGTGGATCATCTATGTTGTCCTCAATTGGTACTTTGCACATCTTCACATCTCCTCATTGTACGATCTTTCATATGAGATGGAAGTGCCGCAGTATGTGCTTGGACCGCTGATGTGATCTGGGCTCCTTAGCTTGAGCAATAGCTCCATTGTTGTCACAATAAAGCTCAATTTCTTCACAGCTACTGGGAACTACACCAAGTTTAGAGATGAACTTCTTGATCCACACAGCTTCCATTACTGCATGCGAAGCAACAATATACTCGGCCTCTGTAGTAGAATCGGCAACTGTTTCTTTCTTGGAACTCTTCCAGTCACAACTCCATTGTTTAGGAAAAACACAAATCCTGGTTGCGATCAGTAATCATCTTTTTTGGTTTGGAAGATCGCATCGGTGTAACCCTTTACAACCAGTTCTTCCTCACTTTTGTATACAAGGAACTGATCCTTAGTCCTTCGCAAGTACTTGGGGATGTTCTTTACGGCTGTCCAGTGAGCATCCCTGGGATCTAACAGGTACATGCTCATCATGTTGAGGGCATACAAGACATCTGGGTGTGTGCACAACATAGCGTACATGATGGATCTGATGGATGATGCATATGGGATCCCATTCATACGCTCCCTCTCTTCACAAGATTGGGGACATTGAGCTCTAGAGATGGTGACTCCATGTAGCATGGGGATGTTGCCTCTCTTTGAGTTCTCCATGCTGAACTGCTTCAACACTTTGTCAATGTACGTGCTTTGACTTAGTCTGAGAAGCCTTTTAGATCTATCTCTATAGATCTTAATTCCTAGAATGTAGGATGCTTCTCCTAAGTACTTCATTGAAAAAGTATTCCCAAGCCAAGTCTTTACCTTCTCCAAGGCTGAGGCATCATTCCCCATCAATAGTATGTCATCCACTTACAATATGAGGAATGTGGTCGTGCTCCCACTAACCTTCTTGTACACACAAGGTTCATCTTCATTTTGAATAAAGCCAAACACTTTGACTTCCTCATCAAATCAAAGATTCCAACTCCGAGATGCTTGCTTCAATCCATAAATTTACCTTTATAGCTTACATACTTTATTGGAATTCTTTGGATCTAAAAAACCTTCAGGTTGTGTCATGTACACATCCTCATTTATATTCCCATTAAGGAATGTGGTTTTAACATCCATTTGCCAAATCTCATAGCAAGCCACAATAGCAAGCATAATCTTGATGGACTTCATCATGGCAACTGCAGAAAAAGTTTCGTCATAGTCAACACCTTGAACTTGTCGAAAACCCTTTGCAACCAATCTGCCTTTATAAGTTTGCACATTGCCATCCATGTCGGTCTTCTTCTTGCAAACCCACTTGCACCCTATGGGTTTTACCCCTTCAGGTGGTTCCACCAAAGTCCATACTTTGTTGGAGTACATGGATTCCATCTCAGACTTCATGGCCTCAAGCCATTTCTCAGAATCTGGTCCCTCCATAGCTTCTAGATAGGTAGTTGGATCATCATCTATGATCAACTCACCGCCTTCTTGAGTCATAAGGTATCCAAACTTCTTAGGTTCAAGGTGTGTCCTATTAGATCTACGAGGTCCTTGTGTTACTTGAGGAGACTGAGATTCCACAACACCTTGTGAATCTATGTGTTCCTCTTGTACATATACCGGTTCAATGCTTTCTTGTTGGGCTTGAACCTCTTCAAGCTCTATTTTCCTCCCACGGTTTTCTATGGAAATAAGTTCCTTTTCTTGGAACATAGTTGTCCTAGCAACAAACACTTTGTTGTCAGTAGGGTGGTATAAATAGTATCCCCTCGTTTCCTTGGGGTATACAACAAAATAACATTTATCGGATTTGGGTCCAAGCTTATCAGGAAACATTTTCCTGATGTAAGCCTCACAACCCCGAATCTTCATAAAAGACAAATCGGGACGCTTCCGGTGCCATGTCTCATATGGTGTCTTTTGAACCGATTTAGATGGTACTTGGTTAAGACTAAACGTGGCAGTTTCAAGAGCATGACCCCAGAAGGAAATCGGAAGATCAGCAAAACTCATCATTGATCGCACCATATCTAGTAAAGTGTGATTCCTTCTTTCAGACTCACCGTTATGTTGTGGTGTTCCAGGCGGAGTCCATTGTGATACAATACCATGGGCTCATAGAAGGTCCTTAAACTCATGGCTTAAGTATTCTCCACATCGATTGGATTGAAGTCCTTTAATACTTTTACCGAGTAGGTTCTGTACTTCATTCATGAAATCCTTAAACCTTTCAAGGGTTTCTGACTTATGTTTCATCAGGTACACATAGCCATACCTACTGAAGTCATTAGTGAAGGTAATGAAGTATTGGCACCCTTTTATGGCATTAGTTTTAAAAGGCCCACATACATCAGTATGTATGAGTCCTAATAGATCACTAGCTCTCTCACCTTTACCTAAAACGGGTGTCTTGGTCATCTTGCCCAACAAACAAGATTCACATGTCTCTATTGATTCATAATCAAAAGAGTCAAGATAACCATCTTTATGGAGTCTAGAGATGCGCTTCTCATTTATCTGCCCTAGACGATAATGCCAAAGATATGTTTTGTTTGAGTTGTTGAGTTTTTGCCTTTTGGTGTTTACGTTGTATACACTTTTCTCTAGATCTATCAAGTATAGACCATAAGACATTGGGACACTTCCATAAAAGATACCATCTTTTGAAATGGAACACCTTCCATTCTTAATAAGAAATTCAAAACCATCCTTGTCCAAACAAGAAACGGAAATGATATTCCAATTTATGGCAGGTACATAATAGCACTTCTTTAACTCTATTATTAGCCCACTAGGTAGAGTTAACATATCGGTTCCTACAGATTGGCGGCAACCCTTGCCCCTTTTGCAACACGTAGTTCAAACTCACCTTTCCCCAAAGGCCTACTTCTTTTAAGATCCTTCACATTTGAACAAATGTGAGATCCACATCCGGTAACAAGTACCCATGACAAAGAAGTAGTAAAGTTAATCTCTATCATGTATACACCAGAAGTAGAGATCTCTATCTCTCACTTCTTCTTCCATTGTTCCCTCCATCCTCTCCATGTTTTCAGCACAGAAGATTCTGATATTGGTTTGACGAGAGAACCCTTCTCTCCCTCACCTTTGTCATTAGACTTTGTTCCATTGATCTCCATTAATGAACTATCATTCTTCTTAAGCGCACATAGAGTGGACTCAAAGGCTACCGATATTTCTCGATTGTGCAGAACACTTCTCACAATCCCTAACCAGTTATGGAATTTATTCTCAATTAATTTACCCATTTTAAAAGATGATTATTTTGCCATTCTACAAGTGAAAATTACATTTGTCAAAACTCCTTTTGATTTGATTTTATTTGAATAAAATTTGACAGTAGTTAATTAGGCCTTTAATTAATTACTGCTCCCACTATTTTGATTCAAATTGACAACCCTCACCATCAATTCGAAAGATTGCAACGTACAATGTTCTAGTGGGTTAAGATCCTGAAATCCGCTGAGTCATGGACCAGCTAGGGCTGTCACCCACAACATAGATCTTCCAGGTAGGAAACTCTTGCCAATTGCATCATATGCAACTCTTGAAAGGTGTCATGCGCAACTCCTTGTCATGATCACCTCCATGCCTCAAGGTGCTAGATCCTATCCAGGTCACCTTGTTAAGTCTGTGATGGAGCTTCCACTCACATGGAATTGCATGCACCACTAAAAATCCTAAAGATGGAAAGTCTTTAAGTTTAGCCTTACTTATACTAGATCGAGAACTCCACCCACATATGCTAAGATATGTGGAAGTCTTATCGTAGTATAGTTAAGGGTCAAATCCACGGGACAACGGTCTTGTTGGGAACAACAAGATGAAAAAGTTAGAATTTAACCTAATATCTTAATAGTTGGTATTTAAATCAAAAGGTTTGTTTGGTTGTGTGGGCTCTGATCTCCAAACCATGACATAAACACGATTAAAACTTAGTGGAAGTGAATCGGTAATCAGCGGAAGACAAAAATCACAGGAAATTAAAACTTTTCGTGACAAGAGCTTGAATCCATAAAAGCTTCTTTCATAAAGTGAGATAAACTATTTACATCTCAGGATAATTACTTCTTGAGTAATTATATACATCAAGATACAAAATCTCAAGATCATTATACAAAAGACTCGAAGACCTGAGACTACAGAGGACACATAGGACTGACTCTAACTACACCATATGGCAGGACAATCTCCACCTGAGATTACTGCTGCCCCTGGTGCTGCTGCTGCTGAGACTGATCACCTGTAGGCTGGTTCCTTCGTCTCCGACGTCCACCTAAAAAGTTGAAGTCTACGGGGTGAGACAATTATACATAATTGTCCCAGCGAGAGTTATAACTCTTCGCCAGAAGCTTTATTATAACATCAAAGAATATCTTAAACAGTAAAGCCTTCAAAGCATTCTATAACAGTTGCAGGTATAACAATATCTCAACCATTTAGGAGATATGGAGAATATAAACCTTATTGCAATGTAACATCAATCAACTAACTTGGAGTCATCTCTAACAAGTTATACTACATGGTTGATTATGTTTTACAAACAACATTATACCCTGTGGAAATGAGGTTTACCACTCATACCCCAACTGATCGCTGAGAAGTCACATCAGTATCATACATAGGTCATTAAGAGAGTCGGATTCTCATGACCTTCACCTTCCTCAGTCAGTAAGAGGATCACTTGTAGGACATCTCGTCTCTCTACTACTATAGCTTACCAGGGTAAACTGGTCCTTCGCTATTCTAGAGTCACAGTGGCGTTCTGTACTCTCTTCGTCATCAGGAGGTTTCATATTTACCTACCACCGATACGGATATCTGTGCTTTCTTCGTCATCAGGAGGTTTCATGTTTACCTACCACTGATACGGTATGGAAATATAGTGAAGTATGGATGGATTGCACATCTACATCACTTTCCTACACTAGGATGTAAGGTTCTACACATCCATGTACCCCACATACTCAAAAGTATGTGCTCCAGGAGTTCCCTGAGGAAAACCTGTTTCACCATCACTTAATCTCTGACAATGATGGATCTATGATCAGGGCTCTACATTTTACTTGATTAGTTAGGTACATTCAGTATTCTTTAACAGCATACATTGTTCTCCAAACATTAACAGTAGCATAGAAGCTATAAAAGAAGAATACTAAATGTAACAGGCCTAACTCAGATCAATCATCATTTCTCATTATCCTCATCACAAGTCATCTCTAAGGCATGACCTTGATGGTATTCATGGCTCTCACAGTCCATTATCAGCATAGGATGCCACTTGTCAAGGCATCAGATTACCTTACTTATTCATAAGGTTAACAACATGCTTTTAATGAATATAACATCAACATCCATACCTGGATATGATTACCTTCATATCAGAACCTGCATGGTTAATACAACTGATAAAGGTAATACAGAAATAAGGAATGTACTTCCCATTTTTGTCATGAGAGTTACATCTCTAATTCTCATTAATTAGAGTTTAATACTCAAATGCATGCCATTACCCTTGAATTAGGGTTTACTATTCACATTACATGTCATCACCCTTGAATTAGGGTTTACTATTCACATTAAGGTGAATTGCACCCATAACATCATTATGTATGAGTAACATCATCACTGATACTCTCAGATTAGTTAAAGGTTCATCATTTATCATAATTAGGTTTTCTATGATCTCACACAGGTGGATCATACCCAAATTATGCTTACTCATAAGCATTGGAGATGCTTAAATTGGGTTTCCACTTAAAAGGGTATTTTCTCTCTCTAGAAGTACTTTCTCTCTCCTCATACTATTAGGTGATGTCAACATCACTCTAGATCAGGTTGGATTGAGTCATCATAGGCTAACATAGCCCAAAACATAACCATCATGTAATTAGGGTTTGATTTAATCAAGGTATTACTTAATTTACCCTTCAGGGGTATTTTGGTAATTCACCCCATTGATTATCATCATGGTCAAACCTTAGTACATTAACCCCTTAATATCCTAGGTTATCATTAGGGTTTGATTAGGGCAACATTGAACCATTTATTTCATCAATTGATTGAAAGAAGTCAACTTTGAATCACATTGATTGACCTTCAACCATCATTCTTCAATTGAGTTGAGATCGTTTGAAAGTGTTGACCGTTTAGCCAATTTGACTTTTCAAGACCGCGAGCCCTCTTCTAACTTCAAGACCGCGAGCCTCCTCAAGACCGCGAGCCTCCTTAGACTCCAAGACCGCGAGCCTCTTCAAATGGTTCAAGACCTCGAAGCTCAACCTAATGTTAAGACCGCGAGGGCCAAGTTGATATCAAGACCGCGAAGAGATGTTGACCGTTTGCCCACTTTGACCTCAGGACCGTGAGGCCCCTCGCGGTCTTGAGACCGTGAGCCCCCTCACAGTCTTGAGACCGCGAGCCCTCTCACGGTCTTGAGACCGCGAGCCCTCTCACATGGTCTCAACCGTTTGGTCCATCAACAAAAACAAAGATACAATCGATGATGTCAACCGATGTTGAAGCCCTCAAAAGGTCAAAGCTCTGTTGACCACCTATTGATTGGGTTAACTAAGGTTATGCTTAACCAATTGGTTATTCAATTGACCCTCAATTGTTGACCAATTAGGGTTGAAAACGATTCAATTAGGGTCTATCAATGTTCACCCATCAATACTCAACAATGTGCATCAACATAAGGTTGAACCCTTCAATTTAGCTCCAATTGGGCCCAATCTTGGCCCAAACGGTCTTGAGGTCATGTGGGTGGACCCCACATGGTCTTGAGATCGTTTGCCCAAGATTTCATCAAAGTCCAAGGTGATTTGATAGGGGTTGAACCATGATTGATCCACAAACAGAATTTTGTTTAAATTGACAACTTATTTGCAATTAGGTCCTCAATTGGTCAAATTACATAACCCTAGACCTTCAAACGGTCTTGGGTGATTGTCCTCTCGGTCTTGAGACCGTTTGTATGAGTTCCAAACGGTCTTGACACCATTTTCCCATCCAATTTTGGATTCTAGTGCAAATTCATCAAGGTCTGACCTATTGAGTTGATGATCATATCAATATTTAATTGCAAAGTAATTTTTTTGTAATTATACCTTCAATTGGTCAACTATTCTTGACCCCAGACCTCTAAACGGTCATGGTTGATTGCCCTAGCGGTCTTGAGACCGTTTGGGTGACCCCTAAACGGTCTTGAGACCGTTTAGTTCAATCAACCCTAAAAACCCTAATTAGGTCACCATAATTTCAGTACTGATTTCATCTAGGGTTAGCCCTAGTATTCACCCTTCAACTCTTAGCCCGTTTGGAATTAGACCATCAAACTTGGTGAGTTGTTAATTAACATAATTTGGAACAGTAATCTCATACGGTCAACGCCTGGTTAACGACCTTACACGGTCTTGAGACCGTTTGCCCAAAAAGGCAATTTCAGACCGTTTGAGAATCAGGAATAAATTCATTTAAAGTTGTTACTTAAAAAGGTCATATCTCCCGATTCCTTTGGAGTTAGCCTCCCAATTTTTGATGGTAATTAGCCTACATAATTAGGAACAGATTTATTATACGGTCCACGCTCGGTAAACGGGTACAAACGGTCGTGGAGACCGTTTTCCCTGTCGTGGTCTCGAGACCGTTTGCTCACCTCGCGGTCTTGAGACCGAGAGAGCAAACTGGTGAGACCATTTAAGGAAGTGAAAAGCGGTGGGTTTTTCTTGGAAATCACGCCTTCATCTCCTAGCTCAAGAACAGTACGAATATCCCATGGATTGGGTTGCAAAATAGCAGGGAAAAGTAGGGAAACACTAAGAGCTATCATCAAACCGCATATAAAGATGTACATAATGAAGCATGGGTTTAGAGTTATAAAACCCGCCTGAAGCTTGCTCCTTGAGCTCCAAGCTTTCAAGCTCCAAGCTCTAATGGCGTCCTTGAGTTACCACAGGTTGTCCAAGGTGAAAACTCCAAGGAAAGATGAAAGGAGATGGCTAGAAAGATAGGGTTTCGAGAGTTAGCCATGAAGATGACCTTGAATTCGAGTTCTAGCCATGGAATTAGGCAAGAAGAGGGGTCCCAAACCTACCTTGTTTCCCTTGGTCGTCCTCCTTAGCTCCAAGGCAGTCTTTGGTCGTCTTTGGTGAAATGGAACAGTGAAGGGAACGAAGGGCAAGTTCCCTTGCTTAGAGAAGTTGGGGGTATATAAACTAGGTGTAGGATTCTTAACATTAGTTCATAAGTTGTCCATAATTCCAACTAAGTCCTTCCTTCTTTACTTGCTCGTCCCTTCATTTTTATTCCAAGGACAAACCTTATCTTAAGGTCTAGAAAAAGAAAGAAAAGAAGAGAAATCTAATAATATGGTACATACATAAAGAGTTATTGCACATATACCCTGATTATTCAATCACAAGGTATATTTCATAACCTGATAATTCAATTGAGGTGACTTCCTCATCATTTCTTCTCTAAATGATGGCAAGAGTCTAAAAAGATACTTTAGATGACATATTTTACAATCTGCATCCCTTAATTTGGGTAAATTGCATTTTACCCCAATTTAAGGTTTCAAGCACCGGGATTGCTTCCACAGCTGCACCTTGGTGCCCTAGCTTGGGAAATCCCTCAAACTTTACCAAAAAGATTCTCATGATGTCTCAACATCAGAGGAACATCTCAACATGTGCAAATTGCAAGCTAACCCTTTTAACTGGGTAAATTGCACATAGGTCCCTGTATATCAAAACAATGTTACAACTTTAAATAAAAAGGAGCAAATACTGAAATATACGTTTCTGAGAAACTTAATTACATGCTCAGAGTTAATCACAAAGATTTAATTACATATTTAGGCAAAACACCTAGGGTTGACTCATAACCCAGGTCAGGGATGTTACAAATTATCCACCCCTTACAAGGATTTCGTCCCCGAAATCGATAAAACATACTACAAAAAAAGGGCAGGATACTTCCTTCTCATCTCATCCTCTAACTCCCAAGTGGCTTCTTCAATACCACGATGGTTCCATAGGACTTTCACAAGACTTATATATTTCTTCTTTAACTTTTTAATTCGTTTATCAAGGATTGACACTGGTCCCTCCTCATAGGATATGTCATCATTCAATTCTACCTCCATAGGTTGTAGAACTGACTCGGTGTCTGGGTGACATTTCTTCAACATAGAAATGTGAAACACGGGATGTAACCTATGTAATTCTGGGGGAAGCTCTAGTTTATATGCTACCTTTCCAATCCGTTCATTGATTGGATAAGGCCCCATATATCTAGGAGCTAACTTTCCTTTCCTTCCAAAACGAAGGACCCCTTTCCAAGGTGAGACCTTGAGATACACTCTGTCTCCAACCTGGAACTCTAAGGGTCTACGACGTTTGTCATAAGGTGCCTATCCTGAGCAGTCTTAATCTTATGTTGTATTACTTTAATCTTTTCTGTGGTTTGCTGCACCAGGTCAGGACCTAACAACTGGTGCTCACCAGTCTCAAACCAACACAAGGGTGATCTACAACGTCTACCATATAAGGCTTCATAAGGTGCCATATCAATACTATGTTGATAGCTATTGTTATAGGCAAACTCTATCAAGCTTAGGTGTAGATCCCAACTTCCGGTGAACTGGAGAACACATGCTCGCAACAGGTCTTCTAAGGTTTGTATGGTCCTTTCCGACTGTCCATCAGTCTGTGGATGAAAGGCCGTACTAAACCTTAGCTTGGTGCCTAAGGCTCTGTGCAACTGTTCCCAAAAACGACTTGTAAACTAAGGACCTCTGTCAGAAACTATTGTGACAGGAACTCCGTGCAAACGCACTATCTCTTTAACATACAACTCTGATAACCTTTCAGCAGAATAGGTTGTTTTGACAGGTAAGAAATGTGCTGTCTTAGTCAACCTATCAACAATTACCCAAATGGAATCATGTCCTTTGCTTGTCCTGGGTAGGCCAACAACAAAGTCCATGGTCACATGGTCCCACTTCCACTGCGGTATGGGTAAAGGTTGCATTGTTCCTGCAGGCTTCTGGTGTTCGGCTTTAATTTGCTGACACACAGGACACCTCAGAACAAACTCTGCAACGTCCTTTTTCATCCCAGGCCACCAATACAGATCTTTCAAATTCCGATACATCTTGGTGCTCCCTGGATGCATAGCATACATGGAAGAATGGGCTTCTTCCAGGACTAACTTCCTCAAGTTGTCCACATCTGGCACTATCATCCTTTCATTATAACAAGCTACTTGATCTTCCGAGTCATGAAAACCATCTTGCTTCTCATTTCCATACTCAGATCTAATCTGCTGAACTACAGCATCACCTAGCTGTGCTTCTTTAATCTGCTCTCTTAGGGTAGGTTTAATATGCATCTCAGCCAACAATCCGGCTAACAATGACACCTTCAACTGTACATTGTCTTGCCTTATAGAGATAAGCATATCTCTCCTAGAGCATACTAAAAAGTTTAGTTGTGCTCTATTCATGGTTGATGTTGCTGATTTCCTACTCAAGGCATCTGCAACAACATTGGCCTTGCCTGGATGGTAATCAATTGTACAGCCGTAGTCCTTGATTAACTCCATCCAGCGACGTTTCCTCATGTTGAGCTCATGCTGAGAGAAGATATACTTAAGGTTTTTGTGGTCTGTGAAAATCTGGAATGTCTCTCCGTAGAGATAATGTCTCCATATCTTCAAAGCATGAACCACAGCAGCTAACTCCAAATCATGTGTCAAATAATTCTCCTCGTGTTTCTTAAGCTGTCGGGAAGCAAAAGAAATCACGTGTTTATCCTGCATCAACACACATCCTAGTCCATTTTTGGAAGCATCACAGAAAACTATATATCCTTTTCCTTGTTCAGGTAGCACTAGCACAGGTGCACTTGTCAACCTCTCCTTCAGCAACTGGAAAGATTGTTGACACTTATCACTCCAAGAAAAAGGAACATCTTTCCAGGTCAACTTGGTCAAAGGTAAAGCTATAGAACTAAAGTTCTTAATGAACCTTTGATAATAGCCAGCTAACCCCAAGAAACTTCAAATCTCCGTCGGTGTCTTTGGTTGTTCCCATTGTAGAACAGATTCTACCTTTGTAGGGTCAACACGAATTCCCGAGGCGGATATCACATGTCTAAGAAAAGATACCTCCGGCAGCATGAACTCACACTTGCTAAACTTAGCGTACAGCTTATGTTCTCTTAGCAAGGTCAAAGCTTGGCGAAGATGTTGTTCATGTTGCTGAGCATCCTTACTATAAATCAGAATGTCATCTATGAAGACGACAACACACTGATCAAGGAAAGGTCGAAAAACTCTATTCATGAGTTCCATGAATGCAGCTGGTGCATTGGTTAGTCCAAACGACATAACCATGAACTCATAGTGACCATATCTTGTCCTAAAGGCAGATTTGGATATGTCACTATCCTTAATACGGAGTTGATGATATCCAGACCTCAAGTCTATTTTTGAAAAGACTGTTGCACCACGCAACTGGTCAAAGAGATCATCAATCCTCGGCAGAGGATACTTATTCTTTATTGTTACTTTATTGAGTTGTCTGTAGTCAATGCACAACCGCATTGACCCATCTTTCTTTTTAACAAACAAGACCGGAGCACCCCAAGGTGAAGTACTTGGTCGGATAAAACCTCTCTCAAGTAGCTCTTGAAGCTGTTTCTTGAGTTCTGCCATCTCGGCAGGCGCCATCCTATACGGAGTTTGAGCTATGGGTTTCGTATCTAGAATCAGATTGATTTCAAAATCAATCTCCCGAGGTGGTGGTATACCAAGAAGTTCTTAAGGAAATACATCTTCGAATTCCCTGACTACAGGAACTTCAGCAGGATTGGTCCTTTCCTTGGTAACATCTACCACATGGGCTAAGAATGCATAACATCCTTGCCTCAACAGCTTATCAGCAACCATAGCTGACACAAGACAGGTGGGCAGAATCTTTCTTTCACCTTGAAAGATCCATGTGTTGATTTCATCAGCAAACACAGCCAACTTGGACTCACAATCCAAGACAACTCTATACCTTTCTAAGGTATCCATCCCGAGGATTATATCAAATCCCTGCATATTAAGTGGTATAAGATCCACTTGAATGCGATGGTCAGAAAAGAAGAGGATGCAGGGAGAACATACCTCTTGCAAAATGGCAGACCCACTCAACGGAGTTTCTAACAACAAACTATCTGCTCTATGACTAACAGTCACATTGCAGTTACGAATCACTTCACGAGTGATGAAAGAGTGCGTAGCACCCGGATCAATCAGAACGGATACAACATAGGATGTAGACATATCAGAATATAAAAATTTCATCTGACCTGCCACTACCCGTGGATTGACCACTGCCTCAGGTGGGTTCATAGCATAGAATCTCGCAGTCGCCTGGTGTTGAGGTGGTGTTGATGATCCAGGTTGAGACGCTTGTCCACGTCCTCGAGCTGCTCCTTGATGTTTTCTATTCTGAGATCCCTATTGATTCTGTCTCGGGGTTTGTTGTGTCACACCGACAGGCCTAGAATGGCAATCCTTCATCAAGTGTCCCACCTTACCACAGTTGTAGCAACTCCTCTCCTGTTGTTGTGGTCTGGGTGGTCCAGTGACTGACTCAGATGCAGAACTGTGCGTCCCTTGAAGCGGTTGACTCCATCCTCTACCTCTGCTTGGTGTCCATTGAGTTTGAAAACTTGATCTGGGTGGTGGAGGGTTAGGTGCAGAGAATCTAGGTTTCTTGGAATCCCTAGATGAAGAACCCTGGAACGGTGGATATCTTTTATGGGTTTGTCTTTTCTCAACCACAGATCTCTCTATCCTTCGGACTGACTCAACGAAGGTAGAGAATCTCTCTCTATTTTCTAAGGCAGACACAGGGGTTGACATATCAGAATTCAAACCCTTTTCGAATCTTCTTATTCTTTCCTCATCCGTAGCAGCCATGTGCGGACAGAACCGCAACAACTCCATGAACTTAGCTTCATACTCACTAATGTTCATCATACCCTGCCTTAGTTTCTCAAACTGAGAGATCTTCTCATCTAGGAAGGTCTTTGGAAAATATCTATTGATAAATTCCCGACGAAACTCTTCCCATGAGAACTCTACTCCAGGTCTCTTCTGCTCTTCCATGTTCCACCAGTGACCAGCACTGTCTTTGAGAAGATAGATAGCATGTCTAACCTTCTCAGCTTCCAGAATCATAAGAATCTTGAAAGCCTTCTCCAACTCTGTCAACCATAAGTCAGCATCTGCAGGGTCGGCAATTCCGAAGTACTCGGTAGCTCCGACACGACGAAGTCGTTCGAATGTCTTACCGATACCTTGTACTTCATGTTGGACAGGTGCCCTAGGTGCAGGAATGGGCATCCTATCGGTTATATGTGTCATGGCAGTCATGAACTGCCCGAACATCGTCTTTACAGCTGGATTACTCATGTCAGCTGGGTCGAACTGGGGTGGCTCTCTTGGCGACTCAGGTGCAGGTTGTTCTATTCTCGGAACTCTTGCACCGCCTCGAGGTGCACTAGCACTACTCTCTGCCATGTGCTCATCATGATGTTCTGACATTCTTATGTATCTTCTTCTCCCGAGGAGCAGAAGATTCTATTAGATGAGGAAGGAGTACTAAAGGTAGACTCGACATCCTAAGTCCTATGCCTCTGTAGACTCAACTGAACCTGGAGCTCTGATACCACTAGTTGTGGGCTCTGATCTCCAAACCATGACATAAACACGATTAAAACTTAGCGGAAGCGAATCGGTAATCAGCGGAAGACAAAAATCACGGGAAATTAAAACTTTTCGTGATAAGAGCTTGAATCCATAAAAGCTTCTTTCATAAAGTGAGATAAACTGTTTACATCTCAGGATAATTACTTCTTGAGTAATTATATACATCAAGATACAAAATCTCAAGATCATTATACAAAAGACTCCAAGACCTGAGAGTACAGAGGACACATAGGACTGAATCTAACTACACCATATGGCAGGACAATCTCCACCTGAGATTACTGCTGCCCCTGGTGCTGCTGCTGCTGAGACTGATCACCTGTAGGCTGGTTTCTTCGTCTCCAACGTCCACCTAAAAAGTTGAAGTCTACGGGGTGAGACAATTATACATAATTGTCCCAGCGAGAGTTATAACTCTTCGCCAGAAGCTTTATTATAACATCAAAGAATATCTTAAATAGTAAAGCCTTCAAAGCATTCTATAACAGTTGCAGGTATAACAAGATCTCAACCATTTAGGAGATATGGAGAATATAAACCTTATTGCAATGTAACATCAATCAACTAACTTGGAGTCATCTCTAACAAGTTATACTACATGGTTGATTATGTTTTACAAACAACATTATGCCCTTTGGAGATGAGGTTTACCACTCATACCCCAACTGATCGCTGAGAAGTCACATCAGTATCATACATAGGTCATTAAGAGAGCCGGATTCTCATGACCTTCACCTTCCTCAGTCAGTAAGAGGATCACTTGTAGGACATCTCATCTCTCTACTACTATAGCTTACCAGGGTAAACTGGTCCTTCACTATTCTAGAGTCACAGTGGCATTTTGTACTCTCTTCGTCATCAGGAGGTTTCATATTTACCTACCACTGATACGGATATCTGTGCTTTCTTCGTCATCAGGAGGTTTCATGTTTACCTACCACTGATACGGTATGGAAATATAGTGAAGGATGGATGGATTGCACATCTACATCACTTTCCTACACTAGGATGTAAGGTTCTACACATCCATGTACCCCACATACTCAAAAGTATGTGCTCCAGGAGTTCCCCGAGGAAAACCTGTTTCACCATCACTTAATCTCTGACAATGATGGATCTATGATCAGGGCGCTACATTGTACTTGATTAGTTAGGTACATTCAGTATTCTTTAACAGCATACATTGTTCTCCAAACATTAACAGTAGCATAGCAGCTATAAAAGAAGAATACTAAATGTAACAGGCCTAACTCAGATCAATCATCATTTCTCATTATCCTCATCACAAGTCATCTCTAAGGCATGACCTTGATGGTATTCATGGATCTCACAGTCCATTATCAGCATAGGATGCCACTTGTCAAGGCATCAGATTACCTTACTTATTCATAAGGTTAACAACATGCCTTTAATGAATATAACATCAACATCCATACCTGGATATGATTACCTTCATATCAGAACCTGCATGGTTAATACAACTGATAAAGGTAATACAGAAATAAGGAATGTACTTCCCATCTTTGTCATGAGAGTTACATCTCTAATTCTCATTAATTAGAGTTTAATACTCAAATGCATGCCATTACCCTTGAATTAGGGTTTACTATTCACATTACATGTCATCACCCTTGAATTAGGGTTTACTATTCACATTAAGGTGAATTGCACCCATAACATCATTAAGTATGAGTAACATCATCACTGATACTATCAGATTAGTTAAAGGTTCATCATTTATCATAATTAGGGTTTCTATGATCTCACACAGGTGGATCATACCCAAATTATGCTTACTCATAAGCATTGGAGATGCTTAAATTGGGTTTCCACTTAAAAATGGTATTTTCTCTCTCTAGAAGTACTTTCTCTCTCTAGAAGTACTTTCTCTCTCCTCATACTATTAGATGATGTCAACATCACTCTAGATCAGGTTGGATTGAGTCATCATAGGCTAACATAGCCCAAAACATAACCATCATGTAATTAGGGCTTGATTTAATCAAGGTATTACTTAATTTACCCTTCAGGGGTATTTTGGTAATTCACCCCATTGATTATCATCATGGTCAAACCTTAGTCCATTAACCCCTTAATATCCTAGGTTATCATTAGGGTTTGATTAGGGCAACATTGAACCATTTATTTCATCAATTGATTGAAAGAAGTCAACTTTGAATCACATTGATTGACCTTCAACCATCATTCTTCAATTGAGTTGAGATTGTTTGAAAGTGTTGACCGTTTAGCCAATTTGACTTTTCAAGACCGTGAGCCCTCTTCTAACTTCAAGACCGTGAGCCTCCTCAAGACCGCGAGCCTCCATAGACTCCAAGACCGCGAGCCTCTTCAAATGGTTCAAGACCTCGAAGCTCAACCTAATGTTAAGACCGCGAGGGCCAAGTTGATATCAAGACCGCGAAGAGATGTTGACCGTTTGCCCACTTTGACCTCAGGACCGCGAGGCCCCTCGTGGTCTTGAGACCGTGAGCCCTCTCACGGTCTTGAGACCGCGAGCCCTCTCACATGGTCTCAACCGTTTGGTCCATCAACAAAAACAAAGATACAATCGATGATGTCAACCGATGTTGAAGCCCTCAAAAGGTCAAAGCTCTGTTGACCACCTATGGATTGGGTTAACTAAGGTTATGCTTAACCAATTGTTTATTCAATTGACCCACAATTGTTGACCAATTAGGGTTGAAAACGATTCAATTAGGGTCTATCAATGTTCACCCATCAATACTCAACAATGTGCATCAACACAAGGTTGAACCCTTCAATTTAGCTCCAATTGGGCCCAATCTTGGCCCAAACGGTCTTGAGGTCATGTGGGTGGACCCCACATGGTCTTGAGATCGTTTGCCCAAGATTTCATCAAAGTCCAAGGTGATTTGATAGGGGTTGAACCATGATTGATCCACAAACAGAATTTTGTTTAAATTGACAACGTATTTGAAATTAGGTCCTCAATTGGTCAAATTACTTAACCCTAGACCTTCAAACGGTCTTGGGTGATTGTCCTCTCGGTCTTGAGACCGTTTGGATGAGTTCCAAATGGTCTTGAGACCGTTTGCCCATCCAATTTTGGATTCTAGTGCAAATTCATCAAGGTCTGACCTATTGAGTTGATGATCATATCAATATTTAATTGCAAAGTAATTTGGTGTAATTATACCTTCAATTGGTCAACTATTCTTGCCCCAGACCTCTAAACGGTCATGGTTGATTGCCCTCGCGGTCTTGAGACCGTTTGGGTGACCCCTAAACGGTCTTGAGACCGTTTAGGTCAATCAACCCTAAAAACCCTAATTAGGTCACCATAATTTCAGTACTGATTTCATCTAGGGTTAGCCCTAGTATTCACCCTTCAACTCTTAGCCCGTTTGGAATTAGACCATCAAACTTGGTGAGTTGTTAATTAACATAATTTGTAACAGTAATCTCATACGGTCAACGCCTGGTCAACGACCTTACACGGTCTTGAGACCGTTTGCCCAAAAAGGCAATTTCAGACCGTTTGAGAATCAGGAATAAATTCATTTAAAGTTGTTACTTAAAAAGGTCATATCTCCCGATTCCTTTGGAGTTAGCCTCCCACATTTTGAGGGTAATTATCCTACCTAATTAGAAACAGATTTCTTATACGTTCCATGCTCTGTCAACGGGGCCAAATGGTCTTGGAGACCGTTTTCCCTGTCACGGTCTCGAGACCGTTTGCTCACCTCACGGTCTTGAGACCGAGAGAGCAAACTGGTGAGACCGTTTAAGGAAGTGAAAAGTGGTGAGTTTTTCTTGGAAATCACGCCTTCATATCCTAGCTCAAGAACAGTATGAATATCCCATGGATTTGGTTGCAAAATAGCAGGGAAAAGTAGGGAAACACTAAGAGCTATCATCAAACCGCATATAAAGATGTACATAATGAAGCATGGGCTTAGAGTTATAAAACCCGCCTAAAGCTTGCTCCTTGAGCTCCAAGCTTTCAAGCTCCAAGCTCTAATGGCGTCCTTGAGTTCCCACAGGTTGGCCAAGGTGAAAACGCTAAGGAAAGACGAAAGGAGATGGCTAGAAAGATAGGGTTTCGAGAGTTAGCCATGAAGATGACCTTAAATTCGAGTTCTAGCCATGGAATTAGGCAAGAAGAGGGGTCCCAAACCTACCTTGTTTCCCTTTGTCGTCCTCATTAGATACAAGGAAGTCTTTGGTCGTCTTTGGTGAAATGGAACAGTGAAGGGAACGAAGGGCAAGTTCCCTTGCTTAGAGAAGTTGGGGGTATATAAACTAGGTGTAGGATTCTTAACATTAGTTCATAAGTTGTCCATAATTCCAACTAAGTCCTTCCTTCTTTACTTGCTCGTCCCTTCATTTTTATTCCAAGGACAAACCTTATCTTAAGGTCTAGAAAAAGAAAGCAAAGAAGAGCAATCTAATAATATGGTACATACATAAAGAGTTATTGCACATATACCCTGATTATTCAATCACAAGGTATATTTCATAACCTGATAATTCAATTGAGGTGACTTCCTCATCATTTCTTCTATAAATGATGGAAAGAGTCTAAAAAGATACTTTAGATGATATATTTTACAATCTGCATCCCTTAATTTGGGTAAATTGCATTTTACCCCAATTTAAGGTTTCAAGCACCGGGATTGCTTCCACAGCTGCACCTTGGTGCCCTAGCTTGGGAAATCCCTCAAACTTTACCAAAAAGATTCTCATGATGTCTCAAAATCAGAGGAACATCTCAACATGTGCAAATTGCAAGCTAACCCTTTTAACTGGGTAAATTGCACATAGGTCCCTGTATATCAAAACAATGTTACAACTTTAAATAAAAAGGAGAAAATACTAAAATATACGTTTCTGAGAAACTTAATTACATGCTCAGAGTTAATCACAAAGATTTAATTACATATTTAGGCAAAACACCTAGGGTTGACTCATAACCCAGGTCAGGGATGTTATAGGTTGTTTTTAAGCAAAGTGTGTTCCTCGACTTATCAAGGTTGTACTTTCATACGTCAATTGATTCCATTTCATAGTACGAAAGTACAACGATGGAAGTGAGTTTACTCCACTTCTTGAAAAACACTCCTAGATACCTAAATAGATGCATGGTGGATACATGCATCAAGAACCAACATTCAATCGAGTTTTGAATCTAGTAGCACAAACATAGACAATTCATACTAAAAGATAAAAGATAACACAAGTTGGTGATCAAGCAACAAGCATTCATTAAACGATTGATGTTGAACTAAAAAGAAAGCATCTCTATATTGCAAACTATGGATTACATTACATGAAATGAAAACATGGGTAGTGGGGCTACTCCTCGCACCCTAGTGAAAGAGACTACTCGCTCATAGCTAGGATAAAGAAAGAGGGAAGAAGAGAGAGAGAGAATGTCATCCCCACAAAGGAGAGAGGAAAGTCAACCCCTTGGAAAGAGAGAGAGTGACGATCTTCAAACTTCACAATTTTCTCGATGATGAGGTCTCCTCTTCCCACCTTCTTTGACGAAGAGAGAGAAAGCAGCTTCAGGATGGAGCGTGGATCTCAAACTGACATCCTTTGGGCTGAGGATGAAGGTTGGAATAGTTCTGGATCAGTAGAGGCAGCCTCTGGGCGTCTGAAACTTGATGTCTTTGGGAGGACCCCTTGGGTCTTATTTATAGGCCTTAAGTGAAGTCCAAACGGTTTGGACAGTTTTGGGTCCAAACGGTCTTGAAGACCGTTTCGACTCTGAAACCGTTTGGACCACGAGACCGTTTGGGCTCTGAAACCATTTGGACCACGAGACCGTTTGGGCTCTGAAACCATTTGGAACCCGAGACCGTTTGGACTCCATGCGGTCTTGGGACCAGTTGGCTTCGTGCGTTCTTGGGACCGTGTGACTCCATGCGGTCTTGGGACCGTTTGGCTTCATGCAGTCTTGGGACCGTGTGACTCCATGCGGTCTTGGGACCGTGTGACTCCATGCAGTCTTGGGACCGTTTGGCTTCATGCGGTCTTGGGACCATGTGACTCCATGCGGTCTTGGGACCGTTTAGCTTCATGTAGTGTTGGGATCGGTTGGCTTCATGCGGTCTTGGGACCGTGTGAGTCCATGCGGTCTTGAGACCAGTTGAGTCTTTTGTGATTTTTTGTGTCTTTTTCTGTAGGTAAAAGGAGAAAAGTTAATCTAACAGTATATTTACAATAAGAGAGGATAGTGAGGCATTCTATCTAATTTATCTAAAAAACAATGTGGAAAACTGAAGAAAATTACTAAGATAACATCACAAAATGGAGGTTATCACCCCCCCCCTAACTTAGAGTCTAGCTTGTCCTCAAGTTAGATAGAGCTGAGGCATGTAATGGCGAGGCAATTTAAAATTTCCATATTCTTGCTTCAATTATAAACCCGAGCTCTCCTAAGGTCATATCTGGTCTTATTGCTTGCCTTGACTCTTTCAGGTATTGAGAGTTGCTTGGGTCTCAGGTTTCTTCCGTATCTTGTAGCCTGCATTGGGACCACTTTTTATTATGTGCATGTTGTTGACTCTAATCAGCTTTATACCTCTCCAAAAAACCTACTGGAAGCTAGAGTGGGTATGAGGGTTGGCTGAAGGCTTTATGTGTAACTCCCCCTTCAAGTGGGGGAGGGGTTGTCTATGCTTTTAGGAGTTCACTACCGGGCACGACACATCTGCCTTTGTCAGGGCAGCTGAATGTACCGGTCGGGTGAGTCCTTTATAAGCCTTTCATATATTAAGATACCTTAGGGCTCCACTACCGGACACGACACATATGACTTTGTGAGGGCAACTGAATGTACCGGCCGGGTGAGACCTTCATTGGTTCTTTATATAGATCCTTATTTATGGTACAACTCTCATAGTTTTATTCAACTCTCTGGCTTTTATTCGTAGACTCACAAGCTTAGGATTTGGGGTTTTTAGGGAATTTATTTTGGGCGGCCAAGCCTCTTTTATTTGAAGAGAGGAAAGATGTTCTTGGAGTTTTTCAACATGCACTTATTTGGTTTCTTTTTAATGGTCCACTTGTGAGACTTCTTGATTTGGATGTCGCCTGATGCCCCTCTCATCCTTGATATTAACCTGTGGAGAGTCAGATGTAGAAGTCAAACAAAAACATGAAGATCAATAGTGGAGAGACATTATTAAGTCGCCATTATATGTCTGCTATTCTTATTATTTCTTTTGAGGACTAACATGATTCTAAAGTTAGTTTAGGGTGACTTTGTTCCAAAAAGGGATGTTCTTCTTTATGTGTGAAGTTTATTTTAACAGGGAAAAAGCCTTTTTTTTTAAACAAAAATTAAATGTGCAAAAGAAAAATTATAAAATTTTGTACAGAATTCAACGAAAATGAAGAGAAAGAAGGGTTTTGAAAATGATACCTCACCCTTGTCAGTGTACTCCCCCCCTAACTTATCACTCACCCTGTCTACAGGGTGTCAAAGTGATAGTTTGAGAAGTACAAGGACAAGGGCATCAGGCTTCTGTTAGTCCTTTATTGGCATCATGTGTGTAGAGGAGATTAGCGGAAAACTTCCCTCGTAGAGCATGATAATCCACTTCTGTCATGTCCTCTACTGGTCTTCCAAGTTCTATGATGGTGTATATCTAGTAGAGGACATGGAAACCACAATCGTTTGACTCACGTATCTACTGAGGGCACTTGTGGCTGAAGGCGGGGCTATGAAAGTGTTCTTTGCTGTATGCCCGTGTTTGCGTACTGAGAAGTACATGAAGTTGGTCAGCACACTCCTTCGCCACCTCCTCCGTAGGCGTTCTTGGTTTTGTAGTGTAATGTTGTTGATCTGGATTGTATTGGCTGTCGCAATTGTTGTATATGATTGTTGTTCCGTCATGAAGATTTGTTGCCAATAACATCCAGTGTTCTGAATGAAGGAAGGGGAGCATGATGAACTTCAGGGTCGTATGTTGTAGGAAGGAGATGAGTGTCTCAGTTGTTCTGAAGTTCTTTAGCTTTAATAAATCGTCCTTCATGTAGGGGGAAGCCATATATGTTGTAGGGTAATTCTGTCCGAGAAGAAACTGATAAGCGGCCATTAAGCTAATGGAGAGAGACCCTTTTAGCTGTACAGTTTCTCATAGTGCATCTGCCATGACCAGAATATCTCCGGACATGAAAATGATGTCATCTTTCTCGGCATAAAGCCTTGACATGATGAGACGAAGTTCATTGTCGGAGAGTCATTTACAAGAACTGAGGTCAAAATTGGGGAAAGTAGGTGGAATGGAAGACAGGGGGTCCATTTGTGAAGATGAACGGATTAAAGGCGCCCCGATTAGCAAATCAATAACCCCTTCATCATCCGCCAGGTCGAAAGCGTAAGGGTCCCATTTCTTCTTCTCGGGAGCCTTGGCGGGCTGTTGTAACTCCAACTCCTTTATTGTTTGCCTGAATGGCTGTTTTGGAGGACGTTGGATGGCTAAAAAGAGATAGTGAGGAACGTCATTGGGTGCCATAGTTGGGTCCTTGAAGAACCGTCTATCACAGATTAACTCCATGGCATAACGACCTCGCAGAGAATGGAAATCCTCTATGGCCAGATCAGTAAAAGGGATTTGCTGATTGAGCGCTTGTATATGACGTATTACACAGAAAGCGCAATCCCTAGAACCTTCCTGAGTTTGAGCTTGGGGGTTGGTGATTTGGAACCAAGGTTGGTTCCAATTATTGCGAAGGGATGGGCATGCAGCCCACATCAACTTTAAGATCCAGAATGGTATGCATCTAGCCTCCCCGGCCTCTGTTCCAGCGAAGTTGATTATTCCATCTCGTAGTTCAGTGGTGCAAAAGTTGTACACCTTAGCGTCTCGGGCCGCGGTGTCCACGATCATAAGCAGCCAGTGACCAGAGACTTGGAAGGGCACAGTAATGTAGTGTGCCTTCCTTGCAATTCCCCTCTGCAATCGTTCAATTGATTTGCTTTGTAGTTTTTTGTAAATAAAACTCATTGCTAGAGCCGGTGATGCGTTAAGAACGGGTTGCTGCTGTCGAGAGCTTCTGTAGGTTTCGATGGAATTGGCGAGGAGGATGCGGAAAACTACCATCTTCACCGTTGATTGTGTTCGAAGGATGGAGCGGAAGTCCTCACGCGTCAACTTGCGATGAGTCTTTGTATTTTGGTAGATAATGTCACTCCTGTCTTTGGCATCATCTACTATGGTGTTAAGGATGAAGATGTCTTATGCATCAAGAGTAGAGATGGCCATTGGATCAAGATCATGCATTTTGTTCGGTAGAGGTGGCGGTGGGGGTAGCTCTTGCGGGTGGGGGGGTCTACTCCAGATTGTCTGTATATTGATGTAGATCTTCCTCTTTGTCTAAGTCAAAAGCTAATTCCAGATCTTCATCTGTATCCAAGTTGACTCTTTCTAGGTCTTCTTGCTCTAGGGGAAGGAGCACTGATTGGGTTGGTGCAGAGAGATGTTGAGCTGATGTTTCTTGTTGTTGACTTATGCTGGTTCTGAGTAGACATTGGTGGAACTTAGCAAAGGTTGCTTCTTTGGTAGATTCCCCCAGAGATCCCATTGCAAAATAGCCAAGGAATTGATCCCCATAAGACATATTAACATTGTCAATGTGAGTCGAGGATTTGGGATCTTTATCACTGTCATGGTGATCTTTTTGTTTTGATGTAGCTCCTCGGCTTGTGCCCTCCCCAGCATTGCCTGGGTCGTCATATTGGTCATCTGAGGAGGTGCCTTTATTGGAGCTAGCCGAGGAGTCAGAATCTTCATCATTGTCATCTTCATCATCGTCATCATCTTCCTTCTTATATGTCAGTTTCTTTTGTGGAGGCTTCTTGCACTGCCGATGGTTTTCTTGTAGTTCATCAAATGCCACTTGCACATGCTCATGGGATTCGAGTAGTGTGTCGTGTGTTTCCTTTAAATCTGAGTATCTTCCCTCGGCAGAGAGGAGGCGTGCTGTAAGATTTGTTACTTGAGTGCATAGTTGGTGAAGCTCGGTGTTTGCTGACTCTTCTTGGCGATTGTGGAGCTATGTGAGGGTGTTGGTGATGTCATCCAAGCGTGTGCATAGAGCAGTTTGTTGCTGCTGAAGCTCGTGTAGGGTCTCCGGCAGGGGTTGAGTCTGCATAGAGATCATGTCAACTTGCTAAGCCAGTGCTTCATGCTGGCTTTTTATTCCAAGGACCAGCTCGGGCAAGTGTTTGTAGTGGTCATCGATATGATTGACCTGCTTGGCCACTACTTCTTGTCATTGCTGAATGCTTTTGAGAAAGCTTGGCAAGGCGCTGTGCTGCTCGGTGATCTTGGTGACCTGTTGAGAAATTCTCTACACACATGAAAAAATAGAATGCATAATGTTAGAAGTATCGGTGAGGAGGTTTGGGATGGCGTCAAATTGACGTCTGAATTCCTCACCGACATTTGAAAAAGGGACCCCAGAAGCGGAAGGGTGGTATGGTTGGGGTCGGGATGGGAAGGTGGTAGTGCCTTGCGAAGGAGACAATGGAGATGGTCCCGCGAACTGTGTTGTGCCCGTAGATGGAGTCACCAGCGGTGTCGAGGTGGTGGCGGGTGAAGGGAAAGGTAAATGGTCGGGTGAGATATGAGGGGGTGAAAAGGTTGAGGAAAAGAAGGTGGAGAAGGGGGCTGAGAAAGTGAAGCTGGATGTTGGAGCGGAAAAGGTGGTGGGCGGGGAAGAAAATGGGGAAGTGGAAGATGTGGGTGGAGGGGTTGTTGTGGAGTAAGGTGGGGTTGTGGTGGGGGTGATGGTGGCGGTGAGCTCATCATGTAGGCTCATGATGAATGAGTCTATCGAAGAGGTAGTAAGTGGTTCCTCCAGAGGGGGGCGTTCTTTCTTCGGATGTAGCTTCGATGTTGGCGTCCTAGACAGCTTTGGTGGTTGTAAACATACCTTGGATGGTCATTTTAATGGAATTTTTGTTACCCTAGCTGTCAGGGCAGTTATGCTAAGCTCCGTCTATCACGATTTGGTTGTATTTTCTTATACTTTGATAGTGGCTAGGAGTTTGGTTATCTCTTCGTCAGTGAAGAGAAGTTTGTCTTTGTCGTAATCTGCTAGCTCCGAGAGCGGCAGCAGAGTCCTGGTAGATCAGACTGTTGGGAAGAAAATGTAATGTAATTTTGCATCCTTTTCCTTGATAATGTAGGAATTCTTCAATGTCTGTTCATTGGTAAGGATGTCACCCTTGGTCTTCGTGCAGTGAGGAAGCAATCTGTCCATCTTGAGGTATTTGATGATGGAAGTTATGTGCCCGCCCATGTAGATTTCTTTTCCTATGGCATACGCTGAGAATTTTGTAACATATGCCTACTGATTTTGACTGGTTTTCCTTGCAGGATGGACCATATGAGAAAGAGATCGGCAGTGATGATGTTTCCTCCCTCTGTTCTTGGGAACAGTGCACCGGTAGGAATTTTATGAAGCGTGCGCATGAACCCGGACTAAATGTTGGAGGCTTTGCATGTCTTTGCCTCATAAGAGGGGATTCATGTTAGGGTCTTCCAGAAGCTGTGTCTCTTGAAATGTGAGTTCTATGTGCTTGCAGCTTTGGCTTGTTTGCATTGTTCCTGGTTGTCAATAAATATGTCATTCAGAAGATTTTCTGTTATAACGATGTCATTTCCAAATAGCTTGGTGACCAACCTACGGTCACCTTCGTCCCTTGATCTGTGCGTAATGTCCACTGCTTCTTTGGTGAGATGTGTGAAAAATTCAGTAGTTGGTTCCACATAAGAAGCTTCGGGGACGAAGCACAGTCTAGATAGATTGGCATTGTCTAGCATGGTGAGGATTCTATCATAAATCCCCATCTTGAGTAGTATGCTTGAGCGAACGTACTTTGTTGGTTTCAGCACTTTGTCGATGGATGAGAGGGTGTGGATGTAGAGGTTTTCTGGTGGTGGCGCGGTGGTAGTGAGTGCTGAGAAGACGGGGGTGGTAGCAGGGGTGGCAGTGGCGAGTGCTGCAAGGGTTTGCTCCCTAGCAGTGGCGGGGCGAACATGTTTTCTTGCCCGCTTCTTTGGGGGTTGTTTAGTTATAGTGTCTTGGACTTTTCATTTCCCCTTGGATTTTTCAACTGGGGATGCATCTTCAGAGTTGGGCTCGTATTCGGAGCCCTCATCGCTGGAAGAGATTTCTTCCACTTCTTGTTCAGGTTCCTCAACCAAACATCTATTGATGCGGGTGATTTCACACATGATCACAACGATGTTGACCTTTGGTGGGATCTGTCCAGTTGCTTCATAAGTGTCTACTACTTTCTAGAGTTTGGCACGTTCCTCACGTAGTTCCTCCTCAGTCCAGAAAGGTGCGTCGGTAGTTCCTATAGGTTGCTTTGCTGATGAAGCCAATTCTGAAAATGGAAAGCTATGTATTAGAATAACAAGTTTTAAAAGAAGAAGAAAAATTTTGTATGTGTTTATGTGTTTTTATGTTTGAACGAAGAATATGTGGTTTTGAAGGACCAAACGGTTTCCAGACCATTTGGCTCCAAACAGTTTCAAGACCATTTGGCTCCAAACGAGTTCAAGACCATTTGGCTCCAAACGGTTTCAGGACCGTTTGGCTCCAAATGGTTTTTAGGACCGATTGGCTCCAAACGGTTTCAGGACCAGTTGGCTCCAAACGGTTTTCAGGACCGTTTGGCTCCAAATGGTTTCAAGATCGTTTGGAAGTTGAAATGTCAGGGCGCAGTGAATGGGGGAGAGGCAGAACCGACGGTGAAAGTAAAGACGGAGGCGATAAGGACGATGGTGGTGATAGAAAAGGGAATCACGGCGGTGTCGTAGACATCGGTGATAGCAAAGACGGCAGCGCTGTACAGACAGAAGCGTCGATTGAAGTTGCATGCTGAGCTACCTTGCAGAATCGGTTGGAGATGGCGATGGCGATGCGAGGAGAGGCGGAGACTGAGGTGTGATCGTCGTGGAGACACATAGAGCCGGGAAGGAATATGGCGAAGAGAAACTTGGTCACGGATCGCGCGGGAATGGGAGAAAAGATGGAACAGGAATAACCGTTTGCGCGAGGGTTTAAGAAAGGTCCGAAGTCGAAAGAAAGAAGGAGGGGGGTTATATTTATAGGATTAGGGGGTTGACCTTACAAAACCCGTAGGTCAAATGGTTTAGCGACTGTTTGGACTCTAAATAGTTTCAAGACCGTTTAGCTCCAAACGGTTTCAAGACCGTTTGGGAGGGTTAAGGTTATTTTGATTTTTATATTTTTTTATTTGTGTTGGTTTTATAAATTTTTATATTTTCAGAACATAATCCTAAGATAACTTAAAAGAACAGAATATAAAAGAAGAAGCTCAGATCTTGGGTTGCCTCCCAAGTAGCACCTGGGTTTTACGTCGCTGGCTCGATGAGGTTTCGATGTTGTTATGATGATGTTGTGGAGTCTCTGATCTCAATAGTTTGTCTTGGCATTTTATATGTTGGAGTGTAGTATTTTTTCAATCGATGGTGATTTATTGTCCTTTATCCTCCATTATCGTCAACAATTATGACAGCTCCAGTCGGGTATATATGTTTGATGGTGAAAGGCCCAGGCCACTTTGTGTGGAGTTTTCTGGGGAACAATTTGAGCTTGGAGTTGAAAAGGAGTACTCTGTCACCGATGGTGATGTCTTTCCTTTTTAGATGACCGTCGTGCCACATTTTGGTTTGTTCTTTATAAATCATGGCACTTTGATAAGAGGTCATTCGGAGTTCCTCTAGCTCTTGTAGTTGGAGTTGTATGTTTTCTCCAGCACTTTTAAAATCAAAATTCAGTTGTTTAATGGCCCACCAAGCCTTGTGTTCCAGTTCCACTGGACGGTGACATGACTTCCTGTATACCAAATGGAACGGGATTGTCCTGATTGGTGTTTTATAAGCTGTTTGGTAAGCCCAAAGGGCATCGGGAAGCTTGGTGGACCAGTCAGTGCGGTGTCTATTGACTATTTTTTCTAGGATTTCCTTTAGTTGTCTGTTTGAAACCTCAACTTGACCACTGGTCTGTGGATGGTAAGGCATGACAACTTTATGATTAACTCCGTATTTCTTTAAGAGGGCTTCAAAGCTTCATTCCAGGAAATGGGTCCCACCGTTGGATATGACAGTTCGGGGGACTCCAAATCTGGGAAAAATGATATCTTTAAATAGCTTAATGACCGGTTTGGAATCACTGGACACTGTGGGTACAGCTTCGACCCATTTCGAGACATAGTCTAATGCAACCAGAATGTAGGAGAAACCATATGAAGAAGGAAAGGGGCCCATGTAGAGTATCCCACACACGTCAAAAAGTTCGATCTCTTGCCACATGGTGAGGGACATTTCATTCCTTTTAGATATGCCACCAGAAAGTTGACATTTGTTGCAAGATTTTAAAAAATCATGAGAATCTTTTTCTATGGTTGGCCAAAAGAAACCTGATTGTAGAACTTTCATGGCAGTTTTCTTTGCACTCATGTATCCCCCAGTGGGGCCAGAATGGCAATGCTCTAAGACGGGGGTAATCTCTTCTTCAGGTAAGTAGTGACGGAAAAGTCCGTCTGCGCAAAGGCGAAAAAGGTAGGGTTCATGTCAATAGAATTTCTTTACATCGTGGAGGAATTTCCTTTTGTCGTGATGGGAGGCGGAAGGGTGAATGATTCCAATAGCCAGATAATTAACAATGTCGGCATACCAGGGGAATCCATTGGTAACTTTCATTAGTTGGCCATCTGGGAGGGAGTCTTGGATCAGTACTTTATCTTCATCCTTGACTTCAATGCAGCTGAGATGATCGGCTACGACGTTTTCTACTCTGCTTTTGTCTTGGATTTCCAAATCAAATTCCTGAAGCATCAACACCCAGCGGATAAGTCTGGGTTTCACATCTTGCTTCTGAATTAGATATCATATGGCAGAGTGGTCAGCGTAGACGATGACCTTGGATTCAATCAAGTAAGAGAGGAATTTCTCAAACGCATAGATGACAACTAAGAACTCCTTCTCTATAGTAGTGTAGTTCTTCTGTACTTCATCAAACATTTTAGACGTGTAGTAGATTACATAATGTTTCTTGTCGATTCTCTGTCCTAATACGGCCCTTATGGCATAATCGCTGGCGTCACACATGATTTCAAAAGGTTGTGACCAATCTGGGGCTCTTAGTATGAGTGCAGAGATTAAATCATTTTTTAGAGTTGAGAAACTTTGTAAGCATTCTTGATTAAAATTGAACTCGGTGTCTTTGGTAAGAAGTTGGGTCATGGGTTTTGCTATTTTTGAGAAATCTTTAATAAATCTTCTGTAAAACCCAGCATGACCCAGGAATGCTCGTACTCCTTTTATATCTTTTGGTGGCGAGAAATTCGAGATAACATCAATTTTTGCCTTGTCGACCTCAATCCCTCTGTCACTCACTCTATGCCCGAGGACGACACCTTCAGTTACCATAAAATGGCATTTTTCCCAATTTAGGATGAGGTTCGTCTCCTCGCATCGTTGTAAGACTTGTCCAAGATTGAGTAGATAGTTATCGAAGGAATCTCCATAAACTGAAAAATCATCCATAAATAGTTCCACTATAGATTATGTTAATCCTGCAAAAATGGCCGACATACACCTTTGGAATGTAGCAGGTGCGTTGCACAGCCCGAATGGCATTCTTCTGAAAGCATAAGTCCCAAAGGGGCAGGTAAAGGTAGTTTTCTCTTGGTCTTCTGGGTGTATAGGGATTTGGTAGAACCCAGAATAACCATCGAGATAGAAGAAGTATTTTTGATGGCCAAGCATTCTAGGACTTCGTCAAGAAAGGGTAGAGGGTAGTGATCTTTTCGCGTTGATTTGTTTAGTTTCCTGTAGTCGATACACATCATCCTCCCCGTCACAATCCTTGTGGGAACTAACTCATTTTTTTCGTATAGCACGACAGTGGTTCCTCCCTTTTTGGGGACCACTTGGACGGGGCTGACCCATTGGGAGTCGGAAATTGGGTAAATTATGGCGGCTTTCAGCAATTTGAGGATTTCAAGGCGAACCACTTCTTTAAGATTGGGGTTCAACTTCCTCTGGTGTTCTCTTGATGGCTTGAATTCTTCAACCATAGGCAGTCTATGCATGCATAATGCTGGGTTTATGTCTGTCTGGTCAGTTATTTTGTACCCAATGGCTTTCTTGTGTTTCTTCAGCTCAACAAGAAGCCTTTCTTCCTGGGTTTCCGTCAGGGTGGAACTGATGATAACTGGACATAATTTTTCTTCGTCCAAGAAAATTTGTTTAAGTCCCATGGGTAGAGTCTTCATTTTAGGAGCCTTAGGTGTTTCCGTTACTTCTAAAATGGTGACAGATTTGAGCTCCTCAAAGGTGGTTGTCGGTGCTTCTTTAGTTTTCTCTAAGTGTTGCAAACATTGTTGGACCAATTCATTTGTAGAAAATTCGACTTATGGTTTGGTTAGGACATTCTCTAACTCATCATATGGCTTAGATATTTCTAATTGGGACATTTGATGTATTGCATCTAAGAGAAAGACCTCCTCTTGAATACTGGGACCTTTCATGTTGTTGAGGACTCGGAATTGTATTGCTTCTTTTCCCAGTCTTAGAATGATCGTGCCAGCTTCAACATCAATAAGCACCCTGGTTGTGGCAAGGAAAGGTCTACCAAATATTATTGGGCATCTCAGATCCTCCTTGATATCCATAATGACAAAATCGCACGGGACATAGGCATCTTTGCCTATCCTGACTGGAATATCTTCGATAATTCCTAGAGGTGCAGTGATAGTGGAATTTGCTAACTGAATTGTCATCGTTGTGGGCAGCAAGTCAGTGAAACCTAATCGTTTACACATGGAATAGGGCATAATTGATATGCTAGCCCCTAAGTCAGCTAATCCCTTTTTGCTTGAGGCATTTCCAATACAGCACTGAATACCGAAGGAACCAGGGTCCTTATTTTTCTTTGGCATCTTATTAAGGATGATATCGGAGGTGTTTTGAGCTAGTTTGACGGTTTCTTGTTCTTCAGTAATGTATTTCCTTGATAACAAAGTTTTTAGGTATTTAGCCCAAGCCAGTACTTCAGAGAGAGCATCGAGGAGCGAGATGTTGATGTAGAGTTTCTTCATCGCCTCCTTAATTCTTTGAAACCTAGTGTCCATTTTAGTCTCTCTTAATCTTCCCAGATATGGTATCCTTGGTTTATACTATGGCATCTCTGGCTCTTTGGAAGCTTGTTCTTTTTCGTTGCCTTTCGTGTTCTCTGCGGACTTCTCAATTCCTAGGTTCGGGCTTGCAGTTGGCATAAGGACAAGCGTATCATCATCATCAAGAGTGATTCACATAGTTTCGTGAAGGGTGCGTCTAGATCTTGTAGTAACTGCATTCAACTGCTCTGGTCTATTCTGGTCATGTCTAGGGTTTGACTCAGGTTGTCCTGCAAAAGTGCCAGCTGGCGGTTTTAGTTGGGCAGCGATTTGTGCCAGTTGAGCCTCCACCGCTTTCTGCTGAGCTTGCTAATTAACGAGTATGGTTTGTTGGGATTGTAGCATCTGCCTTATCAAAGTTATCTCATCCGCTGGATGGGAGGGAGCATTTTTCTGAGTGAGTTGTTGTTGTCCTTGATGTGGTTATTGCGAAGGTGGTGCCGACTGATGTTGCTATAACTGAGGGTGCAGTTGTGGGTGTAGAGGAGGATGGGTATATTGATAGTAGGCGTAGGGGTTTCTAGGATAGTTGGGTCTTGGGAAGCTATTTCTGGGGTTCCATTGATTTTGATTAAAGTTGGTTTGGAATCCAGGTGGCAACCTATTGGAGGATCCGCCTTGTGTCTGGTGTTGCGGGTTGGCAGTCCCTGCAGGGTTCCCGTATTGAAAACCTAGGTGGTTTCTTGGTTGATTAGGATTATAGTAAACTTTTGCAGGTATGGAATGAATGGAATTAACTTGTTCGGGTATTTGCTCTTCAAGTTGTTCAATGATTGGTTCGTACTACTGTTGTGGTGGGTGCATATCCATCATCACATTGTAAAGCAGACTGCATGATAGAGTTGGGTGATCGGATGTGTGACAGGCTTCACAGGTCCCTATGGCAGCTTTAACATGTTGAATTTGAGGGTTTTTCTTCTTATCGTATTCTCCAAGCGAAGTTTCAAGAGCCTACTGTTTATGAGCTATGGTCTTTAAGGCTTCAGCAATAGCCTTCATTTCCATTGATTCCTCAGCTTTATAAACTTTGAGAACTCCCTTGCCAGATGATCGTCCCCAATTGGATTGATTCTCATCTCCAAGTGTGACGATTTTCCAAGCATCCTCGTAGTTCTTTCTCATAAAATTTCCTCCAGATGAGGAATCCAGAAATTGCTTGATGTCATCACTCACTCCCCTATAGAATGTTTCTATTAATTGATTTTGGGATATGTCGCGATGAGGACACTTTCTTAGAAGCTCTTTGAACCTTTCCCAAGCTTCTGCGAGTGATTCTCCAGGACGTTGGGCGAAGTGGTTAATCTGCCCCCTAATTTCGTAAGTTAACGAAGGGGGGAAGAACTTCTCCAGGAACTTTTCTTCCAACAGAGCCCATGTGGTGATTATTGGCTCCCTATCGAGCGGGTTGTACCATCTCAAAGCTCTTCCTGATAGAGTGAAGTGGAAAATATGTAGCATTATTGCGCTGAAAGCAACTCTGGCCTGTGGGACCAATCGACAAAGTTCCTTGAATCTCTTTAAGTGATCCATACAGTCATCTCCAGAACATCCAGAGAATGAGATTCCGTGCATGATCTGAATCCATTGTGTCCAGATCTCGAAGTTGGGTATGTTGATGATCGGAGGCCGAACTGGATGATTGTCTTCATAGTTCTTGGGGACAGCATAATCTCTTAATTGCTTGTTTCTTATCTCTAACTGGGCAACTTGGTTAGCTGCTTCATTTTCGGCTCGGATGCGGGCTTGTTCTTCCGCTCGGATCTCTGTGTGAATCTGAGCACGGGTATCAGCAATGAGTTGTGCTCTTTGAGCGGCTATGGCGGCATTGACCCTCTCCATTACTAGTGCAGCTTGGCATTGATCTTCAGCCATTTTCCTGACTCTTTGGCGGTTAACTCTAATGCGGCGGTGGAAGCTTCTCTCTACCTCAGAGGCGTACTCTGGATCAGGGGAGAATCCGAGGTTATGCGATGATTGCATACACGTCTTCTTCCTAAGTAGAGAAAGGGACACACCTTTTAGATGATACCAGAGATATGATGAAATTAAGAAGACATGAACTAATGATTAAAAGAAAATGTAAAACCGTAACCAACTAGAAAGATACTAGATGAAATAAAAATGTTCCGTTGTCCCCGGCAATGACGCCAATTTTTGATGCAGCTTCCACTCACGTGGAATTGCGTGCACCACTAAAAATCCTAAAGATGGAAAGTCTTTAAGTTTAGCCTTGCTTATACTAGATCGAGAACTCCACCCACATATGCTAAGATATGTGGAAGTCTTATCGTAGTATAGTTAAGGGTCGAATCCATGGGACAACGGTCTTGTTGGGAACAACAAGATGAAAAACGTTAGAATTTCACCTAATCTCTTAACAGTTGGTATTTAAATCAAAAGGTTGGTTTGGTTGTTTTTAAACTAAAAGAAAGTAAAGTAAAGCAAGCAAGTAAATTTAAGGATGTTAAACAATGATAAGAAGCCACTAGGATGTGATCGGTTTTCACCGCCACTACACATGGATCAAAACATGCAATATAAAACATATCCTGCAACAAGAGTCTAAACAGTTAGCATCTTTGTAGACTTAGCCTCCTTTTGGAGAACTAACTACGAGAAGTGCGGGAATGTTGCAAAGTCAGTCATCCCTAAATGAATGGTCACCTACTTTGCATCATTCCCTTCGCAAAGTGTGTTCCTCGACTTATTAAAGTTGTACTTTCATACGTCAACTGATTCCATTTCATAGTATGAAAGTACAACGATGGAAGTGAGTTTACTCCACTTCTTGAAAAACACTCCTAGATACCGAAACAGATGCATGGTGGATACATGCATCAAGAACCAACATTCAATCGAGTTTCGAATCTAGTAGCACAAACATAGACAATTCATACTAAAAGATAAAAGATAACACAAGTTGGTGATCAAGCAACAAGCATTCATTAAATGATTGATGTTGAACTGAAAAGAAAGCATCTCTATATTGCAAACTATGGATTACATTACATGAAATGAAAACATGGGTAGTGGGGCTACTCCCCGCACCCTAGTGAAAGAGACTACTCGCTCATAGCTAGGACAAAGAAAGAGGCAAGAAGAGAGAGAGAGAGAGAGAATGCCATCCCCACAAAGGAGAGAGGAAAGTCAACCCCTTGGAAAGAGAGAGAGTGACGATCTTTAAGCTTCACAGGTTGCTCGATGATGAGGTCTCCTCTTCCCACCTTCTTTGATGAAGAGAGAGAAAGCAGCTTTAGGATGGAACGTGGATCTCAGACCGACAGCCTTAGGGTGGAGGATGAAGGTTGGAATAGCTCTGGATCAGTAGAGGAAGCCTCTGGGCATCTGAAACTTGATGTCTTTGGGAGGACCCCTTGGGTCTTATTTATAGGCCTTAAGTGAAGTCCAAACAGTTTGGACAGTTTTGGGTCCAAACGGTCTTGAAGACCGTTCGGACTCTGAAACCGTTTGGACCACAAGACCGTTTGGGCTCTGAAACCGTTTGGACCACGAGACTGTTTGGGCTCTGAAACCGTTTGGACCCCGAGACCGTTTGGACTCCATGCGGTCTTGGAACCGGTTGGCTTCGTGCGGTCTTGGGACCGTGTGACTCGATGCGGTCTTGGGACCGTTTGGCTTCATGAGGTCTTGGGACCGTGTGACTCCATGCGGTCTTGGGACCGTGTGACTCCATGCAGTCTTGGGACCGTTTGGCTTCATGCGGTCTTGGGACCGTGTGACTCCATGCGGTCTTGGGACCATTTGGCTTCATGCGGTCTTGGGATCGGTTGGCTTCATTTGGTCTTGGGATCGTGTGAGTCCATGCGGTCTTGAGACCAGTTGAGTCTTTTGTGATTTTTTGTGTCTTTTTCTATAGGTAAAAAGGAGAAAAGTTAATCTAACAGTATATTTACAATAAGAGAAGATAGTTAGGGATTCTATCTAATTTATCAAAAAAAGAGTGTGGAAAATTGAAGAAAATTACTAAGATAACATCACAAAATGGAGGTTATCAGTCCGACCCAAAGACAACACGATGAATATACACCCTGCTAGGGCAGACCCACATATCTATCCTTCACACTTCTACGAGATAGACGATGTACCACGCTAGGGCGTGCCCACGCTTGGCCGATCAAGCTTTTCACATGTGTCACATTTGGAAGGCATTTAAAACTTTAATATTTAATGAGGGATTTTGTTTTTATAGGTACATATACATATCCAATCACCACAATATAGTAAGTATCATATACATGCTATATCCCATCGAATACATGTGAAATGATAAAAGCAATGATTATGTCCATCCTAATGTGATTCCTCGAGCCAAGAGGAATCACGGTCATCTAGGTCCACATCAAATGCAACATGTACAAGATGAACTCTGTGATTTGCCTTTCGGGGTTTGATCAACTTATCTCCATGATTGATCTGCTCTCCATCAGGTTGGTCGGTTGGGTGCCACCAGCCGATCGTCTGGCGCCTCCAGCCGATCGGTTCACTAGTCATCGTGCATCTCCTCAGGCCGCCATCCGCTTGTCTTGCTCCTCGAACTGGTCATCAATATATCTGTCGTTCTTTGACATAATAGGAAATAAAATTATATCCTATTTTACATTTGAAAAAGGAAACCCCCAGTTACATTCGGGGGGAGCAAAGGTAGGAATGAAATCTCTGAGTTATTTCGAGTTACTTTAGGAATAGGAGATAGGGAATCGGTGCGCAGACCGAGATCCAAGCAACCACATTAAACCAAGCACACATACATACGGTTTATTGGCCATAACTATGCTATATATCCACCACAAAACTCATTAAACGGTGACGCGTATCGAGTGCATTTATATTACATATCATATAGGGATTTGTGGATTTAGGATTGGACATACATAAAGCCAATTTTATTCACATCGTATGCAATAAATAAAGGTGAAAAACCAAAATCGATCATATTGATAATCCTAAAGCATAGAGCAGTTGACGTGGCTCTGATACCACTGTTGGGTTTTAGGAGAGACAGAGAAGGCAGTGGAAACAAAAAAAGTTTCTTCTCCCAAACCCAGAATAAAGGAATCGCATCAACGTCTATACAATAGAAAGGATGTTTCGTGGAGGCGTTCCTTATCCCGACGCTTGCTCAGCAACGTAACCTTGCGGCTTGCGCGGTCTTCACCTCCGGTCTAGGATGGTGTCTGAGCAGCTCTTGGTCTTACCGGGACTATCGGGATTACAACTGTCCTCTGAGCGGAAGAAGTGTCCCGTCTCTACAATCGTCCACACAGACTACCTGGAACTCCGATCTCCTTGTCCCATAAGGAATCGAAAAGAGTTGCACCCTCCTGATGGCGTACTAGTCACCGACACACTCTCCTACAAGCAGTTTCCTTTCTACAGTTGTCTTTCCCTTGTTGTGCCTCCCTAACTGGGTAGCACTTGCTTGGGCTCTCTCGGTTACTAAAACTAAAGAGAACGACAACTTTACAGAGAGACTGGTATTCTGAGTTGTCCTTTGAGAAGCCCCCAATACCCCTATATATAGGAGGGTCATGGGATAGGGTTCTCTACCCCAGGTAATGCTGGACTAAACAGAAGTAGAAGGGTTCGAGATTTTCCACAAAACAACTAACTGCGTCAGTTGAACTGATCGTTTCAACCCTGAACCGATTGGTTCACACCTGAATCGATTGTTTGGCACCCTTGAGTTGATCGGTTCATCATATGAGCTGATTAGTTCGTGGTCCTGGTCCAACTCAAATTGAGTTTCATATTTTTTTCTGATTAATCAAATATTATTCCTTATCCAAATCAAATTTGTACAAGTGAAACAAATTGTATTTGCAAAATTGACTTTCCAAACGATCTCCTTTAGTTACATGATCCGACCGGTTCAACAATTGAGCTGATTGTCCCATTACACATGAGTCGATCGTCTCACCAGTTGAGCCGATTAGTTCACCAACCTGAGTCGATTAGTTCATCTCATGAGATAATCAGTTAGAAATGTAGATTTTGCAAAATCAGTCAATCATAGTTTCAATAAATCTGATACTCCAATAAATTGGTCCAACACCTTGAACACTATGATTTTGAGCTATCAATCAAATGAGTGTTTAATTGAACTACTAAACTCCTTTAGTAATCAATCTAAACATCATATGTGGAAAAACTCCTCTTCCAGGTTAAATCCTATGTGTGTGACCATGTAGGTCCATTTCACGTTGGTAGTGAAAGTCCATAAAACTTATGACTTCACAAGCAAAGTGTAGTGCCTAGTCACACATCAGTGCTACCCAAGTAAAATAGAAAGTTGGAGAACAAATTTCAATCCTACAATTCGTGAATGGTGTTTCAGTGAATGTATAATTCCTTTGTCACTAATGTCCTGAATGAACTCAAGGCATTGTACAGTCATCCTTTCAACGTTCATCCATTTCCTTTATCTCATAGCAGACTGGGTGAGATGTGTTTGACATCAATATCACATATTGATTCACACGTGCATGCACATGCCTTTCTCAATCCTACTCATCACCTTTATAAACTCCCTTAGGAGGGACAAATCCCATATCTATCACTCACACCTTAAAAGCCCCATGTGTCAAAGTCACCCAATCATCACCTTTATAACAACCCATGTTTCAGGACTGCGTTTGATGATGTCAAAATGTACCCAACGACATGTGTTGAGTGTAGTGATTTTAGGTCAAAGAATCACATTCACCACCATCACTGTGAGAGCTGACTGTGACTACCAAATCATGGTTCCATGTGTCACTCTCACGGTGGGTCTGTCTGGTACACTAGTTCTCTGACAAGTACCTATGTGCTTGGTTTGATATCACTATATCATGACTATTGAGATTCTATCATCAACCAACACACAATCTAGTCTTTAGTGTTATTGATGTCTATGGTTATTTCCACAATAACAACTGACTAGGGACTAAGCAAGAAAGTATACTCTTAACAACCGTACGATCTCATCGTTTAGGTCCTAAACCTAAAAGCATATGTCATTGAGTAAAACAATTCTTTAGACATCTATCATGTTACACTATCATCTCAGAAATAGTTAAAACATATAGATCGGAAATTGCCTTTATTATTATTCAAATCATTTACAAAGTATCCCATTACAATCATCACATGAATTGCTCTATGGGCATACATACCAACAAAGACTGGCTAGACACAGGTATCACTTTTTATTTAGCGTTGGTTGCTCAATAAGAAACTGACTCCTAAAATCACCCGCCAAAGCCAATTTTTTCAGTGCAAAAAAATTACCTCCAAAATTTCACATACGACGTCAGTTATTTACCAAATAACCGACGACTAAAAGTTTTTCACAAGATAGAAATCAGGCCCATTTGTGTCATCAATTTTCTTGAAATAACCGATGCCGATGTGTTTTCACGTGCTGTCCCCGTGAAAATTTTTACCCCCCTTTGGCGTTGGTTTTTTATGGCAACCGACGACTATGGTCATAATTCAAGAATTTTTTTTTGTCAGCATATGTAGATAGACGTCAGTTTTTCTAGTTGAAACTGACAACTATCACTAAACATATGTGTCAATTTTTTTTGGGGTGACTGACGCCTATTATTTTAAGCGTCGGTTGTTTATAAAAACTGACGTCTATTGTTAACTTAATACGCCTACGTGAACCAGACTCCTTCCCTTTCTCTATTTCATTCCCGATTTCAAGTTAAGGCTCTAACAATTCCTCTCTGTCGCACTGCTCTTGCTGCCGTTGCCACCTATTGTCATTGCCGCTTGCCGCTCCTCTTCTTCCTGTTGTCGCGTGCACCACTGCTTGCTCCTCTTCTTCCTACTGCCGTGTGCAATGCCACTGCCTACTCCTATTCTTCCTGCTTCCACGCGCACTGCCACCTGCCGCTCCTCTTCTTCCTACTGCCGCATGCACCGCCGCCTGCTCCTCTTCTTCTGGCTGCCGCGCGCACTGCCGCCGCCACTGCTGCCGCCTTCTGATCTCTCTGCACTGCTCGATAGGTACCTTTCTCCACATCGGCCATGTTATGACCCACATTTCGTTTTACCAGTAAGTACCTTGGTTAGTGCATAATTGAACTAGTTATGTTGAGATGAGTACTTACTCTTGTTAATAGTGTTTTGAGCTTTGAGCTAGTGTTAATATATCATTATCTTGTTCTCTTGTCCTGAGATTGAGGGCAAGTTTGTGCTTAATCCGTTGCCGAAGAAATCATGTGAAACCGACCTACGAGTAAAAAGATATGAGCTTTTTAGTGTGCAGGGACCTATGTGTAATTTCGGAAAGTTTCTGGGCAATTTACATCCGGCCCCCTGGGCGCCCTTCCTTATCCTTTCCTTCAGATTTTCCTTTTTAACTCTATTAACCGACTTTGGAATGAACGATAGTTCATTTCCTTCGGTTGCCGCTTGGGAGAAACAGAGAAGGAGAAAGGGAGAAAGAGCAAGCTAGAGGAGAAGCTAGGCAACCAAGCTCCTTCCTTCTCCGTCCTTCTTCGATTTCTTCATCTTCTCCAGCCAAACCAACTAGCTGCATCATCTTCTTCTTCCTCACCTTCTTCTTCCTCCTGCAGCCATGAAGAAGACGACCATGGAGATGGTCTAGGGAGCGAACGGTGCTTCCCCCTCCGTTCTTTCTGCTTGCCAAGTGCTTGCTAGGTCAATCCGAAGCTATAGGAGTGATTCGGGTAAGAATCGTCCACCGAATCGACCCCAATCGTCTCTTTTAATTCTGCAATTTCCGCCCCTGCGCAGGTTGCACGGCGTGCAAATCCGTTTTGCACGGCGTGCAACATTACAGATAGCTGACATAGGGAAAAATCCGTTTCTGCGCAGGTGCACGGCGTGCAAAGTCAGTTTGCACGGCGTGCAAAGTTACAGATAGCGGAACGAGTTTCAGCCCAGGTGCACAGCGTGCAAATCAGTTTGCACGGCGTGCAGGTCAGTTTGCACGGCGTGCAAGTCAGTTTGCACGGCGTGCAAAGGTGCAGAAAAGTAGAACTGAAGTGCACTGAAGGTGCACGGCGTGCAGTCTGGGTGCACGGCGTGCACGCTGCTGTAAATGGCAGAATTAGGCGTGTTTGTGGACATTTTTCGGTGTATACGAACACACCGAAGTGGGTGAGTGGCAGTTCATTTAGAAATCATTATTTAACTCATTTTAAATGCTTATTTGCTTCAGTATCAGTTGATATGACTCTTAAACAGTGTAGCATGTATATTAAAGTATGTTAAGTTCATTGGAACTTGAAATGCATGATATGAATGATGAAAAAGAGGAAATTACATATTTTGCAGTCGTAATGTAATATTTCTGTTAAACTGTATATCTGTTAACTAATTTATAGACATAGGTGCCCTAACACCGTAGAGCCCCTCGTGAGGTCTGCACCTTGGGGTGAAACGACCTACCTAGCGTGTGTCTAGATGGTCGGTGACTCGTGTTCAAAAATAATCCATGCGTGTGTCGCGATGGCACGAGGGCAGAAAAGCAGTGTTCAACAATAATCCGTGCGTGTGTCATGGTGGCACTGGGAAAAGAAAAGAAAACACGGTTATCTAACACCATTCGTGCGTGTGTCGCGAAGGTAACCCTGTGAGACTCTCCGCCTGTGTGCTCAGGTTAGAGGAGGAGTCTAGAGTACACTCTTTTGAGAGTGCAGTGAGGTCGTGTGAGCCTGAGAGTCCTGTAGCAGACCAGGACAGCAGTCAGACTTAGCATTTCCCGGGTGTGTCGCTAAGTCTTGTACGGTGGGACCGTAGCATGGACTTGTTGCGGATCTTTATATGCAGAGTACACTGCATATATTTAGGGCATAATAATAAAATGAATAAATAATCGAGTAGGTTCACAGTAAATTTATATAACTGTTTATTTACCTGAAATATCTGTTGAGGCTTAGAAATGTGATTATTATCTGTATATCTGCTATGTCAATAGAACGGCCATGTTTAAACTGTATATATGTAAATTTCAGTTTATAAACCTGACGAGTTGTTTAGTGATAGCTAAGTGAAATGTTATTCATTGAGCGAGTAGGCTCATCCCTCTACTCAAACATTTTCAGGTCAGCATCAGCATCAGGAATCAGAAGGATCGTTTCATCCTAACGCCTAGTTCATAGAAGGTTTGTAGTTAGTCTAGTTAGAGGTCTCTTAGTCCATTCCCCTCGATCCTCGGGACAAGGTGTGAGTGAGAGAGAGAATGTGTACACAGATGTAAATTAATGTTATGCTTTCTTTATGTTAATCAATGTATTATGTTGTAGACCTTGCTTGTATCTTTAATTAGTTAGATAAGAAAAGTTCCTACATTTTGCTCAGTTTTCTGTTTACAGTTTAAACTTGGTTATCATTTAAATGCCTTGAATTGTTTTAAAAAATGATGAATGGTTGGTTATGTGTTAATCCCACCTGTCGTGCCCTAATTTCGTGGTTTGTGGCTAAAGTGAAATTGGGGTGTGACAACTCTTGGTATCAGAGCTTAGGTTGATTACATAGTTACTCAGAGTCCAGGTCAGGGGACGATAAGAGACCAATAGGATTAAGGTTTAGGAGTCTTTCTTCTATCTGTAGTTTTCTAACAGGAAATACTCTGTTATATCATTGCAGATGGCAGGAAGAGGCTTTGATCGTGATGATCAGGCCGAGAGCCATGTTGGCCCTGATCATTTGTACTTGGGTCCAGGTGGTGGTGACCACGTGGATGAAGCATCCCGGATGTACAGGGTGGTTTCTGGAAACCAAAGAAAAGTACAAGGCTGATAGGCGAGATTCTTCTTCTACCAGCAGTAA
The DNA here is from genome assembly GCA_963693085.1 of Alisma plantago-aquatica. Lineage (NCBI taxonomy): Eukaryota > Viridiplantae > Streptophyta > Magnoliopsida > Alismatales > Alismataceae > Alisma > Alisma plantago-aquatica. Next base: position 570,873,513 of record OY856412.1, read on the forward strand.
AGATCTGATGCGATCTTATGAGCTTGTAAAGAAGCTTGGTGGCACCGAGTTTAGTGGCACTACAGATCCAGCAGAGTCTGATGAATGGTTTAGACAGATAGAGAAGGTCTTTCGTCTGATGGAGCTTTCAGAAGATAAGAAGATTAATCATGCAGTCTACCTTTTGACAGGCGATGCAGAGTTGTGGTGGCGCGGTGTGGAAGAAAAGAGGAGAGGTACAGAGCTTTTCTGGCAGGATTTCTCTGAGGAGTTTCATCTCAAATTCTATCCACCCACTTTTCTTAATGAGAAAATCAGGCAGTTACAGAATATCAAGCAGGGGAACATGACAGTTACTGAGTATGAAGCGCTTTTCACACGGTTAGCTAATTTTTGTCCGCAGCTTGTTCCCGACAACATAGAGAGGTGCAGAAGGTTTCAAGAAGGGCTGAGGCCAGAGATTCGACATACAGTTTCTGCTACTAGCAGGAGGAACAGAGAGAACTTTGGTGAGTTTGTTGAGGCTGCTAGACAGGTTGAAGAATCTGTGAATGCTGACAAGGTGCCTGAGTCTAAGAAGAGATCTGCAGAATTCAGTAGAGGGCAATCCAGTAGTGGATACAGAGGTGGAGGTAGAGGCTTCTTTTCCAAGCTTGGGCGTGGCTTTGGTTGTTTCGGCAAGCAGAGATCTGAGGGTGTCATTACTTCTAGAGGCAGAGGAGGATACAGCCCAGGGAGATGGGGCAGTGCATCTAGAGAGCAGCCATCTGGATCATCTACTTCTGTGACTGGTCCACAGAAACAGGAGATGCGGGTATGTAATACCTGTGGAAAATTTCACTCTGGGCAATGTTGGGGTTCAGATTATACAGGATGTTACCAATGTGGGAAGTTAGGACATATAAAGAAGTTTTGTCCTCAGCTTCAACCAGCGGCATCACAAGCTTCTCAGTCTCAGTTTTATGATGTTCAGGGACAACCTCCAGCTGAAGGACCGAGTTCTTCTATGGCTTCTGGTTCCAGAGGTGGTGGAGTATCCAGTGGAAGAAGTGGTCAAAGAGGACAGCGTGGCAGAGGGAGAGCGGCAGCACGTTTCTTTTCTTTGACACCTCAGGAAGGTATAATCTCATCACAAGTTGTTACAGGAGAGATGCTTTTGTTTAATAGTATACCAGTTTCAGTTTTGATAGATCCGGGAGCTACTCATTCTTTTATACGACGTTCTTTAGTTGATGAACTTAATCTGTTAATTCAAGAGTTGGCAGATGAGTTAGTGTTGAGGGTTCCACTAGGTGGACCAACAATTTTATCCGAGTTCTGTCCCGGATGCTTGTTATCTTGTGGAGGTTTCACCTTCACTGCTAATCTCATACCCTTGGATGTAAATACCTTTCAAGTCATCTTGGGTATGGATTGTCTTGAGACTTATCGAGTGCAACTCGATTGTTGGAAGAAGGAAGCTACCTTTCAACTAGGAGAATTTTCTTGTGTCTTTACTGGAGACAGAAAAGTTCTACCTACGTGCATAATATCAGCTGCTGTAGCTGATAAGATGTTACAGAAAGGATGTGAAGCGTTCTTTGCTCATGTGGTGGACACCCGAGCATAGAAGAGCACCGCCAGTGTTTATGATGTGCCCGTGGTTTGTGAGTTTTCTGATGTTTTTCCAGAAGATTTGCCAGGCCTACCTCCTGTCAGAGACTTGGATTTTGAAATTCAGATATATCCAGGTAGTCATCCAGTAGCACTGCCAGCCTACAGAATGGCACCTGCAGAGTTGAAAGAACTCAAGGTGCAGTTGCAGGAGTTGCTAGATAAGGGTTTCATTAGACCCAGTTCTTCACCGTGGGGTGCTCCAGTCCTGTTTGTTAAGAAAAAGGATGGTACCATGCGTCTCTGTATAGATTACAGGCAACTGAACAAGATCACTATAAAGAACAAGTATCCATTGCCGAGAATAGATGATCTGTTTGATCAGTTGCGTGGAGCAACGATCTTCTCTAAAATTGACTTGAGATCTGGATATCATCAGCTTAGAATAAAGGCTTCTGATACTCCCAAAACAGCTTTCAGAACCAGGTATGGGCATTATGAGTTTTTGGTCATGTCGTTTGGACTGACCAATGCCCCAGCAGCCTTTATGGATATGATGAACCGGATTTTCAAACCGTTTCTAGATCAGTTTATTGTAGTCTTTATAGATGATATTCTGATCTATTCCAGAGACGATGAACAACATGAGCAACACTTGAGAGTAGTGTTGCAGTTGTTGAGACAACACCAGTTGTTTGCTAAATTTAGCAAATGCGAGTTCTGGTTGGCCGAGGTAGCATTTCTAGGACATGTTATCTCGAGAGGTGGAGTTAGTGTTGACCCTAAGAAGGTTGATTCTGTACTCCAGTGGGAACAACCTAAGACTCCTACGGAGATCAGAAGTTTCTTAGGTTTAGCAGGTTATTACAGAAGGTTCATACAGAATTTCAGTGTGTTAGCGTCACCTTTGACACGCTTGACGAGGAAGGATGTACCATTTGTTTGGTCTGATAACTGTGAGAGAAGTTTTCAGATTTTGAAGAAAAGGTTGACTTCAGCACCAGTGTTGGTTTTGCCTGAAGCAGAAAAAGGCTATACAGTGTTCTGTGATGCTTCCAAGAGAGGTTTGGGCTGTGTACTGATGCAAGAAGGCAAAGTTGTGGCTTACGCATCTAGACAGCTTAAGAAGAATGAAGAGAATTACCCTGTCCATGATTTGGAATTAGCTGCTATAGTTCATGCTCTTAAGACATGGCGTCATTACTTGTATGGTGAGACATGTCAGGTGTTTACAGACCATAAGAGCTTGAAATATATCTTCACTCAGAAGGACTTGAATTTGAGACAGCGTAGATGGCTTGAGCTGATCAAAGACTATGATGTGACAATCGATTACCATCCTGGTAAAGCTAATGTTGTAGCCGATGCTTTAAGTAGAAAGTCAAGTTCAACAGTTAATGCATTTTCTATGGCATGTTTCAAGAGAGACTTGCTTGTAGATATGCGAAAATTGAACTTGGACTTGGATGTGACTGGACAAAGTGGGTTGATTGCTCAGATGCAAGTCAGACCTACTTTCTATAATCAGATTAAGGAATTACAGCAGAGTGATGATGAGTTGTGGCAGATCATGCAGGATATGTCAGAAGGTAAGAGAACAGAATTCAGGTTTTCTGATGAAGGCATGTTGTATCTTCATGATAGGTTATGTGTACCTGGAAACAGTGAGTTGAAAGAGCATATTCTTGAGGAAGCGCATACTTCTATGTATGCTATGCATCCAGGTAACACAAAGATGTACAGGAACCTCAAAGAGCTGTACTGGTGGTCTGGTATGAAAAAGGATGTGGCTGAATACGTGGCTAGGTGCGGGGTGTGTCAGCAGGTTAAGGCTGAGCATCAGAAACCTGCTGGTACTTTGCAGTCGCTTCCTATACCAGAATGGAAATGGGAACACATCACGATTGACTTTGTAGTAGGATTACCCAGGACGCCTAAGGGTTCAGACTCGATATGGGTGATTGTGGATAGACTAACTAAGTCTGCTCACTTTCTTCCTGTCAAGTCAACCTTTGACGTTCCAAAGCTGGATAAGGTTTATGTGGACGAGGTAATCAGATTACATGGGATTCCAGTTTCCATTATTTCTGACAGAGATCCAAAGTTTACATCTAGATTCTGGAATCAGCTACATCATGCGTTGGGCACAAGACTGAAGTTCAGTACAGCGTTTCACCCGCAGACAGATGGTCAATCTGAGAGGACCATTCAGACTCTTGAAGACATGCTGAGAGCATGCGTGCTACAGTTTAGAGGTAACTGGGAAGAACACTTAAGCCTAATGGAGTTTGCATATAATAACAGTTACCATTCTAGTCTTGGAATGGCTCCATATGAAGCTCTTTATGGCAGGAAGTGTAGATCGCCAGTTTGTTGGTACGAGGTGGGTGAGAAAGAAATTCTTGGACCTGAGCTAGTTGATGTAACTACAGAGAAGATATATGTGATCAGGGATCAGTTGAAAGCTGCTCAGGACAGACAGAAAAGTTATGCAGAAAGACGACGTCGACCTCTTGAGTTTGAAGTTGGTGACGAGGTTTACTTGAAAGTTTCACCATGGAAGGGAGTTCTGAGGTTTGGCAAGAGGGGTAAGTTGACTCCTAGGTATATGGGTCCATATCCTATTGTTGAGAGGATTGGACCTGTAGCTTACAGGTTGGATTTGCCGTCTGAGTTGGCAAATCTTCATGATGTCCTCCATGTGTCTATGCTGAAAAAGTGTCATCCCGGTACAGAAAAGATTCTAGATCCAGAACCGGCGCAGCTTAGAACAGATGTGTCCTATGTAGAAGGACCAATGCAGATAATTGATCACCGAATCAAGAAGCTTAAGAACCGTGAGTTAGCTTTAGTGAAGTTTTTGTGGAGGAATCACAATATAGAGGAAGTTACGTTGGAGCTTGAATCAGAAATGCGTAACAAGTTTCCTTTTCTCTTTTAGGAATTTCGGGACGAAATTCTTATAAGGGAGGGAGATTGTTATGACCCACATTTCGTTTTACCAGTAAGTACCTTGGTTAGTGCATAATTGAACTAGTTATGTTGAGATGAGTACTTACTCTTGTTAATAGTGTTTTGAGCTTTGAGCTAGTGTTAATATATCATTAGCTTGTTCTCTTGTCCTGAGATTGAGGGCAAGTTTGTGCTTAATCCGTTGCCGAAGAAATCATGTGAAACCGACCTACGAGTAAAAAGATATGAGCTTTTTAGTGTGCAGGGACCTATGTGTAATTTCGGAAAGTTTCTGGGCAATTTACATCCGGCCCCCTGGGCGCCCTTCCTTATCCTTTCCTTCAGATTTTCCTTTTTAACTCTATTAACTGACTTTGGATTGAACGATAATTCATTTCCTTTGGTTGCCGCTTGGGAGAAACAGAGAAGGAGAAAGGGAGAAAGAGCAAGCTAGAGGAGAAGCTAGGCAACCAAGCTCCTTCCTTCTCCGTCCTTCTTCGATTTCTTCATCTTCTCCAGCCAAACCAACTGGCTGCATCATCTTCTTCTTCCTCACCTTCTTCTTCCTCCTGCAGCCATGAAGAAGACGACCATGGAGATGGTCTAGGGAGCGAACGGTGCTTCCCCCTCCGTTCTTTCTGCTTGCCAAGTGCTTGCTAGGTCAATCCGAAGCTATAGGAGTGATTCGGGTAAGAATCGTCCACCGAATCGACCCCAATCGTCTCTTTTAATTCTGCAATTTCCGCCCCTGCGCAGGTTGCACGGCGTGCAAATCCGTTTTGCACGGCGTGCAACATTACAGATAGCTGACATAGGGAAAAATCCGTTTCTGCGCAGGTGCACGGCGTGCAAAGTCAGTTTGCACGGCGTGCAAAGTTACAGATAGCGGAACGAGTTTCAGCCCAGGTGCACAGCGTGCAAATCAGTTTGCACGGCGTGCAGGTCAGTTTGCACGGCGTGCAAGTCAGTTTGCACGGCGTGCAAAGGTGCAGAAAAGTAGAACTGAAGTGCACTGAAGGTGCACGGCGTGCAGTCTGGGTGCACGGCGTGCACGCTGCTGTAAAGGGCAGAATTAGGCGTGTTTGTTGATGTTTTTCAGTGTATACGAACACACCGAAGTGGGTGAGTGGCAGTTCATTTAGAAATCATTATTTAACTCATTTTAAATGCTTATTTGCTTCAGTATCAGTTGATATGACTCTTAAACAGTGTAGCATGTATATTAAAGTATGTTAAGTTCATTGGAACTTGAAATGCATGATATGAATGATGAAAAAGAGGAAATTACATATTTTGCAGTCGTAATGTGATATTTCTGTTAAACTGTATATCTGTTAACTAATTTATAGACATAGGTGCCCTAACACCGTAGAGCCCCTCGTGAGGTCTGCACCTTGGGGTGAAACGACCTACCTAGCGTGTGTCTAGATGGTCGGTGACTCGTGTTCAAAAATAATCCGTGCGTGTGTCGCGGTGGCACGAGGGCAGAAAAGCAGTGTTCAACAATAATCTGTGTGTGTGTCACGGTGGCACTGGGAAAAGAAAAGAAAACACGGTTATCTAACACCATTCGTGCGTGTGTCACGAAGGTAACCCTGTGAGACTCTCCGCCTGTGTGCTCAGGTTAAAGGAGGAGTCTAGAGTACACTCTTTTGAGAGTGCAGTGAGGCCGTGTGAGCCTGAGAGTCCTGTAGCAGACCAGGACAGCAGTCAGACTTAGCATTTCCCGGGTGTGTCGCTAAGTCTTGTACGGTGGGACCGTAGCATGGACTTGTTGCAGATCTTTATATGCAGAGTACACTGCATATATTTAGGGCATAATAATAAAATGAATAAATAATCGAGTAGGTTCACAGTAAATTTATATAACTGTTTATTTACCTGAAATATCTGTTGAGGCTTAGAAATGTGATTATTATCTGTATATCTGCTATGTCAATAGAACGGCCATGTTTAAACTGTATATATGTAAATTTCAGTTTATAAACCTGACGAGTTGTTTAGTGATAGCTAAGTGAAATGTTATTCACTGAGCGAGTAGGCTCATCCCTCTACTCAAACATTTTCAGGTCAGCATCAGCATCAGGAATCAGAAGGATCGTTTCATCCTAACGCCTAGTTCATAGAAGGTTTGTAGTTAGTCTAGTTAGAGGTCTCTTAGTCCATTCCCCTCGATCCTCGGGACAAGGTGTGAGTGAGAGAGAGAATGTGTACACAGATGTAAATTAATGTTATGCTTTCTTTATGTTAATCAATGTATTATGCTGTAGACCTTGCTTGTATCTTTAATTAGTTAGATAAGAAAAGTTCCTACATTTTGCTCAGTTTTCTGTTTACAGTTTAAACTTGGTTATCATTTAAATGCCTTGAATTGTTTTAAAAAGTGATGAATGGTTGGTTATGTGTTAATCCCACCTGTCGTGCCCTAATTTCGTGGTTTGTGGCTAAAGTGAAATTGGGGTGTGACAACTCTTGGTATCAGAGCTTAGGTTGAGTACATAGTTACTCAGAGTCCAGGTCAGGGGACGATAAGAGACCAATAGGATTAAGGTTTAGGAGTCTTTCTTCTATCTGTAGTTTTCTAACAGGAAATACTCTGTTATATCATTGCAGATGGCAGGAAGAGGCTTTGATCGTGATGATCAGGCTGAGAGCCATGTTGGCCCTGATCCTTTGTACTTGGGTCCAGGTGGTGGTGACCACGTGGATGAAGCATCCCGGATGTACAGGATGTTTCTGGAAACCAAAGAAAAGTACAAGGCTGATAGGCGAGATTCTTCTTCTACCAGCAGTAAAGATCTGATGCGATCTTATGAGCTTGTAAAGAAGCTTGGTGGCACCGAGTTTAGTGGCACTACAGATCCAGCAGAGGCTGATGAATGGTTTAGACAGATAGAGAAGGTCTTTCGTCTGATGGAGCTTTCAGAAGATAAGAAGATTAATCATGCAGTCTACCTTTTGACAGGCGATGCAGAGTTGTGGTGGCGCGGTGTGGAAGAAAAGAGGAGAGGTACAGAGCTTTTCTGGCAGGATTTCTCTGAGGAGTTTCATCTCAAATTCTATCCACCCACTTTTCTTAATGAGAAAATCAGGCAGTTACAGAATATCAAGCAGGGGAACATGACAGTTACTGAGTATGAAGCGCTTTTCACACGGTTAGCTAATTTCTGTCCGCAGCTTGTTCCCGACAACATAGAGAGGTGCAGAAGGTTTCAAGAAGGGCTGAGGCCAGAGATTCGACATACAGTTTCTGCTACTAGCAGGAGGAACAGAGAGAACTTTGGTGAGTTTGTTGAGGCTGCTAGACAGGTTGAAGAATCTGTGAATGCTGACAAGGTGCCTGAGTCTAAGAAGAGATCTGCAGAATTCAGTAGAGGGCAATCCAGTAGTGGATACAGAGGTGGAGGTAGAGGCTTCTTTTCCAAGCTTGGGCGTGGCTTTGGTTGTTTCGGCAAGCAGAGATCTGAGGGTGTCATTACTTCTAGAGGCAGAGGAGGATACAGCCCAGGGAGATGGGGCAGTGCGTCTAGAGAGCAGCCATCTGGATCATCTACTTCTGTGACTGGTCCACAGAAACAGGAGATGCGGGTATGTAATACCTGTGGAAAATTTCACTCTGGGCAATGTTGGGGTTCAGATTATACAGGATGTTACCAATGTGGGCAGTTAGGACATATAAAGAAGTTTTGTCCTCAGCTTCAACCAGCGGCATCACAAGCTTCTCAGTCTCAGTTTTATGATGTTCAGAGACAACCTCCAGCTGAAGGACCGAGTTCTTCTATGGCTTCTGGTTCCAGAGGTGGTGGAGTATCCAGTGGCAGAAGTGGTCAAAGAGGACAGTGTGGCAGAGGGAGAGCGGCAGCACGTTTCTTTTCTTTGACACCTCAGGAAGGTATAATCTCATCACAAGTTGTTACAGGAGAGATGCTTTTGTTTAATAGTATACCAGTTTCAGTTTTGATAGATCCGGGAGCTACTCATTCTTTTATACGACGTTCTTTAGTTGATGAACTTAATCTGTTATTCAAGAGTTGGCAGATGAGTTAGTGTTGAGGGTTCCACTAGGTGGACCAACAGTTTTATCCGAGTTCTGTCCCGGATGCTTGTTATCTTGTGGAGGTTTCACCTTCGCTGCTAATCTCATACCCTTGGATGTAAATACCTTTCAAGTCATCTTGGGTATGGATTGTCTTGAGACTTATCGAGTGCAACTCGATTGTTGGAAGAAGGAAGCTACCTTTCAACTAGGAGAATTTTCTTGTGTCTTTACTGGAGACAGAAAAGTTCTACCTATGTGCATAATATCAGCTGTTGTAGCTGATAAGATGTTACAGAAAGGATGTGAAGCGTTCCTTGCTCATGTGGTGGACACCCGAGCAGAGAAGAGCACCGCCAGTGTTTATGATGTGCCCGTGGTTTGTGAGTTTTCTGATGTTTTTCCAGAAGATTTGCCAGGCCTACCTCCTGTCAGAGACTTGGATTTTGAAATTCAGATATATCCAGGTAGTCATCCAGTAGCACTGCCAGCCTACAGAATGGCACCTGCAGAGTTGAAAGAACTCAAGGTGCAGTTGCAGGAGTTGCTAGATAAGGGTTTCATTAGACCCAGTTCTTCACCGTGGGGTGCTCCAGTCCTGTTTGTTAAGAAAAAGGATAGTACCATGCGTCTCTGTATAGATTACAGGCAACTAAACAAGATCACTATAAAGAACAAGTATCCATTGCCGAGAATAGATGATCTGTTTGATCAGTTGCGTGGAGCAACGATCTTCTCTAAAATTGACTTGAGATCTGGATATCATCAGCTTAGAATAAAGGCTTCTGATATTCCCAAAACAGCTTTCAGAACTAGGTATGGGCATTATGAGTTTTTGGTCATGTCGTTTGGACTGACCAATGCCCCAGCAGCCTTTATGGATATGATGAACCGGATTTTCAAACCGTTTCTAGATCAGTTTATTGTAGTCTTTATAGATGATATTCTGATCTATTCCAGAGACGATGAACAACATGAGCAACACTTGAGAGTAGTGTTGCAGTTGTTGAGACAACACCAGTTGTTTGCTAAATTTAGCAAATGCGAGTTCTGGTTGGCCGAGGTAGCATTTCTTGGACATGTTATCTCGAGAGGTGGAGTTAGTGTTGACCCTAAGAAGGTTGATTCTGTACTCCAGTGGGAACAACCTAAGACTCCTACGGAGATCAGAAGTTTCTTGGGTTTAGCAAGTTATTACAGAAGGTTCATACAGAATTTCAGTGTGTTAGCGTCACCTTTGACACACTTGACGAGGAAGGATGTACCGTTTGTTTGGTCTGATAACTGTGAGAGAAGTTTTCAGATTTTGAAGAAAAGGTTGACTTCAGCACCAGTGTTGGTTTTGCCTGAAGCAAAAAAAGGCTATACAGTGTTCTGTGATGCTTCCAAGAGAGGTTTGGGCTGTGTACTGATGCAAGAAGGCAAAGTTGTGGCTTACACATCTAGACAGCTTAAGAAGAATGAAGAGAATTACCCTGTCCATGATTTGGAATTAGCTGCTATAGTTCATGCTCTTAAGACATGGCGTCATTACTTGTATGGTGAGACATGTCAGGTGTTTACAGACCATAAGAGCTTGAAATATATCTTCACTCAGAAGGACTTGAATTTGAGACAGCGTAGATGGCTTGAGCTGATCAAAGACTATGATGTGACAATCGATTACCATCCTGGTAAAGCTAATGTTGTAGCCGATGCTTTAAGTAGAAAGTCAAGTTCAACAGTTAATGCATTTTCTATGGCATGTTTCAAGAGAGACTTGCTTGTAGATATGTGAAAATTGAACTTGGACTTGGATGTGACTGGACAAAGTGGGTTGATTGCTCAGATGCAAGTCAGACCTACTTTCTATAATCAGATTAAGGAATTACAGCAGAGTGATGATGAGTTGTGGCAGATCATGCAGGATATGTCAGAAGGTAAGAGAACAGAATTCAGGTTTTCTGATGAAGGCATGTTGTATCTTCATGATAGGTTATGTGTACCTGGAAACAGTGAGTTGAAAGAGCGTATTCTTGAGGAAGTGCATACTTCTATGTATGCTATGCATCCAGGTAACACAAAGATGTACATGAACCTCAAAGAGCTGTACTGGTGGTCTGGTATGAAAAAGGATGTGGCTGAATACATGGCTAGGTGCGGGGTGTGTCAGCAGGTTAAGGCTGAGCATCAGAAACCTGCTGGTACTTTGCAGTCGCTTCCTATACCAGAATGGAAATGGGAACACATCACGATGGACTTTGTAGTAGGATTACCTAGGACGCCTAAGGGTTCAGACTCGATATGGGTGATTGTGGATAGACTAACTAAGTCTGCTCACTTTCTTCCTGTCAAGTCAACCTTTGACGTTCCAAAGCTGGCTAAGGTTTATGTGGACGAGGTAATCAGATTACATGGGATTCCAGTTTCCAATATTTCTGACAGAGATCCAAAGTTTACATCTAGATTCTGGAATCAGCTACATCATGCGTTGGGCACAAGACTGAAGTTCAGTACAGCGTTTCACCCGCAGACAGATGGTCAATCTGAGAGGACCATTCAGACTCTTGAAGACATGCTGAGAGCATGCGTGCTACAGTTTAGAGGTAACTGGGAAGAACACTTAAGCCTAATGGAGTTTGCATATAATAACAGTTACCATTCTAGTCTTGGAATGGCTCCATATGAAGCTCTTTATGGCAGGAAGTGTAGATCGCCAGTTTGTTGGTAAGAGGTGGGTGAGAAAGAAATTCTTGGACCTGAGCTAGTTGATGTAACTACAGAGAAGATATCTGTGATCAGGGATCAGTTGAAAGCTGCTCAAGACAGACAGAAAAGTTATGCAGAAAGATGACGTCGACCTCTTGAGTTTGAAGTTGGTGACGAGGTTTACTTGAAAGTTTCACCATGGAAGGGAGTTCTGAGGTTTGGCAAGAGGGGTAAGTTGACTCCTAGGTATATGGGTCCATATCCTATTGTTGAGAGGATTGGACCTGTAGCTTACAGGTTGGATTTGCCGTCTGAGTTGGCAAATCTTCATGATGTCTTCCATGTGTCTATGCTGAAAAAGTGTCATCCCGGTACAGAAAAGATTCTAGATCCAGAACCGGCGCAGCTTAGAACAGATGTGTCCTATGTAGAAGGACCAGTGCAGATAATTGATCACCGAATCAAGAAGCTTAAGAACCGTGAGTTAGCTTTAGTGAAGGTTTTGTGGAGGAATCACAATATAGAGGAAGCTACGTAGGAGCTTGAATCAGAAATGCGTAACAAGTTTCCTTTTCTCTTTTAGGAATTTCGGGACGAAATTCTTATAAGGGAGGGAGATTGTTATGACCCACATTTCGTTTTACCAGTAAGTACCTTGGTTAGTGCATAATTGAACTAGTTATGTTGAGATGAGTACTTACTCTTGTTAATAGTGTTTTGAGCTTTGAGCTAGTGTTAATATATCATTAGCTTGTTCTTTTGTCCTGAGATTGAGGGCAAGTTTGTGCTTAATCCTTTGCCGAAGAAATCATGTGAAACCGACCTACGAGTAAAAAGATATGAGCTTTTTAGTGTGCAGGGACCTATGTGTAATTTCGGAAAGTTTCTGGGCAATTTACATCCGGCCCCCTGGGCGCCCTTCCTTATCCTTTCCTTCAGATTTTCCTTTTTAACTCTATTAACTGACTTTGGAATGAACGATAGTTCATTTCCTTTGGTTGCCGCTTGGGAGAAACAGAGAAGGAGAAAGGGAGAAAGAGCAAGCTAGAGGAGAAGCTAGGCAACCAAGCTCCTTCCTTCTCCGTCCTTCTTTGATTTCTTCATCTTCTCCAGCCAAACCAACTGGCTGCATCATCTTCTTCTTCCTCACCTTCTTCTTCCTCCTGCAGCCATGAAGAAGACGACCATGGAGATGGTCTAGGGAGCGAACGGTGCTTCCCCCTCCGTTCTTTCTGCTTGCCAAGTGCTTACTAGGTCAATCCGAAGCTATAGGAGTGATTCGGGTAAGAATCGTCCACCGAATCGACCCCAATCGTCTCTTTTAATTCTGCAATTTCCGCCCCTGCGCAGGTTGCACGGCGTGCAAATCCGTTTTGCACGGCGTGCAACATTACAGATAGCTGACATAGGGAAAAATCCGTTTCTGCGCAGGTGCACGGCGTGCAAAGTCAGTTTGCACGGCGTGCAAAGTTACAGATAGCGGAACGAGTTTCAGCCCAGGTGCACAGCGTGCAAATCAGTTTGCACGGCGTGCAGGTCAGTTTGCACGGCGTGCAAGTCAGTTTGCACGGCGTGCAAAGGTGCAGAAAAGTAGAACTGAAGTGCACTGAAGGTGCACGGCGTGCAGTCTGGGTGCACGGCGTGCACGCTGCTGTAAAGGGCAGAATTAGGCGTGTTTGTGGATGTTTTTCGGTGTATACGAACACACCGAAGTGGGTGAGTGGCAGTTCATTTAGAAATCATTATTTAACTCATTTTAAATGCTTATTTGCTTCAGTATCAGTTGATATGACTCTTAAACAGTGTAGCATGTATATTAAAGTATGTTAAGTTCATTGGAACTTGAAATGTATGATATGAATGATGGAAAAGAGGAAATTACATATTTTGCAGTCATAATGTGATATTTCTGTTAAACTGTATATCTGTTAACTAATTTATAGACATAGGTGCCCTAACACCGTAGAGCCCCTCGTGAGGTCTGCACCTTGGGGTGAAACGACCTACCTAGCGTGTGTCTAAATGGTCGGTGACTCGTGTTCAAAAATAATCCGTGCGTGTGTCGCGGTGGCACGAGGGCAGAAAAGCAGTGTTCAACAATAATCTGTGCGTGTGTCACGGTGGCACTGGGAAAAGAAAAGAAAACACGGTTATCTAACACCATTCGTGCGTGTGTCGCGAAGGTAACCCTGTGAGACTCTCCGCCTGTGTGCTCAGGTTAAAGGAGGAGTCTAGAGTACACTCTTTTGAGAGTGCAGTGAGGCCGTGTGAGCCTGAGAGTCCTGTAGCAGACCAGGACAGCAGTCAGACTTAGCATTTCCCGGGTGTGTCGCTAAGTCTTGTACGGTGGGACCGTAGCATGGACTTGTTGCGGATCTTTATATGCAGAGTACACTGCATATATTTAGGGCATAATAATAAAATGAATAAATAATCGAGTAGGTTCACAGTAAATTTATATAACTGTTTATTTACCTGAAATATCTGTTGAGGCTTAGAAATGTGATTATTATCTGTATATCTGCTATGTCAATAGAACTGCCATGTTTAAACTGTATATATGTAAATTTCAGTTTATAAACCTGACGAGTTGTTTAGTGATAGCTAAGTGAAATGTTATTCACTGAGCGAGTAGGCTCATCCCTCTACTCAAACATTTTCAGGTCAGCATCAGCATCAGGAATCAGAAGGATCGTTTCATCCTAACGCCTAGTTCATAGAAGGTTTGTAGTTAGTCTAGTTAGAGGTCTCTTAGTCCATTCCCCTCGATCCTCGGGACAAGGTGTGAGTGAGAGAGAGAATGTGTACACAGATGTAAATTAATGTTATGCTTTCTTTATGTTAATCAATGTATTATGCTGTAGACCTTGCTTGTATCTTTAATTAGTTAGATAAGAAAAGTTCCTACATTTTGCTCAGTTTTCTGTTTACAGTTTAAACTTGGTTATCATTTAAATGCCTTGAATTGTTTTAAAAAGTGATGAATGGTTGGTTATGTGTTAATCCCACCTGTCGTGCCCTAATTTCGTGGTTTGTGGCTAAAGTGAAATTGGGGTGTGACAGGCCAGCTCCTCTTCTTCCTCCACTCTTCCTCCATCATCATCCTACCATCTAGTTGATGTAAAACATAGATATCCATATATTTATCTATATTTGATGGTAACTAGAATAACATATGGGTAAAGAAAATATTCTATCAAGGTTGACATGTGTTGAATGAAATGGAATATGAGAAAACCAATATTCTCAAGAAGGTTGTTCTTTCATCACAATTATGGTTGACATGTTGTTTCAGACTATATTATAATTTACTACTGGTACTACCTCCAATGCATATTTGTATATAGGGTATACTAAATATTTTGATAATAAAATGTGTATAAACACTAATATACATGCATGTGACATGGACTTTTGTAACATCTCAAGAATTTTATTCTAAAATAAACATGTCCAATAATTTTAAATTACAAATTTGACTCCTAACAATGTGAAATCCTAATATGACTCCTACACATGATGAAAAAATATTATACTACATTTTAACTTAGTTATGTACACAACTTAGCCATGGTTATGCAATAATGTACAATTGGGATAAATATCAATTTACTCCATATGCATTCATCTATTCTCCATTCCTTGGTATATGAATATGTAGTGATATATTATAGCCTCCTATACAATTTGTTAATATAACTCCTCTCGAATAATTATTAATTCATTAATCACCCTAGGTATCTAATATTATGAATCACATAATCCCCTAGCTCAAACCTAGAATCTAATTATAATTGTGGGTTCTTCATAGTCCAATTAGTAAATCTACCAAATTTGAAGTAAATCGGGTAATTAACCCTAGCTATATGTAATAATAGCAGGAAAATAAACCTAATTAGATGATGATGTAGTAGATCTAAATCATATTGTACAAAGTTCCATCCTTAGGTAGTGTGTCAAGCTCAATATTTTATCACAGGCTCATTATGAACCATTAGATCTAGATCTTAGGGTATATGTGACGTCTGTTGCCAAACATTGATTAAGATTAATGCGGAAGCGGTCGTTAACAGAGGAATTACTGAAAATCACTAAAAATTAAAGCCATTTTCAAAGAGATCCATTCTCCGAAAAACTCTTTCAACAAGAACCATAGTAAAAATTTTACATACTGATTCACAAAGTACATTCTCTATACTATCTCTTCTCAAGAAATATATATATACATCATTGATTTTCTAAAAAGCACAACCAGCAAAATCCTCGAGGCATCAACACAAATTCTCAGATCATTATAAAAACACTATCACTGACTCCTAGGAGCTAAGAGTACAGAGACAACACATAGGACTCTATTTACACGTATACAAGACTTGACAGCCAATATCTCCACCTGAGGATTCACGGTTGTCCCTGTTGCTGCTGCTGTTGTTGTTCTTCCATTTTTATGAGGTTTCTATTTCTACCTCATCCACGTCCACCTAAAAATGTTGAAATTCCATGGGGGTGAGACAATTATAAAATTGCCCCAGCGAGAGATATAACTCTCCACCGAAAACATTATTATTGCACTTTAATAGAAATAAACTGAACAGTAGAATCATATATTCAACAGCAGATAAATCAACATCTATGCAGATTAAAGTAACATTTCTATTCAAGCATTTAAGCTATAACTTGATAAAGAAGCATGTCTCTTATTCAATAAGGACTTGAAGAGCATATATAACATTTATGTATCTAGAACATGCTAAGAAGAATAACATCAATCAGTGCTTCTCGTATCTAAATCCTATGCAAATACGCTACATGGCTGATTACATTTTACAAACATTCTTAAACTTATGCCCTGTGGAGATGAGATATACTGCTCATACTCCAACCGACCACGATTACGTAAAGCATCAGTACCACACAAGGTCAATGGGAGAGCCAGATTCCATGACCTCATCTGTCTCGTTCAGTACGAGACTACTTTGGAAGAGACATCATGTGTCAAACTGCAATTAGCTTTCCAGGGTATATTGGCATCTTCACTATAGAGTTATAGCCCATAGCATATACTCTCTTTAGGGTTATGGCTCATAGCCAATGCCTGGTATATATATATTGAGAAGTTATGGCCCATAGCCATACTCTTATTAGGGTATGGTATGAAACCAATCTCGTACATAGGACATAGCCCGTAGCCATTCCTATGGGGCATAACGATATATTTGCCCAATTATCCCACATATTCAAAAATATGCATTCCGAGTAAAACTCATTTCACCATTCAGCTAATTTTGACGTTGATGGATCTGTGGCCATGGAAACTACATTCTATGGTATCACTTTATTAATTAAGTACATTATCATATTCTTATAGTATCAGCCAAGTTTTCAAACATAACTTATTAGGACAAGTGCTACAATGAAACATGTACTATTTTCATCAGTTATTTCTCAATCTTTATAAGATATTGGGATCTCAGTCCCTCATTTAAATACTGGGAATTATCATCCCTTAACAATCTCAATACCATAATTATATGGATTTGGGTATTCAAACCCTTAGCTCATCACCGAGCATTGTTACCACTTTTTAGGTAATTGTCACCCTCAGGTTATCTGATGAAGGTAAACATGATACTTGCTACACAAGCATCTCTTATGGCAGTTGAGGCTCATTAACTCTCTTGTTACTATTTACTAATCAAAAAGGTGTATTATAGAACACAAGGCCCAATGAATAATCTCAATGAATAAAGCATCATACCTCATACCTAGCTATGTTCATCATCTTAGGATACCTACATGGTTAGCACACATGATAACAAGTATATCAATCATGTTTTAGTTTCATACTAATCAAGAGTAACACCACTATTCCCTTAGCAGGGTTAGGGTTTCCCATTTCATGTTAATCAGGGTTACTCATTTCCTTTGCACAACTAGGACCAATGATTCATCATTTCATCCAAAATTAGGGTTTTATGCTATATAGTATAACCCAGAATTAGGGTTTCACACATCTTCACCCTATTTTAGAATTAGAGTTTACTATTCACATCACATCAAGAATTATTATATCCCAACATCCAAATTAGGGTTAGGTTTTACTATTCACATCTAATTATGGTTTATCATACCAATATCCTAATTTAGTATTACTCATGTCATTATCTTAAATTCATATCACATTATCCTCCTAGATTAGGGTTTCATTTGGAATTTCCCTAAATTAGGATTTGAGTTCATTAATCATCTCAATTAGGGTTTTATGATCTCTTTATCAATGATCATGTCCTAATTGTATATCACATCATTTTGAATGTTTTAGACTTAATTTCTAGATGATATCATTCATGTATGAATCTTTCTCTCTTATCCTACTCAGGATGTCCACTACTCAATTCTTGATTAGATTGAGCCTACTCTTTATTCAAATACATGTATTTATAGTTAGCATGATGTATTGACTTATTACATCATTATGCATTAATGAATAATCCAACTAAGGGCTTCAATTATAAGTACATCAGGTCTCCAAAATGGTTTAATCAATTGAACCTTCAATTATATGAGGGATCCAAAAGAATTGACCAATTAAACTTTCAATTACATTAGGTGATCAATTTGATTAACCAATTAAATCTTCAAGTGCATTAGGTATCCAAATAGATTAACCATATTGGACCTTCAATTACATGAGATATCCAAATGGATTAACCATGTTGATCTTCAAAATATTTAATTAGTTAGACCCTAAATGGTCTTAGTTCTCATAATTCAATTGGTTGAAAACCATTTGGGCAAATTGCCCTTGAAACCGATTGGACAAGAAAGGTATTGAAACTGATTGAACTTTGGGTCTCCAAATGGTTTGAGACCGTTTGGACCCAAACAGTCTTGAGAACATTTGGACTCAAATGGTCTTAAGACTGTTTGGTCCAAACCTTCTCAAAACTGAATGGACCAAAAAGTTCTGTCAACCCTTAAACAATTCATGGTTTCAATAGATGAACCGATTAACAATTGAATCCTTAACTTCTTCATCAATTGAACTATTGAATCATTCTTCAATTGATCCATCAATTAGGGTTTTGAACCCAATTTATCTAGGATTTCCACTCAAGAAACCTTCAAACATGGCTTTGAATCGAGTAGCCATCAATGATCAACATTGTGGAAGTGATTCAATTGCAACTAATGAATCATCATCAAATTTTTTATATGACCTGACCCCAAATGGTCTTGAGGTCGTTTGGATGATATACAAATGGTCTTGAGACAATTTGACCCATCCTATCCTTGAAATTTGTGAAATTCCATTAGGGTTTAGATCATTGGATTGATCACCAAATCAGCACATAATTGCATTACAATTTGGTATTTCTTGACCTTCAATTACTCAACCATACTCAACCCTAGACCTCCAAACGGTCTTGATTGACCTCCAAACGGTCTTGAGACTATTTGGGTGACCACCAAAAGGTATTGAGACCGTTTGGGTTAATGAACCCAAAAATATAAATCAACTAATTTGAATTTCAGCACTTAACCCAATTAGGGTTTGCTAATTGATTAACCTTCAACCGATGAACCCTTTGGAATTATTCAATCAAATTTAATGGGTCATCAACCATCAACATTAGCATCAAATATCCAAATGGCCAACTATGTCAACCCTCCCAAATGTTTTGAAACCATTTAGTTCCTAATAGTTTGATGAAACCGTTTAATTCCAAACAGTTTTGTTGAAACTGAATGGACAACTTGTTAAAAGCGATTGGAATAGGAATTCCTAGGGAAAAGTATCCAAGATGATGTCATCATAATCTACCTTCGTCCCTGTAACTTGTAGTACTTCTGATTTCATGAATATACCAATTACAACAAACAATTAATCAAGAAGATGAAGGAATCAACAAAATTGCAAGATTGATAGTTGAATAACAATGTAGAGGGGTTCAAGTTATAAAACCCACCTCCAATTGAGCTTCAAAGCTTCAATCTCACGTCAAAAATGGTTGATTCAACTACTTTCACTATTCCAAGGCTCGTCCTCAAGCTTTGAGTGAAAAGGAATGGTTAGAATTGAAGATGGGATCGAGATAAGAAGAAATCATGTATTGTTTTGTGATTTCCACCATAAATTAAACGTGAAAGGAAGTCAATAAGCTTACCAACAGGTTTGGGGTCGTCCACCTGATCCTCCAAATCTTCCTTGGTCATTTTGCAAGCAAATAGAAGAAGTGGTTCGAAATTACCCTTTCATTCTATGGATAAAGGAGCATATATGTGAGTTTTATTGAAAATTCATTTAGGAGAGAGAAAGTAGGAATTATCTCTTCCTTTTTCTTGCCACTTGCCCCCTTATCTTCCTTAGAGATGAGGATATACTCCTTGCCTCTTATTCCTCTCAATTATCCACAAATTAAAGAAAAGCAAATTAAGCACCTTAACCCTTATAATATTAATATCCATAAGTTAGTGGATATTTCTTTTTCTTATAATAATGTGAGTGGAGTCCTCACCTCCTTAGGATATTTCGTTTCTTTTGAAAGGAATAAGGATGTTAACACTTGAGAAAATTCAACCATCTCATTTTTGTTTGAAGTCCCTTCAAATATTTTATTTATTTTTGTATTAAATTGAATCAAGGTTTCAATTATGCTTAAATCTTGATTATTTTAATATCAAGATTCTCTCTCCTCCAAAGTAATTCAAATGAGGCACCCCTATCATTTTATTTTGTCTACATGATGCCAAGAAACATCAGGGACCTCATTGAAGTGATAATTTGCATATTGAACCCTGGGTTTTGGGTAAATTGCACATTACACCAAAACTAGGTTTTAATGCACAAACATTGCTTTATTAGCTCTTTCTTGGTACTCAGGCCACCACAAGCCATACCTCTGCATCATCTTCATTCTCATGATGCTTCAAAACATGAGGAACATATTATCATGCACAATTTGCAATTTAACCCCTCAACTTGGGTAATTTTCACTTTAGTCCAAAACAAGAAAAATATCATTTCAACATTATTCAAAAAGGACTAAAATTGAAATATGAGTTCCTCTTGAGCCTTGATTACTTTTCAAAATATAAGAGCAAGCATATAATTATCTTTCTTAAAAAAACATCTTGGGTTAAAGCATAACCCAGGTCAGGGATGTTACAAATTATCCACCCCTTACAAGGATTTCGTCACCGAAATCATCAACGAAGACATTAAGAGAAAAGAGTAGGGTATTTCCTCCTCATCTATTCCTCTAGTTCCCATGTAGCTTCTTCAATATCGCAGTGATGCCAGAGGACTTTTACAAGACAAATGTCTTTCTTTTTCAGCTTTTTAGTTCTTTTGTCAAGGATCATCACAGGTCCTTCAACATATGATATATCATCAATTAGTTCTACCTCCACAGGTTGCAGAACTAATTCTATGCCAGGATGACACTTTCTGAACATAGAGATATGGAACACTGGATGCAACTTGTGCAACTCAGGTGGTAACTCCAGCTTATAGGCTACCTTTCCAATCCGTTCTATGATTGGATAAGGCCCCATAAATCTAGGAGCTAACTTTCCCTTTCTCCCAAATCTAAGAACGCCTTTCCAAGGTGAGACCTTGAGATATACTCTGTCTCCAACATGGAATTCTAAAGGTCTTCACTGTTTGTTGTCGTATGATTTATGTCTATCCTGTGCAGGCTTTAACTGTTGTTGTATTACTTTAATCTTCTCAGTTGTCTACTGCAGAAGCTCAGGACCCAAAAGTTGATTTTCTCCTATTTCATACCAACAGAAGGGAGATCTACAACGTCTACCATATAAAGCTTCATTTGTTGACATGTCAATACTATGTTGATAGCTATTATTGTAAGCAAATTCTATCAAGCTCAGGTGTAGATTCCAACTTCCTACAAACTGAAGGACGCATGCCCTAAGCAAGTCCTCTAAGGTTTGTATGGTCCTTTCCGATTGTCCATATGTTTGTGGGTAAAAGGCAGTACTAAACCTTAACTGCATACCCAAGGCTTTATGCAGTCATTCTCAAAAACGACTCGTGAACTGGGGACCTCTATCAGAAACAATAGTAGCTGGAACCCTGTGCAACCACACTATCTCATCAACATATAACTGTGCCAGCTTCTCGGCAGTGTAGGTTGTTTTGACAGGTAAGAAATGTGCTATCTTTGTAAACCTATCAACTATCACCCAAATGGAATCATGACCTTTTGTTGTTCTAGGTAAACCAACCACAAAGTCCATGGTCACATGATCCCATTTCCACTACGGTATAGGCAGAGGTTTCATTGGTCCTACGGTCTTTTGATGTTCAACTTTAACTTGCTGACACACCGGACACTACATAACAAACTGAGCCACATCTTTCTTCAAACCAGGCCACCAATACATCTCTTTTAAGTCATGATACATTTTGGTGCTTCCGGGATGCATTGCATACATTAAAGAATGAGCTTCTTCAAGAACTAACTTTCTCAAGTCATCGGCATCGGGTACTACCATCCTACCATGGTAACAGACTACCTGATCCTCTGACTCATGAAAGCCATCCCGTTTCTCACTACCATACTCTGATCTAATCTGCTGAACTACATCATCAGTTTGTTGTTCTTCTTTAATCTATTGTCTCAGAGTTGGTTTTATGTGCATCTCAGCTAGGAACCCGGCTAACAATGATACTTTTAGCTGTACATTGTTTTGCCTCAAGGAGATAAACGTATCCCTCTTAGAGCACACTAAGGAATTCAATTGTGCTTTATCTAGGGTTGGTGTTGCTGATTTCCTACTTAGTGCATCAGCAACTACATTATCTTTCCCTGGATGATAATCAATTGTACAATCGCAGTCCTTCATTAACTCCATCCAGCGGCATTGCCTCATGTTCAGCTCATGTTGTGAAAAGATATAATTTAAGTTCTTATGGTCTGTGAAAATATGGAATGTTTCTCCATAGAGATAATGTCTCCAGATCTTCAAGGCATGGTCCACAGTAGCTAGCTCTAGATCGTGTGTCGGATAATTCTCCTCATGTTTCTTAAGTTGTTGAGAAGCAAAAGAAATCACTTATTTATCTTGCATCAACACATATCCTAAATCGTTCTTGGATGCATCGTAGAAAACTACATACCCCATTCCCTACTCAGTTAACACCAACATAGGTGTACTTGTTAATCTTTCCTTCAGCATCTGAAAAGATTGTTGGCACTTGTCATTCCAGACAAAAGGAACCTCTTCCCTGGTCAACTTGGTTAGGGGTAAAGCTATAGAACTGAAGTTGTAACGACCCCGTCTCCCGGTAACCCCCACTTAAGGGAGACCAAGAGATTAGGGCTGTTATATAATAACCTGGATCAAAGGTTTGACAAATAGTCAATAACAATTAATAAACTTTACCAACTAAACTGAAAATTGGTATAAAATAAAACTTTTCTTACCTTGAAAAAACTAGGATTTCTAAACTTCTATCCATGAAGATGCTAATCTAACTAATCCTCATGTACACTTTATTTCTCATTTAATTCCACATATGTCGCTTTACTAATTGTTCTTTTCATTTGTACCTAAAACGCCGACAAACAAAACATCGGTCACCAAGAAGATGGTATGTGGGGGAAACAATAATTGTGCAACTATGTTAACAATGTAGTCATTCAAATATCCTTTAACATCCAAGATTACATTTTAAACGATACTACTCAATCCTTTCCTATCCCCTATCTCTGTGTTGTCCTTGCAGTGGACATGGATAGTACCTCTCTCACGTGGTAGATCCTTACCCCCATGGACCTACCACACAGGTAGCCAATTCTTAGGGTTATGGAGTCGCATGGTCCTACCCAAAGGTAGCCCAATCCCTGACTCATGATGACTTGATGGACCTACCCCATTGGTATCCATGTACTAAGTCATTTAATGACCCGATGGACCTACCCCATTGGTAGCCATATACTAGGTCAATCTATAAAGCTACAGAGGGGACTAGGATCTGAGCTAGTAGGCACATCTCTTAGGTGATAGTCATATTAACATTATAAACTGCAAGAATTAAATGCATCCAACAGTTTAATTCAAGTCATCGATAAAACCTCGAAAATCCATGGGAATCTAATTCGGGGTATTCATAGGTGTAACCACATACCTGTCAAGCTGATGTGATACAAAAATAATCCAATTAACCAATAGGCAATCAAGCATTCAACAATATCCTGAAATAATTATAAAATTTCCTTTTATTACTCATGTCATTAAGATCCATGAAACTTAGTTCGCTTCCTAGGGTTTCTAGTCCACCTTTTAGGGTTTCCATTACAGTTAGGGTTTCCCTTCATCTTTTACTATTTTAAACCCTAATTTAACACAATTGATTACAAACCCTAATTACCTCAACATCTAATCCTCAGTTTTGGATTAAAGGCATAATTATCCATTAATTAAGCCCCTTAAACCTCTTTTACATTAAAGCTACTAATTTTATCCTTTTAATTCATGACAAGATCATTGTGCTCATTTATCACCAACTCAAAGTTCATTATGGTCCAATTCACATATGAACTCGATTTGCCATTAATTCCACCTTTTATTCATGAGAAAACCCTAATTACTACATTTAGGGTATTTATCCACAAATTAGGAACTTTAATGCTTGAAATAGCTTAAAACCATGAAAACTCAGTTCTATACAAGAAATCAAATAATTAAAGCCATTAGTAGTCCTAATTACCAACATTAGAGTTTCAAGTCTTAATAAAACATATTCATGCACATGAACATTCAATTAAACTAATTATGTGCATGATTCATCTTTTTCGATCTTAACGTATCTCTTTACGATTAACATGTTAATATCAACTTTAATCATCAATTAAACCCCACTAATCATTCCCAATTAGGGTTTCTTTAATCATCATTACATTAAAGTTAATAACTTCCATTACTTTTTGAATTACAAGCATAATTAGACTCCAATTGTATTTTTAATGGATTCCCCTCTTTTTCTGAGAAAAATTCATGCATAATGCGCATCTATCCGAGCTACGATTATTGAGATACGAATTTAACAAAAATGACTTATTGTGGGCCAATGAGGAGGTGCCACATAGCCTGCTTCATGCAACGTTGGAGGCCACTTTGGGAAATATTTCGAAAAGACAGAAACACCCTCGGTTCAGCTGTGGATGCTTCAGCCCACGAAAGGGCATAATGGTCTAACGACCTGAAGGTCGTCTTCCTCCCCACGACAGCGCAACCTGCCGCCCTAACTGCGAATCTCATGGCCTCTCCTCCTACCCTGGGACCTCGGCAGCCATTGGGGACTAGTCCCCTGCCTCCCGCGTGCCCTTGCATAGCCGAGGCTGCCTCGGATACGGCCATAAGGGTCGGGAGCAAGCTCTTCAACTCGCGATCTCACAGCCTTGTTGCAGTCGCGCTGCAGGTGTGTCGCAGGCAACCTCATGAAGTTGGATGCTTGAGAGCATCGTCCGGTCATGCACAGGTCTTTGAGGAATGTCAAGCCTTCTTCTAGATGGCTTCGTACTTCCTTGTTGCTCTAGAGAAAGCACCACTCGATGCTAGGGTTTTGCAACCAAGAACGACAAAGAAGGATAAGAGATACATGTGAGATCTCTTTGGAACTCAAACCAAAAGGTCAACCCTTATATAGGGGAGGGTTTTCGCACCCCAAGATGTGCATCCTCCAAGATGCAAGATCTTGTCACAATAGGAAACTAATTCCTTTATTCGAAAGCAGGCTCTCTCTCTCTCCTTTATCCTTTGGACATTCCCTGTTATATGGATATTAGGAATTCAAAACTTCCTCTTTCATTTTCTTTATATTTTCCCTTTTTAATTCGTTGGCCACAGATTTTTTTATATTTCCTTAAATAGAGAATACCACTCCTTTAATAAAACCACAAAAACCATGAATAATGTATTACATTATTATCTTATTTTGCTTTATAGATATTTTCTCTTTCCTCTTTTTTTATTAGGACTCCTTGGATCCCAAGAAACTCTAATAATTCGAAATTCCATTTTAAGGAATACTCATTATCCTTAAATGCATCAATATGCATCATTTCTCATTAAAATATCTCTTTTTGAGGTTTTCTCTTTATTTCTCTTTTATTTTCCTCATTGGTATTCCTTTCAACATTAGGAATCCTTGGGATACGAAATTCCACCAAGGATAACTCAATTACACCTCCTTCCACTTATTTTCCACATTTTACCATTACTTTCAATTTCTTTCTTAATAAAGAAATACTTAATTAATCTTTTCTTTTCTTGTTGCTTTATCTTTGCAACTTTGGACTCCTTGGGACCCAAGGAACTCAAGAGGCACGAAATCCAACTTTGTATTAAGCTCTTTTGCCTTCTAGAGGTTTCCACACCTTTCTTTTCTCAAATTCTCAATTCTTCATAATTAATTGAATTTCCTTATTATTGGGCCCAATAGCCAATAAAGCCCACAACACAATCATCAAGGCTATTGTAAATGAAATCCATTTATTCAAAACAAATTATATCATTATTTGTTCATTTATCTATAATATGAGAAATTACATTTCTCAGCAAATGAACCCAAAATTTGGGGTTGTAACATCCTTCCCCTCTTATAAGAATTTTGTCCTCAAAATTCCATCAAGCAAGCAAACAAATAGGATAAGCCTTTCATATGTCTATCATGGCTCCCATGTGGCTTCACCCTTTCCATGGTGCTTCCCAAGAACCTTCATTATCTCATATTCTTCCATCTGAGTTCTTACCTTGGTATATCGTACCCTCATAGGTGACTCAGGACATTTCAGCCTCTCAAAAGCTGAATAGGTTCAGGGCTCAACACATGGCTTGGGTACCTCACATAGTGCTCTAGATCGGACTCATGCAACACATCATTTTATCCTGATGGTAAGGTTAAACACAACCATCTCCACCAATCCATCTCAAATGGACCCATATATCGGGGACTCATCTTTCTCAGTTGTAGCTTAGAGGGGTCAGATTTTCACATCACATATTCTCCCATAGTGAACTGCATGTCAGTCTTCTATGCATCATCTCGTGACTCATGTCACCACTGGGCTTTCTCTCAGCCATTGCACGATCAAAGCGACTTCGTCTGCACACACTGTGGTTCTTTTTTTTGACCTTCGGGAGGCCTCCTTCACCAACATCATCTTAATGAAGTGGTGACCAACACAACCTCCCTATAGAACTTCTTGCATCCCGATAAAGGCTATGGTGGTTAACATCACATCTTAAGAACTGTCTCTTTGTATCACCCTGAACAAGCACACTTGCTCTCATTAGACCCTCTAGTCTGGATCATACTAACCATTAGTTAGGGTTGATAAGCGGTACTAAAAATGAGTTCTTCATGTACCTACTTTCACCGCATGGATTTAAACCTTCTAATCATGCTCAAGAACTTTTGAACTCGCATCATGGTGTAGTTGAACCATCTCTCTCTCTCTATCATATGTAGTTCAACCCGATCTGTCCCTTGATGGTGCTCTTCTTTGTCCTGTCATCTAGGTAAGGCGATCTACCATAACCCACATTGCATCTTGATCTTTCTCTTTCAAGGGGAGACTTACCACAACATCCATAGTGATGAACTCCCATTCCCCCTCGGGGACTCTTTATCCTCTATGTCAAAGTAATGGGTTACTGGTGTCCGTTCTTCACCCTTGGCTTTCATGGCCATATGCTACATGCAACTTCAGATCAAGCAATCAAAGTGCTACTATCACTTACTATCTCTATAGTATCACTATGTATGGTAATATTAAAACCATGACCTCATGTATGTCATGATTCCTCAAGCTTGATACCTCAGAAACCCTAAACCACTCTCATCAGGATTTCATCACTTTCCTTTCCAAAGAAGTACATCTGAGGTTCTACAACCATCCTTTCATTATATTACGGACTAGGTTGGCTAACCAAACAAGCATTTACTTGATTAACCACTATTGATACATCTGGGTGTTAGCCAAACTTATCTTTTTCCTCCTCTTAAGGTTAGCCTAAACAACCTCAACTTCTTCTAGCTTCCAGCTAAACTAGGCAGCCATATCTCAACTAGAGCATTCATTGCCACTTTTTTTCCTTAGGTGTTAGGTAATGTTGAAGACATACACCTCCATGTATTCTACTTATCATCTCATCTCTAAGTTTGTCTTCATCAAGAAACTCTAAGCTCCTTTTCATGGTGGTCAAACTCAACCTTGCATATCTTGCAAATTCCAGATAGCTCATGGTATCACATCCCCACAAGATGATCTCCTTAATACTCTTAGTGTTTGTAAACCATCCATGTATCATTTGCTCCACAAGGGTATGTTATCATCTCTATTCTCATACCTTGTAGCAACGTTTCAACTCACATCATCTTTATCCTTGGTGTATGGCATGTGTATTGTCCTATCTCTCACTCCCATAATAAGAAGAAATAAGCATTTGGCGGCCATCCAAATACAGAGTTCTTCCCATTCCATGAGTAGAGATGGTACATCCCACCTTGCCAGTACACCTTCAAATCTAAGTTGAAACGTGAAACTCATGTCTCCACATCACAAACATCATGATATCAAAAATTACTTCCATGGAAAATTGGTCTCGAACCTACTAGGGTTTACATACAATCCTTAGTTATCTCCTCTGGGTCTATAGGGTCCCGACACTTTTTGAGTCATCCCTCTTCCTTCATGCATCCAGAGAGTGCCCTACTCATCTACCTTGTGGGTCCCATGAGTTCATGGAGGTGATTAATCTCCCAACCCATGGCCCTCATACAATGATAGTTGTTACCTCCCAACCCTATGGTCATGTGCAACTAGGGAATTAGGCAACTCCTTCTTCCATCGGTCTTATCCCCACCTGACCCTAGGATAGACTTAGGATTCCATTATAGTACATGTTCAACTTAGAACCTTACCCAATCCTTCTTCATCTCTCTCTACATTCATTACTGACATTCATCCCTTCATAGGCGTCATGGCAACCTGCCTACCTTGGTCAGGCCCCATACCGGTTACCTCCATGGTAACACATCCACATGCACTTAGAGATGGTTATCTATGGGTCTATAGGTTCATTCTCATACCACATACTTTTCACTTAGCTTCTCAAGATCCTATGAAACCTCTTTAGGTCACCTCAAAACCAACATAACTGGTATATACCGTACCAAAGGGTCCTTCTCCTAGGATGGGAGGAAACTACAACTCGTGACAACAAGGTCACAAACATCCTTAGGTTTTACATCCATATGAGCATGCTTAAACCAGCAACTACTAAGGCACAAGCGTACCTGCTAAACCATGCTAGGTCACACTTGTTCTCTTCCTCAACATTAGACCAACTTAGTTGTGAGGGGTTTGTCAAACATACCCTTAACTTAAGGGGTTTCCTTTACCTCTACACATTAAGAGTACCATGCTCGAAACTATAGAGACTCAAATCCCATCATGAGCATCGGGTACACTGCTTCCCTTCTTAGGCCTAGGAATCCTAGGTTCTCCTTTGGGTATCCAACTGCATGCTCAATCTCTTAACCACGAATCAAGCATGTCCAAGGTATGTCATGCACTCCCTATCATCCTTCTACTCGAGCAACACATCAGGGTCGAGTCCTCTTCCAAGACAACCAACTAGGTATAAAGCCTCACAACTGGTTACTTAAACCTCCTCAGGTTCAAAAGCACTATTTATCTCATCCAGTAGGTAATCACTTATACCATAAGTACCAGAAGCATCATCCTCCCTCTAAGGTTTGGTTCCTCTAAAGGCAACCAAGACATCATCAGCCTCCAAGGATCAAATATAAGGCAACCACTATCATCCACTTAGGTTACATCATCCTCAACTACCCATTGTTCCTTATGTCTCAGAATCTAAGCTTCCAACCCTCTTGCTTGAGTCCTGCTTTTTCTCTCTAGAGCTAACTCCACATCCAAACTTACTACCCGAGGTCCTTTCTCCATGAAGGATCAAGCTCACTAGCATACCTCCACATGGGTGAAGCCTATGCTTGAACTTATGTTTGCTCAAGATCATTCATAGCCCTTTATACTTATTTCATAAGACATCCATCATGATCTCTTAACTAGGGTCTCATCAAGCTATACCCGACTTGCCTAAGCCAATAGGGTAACTATAGGTTCTCCTCTAACCTCATCCATGAAGGAGCTATCCTTCTCTCTAGCATGCACGACCCTCTCCAGGGTTGGGTCGCCAAAGGTACTAGGTCATCTACCCTCTTATGGCATCCCAAAGGCATGTCCAACCAAACACTCGGTCAACCATGACATCTAACTCATCATGTCATCTTCCTCTCTAACCTTCACTTAGGGTTAGGGTTAACATCATCCTTAGAGGATGTGCCAGATCTCTACTTTTAATGGAGGTCTCTACCTCCAAGACTAACTCTCTATACTCATCCTCTTGCCAATGAGGTCTATCCTCAGGCCTTTCCTGAGGGCAATGACAACTCGTGTCATTCGACCTAAGCATGTATCTATTCCTTTATGCTTACTCTATTAAGCTTATGTCCATGACATCTTATTTACATGCTTTTTATTAATTTGGTGGAGGATTCCTTAATCCTTATCAACCTCACCCATAACTCAAGAGGGTGAGGAGAAGAGAGGAAACCCTAATCCTTAAGGTCCTTAATAGAATTTGAGTTGAGAAGGGATGCACAAGATGAGAGAGTCCTAAAGGTATATTATTTCGAATCATATCCCAAGACTATGGCCATGCAGTCACATGGATCTGGGAGTCCTCATTTTCTGACTAGTGGTGCGGAGGAAAATATTGCCAGTCCCCGGTCGTGATCCTTTTCTAGACACCTCTGTCTTTCGGATAATCCTCTAATAACTCCCTTGGGTTCTACAAAATTTGTAAAATTTAATAATTATTAAAGATTAACTGAGGAACCTTCACTTTGGTACCAATTGTAATGATCCTGTCTCCCGGTAACCCCTACATAAGGGAGACCAAGAGATTAGGGTCGTTATCTAATAACCCGGATCAAATGTTTGACAAATAATCAATAACAATTAATAAACTTTATCAACTAAATTGAAAACTGGTATAAAATAAAACTTTACTTACCTTGGAAAAACTAGGATTTCTAAACTTCTATCCATGAAGATGCTAATCTAACTAATCCTCCTGTGCACTTTATTTCTCGTTTAATTCCACATATGACACTTTACTATTTGTTCCTTTCATTTGTACCTAAAATGCCGACAAACAAAATGTCGGTCAGTAAGAAGCTGGTATGTGGGGGAAACAATAATTGTGCAACTATGTTAACAATGTAGTCATTCAAATATCCTGTAACATCCAAGATTACATTTTAAGCGATACTACGCAATCCTTTCCTATCCCCTATCTTTGTGTTGTCTCTGCAGTGGACATGGATATTGCCTCTCTCACGTGGTAGATCCTTACCCCCATGGCCCTACCACACAGGTAGCCAATTCTTAGGGTTATGGAGTCGCATGGTCCTACCCAAAGATAGCCCAATCCTTGACTCATGATGACTTGATGGACCATGTACTAAGTCATTTAATGACCTGATGGACCTACCCCATTGGTAGACATTTACTAGGTCAATCTATAAAGCTACAGAGGGGACTAGGATCTGAGCTAGTAGGCACATCTCTTAGGTGATAGTCATATTCACATTATAAATTGCAAGAATTAAATGCATCCAACAGTTTAATTCAAGTCATCGATAAAACCTCAAAAATCCATGGGAATCTAATTCGGGGTATTCATAGACGTAACCACATACCTGTCAAGATGATGTGATACAGAAATAATCCAATCAATCAATAGGAAATCAAGCATTCAACAAGATCTTGAAACGATTATACAATTTCCTTTTATTACTCATGTCATTAAGATCCATGAAACCTAGTTCGCTTCCTAGGGTTTCTAGTCCACCTTTTAGAGTTTCCATTACAATTAGGGTTTCCCTTCATCTTTTACTATTTTAAACCCTAATTTAATGCAATTGATTACAAACTCTAATTATCTCAACATCTAATCCTCAGTTTCGGATTAAAGGCATAATTATCCATTAATTAAGCCCCTTAAACCTCTTTTACATTAAAGCTACTATTTTTATCCTTTTAATTCATGACAAGATCATTGTGCTCATTTATCACCAACTCAAAGTTCATTATGGTCCAATTCACATATGAACTCGATTTGCCATTAATTCCACTTTTTATTCATGAGAAAACCC
The DNA here is from genome assembly GCA_963693085.1 of Alisma plantago-aquatica. NCBI lineage: Eukaryota > Viridiplantae > Streptophyta > Magnoliopsida > Alismatales > Alismataceae > Alisma > Alisma plantago-aquatica. Next base: position 570,905,042 of record OY856412.1, read on the forward strand.
TAATTACTACATTTAGGGTATTTATCCACAAATTAGGAACTTTAATGCTTGAAATATCTTAAAACCATGAAAACTCAGTTCTATACATGAAATCAAATAATTAAAGCCATTAGTAGTCCTAATTACCAACATTAGGGTTTTAAGGCTTATTAAAACATATTCATGCACATGAACTTTCAATTAAACTAATTATGTGCAAGATCCATCTTTTTGTATCTTAACGTGTCTCTTTACGAATAACAGGTTAATATCAACTTTAATCATCAATTAAACCCCACTAATCATTCCAAATTAGGGTTTCTTTAATCATCATTCCATTAAAGTTAATAACTTCCATTACTTTTCGAATTGTAAGCATAATTAGACTCCAATTGTATTTTTAATGGATTCCGCTCATTTTTCTGAGCAAAATTCATGTATAATGCGCATCTATTCGAGCTACAGTTATTGAGACACAAATTTAACAAAAATGACTTACTGTTGTCCAATGAGGAGGTGCCATGTAGCCTGCTTCATGCAACGTTGGAGGCCGCTTTGGGAAATATTTCAAAAAGACAGAAATGCCCTCAGTTCAGCTGTGGATGCTTCATCCCTTGAAAGGGCATAATGGTCCAACAACCCGAAGGTCGTCTTCCTCCCCACGACAGTGCAACGTGTCGCTCTAGCTGTGAATCACGTGGCCTCTCCTCCTGCCCTAGGACCTCGGCATCCATTGGGGAATGGTCCATGTAACATCCCAGGATTTGAGGCCTCGGATAAAACACTCTTAAAAGGAATGATTGGACTACCCATATCACCAAGGTGCACCTCCTTTTCCGGGAGCCCGTCACTAAGAACTCCATAGTTAAGCGTGATCATCTTGGAGTAGTACTGGGATGGGTGACCTGTCGGGAAGTTGATCCTAACATGCGCGTGAGTGGACAAAAAGCGTGCAGTTAAGGCTAGTGGTGGTCTGTGGGGCCATTCGTCATTCCTGAAACTCTACTCGAGCCTTGGGCAGTGGGCCCGGGCATTACAAATGGTATCAGAGCCATAACCCCTCCAGTAGGTGGGGCCCACATGGGCATGTGGCATGCCAGTCTTGAGCCGTGCGGTCCAGGCAAGTTGGAAAGGGCTATCCGTAGAGACGAGATGGAGCCGCTCTTGCGCTGGTAGCCGTGGACGGGAGCTGGGTGTCCATGGGTCATTGTGGGTCTGCACTGAAATGGGGTCAGATTATGAGGCCATATATTTGAGACTTGACGAGGACGTCAAGAGTCTAAGTGGGGGAGATTGTAACATCCCAGGATTTGAGGCCTCGGATAAAACACTCTTAAAAGGAATGATTGGACTACCCATATCACCAAGGTGCACCTCCTTTTCCGAGAGCCCATCACTAAGAACTACATAGTTAAGCGTGCTCAGCTTGGAGTAGTACTGGGATGGGTGACCTGTCGGGAAGTTGATCCTAGCATACGCGTGAGTGGACAAAAAGCGTGCAGTTAAGGCTAGTGGTGGTCTGTGGGGCCAGTCGTCATTCCTGAAACTCTACGCGAGCCTTGGGCAGTGGGCCCGGGCATTACAGTCCCCTACCTCCGGCGTGCCCTTGCGCATTCGAGGTTGTCTCGGATATGGTCATAAGGGCCAGGAGCAAGCTCTTCAACTCGCGATCTCGCAGCCATGTTGCAGTCGCGCTGCAGGTGTGCCGCAGGCAACCTCATGAAGTTGGATGCTCGAGAGCATCGTCTGGCCATGCACATGTCTTGGAGGAACGTCAGGCCTTCCTCCAGATGGCTCCATACTTCCTTGTTGCTCCAGAGAAATCACCAATCAATACTAGGGTTTTGCAACCAAGAACGACGAAGAAGGAGAAGAGATACATGTGAGATCTCTTTGGAACTTGAACCAGAAGGCCAACCCCTTATATAGGGGAGGGTTTTCATACCCCAAGATGTGCATCCCCCAAGATGCAAGATCTTGTCCCAATACGAAACTAATTCCTTTATTAGAAAGCATGCTCTCTCTCCTTTATCCTTTGGATATTCCCTATTATATGGATATTAGGAATTCGAAACTTCCTCTTTCATTTTCTTTATATTTTCCCTTTTTAATTCGTTGGCCACATATTTTATATATTTCCTTAAATAGAGAATATCACTCCTTTAATAAAACCACAAAAACCCTTAATAATGTATTACATTATTCTCTTATTTTTCTTTATAGGTATTTTCTCTTTCATCTTTCTTTATTGGGACTCCTTGGATCCCAAGAAACTCTAATAATTCGAAATTCCATTTTAAGGAATACTCATTATGCTTAAATGCATCAATATGCATCATTTCTCATTAAAATATCTCTTTTTGAGGTTTTCTCTTTATTTCTCTTTTATTTTCCTCATTGGTATTCCTTTCAACATTAGGAATCCTTGGGATACGAAATTCCACCAAGGATAACTCAATTACACCTCTTTCCACTTATTTTCCACATTTTACCATTACTTTCAATTTCTTTCTTAATAAAGAAATACTTAATTAATATTTTCTTTTCTTGTTGCTTTATCTTTGAAACTTTGGACTCCTTGGGACCCAAGGAACCCAAGAGGCACGAAATCCAACTTTGGATTAAGATCTTTTGCCTTCTAGAGGTTTCCACACCTTTCTTTTCTCAAATTCTCAATTCTTCATAATTAATTAAATTTCCTTGTTATTGGGCCCAATAGCCAATAAAGCCCACAACACAATCATCAAGGCTATTGTAAATGAAATCCATTTATTCAAAACATATTATAGCATTATTTGTTCATTTATCTATAATATGAGAAATTACATTTCTCAGCAAATGAACCCAAAAATTGGGGTTGTAACAGAAGTTCTTAATGAACCTCCTGTAATAACCTGCTAGTCTAAGAAAACTATGTATCTCCGTCGGTGTCCTTGGTTGTTCCCAGTGCAGGATAGATTCTACCTTCTTAGGATCAACATTAATACCTGAGTCAGATATTACGTGTCCTAGAAAAGAAACTTCTGGTAACCAGAACTCACATTTGCTAAACATAACATACAACTTATGCTCTCTTAGCAAAGTTAAAGCATGAAGGAGGTGTTGCTCATGTTGTTGATCATCTCTACTGTAGATCAAGATGTCATCTATAAAGACGACTACACACTGATCAAGAAAAGGTCAAAAGATTCTATTCATGAGTTCCATGAATGCAGCTAGTGCATTAGTTAGTACAAACGACATAATTATTAACTCATAGTGACCATACCTCGTCCTAAAGGAAGACTTAGGTATGTCACCCTCCTTAATACACAACTAATGGTATCCTGACCTCAGATCTATCTTAGAAAAGATAGTTTCACCACGCAAATGATCAAACAAGTCATCTATCCTTAGCAAAGGATACTTGTTCTTTATGGTTATTTTATTCAACTGCATATAGTCGATGCATAAATGCATAGACCCATCTTTCTTCTTAACAAAAAGAACTGAAGCACCCCATGGTGAAGTACTCGGTCGGATAAAACCTTTCTCAAGCAACTCCTAAAGTTGTTTCTTGAGTTCTGCCATTTCAGCAGGTGCCATGCTATACGATGTTTGTGTTATAGGTTGTGTGCCCAGAATTAGATTAATCTCAAAATCAATCTCTCGGGGTGGAGGTACACCTAGAAGTTCCTCAGGAAATACATCCTCAAATTCCCTGAATATCAAAACTTCAGAAGGATGAGGGTTCTCCATGGTGGTATCTACCACATGTGCCAAGAATGTGAAACATCCTTACCTCATCAGCTTCTCAGCTATCATAGCTGACACAAGACAAGTTGGAAGGATCTTTCTATCTCCTTGAAAGATCCATGTGTCACTATCATCTGTGAACACAGCTTGCTTGGACTCACAATCCAAGACAACCTTATACTTTTCTAGGGTGTCCATCCCAAGAATTATATTGAATCCGTGCATCTCAAGTGGTATAAGATCCACTTGAATGCGATATTCAGAAAAGATAAGAGTGCAGGGAGAATACAGCTCCCACAACACTGCAGATCCCATCAAAGGGGTCTCTAACTTCAAGCTTTCTGCCCTATGACCAACTGTCATATTACAGTCAAGAACCACTCTTTTAGTGATAAAGGAATGCATATCACCCAGATCAATTAAAACAGATACGAAGCAGGATGAAGACATATCAGAATAAAATAGTTTCATCTGACCTGTCATAACTTGTGGATTAACCACTGCTTCGGGCTGATTCATTGCATAGAATCTCGTCGTTGCCTACTGTTGGCCCTGTGCTCTATTATTAGATGCAGAAGATCCTGCCTGGGACGCTTGTCCACATCCTCGGGTACCACTAGAAAATGGCTTTCTCTGAGAGCCTTGCTGACTCTATCTCGGGGGTTGATTTACTACTACATTCCTCATTGGGCAATCCCTTGCCAGATGTCCTACTAGTCCACATCGATGACAAGTTCTACTCTCTTAATGTGGTCTAGAGGGTCCAGTTACTGATGTTGATGCTATGCTAGGGGATCTACTCGGAGGTAAACTAAATCCTCTTCCCCTACTTGACGTCCATTGCGTCTAGGTATTGAACCTCTGTGGTGCTGCCGGTGCAGAAAATCTTGGTTTCTTGAAACCCTCAGACCTTTGTCCTTGAAACTATGTGTACTCTTTCTTACTCTTGGTCTGATGCTTCTCAATCACAGACCTCTCTATCCGTCTTATAGACTCCATGAAGGTGGAAAACCTCTCCCGGTTCTCTAAAGCAGACACCGGAGTGGTCAATTTAGTGTTCAATCCCTTCTCGAAACGTCGTATCCTCTCCTCATCAGTAGATGCCATATGCGGACAAAACCGCAAAAGTTCCATGAACTTAGCCTCATACTCGCTAATGTTCATTTGTCCCTACCTAATCTACTCAAACTGAGTAATTTCTCGTCCAGAAAAGTCTTGGGAAAGTATCTACTAACGAATTCTCATTGAAACTCTTCCCATCCATTTTCCACACCTGGCCTCTTGCCTTCCTCAATGTTCCACCAGTGACCAGCACTACCTTTTAACGGGTATACTTTATGTCTCACCTTCTCATCCTCAGAGATATTAAGGATTATAAAGGCTTTTTCCAGTTCGGTCAGCCATAAATCTGCATCAGTTGGATCAGCTATACCAGCATAATCTATGGCTCCCACCCGGCGAAGTTGTTCAAATGTCTTGTCGGCTCCCTGGCCTTCATGGTGGGTAGGTGCCTTAGGTGTAGGTAATGGAATCCTATCTGTCATATGAGTCATGGCTGCCATAAACTGTCCAAACATGGCTTGGAAGGTTGGGTTCCCCATATCTACTTGATTGAACTGGGGTTGTTCAGGTACGGGCTCCTACCTATCTTAGTCTCTTGCACCTCCTCCTGGTGCAGCAACGCTACTCTCAGCAGCATGTTCATTGTGTGATCCAGACATATTTCGTTCTTCTTCTCCTCCTATATGAGCATAAGATACTATCAGATAATTGGAAGACACTAGAACAGACTCAACAACCTTAATCCTATGTCTCTGTAGACTCAGCGAACCTAGAGCTGTGATACCACTAAATTGTGACGTTTGTTGCCAAACATCAATTAAGATTAATGTGGAAGCGGTCGTTAATAGCGGAGTTACTAAAAATCACTAAAAATTAAAACCATTTTCAAAGAGATCCATTCTCTGGAAAACTCTTTCAACAAGAACCACATTATTATATTTACATATTGATTCACAAAGTACGTTCTCTGTACTATCTCTTCTCAACGAATATATATATATATACATCATTGCTTTGCTAAAATGCACAACCATCAAAATCCTCGAGGCATCAAGACAAATTCTCAAATCAATTATAAAAACACTATCACTGACTCCTAGGACCTAAGAGTACAGAGACGACACATAGGACTCTATTTACACATATACAAGACTTGACAGCCAGTATTTCCACCTAAGGATTCACTGTTGTCCATGTTGTTGTTGTTGTTGTTGTTCTTCCCTTTTTGTGAGGTTTCTATTTCTACCTCATCCGTGTCCACCTAAACTGAACAGTGGAATCATATATTCAACAACAGATAAATCAACATCTATGTAGATTAAAGTAACATTTCTATTCAAGCATTTAAGGTATAACTTGATAAAGCAGCATGTCTCTTATTCAATAAGGACTTGAAGAGCATATATAACATTTATGTATCTAGAACGTGCTAAGTAGAATAACATCAACCAGTGATTCTCGTATCTCAATCCTATGCAAATACTCTACATGGTTGATTACATTTTACAAACATTCTTAAACTTATTCCCTGAGGAGATGAGATATACCGATCATACTCCAATCGACCGCGATTACATAAAGCATCGGTACCACACAAGGTCAATGGGAGAGCCGGATTCCATGACCTCATCTGTCTCGGTCAGTACGAGACTAATTTGGTAGAGACATCATGTGTCAAACTGCAATTAGCTTGCCAGGGTATATTGGCATCTTCGCTATAGAGTTATAGCCCGTAGCATATACTCTCTTCAGGGTTATGGCCCATAGACAATGCCTGGTATATATATATTGAGAAGTTATGGCTTGTAGCCATAATCTTATTGGGGTATGGTCTGAAACCAATCTTGTACATAGGACATAGCCCGTAGCCATTCCTATGGGGCATAAGGATATATTTGCCCAATTACCCCCACATATTCACAAATATGCATTCTGAGTAAAACTCGTTTCACCATTCAGCTAATTTTGACGCTGATGGATCTGTGGTCAGGGCAACTACATTCTATGGTATCACTTGATTAATTAAGTACATAATCATATTCTTTTAGTATCGGCCAAGTTTTCAAACATAACTTATTAGGACAAGTGCTACAATGAAACATGTACTATTTTCATCAGTTATTTCTCAGTCTTTATAAGATATTGGGATCTCAGTCCCTCATTTCAATACTGGGAATTATCATACCTTAACAATCTCAATACCATAATTATATGGATATGGGTATTCAAACCCTTAGCTCATCACTGAGCATTGTTACCACTTTTTCAAGTAATTTTCACCCTTAGGTTATCTGATAAAGGTAAACATGATACTTGCTACACAAGCATCTCTTATGGCACTTGAGGCTCATTAACTATCTTGTTACTATTTACTAAGAAACAAGGTGTATTATGGCACACAAGGCCCACTGAATAATCTCAATGAATAAAGCATCATACCTCATACCTGGCTATGTTCATCATCTCAGGATTCTTGCATGGTTAACACATATGATAACAAATATATCAATCATGTTTCAGTTTCATACTAATCAAGAGTAACACCACTATTCCCTTACCAGGTTTAGGGTTTCCCATTTCATGTTAATCAGGGTCACTCATTTCCTTTGCACGACTAGGACTAATGATTCATCATTTCATCCAAGATTAGGGTTTCATGCTATATAATAAAACCCAGAATTAGGGTTTCACACATCTTCACCCTATTTTAGAATTAGGGTTTACTATTCACATCACATCAGGAATTATTATATCCCAACATCCAAATTAGGGTTAGGTTTTACTATTCACACCTAATTAGGGTTTATCATACCAATACCCTAAATTAGGATTACTCATGTCATTATCTTATATTCATATCACATTATCCTTCTATATTAGGGTTCCATTAAAAATTTCCCTAAATTAGGAATTGAGTTCCTTAATCATCTCAATTAGGGTTTTATGATCTCTTTATCAAGGACCATGCCCTAATTGTATATCACATTATTTTGAATGTTTTAGTCTTAATTGCTACATGATATCATTCATGTATGAATCTTTCTCTCTTATCCTACTCAGGATGTCCACTACTCAATTCTTGATTAGATTGAGCCTACTATTTATTCAAATACATGCATTTATATTTATCAAGATGTATTGACTTATTACATCATTATGCATTAATGATTAATCCCACTAAGGGAATCAATTATAAGTACACCAGGTCTCCAAAATGGTTTAATCAATTGAACCTTCAATTATATGAGGGATCTAAAAGAATTGACCAATTAAACTTTCAATTACATTAGGTGATCAATTGGATTAACCAATTAAATCTTCAAGTGCATTAGGTATCCAAATATATTAACCATATTGGACCTTCAACTACATGAGATATCCAAATGGATTAACCATGTTGATCTTCAAAAGATTTAATTACTTAGACCCTAAATGGTCTTAGTTCTCATAATTCAATTGGTTGAAAACCATTTGGGCAAATTGCCCTTGAAACCGATTGGAAAAGAAAGGTATTGAAATCGATTGAACTTTGGGTCTCAAAATGGTTTGAGACCGTTTGGACCCAAATGGTCTTGAGACCGTTTGGTCCAAACCTTCTCAAAACCGAATGGACCAAAAAGTTATATCAACCCTTAAACAATTCATGGTTTCAATAGATGAACCGATTAACAATTGAATCCTTAACTTCTTCATCAATTGAACTATTGAATCATCCTTCAATTGATCCATCAATTAGGGTTTTGAACCCAATTGATCTAGGATTTCCACTCAAGAAACCTTCAAACATGGCTTTGAATCGAGTAGCCATCAATGATCAACATTGTGGAACTGATTCAATTGCAACTAATGAATCATCATCAAATTTTTTATATGACCTAACCCCAAACGGTCTTTAGGTCGTTTGGATTATCTCCAAATGGTCTTGAGACCGTTTTGCCCATTCTATCCTTGAAATTAGTGAAATTCAATTAGGGTTTAGATCATTGGATTGATCATCAAATCAGCACTTAATTGCATTACAATTTGGTATCTATTGACCTTCAATTACTCAACCATACTCAATCCTAGACCTCCAAATGGTCTTGGTTGACCTCCAAACGGTCTTGATACCGTTTGGGTTAATCAACCCAAAAATCTAAATCAACTAATTTGAATTTCAGCACTTAACCCAATTAGGGTTTGCTAATTGATTAACCTTCAACTGATGAACCCTTTGGAATTATTCAGTCAAATTTAATGGTTCATCAACCATCAACATTAGCATCAAATATCCAAATGGTAAACTATGGTCAACCCTCCCAAACGGTTTGAAACCATTTAGTTCCTAATTGTTTGATGAAACCGTTTAATTCCAAATGGTTTTGTTGAAACTGAATGGACAACTTGTTAAAAGCGATTGGAATAGGAATTCCTAGGGAAAAGTGTCCAAGATGATGTCATCATCATCTACCTTCGTCCCTGTAACTTGTAGTACTTTTGATTTCATGAATTTACCAATTACAACAAACAATTAATCAAGAAGATGAAGGAATCAATGAAATTGCAAGATTGATAGTTGAATAACAATGTAGAGGGGTTCAAGTTATAAAACCTGCCTCCAATTGAGCTTCAAAGCTTCAAGCTCACGTGAACAATGGTGGATTAAACTCCTTTCACTATTCCAAGGCTCGTCCTCAAGCTTTGAGTGAAAAGGAATGGTTAGAATTGACGATGGGATCGAGATAAGAAGAAATCATGCATTGTTTTGTGATTTCCACCATGAATTCAAGGTGAAAGGAAGTCAAGAAGCTTACCAACAGGTTGGGGGTCGTCCTCCTGATCCTCCAAAGCTTCCTTGGTCGTTTTTCAAGAAAAGAAAAGAAGTGGTTCGAAATTACCCTTTCATTCTATGGATAAAGGAGCATATATGTGAGTTTTATTGAAAATTCATTTAGGAGAGAGAAAGTAGGAATTATCTCTTCCTTTTTCTTGGAACTTGCCCCCTTATCTGCCTTAGAGACGAGGCTATCCTCTTTTCCTCTTATGCCTATCAATTATCCACAAATTAAAGAAAAACAAATTAAGCACCTTAACCCTTATAATATTAATATCCATAAGTTAGTTGATATTTCTTTTTCTTATAATAATGCGAGTGGAGTCCTCACCTCCTTAGGATATTTCGTTGCTTTTGCAAGGAATAAGGATGTTCACACTTGAGAGAATTCAACCATCTCATTTTTGGTTGAAGGCCCTTCAATTATTTTATTTATTTTTGTATTAAATTGAATTAAGGTTTCAATTATGCTTAAATCTTGATTATTTTAATATCAAGATTCTCTCTCCTCCAAAGTAATTCAAATGAGGCACCCCTCTCATTTTATTTTCTCTACATGATGCCAAGAAACATGATGGACCTCATTGAAGTGATAATTTGCATATTGAACCCTGGGTTTTGGGTAAATTGCACATTACACCAAAACTAGGTTTTAATGCACAAACATTGCTTTATCAGCTCTTTCTTGGTACTGAGGACACCACAAGCCATACCTCTGCATCATCTTCATTCTCATGATACTTCAACACGTGAGGAACATATTATAATGAACAATTTGCAATTTAACCCCTCAACTTGGTAATTTGCACTTTAGTCCAAAACAAGCAAAATATCATTTCAACATTATTCAAAAAGGACTAAAATTGAAATATGAGTTCCTCTTGAGCCTTGATTACTTTTCAAAAGATAAGAGCAAGCATATAATTATCTTTCTTAAACAAAACATCTAGGGTTAAAGCATAACCCAGGTCAAGGATGTGAACTATGAAATTGGTAACTTGTTTCCTTGTTGAGTATATTGAGAATCCTAATCACCCTTCTTGCTTAATGATGAACTCTAATGCACTCATGTGATATGCTTGGAATGTAAATGATGAACTTTGCCCTGGATTTCAAATCATGCTTCTAAAGACATCAATAATCACCCTAACTTGAAGAACTATGATATGAATGATGAAACTAGGATTGCAGGTATAAGAATGACAACATATATGTATTTGTTGGCCTTGAAACCCGTCCAAGATTTACTCATTAGGATTAAATATTGGATAGTCCCTGATTTGGGACTGTTCTTGAACACTTAATCTCACTTAGGATTTAAGTGTATAATGTGTATTCGGTTTTCAAGAAAATTTTGGTAGCATTTCCATATTTGTTCTCTAAGTACATATGTACTTGGATAACAACGGGGAAATGTTACCAAAATTTTCTTGAAAACCCTATACACATTATACACTTACTAGTGAGATTAGGTGTTCAAGAATGGGATAGGTGGTACACATTTATTATATATAAGACCTTAAACCCTAAACTTTTAACCATAAACCCAAATCTTTTAACCCTAGACCCTAATCTTGTTCTAATATATACTTGTTTTCTCTTTGATCATAGAATGGATAGATCATGGATGTCCATTCCAAATCGTTGCACCCCAAAGTTTATCTTTGGTCTTGATCAGTTTATTAGATTTGCCGAGGAACTTAGGAAACAACCTGGAGATATGTTCTACTGTCCATGTAGGCATTGCGGTAACAACTTGAAAGTCAGCATTGGTGACAAAATCAAAAGTCATGTCATGTGCAATGGGATTGTACAATGCTATACAGAAGGGCACTGGCATGGAGAGATTTCAAACCTGAAATAAGTGGATGTCGATAGAAGTGCTTGTGTGTAAGAATAAATGACCTTCGATGATGTAGATGTGAACGAACCAATTCCAGTAGACATCATTGATGCGATGTTGGATAGTTGTGGGGTAGAGCACACCGATCCACCTCCCATGTTTAGAAACATTGTGCATGATGCTGAGATACCGTTACACACAGGTTGTACTAAGTTTATGAAGCTTAGAATTGTGTTGAGATTGTATAAGCTGAAAGTTAACAATAGATGGAGGGACAAAAGCTTCACGTCATTGTTGTCTTTGTTGAAAGAAATTCTTCCTAAAGGAAACGAGCTGCCAATCTCAACATACCAGTTGAAGAAATTGTTGTGCCCAATAGGAATGGAGGCCAAGAAGATACATGCATGGCCAAATGATTGTGTATTATTTCAAAAGGACTATGTAGATTTGAAAGATTGTCCAAAATGTGGTGCTTTAAGATATAAATTGATGACTTCAGGGGAGTCTAAAACTGGTTCTCATGCCAAGGTGATGTGGTATCTACCTATAATATCACAGTTTCAATACTTGTTTGCCAATCCGATAGATGTGAAGAATTTGAGGTGGCATGCAGATGTTAAGAAAAATAATGATGGGATCCTACGACATGCGTGTGATTCCCCACAGTGGAAGAAGATTGATTTATTGTCATGCATCGTTTGAATAAAACATTATTAATTAATGCGGAAGCGTTCACTAAGCAATGGATTACCAAAAATCACTAAAAATTAAAACCTTTTGACCAAGATATCCATTAAAGGAAAAACTTTCTCACATAGAACCAAAGTAAAACATTTACATTCTGGTTTAAAGGTACATGACTTGTATCATCCCTTTCTGTGAATTACAAGCATCAACTACCCTGTTAAACTAAACATAGGCAGTATAAAATGTCGAGGCACTGAGCCAAAATCTCAAAAGCACTAACTACTAGTCTGAGGACCTGAGAGTATAGAGACGACACATAGAATTCTATATACATCTATACAAGGCATAACAGCCATTATCTCCACCTGAGAATTCACTGTTGTCCTTGCTGTTGCTGCTACTGTCCTTCACCTACTGAAGGATTCCTACCTCCTCATTCGCATCCACCTAAAATGTGATTCCCACGGGGGTGAGACAATTGTAAATTATCCCAGTGAGAGATATAACTCTCCGCTAGAAACATTATTATTATAGTTTAATAAGATAAACTTGGGTAGAGGAATCATAGCAGTTATTCCATTGTCTAACAGATTAGAACATTATTCCTATCTAAAGCATTGTAGCTATAACTTGATAGAGCAGCATGTTACTTATTCATTAAGGAATATGAAGAACATGTATAACATTTATTCACTATAGAGTTATAACTGCAGGCTGCAGCACATACTCTTTTCAGGCTTAGAACACATAGCTAAAGCCCAGCATTGTCTTTGTGGAATCATGGCCTATAGCCATATTCTTTTATTTAAAGTATTGGGATCTTAATCTCTCATCTCATCAAGTACATTTCCATTTCTTAACAAGTTCATCATCATGATTATAGCATATGGGTATTCAAACCCTTAACTCACCATAGAATACTTGTTACCACTTATTAGGTAACTTAATACCTTCCGGTCAACTGACCTATGACATTATGATTCTTACTACACAAAGTATTCCACATAGTTCACAAGGCCCATATCTCCTCTTATTACCCCTTAAGAAGCAACAAGGCATATTATGGCTTCTGAAGCCCATAAAACATTTTCAATATACAGAGCATCATAGCCCATACCTAGATATGCTCATTATCTCATCATACCTGCATGATTAATACTCATGATAATAATTATATATCAGTACCATGCAATATAAGGGTTTTCTTATTACATTCATAACTCATCAATCTGTGCTTGAGCTTCACATAGGATTACTTTGTGTTAGGACTTCACATAGCATCACTGTGTATTAGGGTATCACATAGTATTACCCTGTATTAGGGATTCACATAGTATTACCCTATTTTAGGGATTCACATAGTATTACCCTATTTTAGGGATTCACATAGTATTACCCTGATTTAGGGATTCACATAGTATTACCTTGTTTTAGGGATTCACATAGTATTACCATGTTTTAGGGATTCACATAGTATTACCCTGTTTTAGGGATTCACATAGTATTACCCTATTTTAGGGATTCACATAGTATTACCCTATTTTAGGGATTCACATAGTATTACCCTGTTTTAGGGATTCACATAGTATTACACTGTTTTAGGGATTCACATAGTATTACCATATTTTAGGGATTCACATAGTATTACCCTGTTTTAGGGATTCACATAGTAATACCCTATTTTAGGGATTCACATAGTATTACCCTATTTTAGGGATTCAGATAGTATTACCATATTTTAGGGATTCAAATAGTATTACCCTATTTTAGGGATTCACATAGTATTACCCTATTTTAGGGATTCACATAGTATTACCCTGTTTTGGGGATTTCCAAAAATAACCATATAGGTTCTCAAGAACATACTATTAATGATGAAGTCCTATTTCATTGCTTCACAGAGCTAGGAATCAATATGGATAACATAAGTATTCAATCATACTTATTTATTCTCGTCTTTCATCATTAAATGAATTATCAACACAAAGTATGAGTTTCTCTCTCACCTTTACCAGAATATGATTGCATCATAGTTTATTAGTTTGGATTAACCTTTTCATAAGGCATGTTAGCCTATACTTATCAAAGTTCATTACATCTGAATGTAACAATTGACATGACACACTTCATGTGTCACACATCCAAATATATATTGGATTTAAAACACATCAAGGTATATCAGTCTGAGATGATGGATGTGATATCTATCATATCTTGATATATCACTTCCCTCATCACCTTTATCTTACTTGAGTTCATCCACTTAGCTTGTATTAGGGTATTCCTCATCCTAACACTTTATGCACCAGTTCATCACATTTATCATGTAATGTATTGGTCATACGTCACTTATTTAAAATATACAACCATTGCCAATGATATGGATTCATCCTTGAGTTAGGAACTATTGATATAAGGATATTCATTATCAACCTCTCTAGGTGTTACATTTTTCAATACATTTATCACTATTCCATTATTAGGAATAGGATTTTCCATATTTATAAATTGAGATTCACATAGCATCTCCCATACATATGTATTTCACCTAGTATCACTCTTCATTAGATTTTCACATATCATCATTATATATCAGGGTTTCACATAGTATTACCTGAAATTAGGATTTCACTTGACATCTCCCTCAATTAGGCTTTCACCTATCTTTGCCCTAAATTAGGGTTTCACACATAGCTTTGCCCTAAATTAGGGTTTCACATGGCTTTGCCCTAAGTTAGGGTCAAGGCTCATTAATCTTTTCAATGAGGGTTACATGATATCTTTATTAAGGATCAAACCCTAATTACATATTTTGTTCATAATGAGGGAATTAGAGCTTAATTATACAAGAATTCCTCTCTCTCTCTCTCATACTCTCTAGGATGTTAAGTACTTCAAGATTGATCTAGGTCAGTTCTTCATTTGAGTACACATCGTAGGGTTAACCACTATGATCACCTCTAGTCTACATCATTATCAATCAAGTAGCTTACTGACCTTTAATCATATTAGGTGTCCAAATGGCTTAACCAATTTGAACCTCACAAAGTCTTGGTCACTTAGGCCCCAAATGGTCTTGGTCACTTAGACCTCAAACAGTCTTGACCAATTAAGTTCAAACGGTTTGAAACCATTTGGGCACATTGCCCTTGAAACCATTTGAGCAAGAAATATGTTGAAACTGAATGAGCTTGGGTCACCAAATGGTTTGAGACCATTTGGTTTCAAACGGTCTTAAGACCATTTGGTCCAAACCCTCTCAAAACTGAATGGACCAAAAGGGTCTTCCATCACTTAGTTAATTTAGGGTTTTAATCATTGAGTTATCTATTAATTGGACCACTGATTTATTCTTCAATTGAACCATTGAATCACTCTTCAATTGGACCTTCAACTAAGGTTTTGAACCCAATTGAACTAGAGTTTATAATCAAGAAGCCATCACTTAGGGTTTTGAAATCGAGGAATCATCAATGGTTGACATTATGGAACTAATTCGATTATAATCATTGAATAACCACTTAGATAGATCATGACCTGACCTCAAACGGTCTTGAGGTCATTTGGATGACCTCCAAACGGTCTTCAGACCGTTTTCCCAATCCATCATTGAAATCTATGGAATTCAATTAGGGTTTGCATCATTGAATCTATCATCAATTAAGCTATTGATTGTATTTCAATGTAACATCATTGGATCTTCAACCATCCCATCATACTTCCTCAAAATTTTCCAAATGGTCTTGGTTGACCTCCAAACGGTCTTGAGACTGTTTGGGTGACCTCCAAACGGTCTTGAGACCATTTGGGTTAGTTAACCCAAAACATTAAATTAAACAATTGCAATTTCAGCACTTAGCCGATTACGGTTACCACTTGGAGGATTGTCTTTATATTGAATCAATCAATTGGATCCATTGGATCATCATCCAACATGTACTAGGGTTCTGACCTCAAATGGTCAACCCTTCCAAATGGTTTTGGGTTCAAACCTCCAAATGGTTTGCAAACTGTTTGGTCTCCAAACGGTTTGGTGAAACCGTTTGGACCAACTCATTGAAACCATTTGGTCCAACAATTGAAACTGTTTGCCTATGATATTTTTGAGGTATGTGCTTAGGATGATGTCATCATCATCAAGATCCAAACCCACGAAACTTTCTATGATTTTCATGGTGATTGCATCAATCAACCAAATAAAATTTCGGGAATGAAGAAAGGATCATCAATTGATAAGGAATTGAATGCAATAACAATATTAAGGGTTCAAGTTATAAAACCCACCTCCAATTGAAATCCAAAGCTTCAAGCTCACGTACAAAATGGTGGATGCAACTCCTTTCACTATCCCAAGGCTCGTCCTCAAGATTTGAGTGAAAAGGAATTGTTAGAATTGAAGAGGGGATCGAGATATGCAGAATTCATGCATTGATTTTCGATTTTCACCATGGAATAAATGTGAATGAAGGTCAAGAAGCTTACCAACAGGTTGGGGGTCGTCCTCCTGTTGCTACCAGCTCCCTTGGTCGTTTTTGAAAGCAATAAGTGAAAGGGGTTTCGAAATTATCCCTTCACCTCAAAGATAAAGGAGCTTATATATGAATTTTATTGAAAATTCATTTAAGAGAGAGAAAGTAGGAATTATCTCCTCAACTTTCTTGCCATATTCCTCATTTTCTTCCTTAGGGACGAGGCTATCCTATTTGCCTCTTATTCCTCTCAATTATCCATGATTTAGAGGAAAACAAACTAAGCACCTTAAATCATATTATAATAATATCCATAAGTGAGTGGATATTTCTTTTTCTTTTCTTAATGTGAGTGGGTTCTCCACTCACATAGATATTTCATTTGCCTTTGCAAGGCACAAGGACGTCCACACATAACCAAACTCAACCATTATAGTTTTGGTTGAAGGGAAATCCAATTAATGTAATTATTTTTGCATTAAATTGAATTAGGGTTTCAATTATGCTTAAATCTTGATTATTTTAATATCAAGATTCTGTCTCATTCAAAATGATTCAAATGAGACACCCCTCTCATTTTATTTTCTCTAAATGATGCCAGGAAACATAAGGGACCTTATTGAAGTGGTAATTTGCATATTGAGCCCCAGGTTTTGGTTAAATTGCACATTACACTAAAACTAGGTTTTAATGCACAAACATTGTTTTATCAGCTCTTTCTTGGTACTCGAGCTACCACCATCCCTACCTCTGCATCATCTTCATTCTCATGATGCTTCAACACATGAGGAACGTATTATCATGCACAATTTGCAATTTAACCCCTTAACTTAGGTAATTTACACTTTAGTCCAACACAAGCAAAACATTATTTTCAACATAGTTCAATATGGACTAAAATTGAAATATAAGTTCCTATTGGGCCTTAATTACTTTTCAAGAGATATGAGCAAACATATAATCGACTTTATTATGTAAAACATCAAGGATTAAGCATAACCCAAGTCAGGGATGTTACATTTATTGTACCCTAAATTTGGTCAAGAAGTCAGGAATCTAAGACTTGGGCTTTGCACAGATGGGATGAATCCATACGGGACATTGAGTAGCCAACATAGCACTTGGCCAGTTATGCTTGTTATATAAAATCTTCCTCCCTAGTTGTGTATGAAAAATAAGTACGTTATGTTGTCGTTGTTGATATCGAGCCCTAAACAACCTAGAAATGATATCGATATTTATCTTGAACCTCTGATTGATGACTTACAAAAACTCTGTGGTGAAGGTGTGATGACATATGATGCTTCACGAAGAGAGAAATTTCATTTGCACGCTATTTTGTTTTGCATTGTTAATGATTTTCCAGCATATGGGAATTTTCCTGGATATAGTGTCAAAGGATCTAAAGTGTGTCCTATATGTGAAGAGAACACTGTTTCAATATGAATAAAACATGGCGGTAAGACTTTATATCTTGGTCATCGAAGGTTTCTTCCAAAATTTAATCCGTATCGTAGGTTGTGTGAAGCATTCAATGGATGGAATGAGGAACGGAGTGCACCTAAACCTATAACAGGGGAGGTTGTTTATGAAAGAATAAAAGACTTTGCCAATGAATATAATAAGAGATCACAATGTACCATGGCCACACAGAGTGGCAAATCTTTATTAAATAAGAAGTCAATATTTTGGGATCTTTCTTATTGGAGTTCTTTGGCAGTTAGGCATTGTATCGATGCCATGCACATTGAGAAAAATGTATGTGATAGCATCATTGGTACTCTGTTGAATATACTAGATAAGACTAAAGATGGGATAAAATCTAGAATGGACCTACGTGAAATGGGAATAAGGACAAAATTAATAGAAGTAGTTAATAGTGATCGGAGAACATACTTACCTCCCGCTTGTTACACGTTGTCTAGAAAGGATAAGAAAGCTTTTTGTGAATGTATGGTAACTATTAAGGTGCCATAGGGTTACTCAGCCAACATCTGTAGATTGGTATCAATGAAAGATTTGAAGTTGATAGGTCTTAAATCTCATGATTGTCACACTCTAATGCAAAAAATATTACCTGTGGCAATTCGATCTATATTTCCGAAGCATGTAAGGTTTGCAATCACCAGACTTTGTTTTTTTTTCAACAATATGTGTAGCAAAGTTATTGACCTTGATACTCTCGATAAATTGCAAAGAGAAGTGGTTATTATCCTATGTCAGCTTGAGATGTATTTTCCTCCTTCGTTCTTTGATATCATGTTATATCTTGTTGTCTTCTTGACTAGGGAAGTAAAAATGTTGGGACTAGTTTTCTTGCATTAGATGTATCCCTTTAAATGATACATGAGCATTTTTAAAGGTGATGTTAAATCGTTATCGGCCTGAAGGGAGTATTATTGAGGGTTATGTGGAGAGCGAGGTTATGGATTTTTGAAATGACTTTTTGAGTGCTAATGACACTCCTGCTAATGACAAGAATATTGAGGAGTATTCCGACAAAGGAATTTTGGGATCACAAATGAAAGTAATCAACTGTGAGCAATTGGAACAAGGTCACTTGTATATTTTACACAACATCAATGAAGTGTTTATATCGAGGAACATACCAATTTCATCAAGAGACAGTATCCTCGAGCCACTTCAATGTGGCTTGCTAGAGAGAATAACAAGACATTTATTAAGCGGTTTGAAGATAAAGTCTTATATCAACTATCTCAAACACCTAATAATCTTACTGAAACTATCAAATGCCTCACCTTTGAACCAAAATTGAATGTTATGTCTTACGAATGGTTTGACATCAATGGATTCTCATATTACACAAAGCGTCAAGATGATAAGAGTGTCGTCCAAAACAGTGGGGTCACCCTTCAAGCATCTTCATTGTTTTTTGCAAGTGCAAAGGATAAGAGTCCACGTGAAGCTAAAATGTCATATTACGGTGTCATTGAAGACATATGGGAGTTTGACTACATAGATTTCAGAATTCCACTCTTTTAATATAATTGGTTTGATAACACCAAAGGAGTTATAATGGATGAATTGAGTTTCACATTCGTGAACTTTGAAAAGATTGGCAAGAAGGGTGAACCATTCATATTGTCATCATAGGCAAAACAAGTATTTTATATTGATGATCCTACAAATGATAAATGGTCAGTTGTTCTTCATGGTAAAAGACAGTTCATTTAAGATCCTATAGATGAAGAAGAGTACTATGATAAGTATGATGACACCAGTCCATTCTCAGTTGGGTTGCCAACACCACCAAATATTGAAGCTAATGATGACTTGTATGTGCGCGGAGATCACAATGAAGGATTGTTAACTGATAAAAGATTGTAATATTAGAGGCATGCATGTTTATATTTTTTATATGTTTTATTTTTCTGAATGTAAACTTTACAATGTTTTATTATCTTCTAGTTATGTCAAATGCTAAATGTTTTATTTTTTAATGACACTTTCAGATGGTTGAGCATGAGCATAATGACCATGATGATGATTACCGTGAGGGTGAGGATATCAATGTGCCACCTCACAATGTAAGTTTTGAAAATATATCCTATGTTTCTATCTATATGACCATTTATATTTATATCATGTAAGTGTGTTTATTTTGTAAAATTTTAGGTTGATGATGTACCCCCTGAAGAACTTGGGGCACTGGATGAGAAGTAAAAAAAATTGAAAAAGTGAGGGGCATCACTATGATGAACAAGTTACTTCAACAAAGAGGCAATGGACCCAAACTGGCTGTGGATTTTGATCATGCAGGAAATCCAGTTGGAGTGAACCACAACTCATTTATTTCATATCTTGGGGTTCTTACTCATAGCCATTGTAGTCCTAACATAGAATCTTGGCACAAAGTTCCTAAGGGGAATCAAGACTTAGTATGGAAGGAACTATGCGTAAGTTATTATTATTTGCAATTCTATTTTGTAGATTACTAATTTTTAGGATACAAATTAATAGCAATTTTATTTTGCAGAGTATATTTGAAATGGATGAAAAGCTGCATCGTAAATGTGTGATGCAACACTGTAGGAGGGTCCTAAGGAACTATAGGACTAATCTCACCCAAGATTACATACGAGATGTTGAGAAGAGGAAGAAGCCAGCCATTGAGCAATGGAACTACCTGGACCCCAATGATTGGGAGGAGTTTGTTACCAAAAGAAAAACTAATGAATTCAAGGTATTAAGCGCCACTCCCAATTTAATTAATATACATTATTATGTATTCACCTATTCAAGATTAACCTTTAGTGTTACTAACCAAATCAATGTGCTTACTAACAAGTCTATTAGTGATTCTCAAAGAGCAATGCGTGCACTAAATGTGCATGACCACACGATGGGTCCAAAAGGCTATGCAGGCATTTGCCAAAGACTACAGGTTGAGTCTACTGCTCAGTCTGCTACTACTCAAGAGACTGCAGAGTCCTATACTATTGGTCCCGCACCTCTGCCTCGCCATGCTATGTGGATAGCTGGGAGGAAAAATAAGAAAGGAGATATAACCAAGCCTGCAACTGCTAAGGCGGCTGCAAAAATGGTAAAATTCAACTCTTAGAGAAATCAATATTGATTATTGTTATGTTTACTTACCAATTTCTATTGATGGAGATTAGCGGGAGCTTCATGAGCAGAGGAAGGAAGGCAAGTTCATCCCTGAGGGAATAAGGGATGAATTGACAGTTGCTCTGGGTAACCCAGAGCATCCTGGACGTGTTAGGGGTGCAGGCACTGGTGTGGGCATAAAAGTGTTCTTTGGGCAATCACAGTGCAAACCTACCCCAAAAGCGGGATTATCAAATGTTGAGGTAACATGTTCTTTTTTTAGAATGTTATTGCAAAAGGGAATTCAATAATCAAAATCTAGCATTTCTTTTTTCCATGTATAGGTAGATGAGTTAATTAATAGGAGAGTCAAGGAAGCACTTGATAAGAGACGCCATGAAGCAATTAGCAAGTGGCAGACATCTCATACTGCCACTCAGACTGTACATGTGGCGTGCCGCTCTTCTCCTACTGTAGAGGTGGTTGGGAGTAATCATGTAGACCCACCACGTAGCACGTCTGTTGTAAGTATTTTTATAACATAGTACCTAGTGTTTTCAAGATGATATGTTTATGTATATATGTATATAATATTCTTTACATAAATTTGTAGGGGTTGAAACCATGCCATCTAAAAAGACAAGAATATATCATTGCAGAGGCCATGGCTTACCCACCCCTTCCAAGGGACATGTTTCATGGGACTCGAGAACCAGATGGTGCTATTCTTGTGAGCCCGATACATGTACTCCCCAATTGGAGGGATCTTCCATTGCCATATGCCCACTCAGATTCTGAAATGATTGGTGAGATAGATGACAGAGTGATATTGTGGCCCAAAGCGGATGTCATCTATACTAATATTGTATGATAAATTTACATTACGTTAATTTTTTAGTGTGTATATATGAGTCAATTGATCTAAAATTATATATACAGGTCAAAAGAAAGACACCTGCTACATCTCGGCCGCCACCTCCACCTCCTGAAGTACCTAATTGGCTTCCAAGGGACCTATACGCCTTGTTTGGTCCTAATTCTAAGGGTATGGTAGTATGGATAGGCAAACATAATCCAAATTGTCCTAGAAATGTTTCTATTCTAGAGGATGTTGTAGGTGAATCATACGATAACAATATATTTATACAAGATATTTTGGAGTTGTTTCGTTATGATTGGTTGAATACATCTATGATAGAGCTATGGATATGGTGAGATCTTGTTTATACATCCATATACCTTGTTTTATGTATGGTGATCTGGTTTCTTATATATTAATGTATACGTAATACATGTTTTGCAACCACTTACACACGATCTGTAAAGATTTTCATTTTCCCATGTGAGATTCCTAGTTCCATCTTTGATCAGTCTTGTAGATAAAGACCCTTCATCAGTTACCTCATATTGCTCTGCCGCTTTTAAATATTTTGGTAAAAAAAAGAAGATGGTGATAATATCTCCATTCAATGTTGAGTAAGTTTACTTTGCTTATAATTTGGACTTAAGAAAATTACATTTTTTATTGTGGATTTTGAGTTATTAATTTTTAACTTTCTTACCTCTAGTCGTGGGCATTGGGAGTTACTAGTTATTGTCCCCAAGATGTTCACTATTTATTATCTAGATCCTATGGGAAAGGAATTGGACACATTATATGGACACCCAATGAAAAGGCCATTATTCACGTGAGAAATATTTCATATTTTTATATCTGTTAACATCTATTATTACATTACTATTTAATTATGCAATTTAATGTGTTACATTAACATGTAGGGCTTTAAGAGAGTTCAAAAATGCTAGAGGAAACATCTCCAACATCTCTAAGAAAAAGAAACAGTTACTAAATTGGGAGAATGTGAAAGTAATTTCCCGACTCCAATGTATATATTATTTATGTGAACTTTACTTGTTTTTATTTTTGAACATTTTGTATGTTTCAATTTATAGTGTGCTAAACAAGGCATGTGCATACTATGTGATGCGATATATGGACCTAGTTATCAAACATGCTGCAATGGAAATCGATATCATACAACATGTATTATATATAGTCTCATTAGATAATATGAAATATATCAATCTTATTATATATTATTAATTTTATATATATGTCATTCTCTTTGCAGGTGTTTAAAACTAGGTGAAAAGTTATTAGATGTACATACTCCCTATACGATGGAAGAATTAGATGATGTAAGAGAACAATGGTCAAAAGCCTTACAAGTAGTGGGAAATTTTTATTATGATTGGGATACTGATGACTATAATAATAAAGAATGATATTTCTAAACTTTGTTCTCATAATTACTTTTTGTATTTGATGACATGTGAATGGATTTTTTTGAATTGTCATATGTGTGAATGTGAAGATGATCAATACATGAATGTTTCTACATGTGTCTAAATGTGAAAAGAGATGAAATGAATGGAACTATAGGTTGCTAAATGTGTGTGAAAATGAAGGAAATTTGAAATGGAACTACTGGTTTCTACATGTGTGTGATGAAAAATAATATGAATTAAATGTGCTTATACATGTGTGTGATCATAACTTGTTGTCCATCTTGTTAATTTTGCAGGTTTGTGGCCTGTTGTTGGATGATATCAATGGATGTTGTAAACCTATAGTTTAGAATGGAACTATAGGTTCTACATCCGGCTGACCAACCATACAGCAGGTCTGCAAACTGATAAGAAAAAAAAATCAGAACATAGACATCGGTTATTAGTATAAAACTGACAACAAAGACATACAACGTTGGTTATTAGCAAAAAAATTGACATCTATATGGTGTCGGTTATTAGTATAAAACTGACGTCTTTATCTAGATGTAGTGTCGATTATATATACAAACTGACGCCGATGGTGCCCTTGTTGGTGCATTTTATTGGTGGCGGGAAGGGTTATGACGTCGGTTTTTGTGAAGCATCGACGTCTTTGACCTGGATATAGTTTTGGTTTCATTAAATAACCGACGCCTATAGTGCCCTTACTGGTGTGTTTTTGGTGGCATCAAGGGTTATTGTGTCAGTGTTAAAACTGACGCTAAAGGTTTTAACTTTTAGAGGTGCCCACTTGGGTGTCGCTTTGAAAACGACGCCAAAGGCCTTATATAACCGACACTAAAGGTCGGTTCTGTACTACTGAAGGTTTTCCTAAACCAACCCTAACTCCATCTAGGGCTTACCCTTGTAAGGAAAGACCAATAAAACATTTTTTACTTTATCACGATTTCCAAATTACATATACATTAATTGATGGATGATGCCTTAATCCTACTTCTTCTAAAAAAACTAACTTGTAATGAGGAGGGAAGTATCTTTTAGTTTTATTAAGCAATGAGATGAGAAGTGGGTGAAATTTCAGATGAGAATACTTAGAGGAAGCATTACTTAAGGCAAACCCTACATTTTGTCCAGACATGTATCACATTGGATAAGGGAATCCTCTTATACCAACTTAATGGTGCATAGAACTATATTTCTAGCCCCCAAAACCATTACCCAGTCTAGATGCCATTACCGATAGGTCATGCCTTAATAATTCTCCTTATATTTCTACAGATTACTTGAAATTATGTATTATAAAATATTACTTGAAAATTCTAGTGCTTTGATACAAAATGTAATGACCTCACTTTTCAACATCCCCCAATTAAGGAAGGAACTTAAAGTTAAGAGAAATTACCTAAAATTCTCAGTATCCAGATTCAACAAATAAGAAATAATAGCAAATAGTTTCCAATATGTCACAAAAATTGTTTACAAAATTTATAATGATGCTCCTATAAGGAGTTACAAGAATTTACAACATGGGACTAATACATATGAGAAGAAGTGTCTAAATAATCCTTCTTTACTTAGCTTTAATGTCTTACGTAGATTTCATGTGATTCATCATCTCTTGATATCTTCATATATTGCATTTACTTAAATCACAGACAAACATGAATCAATATATTGCTTCATTGTGTATGTGGGGTGAATGCAAAAGTGTTCAAGTAATATAACAAGATACAAACAAATAATTTCTTGCAAATAAGAAATGGTATTTTCATTATATATTCTAACTGATACTTAATATGTTGTCTTGGGCGAATCACTGTCCCTTCCAGGGTTCATGTGCATCACCCGTCGATACATGTCATCATAGGGTTCAAAATATGATATATTACTTATGTGATACCCATAGTGGCATTATAGCTGAACAAAATGTAAAAAAAGGTCCAACAATTTATTTCAACAATCTTCAAGAAATTCTCAACAAATATTAGCAGTTGATATTGTGAGTAGTCATAATCATAACCATGCACCTCAATGTAGAAGCATACAGACCATGCTATGATACTTCAAGTACTTTAAGCAAATCATCCTATCAAGAAAAAAAAGATAAATCCAAGCAATAAACATTTAATCTTCATGTATGTATATCCTAAATTGTCACCTTCACATTATTAAAAAAATCTACTAGGGTCCTAATATTGGGTTTAGGGTTGTCTTAGGTTTTAATAAGGAATAAGGGTAAAAATCCTAATTCCTTTACATATTAAACATTAGGAGAAACCTTAATTACACACGTTGATGATTATTCATTTTAGAAATCCTAACAATACATCGCCATCATCATAATCATCTTAGATTCCCATTATATTCAACAACATCACATTATTACATGAACTCAGAGCATTAAATGTATTCAACATGTTAGCATACAAATCTAGGGTTTTCATGTATAAACTACTTATTAATCATGTATCCAATGTAATTTTAGAACTGGAAGCATATTTAGAGTCTAAACGTATTTTATTCATGATCTACTCCATTTTCGGATCAAAATGATACATAATATCATTATTTTCTAATTTAAGGTCTAGTTATTACATTATTTCCGAAATTGACATATTCTGACCAATTATAGACTGACACGTCGTTAATATCTACCTTAACTAAACCCACATGGATTTGAACTCATCCATTGGTCTCTACCCACCTCAGCTCCTACTCAGTACAGGTTGGTCTTCATTGGCACCTGAGAGAAGGACACCACTGCCCCTACATCGTGACTTGGATGGTCATGCGGATTGGGGGCTGGTGACTAAAATCCCGCAGCAGATTCTTCCTCCTCCTTGATTGCCATGGATCAACATCCAGCAACACTGTGAGCCGACTGGGTAGTTGACTCTGGGCTAATATCATTGGGGGCTAGGGATGAAAACTTGGTTGAGTTCGATATAACTCCTTGAGGTTGGAGAGCACTTCATCTCTCATCCAAACGGCCAGATTAATTCGCTAGAAGTCTCGGGCTTACACAAGAGAACTAGAATCATGGGTTAAGGAATCATGTACCTTTCAGTCAAGAGAGGGTCTTGGAGGCTTGATAGACTTCTTGTGGAACATTTCCACCGCTTAGATGACATCATGAAGGCCTAGGCGTCTCCTTTCGGTGAGCTTCTTCACTAGAATTGATCCACCTTGTGGGGATGTCTTTCTCGAGCATAGCTAAGGAGTAGAAGTTCTTCATAGTTGGATGGAGGTGCTCCTTGACCAATTATTTGGCTAGAATCCTGAAGAATCCATAGTAGAAGGAGGAGGTCTTCAGAGACAACGATCTTATCGTCAACAGGTTATAGTGGGTTTCTCATGGAATTGAGGCTAGTGTGGGGCTTTGTTCATCTCAACAGAACTTCCCATGGCTTTATATAGGCAGTATGGGTGTGGGAAAGGTTGGTACTGATTTTCTCTAGATTCCTGAGTTTTCGGGAGATTAGGCATTCTCTAGAATTAGCAAGGAAATCTCTACATAACGGTTCATTGGTTTTTTCTCTCTCTCCCAATTCTAATAAATAAATAATTAGAACAATAGATGGAGAATAGAGGGAGGGAGTAAGGGGCGAGAGAAGGTTGTAGTTACTGTATGGCTGAGTTTCCTTTTTGGTCATGAGCGAGGATATGATGACTCAGCCATTGATCTCAGATCTAATTGTCAGGCTAGGTGTGACACATTAAAGGGGTGCCACTAACTAGAAATAAAGTTAGATTATTAAATCAATTTCCAAAAAAGAATCATATGTATTTATTGCAACCAAGTCCCTCTCTCTTCACAATTTTCTATAGGCCATTAGGAATATCCTATGGCTACGAAATTTAGAAAGAAACACATTCATAACTTTATATCTCATTTTTGGAATTTATTAGGATAACTTTAATAGAAGAAACTTAATTTTCAAGCATTTATTTAATTCACTTACCAACATCACATGGAAAGTTCTTTTTATCTATATTACAGAATTATCTTAGTTTGGTTATTATCTTTAAGTACACCAAAATTAAGACTGAGATATTATTCTTTGATGCCTTAAAACTTCTCTTGCCATACATAGTTAGATAATAACTCCATTAATTATTTAAATTACACATTATCTAAGAATCTCGTGCAAACTTTCCCATTGACTCATATTTCAATTATCAACAACTCATTAAGCCATTACTATTCATTTATTGACAAATTCCTTTTATTTCTAAAACTTGTGCCACAAGGATCTATTTGCAAAGCAAATAGCACCCATGGGCCTCACTTGCGCCATGGGTTGCACCCATTCCACAAAGTAGATAGCTTTATTACAATTAAGAATTTATTTATTAAATCAAATCTTATATTCATGTGATTCAAATTTATAAAATTTGAGGATCTTATAGTTAACTTTCCCTACAAGGTTTTATATCTGGACCCATATCTCCTTGTTGGTTCACCTTAGGGTTTAGACTGGGGTTCCTTTGTTGAACCCATGATGTTGCTTACGTCTGAAAGATCCACAATAATTGAACTTCTTAGGAATCCACTCATATTTGGTTTTGATAGAATGATTAATCCCCATGTCACTAATAAGGGAGATAGATTTAGGGAATTTCGATGAGACAGACCTAAGAACATTTATTCAAGTAAATTCCAGGAGTGTACATTTCTTAGTAGCGACACAATGTCAACTGGCATTTCTAGGTAATTATTGATTCTTGAGAACATGTCGACTGTCCATAATTCAATTGGGGCATCTATAGTCTTTCCCAAATAGGAACTTCAAATAGGGCTTCCTTTCCAACTTTCATCAAGTTGCCATTTCTTAAGGATTACAGGCTTTCCTTTGATAAAGTAGGCTTTGTTTTACAAGATATGGATCCGATCTTTCGATTCTAAGAATCTAAGTATGAAGAAACCATGTGATCTTGCCATGATCTCAATTTGTCCTTCCACTTTCCAAAGCCATGACATATGTCTTTCTAGAATAAGAAGGTGAACCTTAAGGTCGATGACATACCCTATCATTGCATTCCCCCATTTTTTAGAGTTTTCAAAGGCTTCCTCTTGTAGGTAGTAGATGTTCGCACCATCGTCTTAATAGAGACATGAAGTAGCTTTCTCTCCATGTCTGATCTCTGGTTCATGAAGATATCCGTCCAGAGCGAGTGGTAGAAGAGAGGTGCAGTAGGACCTTGCGACGATGGACATGACAAGCTCGCCTTAGCATTGACACCTAAAACCCCATATCCTTCCGAATAGGGCGCTATCGGCCCAGTTGCATGTCTGGTCGCCTTCGTTGTCGCCTCTCTCTTGGCTACGTCTTTCGAATTTGGGCCCGTCATTAGTCCCTCCGCACATTTTAACTTCAGTTCTTAGACTAATATATGATAATGTCAGTAGATAGACTCCAATATTAGTTGTTTATCAATTACATAGAGATGTCACATACGTATTTTGAGAAACTTATTTAACTATGATACTATTAAGAAAGTCCGTCTTCATTTGCAAAAAACATAAACGCCGTGATGCACTTTTACAAACACGAAAGAAGATCCACATAAAACGAACACTAGTGAGATACAAGGATGGATCGTTATTATATCTACACTGTTAATTAGAAAGATTTATGAAACTTATCTCCCACCAAAGGCTACGTATAGGGCTCAAGCTCAACTACTACTCCGAATACAGTTGTCATACTTCATTAGTCCCATTCAATTAGTTTAAGGTAAATATAAAATTGCATCTATAAGCTACTCCATTTGCATATGATGAAGATTATGTGGGTTACTTAGAGTTAAATAATGTAAAGCAATAAGATGCGCTTGAGTTAAGTAATTTTACATAGTTCAGTTATATAATGGGATAAATTAAGTGTTTATTACTAGTTTGAATCGTGTAAATAATAAGTCATATTTTTGGACAATGATACTACTTTTTGGACTACATAGAAGCACCAAATGGTTATGATGCAGTTCTGGCTTTTTTATTAGAAATCGTCACGGCACAGTGAGGTTATGATTTCAGTTTTAAAAAAAAAAAGGTAAAATTGCACTGTGCTACATATATGTTCAGCTAAATTTGTATATACATGAAGCATTGTTATATCGTAGGACATTTTGGAGCGTGTATCAATATTGATAATTGTCGTAATTTGACAAATTCTGCAATATTAATTCTTTATATTGATATAACCTCGAGCATAATCAAATCAGAAAACTAGGTTCCTCTTCTTCTTGCTGGATCTGGGCTTTGTCTGGTGGGTCTTGCTGCCTTTATGTGAAGTAAAGCTTCGGATAGGAGGCTCATGTCATATTGCGAGGTAAAGACTATTGAGATTTGCATCTGACTTGGAGCTGAACGTCAGGGCCGGGGGTGATAAACTGCACAAGAAGGCCAATGGGGGCCGGAAACGTAGCGGAGCGAGCACAAATATCGTGAACTGTAGTTGTGGTTTTCTTAAGGAATCCCTTGGCTGTAAATTAATTCAACAAAACAATATCATTTACTTGCTTCTCGCAAGAATGCAAGTTGATGAGTTCTAGTTCGCCCTCAAAATCTCAATGCCGGCAAAATCGGTTCACGGCAAGATTGTGTGGCTGCTGAACCTTGGGGTGTATGATACATATAAGTATCCCTTTGTATGCAATCGGACACAAGAAAGAGATCCGATCCCCATGGCGGTCGACTCGTGTTCTCCCCTACTCATCTCCCTGACTGCTGCACTGCTTCTCCTCCTCCGCCTCCCAGCCCACTCTGCCGCCGCGGACTGCCGCCATTCTGGGCTCCACCTCGGTGCGCGCCCCCGCCGTGACTGCTCCTCGTCCCTGCCGCTTCCCCAGTCGAGGCCATCGGCATCTCATTCCCCGAGAACCCACGCCTCAAGCAGCATCCCGGCCAGCAGCACCGGCGACCCTCCGTCCCCAGTCCGCGCCCTTGGGGCGTGCGTTGGGTCCTGTGGGAATCGAGTCTTGTCTTGCATTCTCTCCTGCTTCGACGACATGACCAGAGCGCCGAGCTGCCTCACGCAGTGTGGCACCGACGATATCCAGTGCCTCGGTTCCTGCGTCGGGTATCCTACGCTCCTGGATGGCATCTTGGTCAGCCGCGGCGTTGCTGCGGGTACGGACCAATTCGGCGAGCTCACCGCCGCCGCGTTACCCCCAGGCATGCCATGGTGAAAAACGATGGGGAAGACGAAATGCGGTACCGGGAGTGCGCGTTGATCCGTGTGGGTGGCGGCAGCAGGCGTCGTCGTTGTTGCGCGAGTCTGTACGGACAGTAATAAGAACTAACTCGTGATAATGTTAGTTCCCATGAGATGCTGCGGTGTTTACGAATTTATCGTGTGCAAGAACATGACGTTAATTATTAGTGGATAGTTCGGCGCCATGCATCCGGCGTTTACAGCGGGCTCCTGATTTTAGGGATATGTTTGGGTGTGGCCACTATGACACACATGGTGGTGGATAGGATGCTTCTAAATCAACCTAGGGAAACTATAAAACCTAAAGTTCTTGGGAGACTTCAATGTGTAGGAGTGTTGGAGTATGTAGGTATATATGATCCAGCTGATGTAGACATGTGACTGACTGAGCTGAAAAATACATTTAGGATCATTAACATCCCTGAGGAAGATAAGGTAAAACATGTTGTATATCTGTTAAAGGGAAGTGTTGATCACTGGTGGACCATTGTGGAAAAAAAATGCCGGGTGTTGTGATTATTTCGGAAGAATTTTGATGGGAGTTTGTAAGTTGGTACTTTCTGGAGACCAACTTAGAAGAAAAGATTATGTAGTTTGAGAACATTAGACAAAGAACCATGACAATCCGTGCTTATGAAGCTAAATTTATAGAACTTTTTAGGTTCTGTCCATATATGGCAACAATATACAAGGAGAGGTCAGATGATTTGAGAAAGCTAGGTTTGTGATGCATTTTTGGCACATGTTGTGTACCAAAGCAAAGGGTCTTAGTATTTAAGAAGTGTCTATTGTACAAGAATTAGAAGAGGATGACGTTTCCTAATCACTTTCTATGTGTACCTAATTGATTTTCAAATCCATCTAGCTTCAGGTACCCAACCCATATCAGCTACTAGTAAACAAAAATCCTTGGCCGTTATTCCTCGGCTTTTAGTTGTTGGTGAATCAGCCCATGGCTTTTTCGGACCCAGCAAAATTGTCGTCGAGCGCCCCAAAACCAATTTCCCATGTTGTTTCCGGCTATATTGAGTTGGGCCAAACCCAGTCACCACCTATCGGCTATTGTGAATTCGACCGTACCGGCTGAAACCTAGCCTTTCGTCTTAGGCCGAACAGTCAAGTCAAGACGAGGTCCGATTTAGATGTGCATCGATTTCTACTTTCTCTAATAAAAACTAGAGAGACAATATTAAAATTGATGCGTAATAGAGTTGTGAATGCGGTGTCAGGAAGGACGTATATTTGTGGAATCTTACTTCGACTAATGTCATACTGTATATGATGTTCATGAAGAAAAAGAACAACACATAAAGTGGGATCTACACGTCGCAAACAAATGATGAGCACTATTTTTCCAAGTCAGTATGTCCGAGCGGCAGCGTCCTCCATCCTTTCCAACTTCGATTCCACCGCATAAAACGTACCTAATAGCTGTAAAGAGATGGTGTGATGTTAGAGATTAGTGTGAGTCGGTTTGCGTCTTGGATATACATAAAACCTTATAATAGTACATACAAATCTTAATTTATAGTTCAAAAGTCTTTTACAAAAACTCCATACTAACTCTTCCCACAATCTTTCATACATAATAGAAAAAAAGTCGATTTACATTGAATTAAGTTCACTTTAGGGGAGGCAAGAAGGATCCATGCCCTCTCAAAAATAATAATTATTATTACTTTATATATATATATATATATATATATATATATATATATATATATATATATGAGATTATCTTTAATACTCACGCGGGTAGCTACCGGCAGACCCTTCCTGATATTTTTTTAAAAAAATCAGGATTGTAGAGAAGCATTTTATCTAACTCCCCAAAAAATTTGATCCAAAAATAATATCATTTGCCCCCCCCAAAAAAAATCAAAAAACTCATCCATATATTTACTGACTGTATATTTTCTGCACAGTTACACTTTTGCTCTTAGAGTTACTCCAGCGTACCATATAGTTACTCTTTTGATTCAGAAGAGTTACTCTAGTATACCATATAGTTACTCTTTTGACCCCGAGTTACTCCAACGGGTAGCAGAAATCTGGCTACCCGCGCAGATAACGAATGAACAATATATATATATATATATATATATATATATTTATATATATATATATATATAGAGAGAGAGAGAGAGAGAGAGAGAGAGAAAGATAGAGAGAGAGAGAGAGTCGGGCTAGAATATACTCGAGTGTACAAATCGCACGAATACACTCAAGTGTGTTTGTATATCAAGACTATTTTTTGCAAAATGTATACCATTGATCTTTACCATCATACTATAACTAGGTTACATGCAAATTTTGAGCCCATTTGGATGAGTGTAAGTCACTCATCCAAGGGAAACAAAATCGACGCGTGAAACTAATTTGAAATGTATAATTTTTGCGGTCTTTATAACATGACCTATAAATGTCCAAATGTGCTCAAATTTTGTGTATGAGCTATTCACAAGATGTTTAATAAGATCAATGGATTAGATTTTTGAAAAAAATATTGCATCATGAAAAACTACTGGAGTGTATTCTGCTCTGAATACACTCGAGTGTGTGTATATATATATATATATATATATATATATATATATATATATATATATATATATATATATATACATATATATATATATATATATATTTGTGTATATATATATATATATATATATATATGTAAATATGTATATATACATATATATATGTATGCATGTATATATACATATATATGTATGTATATGTATATATATATATGTATATATATGTATATATATATGATTGTTTTTAATACCCGCGCTGGTAATTTTTGTATCCACCCTGCTCGAAAAATTTGTGGATCCCACTCAACTAGATTAAATCATCGATGACGATGGGCGTCGCTAATCACAAATATTCGCAGCGGGCTCAACCTGCGCGTAGACACGATGCATTCCACCTCTACCTCGGCTTCGGCCCTGGGGCCTTCTTTTGTGGCCTTCCCAGAGGCGGAGGACGAAGATCCATCTCCATACCCATCTTGATTATCACCACCATAGCCTACCAAGCCTCCCTGTGCCACTTCCCTAAACAGCGAAGCGCCACCACTTCTCGCCGCCGGCTATGACTCGGGTACATCATCATCCCGCCCTCTTTTCTTTCCTAGCAATAGTACTTCCATAAAAACTATGTCATCTTCGTCGTCATCTGCGGCGTGGCCCCATCGGTGGTTGTTACGGCGTCGGCGTCCTTAGCAACCGACCACCCACCGCTAGCGCTGGCACTCACGCTAGTGCTACCACTCCCTGATGACGCGGTGACGTTGGTCTAGGACAGCAGTGTAGTGGGGTTGTCCATCCGGTGCGGCTCCTTGGCAACCGCCTCCAAGGCTTCCTATGCTTTGGCCCTGAGTGAGACGGTGAGCTCGTCGTTCTCCTCCATACAGGCATGGTGCCTCTGCGTCGCCACTTTACTTTTTGACCCGCCCACTCTTCTGGCGGAGGTGGGGGGCTAGTGAAGAGGTCTTCCCGTGAGGTGGAAGCCCCACCACACCGCTAACCATGGACTCTCGACAGCTTGATGACGTCCCGCCAAGGTAGGCGATCGGAAGGGAATGCCATGAAGTAGATCTCGGCGGTGGCGAGGGAAGAGTTGTGTGACACCTCCCGTATCCATCGGTCATCGCAGGAGCCGCGGCCGCTCCCCATGCTAGTCGTGGCGTCATGGGGGACATAGTCGTCCATGGCGGTGTTGAGCCAAGGAAGGCAGTTTGACAGTTCGATTGTGGCATAGTAGCATACTTTTGTGGGGGGGGGGATGTTGTTTGTTGTTGACATTGGCATCATCAGGAACGTCCAAGAGTAAATAGTTGGTGCGTGGTGCATTTTGTAAGTAGGGACCACTGTTATTTTGATAAATTGTATAGGTGAAACTTTACATAAGAATCACAAGCACGATATATAGAGTAATTATATGGTATGAAAAGTAACTATCAAACACTAAAAGTAACATCATGACACAAAAAATAACTATATGATACTTAGAGTAATGATGGGACACAAAAAGTAACTATATGGTACGTAAAGTAATTATCCGATAATAAAAGTATCATCATGACACAGAAAGTAACTACGAGACACAGAAAGTAACTACATGACATAAAAAGTAACTATATGGTAAGAAAAGTAACTATCAGATACTAAAAGATAGTTACTTTGAGTAACTATCTGAAACTGAAAGTAACATCAAAATAAAGTAGGTAACTATATGGTACAAAAAGTAACTATCCAACACCGAAAGTAATATCGAAACACAAAAGGTAACTATTTGACACTGAAAGTAACACTTAGACACAAAAAGTAACTATATAGTAAGAAACGTAATTATTGAATATTAAAGTAACGTCAAGATACAAAAAGTAACTATTTGACACTGAAAGTAACATCAAAATAGAGTAGGTAACTATATGGTATGAAAACTAACTATCCAACACTGAAAGTAACACCAAAATACAAATAATAACCAAAAAGCAACCAAAAGTAGCAGTGATGATTTGGTGTAATATGAGATCTTAAGGGAACTGAAATATATTAAGATCATGTAGCTCAATGCTTAAATTTATACTATAACGGCAGGAATGAAAAATGAATCGAAGGAGATATGTTTAAATTAGAAACTATAACGGCAGGAATGAAGAATGAATAGAAGGGGATAAATTAGCAAAAGACTACCTTCATAAAAAGAATAAAAGCCCTTAGGCCTTACAACCAAAATTATACAACCATCGAAGTTCATATGTGAATGTGAATATAACATTTCTGCATAGATTCCTCTACATAGAAGTTGAACAAAGTAGCATTTCATTGGGGATACCTTCAACATGAACATCAAACGATGGTAATATGAATGCAGCTGATTGTTAAACCAAAGAGAGATCACATTCTCATCCATAGTCTAAACACCAAACTACCAAACAAAGAGAAGTAGCCTTAGCAAAATGAGAACCAGCAAGCTGAGAACTCAGAGCTCTCACAAAAGAGAGGAAACACAAAACCTACGGAAGGAGAGTGATAAGCGCCGAAGCACAGAGACTGATGGCGAAAAACTACCAGAAAGCAACCAGAACTGAAATAAGACTAAACTAATTAAACGGAAACAATGGGAAAGGGTGAAAAAGTTGTCGATTGATCAGGCACCAGGGAGAAATTGATCGCCGATAGGATAGTTTCTCTATGAGCAAGTGGATCAAAGATTGTCACCTCAGCCACCACCCGACAACATTCCTCGCTAAGACCCAGTCGTCAGCCGCCCAGAGTTGAGGCCCGAAGACTAGAGCCCGGCGACGCAACAGGAAGAGATGGAGGATAAGAGGATCCATTGTCCCAGCATCGGGAGTCAAAACCCCACAGCAAATCAGTCACGACGATGCCCAGGGGGAGAGGGGTGGCACTCACCGACGACCAGGCCCCCTCCCCCAAGGTGATGCGTCGATGACTGGAGACCTAGGTCGCCGTAATCATCAGACAGTCTGCGGTGAGTTACTTGACGCCGCGCTTGAGAACGAGGGTGTCGCCGTCGTTGCGAGGAGGGTCTGCGGCTGATTTTCACCTCCTTCCCACAGGAACGGGCTCTGGGTTCGCCACCTCTCTGGCAGACGTGGATGCTCAGGAGTCCTGTTGCGGCGACAATGAAGACGGAGATGGCGAGCGAAATGCGTTATTTAAAAAAATTGCCACCGCGTCAAAGCGACGGGTAGCATATCTACATTACTCGTGCGGGCAATAAATAAACAATATATATATATATAGATATATATATATATTGACTAACACATACTAGTCATAGATGTGGAATTGGTGTAGTAGCTCACAACAACAATTTTGCGTTAGAGGTCTCAGGATCAATATTTGGTGAAGAGGTTATATATTTGTCCACAATACATATAGAAAGTAGTTGTTATATTAATGCTCTTTAACAAATCAAAATACAAATTTAGAGTGATTTAGTGGTTAACATATTTGTAGTTGTAAATGAGATCATAATTTCAAGTCTCATATTGGGTGGTAATATTATTTTTTTCCTCCTAGTCACCAAGTCATGGTTCCTCCATTTAATTAAAGTTACGGATGTACATCTGTAGCCATTGGCTTTGAATGATTCCAATGCAAAACATGCATCTCCCCACAACTTGTTTCTGGCAAGATGATCCATTGGGGCCACTATTATTTTCATTGGTTCTCTATCCTCTTATTTTATAACTAAAGGATGAACGACACTTAGACCTACTTGCTTTCTATCTTGATGAGGACATCCTCATTGGTGACATTGATAAAGTCTCTAAGGTGCTATCGATTATCCAAACGTGAGGCCCTGACTTTGGTTTTCATATCAATATTATGAAGATAAAATATATTTGCCTTTAGATGGCCCTAATTGATTCTTAGAGTTTGTGTGTTTCTTCTAAAAATCTTTTTCCTATGCATGGATTGAAGATTTTAGGAAGCCCTATTCCCACAGATCCAATTTTTTTGTGGAGCTTCTCAAGAAATGTGTGGATAAATTCTTAGTAATGATGGATCGCTTGGTTTTTCTT
This sequence comes from Alisma plantago-aquatica, assembly GCA_963693085.1. Taxonomy (NCBI): domain Eukaryota; kingdom Viridiplantae; phylum Streptophyta; class Magnoliopsida; order Alismatales; family Alismataceae; genus Alisma; species Alisma plantago-aquatica. Next base: position 570,942,279 of record OY856412.1, read on the forward strand.
CAAGACCCTGAATGCGAGCTCCTTCTTCTCCAATCATGTGTAATACCCAAGTTGTTACTTTCATTTTAAACAACACCCCCAACTTCTATCAGATATGCATTGGATGAATTTGATCATGGGCTTTTTCGGTGCCTGGCACATATTGTGGTTGATGATGGCCTAGTCTTTGGTGATCTATAGTGGCACTTGGTGACACTTCCTATGAACCTCAGAGCTTTGGCATCAAATCTTCCTGAGATGTCAGTAAGTTTGCCTATGTTTCCTCTTGGATCCATATATAGGAACTCCAAGCCACGTTCTTTGAGCATGGTTCAAAATTTTGGTAGAAATCTCAAAATTTTGCTTGAAATTATTATTTTGGCGGGTATCGGGCAGAGAAATGCACATGTCTAGAAATAGTAAGTAAAATTTCAAAATTTTGATAGAAATTTTGCAAAGGGGGTGAAATTGAAAAAATACAGAAATTTCTCTCAAAAAAGCCAGTTTGGACATGCATTTTGCGAAACACAATCAAAATGGGCTCACAATTTTGAAAATTAATGACCAAAAGCCTACTTTACTTGGAGGGTTAGTTCTTTGGTGATTTTTCTGCATTCTCTTGCTCTTGAAGGCTTGTTCTTCATATCTAAGGTGAGTTTACTCGTCTCCTTCCCATCCAGATCTATTTCTTCCACTTTTACCCCATCTTGATTGAAAGATTACTCTAAAATTACAAGTTGCAAGTGATAGACTACAACTTTAACTTGAGGATTGATGAAAAATACTATAAATTACATATAATGACAATTAATTTACAAATCCAACTTGATATATATCCTATTTGTCAAGATAATGGATAAAATATTTTCAAAATGAGTTTTTTTTAGTTTTTTCAACGTTATATTCATATATATATTATGAACACTTAACAAATGTTGAATACTTCAATAAATATCTTATATTAAAGATGAATTTTGTAACAATGATTTACAACTATTTAATACTTTGAATATTATCTATATATAATTTTGGACCTTAAGATGAAAAAACTAAAAAATTTTAGAATATAAGATGTATGATGTTTGATTACATAGATCAATTTTCAAATACGAATGGGAATAATATAAAGGTAAATGTATTCAACTGATATATTCAATAAATTAGTCTATTAAATCAACTTATTTTATTCATTTGTCTCAATTTTATGAATAGTTTCATGCCTAGATTTAGAATACCTTTAGTATTTTTACTCTTTGATGATCTATAGTATAAGCTATAAAGTATCAATTGAGATTGATTTTAAACATGATGATAAACTAATTTCTTGATTATGTTGTTGAATACATCATCCAAATCCCCTTCGATGCATTTTAAAATCTTTTCACAGATGTAGATCCCCCACCAAGATCAATGTATGATTTTATTTCATAAGTAGGTGTATTTATGTATGTAGATCATCCTAGTAAAATTTTGTGACTTAACTTCTTTATTTGGTTGATGAAATCTTGTGTCGAAACAAGCATAAATGTCAAAATTTCCATCAAAATTTCTTTAAATTTTTGTTTCTAAGCCATCGGAAATGGCATTGAAATCTAAATTCTAAACCATGCTCTTAAGAGTTGGATTTGTGTCAATAGGAACCTTTTTTGTTATTACACAAATTGTCATATGTAAAATCTTGTCATACTTTTGTCGGTCCCTGTTAAAACATATGCCTTTTCAACTCTAAAGACCTAGTATATATTCGTGAACGCTTACTACAAAAGTACCAATCTACAATTCCCTGCAAGTGGCCTCTCCCATCGACAATTATATATCCTCATTTCTCTCCAAGTCGAGCATGCACAAGACTTCCCACTTGTCGTTCCCATTGATGGTATTGATTTTTTCATGTAACTATTGCGTATCAAGTTATCCTTTGTTATCGACTCATGATTCCCTTATAATCAAGTAATGAACATTGCCCGCTTTCCAACATCATATGCATTGACATTTTTGGTGATCATGTTGTACATTGCCACACAAGATCTAGATACAAGTTTCGACATGACATGGTTTGTGGTAATATTTTTGACCTTGTCCCTCGAGCTAGGTTAAAGGTCCGAAAGGACGCTCATGTGTCCTTCCTTAAAACACGACCTGATGGTATCCACTCCCAACATCCAGTTGGCATCTTGTTATTTGATCGTACAAATGGCAAGCACACTAATGTTGACTCACTGGAGTCTTTCCGCTAAATGGTTTTCTTTCAAGTAACTTTAAATCAGATAAGACATCCAGTGATGTGGATGTACAAAAGGTACAAAAATACTGTGCAGTTTGTATAAAAAAATCACCATTATCTTTTGCCTTTTTGTTTTTGCAATTTTTTGGAGTGCTTGCTGCTGACGCAAACTCTCTTCTATGATGCCTTGAACACATCACCAATAGAAACCTTATTCTACCATCTTATATATCTTATAATTTTGTTCTTAAATTTATAGTCTTTTCCATCCAGAAAGGACTTGGAGACCAATTTGTTGTTTGTGCTTTTGTGAAGGTATGTTTGTAAGACACATTTGTGAATAATTGATAAGATATCCATAAACCCTACATGCAATTACTATTTTGGATAATGAAAAGTATATAATATATTGTAAGGGAAACAACACAAGAGAAACATTAGAAGGAAAGGAAGAGTGGGAAGTCAATGACATTGCACATGGCATGTTGCACAACTATCAAAGAGAGCAAAATAGAGATGATGTAGAGACAGGACCATGGGTCAAATGGTATTATTCAAGTGGTTTTCATTGGCTAAATAGGACATTAGCTCATCTAATCTTTGGATGATGAGAAACATTTCTTATTTGTGATTATTAACATTCTATCTAGTGTTTCAAGAACAAAACAACATGATTGAGAATAATTGATCAAGATTGGAATATCAAATACTTGAATTATTGTGTACTTGTGCTTATTTGTAATACAAATGTAAAATTGCTTAGAATTCATGTAAAATCAAGCTATGGACCAACCCCACCTATCCCAAACCTATCCATATCTCTAAACCAAGCATCTAGGGTAGGCTGGTCACATTAGAAAAACTATTAGATAGGTCTTTCAACTTTTATTAAATCAATTTCTAGGGACTAGTTTGGTCAAAGAAATTGACAGCCGAGACAAACTCGGTCGACAATATTGTCAACTCAGTACCCCTCGGTCGAAGACCTAGAGCACTGAAAAAAAAACCCTTATAATTGCTTAGCCCTGAGTCATTACCGGTCGAAGAAATTTTTGACCGAGATCGAGGTTTTGTGAACCAAGAAAAGACTGTTAGATCTTCTGACCAAGAAGTTAGAATGACTATTATCCGTTAATGGAGTTTGACCCTTAGGCCAACCCTGGTCAAAGAATTTCTCGACCGAATGATTTCTGGTTGACAATTTTGTCGACTGAGATAGGTTTTGGAATGCCAACTTTATTAACAAATAAATCAACCATTACACCTACATTCACCCATCTATAACTGCTATATCTCATCATAAAACACTCTAGATACTACTCTAAGATGTCCTAACACTTGCACTCCATTCCTATGCATAGTAGTGGTCTAGGGGCATCCCATATATAACTTACATGCTTGCAATACAACAATTGAACAATCTTGAGCCATAGCCTTCATTTGCGATCTTCTACAACTTCCAAATTCATGTCCTAGTCACAATTCTCCAACACCACCATTTCATCATTGCCTAATCCATAGTGGTATTGGTCCATAAGTTTGATCTAGGACATTGTGAGCTACATTTTTGCTTTTCCTTTCTCCAATCTTCTTTATTTATTCGTGAATTGTGGTGGGACTACTCCAAGAATAGGAGGTTGTCCAAGATCTTGCAAGTGAAGAAGGAGTCTTCAATCAGGTGCTCTTCTATGACCGTCAAAGAAGAGGAAGTGTTATGCTGCTCTTCCGTCATCCATTAAAGAAGAGGGATTGTTGTGGTGCTCTTCCATCATCCGTTAAAGAAGAGGAGATCGGTGCTCTTTCGTCGTCCATCAAAGAAGAGGTTTGCATGGTGCTCTTTTGTGACCGATAAAGGAGAGGAATTAGTTGCAACAAGTACTTTTGTAATTTTTCCTAACAGATAAGTAATAAAAATGATTTGTTGCAAAATCCTAGTTGGAAACAACTAGGTAGTGGACTGACGTCTTAGACGAAACCACTCTAAATCTCTTCTTCATTTGATTGTTTGCATATTTAATTCTATTATTGCTTGAAATTTTTATAAGAATCTATTCAACCCCCTCTAGATCTCTTCATTTGGTATCAGAGAATGTCTTCAAGGAGCCCTAATAAGTCTTGAAGTAATTGGGGATGGTGTTTCTAGCAACCTCGACATGGAAATGATGCACAAGAATCGACCATCATCAAGTGACCAAGATTGTAGACGGTGCTTTGAATGTAAAGTAAAAGGTCACTCAACATTTGGTTGTCTAAATAAGAAGAAAGGAGAAAGGTTCCACAAAGCTACAAGGGAAAATCAATTAAGAGTAAAGAAGACAAGGTAAGTTGTTTCACTGCAACAGCCAATGAAGAAGAAAATGAGGTAAGTCTTCTTGATTTATCTAAAGAATGGCTAGTTAATAGTTTAGAAGAACTCCATGACAGGTTTGTTGAGTACAAAAGGAAATTGAAAATGGTTTTAAAAACCAACGATGAGTTGTATGCCGAAATAATTGATCTCTCTTCTGAAAATAACTCCTTGAAACATTCTATTGATGATTATAATACCAAATTGCTTGCTCTAGAAAACAATAATGATCTTCTTTCTCAAGAAAAGGTTGAATTTCTTACAAAGATAAATGATTATCAAAGTCAACCTGCTCTATGTTCTCATTCAAATTCTGATATCATTTTTAGAGAAAGAGATTATTTTCTTTCAAGTTGAGATCAAGCAAACTAGATATTGCAAAAAGAATTGATGAAATTGCTAAGTTATAAAATCGTGTTGATAGTTTAGAAAGTAATACTATTCTTGATAAAATTTTGGAAAACTCTTTTGGACAAAGTGAAAGAAGAGGTGTAGGCTATGAACCTAAAGAGAAATCTTTTCAAAAACCTAGAAATAGAAAAACACAAAAATCCAAATCAAAGATCGTGTATGTGCCCAAAGACAATCTAACACATAATCAAAATGCCAAGAAGATAAATGAAATTGATTTTGTTTGTTGTCACTATTGTCAACATTTTGGGCACTATTCATTCTCTTGTTCATACTAGAAAAGAAAGGATGGTAATTTCGTTTGGGTTCCAAAACCTCCAACTTAGAAATATTGGACACTTAGTTGAGATTTGACCTAAATTTTATTTTGACATTCATAATGTCTTATCTCAACTAAAGTTAGTTTTAACTATATATCTTTGAGTATTTGTTTGTTTAATTATATTACTGAAGTCAAAAGTAGTCGAAAAAGAAGTATCTTGATTCATCTAAAATTGCTGAAAAACTTGCAGAACAGTACTCGGTCGACAAAGCTCTCGACCGAGGTGCTTGTCGGTCAAAAAACAAATTCGATCAAGAATAGTTCTGTCAGAAATTGTTGTTATTGAAATCATTTACTTGAAATCAATAACTGAGGATTATAAAATGCTTTTCATTCTGATTCATATATACTCAAAATAATGAAAATCATTCATAACCAAAAGGACCACTATATGGGTACCAAAACTTTTCCACTTTGCAGGTTTGGATGATCTATAGAAATGGAGACAAGGAATCCTTTTATACACTTGAAGAGAAGGAAAATTTTCAAAGGATTGGGTGGTTGATAGTGGATGCTCCAAGCATATGACTGGAGATAAAACAGCCTTCAAATCACTCAAAAAGAAGAAGGGAGGACCAGTTACATTTAGAGATAATGGTAATGGAACCATCATGGGGATACGTTATATTGGAACTAATCTCACAATAAAAAATGTGCTATTAGTAAATGGTTTACATCACAATTTGCTAAGTGTTAGTCAATTATGTGATAATGGATATAATGTGCTTTTAAATAGAACTTGTTGCAAATTGCTTGAAGAAGACACAAACAATATTGTATATGAAGGTAAAAGAGTAGGCAATCTTTATGTTCTTAGGCCTAATTCTATAAAATCAATTGTTGGAAAATGTCTTATTAAAAATGATAATACTCAAAATCTATGGAATAGGAAATTAGGACATGCAAGTACTCATGTTATTAAAAAATTAAACATGATCTAGTTCGTGGTCTGCCTAAAATCTCTTTTGATAATCCTAAAAATTGTGAACCTTGTACATTAGGAAAACAAACTAAAACTATTTTTAATACAAAACAAATCCTTAGTTCATATAGACCTCTTGAACTCAAACATATGGATTTATTTGGACCAATGTGAACACAATCTATAGGTGGAAAGAGATATGACTTTGTAATTATAGATGATTATAGTAGATATACTTGGGTACATTTTCTTTCTGGAAAAGAAGAGACTATTGAAATATTTATAAAATTGAAAATCAACTTCAAAATAAAATTTTCACCATTAGGAGTGATCATGGAGGAGAATTTGAAAACCATTCTTTTGAAGATTTTTTCTCATCTAAAGGGTACACTCACAATTTTTCTGATCCACGCACTTCACAAAAAAATGGTTTAGTTGAAAGGAGAAACTGTTGTCTATAAGAAATGGCTAGAACCATGCTATTAGAACATGGCACACCTATATTTTTTTGGGCTGAAGTTGTTAATACTACATGTTATGTTCAAAATAGAATTTTGATTCATCCACAACTTAAAAAGACTCCTTAGGAAAGACTCTTTTCTAAGAAACCAAGAGTAGATTACTTTCACACCTTTGGAACATCATGCTACATTTTAAATACTAAAGATGATAAAGAAAAATTTGATCCAAAATCACAAATAGGGTTCTTCTTATGTTTTTCAACCTCAAGTAAGGCCTGTAGAATCTATAATATTGTATCTAAAAAAGTAGAAGAATCCATTCATGTAACATTTAATGAAAATCAAACAAACAATGAAATAGTAAATGATCTTCCAACTAATTGAAGATTTAACCATATCATCTAAAGAAGATAATTATGCTGAAAATGAAAAAAAAAATCAAAATCAAAATGAAGAACCTCATCAACCTATTCCAAGAATAATAAAAGACCATCTAGAAGACCTAATAATTGGTGATCCTTTTTATAAAGTAAAAACTAGATCCGCTTTTCAACATGTACCTAACATAGCTTTTGTATGCATTATTGAACTTAAAAAGTTGATGAAGCTCTTAAATATGATTATTGGAACATTGTTATGCAGTAAGAACTAAATCAATTTGCTAAGAATGATGTATGGGATTTAGTACCTAGACCTAAAGATAAAACCATTATCAGAACTAAATGGGTATTTTGTGACAAGTTAAATGAAGTTAGAGAAGTTCTTAGAAACAAAGATAGATTGGTTTCTCAAGGGTATAATCAACAAGAAGGAATTGACTTTGATGAAACCTATGCTCCTGTAGCTAGACTTGAATCAATTCACACGCTATTAGCTCTAGCTGCACATAAAAATATCCATCTCTTTCAAATGGATGTAATAATTGTTTCCAAAATAGAATCTTAACATAAGATATCTATGTTGCTTAAACCCATGTCTTGAAACATAATTAAATATGCATAAAGATAATTTCTCACTTATGCTAATATAAAGGAAAATATTATAAATTGCATCAACAGGAAATCTACAGAACTATCTCGTGGTCGACAAATAGTTCGATCAAGGGGCACCCCGGTCAAAGTCATGGATGGTCGAAAATAAGCCTGACAGAAATGTTTATTTGTAAATCAAATCATTCACTTCACCCAACATTGGTATGTTAAATCTGTAATTTGCTCATCATGTTAAATACTTAGAATTATAGAAATTTCTAAATCAAACTAGTGCAAGAAACAAGAGTGGTTAAAGATCATAAAAATTGACTCATAGTCTTACTTGATCAATTGATTTTAAAGTTGGTTATGATTTGAATACATTAACATATTTGAGCTCAGTTTTGTTATGAGATTAAGGGGGAGCTCACACAATTCTAGGATATAATGTGCATATCTTTATAATCTTGCTCCTAATTGGATTCTTGACACCAATATGGGCTTAACATCCCTTATATTTGGTTAGAAATACATTTATTCATTCCACTATGATCCTAAAGGAATCTCATATCATTTCAGGGCTTAACATTCCTTATAAATGGTTGAGAAAGTATTTTAAAAATACATACATTGATCCCACCATGAGCCTAGAGGAATCTCATATCATTTCAGGGCTTAACATCCCTTGCAAATAGTTGACAAATTAATAGTGGTTTTTAAGTTGTGGCTAAATTTGATATTTTTTGAAATAAATAATTAAAGGGGAGTCGCATTGATTTACACATATGATTATCTTTTTGAAATGACAAAGGGAGAGAAATATAATAAAGAAAAATAAAGTAAATATTAAAACATTTTCATGAGGTTCATGATCTCTCATCTTAGCATTAATTGATGCTAAATTACCTTAAGAGATGGATATCATGTTCCATATCTCTTTAGGCATATGATCATACATTTTATGAGATCAAAGAAACTATTCATCTCAGGTATTATATCAATTTCTAGGGACTAGTTCGGTCGAAGAAATTGTCAGTCGAGACAAACTCGGTCGACAATATTGTCGAATGAGTACCTGCTCGGTTGAAGACTCAAAGCTAAGAAAAACCTTATAATTGCCTACCCTGAATCGTTCCCGGTCGAAGAAATTGTCGATCGAGCTCCAAGTTTTGTGAACCAAGAAAAGACTGTTAGATCATCTGACTAATAAGTTAGAATGAATTTTAGTCGTTAACGGAGTTTATCCCTTAGACCAAACCCAGTCGAATAATTTCTCAACTGAGTGACTTCCGGTCAACAATTTTTTCGACCGAGATAGGTGGAATGCCAACTTTACTAACGAATAAATTAGCTATTACACCTATATTGACCCATATATAACGGCTATATCTTTTCATAGAACACTCTAGAAACTACCCTAAGATGTCCTAACACTTGCACTTCATTCCTATAAATTGCAGTTGTCTAAGGGCATCCCATATATAACTTACATGCTTGCAATACAATACTTGGGCAACAACTGAGAAATCTTGGGTCATAGCCTTAATTTACAATCTTCTACAACTGCCAAATTCGTGTCCTAGTCACTGTTCTCCAACACCACCATTTCATCATTGCCTAACCCATAGTGGTATTGGTCCACAATCTTGATCTAGGACATTGTGAGCTACATGTTTAATTTTCCTTTCTCCAATCTTCTTTCTTTATTCGTGAATTGTGGTGGGACTACTCCAAGGAGAGGAGTTTGTACAAGATCTTGCAAGTGAAGAAGGAGTCTTCACTCATGTGCTCTTTCGTGGCTGTCAAAGAAGAGGAAGTGTTGCGGTGCTCTTCTGATAAATGTGTTTTCATCACTTTTATTTACATCTTTTAGATATCTTTTTATGATTGTTTTGTTGTTTATTTTCTTAGTTTTATAATTAATTACATTATATTATATTTTTTTCTTCAAGAAGAATTTCAATTATATTTTCTTGGATTTTGTATGAAATGGGATAAATATTATTGGAGTATAATTGCACAATTTGCAGCAGTCCTGTAATTATTGTATATCTGTCACCCAAAGTGCCATAACTCTTGCATCCAAAGTCCAAATTGAGTGTACAAATATTCATTGGAAAGGAAATTTAATTTCCTAAAATAATATCCTATTATTTAGGCCGATTTTATACATTGTATGGGCGCTAAATATGTTCCAAATCGCTGCTCCGCGAATCTGCATTGAAGAGAGTTACATGGTCAAGACAATTAAAGTCTATCAAATTCCTATTGACCAAATCTTGAAAATTCAAAGGATGGCTCCCTCTCTTTTCCCCCCTCTTTTTTTGGATAGCCTACCCCTCCTTCTCCTATAAAAGGAGGGGCACTTCATCCTCCCAAGAGCATCTTTTGTATCATTTTTGTACGGGATTTCTGAGCAATCTTCTTGTGTTCTTATGTTATTGTTCTTTCTATCAATAAAGATTAGTTTTTGCAAACTAAGTATTTCTTTCAATTTTTGTTCTTTTACTTTGCTCGTTTAGATCTAGTTTCTTCTTCCTATTATTCTTCCGTGAACTGGAGCAAGGGATTAAGCGTCGGCCATTTCATAGACTCTGGCCGAAGGAACTATCCTTTAATAAGACTAGACTATGGCTAGAACTCTTCTTCTCTCCGTCTCCCTTTTCTCCACAAGCATGAGTGAATAGTTCTCTGTCGAGGCAAGGGGAATAACCCCTTATCTATGGCTTTATCGACTTTTCCTTAAAAATGATTCTAGATGGCTTTTGGGTTTGATAACTAATTGATCTATCAAAGTAATTAATTGATTTGATCAAAAGTTAATCTGGATGAATATGACCGTGGAAGTTCAGATTTAGAAAAACAAACCCAATCACATAGGAGTTTTGAAATGACCGTGGATCTTCTTCTTTTAGGATGATGAACTAAGAAACATGAGCACCAGGACCAATGGGCTCATGTGGAGTCCATCTTTAGTGGATTTTTATTAATTCACTTGCCTTCATCGAATCCATCATTTTTGAGGATTAGTTTGTTTTTGCCTAGGCTAAGGAGGTGAAAACCCCTAAAGCCTTGATTCTCATCTCTTGATTTAATCACTACTTGTTTTTTGCTTTCTTTAATCTATAGTCTTTTCATTCATAATAGTTTTCTTGTGCTAACAACAATCTTAATTTTCCTTGTGACAGGGCAAGTTTACATTCTTGTTAAGCACATTTTCATTCTTGTATTTCCTTCCTTAGTGTTAATCATCAACCCCCAAAACTCGACTTTTACTTTCTATTCCAAATCTAAAAAATACCAAAAAAAAACAAATAACAAGTTCTTCAAAACAATTGGGATAAAAAGAAACAATCTTAAAAAGTTATCATGTGGGATCGACCCTTTCTATACTAGCCTTAATCAGAAAGTTGAAAAAGGATTAAACTCTAGGATAATTATCTTAGTGATTGTAAGTACTAAGCGACGTATTAACAATTTGGCGCCGTTGTCAGGGACAACGGATTTGTTTCTTTCGAACCCCAAAATTTTTGAAAAAAAACTTTTTTTTCCTTTCTCTATGCCTTCCGAGTAACATTCTGGAAGTGCTACTCCTCCTTCTGCCGAGTTTCCATTCCGACAGTCCATTTTTTCTGTAAATATGCTAGTTTATAAAAAAATATAATTTTAGTTAGTTTTGTAAATTTTAACCTTGAGTCATAATCCCTTAGATTTTTTTTTATAATTTACGGTCTTGTAAAAAATATTTAGCTCTTTTTTTAATTGTAAAAAAAAATCTTTCAAATGGAGTGGGCATTGCAATATCCCCCACAATGTTATTATTGTGGTCATTGCCACCACACATCTCTTGCATGTCCAACTTTATCCCATAGCACCCCTCTTTATGAGCGCTTTCATCCTGGTGGGTACAATGTAAACTCTTATTTTTCTAAGAACCATTATGGGGAACCTTGCAATCGATATTCTGAGAGAGGTTATGACCAACAAAAATTTGGGGGAAATGGACCTACTTATGATACCCAATATAATCCTCACCAAGAAGAGAAACTTAGGTCCCTAGAGAAGATGGCAGCAAAACTCATAACTAGCCAAACCTTGATGACCACCTTGCTGAAAGCCCAATCCTAAAACCCAGATGTTCCAAATATGTTCCCCCATGACTCGGTGACACCTTGTAATATTGTATCTTCCCACCATGATGAGAGCAATGGAAATAACAATCCACCACCTTATGAAGATTATTATGAGGAGAAACACCACAACCAAGATACTGGGTACCATGACCAAGATCCTTATGGGGGGAATGGTGAGGATGGTAATTTTTTTGGGATGTATGAATCTAATAATGAAAATCAACTAAAAAAGAGACTTGGGGCTTTAGAAAAATGGTAGTAGAAGGACAGAGAAAACTAGAAACTAGCCAAGCCCTTTTAGCAACCTTACTAGAGGCCCAAGCACAAAAATATGTGGAGGACTTAGAGAATCCTAAGATGGTTCTTCCCGAAGATGATGATGATGATGATCTAATTTTTATGTCATATACGTCAGATTCTAAAGAAACAATACATACCATTGGGTCATATTTCCTGTGCGATGAGGACGTTGGCATTCCTACCCTTCCCTTGGAGACTTTATTACTCGAGTATGAAAATTCAATCTCAGAGATTCGTCCTAAAGACCCAACAACCTTTCCCATCATTTGCAAAAGTCCAATTGTTATCAACGACCAATCCCCTCTGGTAGGATCTATTCTAGATAATGAGCAGCCCACCTCCACTGATGAAATGATTCCTCCCATTCTGCCACAACCAATTCCCATTCTACATAAGGATGATATAGAAGGGGAGAACTCCTTACAAGAAATCTATGTACCCCCTTCTACTGGTTGCAAGGAATATATTCCTATTTTTATCCTTCAAGAACCCTTGGGAAATCCTTGCATAGAGGAACTACAGTCACCTGCAATATCAACCATGAAATCCATCTATCCCAAGGTTGATTGCTTGAATTTTGAGGAGAGCCAAAATATGTATGATGTTGATTTAAATTTGTGTGTCCCTTTCATATTACCACCAATTTTACTATATGTAGATCAATATGACAGAGGGAAACCAAAGCCTGATCCCCCACCCGATGTTGCATAGTCGACACCATATGTGCCACCCACTGAACACCCGCCAATCCCCCTCAAGCCACTCACATTTATGACATTTATTTTACTACTAAAGGAATATGTGTGGATCCTTTTGAAAGAAGTGTGATGCAAAAGACATTATGAAATCATCTTTCAGCCTCTACAATCACCCATCAATTGGGTGTACCATGCATCTCCTTTGTTCAAAGCTACAACCATCATCAACATCCCCTTTAGCTGGACATTTTTTGAGCTACCAGGACCTCCCGGTGATCTCAGTGATTTTCTTCCCACCATCCTGGATTTGTGTTTTGCTCAGGATGAGAAAAATTTAAAGTTCAGGGTGGAGGTGGGTGGTACGTACTCGTTCCACCTACACTATCTTATTTTTCTAAAAATTTTCATTATGTTATATAATTTAGTTTTAATTTCCTTAAAAAAATCACAAATTTTTGAATTGTTTAGTTTGGCCCTTATCTAGTCATCCATGTTTTATTTCTTTTGTTGCAAAATGGCCTTTATCTAGTCAACCATTGAGTAGACATATATCATTGTACCCCAAATTGAATTTAGTAAGTTTTTTTGCAAAATCTATTATAAATTGCCATGTCTGAAACCACCATGTCACCTAGGATCCTTAATAACATCACTCCTAGGAATAGTTGGCAAGTCATAAGGAATCGATCAGAACCAAACATAATTTCCCTATATTTAAACAATGGATTATCTTATTATAAAATTTGTATGATGTGATTTATAGGAATACTCTAACTAGAGCAATGACACTCTCTGACAAAAATATAAAAAAAATTTGAAATTTATAAGCACAAGAACATCTCTTCCTTCCCTCTTTTTTTCTTCTAAAAAAGAGAAGTAAAGAATCACCACCAGACAAAAATCAAGTCCGGGGTGGCATGCTTCCCAAAATAAAAACTGCATACCCCACAAAGGGGCATACCATCAAAAGATGCCAAAAGTGTACATGAAAAAAATTGTGACCAATGTAGCCACAACTCCATAAATTCATATCCCGAGTCGAATAGAGGAGGGATCAATATATTTTCATCACTTCTTTCTTTATTTTCACTCCCCCAAATTCATCCTATTCTTGTGCAATAACTTAAAAAAAATGTAATTGAGAGTGTCAAAGTGAAAGTAAGAGTTGCCTATTTTTCTACAAATTCTTATTTTAGAAGCTAGATTTGACAATTGTTTTGATAGGGAATATAGAATTTTATGCTTTGTGGTTCTAGGAGATCGGGTCACTTGGCCAAAATTTGGAGTTGAGGATTGTAGTGATGTTATTAAGGTGAAGTTGGCATATTGGGAGTATAAATTGGACTTTATTTATGATTTTACTTGCTTGAGGATAAGCAAAGATTCAAGTCTGGGGTATTTTGAAAAATGTGTTTTCATAACTTTTATTTACATGTTTTAGATATCTTTTTATGATAGTTTTGTTGTATATTTTCTTAGTTTTATAATTAATTACATTATATTATATTTTTCTTTTCAAGAAGAATTTTAATTATATTTTCTTGGATTTTGTAGGAAATGGGATAAATATTCTTAGAGTATAATTGCACAATTTACAGCAGTCCTATAATTATTGTATATCTGTCATCAAAAGTGCCATAACACTTGCATCCAAAGTCCAAATTGAGTGTACAAGTATTCATGGGAAAGGATCTTAAAATAATATCCTATTATATAGACCGCTTTTGTACTTTTTATGGGAGCGAAATACGTTCGAAATCACTGCTGTGGGAATCTGCATTGAAGAGAGTTACATGGTCAAGACAATTAAAGTCTATCAAATTCCTATTGACAAAATCTTGAAAATTCAAAGGATGGCTCCCTCCCTTTCCCCCCCTCTTTTTTTGGATAACCTACCCCTCTTTCTCCTATAAAAAGAGGGGCACTTTGTCCTCCCAAGAGCATCTTTTGTATCATCATTGTACGGGATTTTTGAGCAATCTTCTTGTGTTCTTATGTTATTATTTTTTCCATCAATAAAGATTAGTTTTTGCAAGCTAAGTGTTTCCTTCAATTGTGTTTCTTTTACTTTTCTCATTTAGATCTATTTTCTTCTTCCTATTATTCTTCCGTGGACTGGAGCAAGGGATTAAGCGTCGACCATTTCATAGACTCTGGCCGAAGGAACTATCCTTTAGTAAGACTAGACTATGGCTAGAACTCTTCTTCTCTCCGTCTCCCTTTTCTCCACAAGCATGAGTGAGTAGTTCTCTATCGAGGCAAGGGAAATAACCCCTTAGCCATGGTTTTATCGAATTTTCCTTAAAAATGATTCTAGATGGCTTTTGGGTTTGATAACTAATTGATCTATCAAAGTAATTAATTGATTTGATCAAAAGTTAATCTGGATGGATATGACCGTGGAAGTTCAGATTTAGAACAACAAACCCAATCACATAGGAGTTTTGAAATGACCGTGGATCTTCTTCTTTTAGGATGATGAACTAAGAAACATGAGCACCAGGACCAATGTGCTCATGTGGAGTCCATCTTTAGTGGATTTTTATTAATTCACTTGCCTTCATCGAATCCGTCATTTTTGAGGATTAGTTTGTTTTTGCCTAGGCTAAGGTGGTGAAAACCCCTAAAGCCTTGATTCTCATCTCTTGATTTAATCACTGCTTGTTTTTTGCTTTCTTTAATCTATAGTCTTTTCATTCATAATAGTTTTTCTTTTGCTAACAACAATCTTAATTTTCCTTGTGACAGGGCAAGTTTACATTCTTGTTAAGCATATTTTCATTCTGCATTTCCTTCCTTAGTGTTAATCATCAACCCCCAAAACTCGACTTTTACTTTCTGTTCCAAATCTAAAAATTACCAAAAAAATAAATATCAAGTTCTTCAAAACAATTGGAATAAAAAGAAACAATCTTAAAAAGTTGTCCTGTGGGATCGACCCTTTCTATACTAGCCTTAATCAGAAAGTTGAAAAAGGATTAAACTCTAGGATAATTATCTTAGTGATTGTAAGTGCTAAGCGACGCATTAACATCTTCTATCATCTGTTAAAGAAGAGGGATTTTTGTGGTGATCTTCCATCGTCCTTTGAATAAGAAGAGATTGGTACTCTTCTTTCACCCGTTAAAGAAGAGGTTTGTATGGTGATCTTCCATGGCCGGCAAAGAAGAGGGATTAGTTGTAACAAATACTTTTGTAATTTGTCCTAACGGATAAGTAATAAAATTATTTGATGCAAATTCCTAGTCGGAAACAATTAGGTAGTGGACTGATATCTTAGACGGAACCACTCTAAATCCCATCTTCATTTGGTTTCTTGCATTTTTCATTCTATTATTGCTTTAAATTTTTATAAGAATCTATTCACCCCCCTCTAAATCTCTTTAGTTTGTCTTATATAAAAAGTTAAGGGAAGAGGATCCAATGATGCTTGAAAAGAGAAAGGAAGGACCAATAAGAGAAGAGATCAAACTAGATCAACTAAGCAATCTATGACACTCAATCTCTTCTACACCACTTGGGTCCTCTAGCTCAATCCTGCTAGGCAACTTCTGGAAAGATAATAATGGTCATTTCCTCCCCCCGCCTTTTCATCTATTTGTAACATTCAATTGAGAATATCTCATGTGAGAGAGCATTCACTTCTTAGTTTTATGTTAGACCAGGCCAAACATCCCCAATTGTTGTTGTCAGGTCAAAACCAAAGAATCCTCAGGCTTGTCACATTGCATGTTGTGAAGGAACCACAAGAAGCTTACTAGTGTATGGTTGTAATTACCACCCACTTGACATTGCTCTAGCTGCAGTGTTGACCACTCCATAAGAGTTGAATTCCTGAAAGATAGAGAAATTTGAGTATCACGCTCAAGAGAAAAAAAAGTCCAATGAATGAAGATACAAAATTTTTCTTTACAAAAGAATATAAATAACAAATTTGAAAAATCTAAGATATAAAGAAAAAAATTGTAAGTTATAAGAAATTATGGAACCAAATTAATATTATAACAAGAAAATACAAATTACAAAAAAAAACTAAGGAGTTAACAAACTAGAAGTTATAGAAAATAAGAAATTACAAAAACAAAACTAAAATAAAACACCTAAATTTATCTCAATAGGATAAAAATCCTACAAGTATCGTTGTCCCCAAAAACCATATAAAATATGTTGTGGTAGATTAAAGCACAAAAAATTCACCTAGGAATTTTTTTTCCAAATGTTTGTCCAAACTATGTACAATAATCACTGCTCGTAACAGACGAGTCTTATCATAGTATAATTAATAATCCCACTTCTGTTGCAGCTAAGAATACAATTCATAATTCAACTCTTTGGACAATACCCCCAGCCATGGACTTATATAGATGACACATGATAAGTCCTAATTGGTTTATTTCGACTCAACACCAAATTAATTAAGAATTAAAACTAATTTATTAAGAACTAACAAGTAAGTCCCTGACATTACATTTAGATCTTAAAACTGAAACAATTACATAATACACCTTCAATCACGAAACCTAGTGTGTTATGTGACACTCTGATATGAAAGTGGCACTCAGATCTATATCTAGGTCTTATCTTGTATTAGTCTCCTATGCAAAAGATCTTGTCTCGACATCAAAATAAAAAGTCAGTGATGTAAGCTAATGCCATGTTCCCATACAACAAAGATGAGTGTGATGAGCATCAAACTTCCATTATTAAAACTCAAACCAATGAACCTCTTCACATCAAAAGCTACATGTATGAGTGTTGAGAAGAACATATCATCACATACCTAGACAATTGTGATGTCAAAAGACATATGCATGAATGCTAAGAAGAATGGATTATCACATGCTTGGATAATTGTGTCGTGCTTTGCTAGTGATGATGTGACTGGCAATGGAGGATCCAGAGCAACATTGTAACAACCTCACTTTTCAACATTTTCCAATTAAGGAAAGTCAAAAAAAGTTGAGAGTCATTACCTAAATTTCCTAAGATCCATATTTAACCAAATAATAAAAAATAGCAAATAATTTCCATTAATGCAAATATTGTTTACAAGATAATCTTCTAGAGAGTTACATGAATCTCTAACATCAGAATTGTACATATCAGAAGAATTTCTATCTAATACTCCTTATAGATTAGCTTTAATGTCTTCAGGTAATTTCATATGAACTCATATCTTGATATCTTTATATTTAGCATGTATCTAAAACGTCATCAAACAAAAATGTGGCTCAGTATATTTCTATAATGTGTATGTGGGGTGCATGCAAAAGTGTGGAAATATTATAACAACATATGATCAATCAAATACTTGCAAATAAGAATTGGAATTTCCTTCACATATTCTCATCTTTATGTGATACTCATAGTGGTATCATAATTAAAGAATATAAATAAACACTCAATAGTTTTGTTGTTCAATCCTCGAGAAAACCTTGACAAACACTGACAAACTATATTACGGGTAGTCATAATCGTAACCATGTACCTGATTGGTGAACCATGTAGATCTTGTAGTCATACTTTAAGCATATTTTCCAATCAACAAGAAATCAACATTTAATCATAACTCATCTGAGAAGTGTCTTAATCATCCCTGGGCCTAGAACACGCGGGTAGGGGTAAAAGAGTCACTTAACTTTGTTTCTTGTCCTTGATCATGTAGGGAAACCCCATGCCCTATGAGCGAACTCCAGTGCATGTCCACGCATCCCCCCACTGGACTCCCTGCCCTTACTCCATGGCATCACCACCCTAACGTAATAGCCAGCTCCCTTCCTAGCCTCCAGGGAGCACCATCCGGAGGTGGTGTTCTCCTCTAGGTATCGAGATGTGCTCCATACGGCAAAGGAGAGGTCGCGTTGACTGTAGATGGGTTTTAGAGTCCTGTAGAAGAGAGATGGTGGTGCAACATGGGGAACAACTAAAGGGAAGTCTGCCCATCTTCAATCTTGGATTTCAACACTACCATTGGTGCTCCTAGAAGAGTTAGGAAGAATAAGCACAAAAGGTGCAGATGAGAGGAAGTTCTAAAATCACTCCTAGGCATTACATTATACATAAGCCAAGGACTAAGTAACTGTAAATAAGAGGGGATCCTACAACCCCTTATATAGTTTCAAGATAGATTTCCAAAGGCTTTGAAAGAAGACCATGAAGAATGAAGGGAAGGGATATTTCACGAGAAGGATGAAGACCCATCCCTATATATACTAGTATTACAACAACCTTCCCTATGGACTTGCCCCTTTGGGTTTCACTTCCTTTTCTAAACCATAAACACTTCCCCAATCCCTCCTCTTTTCCTTCACCATATTAGCAATGTTAATTTCTTATTTAATAAAGGAAAGAGGTTAATACATGATGTCCATGAGATACAACTACTCCTTACCTCTTTTACTCTCTCTCTATCTCTAATTCATTTCTAGAATCATGAAATCATGAAAATAGGTGGCACTTTGTTAGCTAGTTTGATCATGAATTCTAGATTATTCTTCTACCTCTCGCTTTGATATATTCCTCCAAATTAATAATCCTTATTTCAAAGAAACTTCAAATACCTTTCTCAAGTATATTCAATGTGTGGGATCTAATGGGATATCTTTCTGATACAAACTTGTCCCTTTTAAACATTATTTAAAACAATACTATTATCTGATGGAATATCCTTTTTCTCCCAATTTCTAGAAGTCTCTTCTTTTCCTTATTATTTTCAAGTATTTCAAAAGTTAGATCAAAATATTTTTTTGATGCCTCGACCATTGTGTTGTCAAACTTGTCTAGATAATTATCCTTTAATTATCCAAAACAAATGTATCTTATTTTCTTTTAGAAACTTGCATATTATTCCATATTGTAGTTTTCCATTAACTTATAAAGCCACTACTATTTATCTATGTATAACATCTCTTATTTCTTTGTCTTGTGCCCAAAGGATTTATTTGCAAGATAAATAATCTCATGGGTTTAACTTGAGCCATGGGTTGCACCCATTCGACAAATTGAATAACATTATTATTCTTATCAACATTGAAATTTGGGAATTTACTTATCAATTCATGCTTTATATTTATATAAGTCAATTTGACCAATATTGAGGATATTACATTCACCCCTCCTTAACATGAATCCCCCCCCCAAAATTCAAACCTATTAAGCTCAAGGTGAATGATAACTCATCTTAGTTTCAAACCTTAGGGTTAGCAACTCTTCTTAGATATATCTAACACCTTTTATGGAAATGCAAACTTCTCATATTACTAATATTGGTACCTCAATTTAATTCATGGTATATCCACATGCTTATTATTTACATAATGTCATCTCTTAGTGATCACATTTTGATTTTGTGATTTGTGACTATCTTTTCATCTAGGTTTCCAACCTATTATTCATTTATTTTCACAAAACGTTGGGTAACACCTCAAACACTAGATTATTTCATTAAACATAACGTAGGGTATTCATTCTCATATGTCAATTGTGAGCCTAACATGTGTCTATTAAATCTCTCTCACTCATAATGAGATGAAATAAGTGTTTGACTACAGCCCAAAACAAATTTCATGTCATCCCAAGATCAGAGATGGTGTGTCCACACTTATCTTAGAATTTCACATTTTAGGTTGGATCGTTCTCAACATGGCTACATTTCATGAATACCTTTAAATTTTTATATCTCATTAAGTCAAGTGCCTTTCTCACTCTTGATTTGATGCACAACTCCTTTTTAAGATTTCATTATTACATGACTTCTTGTAACTTTTATATTTACACCTTATGACTCATTAGCCTTAGTCATTTCCTTAAGGTCTCTAGGGCTACATATACCTTTGAGATGATCTCATCGTTTAGCATTTAGGGAGTGCTTCTCATATTTACGCATTGGTCCTCATGAACTCATGAATGTGGGAAAATCTCCTGACCCATGGCCCTTAGGATAACATGGATGGCAATCTCCTGACCCTATGGTCTTATACATTTAGGGCATCATCACCTCCTAGTCTCATTGGTCTTATGTACCTTTAATCCTCCCTACCTGAACTTGGGATTGACTTAGGGCTCTACCCCAATTAGGTTTTATTGATATATCAAAAATTTATAACTTTTGAGCACATTGCTTTCTTATGTAATTCTTTAACCTGGATTTCCTTCATGTAACAACCCCCTCCCCTTGTTATCCCCAATTAAGGCAGGCAAGTACCATTATCATATTACAAGAACAAGGTTTTAACAATTAAAAAAAATAATTATAAATTTCATTGCATGGAAAAGTGTTTGGTACACTATTAAAAAATAAACTCTCCACAAAGGAGTTATGTAATAGGGGGATCAATTGTTTGCAACATGAATTAAAAACTATCTCACTAAATCCTCCATGGTGACTTTTAAGCATCTTTCCTTTTGGTGCCTTCTTCATGGATGTCCATTTTGCAGAATAACAATAGTTTAACCTAAGACGACGTGAAACAAAATAATGGTCAATATAATAAGTTATACTGGTATGTGGGGGAAACAAAATATTTGCATGTAGGATAACAACATAATCAGTCATAGCAACAATTATGATTACAAAATTGAATAAGCATTTTCTTATTTTATCCTCACCACCCTTATCTCTTTTCCGAATGGTGTGGCCTATCTTTAGGGGAGCCCCTTTATGAGGAATCCTCTCTAAAGGGTTTGGTCCCTATAGCGGACATTTCATTATCTTCCCTCACCCGGGTTTGGTTTCATACATAGGCCTTCCATTTCGGGCTTGGCATGATGTGACCTTCTATTCCAAGCTTGATCACCAGTCATCCCCATGATGACATTATTCACCCCATGCTCTTTAACTTTCCAGAGACAGATATAGGGTTTGAGTAGGTTACAATTATATAAGATGATATCCATAGTGACTTTATAGATAGTAGGAAATAAATAAATATGCAAGCATTCAATTGCAATCAAATTGGGAAAACTCTAAGAAATCATTAGTCATAAGTGTAACCACGTACCTTTCTCAAATTTAACTCAAAAGTCCAAGTAAACTGATGTAGTTAAGAATTAGTAAGCAATCACCCTAAAATTAATGTAGAACACCCAAGTATCACTATTTTGTCCATAACCTAACATTAAGTCTGACTTGGGTTCTAAGTTAGGGTTTCGGGGTCAACTTAGGATTTATCTTTCCAAATCATATATATCACTTTTAATGTCATTTTTACTTATGAACCCTAATTTTAGCATTAGATGTATTCTTAATCTCAAATTAATTCTAAGATGCCATCTTTATCAAAAAAACTAAATGTTACTCATTAAGTCATTTAATCAAATTATATTCATTAAACTCAAGAAAATCGAGTTTTAATGATTTTAATATATTACAGTTAGCCACTTTTGGCACTTTTGGAATCCAGTGCAGATCTAGACCTTAGCACTATTTTTTTTAGAATCCTTGTATTCATATAAGAAACTTTCATTTGTAAATTATTGTCACTAGATCTTCCTATGAATTACTACAATTTTTGCAAGATTAATTGATCTTGGCCAACCACAAGCCATTTACCTAGGCAGTCAACCCGATCCTAGCTTTGCCAACTAGGATGGACTGAGACATCAAGCTCATGCCATCTTAGTGGTTCGTGCTTGCATGGATGCTTGCTCGGTCAGTTAGAAAAGAGCGGAAAAGGACCAAATAGTCCTTACCTGGAAAGAAGAGGTCTCAGGGGAAGACTAGACTTTTCACCCCCCAGATTCTCTTCAACCTCATTTCCTTCTCTCATGCGAGAAGGTGGTCAACTCATTTGTTGATTTTGAGATCCAAGCCTCCTCATCAACCAACTCTATTACTAGGATCTTTGTCGCACTTCCATGAACTCATTGAAGTCTACAATTCACTAGAGGTGGCTAGAGTAAGAAGAGAAGGTAGTTTCGGCAAGGTCCATGGAGATACTAGGGGTGAAGGACGAGGTTAGGAGAATTATTTAGGGTAGGAGAGGATCACAAAGTCGAGCAGAGTCTCATTATCCAATTTGTTGTTTTGCATGAGTGTCATAGACCTATATATACACTTCGTTATGGCGGCAGAGATGCCATTGAGTCTACAAATTCAAAAAAACTTTAATACCCTTCCATTGGGGGTTAAACCCAGTGTAGGTCGTATCACAATGCTCTCCCAAATCTATTGGACTTATTTCTAGGGCTGCTCGTGCGTTGAGGAGGGAGAGGAGAGAAAAGGAAAAAGTTGGTTTACTATTTTGACTTTCCTATCTCGCGTGAGGTAGATGATGAATCATTCATTTTTAGATCCCGATCCAGTGTCTATCAGGCCACACAAAAAGTAAAGGGTTGATTTTATTTCCAAATCAAGTGTGACATTTAATACTTATTTCCATAAACTATTCACTTTAGTAATTCTAGTAAATTCGACATCTCTCTCCTTTTATTCTCTTAATCCCAAACTTTAAAGGAAAGTCTTAAATACTTTTATCTAGATGTGGGCGAGGTTGCAGACCAAATTTCTCCACATAAATGTGTTTTTCTTGGTCTCCAAGTCTCCTTCTATATATTATTCTTTAAAGCATCAACAATTCTTTTCTCTTTCTAACTTTTCCATATCTCTTATTTTGATCACTTTTCTAATTAACAACAATATGGAAATGAAACCCATCCTTTAGTTTCCTTCAACACCACTTTTCTAGAAAACTCCACAGAATTCCATATTAATCACCCATTTCCTTTCGTGATTCATTTACTTTGGGAGTTTCTCTCTTTCTTTTCCCCATGTCCATTGTTGGATTATTGAAAGTAGTAAAAACCACAAAAACCATAGTAAAGGGAAATTTGCAAATCAAATACATACTTCTAAAATAAGGCACATAAAGTTTCTAATATATCATTAATATACAAATATTTGTATTTTAAATATGTAAATACATGTGAAAAACCATTTTATAACATCATTTCCCTATTATAGGAATTTTATCCTCAATATTCAACTCATCATGCAAATAGATCAGGCTGATACTTTTCCATGTCCGTCTTTAGCTCCCATGTGGCTTCATCCTCTCCATGGTGCTTCCAAAGAACCTTTATGATCTCTATCTTTTTATTCCTAAGATCTTTTACATTGGAGACTATTATACTCATAGGTGACTCAAGAAATGTAAATCTCCCTTGGGAGTTCAATAGTATCAATATTCTACACATGGCTAGGATCCTTCACATATAGCTTTAGATTGGACACATGGAACACATCATGCAACCACTGTACTGTGGTGGTAAAGTTAGATGGTAAGTGGCCTCGCAATCCATTCTAGAATCTCAAATGGACCCACATATCAGGGACTCAATTTTCCTCTATTCTTAGGTATAACTTGGATGGATCGGATTTTCAGGAACACATGATCACCTATAGTGAAATGCAAATTTTTCCGATTTGCATTAGCATACGACTTTCATTGATCCTAGGCTCTCTTTAGCCTTTCCTTGATCAAAGTTACCTTGTTAGCATAAAATTGTGGTTCCTTTGACCTCACTAGGGTCCTTTCACTGGCATCATCCCAATAAAGTGGTGCCCGACACATCCTCCCATAAAGAGTTTCATATAGATACATTTGGATATTGGTTTTGTAATTATTATTATAGGAAAACTCAGCTAAGGGAAGGTATGTCTCCCATGATCCAACTCAAACAAGTACATGTTCTCTCAACAAATTTTCTAAGGTCTAGATCATCCTTTCTAACTATCCATCAACATGGGGGTGATTAGTTGTGCTCAATTTCAACCTCATTAGGAGTTATTCATGCACTTGTATCCATAACTTCAATGAGAACTTGCGATCGTGATTAGAAATAATCCAACTTGGAACACCATGTAAACGAACTATTTATCTAACATATGATTCTACTTAGTTTGACACCTTGGAAATAATCTTCAGGGCAAGGAAGTGTGTTGACTTCGTTAGGCAGTCCACCACAACCCATATTGCATCATGACCTTTTCTTGTCTTGGGAAGATCCATTATAAAATCCATGGTGATTCCGTCCAATTCACACTCAAGAATATCAAGAAATTGTAGTAACCCACCAGGTCATTGGTGCTCAGCCTTCACCATCTGGCACGTGAGACAACTAACCACATACGAAGCTATGTCTGTCTTCATTATTGGCCACCAAAAGTATCTTTTTAGGTCTTTAAGCATATTAGTGGTGTCAGGGTGTATTGTGTACTTTGATCCATGAGCCTCTTACAAGGTAGGAGTCTTAAAGGGTGAATCCCCAGGAACCCAAATATGACTTTTATACCCGATTCCACCATCCACACCCATTGAGAGGTGAGTTTGGGGCTTTTCCATCAAACCCTTCATCTTTTCTAACTCTGGGTTGGCTAACTGGGCCGCTACAAGCTCTGACAATAGCTTAGACTTGATCTGGATATTGTTATGATGAATCCCATCTACCAAAGGTAGTTGAGCCCATTGAACAAAGTTTCCAATTTCTTCTACTGGTTAATAAAACTAGCTAGACAACTAAGACATTTTCTACTAAGGTCATCGACAACCACATTGGCCTTGTCAGGATGGTAAGCTATGGTGAAGTCAAAATCTTTCAGGTATTCCATCCAATGTATTTTTTGTAAGTTTAGGTCCTTCTGTATTAATAGGTACTTTAGGTTCCTATGGTCAGTGATGATGTCTAAGGTATCCCCACACAAATAATATCACCAAATCTTTAAGCATAGATAATAGATGCATGTTCCATATTGTGGGTTAGATAATTCATCTCATTGGGCTTGAGTTGTCTAAAATCAAAGGCGACCACATGCTTGTTCTACTCTAACACACATCCTAAGTCCAACTTTGATGTACCGGTAAAGATGATAAAATCTCCACAACCCGAAGGTATGGTCAAGATGAGGGCGGAGGTGAGCTTTTCCTTCAACTCTTAGAACCGTGCTTCACACAGTTTAGACCAAATGAACTTCTTGCCCTTTTGTGTGAGCTTGGTCAAAGGCAAATTAGTCTTTAAGAAATCCTTGATGAATCACCGATAATATCCAACCAATCCCAAGAAGCTACAAATCTTAGATGCAGTCTTTGAGGCTTGCCATTCTTGAACGTCTGCTACCTTGGTAGGGTCCTCAAAAATGGTTCCTCCAGATATAATGTGCCCAAGGAACATAACTTGATCTATCTAGAACTTGCACTTTGAGAATTTCCCATAAAACTTCTGCTTTCTAAGGATATTAAGGACATTAGCTAGGTACACAAGGTGTTGTTCTAGGTCATTGGAGTAAATAAGGATTTCATCTATGAACACTATGGCAAAGGTATCCAGGAAAGGTTGGAATACACTATTCATGAGGTTCAAGAACACACTTGGAGCATTGGATAACCCAAAAGGCATAACAAAAAACTCATAGCGGCCATAGTGGGTTCAAATAGTGTTTTTTGGGATATCCTAACTCTTAACTTGCAAATGGTAGTAACCAAATCTTAGGTAAATATTTTAAAAGACTCAAGTAGTTTTGAGTTGGTCAAACATGTCATCTATGCAAGGTAGAGGATACTTGTTCTTAATGGTATCCTGGTTTATCATTCTATAGTCTATGCACATACAGAGCAATACATCCTTCTTCTTTACAAAGAGGATTGGTGCTCCCCATGGAGATGTGTTGGGTTGGATGAAGCCCTTGTCTAGAAATTTCTCCAGTTTTTGCTTCAACTCAAGCAACTCAATGGGAGCCATCCTGTAAGGTGCCCTGGAAATTGGGTTTTTCCTAGGAGCTAGCTCTATTGAGAAGTCCACTTCTCTCTCTAGAGGTATGCAAGGGAAATCGTCAAGGAACACATCAACATAATCCTTGACTACCTCTATTTTCTTTGAGGGATGTACCTTTTGCTCCAATTAAGTCAATATAGCTAGGAACACTATATAACCTTTAGCTACCATATGTTCTACTTTCATAGTTTCCAAATATAGGCTTGTGGTAGCATCCTTCCTACCTCTATTGGTAAAGGGTGCATGACCTGGTCTTTCTATTCTTATTTTCCTTTTCCTATAGTCTATTTTTACATTATAGTTATAAAGTCAATCCATTTCTATAATGACATCGAAATCATTCATATCAAGTAGGATAAAGTCAGTAGGGAGTTGATTATTCTTATATTTAATAGGTATGATCAGTGTCTTAAGGAGGGATGAAAAGATCGTACTGTTGGGGGTAGTAACTTCTAAGACATATCCTAAGTCCTTGAAATCCAAACAAAACATAGTTGTGAGATTACTTGAGATTAAAGTATTAGTAGAACTAGAGTCAAACAAAGCTTTAATATTATGGCCCATTATATCAAGCATGCCTACATCATATTTATAACAGTCAAACTATGAAATTTGTGGTAAGGATAGGAAATAGAAATCTAGGGAGGGTTACCTTCTATGAGACGGTTGGCATTGGCCTGAGTTTCTTCATTGTCAATGGAAAAGACTCGAGCCTGTCTACGCTCTCCTATAGGAGGGGAAACTCCTTGGGGTGTTGTAGCCACTGATTGAACTACCATTGGTTGGGCTGCTACTGGTCCTGGACCTTGGGGGTCAGGGAAGGGATAGTTGGATTGATATGTCCCTCTTTCTGGCATTGGTACCACGCCTTCTTTTCATTAAAACACCTACCAGGATGCTTCTTCCCACATGTACAACACATGAGTAACAATTCTCTTGATGGGGTTTTCACTTTCCTCCATTCCTTCCCTTGACATTGTTACGCCCTCACCCCTTCCTATTATCATTTCATGGGGTAGAAGTGCCTTTAGTGAACCCTAAGTACCTCTTGGGCAGGTTATGTGTAGGCATGACTACCTTTTCCATGTCTAGGGTGAAGTTGACGGACTTGGTGAAGTTTGTGGGTTTACTTTCCATCACATGAGGCTTTATCAGGGGGTGCATGCGCTCCTCAGCATGGTCCACCCGGTGCTCTTCGTTTAACTTATATCCAAACCGCTCCAGGAGGTAGAATTTTTTAGTGAAGTCTTCCAACAATATGTTAACTTGATAAAGGAGTGTACATTGCTTTTTCTTCTCTTTCTTGGTAGAGATGGGGATGAATCTTATATAGAAGATAGTATGAAATTCCACTCGTGCCATCAGTTCCTCATTCAAATCTTGGCCCTTGATATAATTTTCCCACCATAATTTTGTTGCTTCTTCAAGAAGGTGAGTGGCAAAGAGAATCTTTTTGTTTGATTGCACCTATAGAATGTGAAAGCCATTTTCCATAATCAGAAGCCAGGAGTTTGCCTTATTGACTACCTCAATTTTTTCTTCACTCCAAAATTTTTCTATATTCATCTTGACAAAGTCTAGGATGGTGGCTCCAAGACAAGGGTGAATAGGTAGAGGTTCACCATTCTCATTTCTGGCAACATATTTGAGTGCAAAGGCGCAGATAGCCTCGGTGATCTTCTTTTATATCTCCAACCAGAGTGCGCCGAGTGTATGAACAACTACTTTCCCGACTGTCAGTGTGGAGCATTTATCTTGGTCGGGGTTATCTTCCATCATAGGTTCACCTTTGGGGTGAGGACCATCTTCAGGGTTTGGCATGCCAAATGGGACAACCTCATGCCCAAGGCCTCTCTCATGAAAGACCTCACCTTCCCTCTTCCTCTTCTTGGAGGACTCACCCTCCATAGACCTCCTCTTATTCTCTGAGGACATCCTCTTCTTGTGTGAGGGCCTCCCCTTCATATACTCCCTAGGTGTGTTGTCGGGGATGGTAGTGATCTTAGTATCGATCCATTACGGTTCACATAAATAAGTTTATTAAGCACAGTTTCTTAAGGGCATTTAAAGCATCATAAAATGTGTGTCCACGACATCTTTTTTACATGCATTTTATTATTTGGAAGAGGATGTCTTAATCCCTTATATCTTAACCCTATTTCTTCATAACCCTAAACTCAGAAGGGTAAAGGAGGTAGTCATTTGGTCCCTAGGGTTTTGGTAAGTGAAGAAAGTGAATAGAGAAGGAATGAAATTAGATGAGAAGAAATCCTAGAGGTATTTTATTTTGAGTAAAATCCTCTGACTTTGGCCAAGCGGGATGCACAGGCCTGGGAATCCTCATAAGTTGACTAGCCGTGCAGAGGAAAGTTTGGCCAGCCCCCGATTATGGTCCCTAGTAGACATCATAGTCTTTAGAAAATACTCTAATAATTCCCTCAGGCTCTACAAAACTCTGAAAATTTAATAATGATTCAATGTTATATGGTAAACTAGGCTCTAATACCAAATGTAATGACCCCCTCCCCATGTTGTCCCCAATTAAGGTGGACCAAGAGGAAAAGGGCCATTATCATATTATAGGATCGATTTTTAGCAACTAACCAAAAATAATTATAAATTTCATTGCATGGAAAAGAGTTTGGTACAGTATCTAAGATAAACTCTTCATAAAGGAGTTATATTATATGGGGATCTATTGTTTGCAACATGAATTAAAAAATATCTAACTAAATCCTCCATGGTGACTTTTAAGCATCTTTCCTTTTGGTTCCTTCTTCAATGGATGTCCATGTTGTAGAATAACAACATTTTAACCTAAAACGCTATAAATTAGAACAACGATCAGTGTAATAAGTTATATTGGTACATGGGGGAAACAAAATATTAGCATGCAGGTGTAACAACACAATCAGACATTGTAATAATTATGATTACAAAATTAAACAAGCATTTTCTTTTCAACCTCTCCACCCTTATGCTCTTTTCTCAATGTTGTGCCCTCTCTTTAGGGGATCCTATTTATGGGAAACCCTCTCTAAGGATTTTGGTCTCTGCATTGGAGATTTCATAATCTTTCCTCACCCAGGCTTGGTTTCATACATAGTCCTTCAATTTCGAGCTTGGCTTGAGGTAACCTTCTGTTCTAGGCTTTATCACCAATCATCTCCATGATGATATTATTCACCCCATGCTCTTTAACCCACCAGAGATTGCTATAGGGTTTGAATAGGTTACAATTATATAAATATGATATTCATAGGGACTTTATAGATTGTACAAAATAAATAAACATGCAAGCATTTTAGTGCAATCCAATCCAATCCAGAAAACTCCAGGAAACCACAAAATCCAATTCTAGAAATTAGCCCTAGGAATAACCACATACCTTTCTCTTATGTAACTCAAGAGTCCAAGTAAATTGATGCAGTTGAGAATAAGCAAGAAATTACCTTGAAATTAATGCATAACACACAAGTATCAATATTTTAACCATAATCTAACATTAAGACTAACTTGGGTTCAAAGTTCTGGTTTTGGGGTCAACTTTGGGTTTCATCAGGGTTTTGGGTTTTACCCTAGTTATCACTATTAATACCCTTTTGACTTAAAAAAACCTAATTTTAGCATCAGATGCATTTTTTATCTCAAACCAAGTCCAAGATGTCCTATTTATCCAAAAAGACTAAACTTTTTCTATTAAAGCCATTTAAGCATACTATATTCATTAAACTCAAGAAAATAGTATTTTCATGTTTTTAATACATTAAAGTTAGCAACTTTAGTCACTTCTAGACTTTGGTGCATATCTAGACCTTACAACTATTTTTATTGGAATCCTTGTATTTTTCAGAGTAGCTCTCATATGTAAATTATTATCATTGGAGCTTCTTATGAATTACTACAATTTTTACAAGATTAATTTGATCTTGTCCAATCACAAGCCACCAACTAGGTAGTGAACTTGGGTCCCGGCCTTGCCAACTAGGCTAGGACAATCCAACGGGCTCACACCATTTGGGTGGTCCACGCTTGCATGGGTCCCGGCCTTGCCAACTAGGCTAGGCCAATCCAACGGGCTCACGCCATTTGGGTGGTCCACGCTTGCATGGACGCTCGCTCAGTCAGGGTGAAAATAGGGGATAGAAGAGTCCTTACCTGGAAACAAGAGGAGTCGAGAGTAGATTGGACTTTTCACCCCCCCCCAAATTGTCTTCAACCTCAACTCCTTCTCTTGCATGAGTATGTGGTCAACTTGTTTATTGACTTTGAGATCCAAGCCTCCTCAACGATCAACTAGATTACTATGACCTTTTTTGCACTTCTGCGAACTCACTAAAGGCTTCAATAGCCCAAGAGGTGGTCGGAGTAGTTAAGATGAAGAGAAGGTAGTTCTGGAGAGGTTTAGGGAGATACTAGGGGTGAAGGGTGAGTCTAGGAGAAAATTTAGGGCATGAAGAGGATGAAAAATTGAGTAGAGTATAGAGAGCTAATTTGTGATTTCACAAGAGGCGCATAGACCTATATATACTCTTGGCTATGGCGACAAGGATACCCTTGAGTCCATGAATTGGGAAAAACTTTAGTCCCCTTCCATTGGGGGTGAAACTTAGGGTAGGTCGGTTAGCAATGCTCTCTTGAATTTCCATCGTCGCTCATCCATTGAGGAGGACGAGGAGAGCAAAGGAAAAAGTCAGTTTATTGTTCCGACTTTCCTATCTCGTGAAAGGTAAATGATGACTTAGTCATCATCGGATTCTGATCCAGTGTCTATCGTTCCATGCAAAAAGTAAGGGGTTAATTTTATTTCTAAATGAATTGTGACATTTATACTTTCTTCCATAAACCGTTCACTTAGGGAATTCCATTAAATTCCACATCTCTCTCTCATTTTATTCTTTTAATCCTAAATTTTGAATGAAAGCCTTAAATACTTTTATCTAGATGTTGGCGATTTTTGAGAGACCAAAATATTCAACATAAAGGTGTCTTTCTTAGTATCCAATTCTCCCTCTTTATCTCATTATTTAAAGCATCAAATTAATTATTTTCTATTTCTAACTTTCCTATATCTCTTATTTTGATCACTTTTCTTAACAACAATATGGAAACAAAGTCCATCCTTTAGTTGCATTCAACACCACTTTTCTATATAACTCCATACAATTTCATATTAACCACCCATTACCTTTAGTAATTCATTTATTTTGGGATTTCTCTCTTTATTTTCCCCCTGTCCAATATTGGATAATTGAAAGTAGTAAAAACCACAAAAACCATAATAAATGGAAATTTGCAAATCATATCCATACTTTTAAAACAAGGCACATCAAGTTTCTAATATATCCTGAATACAAAAATATTTGCTTTTCAAATATGTAAATGCATGTGAAAAACCATGTTATAAAACTTCATCTCTCTTGGGGTACACAATATTCACTTTATGTCCCAGCATTAGGCTCGTGCAACCTTCCCTATCCGGGGCTTGGTGCCATGTTAGCCTTCCCTATCTGGGGCTTGAACTTTTTGTGACCTACCCTTTATGGGGCTTGGTCAGTCATCTACATAGTGGACGTGGGTTACCTTCCCTATCTAGGTTCTTGGTGCCATACTGGTATTCCCAATCTGGGGCTTGACCTCTTCATGACCTTCCCTATCTGGGGCTTGGTCATCCACACTATGAACTTAGACCTCCTTCCCTATATGGATCTTGGCTCCATCCTGGTCTTCCCAATCTAAGGTTTGACCACTTGTGCTCCTTAGAGATTGCATAATTGGGTTCAAAAATGTATGTGCTTTCAAATTTTATATACTCAACCCCTCCCACCTTAGGTGACATTCCAGGTCACCTCAATTCTCAAACTGATTTGTGAACTTACCCTTTTAGTGAAGGTCCTAATCTAGGGTGTCTCCTTGACTCTCAGGAGGAGGTTAGGCTTTCTAGCCATGACCTGACCCCACAGGTTTAGGGTTTTACCTCCCCCATAGGACCCTTTCCCCATTTTTGGATCGAAACACTCCAGGTCGAGAAACCCACCCTATAGGTTGAATTTTCATTTTTATGTAACCATAATGTATTGAACATACATTTTATATTATAACTTCTCAACCCATACTTGCTCAATCTTTATGGTATACCCTCTCGCTGGGAGATATTCATACTCACTCCATCGGATCATTTCAAAGATCTACCCACTCTCTAGGGGTGATCTCTATCCATGCCCACTCACTAGGGGTGTTCACAACATTGTACTCACTAGTTGGGAGTACTTCAATGATATACCCACCCATTGGGTGTAATTTTTAATCATACCCACTCACTGGGGGTGTCCATAATATCATACTCATTCGCTAGGAGTATTTCAATAGCATACCCACTCTCTGGGGATTTGTAGCATACCCACTTGTTGGGGGTACATACTAAATCTCTGAAGGTATTTTCAATAACATACCCACTCACAAGGGGTAGTTTCAAATGCATACTCAATTGTTCAGGGTACGTTGAATAACATACCCACTCTCTAGGGGTAGTCACAATAGTTTACCCACTCACTGGGGGTAGCATACCCACTCACTAGGGGTATTCTTTATTCATCCACTCATCTAGAGTTAGAATTAGGGTGATGAGCAAGTTATATTCATATTTTCATTTTCATATATAGTTGTTGGTAACTTATGTTTTTCATGTCCTACATATTCAAATCCTTTCACATGCATCATTCATTAATTTCTCCATATTCATGCATGGGAGGCTAGGTCACGTAAACCCATTTATACTTCCTTTTTCTCTTACCCTAATTAGAATTCACATGGGTAAGGTTACTACTTTACCCATTCTAATCCCATTTCGTCGGATTAGGTTTTTGGGTTACAGTTAGGGACTGCACCACCTAAGCCCTACATCATAGGGTTTTATGATTTGTTTGACCCACTAAGGGTTTTCCTAAACCAACCCTAGCTCCATCTAGGGTTTACCCTTACAAGGAAAAACCCATAGAACACCTTTCTTTACTTTACCATTATTTTCACTTTACATGTACATTAATTGGCAGAGGATGCCTTAATCCTACTTCTTATCAAAAATCTTAACTTGATCTGTGGAGGGAAGTGTCTTTTAGGGCTTATTAAGCAAGACGATGAGAAGTTGATGAAATTTTAGATGAGAAGACTTAGAGGAAAGATTTACTTCAGGCAAACCCTAGGATCTGGCCAGGTACGTATCACTAAGGCAAAGGGAGTCCTTGTAAACCAACATAATGGTGTGGAGGAGAATTATTGCCAACCCCCAAAGCCATGACCCCTTCTAGACACCATTACCATCAGGGCATGACTTAAAAAGTTTCCAAATGTCTCTACATATTACTTGAAATTATAAACTATTCAATATTATTAGAAAAAATTGGGGCTCTGATACCAAATGTAATGACCTCACTTTTCAGCATTCCCCAATTAAGGAAAGATCTAAATATTTGAGAGACATTACCTAAAATTTCCCAATATCTAGATTTAACCAAATAACAAATAATTTCCATTAATGCAAATATTGTTTACAAGATACTACTCTAGGGAGATATATGAATTTTTATAATCAAAATTGTGCATATGAGAAGAATTATCTATCTAATCCTCCTTACAAGTTAGCTTTAGTGTCTTAAAATAATTTCATTTTTCTATCATATCTTGATATCTTCATATTTAACATGTGCCTAAAACACCATGAAACAAAAATGTGGCTCAGTATATTGCTATATTGTATGTGTGGGGTGCATGCAAAAGTGTGAAAATATTAGAACAACATATGATCAATCAAATACTTGAAAATAAGCACTCACATTTTCTTCATATATTCTCATCTTTATGTTATACTCATTGTGGCATTAGAATTGAACATAATGTAAATAAAAATTCAACATTTAGTTGTTCAATCCTCGAGAAAATGTCGGAAGACACAAACAAACTATATTGCAGGTAGTCATAATCGTAACCACATACCTCATTGGTAAATCATGTAGATATTACAGTCATACTTTAAGCATATTATCCAATCAATAAGAAAATCAAGCAATAAACATTTAATCATAACTCAGAGGAGAAATGTCTTAATCATCCCTGGGCCTAGAACACACAATTAGGGGTAAGAGAGTCACTTGAATCTGTCTCCTCTCCTTCATCATGTAGGGTGACACCAAGCCTGACAAGCGGACTCCAGTGCATGTTCGTGCATCCCCTGAAGGCCTCCCTACCCTAGTTGGGTGGTGTCACCACCCCAATGCACCAGTCAACTCCCTTCGTAGCCACCAGGGAGTGCCACCCGGAGGGGGTGCTCTCTCCTAGGTGACCGTGTGTGTTGTAGGTAATGGAGGAGAGGTCTCATAGACCGAGGATGGGTTTTGGAGCCCTATAAAAGAGAGACGGCGGTGCAAGGTGGGGAACAAAGCTGAAGGGAAGTCTACCCATCTTCAAACTAGGGTTTCAACACTACCTTTGTTGCTTCTGGAAGCGTTATAAAGAAGAGGCACTAAAGGTGTGGTTGAGAGGAAGTTCCTACAATCACCTCTAGGCTTCTCATGGCTAAGTAAGCCAAGGACTAAGTAAATGTAAAGAAGAGGGCATCATGCAACCCCTTATATATGTTCCAGACATATCTCCAAAGGTTAGTTGAAAAAAGAATATGGAGAACGAAGGGATGGGGTATTCCACGAGAAGGATGAAGACCCAACCCTATATATACTAGGCTTATGACAACCTTCCCTTTGGTCTTGCCCTTTAGGTTTCACTTCCTTTCCTAAACCATAAACACTTGCTGATTCCCTCCTCTTTTCCTTCACCATATTAGAAATGTTAAATTGTTGTTTAATTAAGGAAATAGGTTACGACATGATGCCCACAAGACACAACTACTCCTTACCTCTTTTCCTCTCTCTCTTTAATACATTTCCTAAATCAATCATCCATAATAGTTGGCTGACACTCCAAAAGCCATCAAGGAAAGCATGTAAATAGGGGGCACTTTATTGGCTAGTTTGATCATGAAATGTAGATTATTCTTCAACCTCTCTCTTTGATATATTCCTCCAAATTAATTAATCCTTATTTCAAGGAGAATTCAAATAAATTTCCCAAAGTATATTCAATGTGTGCGATCTAATGGGATATCTTTCTCATACAAAACTTGCCCCTTTAAAACATTATTTAAAACAATACTGTTATCTCATGGAATATCCTTTTTCTCCCTATTTCTATAATTCTCTTCTTTTACTTATTATTTTCAAGAATTTCAATAATTAGATCAAAACATTCTTGTTTGATGCCTCAACCATTGTTTTGGCAAACTTGGGTAGATAATTATTCTTTAATTATCTAAAATACCATATATCTTATTTTCTTTTAGAAACTTGCATATTATTCCATATTACAGTTGTCTATTAATTCATTAAGTCACTACTATTCATCTATGTACAACATCTCTTATTTCTTTGTCTTGTGCCCCAAGAACTTATTTGCAAGAAAAATAATCCATGGGCCTCACTTGGTCCATGGGCTGCACCCATGCTACAAAGTGAATAACATTATTATTCTTATCAATAATGCAATTTGGGAATTCACTTATCAGTTCATGCTTAATATTTATATGTCAATTTCACCAAAATTGAGGATATTACAAACATATTGGCTATTCTCATTTTCTCATACCATCTTTGCCAAAGACAAATCAACTGACATCCTTGGCGATGTGGAGATATAGTCATGTAATCTTAGATGTCTTGGTGTAGGTTTCCCTTACATGCACTCAAATAATTCACACACCTTTTGCCACATCTAGAAGCATTTCAAATGATCGAACCACCTTTTGTGATGAATCAATCTTACTTCTAATTTTGTAAATCTAGCATCAACTTCTCGTTGCCCACCATAACACGTTGATGATGTTAGTGACATTTAGAAGTGTGATCCCCCTGATCTATGGATCCAATCCACATTGAGTTTATCGATATTTTTTTTATATTTTTGAGTACTTAGGATGTTCAGATTTGCATAGGGATCAAAGTTAAATTTAAGAATTTCTATGTTTAGTAGAGAAATCTTAGTGTTATAAATGAACAACCTGGAGGTAGGAAAATCATGTAATTTTGATTTTTTTTGCCTTGCACAATGCTTGTTCCTTGGGCAGGGCACATAGATTTGGCTGTGTGTGACTTGTTACTCTGCGTGATGGCTCTGGATCCAATATACAACAATATTGAGATTGAAAATGGTGATTTGGTTTTTGTTGGGGTATTGACTATGTCTCATACAATTGGGTGGATATGATGTGTGGAGGTGACTATCGTTAGAAAAGAAAAACATGAAGAGAAGAATTGGAAGTGGATGGGAATCAAATGGTGGATGGGAACAAGGTTGGTCCCTGGGGAACTAGTGGGAGTTAGGGAATGTGTGTGGGATTTTGGACAAAGATGGGTGTTGGGTTGTACTAGTCATGGGATTAGGTGAGGATAGAAGGTGGTTGTTGGGTTGGAACAAGAAGAAGAGAAGAAGGGAGAGGGATGACTATGTGATGGAGTAGAAGGTCAGCAAGTGGGTGGGAAGATCATGGGTAAGGGGTTTGGAAGTGAAGGGATTGAAAGTGCTTTTTGTAGATGCATTGTGATTGGTAGGATTGTTCAAGGCAGAAAAGGCTATGGTTGCTATGTAGAGAACTATTGCAGTCTTGTGGGATGGTCATTGATCGAGTGCATCTAAGGAAGGCACTCATTTTGTTTATCTAGTAGGAGGACTGATGAGTGGCAGGCAGAAGGCATGGTTTTGATGGGGTTTGCACGGTAATAGGAGCTAGAGGCCAGTGGATGGGGGTAGATGGGTATTGTTAGTTTCCACCGATATTTTTTGTGTGGCAGGCAACTATAGTTTGTTGTGTTCTGGTAGTGAAGGTCTGGGTGACGTAAAACTAGGGTCTGAGGCTGATGCCTTGTTTTTAATCTAGGGTTTTGGATTAATAAAAGGATCGAACCTAGTGTTTGGATCCTATGGATGGTGGATATGACTCGTAGACCTACAATTTAGGAGACCAACATGTGGAGGAGGATAGATGGGTTGGGCCACACCTAGGGATTTGGCCATCTCCCGGGGTCCTAGATATAGACATAGGGTTTAGATTTTAGGCTCTGACACCACGTAATGCAACGTATGTTGCAACTATAAAATGAATTCATAATAAACTCTATTGGATAATGCCCCCAGACATGGGTTGCTATAGATAATGTGTGGCAAGCCCTAATTCACTTATTTTTTCTCAAGACCAAACTAAAACATGAATTAAAACTAATTAATTAAGAACCTACAAGTAAGTCCTTAATTTTATTCATGATACAAACAGAAAGAGAGAAGAAGAATCTCATGGAGAAAGTAGCATCTGTTGGTATATATATATGCCCATAGAGCCATCCCAAGAGATTGCATGGAGTCAGATATTAATTAATCAATTAATGTGATTATTTGGTTAATTAATGAATTCCTAAATATTCTAATTAATCCATGAGCGTTTTAATTAACGCAACGTTTCTATTTACCGATGGGTTTAAGAAACCCTACTTCCCTTTGTATCCTATTTAAAGGAGGATTCACGACCGATATCTATATAAGATATCGACAGACGCTTTGAGTTTATGCTCACGCATGTAAGCCCTAGCCGTCACCGTCCTTAGGAGAGGAAGGAGATCAACGCGTTGCTAGCACGTCACCGCACAGACACAACTCCTTCCCGTCGGCTTAGGAAGCGCAACATGGAGTTCCAGTCCATCCGTGTGGATGAAGTAGAGATGCAGACGCTGAGACGCCTGCATTTGGTAGACACAACGACCATCCGTGCGTGTTACGTGCGGCGCACATCATCGCATAGGAGCACCGCCAGATCTTCCTACGACAGCGAATGGGAGAGAAGTTTTGTTCATGTAGGTCAGCAGCGTTGCACTGTCGTACAACGGGGCATCGCCGGACTTGCTCCGCAATAAGGTATATCCCACAAACACTCCTTCCAAATACGTTGTTGTTGACGAGATCCTATTTTGGGTTGCGTGGATTTTATTTCTTCTGTCGCGCATGTTTTCTCCACAAAACCCAATACCATCATGAAGGAGAATGTCAGTAGTCTCATCACAAATCTTGAATGATATTTGTAGTCTTTGGTCTAGATATATGGTGGAGCACATCTTCACATCAAGTTGTCGATTTTCATATTTGTCCTTCCTTGGCTTTGGCTAGGATTGTTTATGGGAAAGGATAGGTTGGAACCCTTGTCCTGTATGTCTTCCAAGAATTTATTTTATTCTCCCACAAAATATTTGATCCATCCTAATTAATCCAACAGTTGTCAGCTGAATATTTGCGTTGCATGTCCTTTGTATGACTTTTAGGATAGTTGGTCAGATCAAAGTTGTCAATAAATGTATTCATTGGATAGATACTATAATCTTTTTAATGCAATTTTAATTGCTCAATTTTAACATTGGTTGTGGAAGCTAGAGTCATTTTAGTACCAGGGTATACTTTCTACAAAGTTACCATAATATTTAAGGAACTTCATGATCATCCAATCCTCCTTATTGATCAACTAATCATCGTGTAATAGTAAATATACTTGTTTCATATAGAGTTGAATTTTACATCTAATGATATTTAAATCATCTAATTCTGAGTTTGTATGTTGATATTATGGCCATGTGAGTGACCATTTACACTTTACTAGTCCTCACTTCAATTGTCGGAGTTCGGGGTGCGGATATGCAATCTTTGATCCTTTTCTTAAGCTTTCCATGAGGATATTTGCCTCTATCTTCTTGTTGTCTCAACCTACAAATAAAATATTGAAGGTATATTAAACTCCAAAGAAATTTCATAAAGTACTCAAAACTTAAAATAAGTGAATATTCATTAGAATGAAAACAAAATATGAAAAACTAAATCTCAAATGCAACTAAAATTGATGAGTATGAATTCATCAAAATATTATGTTTGACCATTAGTTATCCTTGAGTAATATAAAATCTAAAACAATCTCCAAACAAATTCTTTCAACCATTGTACATGCTTGATACTCACATTGTATTTGAAATCCTACCATCAAGCATGGCTATGTAACCCATATTTCTTAAAATAACATAACACAACCACGCATATTCTCTATGCCAAATTTTCTTCACACACTTTCTTATGTGCCAAAAACCTAGAGTGTAAACAACATGCAATATTCTTGATGTCATATTCTTATGAGGTTTTTACACGAGAACAATGCTTGACTATGAAAAGTTGTTTTGGTGGTATTTTTCTTCCCCTGGGTAGAAAATAGAGTTATTATGTTTATGAAAAAAGAATTGTGAATCTCTCATCTATATGACTCAAGATTGCTTTTAATTGATGCAAATACATATGCAACACTATTATATGTGTACGTTGTCATCTTTTCTTTATTCTTGGTGATACGCCCCTATTACATAGAGAGGGGTATCAAAGAAGAAGTTATAGAGGGAGAAGAAGGGTGTGAGACCCTTATCTTAGAGTTTAGCAAACTTAATGGATTTTTTTTAATGGTGGGGTAAGATGGTAATAGAATAAATTAAGAAGAGGGAAGAACTTGTGCATCACATATATTCGATTAGAGAATATGGATATTCTTACACAACAATTTAATCAATCTATGTTACACACAAGATTAAGAAATTTCCACAAGCATGGTATGCTAATCAGTAAAGAGACATGTTGCATTTGACTCTGCTCAATCCCATACGACTTGCCATCATTTTTAGGGAACACAATGCTTGTGTTTATTGGCAACAAAGGGTGATTTATAACAATCGACATGTCTTCATAATTATAGTTAACATCAAAAACTGACTTCAAACAAGGGGATTGTATGACAAATTCTATATGCAATGCAACGTGAATGTAAACTAAGCCGACTAGATAATGGCTCCAAGTAAAATTGCAAGAACTATGGACTAGAATGAAACACTTTAAGCTACATGCAATGCAAGTGAACTAAATGCAATGTATGCATACAAAGGTAAAAATTTCTAAAATAAAATAGGAAAACAAAAGAGATCGGTGTAGGTGGAAAAAAGTGCATACCACCCACCCTCTACCCAAGCTTAGAAATTTTCTCATCCATGAGAAAATACTAAACCCAAGATGGAGGGGAATAAATCTATAAAGATCATTCATGGAGTCTTGGCAACTCAAAGAAGGTCCAATTGAAGGGAATATGAAAAAGGGTTGGCACCTTGAACATATGATCTCCATGGTGCAAAATGTGATCAGGTGCTCATGGTAGCTCAAAGGTATTGTCTGGATGCTTGAAGAAAATTTTTCTTTCACCCCAAAATCTATCCAACATGATTCACCAATACTCCTTCATTAGGAGAGGAAGTGTATAGTAGTGTATGGATCAGGAAAAAGTGGCACAATGTAGGAGTGGTTCCCACATGGTGGCCTCAAGATCTACTCATACATGAATTATGGAGGCATAGTACCTTCTTTTATGGATAAGATAGTATGTGAAAAATATATAACTTGTGTTGCCAACTGTGTTAAATTAGATGGAGGACATGCCTCTGGATATGGATTCTTCTCATCACCTAAACTTAACATGAAGAATATATGATGTTGGCATAGGATGAGCTATCTCGTCTATAAAGTATGCTTGGTAAATAAAGTTATGTGGGTATATGTCCTCCTAGTCTACTATCCAATTAACATCAAAAGCAATCAAAATAGTAGGATCCTTCATAATGTCAACGTGTAGCTCTAGATCCTCCATTAGGAACATAATTAACTCCTCAATGAAATTTATAGGAAATAAATCTTGATAGAAGATAGAAAAATCATCTGAGGGTGGCATGTATACCTCTCGATGCGCTGCACCTCATCATAAGATGCCATGTCATAGTCATTCTACATCATCATCTCAAGAAGGATATTGATTTCATCCTCAACATCGATTATGAATGTAGGAAACTCCATATTCCTTAGGGAGCTCCCCATTGACCCTCAAGTGGTGTAGGAGAGTTGTGCTTTCATTTGAGCCAATTTTCCCTCAATTCTTTTAGTCTAGGCTTCTCCATCAACTAGCATTGTTGGTTGGTCAGCTAGCATCATTGTTTGGTCAACTAGCATTGATTGTTGAAAAACTAACATCTTTTGGAGGGCCTCCATCCTCTCATCGCTATC
Organism: Alisma plantago-aquatica; assembly: GCA_963693085.1. NCBI lineage: Eukaryota > Viridiplantae > Streptophyta > Magnoliopsida > Alismatales > Alismataceae > Alisma > Alisma plantago-aquatica. Next base: position 570,984,033 of record OY856412.1, read on the forward strand.
AGGTGGATATTGATATGCATAGTAAGCCTCTTCTCTGTAACTCTCAAAATACTAATGAATGTTTGTAGTCAACCTCATCTAGATAATCATCTTCATAGAATGACCTTATGCTAGCATTCTAAATATTGTGGATTGAGATTGGAAATGTATTTACCTCTAATAATGTATAAATTTTTTCTCAGGGATGATTTTTTGTAATGATTTTTTAAACTATGGAGCATTAGGGTAGTATACTGATGTACAGTTGTAATAGTTACATACTTTACATTGCTCGAGTTGTGGTGTCGATCACTCTATACGATTTGAATGCTTGGAAAATAGGGATATTTGAGTATCATGCTCAAGAGAAAAAATATTCAAAGAATGAAGAGACAAATTTTATTCCTTACAGAAGAATAGAAATAAGAAATTTCGAAAATCTAAGATAGATAGAAAAAATATAAGACAAAGAAATTATAGAAGCGAACTAAAAATTATGTAACAAAACTACAAATTACAAAAATAAATTGTGGAGTTAACAAAACCAAAAATTGCAAAAATATACTAAGTTATTGCAAAAAGAAACTAGAAATAAATTAATACTAACTTTATCTCAATAGACTAAAAATAGAAAAAAAGTCATGTTGTCCCCAACAATGGAGCCAAAATTTGATGTCGTAGATCAAAGCACAAGAAATTTACATAGGGAAAAGTACTTCGATTTTTATCCAAATTGTGTATAACAATCACCACCAAAATGTTGATGGGTCTTATTGCAATCTCCCAAAAACTAGGATTCTATCATATTCCCAAGTTTAAGAGATCCAAATAGTTTTTTCTTTAGATTTGACCAAAGAAGGATAAAGTTATAAATGTATAGGATTGAAAAATTTCTAGTTGTACAATCCACTCATATTTACAGAATAACTAAATTATATGCCAACATGTAAATAAATTCATAAAATTTTCTGCATATATTTCTTGGTTAACTATATTCACATAATGGTTAAATAAGAGGAATAATGTGCTTACCACATGTACTAGAATAACCATTGGAATTTTCATGTACCATCATCTAAATTGAAGTGGAATTAATGGATAAAATATGTTAAATGAGTAAGAGGTGGATTTTCATGCATATTAATAATATATAACTTCTTTTGTAACAATTTGAAATTAATGGACTTTAATTGAAGATTATATGACTCAGTTATGTATATGTTGATAATAAAGATAAAATATTTGATAAATATAGTAGTAATGAGGAAAAACCCTAATGGTGAAATAACTCATAAAAGGATATCTCAAAAGTGAAATATAATTGTTAAAGTGTGTTTCTTGGGTCCCAATTATCTTGGGTTCCATGTTTGATAGGGAAATATGGCATTAGATACGACAGTGGAAACAAAAAAATTACTACCATATTTTTCTTAGATAGTAGATTGCGTCAACAGTTATGAATTGGGAAAGAGGGTTGCAAGAGATATACCAAGTCCTAGACTAAGTCCAACAACTTATCCTTGCAACATCATGCTTCTTCTTCAAGCAACACTCATGCAATCGTCAGCAACAACCTCCTTGTGCCACACCATAGATGATGGTTAACGGTGTCCTCCTAGCGGGTGGAAAAGGCCTCTTTTTTTATCAGTAAGCATGCTACTCTTCTATATTTCAACTATATCAAATGTACAAGTCGTGTAAGTAAAATAAAACCTATCTATGCATGAGTGCTCTGAAATCAGTAATCACTCTATTCCAGGTAGCACAAACTACTAGATTTACATCATCAAAAATGAATTGGTTTATAGCAGACCACACCCAGTAGGTGATGAGTAATGACATAAGCTTTTCATTTTTCCCATGGAACTCCAAAATGTCTTCTTCACAGTTCGGGATATGAGGAATGACATGGAGTGCTCTTTGCCATAGTTCACTCGCAAAATTGCAGTTCCAAAGTAGGTGTTGTTAGTTTCCAGCGCACACCTATAGAGATGACACCTGGAGCGAAATTGAAAACCCAAATTCAATAAGTGATCATCTATTATAAGTTTCTTTTACAACATCTTCCATGCAAATAATTTTATATGGTTTGGAGCAATCAAACTCTAGAGCCATTTAGCCCAGTTCAGAGTAGTGCCTCGGTTCCTTCTCGCCTCTACCTAGTCCACAGAGACTACTAGGAACTCCACGTTGTGCTTCTAGTGCCAACAAGAAGGAGTTGTTCCTTCAAACATCAACCTGCTAGGGTTGATTCACTCTCCTATGTTGTTTCTCCCTTGTTGTCCCTCCCTTTTACGGGTACGAGTTGCTCAGGATCCTTAGTTACCACAATTAGAGAGGACAACAACTTGTTGGAGAGAATTGTTGCGTCCCTAAAAAGCCTCGACTACCCCTCTATTTATAGGAGGGTCAGGGTTAGGAGTTCTAGTATGAGTGGGAGTCAAAGAGATGAAATTTCATGAATGTTTAGGAACCTAGAAATCATGAACTGGTTGGTTCACACATGAAACAACCAATTCAACACTTGAACTGGTCATTTCACTATGTTTCCTATTTGCAATTATATTGGCATTTAATATGACAATTAATGCACAACATGATGTTAGCATCAATCCTTGATCCAGTCATACTGATCATTGAAATGATCATTTCACACTTTGAAATAGTCAGTTCATTTCCGAATCGGGCAGTTCATGATCTGAACCTAGTAGTTCATTTTTGAACCTAGTGGTCTAGAATTCCTGTTCATCCAATATACAACCAATGTTGTTCAAATTGAATAACTAAACAGTTTAGTACTCAAGTTAAACTATATTAATGAGTAAACTCCTATTCCAAGTGCATCCTATGTGTTTGACCCTATAGGTCCTAAATGAAAATGGCATTGAATGTCAATAACCAACTTATGACATCACAAGCAATGAGCGGTATCTAGCAACACATCATTGTTACCTATGTAATTGGAAAGTTGGAAAACAACTTCAACATACAATACGTGATTGGTGTTACAATGATTGTATAGTTCCTTTGTCTTTGATATTTGGTTTGAACTCGAGACATGGAATTGTCATCCTCTCAACATTCAATCCATGTTTCTTGAACTAGAGCAAACTGTCTGAGATGCATGGAAATATAGCATCAAATAGGTAGCAGAAACAAAAATTTACAAACAAATTTCCCATAAACTAGAAAAGTGTGTTAATTACTATGCAATTGAAAGGATGGTTTCACAAAGATATACCTGGTCCTAGAGCAAGTCCAACAACAATCCTCATCGATGTAGATGCACACTCTATCTCAAAAGGTGGTTGTGCAGCTTCGAGTTGCACTCGAACTCGTCTGATTGCTCCTCCACAGACATCAAACACAAACAAATGCTATAGTGGCTCCTTAGATTTCGCCATGGACTACGTGTACGTTTCCCTCCTAGCATCAGCCAAAGGACTCCTATCTCTTGAGTAATCCACACAGACAAACTAGAACTCTTGTCATCCTATATGAATAGATATGAAAGAGTTGTACCTCATGTTAGTGTACTAGTCACCAACATGCTCTCCCAAAACAATGATCCTCGGTTATTTCTCTCCTATGGCTACCCCTCCCTAATCGGGTAGGACTTGCCTGGGCTCTCCTGGTTACCACAACCAGAGAGAACCACAATTGTCAGAGCAACTAATTCTCAATTGTCTATGTTGTAGTTGTGATCAGGGAAGCCCTAGTACCCCTCTATGTATAGGAGAGGTTTCTATCAGGGTTCCCAGTCCCCAACCAATATGAGACTAAAGAAGGACTGGAAAGGATGGGAAGATCTTGAATTTTCACAACAATTCTAGAAGTTTCACAACATGTGTGCATCAAAACAATCGTGCTTGTTGAGTGAGACGGTCATCATACATGCAAGACAAATGTTTCACATGAGATATGGTCATTTCTCTAATTGAGACAGTCATTTTTCTAAGCAAAATGGTTGCTTCATAGTTTCCAATTTTGCACATATGTTGGCAGTTCAATTCCAATTAGTACTCAACTTGACGTCAGCACCAATCCTTGATGCAATCGAATTGCACCCCAAGATGGCTATTTGGTGCAACTGAGACAGACATCTCATACTAGACCAGACGGCCATTTTGCACAAGCGAGATCAGCATCTCGCAGGCCAGAATAGGCACAATCATCATTCAAGATCAAACTCCTCTTCTAGATGAGTTCCTATGTGTGTGGCTCTATAGGTCTCATATCACGTTGGCATTGAATGTCCATAACTAGCTTATGACATCACAAGCAATGAGCGGTGCCTAGTCACACATCATTGCTACCCAAGTGAAGGAAAAGTTGGGGTGCAACTTCAACCTACAATCTGTGTATGGTGTTACAGTGTTTGTATAGTTACTTTGTCATTGCTATCTTGATTGAATTATAGGCATGGAGTAGTCACACTGATTATTATTCAATCTTGTGGCTAGAACAAGAACTACATGAGATATATGTAAGCTCAATATCATATATTGACTCATATGTGTATGGTCATACTTTTCTCAGTCTCACTAATCAAGAGGCCTTGGATATCATACTCATATAGGAGGGACAAATCCCATATCTATCACTCACAATTAGTCCCCATGTGCCAAAGTCACCTAATCATCACCTTTATAACAACCCATGTTTTAAGAGTGTGTTTGATGATGTCAAAGTGTACCCAATGACATGTGATGAGTGTAGTGATTTTAGATCTAAGAACCACAACCATCACCATCACTGTGAGAGCTTACTATGACTTCCATGAAGATGGCTTCCATGTGTTAGTCTCACAGTGGGTCTGTGTAATACATTGTTCTCTAACATGTATCTGTGTGCTTGGTTTGATATTACCATATCATGACTAATGAGACTCCATCATCAAACAACTCATACTCTGATCGTATGTGTTATTTTTGTCTATCTACCTTCCACAATAACAACCAATAAGGAACATAATGAGAATGTATATACTCTAAACATCCATATGATCTCATTCTCCAAAGTCACGTACTTGAAGATATATGTCATTGAGTAATATGATTCTCTAGACATTAATTATGTTTTTCATTATATTATAATTGAATATACAAAATAAACTAGAAGCATGCATTTATTATTAATCAAATCATTTACATGTTATGCCATCACAATCATTATATGATTAGCTCTCTGGGCATACATACCAATACACTCCCACTTGCACTTAGGTCCAGTCACCCACAGATCGCATCCCGAGTGACCTAACATGACCATCATTCTTCTGTTGTGAAAGTGTTTTTATAGAGGGTTTATCTATGTTTACTTTAAGTTGATATTTTGCAATTTTCACATTTCTTCATTGTAAAACTACTTGTATGAAATGGAAGTGTCATGGTATGTTATCTGAGATTCCCAGCCTAACTAGTAGCTCCATTGTTGTTATCAATATTTCTACTATGTCATCAATGGTTTGGATCCTCACACAAGTTCACCCATAAGAACTTCTAGATCCATACAATATCCTCTGTTGTTTTCATAACACATAGATACTCAGCTTATTTTGTAGATCAGAACAATTGTCATTAGCTCAGAACCCTTTCTAGCTTACATTTCTCATTTTTTTTATCAGTAAAAACTCATGTTGCTATTTTTGAATTTTCTTTTAGTGTTTGTACATTGCATACTACCTTCAACTGAAGGTAGTGAAAAAACTAAGAAAAATTGTACAAGGCTACATACAAAAGAATAACAAATGAACTTAGGATAGTAGCCTTTTGCCAAAGGATAATCAAGGAAAGGAGTCAAAAGGGAACTAGAGGAGATAGATATATGCTAAACAAAACTCCAGGAAACTAAACCAAGTCCTTCTCCTAGATACATAACTGAATAGCCAACGCATAACCAAAACAAACGAGAGAAGCTAAAGCCAATCAACTTCGATCTAACATATGCAGCAGAAACTGGAATCAAGAAAGTTCTATCATCACATCACAGTAGTGAGAGGGGAGCATCGACACCCAAATAAAAATGGGGACTCAACCATCACTAATGGAAACATCAACAAACTACTAAATTGATGTTGAACTATCCATCAATCTGCAGATATCCAACTCAGATTTGGGAAGGTCCAGAGAACTAGAGAAACTCAACCATCACTTCGCAAGTGAGAGGGGAGCCATCAAAACACTACTAATAGAGAAGCTCAAAAGGAAAAGAGAGCATCAAAACCCTTCAACAAAGGCCAGCCCCATCACCAAAAACTGTAGTGAGAGGGGAGCATCAACACCCATAAAAATGGGGACTCAACCATCACCAGAAGCAAAAGACTCATCTATCATTTCACCATAGAGATATCGACCAAACCTTCAGACAAAATAACACAGACTTCAACAACACAGAAGGACCACAAGAAGATTACACGGAAGCCTTGAAACATAAATCTTCTTGCAGCATCATTCGTATGAAAAGAGCCTCTTACCCTTTCAACAAAAGGGCTCAACAATCATAAACAAAAAATATACTGAACTGAATAGGCCAAATCAGAAGCAAACCATTTGAATGAGACCAACGCCACCCATCATCGATATAACATATGTTGACAAGATCAGATTCAATAGAAAACAATCATCACATCCCATCAGTGAGAGGGGAGCATCGACACCCATATAGAAATGGGGACTCAACCATCACTAGAGGCAGCTTCAACAAGCAACTTAGTTGTTGATGAACTATAAAGAAAGCTGTAGAAAAGAAAACTTAGAATCAGGAAGCTCCATAGATCCAGAGAAACTCAACCATCACTTCATAAGTGAGAGGGGAGCCATCATATCAGTACTATCAGCAAAGCTCAATAGGAGAAGAGAGAAACACCACCCTTCAACAAAGGCCAAGACCATCACCAAAACTGTGGTGAGAGGGGAGCATCAACACCAATAAAAAATGGGGATTCAACCATCACCAGAGGCATATTGAAACAAAACCCTACTCGCAACATCAACACCCAAGAAAAAGGACCTCAACCGTCACCAAAGGCATCGAGTAGCAGACCCTACATCAACAAGGTCAGATTCATCATACCAAACCAAAGCAATGAAGTGATGGTTAAAGAAACCTTCAAATATAGCTTGTATCATCACAACTATCATCCCTTCAACACATCTTCAGGGAGGAAATTGCAGAAAATTTCATTCCAATAGAAAAAGAGCTCAGCAGAAGACCAAGAAACCAAGAAAGGACATGAAACACATAGTGTCAAGAAAACACTTAGCTCAAAGTAGAGCAACTAGATCAAACAAACAAGATTCAAAATGCATTAGTGGAATCAACTAGGATGGAGTAATCGACAAAAATAGATTTCCAAAGATTACTCAGGTTTTTGTACGCATTGTTATGAACTCTATTATTTCTTTCATGTCATGCATAGTAAAAAAAAAGAGGGGATATAATACCAACCTTAAAGTCATTCATGGACACAATATCTTCCTAGCTAGCTGACACCTTGTCAATGAGTTTGCAATTCTGAGCTACATTCCAGATATCCTTAGTAAATGTACAATCAAAACAAATGTGGTGTGTATCTTCATAGACATTCATACAAAGAAAACAAATCGATGCAACAGAAATACCTCTTCTTCTAGTATAATCTGAGGTAGGAATCTTGTTATGGATGGCTTTCCAAACATGTATATTGCTATTGGCATGGCTTTTGCTTTTCTAAATCCAGATAAACTGTATATCTTCTGCCCCTCTGCTCCTGATACTCTCCTAGATAGATTTGAACGAAACTTCCTCCTGACAATCAAAGAGATATTGATCTTTCTTCAAATTATGAATACTTGTGTTGTTTATAAGGTCCAAGATAAAAAGTGAACAATGAGAATTATTAATGGACCATCTTCCATTGATAATAATAGAGTTCAACTGAGCATCCAAAGAGATCCCTGCCCTGATGCTCAAATTCCTATCAACAACATCATAGAGAAATTTGCCAAAAAGCCATGGATCCTTCCAAATCTTAATGTTGCATCCAAGACCAAACTTAATACTGAAATGCTTTTTGAGGATAGGAGAGCATCTGGTGATACACTTGAACATCCACGAATGATTTGCAGAGACTTCACTGCTCCAATAGGTTTCCTTTCTGAAATATTTTTCTCCAATCCATTTCACCTAGAGGCTACTATCCTTCTTCCTTGCTATATCCCACGCATTTTGAATAAGACAAGCATCTGATACTTCCTTGCTTTTCTTGATCCCTAGACCACCTTCAGCCTTAGGCAATGAAACTACATCCCATTTAATAAGGTGTAGATTCCTCTTATTTTCATATTGACCCCATAAGAAGTCCCTACAAATCTTGTCAATCTCCTCTAAAGTAGAACGTTAGATGGGGAAAGCCATAACCCAGTAGAGGTGCATAGTGGACAAAGTAGACTTGGTAAGCTCAATTCTACCAGCCATAGATAAAAGCTTCAATTTCTAGCACTCCAACCTTTTCTTAATCCTACGAATCAATTTGTCACAGTGCTTCTTTTTAATTTTACCAGAAAACAAAGGGAGTCCAAGATATTGAGTCTCATCGATATCTTCTGCTCTCATCCCCAGCAGGTTAGGAATGTCATCAACTAGATTAGCACCTCCCATGGACACCCTACTTTTCTCATTATTAACTTTCAGGCCAGACATGTTGGCAAACTTGTCCAAGATCTTCTTGATATTGCTAGCATTAAGGGTTGAAGCCTTGGCAAACACCATCAGATCATCGGCAAACATAATGTGAGAACAATGATAGTTCATAGAAATAGAAACGGGAATGATATCTCTCTTTTCAACACTTTCCTTAAATAATTCTGTGAGTCCCTCCATAGCAATCACAAACAAATATGAGGCGATTGGGTCACCTTGTCTAACACCATTAGAGGGAAAGATAAAATTTGAAGGCTCACCATTAATAAGAATTTGATATGAGGTGGAGGTAAAGATAGATTCAATCCAACTAATCCACTTGTTAGAAAAGCCCATCCTATAAAGGATCGAGAAAAGATATCTCCAGCTTACAAAATCATAGGCTTTAGATAAATCAACTTGGATGCACATATTAGAGCGGTTTTTCTTCTTAAAATCACTTAGAATCTCATTGGCAAGCAACACTGCATCTTTGATACTCCTCCCTTTGATGAAAGCACAATGGGAGTTGTCAATAATGCTAGGAAGCACACCCTGTAACCGGGTAGCCAAGAATTTCGATAAAATTTTATAGAAGACATTACATAGATCTATAGGGCACCAATTGGTGATCAGATTAGAGTCATTTCCCTTGGGTAGAATAGTAATAAAATTTCTATTGGCTTCCTTCAAAATCTTGCCATTAAGAAAAAAATTCAGAGATGGCCTCGAAGACATCATCACCAATGATCTTCCAAGCATACTTAAAAAAGCATCCATTGAAGCCATCAAGACCAGGGCACTTGTCCTCATTCAACTCAATGATATTGTCATCAACTTCTTTCCTCATGACATTCTTCGTAAGCAAATATTTTTGGATGCTACTAATTCTAGGACCATTCCAATTACCAACCCACACACTCCCTTTATCAACATTGCAGAATAAGGAGTTATAAAAGTCAGCAATAGATTCCCTAATCTCCGCATGATCCCTTATGATAGAATCATTAACCATGAGACTATTAATAGCATCCCTACTCCTTCTTGTTCTGAGAGAAGAGTAAAAACATTTTGTGTTTAAATTACCTTCTTTCAATCATTGAACTCGGGATTTCTGTCTAAGGAGACTCTCTTCAACAATGGTAGCTTCTTTCGCTTCTTTCCTTTTCAGGTTTGCCGCCAAGATTCAAATTTGCCTCCTTCTCAACAGCCATGGCAATGTCTTTAATAGAAAGAACATTGGCAGAAACATTCCCAAAACCATACTTGTTCCATTTCTTCAGACTCAGTTTAAGATTTTCCAACTTTCTATAAATTCTAAAAGAAGCAAAGACAACCACCTCTATCTTCCAAGCATCATGCAAAATGTCATCAAAATCTTTGTGTTTAATCCATCCATTGATGAATCTAAAAGGTGATTTAATCTTTCTTTGCTCTCCCAAGCACAAGCATAATCTACGATGATCACTTATAATATTAGAGATACTTTCCCCGTGGAATTGATCATAACAAGATTGAAAAATACCTTTGTAAAGGATTTTATCTATCTTTGTGGCTATGAAATGTTCTCCTTCTTATTTATTATCCCATGTGAAGTAGGGTACGTCAAGATCCAACTACCATGGTCAAGAACAAAATCATTGAAGTCAAACATAGATTTGTCAGTGGGAGGTAACGTGCCAATTTTCTCCTCTGATTTCCTCACAGCATTGAAGTCCCCCATTATGATCCAAGATTCACTAACATTCCTCTCATAGTTACTCAAATTATCCCAAAGACTAACTCTATCATGATCATTGTTATGTCCATAGACCGCAGATAATAAGAAGTTGCAACAATCTTTCTCAACTCTGATGTGAATAGCCTGATCACATTCATTAATGAACTGAACATTGCATCATCCCTACTTCCATAGAATGAGAACTCTACCAAGAGCATGAGATTTTAGATTCAAAAACTAGTTAGACACTTCAAAGTACCTATGCATAAAATTCTCAACTTTCTTACTTCTAGTCTTGGTTTCCATAAGAACCACTATGTCACAGTTGGCTCTTCTTATTTCCTCTTGGACGTCAAGAATTTTTTTAATGATTCCCTTGACATTATAAGAGGTAACAGTGACATAGGGACTCATTTAACCCTGGGGATGTTGAACTGACAACCTCAATGCTTGTGGAAGTCATCGCCAAATCACCATGGATTGGAGATTAGTCCCCAATGTTAAGTTTTATTTGACATTTAGGCAGATACTTATGATTTTTATCCAATGGAACATTTCTAACAGAGCTCGAGGATTCTTGAGAACTATATTCCTTTCTGGAGTATTATGGTTACCGATCATATTTGGAGAAGGGGTTGAAGGGTAACACCCTAACTCAGTGCAAATCTCAACATCTAAACCTTCATTAACTTCATTCGATAGATTCAAATCTTCAACAATTGGAATCTCTTTTAGCAAACTAATCTTCTTTTGGACTATATCACCGTCATCTAGAATCTCTTCAACAACAAATAGACCCTCATCCTGAGACCTTCCCGTGGGAGCAGTATCATGACAGCTAGGACTCGAAGGCTTTTTGACTTCCCAGACTTTCTTTTGAACTCTTCTCACCCTAGTAGGTGTGTTAGGCTTAAACTTCTTGCTCATGCAATCATCATGACCAAAGAAACCACATGAATTACATTTATATCAAATCCAATCATAACTCAGATGAATTTCCTGTTCATCCCCTTCCTCACTTACCATCATGATTTTATCAGGAAATGTGGAACTTGTATTCATGATAACTTGAATCCGAGCGTACTCAATGCATCTGAATGAATGAGTACTCTCATCCATCCTGATAGGAATTCCCAGATAGAAGACGATTCTTTCAAAAGATCTGACATCCCAAAGCTCTAATGGAAGGTTACTGATATTCACCCATATCGGAACACCTTCTAAAACCACTTTGTTTAGTTTATCTCCAATCTTCCACTTCCTTAAGACAACTGGCCTATCTAACACAGACCAATCCCCCTTCAGAACAATTTCTAGATCTTCTTGATTTGAGAACTTAACCAGAAATAGCCCATTCTCTCTTTTGAATATCTCGAATGTCCCATGCACATCCCAAATCTTTTCAAAATGCTTCGTCAGAGTAAGGTATATGAGGCCAAAAATCCACGATGTACCCCAACAGGAATTTCTTCCATCTTTCCACATTCTCAGTAGATTCCTTCTTTGGATATAGTATCTTGCCATCTCTCATGGTTCTCTATCATCTTCAGGGCTCCCTTGCTCCCAAATTGTATTGGCTTGAACACTTCCCTTGAGTCGGAGAAGATAGCGATGATAGAATAGGATCTACATTTTTCATAGAGTGTGAGTTTGGATCGAAGGCAGATCTGAATGAGTCATCATGATCTCGGGCGTCAATATCTCATCGCCAAGGAGCCACCATCATCACCCTATCACGCGTTGTGGGGGAATGGGAACGGGAGCCATCCCAAAAGTTTAACCCTTTATCTCATTTTTCATCAAACATAAGTTTATATTGCAATCATTTTGTCAGTTTGGAAGCTTGCATGGGTGTAACCCTTTACATCCAACTCTTCCTTATTACCATAACCAAGGAATCAATCCTTTAAGTGCTTCAAAAGCTTCTAAGGATGTTCTTTATGATAGTCCAGTGACTCTCACTGGTATCTGACATATACCCTCTCGTCATGTCCAATACATACAAGATTGCTAGGCAGATATATATATGTCCTCTCATCATGTCAAATACATATGAGATGACTTGATGTATGCTCATCATGGATAATAGATATGACATTATTGGATATCTTCTCATCATGTCCAACACATATGAGATAACATGATAAGTACATAACATTGCATTCAAGATAGATCCCATTGCATATGGCATCTATCTATGTGTTCTTGTTCTTCAAAAGAATTGGGACACTATGCTCTTAAGAGACTAACTCCATGGAACATGGACACATTTTCTCTCATTGAGTCTTGCCGGCTAAACCCTTCAACATCTTGCCAATGTATGTTATTTTTCTTAGGTCAAGAAGCTTTCCAGATCTATCTCTATAGTCGTCAATCCCTATCACATAGGATGCTTCGCCTAAAACATTCTGAGAAGGTACTTTCCTTACTAGGTTTTAACATATGCATGATAAGGCTGTCATTCCCCATCATTATGTGGAATATCAATATGCTCTCACTAAATATTTTGTAATCATAGTTTCCATCTTCATTCTAACTCAAGTCAAACCCTTTGACTATCTTTTCAAATAGAAGATTCTAGCTCTGAGATGCTTTCTTCAATCCTCAGATTGACCTGTATAGCTTATAGACTTTATTTGCACTTATGGATTTATATAAACCTTTACATTGTGTCATGTACACATCCTTTTAATCATTCCATTTAAGGAATTTAGTTTTAACATCCATATACCAAATCTTATAGTCATACTAAGGTGAAACAACGAGCATGATCGAGATGGATTTAACCATGGTAACTGGTGAAAGACTTCATCATGTTTAACACCTTGAACTAGTTTGAAACTCTTTACACCCAATTTACCATTCCATGTTGGTCTTCTTACAGAGACCCAAATGCACCCAATGGGTTTTACCCCTTCAAGTGGATCCACCAAGGTCATACCTTGTTGGTTTAATGGAACCCATCTTGGATCTTATGGCCTCAAGCCATTTCTCAGATTTTGGTCCCTCAATAGTTTCTAAGTAGGTTGTTCACTCATCTCTATGATCAACTCACACGCCTTTTGAGTTATAAGATATCGTAATCTATCAAACTCAACATGTGCTCTACTAGAACTATGAGTTTTTTGTTTGCATAAGGAGCTTGAGATTCCACAACAACTTGTGATTGTTCTTGTTCCTATTGTACCTCTTTAGGTTCTATGTCTTTTTGTTTTTCTCTAATATTTGGAGTACTACCTTTACTCCCATGGATTCCTTTGGAACTAATTTCCATTTAGGAATTCAGCCATCCTAACAACAAACACTTTGATGTCAGGTTGGAATATAAGTAGTATTCAACAAGATAACATTCATGTGATTTGTGGATAAATCCTTTTAAGAAACTATTTTCTTATATAATCCTTCAATCATAATCACTACAAAAGACACATCGGGACACTTCTCATGCCATATCTCATATGGTGTCTCTTGAACCAATTTATACGGTACATTGTTTTAGTGTAAAGCATGTGCCAAAAAGAAATTGTAAGATTAGTCCGATTTTATTGATGATCTCACCATTACTTAATACGGTGTGATGCCTTCTTTTTGACACATCAGTTGGTTATAGGTGGAGTACATTGTGATACACGATCACAGTTTCTCTAGAAGGTTCTCAAACTCTTGGTTAAAATATTTCAACATTGACCACATCAATGTATCTTAATACTTTACCAAGTGAGCTACGTACTTCATTCATAATGTCCTCGAACACTTCAAGAGATTCATACTTGCCATCATCATCATCTAAGCCTCAATCCCAACTATGTTGGCATCGGCTACATGGATCCTTCGTTTCCATTCAGCTCTATCATGGGCCATATTCTGATTGAGATGTAGAGATTCAAAATCTCTCTTTAGAAGCTCATCCCATGTTAATTTAGGCCTTCCTCTTCTATTTATAGTGTTTGGCTCAATAGAATTGCTTCGTATAGGCACACTAGTAGGTCTGCGTTGCACATGTCTGTACCATTTGAGTCGACCCTCACGCAACTTGTCCTCAATGCTCGCCACCCCCACTTTATTCCTGATATAGTCATTTCTCAAACGATAATATATTCATACTTGTATTTCATTAAATACATATTTCAATATCTATTGATCGTATCAGTAGATATAATGAGCTACTTGTAAATACCTCTAGCATTTATTCTAAAAGGTATATGTACATTAGTATGTACTAGTCCTAATGGAATAGTCGATCTCCCACTACATCTAGTGAAGATGCTTTTGTCATATTACACAACAAATGAGACATGCATGTCTCTATTGGTTCAATAACCAAAAGAGTCTAGATAACCATCATATGGATTCTAGAAATGCATTTGTCATTTATGCACTCTAGATGACAATCTATAGGTATTCATTATTTGAGTTATCAGGTCATTCAATATATGTGTCATGCACATTTGTCTCTGCAACTATCAAGTATAGTTTGTTAGAGATAGGACATTGCCATAAAAGATCAAAATTTTTAAAATGAAACATAATGTTCTTGTCATACAAAACATTTAATGTTTTCATCAATGGCAAGTACATAATAGCAATTCACTAATTCTATTATGTTCCCATGAATGACGATTCCCAACTGTAAAGGCAGCAACCCTTGCTCCACACTATTCTAGCTTACTTTTTTTGAGCTCTTGAAGTAGAGATCTCTATCTCCATCTTCTTCCTAAGATCCTATATGAGGATAGTTCTTTCCAATATCTAGATAGGAAATAATGGTGGCACTTTCTTTTATCCTTTAAGTGAAATAAGACATATTCCTTTTACACTTACCCTTCTCCATAATTTGAGTGTAGAAGATTTTGGACTTAAGCTTAGCCTCATAACACTTCTTGGCCTTGTCTTTGCCCTAGGACTCACCTCTATTGATCATCATCATGGATTTGTCCTTCTTCTTCCTTGATTTGGCATCACCATGCCAATCACTTGATAAACTGATTGTATGATTCATGCAACACTTGCATAATTATATTCATGGTCAACCCTTAACCTAAGAGTAATCCCAGTCATTCCACATGTCCAATAATATTGAGCATATGGGGGTCTACTGGACCTCTTTTTGTCAGTTTGCACTCAATTAGCACTTTAGAGACATTATACCTTCTTTGCTTTACATGATTCTTAATATGTGTTACCATATCAAGAATGTTCATGTTTTTCATGTTGTTCATGCAACTCATAGTTCATACAACAGATAATTAGGTATTCAAATGTCTATGGCATCACTGGCATGCTTACAATAAGCATCCTTTTAGCCTTAAGCACCTTTGGAGTGGGTTCCTCTAGCATTGATCTATCAAGGACTTAGAGCTTTCTCTCATTGATGAGAACATTTTTTAAAGTCCTTAACCAATTGTTTAACTTTATCCCTTTTTGTCCTTTTATAGGACTGATCACAATTTGAACTTGTTTTTGTTTGACATTTGATTCTACAAATAAATATTGCCACCTTTTCCCAATAATTTTTTATTGGTTTAATTTGATAAATTTGACGATAATTATTAGGTCTTTAATTATTATCACTCCCACTATTTTATTCAAACCGATATCCCTTAATATCAATTCTGAATATTGCAGTGTGCAATATTCTAGTGGGACAAGATCCAAAATAATTCAATTGTTACCCAACCTACACCAGCGCCCACAGTCAATCATCAAGGTAGCCAATCACACCAATTACATCATATGAAACTCTTGGATAGATGATATGTGCATCTCCTTTGCATGATCATTTGCATGCCTATAAGCCCAGACTATTTGAGAATCACTAGTCAAGCCTAGCCCAAGAGCCAACACGATAGAATATACACCTTGTTTTAGCAGAACCTACAAATCTACTATCACACTTCCACGAGATAGATGGCGCACCACGCTTTAGCATAACCTACGCTTGGTCGATCAAGCTTTTCATGTGTGCCTCTTCTGGAAGGCATCTAATACTATGATATTTAAGTTGATTAAGTTGAGGGAGTTTGTTTGTATAAATACATATATTTTATCCAATCACCACATATATAGTATGTATCATATACATGTTATAACTATAAATGAGAACATGCAATAACTAAAACACACAAGTGATGGTTATGGCCATACTAATGTAATTCCATAAAGCCATAAGGAATTACTACCACCTATGATCCACATCACATGCAACCTATTGTTGGTGAAGATCTGTGCTCGAACCAATCTAGGTTGATCGATTCAACTCTTGAACCGATTGGCTTGACTCCTAGTCACTCAGTTGGGCTCTTCTAAAGCGGTCATCTAGTTCTCAGGTCCAAGCCACATCTGGACACCTCTAGTCAGTCGGTTGTTCTACCTGTCAGTTGGTTCATCCTTCTGTCATCTGGCCTCATCGATCATCCAGTTGATTGGGTCATTTCACAAGCCGCTTGTTTTGTCTTTGTGCAGATTATCATCTCACATCAAAACATAAATTAAAATTATCCTATTTCTTATTACAATGTGTATGGGGAAAACCTCAAGTTATCTTTGAGGGGAAATAGGAAAAAGAACATTAATTTATATTTGGAAAGGAGATAGGCTCGATACGTAGATTGATTAACAACAGGAATAAAAACCACAACAATGCACACATAGATCTGGGGTTTTGGCCATAACCATGCTTTACATCCACCATCAAAACTGATTTTATGGTGACGCGTGTAAATTTCATATATATATATATATATATATATATATATATATATATATTCATTTGGATTCTTTATATGGTGATTAGACAGACTTGCACATCAACCAATTTAAATATTCACACCACATGCTAATAAATAAACACGCTAAAACCAAAAATTTGTCATATCGATTATCCCAAAGAATAATTAATTGACATGGCTCTGATACCACTGTAGGAAAGTATGACATCGAATAGGCAGCGGAAAGAAAAAATTTACTGACATATTTCCCATAAACCAACAAATCACGTCAATAACTATGCAATGGAAAGGATGGTTTCATGAAGATATACTTGGTCCTAGAGCAAGTCTAGAGACAATCCTCATCGATGTAGATGCACACTCTATTTGGACGGTGGCTGTGTAGCTACTAGTTGAACTTGGACTCATCTAATTTCTCATCCACAGACATTAGACATGGACAACTTCTACAACAGCTCCTCAGATCTTGCCACAAATTGTTAGTTGATGTTGCCCTCCTAGCAATAGCCAAAGGACTCACATCTCTAGAGTAGTCCACACATACCAACTAGAACTCTTGTCTTCCTATAAGAATAGATAGGAAGGAGTTGTCCATCCTGTTAGTGTACTAGTCACCAACATGCTCTCCCACAACAATGATCCTCAATTGTTATTCACTTGTGGTTATCCCTCCCTAGTCGGGTTGGACTTGCCTGGGCTCTCATGGTTACCACAATCAGAGAGGACAACAATTGTCAGAGCAACTAATTCTCAATTGTCTATTTTGTAGTTGTGCCCTGGGAAGCCCCAGTACCCCTCTATATATAAGACTGGTTAGTGCCATGGTTCCCAGTCCCCAACCAATGCGGGATTAAAGTGGGAGTGGAAAGGACGAGAAGATCTTGAATTTTTGCAACAATTCTAGAAGGTTCACAACCTACACACGTCAAAATAGTCATATTGCCTAGCAACATGGTCATCTCGAATGAAAGACGGTCATTTTTCATGCAAGATGATCGTTTCCCAATTTCCAATTTTGCACATATGTTGGAAATTCAATTACAATTATTACTCAACTTGATGTCAGCACCAATCCTTGATGCAATCAAATTGCACCCGAGAGACGACCGTTTGGTGCAACTGAGATGGGCATCTCACACCAGGCCACACAGACGTTTCGCACAAGTGACACTGGTGTCTCATAGGCCTAGTCAGGCAAAATTCAAACCAATATACAATATAATCATCTTGACACTCCAAACAATTAATAATCTCAACACTTGAATTGATTGTTTGGCAGTCTAGTCAGTTGATAAATTGCATGAATTGAAAAACCTAAACACTTTAGTAATTAATTCAGCCATCATTCAAGATCAAACTCCCCATCTAGATGAGTTCCTATGTGTGTGACCCTATAGGTCCCATATCACGTTGGCAATGAATGTCCATGACTAGCATATGACATCACAAGTAATGAGCGGTGCGTAGTCGCACATCAGTGCTACCCAAGTGAATGGATAGTTGGGGGGGCAACTTCAACCTACAATTTTTTATGGTGTTATTGTGTTTGTATAGTTCATTTGTCACTGATATCTAGATTGAACTAGAGGCATAAAGTAGTCACCCTTATTATTATTCAATCTTGTTCCTTGAACTAGAGCAGACTGCATGAGATATATGTAAGCTCAATATCATATATTGATTCACATGCGTGTGGCCATACTTTTCTCAGTCTTTCTAATCAAGAGGCCTTGGATATCATACTCTTGTAGGAGGGACAAATCCCATCTCTATCACTCATATTCAGTCCCCATGTATCAAAGTCACTCAATCATCACCTTTATAACAACCCATGTTTCAGGAGTGCTTTTGATGATGTCAAAGTGTACCCAATGACATGTGATGAGTGCAGTGATTTCAAGTCTAAGAACCACAACCACCACCATCACTATGAGAAATTACTATGCTTCCATGAAGATGTCTTCCATGTGTCAGTCTCACGGTGGGTCAATCCCATACACCATTATCTAACATGTATATGTGTGCTTGGTTTGATATTGCCATATCATGAGTAATGAGACTCTGTCATCAACCAACTGACACCCTGATCTTATGTGTTATTGTTGTTTGTCTACGTTTTACAATAACAACTGAGAAGGGACATAATGAGAATGTATATACTCTTAACATACATATGATCTCACTCTTCTAAGTCATGTACTTGAAGACATAAGGCATTGAGTAATATGATTCTCTAGACATTTATTATGTTATTCATTATCTCATAACTGAATATAAAAAATAAATTGGAAGCTTTCCTTTATTATTAATAAAATCATTTACATGTTATGCCATCACAATCATCATATGATTGGCTCTCTGGGCATAAATACCAACATTGTCATCATCTAATGATTGAGACAAACATAATATACGGAACTACCTTTGTGATTATCAAATCAGGTATCTAATGCCCCATTACAATCATCATATGATTGTCTCTCTGGGCATACATACCAACAAACTCTCACTTGAGCTTAGAGCCAATCACCCATAATATTATTCTAAGTGATCTTAACATGTTCATCATGTTTATGTTGCGCAAGCACTTTTATAGTGGATTAGCAGTACTTCTAGTCGGTATTTTGCAAGGTTCACATTTCCTCACTGTAAATTGCCATAGTATGATATATGAGATTACTAGCCTATCCAGTAGCTCCATTGTTGTCACAGTATTTCTAGTATGTCATCACCAGTTGGAACCTCCCACAAGTTAATCTATATGAACTTCTTGATCCATACAGTATCCTTTGCATTCTTAAAACAACAAGGTACTTGACTTTCTATTGTAGAATTAAATAACTATCGCTTTCTCAAAACTTGTCTAGCTTAGAATTCTCATTTTAAGTTCAAATACAAATTTAGATTGTGAGCATTCATTTTATTTGTCAACTTTGGAAGCTTGCATCGGTGTAACCTTTTACACCCAACTCCTCCTCATTACCATAACTAAATAACTAGTATTTTAGTGCTTTTCAAGTACTAAGGATGTTCTTTATGGAAGTCCATTGACTTTCACTGGGATTTAACTGATATCCACTCATCATGTATAATGCATGTGACATAACATGATGAGTACATAATATTGTATTCATGGTATATCCAATTGTGAATTCATATGGCATCTTACCAACATTTTACCATTCTTCACAAGAACTGGGACACTAGGCTCTTGAGAGAGTAATTCCATGGGGCATGGACACATCTTGTCTCATGGAGTTATGCATGTTGAACCCCTTCAACATATTTCCAATGTAGATGCTCTTCTTAGGCCAAGAAGCTTTCCAGATCTATCTCTATAGATCTCAATTCCCAAGATATAGGATGCTTCGCCTAAAATTTCATAAAGAAGGTATTGTCGGCCATGTTGTAACATTTCTAGTATAAGGATGTTATTCCCCATCATCATGTGGAATATTATTATGCTTCTAATAAATATTTTGTAATCTTATATTTCATCTTCATTCTGACCAAATTCAAACTCTTTGACTATCTTGTCAAATCAAAGATTCCAACTCTGAGATGCTTGCTTCAATCTATAGATTGACCTTTGTAGCTTACATACTTTATTTGTAATAACTGGATTTATAAAACCTTTAGGTTGTGTCAACTACACATCCTCTTAATTGTTCCTATTAAGGAATGCATTTTTAACATCCATTTTGCCAAATCTCATAGTCTTATTAAGGTGCATTGGCAAACATGACCCTGATGGAATTGACCATGGAAACTGGTGAAGAAATGTCATCATGTTCAACACTTTGAACTAGTTTGAAACCTTTTGCGACCAATTTTCCCTTATAGGTTTGTACATTACCATCCATGTTGGTCTTCTTCTTGAAAACCCGATTTCACCCTATGGATTTTATCCCTTTATGTGGGTCTAGCAAGGTCATACCTAGTTGGTGTACATGAAGTCCATCTTTGATCCCATGGCCTCAAGCTATTTCTTAGATTTTTGGTGCCTCTAGTTTCTAGATAGGTTGTTGGCTCATTATCTAATGACCAACTAACTGTCTTTTTGAGTTATAAGATATCATAATATTTCAAACTCAAGGTGTGTTTTACTAGATCCACGAGTTTTGTGTTACATAAGGAATTTGAGATCCCACAACAATTTGTGATTCTCTTTGTTCCTGTTGTACCTATTAGGTTCAATGTTTTCTTGTTGGTCTTAAACTTTTTGAGTTCTGCTTTTCTCCCATTGGTTCCTTTGGAATTACATTCTTCTTAAGGAATTCAACCATCCTAGAAATAAACACTTTTGTTGTTAGTTGGAATGTTAAAGTAGTATTCAACAATAAAATATTTATGTGATTTTCAGACAAAGCTTTCAAGAAACTATTTTCTTATATAATCTTACATTCCTAATCATTATAAAAGACATGTTGGGACACCTCCCATGCCATATCTCATATGTGTCATTTGAACCATTTTAGATGGTACATTGTTTTAGTCTAAAGAATGTGTCCAAAATGAAATTGGAAGATTAGATAGATGCATTGATAATTGTGTCTTGATGAATAGGGTGTGATACTTTATTTCCTATACATCATTCAGGTGGATTTCATTGTAATACACTATGACGTTCTATCAAGAAAGTCCTCAAAGTATTGGTTTAATATATTTCAACATCGATCATATCAAAGTGTCTTAATACTTTTACCAAGTGGGCTATGTACTTCATTCATGATCTTCTTGAACACTTCAAAATATTTAGACTTGTATTTCTTTAAATACAATCTACCATATCTACTGAGATCGTTAGTAAATAAAAGTGATGTACTATTAACCACCTTTAGCATTTATTCTAAGAGGTCTATACACATCAATATGTATGAGCCCTAATAGAATACTCACTCTCCCATTACATCTGGTTAAAGGTTCTTTTGCCATATTGCCCAATAAATAAGACTTGCATTTCTCTATTGGTTCATTAACCAAAAGAGTCTATACAACCATCATTATGGATTCTAGAAATGCATTTCTCATTTATGTTCTCTAGATGACAATGCTATAGGTATTCATTGTTTGATTCATCAAGTCATTCAGCATATATGCTACATATATTTTTCTTCAAAATTATCAAGTATAGAGTATGAGACATAGGTCATTTCCACACAAGATCTTATCTATTAAAATGAAACATTAATTTATTCATTATTTTGTTGTCCATATAAGATATATGATATTTTTATCAATTCAAGGTACACAATAGCAATTAACTAATTCTATCACACACCCATCGGGCTAAATGATATATTCTAACTGTAGTGGCAACAACTCTTGCTCCGCACAGTTATAGCTTACTTCCTCTCAAGTCATGAAGTAGAGATCTCTATCTCCTTCTTCTTCCTGAGTTCCTCTATGTAAAGAGGACGATTCCTTTTCTAGTGTTTAGGATGGTGACACTGGTGGAACTTCACTTCCTTACTCACTCCTCCCTTAGCATTTAGTGAAAATACTTTGGTTTCTAGCTTTCTTTAGAACTCTTCTCAGATTTGCCTTTACCCTTGGACTTCACTCTACTAATCATCATCACAGATTTGGGTGTGTCCTTCTTCATCTACACTTCAGCTATACTCAACATGCCAAGTAATTCTAACAACAGCTTGTCAAAATCATTCACTTTGTAGTTCATGACAAATTGGTTGTATGCTTCTGGTAGTGACTGTAAAATCACGTCTGTTTCCAACTCTTGACCTAAGGGAAATCCCAATATTGTAAGCTTCTCCACATACCCAATCAATGTGAGTGTATAAGGGACATACTGGATCTCCTTCAGCCATACTGCACTTGAACAATTCCTTTGAGACCTCGTATCTCTCTTGTCTTACCTGATTTTGGTACATATTTTTTAGATGGGTCACCATCTCAATAGCATTCATGTTCTCATGTTGTCTCTGCAACTCATAGTTCATTTAGCACAACAACGGGTACTTGACATCTACAACATCTTCATAGTGCTTCCAATAAGCATCCATGTCAGCCTTAGGTGCGTTGGGAGTGGGTTCATCTGACTCTGGTGTCTCCAGTGCATAGAGCTTGTGCTCGAATGAGAATAATTCTCAATGTCCGGAACCAATCATGGAAGTTGTTTTTTTATCTTGTCCTTCTCAAGGACCGGTCGTAAAGAAAACATGTTTATGTTTGCCATTAGATTCTACAAAAAAATTGTAACTTTTTTCAAAACATCATCAATTTGATTTGATACGTTTGACAATATTAATAAGGCTTTTAATCAATTATCCTCCCCACTTTTTTTTTTCAAAATGATAGCCCTCACATATCAATTTGGAAGATTGTAGGGTACAACCTTCTAGTGACCCAAGACCCAAAACAATTGAATTATTACCCGACCAATGCCAACATCCATAACTAACTATTAAGGTAGGCAACTTTTTCCAATTGCATCTCATGCAATTCTTGGATATATGGTATACGCAACTCTTTCCATAGCCATCTGCATGCTTCTAAGTACTTAATCTCATTAAGATCACATAGTTAAGTCTGAGCTAAAAGCTAACATGATATTGATGCACCCTACTTGGCATGCCGACATGACTACCATCACACTTCCATGAGATTAACTTAATTAATATTTGATTGATAGATTATATATTTATATAAATACATATACATATCCAATCACCACATACTTATATATACATGCTATATCCATAAAAAAAATATGCAATTATAAAATACGAGCAATGGTTATGACCATACTATTGTAATTCCTTAGATCCATAAGGAATTACTACCACCTAAGGTTTGCATCATATTAGTGGCCTATTGTTGATGAAGATATGTGCTTGAACCAATTTGGGTCAAGCAGTTCAACTCTTGAACTGATCGTTTCACCTCCCGATCGATTAGTTTTTCTCTCAGATCAGTCGTTTGATCTCCAGTCCAAGCATCTTCTGGACACCTCTAGTCGATTGGTTGGGCCACCAGCCTATCGATCATATCCTCTTGCTGTCAGGCCTCCTCGATCCTCCAGCCAATTAGTTTGTCTTTTGAAACTAGCAGTTCTTTTGGTGCAGAATGTCTTCTTCTCCATAAAAGGAATTAAAACTATCCAAATCCTTTTTAACATATTATATTGTAATAAGGAAATATTGAGTTACATTCTTGGGGAACATAGGAAGGAAATAACTAATACATTTACATATGGAAAAGGAGAGAGAGGCACGATATACAAACTGAGATATAAACATGAATAAGAACCATACAACCAAGTACAAAGTGTTGGTATGTATGCCTAGAGAGCCAATCATATGATGATTAGAGTGTGGCATTAAATACCTAATTTGGTAATAATAAAGGCAATTCCATCTATTATGTTTGTCTCAGTCATGAGATGTTGACACAAACATAAGTAAATGTCTAAAGAATGATATTACCTGATGATGTGTGTCATCAAGTATGTGACTTGAATAATGAGATCATACAGATGCTAAGAGTACTTACATTCATGTTATGTCCATGGTTGGATATTATTATGGAAGCAAAATAGAAAAAAGCAACACATAAGACTAGAGTCTGTGTTGACTGATGACAAAATCTCATTAGTCATGATATGTGATATCAAGTCACACACATATACATGTTAGAGAATAGTATATCAGACAAACCCACCATGAGAGTGATACATGGATACCATAGAATGGTAGTTAGAATCATCTCTCATAGTGATAGTTGTGATTTTAGTTCTTAGACATGAAGTCACTACACTCATCACATGTCATTGGGTATACTTTGACATCATCAAACATAATCCTGAAATACGGGTTGCCATAAAGGTGATGATTGGGAAGCTTTGACACATGGGTATTGAGTGTGAATGATGTAGATGGGATTTGTCCCTCCTATAAGAGTATGATATCCAGGATCTCTTGATAAGAGTGACTGAGAAATGTATGACTGTGCTGATGTGGTTCAATATGTGATATGTGAACTCATATGCATCTTAGATAGTTTTCTCTAGTTCATTGAACATGGATTAAACATTGAGAGGATGACAAATCCATGCCTTGAGTTCAAATTGGATATCAGAGACAAAGGAACAATACGATCATTGTAACACTAATCACTAATTGTAGGTTGAATTTGTGCTCCAACTTTCTGAATTATTTGGGTAGCAATGATGTGTGACTATGCACCTCTTTTTTCTTGTGATGTCATAAGTTTGTTATGGACATCCACTGCCAACATAATTCTAGACTTATAGGGTCACACACATAGCATACACTTGGATTAAAGGAGTATATTCATGATTGATGTTTACTTTGATTACTAAAGGTGTATAGGTATTCAATTAAATAATAGATCAACATACAAGACTTAAAATCATCTAGTTTAAGTGTTGGGCTAACTCGTTGGAGTGTCAGGTTGATTAGAAACTAAATTGGTTGGGATCTACCAGAAGTCGGGCATGGGACGACCATATCGCATGATGGTCGTGAGACGATCGTCTCGCGAGAGAAAGACGATCAGTTTGTTGTTGTGAGACAACTGAATCGTGTGAGTGAGATGGCTGGTTTGTGGTCACGAGATGATGGCTCGAGTGAGAGAGAAACCCAATTTGTGGATAAATTTGATTGCATCAAGGATTAGTGTTGATGTCATTTTGTGCATTAATTGGATTTGAATTTCCATTTTGATTCATAACAGGAAACTGCAAGAAACGACCACCTCACACACAAGATGACATTTTCCTATGTGAGATGACCATCTCACAGTTCACACATTCTAGAACATTCATGATTCCAAACACTTCTACTCCCACAGCGATCGGGAACCCTAACCATCTACTATAATTAGAGGGGTATCAGGGGCTTTCTAAGACACACAATTGAGAATCGGTTGATCTGACAATTGTTTTCGTCACTGGTTGTAGTAACCACTAGAGAGCCCAATCAAGTCCTACCCATTAAAGGGAGGGATATGGAGGGAGAGAACAATAGATAATTAGTTGTGGGAGAGCATGTTGGCGACTAGTACACTGACAGAATGGGAAAACTCCTTCCCATTGGTTCTAGAAGTGCAACATGGAGTTCATGTTGGTCCGCGTGGACTACTCAAGAGGTGGGAGGCTATTGTCTACTGCTAGGAGGACAACGTCAGCCAGTAGTCTGTGTGAGTGGAGCTACTGCAGAGGACAATGTTGTTCTAGTGTGGTATCCATGGTGAAGACCAGGAGCTACACAGACACCGTCCAAGAGCAACTAGATGACAATTGTATCTACAACGACAAGGCGTATGTCATTGGACTTGATCTAGGTGTAGGTATATCCTCAAAACTATCCTTTCCATTATATATTTTTTGATGCAATCCAATGGTTTATGGGGAATATGGCTATAAAATTATTTTTTCCGCTACCTATTATGTCACCCTATTTCCCCATTGTGGTATCAGAGCCATGCCAATCTACTATATTTTGGGATAATCAATATGATAAGATTTTTGGTTTTATCATTTAATTATTACATGTGATGCAAATAATTTCTTATCCAATCAAACACCATGATAATCCCAAACTAATAAAATAGGATTAACCAACCACACAACCAAGCACAGATAACATGGGTTACTGGTCATAACCATGATACACATCCACCATCAAAACTCATTTTTAGGGTGGCGCGTCGAGTGTATTCTAGCCTGACTCTCTCTCTCTCTATATATATATATATATAGAGAGAGAGAGAGTCAGGCTAGAATACACTCGACGCGCCACCCTAAAAATGAGTTTTGATGGTGGATGTGTATCATGGTTATGACCAGTAACCCATGTTATCTGTGCTTGGTTGTGTGGTTGGTTAATCCTATTTTATCTCGGTCTATGTATCGAGCCTCTATCTTATCTTCCCAATGTAAAGTTAATTCTTTCTTACCCTTGCTCCCCTCAAATGTAAAGTTAATTCTTTCTTACCCTTGCTCCCCTCGAATCTAACTTGAGGTTTCTCTATAATAATGTAATAGTAGGATAGTTTACTTACCTATTATGATGAATAAGAAAGACATTTTGTAGATGCCAATCAACCATCTCAGAGATGGGCCAATTGGTTGGAGGATCGATGAGGACAAAAAGGATGAACTGAACCGATCACCTGGTGGACCCAACCTATCAGCTGAAGGAGCTAACAGTTGGTGGATAGAAGGACCATATGACCAAATGACCGACCAGGAGCCGATCCGATCGGTTTAAAGGTTGAATTGATCAACTTGGATTGGAAAGCACATATATTCATCAACAACAGGTTTCTTCATGTGATCTAGACCTAGGTTGTTGTAATTCCTTATGGCTTCAAGGAATTACATTAGGCTGGCTACAACCATCCCTTTTTTTATTGCATGTTTTTCATTGGGAGATATAGCATGTATATGATACATACTATATATGTGGTGATTGGATAAAGTATATGTATTTATAAATACAAAACCCCTCAAATAAAATATTAAGTCTAAGATGCTTTCCATTAGTAGCACACATGAAAAGCTTGATCGACCAAGCGTAGTTTATTCCAAAGTTTGGTGCATCGTATGTCTGGTGGAAGTGTGATGGTAGATATGTAGTTTTTGCCAAAGTAGGGTGTGTATTTTATCGTTTTGGCTTTTGGGTCATGCTTAACTGGTGATAACTTAGTAAGAATAAATGCCAGAGGCATGCAGATGATTATGGCAAGGAGTTGTGCATCTATTTCATATGATACAATTGGAAAATGGTGCCTACCTAAATAGTCAAGTTGTGGGTGATTAGCCATAGTTGAGTCATGATTTGATGAAATAGTCTACTAGAAGATTGTGCATTGTAATCTTTTGAATTGATACACAAGGGTTTCAATTTGAAAAAAATAGTGGGAGTGATAGTTAGTTAAAAATCTAATTAATATTGTTAACTTACCAAATCAAACAAATAAAAAATGTTTTGAAAATTTGCAATATTTCTTTGTACAATCTAATGTCAAATACAAACATGTTACCATTGTGATCAGTCCTTTAGAAGGATTAAATGGGATAAAGTTCCACAATGGGTTAAGGACCTAAGAAATGTTCTCATTAATGAGCCAAATCTCTATGTCCTTGATAGACTAAATCCAGAAGAACCCACTCCAAATGTGCCTAAAGGATAAATGGATGCTTGTTAGAAGGATGTCAATGATGCCAGAGACATTATCTTATGCTTTGCTATATGAACTATGAGTTGCAATAACAACATGGACATTCTCGAGATGGTAACACATCTTAAGAATCATGTAAAGCAATCAAGGTATAATATCTACAAAGTGTTGTTTGAGTACAAACTGATAGAGGGAGATATAGTAGAGCTCCATGTGCTCAATATGATTGGACATGTGGAGTGAATGAGATTTCTTTGAGGTCAAGAGTTGACCATGGATATGATTTGCAAATGTTGTGTGAATCATATGGCCAATTTATCAATTGTTATAACTTAAGTGACTTGGCCAAACTATTGTCTGGGTTGCATGGAATATTGATGCTAAAACTAAGGAACAAGAAAGACAAATTTGTGATGGTGATTGGTAGAAGTGAGTCCTAGGGCAAAGGCAAGGCCAAGAAGTGTTCTGAGGCTAAGATGAAGTCTAAAGTCTTCTGCACTCAATTTTTGGAAAAGGGTAAGTATAAAAGGAATTTGTCCCTTTTCACTTAAAACATAAAGAAAAGAAAGTGCCACCATTTTCACATGTCTAGACATTGGAAAGGAACTATCATCTTTATAGAGGATCTCAAGAAAAGATGGAGATAAAGATCTCTACTTCAGGACATGAGAATAAGTAAGCTAGACCTATATGGAGCAAGGGTTGCTGCCTCTACAGTTGCAAGATGTCATTCATGAGCACATAATAGAATTAGTGAATCGCTATTATGTACTTGTCATTGATGAAAACATCATATGTCTTGTGTTGAAAGAAAATTATGTTTCATTTTAAAAGATGGGATCTTTTATGGAAATGCCCTGTGTCTCACAAACTATATATGATAGTTCTAAATACAAATATGTGCATGACACATATATTGAATGGCTTGATGACTCAAACATTGAATACATATAGCATTGTCATCTAGAGAACTTAATGAGAAATGCATTTCTAAAATCCATATGATGGTTACCTAGACTCTTTTGGTTATTGAACCAATAGAGACATGCATATCTTATTTTTTGTGCAATATGACAAATGTATATTCATTAGATGTTGTGGGAGAGCGACTATTCTATTAGACTCATACATATTGATGTATATAGACCTTTTAGAATAAATGCTTAAGGTAGTTACTAGTACCTCATTATAGTTACTGATGTTATTAGTAGATATGGAAGTTTGTATTTAATTAAATAAAAATCAGGATGTCTTGAAGTGTTCAAGGTGATCATACATGAAGAACATAGCTAACTTGGTAAAAGTGTTAAGATACCTTGTTATGATCGATGTTGAAATACTTAAACCAAAAGTTTGAGGACCTTCTGGGAGATCATGATAGTGTATCATGATAAACTCCACCTGAATATGATGATGTGTCAAAAACAAGGAATCACACCTTCATTAAGTCATGGTGTGATTATCAATAAATCTAGTTAATTCTTACATTTCTTTTCTGGCACATGATTTATACTATAATAATGTACCATTTAAAATGGTTCAAAAGGCACCATATGAGATATGGCATGGGAAGTGTCCCTATATGTCTTCTATTGTAATTAGGGATGAAAGCTTATATAAGAAAATAGTTTCTTAAAGGTTTTGTCCATAAATCTTGTGAATGTTATTTTGTTGAATACTACTTATATTCTAGTCCAAAAACAAAGTGTTTGTTTCTAGGATGGCTGAATTCGTAATGGAAATTAAGTTCCAAAGGAATCAGTGGGAGTAAAAGTAGAACTCAAAATGTTTGAGACAAACAATAAAACATTGAGCCTAAAGAGGCACAATAGGAACACAGGAAGAATCACAAGTTGTTTTGGAAACCTCATGTTCCTAATGTAACATAGAACCTCATAATTCTAGTAGTGCATGCCTTAAGTTTGAAAGATTATGATACCTTATAACTCAAGAAGGTGGTGAGTTGATCATAGAGATGAGTCAAACACCTACCTAGAAACTATTGAGGGACCAAAAACTAAGGAATGGCTTGAGGCCATCAAATCCATGATGGAGACCATGTATACCAACAAGGTATGACCTTTGTAGATCCACCTAAAGGGGTAAAATCCATAAGGCACATTTGGGTTTTAGAGAAAAGACCAACATGGAATGGTAAATTCGTTGCAAAGAATTTAAAGCAAGTTCAAGGTGTTGAATATGATGAAGTATTTCACCAGTTACCATGGTTAAATCCATCTAGATTGTGCTTGTTGTTATAGCTTAGTATGACTACGAGATTTGGCACATGGATGTTAAAATTGCATTCCTTAACTGGAATAATTATAAGGATGTGTGTGTGATACTGCCTAAAGGTTTTATAAATCCTTTAATGAATATAAAGTCTATAAGCTACAAAGGTCAATCTGTGGATTGAAGCAAGCAACTCAGAGCTGGAATCTTCTATTTGACAAGATAGTCAAAGGGTTTGACTTGAGTCAAAATGAAGATGAAATATGTGACTACAAAAGATTTAGTGGGAGCATATTATATTCCACATGATGATGGGGAATAATGTCCTTAATCATGCATATGTTAAAACTTGGAAAGGAAACACCTTCTCTATGAAGGGTTTAGGCAAGACATCCTATGTGATAGGGATTGTGATCTATAGAGATAGTTTCTTGACCTAAGAAAGAGCACATGCATTGGCAAGATGTTGAAGAGTTCAACATGCAAGACTCATTGAGAAAAAATGTGTCCATGTTCCATGGAGTTGGTCTCTTAGGATCCTAGTGTCCTAGTTTTTGTGAAGAATAGGAACACATGGACATATGCCATATGCATTTTCAATTGGATCTATCTTGAATGCAATGTTATGTACTTATCACGTTATCTCGTATGTATTGGACATGACAAGAAAATATCCCATTATCTCGTATGTATTGGACATGATGAGAGGATATCCAGTCATCTCATATGCATTGGACACGATGAGAGGACATATGTATACCTACCTAGCAGTCTCGTATGTGTTGGACATGATGAGAGGATATCCAATTATCTCATATGTATTGGACATGACAAGAATATATCAAGTATCTCATATGTATTGGACATGATGAAGGACATATATATACCTACATAGAAATCATGTATGTAATGTACATGACGAGAGGGTATATGTCAGATGGAAGTGAGAGTCATTAGACTACCATAAAGAACATGCTTGGGTTCTTGTGAAGCACTAAAAGGATTTGTTCCTTGATCATGGTAAACAGGAAGAGTTAGGTGTAAAGGGTTACACTGATGTAAGCTTCAAAACTAACAAAATTAATGATCACAATCTAAAATTATGTTTGACATTAAACAAGAACTAGAAGATAGAAAGGATTCTAAGATAATGCCATTTGTTCAAATCTATAAAAGAATTCGAGTATCTCTGAGTTATGAGAACAATAGAGGATATGGTATGGTACAAGAAGTTCATATGGTTGAAATTGTGCAAGGTTCCAACCATTGATGATATAGTAGAACTATTGTGATAGCAATGGAGCTACTAAATAGACTGGGAATCTCATATAGCATACTACGACACTTCCATCTTATGTGAAAGGAAGCACGACGATGAGATGCAAAATTTGCAAAATACCGACTTGTAGAAAATGTTACTAAACCTATTATAAAAGCTCTTACACAGTAGAAACATGGACATGTTCATATAACTTGGAATATGATTTGTGGGTGATTTTCTCTAAGTGTAAGTGGGAGTTTGTTGGTATGTATGCTCAGAGAGACAATAATATGATGATTAGAGTGTGGCATTAAATACTCTATTTGATTATAATAAAGGTCATTCTATCTATTATGTTTGTCTCAGTCATGAAATGTTTACACATACATAAGTAGATGTCTAAAGAATGATGTTACTCGATGACGTATGTCTTCAAGTATGTGACTTGAAGAATGAGATCATACAGATGCTAAGAGTGCATACATTCCTGTTATGTCCCTAGTTAGATATTACTATGGAAAAATAGACAACAACAATACATAAGACTAGAGTGTCTATTGATTGATGACAGAGTCTCATTAATCATGATATGTGATATCAAGTCACATACATAGATACATGTTAGAGAATAGTGTATTGGATAGACCCACCATGAAAGTGATACATGGAGACCATGGAATGGTAGTCAAAATCATCTCTCATAGTGATAGTGGTGATTGTGGTTCTTAGACCTAAAGTCACTACACTCATCACATGTTGTTGGGTATACTTTGACATTATCAAATGTAATCTTGAAATATGAGTTGCCATAAAGGTGATGGTTGGGTAGCTTTGACACATAGGTACTGAGTGTGAGTGATGTAGATGGTATTTGTTCCTCCTACATGAGTATGATATTCAGGGCCTCTTGATAAGCGAGACTGAGAAATGTATAGTTGTACTGATGTTGTTTGATATGTGATATGTGAACTCATATGCATCTTAGACAATCTTCTCTTGTTCAAGGAACATGGATTGAACATTGATAGGATGATGATTCCATGCCTTGAGCTCAAATTGGATATCATAGTCAAAGGAACTATACGATCACTATAACACCAATCACATATTGTAGGTTGAAGATGTTCTCCAGCTTTATGAATTACTTGGGTAGTAATGATGTGTGACTAAGCATCGTTCTTTGCTTGGGATGTCATTAGTTTGTTATGGACATTCACTACCAATGTAATTTTGGACCTATAGGGTGAAACACATAGGATACACTTGGACTAAAGGAGTATATTCATGAATGATGTTGAATTTGATTACTAAAGGTTTTTAGGTATTCAATTAGATAATAGATCAACTGACTAGATTCAAAATCATTAAGTTTAAGTGTTGGACTAATAGTTTAGAGTGTCAGGTTAATTAGAAACTAAATTGGTTGGGTTCTGCCAGAATTGGGGAACGATATGACCGTCTCATGTAAGAGAGATGACCGTCTTGCATGATCATCGTGAGACAACCATATCACGTGAGTGAGACAACCGGTTCATGGTCATGAGATAATTGGCTCACATTAGTGAGATGACTAGTTTGTGGTCGCAAGACGACTGGCTCACTGAGTGAGACATCTAGTTTGTGGGGAAATTCAAATGCATCAAGGATTAGTGTTGAT
Organism: Alisma plantago-aquatica; assembly: GCA_963693085.1. Classification (NCBI taxonomy): domain Eukaryota; kingdom Viridiplantae; phylum Streptophyta; class Magnoliopsida; order Alismatales; family Alismataceae; genus Alisma; species Alisma plantago-aquatica. Next base: position 571,017,437 of record OY856412.1, read on the forward strand.
GTCATGTTGTGAATTAATTGGATTCAAATTGCCAATTTGATTTAGAATAAGAAACTGCCTGAAATGACCATCTTGCTATTCGAGATGACCATCTTGGGTATGAGATGACCGTTTTTTTATGTAAGACGACCGTCTCACAGTTTGTAGTCTCTAGATCGTTCATGATTTCGAACCCTCCTACTCCCACACCAATTAGGAACCCTGACCCAGGCCTCTACTATAAATAGAGGGGTATTGGGGGCTTCCTGAGACACACAAGTGAGAATCGGTTGCTCTCACAATTGTTGTCCTCTCTAGTTGTGCTAACCAATAGAGAACCCCCGATCAAGTTCTACCCGTTAGAGGGAGATATAGTGAGGGAGAGAACAACTAGGGATCAATTATGGGAGAGAATGTGGGTGACTACGCTAAAAGAATGTGACAACTCCTTCATGTTGTATCTGATAGCACAACGTGGAGTTCCCGATGGTCCGCATGGACTACTCTAGAGGTGGGAGGCTGCTTTCTGCCTCTAGGAGGACAACGTCAGCCAATAGTCTGTGGTGAGAGGAGCTTTTGCAGAAGATGTCCAGTCTGCTGCCCGTGGTGAAGATCAGGAGCTATACAGACATCGTCTAAGAGCTACTAGATGATAGTTGCTCATCTACAACAATGAGGAGTATGTCACTAGACTTGCTCCAGGACCAAGTATGTCCTCAAAACTATCCTTTCCATTATATAGTTGTTGACACGATCTATCGGTTTATGGATAATATGGTTATAAAATTTTTGTTACAGCTGCCTATTCTTTTGCCCTATTTCCCAACACAAAGATCTAGGATAATTGGACATATCCATGATAACATCCACCATAAAAACCAATTTAGGATGACATGTATAAATTACACACACACATAGATATATATATATATGGTTCGTATGTGTCATTTAATCAGATATGCACATTAATCATTCAGATATTCACATTTCATGTAAATAATAAATGATAAAAAATCAAAATCTGATCATATCAATTAAATCTCAAAATATAATAAATTAATGTGGCTCTGATACCACTGTAGGAAAATATGACATCAGATATGACAATGAAAGCTTTATTGCCATATTTTCCTTAGAAGGTAGAGTGCATCAATAACTATGAACTAGGAAAGAGGGTTGTAAGAGATATACATGATCATGAAGCAAGTCCAGTGACTTATCCTTGCAACATCGTGCCTCTTCAATCAACACCTGAGCAGTTGTCAATAATGTCCTCCTGGTGCAACACCACAAACAGTGGTAGATGGTATCCTCCTAGTGGGTGGAAAAAGCCTCTTCACATCTATCTAGTCCACACAGACCATCAAGAACTCCACGTTGTGCTGTCACAGCCAATCAGAAGGAGTTGTCCCTTCAAATGTCAACCTGTTAGGGTTGATTTGTTCTCCTGTGTTGTTTCTCCCTTGTTATCCTTCCCTTTTATGAGTAGGACTTGCTCAGTCTCTCTAGTTACCACAACTAGAGAGGACAACAACTTGTCAGAGAAATTCTTATATCTCTAAAAAGCCTCGACTACCCCTCTATTTATAGGAGGGTCAGGGTTAGGACTTCTAGTCTAAGTGGGGGTCAAAAAGATAGAATTTCATGAATATTTTCAAACCTATGAATCATGAACTAGTTGGTTCACACATGAGATGGCCGACTCAACACTTGAACTGGTCGTTTCACTATGTTTCCTATTCACAATTATATTGGAATTTATTATGACAATTAATGCACAACATGACATCAACATCAATCCTTGATCTAGTCATAGAGATTATTAAAAAAATCATTTCACATTTTGAAAAGGTCAATTTATTTCTGAATTGGGTGGTTCATGATCTGGACTTGGTGGTTCATTTCTGAACTTGGTGGTTTAGAATTCCTAGTCAACCAATATATAACAAATGTTGTTTAAATCTAATACCTAAACACTTTAGTACTCAAGTTAAACCATATTCATCAGTAAATTCCTATTTCAAGTGCATCCTACATGTTTGACCCTATAGGTCCCAAATTACACTAACAATGAATGTCCGTAACCAATTTATGACATCAGAAGCAATAAATGGTATATAGTAACACATCATTTCTACCCAAGTAATTAGAAAGTTGAAGAACATCTACAACCTAAAATATGTGATTGGTGTTACAATGATATTATAGTTCCTTTGTCTCTAGTATCTGGTTTGAATAGGAGGTATGGAATCATCATCCTCTCAACATGATTTGTTTCTCTAATCTATCAAATATAATTTGGGAGTCAGTATGACTGTGTCCATGAATTTTGAGATTTTGTTCCATCCAAATGAGATATACACAACCAGTAATTGCCCAAAGTTCAATAATATTATTATATTTTAATCTACATCCAATGTTTTTTAGACAAATTTGTAGTGAACATGATCTTATAATTTGTAGCTTCAGTTGAGCTGACCCTAGAGGTATTTCTAAAATTTGTAAGAGAAGAATAAGTGCTCTATAGATTCCAGTTCATGTTGACATAGAGGGCATAAGGAGTCAATAACTAGACTCCATTTGTCGATCCTCTCCCATGTAGGGAGAAGATTTTTAAGATCTCATAAGTTGTAAGGCTCCATCTTGGTTGGTGCATAGACAACCAGGGATGATCGTAGGATTTGTTGATAGGTTGATGTTGTCTAAAACTATTCCATAGGGAAGAATCATTAAAATTTGAATATGCATGCCAGAGGACCACCATACGACGCTAGTAAGTTGAATCAGAATAATCGGGATTAGAATTAAAGTTCAATCTATATATTCTTGTCATTCATGAGCTCCAAACTCTAGGTTCATGTAAAAGCTTCTTAACTCTCTTTAGCGTGTCGAACTTGGTTAGTTCTTCAAGTTTATAGAGATTAAGATTGTCCTCTTGTTGTAGAAAAGCAATTTTGGACCAACTAGTAGGGTGTGTGAGGCTATTCCAGATGAACTCAGACATCATTATTTCCATTCTAGATAGGAAAGAAATATGTATTTCACCTTGACACATCCAATATTTAATAAGACCCATGGCACATTATTTGATCAAATAAGACCCATGGCACATTATTTCATCTTGTCAAGAGAATCTTCAATTTTCTGACTCAATCTTTCCATGGCAATGACAAAAAGCAAAGGTGATAGCATGTCGCCTTGTCTGATACCATTAGCATTCTTGAAGAAACCATGTGATGATTCATTGAGAAGAATATAGAACGATGGAGTGCCTACACATTACTTAATCAGATTGATCCACCTCTCACTAAATCTAAGACTATGGAGACAGTCCCAAAGAAATGACCAATTAAGTGTGTCAAATGCTTTGGTGATGTCAATCTTTATACAAGAAGTAGGAGGACTATGTTTGTTATTGAAGTTGATAGTAAATTCAACTGTAAGCATCGAACAACCTTCGATTTTCCTACCTTGGACAAAAGAGCCTTGGTTGGGAGATATCAATTTCGACAAGATTGTAGCAAGACTGCTAGAAATGATTTTCGTAATAGTTTTATATAACATAGAACAACATGAGATTGGCTTGATGTCCGCCAAAGAAGAGATAACCTCCTTCTTGGGTATAAGAGCTAGAAAGACATGATTAATTTGATGAACTAGATTACCACCTTCAAAGAACCAGCAGATGGCTTTGAGAAGATCATCTTTTATAAGATTCCAATTTTCCATGTAAAAGAATCCATTAAATTTGTCTGGTCTAGGGCTTTCATTGGGTCCAATGCTCCATGTAGCTTCCTTGATTTCTTTCATGTTAGGTGTTTTACATAGCATGTCATTGTCTGCATCAGTGATCGTATCGACCCAGCTGATGTGAACTACCTCCTGAATGTCATATTGTTTCTGATTATAAAGATCTTCAAAGAAAGAAATGGTTTTGGAAGCAATGTTCTCATCATCTTGAATGTAGTTACCCTTAGAGTCAAGTAGTTCAATGATGGAGTCAATAACATCTCATTTTTAAACTATGTTGTGATATAAATTTGTATTCCTATATCCATTGGAAATCTAGTCCATATGACTTCTTTGTCAGTAGTATTTCTCTTTGGCATTAGAAAGCATGTCAAGTCTTTTATAAGTGATACTTTTTCCTCAATAAGATCAGCATCAAGTTGAGATCTTCTGAGTGTGTGATCGTCTCAGAATTGAGTCAGAACTTTTAAATTTATAACCCGAAACCTTCTAAGACACCCGCAACTTTTATTACGGGGTCGAAGTAGATATATGAGGTCGAACACAGGGACGTGGTGACGTTCAGGACGCCATAGATTTTGTTCTTAGGTAAGATAATCCAAAACTATAGTCGATGAAAATATATGCTAGAACTAGTCTAGCGGGTTGTCATGATTTAAAACAAAGAAAAGAAAACAAAATGGAGTTTGCGGGATTCTACTGATCAAAGAAAGAGAGTTCCTGGCTATGTAACCACAAACGGGATAGTCTATGCACTCGTTCTCGGGTGTAGACAACCCTCAAACACCCAAGCAAGCATCTAGTACGCACAACAGCCTCTGTTCTTGTGGGGTCATCCCACTTGCTCTGACGATGTGTAACTAAAACCATCAATGGTATGTCATCGAGTCCTCTCTCAAGGATGAAATATCAATACCTTAGAATATGCTAAGTTCCCTCTCAGGTCTTAGGACATTCGAAGATATTAGGAACAGAGTACCCTAGATCTTCCTCCTCTTGGGTTCAGATCCAAACTATTGTCTCTTAGCTATTCCTACAATGCATCTCTCGATACAGGCAGAAATAGTAGTTCAATGAGTAAGAGATCAACCAAACTAGCAATCATAACTTAGAAAGAGAAAATAGAACATGCAACATACTAGATCTGATATGAATCTACTTGCTTAAGGCAAAAGTACAAAAGCATGCCCAAAATGGGCTACATAGCCAAGAAGAAGCTCAACTAGCCATGGACAAGCATAGTTGGCACCGAACAAAGATGGACTAACATCATTGTATAGAAACAAAGGGGAACAGAAGAAGGAAAGTGGAAGAAGAAGAGATTAAGTTCGTAGAGGAGAGGTGGCTCTCACTCCTTAGCCTCCGTATAGGCCAGATCTCATCATTTTCCCTTCCTCCTTGGTTATTCGGACACCTTGGCCTCCTTTCTCTATCTAGATCCTCCCCGAACAGTGGCGTGAATGCGTCGATAGGTGTGGATGATATATGAATGGACTAGGTAAATGGATTTCTCCACATATCTGGAGGGTGGAGCAGATTGGAAGGATGACCTATCGGCGTGTGGTGTGGCTACTGGGATCTGATGGTGGAGTGCTAGAGTCCTCCTTGTGGTGTTGTGTGGTTGTTGGCAGCAGAAGGGCTCCTGTGGTGGATGGCAGTGGAGTGGGATCGATCTCCACTTCTACAGCCTGGCGGCACTTGGGCGAGATCCCCCCTCCTGGCTGCAGGGTTGTGGCTATTTATAGGCCTGAGCCACCTACTGGGTGTTGTGCAAAGTGCTACGGTCATGGCCTATTTGGAACTGAGGTCATGGTTGCTTTTTGCACTTGTTTTAACACCTCGGCAAGGTTCTATATGCCTACCCTGGTCGCGATTAGGAATAGGTCGTGGATCAGGAGGCAGCGGGTGATGTAGGTCGTTGTGGGAGATAGTGATCTTGCAGGTGGGTGTGAGCGTGGTGTAAAGAAGGTGGATGCATGGCATGGGAAGGTGATCATGGGAGGAAGGAGAGGATGATTGTAGGTTGTAACTGTGGTCTGAAGGTGGTTGATGGAAGATCGTGAGCAGGTGCAGATCACGGTAGAGAACAAGGGGCACCGCGGGTCACGGTTGGCGTTGAGGTCGCAGTGTAGGGGAGGAGTAGACCGTGAGTGGAGACTGTAGTCACAGTTGGAGCTATCGGTTAGGGTGGATATGAGAGAACCGTGATCGGGTAGCAAGAAACCAGCAGGCATTGAGGGTAGATGGAGAAGGAGGCGAGATGACGGTTGGATGAAGTGCGCCTGGTGGAAACCACCGTGGGTCGCGATTATGGATAGGTGGGAGGCCATGATTTGCTAGTGTTGAAGAGGTGACCGTGGTGATGGAGGTGTGGCAGGCATCTGGGTTGAGAGATGGAGCAAAGAAGCGGACCACGATTGGGGGTGTAGGGAACACTGTAGGTCATAGTGTTGATGAGGGGGAGGGGAGATCATGGTTGGGGTTTGAGTAGCGGAGGGAGACCATGGTGGGGATGATGGTCGCAGATGCAAGTGTTGGGATGAAGAGTGGACTGCAGGCAGCAGATGGTGAGGTAGTGGGGCACCCCGCAGTTACTGTGACTTGACTAAAGAAGGGGCCACGATTAGTGGATGGGCCTTGGTTGAGAATGGACCAAAATTAACCTGCACATGCAAGATAACATCCAATAAAAATATGAATTAAATCCACTAAGTTTAGCATGGGTATATAAAGAGGATAAGACAATAAAAGTAGTTAATCATAACTAAATTGGGTCCAGGCTAGTGATCAGACTGTGGTTATCATAAGAGAAGGTGTCAAGAAGTACAATTCACTGAGCCGCAGTTTACGAGAGAGTGCGTCAGGAGAGAGGTAGTTCATCTATGTTCGGTGCACACAAGTCCAACATTGGATATTCAGCTTTGTTATTGGCTATTCTAGCTACATTATCAATGAAAACAAGAAAAGAACTAAAAAATGAGAAAAAGAGGGCATATTAAGGCTAAAGTGGACCAAACTATAGATAAATACCTAGCCAATACACGTAAATTTGGGTGTTATCAACCATCCCAAGATTAGAACTTGCTTGTCCTCGAGCAAGACTGTGCTCAAAGAACCAAAAGATAACATCAAAATTAAGCTTGGCAATAAATGTTAAGGCTAAGAAAAATAGTTTAAAACATTAATACTCTTGATCCATGTCATTTCAGATTAAAGTCCACCAATCATCCATAGTCTTGCCAAAGCAAGATCAAAGAGTTTCCAGGAAAGATTAAGAAAATTCACTATAGCCTGCTGATACTCATGAGGGTTTGAATCATAATTATTTAAACATGAAAGAGTTGTCACATAGGTAATCTCACGGGTAATGAGCTATGAGCCATCACCATGAATCCATGCATACCAATCAGGAATACCACGCCTCTCACTTATTCATGTCCTTAAGAAACAAAGTAAGAAGACTCTAATGACTTCTGAGGATCTCGATTTGCGTCAGATTGGTCCATGTAACGAGCAACAGTCCCTACAGTCCAAACCAGTTGGCCTAGAGTAGTGAGACGAACTCCTCATACTGTGCTCGAATCAACCCTGCTACTGAGATGATCTCATAGGTCTCCTAGGGGTTCCTAGTGACTCTCTAATGAGTATCTAAAGTGATACTACCAGGGATGACATACACGCGTTCATGAGCGCAATCATACACTGGTTGGGCACCATCCTTAACTCTCCTAAAAGAGAAAACAAACACTCATTTATTCACACTCAAACTTTTATTCTCTGCATTCTAATTTGTAGGCTTGGGTGAGAACTATATAAATATTTTGGGATTTTGTGGGCGGCCAAGCCTCTTTTGCACATTTTTTTAATATTTTTCATCTTTTTGACACAATCTAATGTGAGAAGGCACGTAGTTCATCAAGGAAAAACACTTCATTTTGATTATAGCTCAAAGCTCATCATGATCCGCTTGACACCTGTGTGAAAAATTACAATTATGATTCAAGAATCCTTAGAATAGAGGCAAGCTCATAAAACCACAGCTAGGATTCTTTGATGATGTTTTATCTCATTCCATCAGTCCTTTACCATGGATTTTCCATTCACAACATGGATCAAGGGAATTTAACTTTAAGCTATGAAAAAGGGACATAACCTTAGATTTATTACCAAACTCAAGGAAAGAGTCAAAGAACAATACAAGCGAAAGGTCAAGCAATTTTTAAGATGAAAACTGTGCATTTAGGCTTAAAGTCAAGCATTTATCGATTAGATTGGCACCATATAGCCATAATTGCAAAGCTAAAAAGTTGAAATTTTTTGAAAATTTTAAAACTAAATGCAGGAAGTAAACATGCATGCTAGAAGGATGAAGAGATAGAAGGGCGAAGCCTACCAACCCAAGCTTAAAACTTTGCTCATCCTCGAGTAAGATCTAAACTTATAATAGCAGGGTGGGAATGCATGGAAGTTAGGGTGGGAATGTTATTAAAGTAATCAAAGATGCATGTATGCAAGGAAAAATGAAGCATTTCAAGGAAAGAAAACTATCTAAGCAAGGTTATGAAAAACAAAATTTATTGTAATAAAAGGCGGGAGGGTGGGTAAGAGACAAGGCTAAGAGACAATGGGGTGGCTTCCCCACGATATCGACACTTGGGTCCCAAATCCTAAGTTTTGGGACCAGTGCCACCTGTATCTTGCCAAAGGGTTTCACCACATAATAGGAGTAGAATACGCAGAGATGCATGCCATGTCGAGTTTGAAGAAGAGAAGCGAAGTCTGATGACTTGGTGAAGTCATCTTTGTGCTGGAAGTGGCTTGAACTACATTGGGATGAATTCTTCGGCATATCATCCTCAGGGTACCTTTCATTATATGAATCTGAATATGAAGGACCTAGGATGTTGACACATGATGAGATGGATGAGAGAGGTTGGATGCCTTTTGGAGGAGTCATATCTTCTCTCTCCATCTCTACACTTGAGGTTGGATGCTCAGATAAATCTTCATGTATAGTTTGAGTCATCAAATCATCTTCTAAACAAGAAGTACTCCCTGAAGAATCAGTTTGTGGTTCTACCACCCCAAGCTTATCACCTGGTAAGGAGTCAGGGGTATCTTCATGTTCAACAGCCATGTTGTAGTGAACCGTCCATCTTGCCCCCTTAACGTCCACCCTACCTTGTAAAGGTAAGGGTGTAAATGGTGGCTCATGCTGTTCCAACTTGTTGTCATCAGTAAGCTCGCTGCTCCATGTTGAGTAGCTGTCATCGTCGTTGTCATTGAAAAAATTGTTCCAAACCATGGTTGGTGTGCTTCTCAAAGCGAAATGACAAGTCTCAATATGAGATATGTCACTCTGGTCTGGTTCAATATCTGACTATGGTTCCTCAAACCAACCTTCTAGTTGTGATTTGATTGGCTTTTCGAGTCTTCATCATCGTCATCATAGACCCATTCATGTCTATGACTCATATCTTCCATTGGTTCATCATCTGGGTCATCTGGATAGAATGAAGGGCTTCCCCAAGTGGGTTTATCTTCATAGAAAAATCATGATGAATCCAGTTGATGGTCTGAATAGGATGATGGTGCATACTCCACTTCAGACCCAATGGAATGGTCTTGATGAATAACTTCTTTGTTATCTTGTGATGGCAGTTGTAACCAGATTGTAACCAAATCGATGAGCTCTTGGAGCCTCCTGCCCTGTTCAACATCTTTATCATGAAGTTGTTGTACTTGAGCAACAATGCTTTCGAGACCCGTTGATTCTGCCATGCACATATGAGGGGAATCCACTATATCAAACTGATGTGCTTGGATGGATCCTTGCTCAAGAGTTTGAAGTACACTTCTACTACTGTCTACAGCCTCGGTGACTAGTTTGAGATGACGATCCTACTCTTCTAGTAGTTGTTGCATTGGATCGACATCTTCTTGGAGATGAAGGGCTAAGGAGGTGAGTGTGTGAATACTTTCCCTAGACAACTCCACCGCCTTAATCAGTTCTTGATCCCATGATAGAATGGGAGTCGAGGGATGACTGGCAGTCTCTGTTGTTGGAATCTCAGCATATGACGGCGGTGGAGGTAAGTATAACTTGACTAGTTGTAGAGCATGACCTTCGATTATTTGCTAGCAGTCGGAACTAAAGAAAAACTCGGGAGGATAGGTGGACAAGATCACTTATCTTGTCGAAGCAAGATCCATGGCTAAAAAAGGTATAAGAAAAAAAGGAAAACTATTCAGTATATATGGACATGTATGTGCAAAGCAAGAGGAAAACTTTGCATATATATACAGGCTTATAGTGATAGAAAAAAAATCTTTTAGGCATGTAAACGTGGAAAACCACATCCCCGGCAATGGTGCCAAAATGTTGATTGTCTCAGAATTGAGTCGGTACTTTTAAATTTATAACCTGAAACCTTCTAAGATGCCCGCAACTTTTATTACGGGGTTGAAGTAGATATACGGGGTCAAACACAGGGACGTGGTGATGTTTAGGATGCCAGAGATTTTGTTCTTGGGCTAGATAATCCAAAACTATAGTTGATGAAAACATATACTAGAACTAGTCTAGGAGGTTGTCATGGTTTAAAACAAAGAAAAGAAAAGAAAACAAAACGGAATTTGCAGGATTCTACTGATCAGAGAAAGAGAGTTCCTGGCTATGTAACCACAAATGGGATAGGCTATGCACTCATTCTCGGACGTAGAAAACCATCGAACACCCAAGCAAGCATCTAGTACACATAGAAGCCTTTGTTCCTGTAGGGTCATCCCACTCGCTTTCATGATGCATGACTAAAACCATCAATGATATGTCATCGAGTCCTCTCTTGAGGATGACATATCAATACCTCAGAATATGTTAAGTTCCCTCTCGGGTCTTAGGACATTCGAAGATATTAGGAACATAGTACCCTGGATCCTCCTCTCAGGTTCAGATCCAAACTATCGTCTCTTAGATATTCCTACAACGGATCTCTCGATACAGGTAGAAATAGCAGTTCAAGCGAGTAAGAGATCAACAAAACTAGCAATCATAACTTAGAAAGAGAAAATAGAACATGCAACATACTAGATCTGATATGAATCTACTTGCTTAAGGCAAAAGTACATAAACATGCCCAAAACAGACTACATAGTCAAGAAGAAGCTCAACTAGCCATGGACAAGCATAGTTTGCACTGAACAAAGATGGACTAACATCATTGTACAGAAACAAAAGGGAACAGAAGAAGGAAAGAGGAATAAGAAGAGATTAAGCCCGTAGAGGAGAGGTGGCTCTCTCTCCTTAGCCTCCATAGAGGCCGGATCTCATCTTTTTGGCCTTCCTCCTTGGTCTTTCGGACACCTTGGCCTCCTTTCTCTCTCTAGATCCTCCCTGAACAGTGGCGTGGATGCATCGACATGTGTGGATGACGGATGAACAGACTAGGTACTTGGATTTATCCACAGATCTGGAGGGCAGAGTGGATTGGATGGATGACCTATCGACGTGTGGTGTGGCTACTGGGATCTAATGGTGGAGTGCTGGAGTCCTCCTAGTGGCATGGTATGGTTTCTGTCACCGGAAGGGCTCCTGTGGTGGATGGCGGCAGAGTGGGATCGATCTCCACTTTAGCATCCTGGCGGCGCTTGGGTGACATCCCCCCTCCTGGATGCTGGGTCGTGGCTATTTATAGGCTCGAGTCACTAGTTGGGTGTTGTGCAAAGTGCCACGGTCGTGGCCTATTTGAAACTGAGGTCGCGTTGATTTTTGCACTTGTTTTAGCACCTCGTTCGAGGTTCTATATGCCTTCCCTGGTCGCGATTAGGAACAGGTCGTGGAGCAGGAGGTAGCGGGTGATGTAGGTCACTATGGGAGATAGTGATCTTGTAGGTGGGTGTGAGTGTGGTGTAAATCAGGTGGATGCATTGTGTGGGAAGGTGATCATGGGAGGAAGGAGAGGATGACTGCAGTCCATGGTTGTGGTCTGAAGGTGGTTGATGGAAGATCGTGAGTAGGTACAGATCGCGGTGGAGAACAAGGGGCACCGCGGGTCGCGGTTGGCAATGAGGTCATGGTGCAGGGGAGGCGTAGACTGTGAGTGGAGACTGTAGTCATGGATAGAGCTGTCGGCTATGGTGGAAATGAGAGAACTGTGATCGGTTAGCAGGAAACCAGCAGGCATTGAGGGCAGATGGAGAAGGCGGCGAGACGGCAGTTGGATGAAGTGCGCCTGGTGGAAACCACTACGGGTCGCGGTGATGGACAGGTGGGAGGCTGCAATCTGCTGGTGTTGAAGAGGTGACTACGATGATGGAGGTGTGGCTGGCGTCGGGGTTGAGAGATGGAGCTGAGCAGCGGACCATGATTGGGGGTGTAGGGAATACCGCAGGTCACAGTGTGGATGGGGTCCCAATCATGGTTGAGGTTTGAGCAGCGGAGGGAGACCGCAGTGGGGATGATGGTCATGAATGCAGGCATTGGGATGAAGAGCGGACTGTAGGCAGCAGAAGGTGAGGTAGTCGAGTACCCCATGGCTACTGTAACTTTCTAAAGAAGGGGCCACGATTAGTGGATGGGCCTTGGTTGAGAATGGACCAAAATTAACCTGCACATGCAAGATAAAATCCAATAAAAATATGAATTAAATCCACTAATTTTAGCATGGGTGTATAAAGAGGATAAGACAATAAAAACAATTAATCATAACTAAATTGGGCCCAGGCTAGTGATTAGACTGTGTTTATCATAAGACAAGGTATCAAGAAGTCCAATTCACTGGGCCTTAGTTTAGGAGAGAGTGTGTCAGGAAAGAGGTAGTTCATCTATGTCCGGTGCACGCAAGTCCAACATTGGCTATTTAGCTATGTTATTGGCTATTCTAGCTACATTATCAATGAAAACAAGAAAAGAACTAAAACATGAGAAAAAGAGGGCATATTAAGGAGAAAGTGGAACAAAATTATAGATAAATATCTAACCAATACACGTAAATTTGGGTGTTATCAGTGCGCAGTAATGTCATCTTGCTCCATATTATCTTATGCTATAAGGTTTTTCGAATTGACAAATTTTTGACCATTCCTTTAGTTTCATTCTAACTTGTTGGAGTTTGTAATTGAAATGAAATAAAAGATTACCTATAGTGTCAGATTCCCATGCATGTTTGATCAAGTCACGAAAACCAACCCACTCCATCCAAAAATTGAGAAACCTAAAAGGTTTCCTTTTGTAGATGACAGATCTCATATTGATGTCAATAGATGAGTGATCAGAATAAGAACAAGTAATAAGATTAGACTTTGAGCTCAAAAACTTGGCGAACCATTCCTCATTAATAAGAGCTTGATCGATCTTGCAAGCAATTCTTTGAGCAACTTCTTATTATTGCGCCAAGTGTAAATATCATTGCCAATAGTAGGTATTTCAGTTAGATTAGCTTTGTCAATAGAAGTCTTGAATGAACTCAGCATAAAAGACGAAACTTCTCACCCTCCTGCTTTCTCTTCATGCTTGTGAATGTTGTTGAAATCACCAATGACCAACCAAGGTTCTATTATAGTTAACAAGAGTTGTTCAAGGGCTTCCCATAGACTATATCGGGCTTGTATTAGATTCCTAGTATAGATAGCAGAAAGATGTATATGAAGACCTCCTTTGTTGATACATTGTACTGTGATGTGTTGATCAATCATACAGTCGAGTAGAATATCCTAGTATTTAGGATTCCAACCCATATATATATATATATATACATCTATATATATATATATATATATATATATATATATATATATATATATATATATATATATATATATATATTGCCCATTGGAATCATGAATATGATTCGAAATCTAGGACCAAACACTTGGAAAAAGTTTCTCAGAAGTGTGTATCATTTGAGTTTTTATTTTAGTCTCGACTAAAACCACAATAGAGGCTTTGGCTTCAAGGATCACCTTTCTCACTTCCCTTTTCTTACGTGGTTCCCCAGAACCACATACGATGGTAATTAGGAAGGTCATTACTGACCTCTGTTGGAAGAACATGTCTTGTGTGTGTTGGCGTATATGCACATAAAGCCATCCCAAGCGATTGCATGGAGTCGGATGTTAATTAATCAATTAATGTGATTATTTTGTTAATTAATGAATTCCATAATATTCTAATTAATCCAAGAGCGTTTTAATTAACGCAACATTTTTGTTTACCGATGGGTTTAGGAAACCCTATTTCCCTTTGTATCCTGTTTAAAGGAGGATTGACGGTCGATATCTATATAATATAGATAGAGGCTTTTCAGTTTACGCTCACGCACGTAAACCCTAGCCGTCATCATCCTTAGGAGAGAAAGGAGAGAAACATGCCGCTAGCACGCCGCCACAGAGACACGACTCCTTCCTGCTGGCTTGGGAAGCATGACATGGAGTTCCGTCTGTCCGCGTGGACGAAGTAGAGAAGAAGATGCCTTGACGCCTACGTTCGGAGGACGCCGACGACCACCAATACGCGCTACGAGCGGCGTACATCACTGCCGCAAAGGAGTGCCACTGGATCAACCTGCGACAGTGAACGGGAGAGAGGTTTCATCTGTGTAGGTCAGCAGTGTTGCACCTTCGTACAGCGGGACATCGCCGGACTTGCTCCGCGATAAGGTATATCCCGCAAACACTCCTTCCAAATACGTTGTTGTCGACGAGATCCTGTTTCGAGTTGCGTGGATTTTATTGCTTCCGCTGTGCATGTTTTCTCCACAAAACCCAATAGTGGTATCAGAGCAGCGTCGATCTACGGTGTATTTGGATTCGTTTCGATATGATCGAATCGTTGTATACTATTTTTATGTTGCCTACGATGCGAATTAAACCTGCTAATGTGCAAATCTAAACCTAATTCCACATACGCCGCAGGCTATTATTTTTGATGTTTTTGACGGGGTCGACTATGGAAAATATTGAATTCCTAAGTGCACGGAAGTAAAATTCCGTAGACCTTTCAGGGGCTCTGCCCCTGAGACCCCGCGAGGGGTAGCCTCCCCACACAGGGGCGCTGCCCCTGTGTACCCCGCATAGTCTGCGTGGGAGTCAAAAATATATTTAATGGGGAATGTCCCGCATTAAAAATACTGCAATTTTAATATGTATATATGTATATGTAGATATACCTATGATAGCATACACGTCTCCTTTAAAATATGTTTTATGTGGTGAGTGCATACACGGTTATGGCCTAGTATCCCCTTTTGTGAATGTTGTGAATGAATGTGGATGTCAATCTTGTGGATATGTTTGTTTGTGAATTCTATGGATGTATAATGGTTACGTATGGATCCTTTGTATAAAGTGTTTGGCTTGCATGCCGATCCTCATCTCTTATTTCAAAGTGTAATTAATTATTTCCTTTTATATTTGTACTCACATGATGTAATAGAGATAGGATTAGTTTTAGTTTTTGTAAACTTGATGTAAGGAGGCCACTTGAATATGCAACTCCAAGGAGAAGCACCATGAAGATCTAATTCCAAGAAGTAACCTGAAGATCCAACTCCAAGGAGTGTCCATGGAAAAGCAACAAGAAGATCCCATTCCAAGAAGCAACTTGAAGTTCCAACCTCACGAAGCATCCATGAAGTTGTTCATTGTAATGTTGATCATTACATGCTTACAGGTTGATTCACAGGTGTTGCATGAGATGCATAAGACCATAGGTGGACCGTAATCCTTTGTTGCTCCAAAGGATTACAATAGTATGGCCATAACCGGTGTATTTGTGTTTCTGATTGCATGTCTATCGTTTGTGGTTGTGGATATAGTAGTATATGATACGTACTATAAGTATGTGGTGTTTAGATATGTATATGTATTAATAAAACCCCTCAATTAATAATATTAAGTTTTAGTTGCCTTCCATAAAGCAACAAACATGAAAATCTTGATCGACTATGTGTGGGAACGCCTCCACGTAGTACACTATCTATCTCGTGGAAGTGTGATGGTGGGTGTGTGGGTCTGCCTCTGCAGGGTGCACACTCATCGTGTTGGCTTATGGGTTGGACTTAACTAGGGAACCTTGATAGGATCAAGTACCTAGAGGCACACAGATGCATCATGGAAAGGAGTTGTGCATGATCATCTATCCAAGAGTTGCATATGATGCAATTGGCAAAAGTTGCCTACCTTAGTATTTGGTCTTTGACGCAGGCGTTGGCTGTGCATTGATCCAATTATTTTGGATCTTGGCTCACTAGAAGGTTGTGCGTGGAAATCTTCTGAGTTGATAGTGAGGGCTATCAATTTGAATAAAATAGTAGGAGCGTAATTAATTAAAGGCCTAATTAATCTCATTTATCAAATCTTTACAAGTCAAAATGTTTTGGACTAAATGCAAATTTTTCTTTTGTAGCAATCAAATGGCAAACAATACTCACACGTTCGCATTGCGATCGGTCCTTGAGAAGGACAAACTTACCAGAACCAACTTTCAAAACTGGTTTAGGACGCTGAGAATTGTTCTCACACATGAGCGTAAGCTCTATGTCCTTGAAACACCAGAGCCACAAGAGCCCACCGTAAATGCGCCCAAGGCTGAAAAGGATGCTTACAAGAAGCACCTTGATGATGTCGTGGATGTCAAGTGCCTGATGTTGTGCTCAATGAACTATGAGTTGAAAGAGCAACATGAGAACATGAATGTCATGGAGATGGTAACACGTCTCAAGAACATGTATCAACATCAAGCAAGACAGGAGAGATATGATGTCTCAAAGGCTTTGTTCAAAAGCAAGATGAAAGAGGGAGACTCAGTTGGCACCCATATACTCACCTTGATTGGGTACGTGGAAAGCCTATCCAAGCTGGGATTTCCCTTAGGTCAAGAGTTGGCCACTGATGTGATTCTACAATCGTTGCCTGAATCATATAATCATTTTGTCATGAACTACAACATGAACAATTTTGACAAGCCGTTGTCAGAATTGTTGGGCATGTTGAGGACAGCTGAAGCACAAATGAAGAAAGACAAGCCCAAGTCTGTGATGGTGATCAGCAAGGCAAAGGGAAAGTCAAAAGGCAAAGGAAAGGCTAAGAAAAGTTCTAAATCCGGTTAGAAGCCAAAGTCATCCACGCTCAAAGCTAAAGGTGGGATCTCCAAAGAAGGCAGTTGTCACCAATGTCACCAGCCTGGACATTGGAAAAGAAACTGTCCTCTCTACCTGGAGGAACTGAGGAAGAAGAAGCAGGGGATAGAGATCTCCACTTCAGGTATATACGTTATTGAGATAAACTTAAATACTTCTTCATCATGGGTACTGGATACCGGATGTGGATCTCACATATGTTCTAATATGCATGATCTGATAAGAAGTAAGCCTTTACGAAAGGGCCAAGTCGAGCTGCGGGTTGCTAATGGAGCAAGATTTGCTACCACCGCAGTTGGAGTTATTAGTTTATCATTGCCTACGGGCCTTGTAATAGAATTAGAGAATTGCTATTATGTACCTGCCATTAATAGAAATATTATTTCTGTATCTTGTATGGACAAGAGTGGATTTGAATTTCACATTAAGAATTGAATTATTTCTATATCTAAAGATGATATCTTTTATGGCAATGCCCCTATGTCTTATGGTATCTACTTGTTAGAACTTGAGACTAGCATATACAACGTAAATACTAAAAGGTTAAAACTTGACAACTCAAACAAAACATTCTTATGGCATTGTCGTCTTGGGCACATAAATGAGAAGAGCATATCTAGACTCCATAAGGATGGTTATCTAGACTCTTTTGATTTTGAATCATTAGAGACATGTGAGGCATGTTTATTAGGTAAGATGACCAAAAATCCTTTCACTGGACACAGTGAGAGAGCCAGTGATCTGCTAGGGCTCATACATACTGATGTATGTGGACCTTTTAGATCAAATGTTGGAGGAGGCTATCAATACTTCATTACCTTTACTGATGACCTCAGTAGGTATGGATATGTATATCTTATGAAACACAAGTCAGAAACTCTTGAAATGTTCAAGACTTTCATGAATGAAGTAGAGAAGAAACTTGGTAAGAGTATTAAAGCACTACGTTCAGATCGATGTGGCGAATACTTAAGCCAAGAGTTTGAGGACCTTCTGAGAGACTGTGGTATTGTATCACAATGGACTCCACCTGGTACACCACAACATAATGGTGTGTCAGAAAGAAGGAATCGTACATTATTAGACATGGTATGATCAATGATGAGTTCAGGCCGAACTTCCAATATCGTTCTGGGGATATGCTCTTGAAACTGCAGTGTTTACACTTAACTGTGTACCTTCCAAATCAGTTCAAAAGACACCATATGAGATATGGAATGGGAATCGTCCCAATTTTTCTATGTTAAAGATTTGGGGATGTGAAGCTTATGTTAGGAAACAATTTCCTGAAAAGCTTGGACCCAAATCAGAAAAATGCTATTTTGTTGGATACCCCAAGGAAACTCGGGGATACTACTTCTACACACCAACTAACAACAAAGTGTTTGTTGCTAGGACTGTTGTATTTCTTGAAAAGGAATTTATTTCCAAAGGAATTAGTGGGAGGAATGTAGAGCTCGAAGAAGTTCGAGACCAACAAGAAAGCAGAGAACCTGAGGAGGTACATAAGGAACATGAAGACTCACAAGTTGTTGTGGAATTTCAAGTTCCAAATGTAACACAAGAACCTCGTAGGTCTAGTAGAACACGACTTGAGCCTGAGAGATTTGGATTTCTCGTGACTCAAGACAATGACGAATTGGGCATAGCATATGAGCCAACTTCCTATCTAGAAGCTACTAAGGGACCAGAATCTGAGAAATGGCTCGAAGCCATGAGATCTGAGATGGAATCCATGTACACCAATAAGGTATGGACCTTGGTGGATCCACCCGAAGGGGTAAGACCCATAGGGTGGAAGTGGGTCTTCAAGAAGAAGACTGACATGGATGGAAATGTTCCAACCTATAAAGGTAGATTGGTTGCGAAAGGATTCCGTCAAATTCAAGGTGTTGATGATGACGAGACCTTCTCACCAGTTGCCATGGTTAAATCCATCAGGATCATGCTTGCCATTCCAGCTTATCATGACTATGATATTTGGCAGATGGATGTTTAAACAACATTCCTTAAAGGGAATTTACTCGAGGATGTGTACATGACACAACCTGAGGGTTTTATCGATCCAAAGGAAGCTAATAAAGTCTGTAAGCTACAAAGGTCAATCTATGGATTGAAGCAAGCATCTCGGAGTTGGAATCTACGTTTTGATGAAGTAGTCAAAAAGTTTGGCTTTAGTCAAAATGAAGATGAACCTTGTGTTTACAAAAGGGTTAGTGGGAGCACAATCGTATTTCTCATATTGTATGTGGATGACATACTATTGATGGGAAATGACATCCCTACTCTTCAGATAGTAAAAGGTTGGCTAGGGAAGACCTTTTCTATGAAGGATTTAGGCAAAGCATCCTATATACTAGGGATCAAGATCTCTAGAGATAGATCTAGAAGGCTTCTAGGTCTAAGCCAGAGCAGATACATTGACAAGGTGCTAAAGAGGTTTAGCATGGAGGGTTCTAAGAGAGGTAAATTTCCCATGTCCCATGGGGTTACAATCTCTAAAGCCCAGTTTCCTAGTTCATGTGATGAATGGGCACGCATGAGTAAGATTCCATATGCATCAGCAATTGGATCTATCATGTACGTGATGTTATGTACTCGTCATGATGTGTCATATGCTTTGAGCATGACGAGACGGTATCAGTCAGATCCAGGTGAATGTCACTGGATAGCCGTAAAGAACATCCTAAAGTACTTGAGAAGGACTAAGGATCAATTCTTGGTATACGATGGTGAGGAAGAGCTCGTGGTAAAGGGTTACACCGATGCTAGCTTCCAAACTGACAAAGATGACTACAGATCGCAATCTGGATTTGTGTTTTGCCTGAACAATGGAGTTGTGAGCTGGAAGAGTTCCAAGAAAGAGACAGTTGTGGATTCTACAACAGAGGCCGAATATATTACTACATCTAATGCTGCAAAGGAAGCTGTGTGGATCAAGAAGTTCATTTCTAAACTTGGAGTGGTTCCAAGCGCTGGTGATGCAATTGAATTGTTTTGCGACAACAATAGAGCAATTGCACAGGCTATAGAACCAAGATTGCACCAACGTTCCAAACATATTCTACGGCAGTTCCATCTCATACGAGAGATCGTACAATGAGGAGATGTGAAGATTTGTAGAGTACCTATAGAAAGCAATGTAGCTGACCCACTCACAAAAGCACTTTCATAGCAGAAACATGACGGACATGTTCGATCACTTGGATTGAGATTCATGAGTGATTGGGTATAAGTGCAAGTGGGAATCTGTTGGTATGTATGCCCATAGAGACTATCATTCGATGATTGTAATGGGATACTATGTAAACGATTTGTAATACAACATTGATCATATTAATAAAGGCAAGTTTCCAATCTATATGTTTGTGTTTTATATTGTGAGATGACCATAAAACTTATAGATGTCTATAGAATAATATACTCAATGACATATGTCTTCAGGCTGATGACCTAAACAGTGAGATCATATGTATGTTAAGAATATGTATTCTTGTTTTATCCCTAATCGGTTGTTATTGTGGAAATATCCGTAGACATCTATAACACATTAGATTAGAATGTATGTTGGTTGATGGAAGAATCTCATTATCCATGATATGGAGATATCAAACCAAATACATAGATACTTGTTAGAGAACATTGTATCGGATAGACCCACCTTGTGAGTGACACATGGATACCATGATCGGTAGTTAGAGTCACATCTCATAATGATGGTGGTGATTGTGGTTCTTAGACCTGAAGTCACTACACTTATCACATGTCGTTCGGTGTAATTTGACAGCATCCACCGTGGTCCTGAATAAGGATTTCCATAAAGATGGTGCTTGGGTGCACTGTGACACATGGGGATGACTGTGAGTGATGTAGATGGAATTTGTCCTTCCTACAGGAGTTTGATATTCTGGCCACTTGATAAGCGAGACTGAGAAATGCATGGCCATGCTGATGTGAGTCAATATGTGATATTGATCTTACATATATCTCAGACAATCTGCTCTAGTTCAAGGAACATGGATTGAACGTTGAAAAGGATAACAATTCCATGACTCGAGTTCAATTTGGATATCAGCGACAAAGGAGCTATGCAATCACTGTAACACCAGTCATGAATGATAGGTTAAGTTGTTCTCCAACTTCTCTAATTACTTGGGTGGCAATGAAGTCTTGCTAGATACCAATCATTTCTTGTGAAATCATAATATGATTATGGATATCACTACCAACGTAATTTGGAGCCTACCGGGTCACACACATATGATGTGTTGGAATAGGAGTATAATTGTGGATTTGATTGGAATTGCTTCGAATCACATTGATTACTAAAATGTTTATGTAATCAATTAGAATGATATTGGAGTGACTGGCTCTAAGTGCAAGTGGGAGTTTGTTGGCGTATATGCACATAAAGCCATCCCAAGTGATTGCATAGAGTCGGATGTTAATTAATCAATTAATGTGATTATTTGGTTAATTAATGAATTCCGGAATATTCTAATTAATCCACGAGCATTTTAATTAACGTAACGTTTCTGTTTACCGATGGGTTTCAGAAACCCTATTTCCCTTTGTATCATGTTTAAAGGAGGATTGACAGTCGATATCTATATAAGATAGATAGAGGCTTTTCAGTTTATGCTCACACACATAAACCCTAGCCGTCATCGTCTTTAGGAGAGAAAGGAGAGAAACGCGTTGCTAGCACGCCGCCACAGAGACACGACTTCTTCCCGCCGGCTTGGGAAGCACGACGAGTTCCGTCCATCCACATGGACGAAGTAGAGACGCAAACACCTTGATGCCTGCATTCGGGGGATGTCGATGACCACCTGTACGTGCTACGAGTGGCGTACATCACTTCCGCAAAGGAGCGCCGCCGGATCAACCTGCGACAGCAAACGGGAGAGAAGTTCCATCCGTGTAGGTTAGCAGCGTTGCACCATCGTGCATCGAGACATCACCGGACTTGCTCTGTGATAAGGTATATCCCGCAAACACTCCTTCCAAATACGTTGTTGTCGACGAGATCCTGTTTCGGGTTGCGTGGATTTTATTGCTTCTGCCGCACATGTTTTCTCCACATAACCCAACAGTGTGGCCCATCAACCTTAGAAGCCCTAGGAGTCCTGTTATATTCCTTCCCCGTGTCCCCTCCCACTTTCTTAGAGATCAAGATTGTTTTATTCCTACCATCAGGAGTTTTGGGAACACCTGACTTGTGATTGATGTTTTTAGGCTGATCAGTAGAACTATCCACCTCCTTAGAAGGCTTCTCGGATACTTCCTTATCATCATCATTATTTTCCTCATCATCGCTCATGTTGGAAAAGGGATTTCTAGTTTGAGTATTGTCTTCATGAGTTTGATTATTGATGATCTTCTCATTGGATATTTTCTTTCCTACCATCTTCCATACATGTAGGTCAGGTTTCTTATTATGGGTTGGAATCTCTTCTTGAGGTTTCAAAGGACAATCCTTGTCGTCATGACTGAAGACCTTGCAATTAGAACATCGACTGGGGATGTGTTTATAATTAATTTTAACTATAGTAGGATCTCTCTTAGGCATATTAACCCATATCTCATTTGTAGGGTCTTCCCCAACATCAAGTTCAACCAGAGCTTTGACTTCACCAAGAGATTCTTGTCTAAGAGTTCTGTAATCAATCTGTAGAAGCTTTCCAATGTCATTGGCTACAATACCCACTGCACAAGGGGACCAATTCATGCCCATGCTAGGTATGTTGATCCAGACAGGGATCGTACTGAAGAAGTCTCTCTGAAGGTCATCGCCGGTTCTATAATCCTTGATAACCACAAGGCAATTATAAAACCAACGGGAACCTCCATTAATAATGTTTTTCTTGTCTTCGGATGAGTTGAAACATAGGAGAAAGAACTTGTCTGACTTAGAAAATAGATCAAAGCCACCATTGGGTTTCCAAATCCTCTTGATCCAGGCTAGAAGGTTATATAGTAAGACCTTTTTCCCATGACATATAAGATTGTAGTGTGTTTCCAACACTTCTCCATGGCATTGTAGGTAGAGTCATCAATGGTGATGGATCTTTTGCCATCCAACTTCTCTACATGAGCAAAGTCATGTTGTTTGAAGCTTTGAGCGCCTCCAAGCACTTGGGTCCATGCTTTCCTAGAAATAGACTTCTCAGGGTTGTTCTCAGGAGACGAAATAGGGTAGGGAAGGGAAGGAGAGGGGAGGTGTCTCTCCCCTCCGCAGATCTATGGAGATCGGCTTCCTGGTCTCTACTCAGAGGAGAATAGCACAAACCCTAGCAGCACATTTTCCCTGTGGCCTCGATATCAATCTCCTACATGAAGAACAAATATCATATACATCACTCACACTCAATCCCCATGTGTCGTAATGCACTTGAGCATTACCTTTATGGAAACCCTTATTCATGGTCATGTTGGATGATGTCATTATACTTTAAATGACATGTGATTAATGTAATGACCTCAGGTCTAAGAACTACAATCACCACTATCACTATGAGAGTTTATTATGACTACCATTCTATGGTCCCCATGTATGACTCTCAATGTGGGTTTGTCTGGTACATTGTTCTCTAACAAGTACACATGTGTTTTGTTTGATATGACATATCATAACTAATGATATTCTATCATCAACCAGCAGACACTATAGTCTTATGTATTATTGTTGTCTATTTTACTTCCACAATAATATCTGACTAGGCTCCGATTGGTTTTGTGTAAGTCATAAGTTATGTGAAACTCATTTTATGGGAACTGTACAGTTTCTGGAACTTAACTACCATTCACGTCTATGTGATTGGTTTGTTATAAGTGTAAATATAAAAATCACTAGAATGGTGTTAATTTTTACTGTGTAGTATACATAAGGACGACAAAGAAAAAAAAAGAATCATATATGTGAATAACCACATTATTTTTAAACCATAATAACCTCAACAAGTGGTCATAGTGTCGATGTTGCTCCGTTAAAAATATTTTAGTATGGTATTGTTATAATCATAAAAAGATATTATGATTATAATAACATCACAATATTTTTATTTCATTTTTTATGTACAAAGTATTGTAATAATATTAGTATTTCATGTTTTGTAAATATACATTTTGGTTCATCATTGTTTAACAAATTGCAAAATATTAATTTTTACTACATTTTTTTTGGAACACATGGTTATAGTTAACTATCATTTCTCACACCATATTGTTTGAACATGAAGAATAAAAATATGTTAGGTAAATCATAATTTTTTTCACATGGTGCGGTATTTTTTATAGTATTTCTATTTTTTTATTTTGTAAAATGCACTGACAACAATGGTTATAATGTAAAATATTTAACATAGTTTGATTATAGTGTATAGTATTTTATCATATTCTTTTATAATTTATTAATAAACTATATCCACACCGCTAATATTTTTAGTTATAACTATTTTACATGTGTCATTTATGATGAAAGAAGAATATAATTGTATAAAAATATCTAAGTTGTACGGAAGCTCATTTTCCACTCTTTTAAAGAGGGAACTTGGGAACAATTTTATATGTAAGTCTATATCGCACTGGAAGTCACGGAACTCAAGTTTGAATACTTACTTTAAATCAATCATAAAAAACCGGTTAAGGAACTCCAATTCATAAGTTTTCCACACCGATTACGATAAACCAATTAGAGCCCTAGGGACGTAACAAGAATGTATATACTCTTATCATACATATGATCTCATTGTTTAGGTCCTCAGTCTGAAGACGTATGTCATCGAGTAACACCATTCCTTAGGCATCTACCATGTTTGTGTCATCATATCATGATTGAGACAAACATAACAAGCTGAATTACCTTTATGATTATCAAATCAAGTATCTGATGCTCCATTACAATAATCATATGATTGAATCCCGCTTTTATATAAGTCAGGAGATCATCTTATTCATCCTGCTCTCCTCTTGCAGGCAAATTCAAAGAGTTACACATACATGAATTAGACTGCATATTAAACCGGGTAGTACTACTACCATTACATTTGTCAGTCTCTAGCCAACTATAAATAGCCTCTGGTGGTCGGATGTAGTGATGTGCACCTTGTTTGTTTCTAATATGATACTTAGCTAAACCGTCTGCAGCACTGTTAGTTGTTCACTGGATATGAGATAGGGTCCGCTGGGCATTTCTAGCCAAAAAAAATTTGCATTCATGAATGGTACGCGCATGTTTGGGATGCTCGACGACTGTATGCAGCACCGCATTAATGGCTTGTTTGCAATCAGACTCTATGTCCAGTTCGACTAGCCCACACTCCTCCGCTTTTTGCATTGCACCCTGCATAGCCAGTAGCTCCGCATGAAGAGATGATTGAACCTTAGTGGACCTAAAAAGACTATACACGGACGATCCTGAATTACATGGTGTAGCGCCCATGCCCCACAACCAAGTACCTCTGTTGTCTCTGACAATCGCAGCGGCAACACTTTTCCATCGGAGTACCGCTACGTCGACATTCATCTTCAGGCAGCCGGTGTTCGGGGTATTCCATCCCTCTGCGACCCGCTGGGTTGGTTGTGCATGTTCCTCTTCGTTATCTTGCCATGCCCTCCAAGAAGCAGGCGTCTCTGAGCAGATGAACCGACAAATGTGCTCGGTTGGCTTGAGTACCTTCTCAAAGATATGTTGATTTCTACAGTGCCAGATGTACCAACATGATATCAGGAAATTAAAAGGTTCAACTGCTCTCCTAAAGTTTCACCTTATTTTAAACAATAACAACTATCTTAATTTTATTTAAAGAATAAAATAAGAGAAGGCGCCAAAAATGTTAGGTAAATTATGAATTATCTTCAAAAGTGAAAACAAACCTCAAATCCGAATGTCATATTTCAAAAAATTAGTCAATGTGTGAATTCCCACATTAATTGAACAATCCTATATGCCTTAAATCCATCATGGAAAGAAAATATAAGATAAGAATAAAAATATTAAATAAAATATTAGATATCTTTATAAGTAAAAAGTAATGTCAAAATCAAAATGTACATTTCTCAATTATCCTAGATGTCAAATTTCACTTTGTTTGAACTTTGTTTGGACCCTCAATTTAATTTGGAAAGAAAGAAGACGTTTATTTAATTTTACATTATTCTATATCATTTTTTGCTAAGGTTTTCGGAATTATCTCTGTGACGCTGTCTTTCCAGATTTAGCAAACACAGATCCATTTCTAACCGTCGGATTTTGATCGAGCCGGCTACCCAGTTTTCTCCTACCTGCTAATCTGCTATTTATGCTTCCTGACTTTTTCCTCCGTGTTAATATACTTTCCTTCTCCGATTCTTTTCTCGCGATCTCCCTCTCTTCCCAGTTTCCTTCCTTCTTTTCTGGTTACCTTCGCTATCTTAGGCCCTTAAACCTATATGATGTGTCCCCGTTATCTCCCCCTTCCGCATTATAGCCGTCCAGGGAACATTGGCGGTAGTTATTTGTCTTCGAACAATTACAGGTTTTGCCCTGCTCTTCCACCATCTCAGATCATTACAGGGTCTTTCCCTTCGGTCTGATGAGGTTCGGAGTTGCAGGAATCCTACGCATATCACCACCGGCGGCATAGGCAGTCGGAGCCTCACCACCACGAGGACCCTGGTATGTCGGGATGGCAAAAAGGATGCACGTCGGTATGACACCATTGCGTTTGCCTAATTTCTTTCGGCAAATTCTCAAGACCAGAGTTTTGGGTGGACCTTCGCCTACTGTAACAGTCTATTAACCGAAAGATTAGGATCAAGCCAACCTCGCCGGTTTTCCTTGTGTTTGATTCACGGTTTGGGGTACCGTAGGGATTGGTATGGCTCTATTGGTTCTTTCTGGTCCAGTTCATCGCTCCACTCAAACTTGAGAGATCAGTGTCTCTGCAACTCCTCAAGGCGGGAAGTGGCGACTAGTGTGCGAGTCCTAATCCCCATCTAGGAATCATTGCTTCCGCCAGTGTTGGTGATCGTGGTGATGGGTTTCTTCTGACCTGCTGGAGCTTGTTCTGCAGTCCATTTTCTCTTGAAGCTCCGGGCCGTCGCAGCCGAGTTTGGTTCCCGGGAAGATCGGTGTAGTCACCGTAGATGACGAAGGGGTCTGATATCTCTAAACTCTCGAAATTGCCCACGATCGCCCTTGGGTAATATGGTCTTTTCAATTCGCTCCCAACTATTCGTCACGCTGGAGCTGTGCGCCTGGCCGAGACCAGCTGGCTATCTCTTATAGGGCCAACTCAGCCAGATGCCTAGTGTGGATATCTTCCGCTTACGTGAATTATTGGTGATTTCTGATTGGTTAAAACCTATAAAATTAGTAACTAAATATTTACTTATCAGAAAAATAAATTAAAATATTTTTTGGAATCATGGTGTTTTTCTCCATCTAGTACATCACCTAATTCTCATATAATAAATATATACTTTTTTCAGATTTATCTAACTGACTAGAATTTCTAAAATTTACAACTAATTATCTATAAGTTAGAAAAGTGAAATAAAATATGATATGAACTCAAAAAAATATAATCTATAATATGATATAGTTTTTATAACCTAATTCGATAATAATAAAAGGAGTATTATTATGGTTTTTACAATTAATGTAAACCTAACCTTAATCTCACATATGCCTTTAATAGGTTGCTTGTGGACCGAGACAGAATTAGAATTTTGACCTTGGACATATGTAGACATAATATGAGGTATGTTGTATCTCCTAGATTCTGAATTGAGCAATTAACCTAAGTTTATCCTCTGTTGTTGTATGTTTCATCCCCAATGAATCATATTGAGTAATTACTTTCTTTATCCTCTCTCTTGAGCCTCTTTGAGGTATTTTGGTGAAGGATATTCTTTTTCTTGACTCGATAACCTATTTGGATCTAATCTTGATGACTTTAAACTCTTGATCTATGTTGGACTTTTAAATTGAACTTTGCTTCTTGATGAGACCCTATTTGTTAAATTTAAACCATCGTGTTCCTTATTGTTAGATGAACCCTAGTTTTACCCACTTTTTTGGTGCATGACTATACTTTCTATTTTTATG
Source organism: Alisma plantago-aquatica (assembly GCA_963693085.1). Taxonomy (NCBI): domain Eukaryota; kingdom Viridiplantae; phylum Streptophyta; class Magnoliopsida; order Alismatales; family Alismataceae; genus Alisma; species Alisma plantago-aquatica. Next base: position 571,045,394 of record OY856412.1, read on the forward strand.
GTGGAAACGTTATTTATTCTATAAACGATTGAACCTTATACTCACCTCTACATTAATCATGCACTGTGATTCAATAGTCCTAGAGTAGTGTGAGTACTTTAGTTTTTGGGTTGTGTGCCCATGTTATATTTTTTGGGATGGAGGTTGTGTGCCCCATACCTGGGTTTTGTGCCCACTTTTATATATATTGGGGAGTTTATCAGTATGTCATTCTCTATCATATTTTAAGGTTGTGAGCCTTGGCCGCTATAGTCATTTATATTGTTCTAGTTCTATGCTTATCTCACATACATGCCGATTATTGTTGAGACGGGTTTTGTGTCCAAAATTTATATGTGCTTTTGTGGCACAACTTTTATATAATTATCAATAGTAATTATTCTTATTGATTTTTCTTTGTAACTCTATTTTTTTGTTACCCGCTTGGGTGGTACTTTCCTCTTCTATGGGAAGTCTTGTTTTATTTGACGTTCTTTATTCTTTATATTTCTCAATCCATATTTAATATCACTACAAAAAATTTGGCCTTTGTTGAAGAACATTTGTGAGGAACCAAAAATCATGAATAATGATGTCTATTCGTGAGGGCTCATCCTTCAAATATGGGACCAAATCCCTCAATTGTGTTTTTAACATTCTTAGAACATTTATGTGAACACTAATCCCTCAAAAATACATTACTCACTAATCACTCCGTGAAAAATATCATGCCAAATATTTCCCTCCCTCTCATAGCCCTTCCCTCCATTCTAAAACACAACATTTGTAAATCAAAATTAAAAATAAAACACAACATTTCAGCAATACGTGCTTCCCCCTATGGCGTCGTGCACTTCCCCCTTTCGCGCAGTGCACTTCCCCCTCTTGCGCCGGGCTTCCCCCTCTCAGCCCGTGCACTTCCCCCTCTTGCATCATGTGTGTCCGGCCAGTCTCCCCTCTTCGCGACGGTCCTTCCCTCTCCGTCCTCTATTGCTCTGCGCATAAACCCTCGGCGCACAAGAACGGAAACCGATTTCCCGTCCGCTGTGCTCTCGTGACGGAGTCCTTTGGAGGTTGCAGCGAGAGGATTCGGGAGACGACAACGACCCTCGAGCTACTTGGTCACGACATCAACGACCCCGAGCGACGGCAACGACCCCCTAGCTACTCCAGTCCAGCGGGCTGCAGAAACGGCCTCGCGGAAGGCCCTGCCGGCATTCGTCATCTTCCTCTTTCTCCGGCAGGCGGCGGTCGTTATATTTGAAAAAAGGTGCCCATTTCTTGTCGCCCCAGCCATCTCACCGCTGATATGCTAGTTGATATTCTCCATTCCCTAATTCGATCTCATTTGTTCAACATATACTCTTAGTCTATTGTTGTGACAAAACAATTTAATTAGTTACTTCAAAACAATGCACATAGGACATTCTGATATCATACGTATCTACTATTATAGCCAAACCTATCTCTGAGATTCAACTTGTCATTCAAAGAATTGAAGCCTTCTTATGGGTTCTTAGACATAACATGATCTTATCTACTGTGGAAAGATGCAGAAGGGGGCTTACTATGTCTACTGAATGCTCCTGTGAGGTGAGGTAGCTGAGAAACACCCTATATAATTACCTTTATACTAATGAGTACAAGTCTAACCTCATTTGATTAGTAAATATATAATAGTCCAACTCATCTGCCATTTCTTTGTTTTATTGGATACAATGCCAAGATAAGGAATTTAATTGAGTTAAACAATTTCAATAAAATGACTCAATGAAAATGATGAGTGAAAAATAAGCACATTACCAGGGACTAGGGATATTGACTACAGTAACAATGTAGTGCTACACTGAGAACTATATAGGGAGTGGAATTCTTCCATTCAACACAAAATTGACCACATGAATCAATTGTTCCTCTTTTCAAGATCAAACCATAGCCCTTCCAGGAAATTATTTTCAAGGAACTAATAGTAGGTATCAACATTTAAATAATCAATAGATGTTCAAAATAAAGAACCTCTATGGTAGTAGTGAACGCTTGTGTGTAAGAGAGAATTTTCTTATCATTTACAATGGAATGCACAATTACAGCTTCTATGGTAGCTTCACTTTTCTAGATGCATTTACAATAATCAATTCCATTTCCATCTTTGAGACTATCGATGCATGTGAATCAAGATTAGCACTCCTCTTCCACATTATTTCCATGTTTGAGAATATATTCTTGGAATCCAGTAGTCAGGCAGTCAATGCTTAACATGGAAAGAGGCTGGAGAATACCATCCAAAAAATGGGCAATGGATTGTTGCACCACATTATTAGCATATATATCCTAAACTATCCACTCAACTACTAGTGTATGAAATTTGAGTACTCTCATCTTTATAATACACCTGTGTACACAGCCAAAAAACTCGTCTAGGCCTTCCTCAACCTCAGTGGAATCTGGAGTGTGACACTTCAGCACCATTGACTGGTTTTCCATGTTTCCCTCTAGAAGAAAGTCTCATGATCCAGGCAATTGATTTTGCATCCCAGAGCTACAGGAAAATTTCCTTCCCTAAATCTTTGCATCCATGCCAAATTCGATATAAATAAGTAATATATTAAATTCTAGTTACATGACAAAATAGAATATTTAGCATCAGTTTGTTAGGTTCCTACATGTTTTCTACTATTGGGCATTTAATTAATAACAATAATCATTCTTTTCTTTTGATGGTAACAGAGGGCAAACCTGATTTCAGGGTCATAGACATGGTCACCCCAAAATACACACCTAAATTAGATCCCATGTAGCATTTCATTTGTGCTTAATAAAACTGCAAAAGTGAAGCTAGTGAGACCTAATTCAAAACACATTGTAGTAGACCTCTTATGTAAATGGTGGAGTTTACCAAGAACTGAATCAGAAGCATTCCTGGTGCTACTTTTGAAGGGTCACTTGGTTGATGGAGAGAATATAATAAGTTGAAGATCCTAGAAAGAGCTAATAAATTGGGAGTAGCAGTCTGTCATATCATTATTATAGAAAATTGAAAAGACATGTGAATAATTAGACAGCACTAGGGTAGACTTCTCATTTTAACAGAAGCACACCTTACAGTAAAACTGAGTGCAAAATATGATGGGCTCACTTAGAAGATGCAAAAAATTGCAATAGAAGTATTGTTTTGTTATAGCTAGAACTATATCAAGTAATTCTACTTTTCAGCATGAGCAATCAGACTAGAATCAAACTCGTAAAGTCCATGTTGTCTCTCCCAAAGTACTTATACACATGACTAGGCACAGAAATAAAGAGTTCAAGCACTCAATTGTCATATTCATAACATGTTTATTTATATTGATCATGACTCTTGTCGTGACAATCATCTGACATAAACATTGATACCACACTTGTGACAGACACCCTTTTGATTCAAATCTCAGGTAGTCATTACAGTCGGTAGTTTAATTAAATTAAATTAATATATAATACAACATAATGCAAAAGCTTAGCATAGGGTAAACATGACTAATTTTATCTTTATTAGAAACATACATTTCAAATATTTGATCTATAGACAATCTTGATGATAACAAGATATAAATCTTAACACCTAAAAATCCAATTCTGGTAAAACCATACTCATATTTTTAATTTCTTAATAATTTGGTGATGAACCTCATTTACATGAAGTTACATCATAATTTTCAATCCAGTCAAGTTTAACACCTTATATATACAAGACTCTGTGTGAGGAAGTTTGGTGCATCACACAATTTTGACTGCATACAAAACACTTTAAAGGTGAGAGTACACAACATTGCAAAATTGACATATGTTGTATTTTATTAAGGCTTCATCATATACAAGTATCCATTGATTTACTTATCAAGCCAAATCCAAGTATAGCCAAATTCCATAAGTTGATTAGGTTAACATGGAGAACAATATGCTACACTTATTTTAATATATTATTTCCTTTTAATATATCAAATCTAGATTCATGCGCCCAGGACACACATGGATAACAAATACTTATATTTATTGATTTAGACAACTCTTTCTAGTAGATTCATAAGCACATAGATGGGGACGTGGTATAGGAGGTGCAAGTCAGGGAAAATCCTCAGACAGATATGAGGGCATTAGATCTATGTTTGTTTTATCTAGGTTCTTAAAGCATAGTATAGGGTTTCAAGAGTTTGATCTTTGGGTTTGAGTTAAATTAAGAGTGAACATACAAGCAATTAAAGGGAACGAGAATTAAACCCTAGATTAACCCTACACAATAAAGGCTAACTAACAAACTAAGGGAATAACTACACTAAAGAAATCAACTAGAGACAAGCAATCAACACTATACTAACAAGGACAATCCTAATTAACAACTAAGAGAAGAAATTAGGTAACCAAGGAAAGGGTAAAAACTAACTAATAATAAGGATATTGACCATAAACTATGTAAAACAGACTAAGAAGGCAAGAAAGGAAGACAACTAGACGATCACTGGCTATAAGAAAAGCAATTAGGGTTTTAACAATCAATTATGAAAGTGGTCCATTTGGGGGTAATGTGATTATCAGTCTACTTAGAGTCATATCATCAAACACATCCATCTAGTAGGCAATGAAGATAGATAAACCTATTCTACTAGTTGGTCGTGGGTGGCATAAGGTGTATCTACTTATTTACAAGCATATATCTATCTACTATAATAGATGACCAAATGCCATCCTCCTTTCCATACATACTAGAAAAGAACCTCTGATTCCTTTCCAGCCAAACAAAATCAATAATCAAAGCAGCAATTAGCTTAGCTTCATCACCAGTATTTACAAGGTCTACTAACACTTCACCTTTCTACCATATAAGGATTCAAGGTACATCCATAGCTCCACAGAAAATGGACTGAAGATAAAAGATTCTCACAATCTTAAATATGATTGTAGAATAGAACACATCTAGACACAATTTGTAGTCTAAAATTCTTCAACACATCTTAAGAGATCCCTTCCAAAGAAGAACAATAATCCTTCTAGGTAGCAAACTAGACCACAACCAAACAACCCAACCAATGTTCTCACCATGTTCCCTACATACCTGCCAGATTTCGCTTAATTTTGAATCTTTTTTCCCATTAAACCAAACAATGTTTCCTTCCCTTAAAGGTTTCTACAAATAGTTGGAAAACTTACAAGCATCTTCAAAGCCTTGAATAGTAGTAAAAGACCAAGCACCATTAGTAATACATTCAGCAACCCTACAGTGGCTACCATCAACAAATCTAGCTAAGAAATGGCTACCTAGAATATTAGAAAGAGTTTTACCTCCTAAACACCAAGGATCAATCCAAATCATAGTGTTACAACCTTCACCAACTCTAATTTCAAAATTATCAATATGCCTATCCCGTATAGAGAGCGGATTCCTCCAAATCCAAGAATAGATTGACTTTGGTTTACTGCTCCAAATAAAATCTCTTCGTACTTACCTTTCATGAGGCCACTTTACCCACAAAGAATTTTTATTCTGAGCAACATTCCAACGATTTTTAATAAGAATAGCCTTCAACAAATCTTCAATATGTCTAATACCAAGCCCACCCTCCTTTTTTGTCTTACAGATTTGATTCCAAAAAATTGTATGCAACTTCTTCAATTTAACATCTCCCCATAAGGAATCTCTGAAGAACTTTTCCAGCTCCTTAATGGTTGATTTGGGAATAGGGAAAGTGACTGACCAAAAAATGTAATACAAAGACAAAGTGGAATTAATTAATTCCAACCTTCGAATCATAGAAACCATCCTACTTTTCCAAGAGTTCAACTTAATCTTAACTTTTTCAAATGACCTTCTTACTAGGTAGCATGAAGTACATCAATGACTAATATGGTTAAATAGAAAAGAAAACACTTCATGACACACCAAAAATTGGTTTTTTAGACTATAGAATACTCACATAGAAAGGAGTAGGCTTATGAGATGATAATCTCACATTTTGTTAAATGATCATAATGAATGTCAATTCAAACTGAAAGGGAATATGTTATAGATTCACAGAGTTTTTGTAAAGTAAATTATGATTTCTATGACCAACTTTGGGCATTCTAATTGGAAACATTTTATACAACCTTAAATGAATGAGAAAAGACCATGTTTATAGTCAAACAATCAGATGTATGTAGTAAAAGGATAACATACATTTAGTTTCCAGACATTGATAGCACACTTACATCATTTGAGACCACTATTATGTTTAAGAAAAGAGTTATAAGGAATAGACCCTTACCAATCATGACATATGTTTATTATCCCTCTTTCAAACACGACTCCTAGGGTAGACTTCTCAAAAATTGCAAGGACCAAATTCTTAACTCATGATTTTGGCAATAGTATTGCAGCAGCAAAGCTTCCTGATCAAACATTCATATCCATTATGTTCCTGTTATTACCAGAGTGGATTAATTTGTTAACCTTTGTATAATCTCTAACATGTTATTTCCATAAACTGTTGTCCTCAAGATATGCTTCTACTGAGAACTCTGGAACAGAGACACTGGATATCCTAGGAGGGATGGCATTTAGTCTTTCTAGGAAAGGTTTTAGTTCCCCTCCAAAAACCTCATCAAGGTCGTCAACCTGAGGCAAAGGACTAACCCTAGGTAGCACTAGATGCTAACCCATACCAATGGCTAAACATGACACAAGATTAGATATTGAATTCACTTCACAACCAACCATGTCCAGTTCTAGATGTGGTGGTGATATAGGTGGAAATTCAAGTTTTAACAATTAGATACCCATATACAATCTATTATCCATTTGATAAAGATATTTAGAGGTTGCAATAGGATCATGCTATCCATATCCTTACATATTTATACTGACATGACAAGATTAGACACAGTGGAGGTGAGCTAATATAGGGTGTCTATTTTAGTAAATGGTATCTATTACAGTTCAAGTTTAACATGTGTTCAAAAGACTGAACCAGAACCACAAGGAAATAAATTTATCATTCTAAAAGTGTTACAAAAGCTAAAAATACCAATTGAATATTTTTGAAATAATAGTTATATTTTATGTAATCCAGAGAATTATAGAGGTTGGTCAAGCTAGATAAGATGATATATAAAATGGAAACATATTTTAAAAATTATTAACCTATAGATTTCCTAGGTGTACATGACCAACACATATGATGGATAGTCCAACTCTAGAAAATGTACATACTAGTACATAGTTTTGTATAACAGAGTTTTTGCACTTAAAGCTAAAAGAAATCTAGACTCAATCTTGATTGTTCCAACGTGGAAGTAGTTTCTAATGTGTGTTATTTAAGTTGCATTTAATGGCTACAATAAGGAACACAATAGCAGAAGGGAATCAAGAAAAAATATTTGCATACTTACTTCTTATGTATAAATATAACTTGAAATTGTATCAATCTGTATCCTCTTCTCTCTATAACCTGTTGCTGCACATTATGGTGTATCACCCACCTTTAACCCGCAAGGCAAAAGCTAAAATCAGGGGGGAGAGAAATATATGCTGCTTTAATTTCCTTATAATTATTGACGTTATTTTGGTCATCTTCACTTTATGGTATATTATTTCCCTAACATGCAAGGTAAAGCAAGGGGGGGAAAGAAAAATATATGCTTCTCTAAATTTCCTTGTAATTAGCCTCCCATTTAAAAGTATGGACTAAGTGAAAGAATCTAGACCATAAGTGAAATATATGATGAAGTGTCCTTTTCATCATTTAAGAGTATGGACTAAGTGAAAGAATCTAGATCATAGCCCACATGCAAAACAAAGTACAAAAATTAAATTATATATATATAGAACTCGTCTTTCTACTAACATGTTTAGCCTAGCATAATTACATGCATTTAGACAGGAACCATAGGCGAGACAAGTAGAAGTGTTGGAACTGATAGTAGTGGAACATCATAAAGAAAAACACTATGAAGACCTCTACAACTCATTGTTGATGGAATGATGCTCCATCAAGACACTCGAAGAACATCTGAGTGCTGCATTGAAGATAATTTAAGATCAGAAAATATTTCATGTTTCATGATATACTACCATGATGGTTATCACTTGTTTTACTCTTCACATTCCTCTCCTCTATATCCCATTATCATCCTCTATGAATAAAAGCAGCAGTTGGGCTGGATGAAAAACACACAAGCCCCCATCAATTTGAAGGTTTATAAATGTAGGGGACGGAGGAGGGAAAAACATAGAGCATGAGATAGAGAATTACCAGTGTTGTTAAATCTTTGTGACAGAAGAGTTTCTGTAGAAAATGTATGACACATTATGCAAAATGGAGAGGCTTGATAGGGACTTCAATGGTGGTCGATAGTGTTTTGGGACTGAATTACAAGCAACCAAAACACAATGATTACAGTATTATATCAATTGTATTGGATGTACAACATATTACTTCAAACAAATGACAAAAAACTCAATACCTGGACTAGAACAATTGAAATGATCCTCGATGAGAGAAAAAAATTATAAGCTTAAAATGCTAAATTCTGCCCACAAACAGTTGGTTTCATGTTCATGACTGCCAACCAAAAGTCTGAAATTATGACAGATAACAAATGTATGATCGCTTCAATCATCCTTCAAGTCATTTTTCTGCTGTAGAAACGTGATCAACAAAAGCCTATGGAAATTAGAAGATTTCTATTACAACTTCAGACAATGGAATATGATGCCATAAGTTACAATTTATGGAAATAAACTTTAGTTCTGTGTGTTTCCTTTCTTGGGCCATATTAAGTAAATTGCAGGAACCTATAGAACCCGTGTGAATCAAAAGCAACATTATTCAGTAAAATATCGTGTCCTTATTGGTTTATAAAACCAGTTTAAAACAATAGACGGTAAGAACATGTGATATAAAAAAAACTAACGTAGTGCCTATCGAAGTACCAAAGAATTCACGTCAAAAAACTAAGGATCGATGAATAATCACCTAAGAAGCCAAAATTCATAAATAGCTAACTCAAATGGACAATTCCTTGATGGTCCCCGGATACTTCAAGGGCTTCAATTATGTATCCTTGCTTCAAAAAAGCAAGCTTACAAGACTTGCATTTAAATAAATTCCAAACAGTTTGTAGATATATGATGGGGATATTATTTGCATTACTTGAATTTTGAGCGATTCGAATCCACTATAAAAGACATGATGTTGTAATCTCATTCCTATGAAATATAAACAGAGAAGTAAATACATCTATTAGTCTTCCCTGTTGCTGTTAAGATTTTCTCCTGAAGTGACTTTATAGTGCTAATATGTTCTGCTTTAGACTTAAAAGCCTAATAATTATTTTCACTAGTGACTAATCATTTGAAACAACTATGAAAGGCAGGCTTGTACTGAACAACACATCTTGTTTTGCTCTCTTTAGCAAATTGAGTAGTTGAGGAACGTGACTTGATGCCTATCTCTGTGCAGGATATACAAGAATGGAAGTACTATATCTGCTGATGAGTCTCTAGATTACGGAGGCAATTTCTCTCACATGTTAGGTTTTGACGATCCTAAAATGTTGGAGCTCATGAGGTTATATGTTACCATTCATACGTGAGTATTCTTTTTATAAGACGTCAACATATGCTTTACATTTGCGTTATTTCACCTATTTTCAATCTTTATGCATTCTTTACTTAAAATTTGCAGAGACCATGAAGGTGGAAACGTTAGTGCACATACTGCTCACCTAGTAAGTGACATGCCTTTTCCTGCAATAAACAAAAATATTTTATGATGACTTTACTGCATATCACTCTTAATCATGAAAGATGTCTGTTATCAACAAATATTTTCATATTTTGAACAAAAATATACAAACAAACTCTCTCTCTCTCTCTATATATATATATATATATGTAATATATATATATGTCATATATATATATATATATATATATATATAATCAAAATTCTTTTTAAGAACTTAACCAGTCAAATATACAATGTAATTGACATGACTATATTTTTGCCAAAATCTAGGTTCATGAAGTGTTTGTACATATATTTTGTCTGTACTGTTTGTCTTTTTGGTATATTGAAATCTGCTCTTATCTCTTTCTAGGTGGCAAGTGCACTTTCTGACCCTTATCTTTCTTTTGCTACTGCCCTGAATGGTTTAGCTGGCCCACTCCATGGTTTGGCTAATCAGGTACTAACAATTGGAATCTGATTACTTATCTTTCTCGTTGTCATTTTTCCCCATTTCGAGCTATATATCATAGGATTTGTGCAACACGTTGTGAAACTTCTATAGGGCAATAGCCATGTCAAGATTTGGCTTCCTTATTAATTCAGATAAAGTTTGTCTACTGCGGAACTTTTTGTGCATCTACCACATACATATGTAATATAACAATATAAAAGTAATTTGCACCCAGTAATTTACCTAAAGAAAGTGGAATCGCCTTAGCTACTTATAGCATTTTGATATAAAATGTGAGCCTTTGATGGTGGTCTTAGTAGTGGCTTCCAATTCCCTGTTGTGCCATCAACCCCAATGTTTTGAAAAGTGGCCCGAGAAGCCGCCTGAGCGCCACAAGGTGTTGACTGCTCAGTTGGAGCTTCAGGCGAATTTTGAGTGGCTTAAGAGTTAAGTGGCCCACTCAGCCTGCTTGAGTGGCCTCTTCTACCCGCTTAAGTTTCAGGTGGCCAATTTAGGCCCAATTATCGGCCTAATGACTGACAACACACAAATATATAAAACTATAATATTCCAATATAGCTGTATACTACTGTAAAATTCAAAATATACTACTATAATTTGAAATATACTACTAGAATAGGGAAATATAACATTGTATTACTCTCGTATTACTACAATATATTGTAGTATAATATCAACTAAACATACATATAATTACTTAATAAATACTATATTAATATATACCATATATTTGTCTATACTAATATTCTTACTTTAGTTTACCAATGTATTCTGATGTGTCACATATCCTATCTCTTGACACTTACGTGTTATCTACTAGTATGTGGTTAACTACTTAATACTTAAATAATTAGATGTAATTGGACCTCGTATGTATTATCTACTAGCATATACTTAATTACTTACACTTAAATAATTAGATGCAACTGACCACTATATTTACTGTGTACCACTAGCTGATGCACGATATATATATATATATATATATATATATATATATATATATATATAATGTATGTATACATATATATATATGTATGTATGTATATGTATATATGTATATATGTGTATATATATATATATATAATGTATGTATGTATACATATATATATGTATGTATATATATGTGTGATAGTCCATCGAAGTGGAGATTGGTTTGACATTTGTCATCCAGTCTCTTGAAGTACAAGACATAACGTCGTTGGGACAAGTTGATCCTTGTGGTGGAGTGAAGGACCTCTATGCTGAGAACATCCCGCAGATTTCCCAGATCTTTCACATCAAAGTGAGCTTGTATAAATTACGTCAGGCTGGAGGTACAACTTGTGTCGTCTCTAGTGATCAATATGATATCATCCACATATACAACAAAGAGAATATGTTATTTTGAAGATTGAGAAGAGAATAGTGAGTGATCCCTAGCAGATCTCTAAAAACCCAACTCTTCAAGGACCATACATTCATTATAAGTGATTACAAAAATTGTTCTACGTCATTTGGGCATTGAGTCAACAATATGGCATATTCTACTTCACACTCACTCTGATTCCTTTTTGTATTTATATTGATAGGGTAGAATTGCTTTTAATGATGAATTTCGACCGACAATGCACTTTGGAGTAGAACAGAACTGAAGTATAAGGGTAAGTTGTTTGTTGTACTTTGATTTATGTATAAACTTTAAATTCTATTAATATAATGATTTTTCATTTTTAGGAGAAGAATACTCAAGTACCCAACCGTATGAGGCATGTCATTGATGAAGAGCACCACACCATTTGAAGGAATATAGAGACATTACAGATCTTAAGAATTTCTAGCATGATATGTTGATTGTCATCAATCTCAAATTTTAGAATCATATGTATTCATTATTTATATCAACGTTGAGCACACAATGTACGGATAATATTTTTCTTCATTAATAGAAATTGGTTTTGAGGTGATTTAACATTTTTATGTGTCATTTTGGTGTTGAAAATTCTTATGATGTCATGTGACTCTTATAAAAATATTGTTTGAGGTTATATATACAAAGTTTTCATTTAAAATTAATTAACATTCAACAAATCATTCAATAAATCAATAACCAATCATTTACAGTAATCCCTCAAAAAGATATTAATGAAGGTCTTTAGTCCCTCAAAATGAGATCTAGATTGGCCATCACAATAGTATTGATGAAGACCACATAGCCCCTCAAAAATAATATTAATGAAGGCATTAGCCCTTCAAAAATATATTCTCCAAGACCATCAAGTCCCTCAAAAATGTATTTATGAGAACTAAACATGCCCTCAAAAATGTATTTATGAAGGCTAAATAGTCCCTCAAAAATATATTTATGAAGGCTAAATAGTCCCTTAATATAACATTCTTGAGGGTCAGTTGGTCCGTGACAATTGTATTCGTGAGGGCCACTGGTATTTGTCACGTGAGTTCTCTTCACAGAGCATTTGTGAGGGCCAGACTCACAACCGTCCCTATTTGTGAGGGCCTGTAGAGAAGGGTTTGTGACAGGACTCACTCGTGAATAATGGCCCAATTTTTACTAGTGTATGCACATAGAATTTTTTATGTTGATATCTTCTACTTTTTCTCCTTCTACTGGGGTATGCTTCCAACCCCAAGTGTAGGACTTGAAAGTTTGGACTTGGTGACATGGACCTACCTAGGTGGAGCTCTTGGGGAGATAGAGTTGAGATAGTTGGATATCCTCTAGTTAGATCTTGATGTTGTGACTTTCATGCGAACCCTTTAAGGGAGATGATAAGGTACTTTTGTAAAATTGAATATAGTCATAAAATTTTATTTCACCACTATACTTTGGTCTTTTGTATATCATCATTTGAGATAAAAAAAATAAACCTATTCCGGCATGCTTGATAGTATGTTTAGAATAGATGTTTTATTCCTCGAATTAACTAGGGAGTGGATCCCATCTCGGGTCCCACTCCTTACACTTATCATAATACATCTAAGGATTCAACCCAAGAGATAACATTTTTAAGTATAATTGATATTTTAGCCTAATTCAAGAAAGTGATTAATAGTGTAAGATAAAGTTGATGGATAATTAACTAAATTAACAAGGAAGAAAAAAAACTATGATGGAAATGATTTGCAATATGATAAAATTACTAGAATAAGATGTTCCACCGCCACTCCCTACATATCGATTCTCTCATGTTAAATCATTGATCCATACAAATATATAGATCAGGTGTCAAGGAGTTTCATATCCTTTCATAGTATGATATTCACAAGATAGATTTTCCTGTAAGCTCAAGGTCTCGTTACCTACATATCCTTAATCCGTCGCTCTAGAGAACTTCTTTATGTGATCTCATATGGTATTCAACAATAGTAACCAGTATTCTAATCCCTGATTTTAAGTACTTTACATCTATAATTCTAAAGATCTTGCAGGATAGATAGCTAATCTATAGATCATGCAATCAATCAATTGATAATCACTTTAAAAATCCAAATGAATAGTAATTTATAATATGAGAGTATGAGATATGGGAAATAAGGCTAATCCCCACACCTTAGTAAAAGATCTACTCCCTAATCTTGTTTTGATATAGAGAGAAAGAGAGAAGAAGAAGCTCATGGAGAAAGTAGCATTGTGGAAGAGAAGCTCAGTGGTCTCATCACAACTCTCAGACAATAGATGCAGTCTTAGGTCCAGGTCTAAGGTGGAGTACATCTTCACGTCCAATCAACAACTTTCGGCTCCAGTCTTCCTTGGTGACAACTAGGGTTGTGGATGGATAAGGATATGTATGAAGCCTTGTCATGGACATCCCCAGGTGGTTTGTATCCACCTATAAAATATCTAATCTATCCAAATTAATCTAACAACTACCAACTATAGATTTCTATAATAAGCATTCAAATGACTTTTAGGCTGGTTGTCCAAGATAAGTAATAAAAAAAATATGTTCATTGCATATATCATCATATTATCTTTCTAAACCAACTTGAGATACTCAACACCAACATCGTATGTGGAAATTAGAGTCATTTTAGTACTGGGATATACTTTGTACAGAGTTACTATACTTTCTACTAAGCTTCATGATTAGCTTATCTGCTATGTTGATTGGTCGATCCTACTTGTTAATCGGTTGATCCACCTTGTTGATCGGCCGATCCACCTTGTTGATTGGTCGATCAACATGTAACAGTAAATGCACTTTCTTTGTAGACAATTGACTTATTCATCCAATGAATTTTAAATATCCAATTCTAAGTTTGTATATAAAACTTATGGCCATTTGAGTGATCATCTATACTTTATTGATCCTAGCTCCAATAATCAGAGTTGGGAATTGAGGATATGTAATATTTGATCATTTTCTTGGGTTTTCATGCATGTATATTTTCTTATCTCTTCTTTTTACATCAACCTACAAATAAAATACCAAAACTATATTATATTCCAAAAAAACTACATAAACTACTCAAAACTTAAAACATGTGAAACATTGATTAGAATGCAAAAAATATATGAAAAACTAAATCTAAAATGCAACTAATAATACGATGAATAGATATTTATCACCTAACAAGATAATATAATGAAGGTATGCTTGATTAATTTTGTTACTTATATGAATAGATGATACAATAGTGTTTTGAGGGCCTACTGCATGCATATAAGGCCAAGTTAGGGTTTGGATTTTATGAATGAGAGTAATTGTTCCTTGATATGTTAGGTAGATTTTTTATCCTTGAACTTGGCTAATTCAGCTATGTAAAGAGTAGGACCTGAGAGGAGATTCACTCCTAACCTAATTTGGGAATAAATCCATCCAATTCAAATACACATATTTGTATAATGGAGGAAATTGATTTTTGTTTTTTTTGAACGCAACATGAAAGAGATGATTTTTTTTTCTTAGCTATGATACATCAACCAGAGCATTTATGTAATAGTAATTTTTTTTGACAATTTCAATATCAAGGTCATGACATTGTTCCTCACCTTAAAGGAAATATTATGAAAGATCAAGGTATATACAATTTATTACCGAGACCACTACATAGGAAACCTAGCCCTCCTAAGCTATCCTCAACTCCAGACTCATTGTAGAATTATTATGAGTCCTTGTCCTCTAAAACAAATACACCTGGGTGGTTTCGAAACAACGCCCAGAAAAAGATAAATAAATGTATGGGTCATTAAATATTTAGTATGTTCATAATAAGCATATTTAGGCATTTTCGATTAGAAGAGTGCTACGAAGTGGGTTTCTATTAAAGAGGGGGAGATTAGCAAGTAGGTATGTTCAATAAAATTTAACAAAAGGATGAGGCATTTATAATGAAGATCCATAAAGAATTATAAAATGTTTCCAGTAGTCAATTCATTATATCACAAAACACAATTGCATACATATATAAGATAGATCAAGATATCTAAAATAGGGTCATAACACCATGGGATCATGGCCTAAAAAGTAAGGGTGGAAACACATGCTCCACAGAGAATTCATGTTCCTTAAAAAATAAATGATTGTGCTTAAGAACCACTAGTCTAGATTAATAGTTTAAACCCAAACATGCATAATTGAGAAGCCATGCATATAGTTTAGTCATATTTTAATTTCCAAGTAGTTGGGCAAGTAGGGTCAAAGATCTTATGTTCAACAAAATCAGATAGTAAGAAGTTAGGAATCAAGAATTCAGAATGGAATAATAAGAAGAATCAAATAAGAGGATAATGGCCTCATCATGGGAAATA
Source organism: Alisma plantago-aquatica (assembly GCA_963693085.1). Lineage (NCBI taxonomy): Eukaryota > Viridiplantae > Streptophyta > Magnoliopsida > Alismatales > Alismataceae > Alisma > Alisma plantago-aquatica. The sequence continues at coordinate 571,061,340 of OY856412.1, forward strand.
TGGGCTTAGAATCATATAAATACCCAAATGAAAATTGAAGTTGCGCATACCTGCCAGTCACAACTAATGATTAACTCAATAGATATACTTGGTCCACCAAGCCAATTTTTCAACTTAGGAACCCATCAAATATGTTAGTTAAACCAAAGTGAACATGTGTATAACTTCCTATTCCATATTTTCTTATCAAATTCTTATCCTAGTCCCAATCACCCTATGACATATCAGGGTTTTTTTTATCTTATTAAGTGAACCTATGATTCAATAATTATATTTGTAAATGTCAAGGAGATATTTATTACATATGTATGTATCCACTCTAAAGTAGGGTACTCTATTTTCAATCCACAGTTATCAATGGCCATATATATTTATTTATATATATATAACTATTTAGTTAGGGACCATAATTTGAGTGGATTATATATTGTATACACTTGTCATTCACATATTATGAATAATATGTATTCCCCTAGGTTATGTGTAAAAAGCTATTTTCTTTCTAAAACTATGTGATTCTATATTATTCCTACAAACATATTTACCATGCATAATAATGTGTCTGCATATTTTATTATCTAGGTTCATGAATACCTCCTAATTAAATTTATGAATTATATGGATGGACCTCCTAAATAAATATATGCATTATATATGGATGGATTGCATTAAATATAATGTAGTTTGAACCAATATGCCATCCTTATTTATATACATATGCATAAATGTATATCCATGGTTGTTAATTAGTAAAAAAGTCAATCACTTAGCATGTTGAGTTTTTTAAACTAATTATTATAGAAATTTTTAGATTCCTATACAACAATATTTAAACACATACACAAACACACACACACATATATATATATATGGTAGTATTTATTTGATCAATATCTAGTATAGTAGGTGAACTATATAATATCATCATTGTATCCATGCATCTAATTTCCAATTAACTATATTTGACTAACGTCATGGGCTGATATGTACCAATATCACTATGCTACTATGTATATATTGTATGCATATAGTCTCTAGACTAACTAATCAACTTCATTGTTATGTTTATTTTGCATATATTAACTTTATTATTTATTGAAATTGTTGATTATTAATCTAGTATGTTTGCAAAATGGGAGAGTCTGACTTATGATTCAATCATTCATTATTGATCTCCATTGAATCGATTCTAGTTTCTCCTTTAGAACCCCACATGATATGAATTTGACTTATCATGGCCAAACTTGACCCCACTGGAGGTGAAGCATGCACATATTTCATATTCAATCTCCTTTAGTCTAACTAGAAATGACCCTAGGTGTTGACTTTCTACAACACAGCATACCAATAGGTCACCCACTTCATTGAAGATTGATTTATAGTAACCAACAAGGTCTTTTAGGCAGTGAGATTGAGGATGATCGTTACAGGGTTGGGGTTGCATGTGTTATTGATGTGCTAAGATTGAGAAGTTGGTAGTGTTTGGTTTCATCTCTAAAATGATGGGGAAGTTTAAGGATTATGTTGTAAGGGAAATATCAAGTTCCTCAATTTTTGGTTGAGATGTGGGGATTTGGGGCTTGCTGATGATTCTAAAGGTTTAAGCTACCTTTTTCATCACTAAGGAAAATTGACTATAAAAATTTCTTCCTTGTGTAGCTGGAGAAGGAGGAAAGAAGAGGAGAAGGAGAAGAGGAGGTAGAAGTGACCAAGTAGAGTTGGAGACATATGATATGCAATTGAGATGAAGTGGTTGGGGGTATAGAAGAGGGATCTGGCAATCATCAGTGGTTGTTTTGAGAAGGTCTATCTATGGATTTCAAATCATAAGTCTATGCCAAGAAGATTGGACAGAGGGTTCTACCTACTCTGGTGTTGAAGGTCTTCAACTATTAGGGAGTTTAAACAAACCGATGTATTGGGAGGGGAATGATGACATGATGGTAAAAGAAGGGAATAGGTTGTCTAGGTTTCTAGGGTGTGTGCAAGTGGTGATCTTGTGCCTTATTGGTGGCCAAGGGGATGGTTACTTTAGTTGTACTTGGTAGCAATGATACCCTACTTTCATGATTGTTGGTGCAATGGGAATGGGAGAAGGGTGGCTAGGTTATGGCCCTAGTGCTAGCAATGATTATGCTAAAAAATATAGGATGTGTTCTCTATCCTCTCTAGAGCCTCCATAGGCCTGGGAAACACCAGTCAACAATTCTATGGATTTGAGGAAGAAGAATAAAGAGAATCAATGTCTACAATATGCAAAGAGGGAAGGTAATAGGAGGATTAATATGTGTGGGATAGAATAGTCAAGGAGGGGAAGAGGAGAAGAAGAAAAGTGATACTTTCATCCATAGTCCAAGATTCCCCACTTCTTGCCTCAAGGGATTCTTGGTCGTGTCTCAATCCTAGTATGGTTGGTCATCGAGAAAGACCAACTAAGCATCATTGGCTTTGCAATCTTCACCTAACCAACTACCTAATTCTACTTGGGCTCATCAAACAACGCTTTGTTAACTTTCTTTAGGATTTGGCCTGATCTGTTTGTCAAATTCCTATGCTTGACATACTCATTCTTCACTTTATTCTAATATATTCCCAGAAAATAGATGTAAAGAGGCAAGGTCACCCCCTCACTAAAATTTGAAGAACAAAACATCCATCCAAACATGCACATAAGGTATGTTGGAATAGGAGTTAAATTTTCAAATCTATATTATTGGTATGCAAAAGACCAAAGTGTAGAAGCAGAATAAAAGCATTGTCTATATTCAATTTTACAACAAGATTAAAAAAGAAGATCATAATCTCCCATAAGGGTTTACATGAAGATTCCATAGAAGGATCTAAGATAAAGGGAAGTATAAACTACTTAAAGTCTATCTCCAAGCAACATCTCCATGAGCTAGATCCATTTTGAAAGCTATGTTCTCCTTGGTCTTATTCGACACCTTGTCCTAAACCTGGGTGGTTGGAATCACCCAGAAAGAGAGAGAAACAAGGTATGTGTCAAATAATGAACAAGAACAAAAGAAAGAAAATAACACAAAAGTAAAGGCTATAAGTTCATTAATAGATGAAGAGGTCAAAAGTGTGAGGCATAATCAAAATAGATGCTTGCCAAAACATTAAAATAGTAATTGCATGCATGATTAATATTGACTACATTAACTAAGTAGGGTTGAGGCGCCTACCAGACCCCAATCTCTAGGTGAGGGGAGAAATAATACATTCCCAGTCACCTACACAAATTATGTATGGGGGAGAATAACACATTCCCCAGGGCAAAATAACACATGCCCTATCTATGGGTAGTTGTATATAAGTACCGCTACATTAGCTAAATAGTCTAATAAAATCAACATGCTAAGATAAACTATGGAAAGTATAAGCATAATACATTTAAAACATGGTAGTGGGGTACAAAATCCAAGAAATAGAATATAAATACTAATTTATGAGGCAATTTAGAAAAAGAGACATGAATAGAGAAAATAGGGTTCATATAGTGCCTCATTAGGGAATATAGGATTTGGTTTGCAAATATCCCAACTTAGGCTGTAAGAATACACATACCTCTTTATTGTGTTCAAATACCAAGTTTCACCACTTCTAGACGTTCCAAGTTCAACTTTGGCATATATTAATTTATTAACATTCATTAGTTTACATATTGCACACTATTGCATAGAACACTAAGCTCAGACCCTTTTTACATAAATCAGATTTAGACTCTAAGAATTTCACCATTGGACTAATTAGGTTCTCTTGATCAAGAAAACATATCTTTATGTCAATTTTGGAGTTATGGTGATTAAGTTGTGATTTTTATGGATTTTATGTATTAAAATCATATTCCAAAAATCACCGTTTTGAAAAATCTTGAAATCAGACCTGGAAAGCATTTTCATTAGATAGAGACTAATTTTCCAATTCCAAAACATATTTTTTATTAATATTGGAGAAGCGTTTTAAAAGATATGAATTTTCCTATTTTGACCAACCAGAAAATGACATGTCAGCAATTTAGTTGCAAGCGAGGAAGAGAGAGAGGGAGAGGGTTCGGCCCATGACTCCCCCCCCCAAACTATCCTAGGTCATCCTTTACACTAGGAGGGATGTACCAATCATTTAAGGTTCATCTAGAGCTAGTAATAAAGTATAGAACAACAAATAAATGAAACCCTAAACAAGAACATCATCTAAAGGTGGAGATCATCATTTTAGCATAAGAATATGAACTAACAAGCTTAAAATAAGAAATAAATGTGGAGAAAGTTATATAAATTGCCTCTAGGAATAAGATCTGATTCCAATTAGTAGGAAACTCGAGCAAGATGGGTTGATAGCTCCAAGCACAAGCTCCAAACTCGAGAAAGAATCACCTTCTTCTCAAGGATACAAACCCTAAGTAAGAGGAGCATGGAAAGAAGAGGTTTTGAGCTTTAGATGGAGTTCTACCATGGAAGACTAGGGTTCTAATCTGGAGGAAGGTGGAAGGAAGAGAAACCGTAGGGAAAATAGAGGAGAAGGGGAAGAAACCTACTTGCCTTGGTCAGAAACTCTCCAAAACGTGACTTTAGAAACCCTAGATGATCTTAGATGAAACCGTAGAAGACCTTGTTCACAAAGATGACATCTTCTTCTACCTTGGTATAGATACTCCATGAAAAAATAGAGAGTGGACGAAGTTCTAAGTTGGAGGGAGGTGAAATGGATCAAATATTTTGGTTGGGGGGTAAGGAAGGAGTATATAAAGCTTTATGGTTAAGGAAGAAGCAATACATGAGGTGTCCAAGCTACTTTCTATGAGTCCATGGATAAGGGTGATCATGGACATGAAAGCCTTTATGGATAAGGAAGAAGAAAAGCATGAGGTGTAAAGTTAGTTTTCATGTGTCCCTGGATAAGGGTGCTCACGGACATGCAAGCCTTTATGGATAAGGAAGGAGTCAAGCATGAGGTGTCCATGGAGCTTTCCATGTGTCCATAGCCTAGAGCTTCTATGACCATGCAAAAAGTTGTTACACATTTAATAGAGACTTCTTACATCAATTTTTGGTTCTCCAGGCCCACCACCAACTTCCAAATAAAGAAACCACCCCGTTGGTTAATAACTTACTACAAGATAAGCTCAGCCATAAAGGAGGAAATCCCTAAAATGTCCTTGAAGAGAAACACCTCCAACCCAAGGCACTACTAGGATCCCTAGGCCCAAAAATACAGAGAATGATAAGGAAACATCTAAGTAACGTACAGAATGTGACAATTTGCAAAGAAAACCTCCCATTGGATAAATTGCAAAAAAGTCCAAAATGTGCATAAAATCGCAAAACTTGCACAAACAACATCCAAATTGGACCAAACATAAAGATTAAGTTTATATCATGATTTCAAAACATGTCACACCATTAGATTAAGGTTTAGAACACTTAATTATGGTAATTAATCTTGTTCAACACATTAATCAAGGTTTGGGGCCTAACACTTCTAGCATGAGTTTATTTACCATTGATCCACTTAAGTGGTGATTTTGCATTTTAGATCGTTAAATAAGCTTTTACTGAGTTACTTGTGCATAAACCATTCCATTGGTATAACTATTGAAAAAATGTTCACCAAACCACTACAAATTCCAATAATTCACCAACAAGGACATAAAAGACATAGATGAGAAGGAAACTTAGGGAAAAGGGTTACATAGAGATTACATTCAGAATTTAGTACGTTATAGAACCCCACCCCTTAAAAATGTTTTTTTCCCAAAAATCTCAAACAAAAAGAGAAGGATGAGTATGAAACATCCCAACACTAAACTACTAGGTTGTTTTCATAAAACTTCCACCAAAACTTTCACTAACTCAAACTCTTTGGCTTTTAACTGCTTAACTTGGTAGTTTAGAATCTTCATAGGCAACTCCTCATAGGTCAGGTTTCTCATGGATCACTAGGGGTTCCACTATTATGATTTCTTTTTATAAAATATAACACAATTAACATTTTTAAGCTTATTATCATTATATTTATTATGATATCACATTATCATTATTATTCTTTTAATTGTGTCATGTTATATTCACTCTATTGCCAAAAGAGTTATATTTCATTATTATTATGAATGAAACCCTATATATTTCTTAGTTATCTCATTAATATTTTTAGCACAATTAGAGTTTATTGAATTATCTCATATACATTATTATATTTGATCATAATCATTAATAATTTGGATTTAGTCTTCGTTATCCACACATTATCATCTCATTGAATTATATCATATTATTTTGCATGAAATAAGACATTTTATCCAATTTGTTATTAAGTCTATAATTAATCCAAATTATGTCAAATTAATTACTTATATCTATATTAAACATTGTCGCATTACCTTTCTTGCTCACATTATTTTGTCATATTTATTCACTTATTATTATTGATTATGCACATTTGTGTGAATCCAATCCTCATTGGAGTCACTACATGTATTTTAGTGAACAAAATGGGACATATTACATATTAATGTTTTTGATTCACATACCAAGTCATGATTAGGTGATTAATTAGATGTGTATTTGAGAACAAGGTGATATGAATTTGATATTGATGACTTGATTATTCTATGATAAGATGATTGTATAACATTTATGTGTATCATGTATTTTATTTGGTTATCACACCTAATGTCACTAATGTATCATGAATGTAATTAAGGATGCATATATTAAGATTAGATTATTACAACTTAGGGTTTAGGTCATCATGATCATTATATTTCCTATACCATCTTAAAATGCATTTCATTCCAAGATTAGGTTACATTTATCTTGCTCATCATATCATTAGCGGTTATTAGTTTATGACATGGTCAACATCCTACACATCCAGTACTAGGTGAGTTACTCATATTATGTATATTAAATATTCATTATGGTTCAAACATATGAATTATTCATTAGATTACCTTTATATGTTCATTAGTATATAAACAAGCACGTCAGGTTATAACTATGAATTGTTTGGTCAAAACTAAGGATCCAAGAAAACTAACCTCCTAATCATGGAGTTAGGGTTTCTAGAGTCAGTGTAGCTAGATTTTGGTATGTTACCGGACTCCATCCCCGTAAAAAGGATTTCGTCCTCGAAATCTAACCAACCAAACATCATTAAACCAACTACTCTCCACCCCTTAAAAGTTTGACCGACCAAGACAATATAATATAGTGGTAAAAGGGTGAGTCTAACTAAACCATGTACAAGATCCATCACACTTCCACTACACACTCTGATTGCTTACTAAAAACCAAACTTCAAAGTCTAGACTCTTAGGTATTGACTATCCAAACAAGTGGTTCCATGGGACATAAAGGAACTATGTTGGGTATCCATCCCCAAACAAGTCATTGCACATGGAAGACAAGGTCAACATATTAGGTTCTCAAGAGTATCCAACTTAGGTGTCTAAGGCTACTTCTATCTATAGGCATACTATTTCGAATAGTCAGTATCAGCTCAGGCCAGTCAGGTCTCATATGGATCCGAGATTCCTCATAAACCAAGATAGTGGTGTGGAGGAAAATCTTGCCAACCCCAAAACTCTGATCCTTTCTAGATACATTTGCTTTCAACTTATGCCCTAATAGCTACCTAATAGACTCATCACATTATAGTTAACTAACATGTTTCTAATGTGAAACTCTTATGATCCTAAATCAATCTTTCATTATCTCAAGAGTAGCATAGATCAATTCTAGGGCAAACATTTCACTTAAAGGGGAACTATGTAAGGCATGGATCTAATTAGGGAGACATAATTGAAATAGTCAGATTTCGACTACCATGGGCTATGATACCGTGCTGTAAAGAGGCGAGATCACCCACTTACTAAAACTTGAAGAATAAAACATATATTCCTAACATGCACATAAGGTATGTTTGAATAGGAGTAAAATTTTCAAATCTATATTATTGGTATGAAAAAGACGAAAGTGTAGCATTGGAATAAAAGCATTGAATATATTAAATTTTAAAACAAGATTACAAAAGAACACCATAATCTCCCATAAGGGTTTACATGAAGATTCCATAAAAGGATATAAGATAGATGGTAGTCTAAATTACTTCAAGTCTATCTCCAAGCAACATCTCCATGAGCTAGGTCCATGTTGAAAGTTATGTTGTAACATACCGGATCTTGAACCCTACTCTAGAAGTTTGACCTTTTGGGTTTGACCAGACAAGGTTAAGGTTATAAGTGATCCTAATAATCTAATGTGTGAATAATGTAATATAATACATCAGATAACTCATTTGGTGTTAATAAGATGATATATAACTTAATTGGATGCATAATGTAGTTAATGGACCTCTCATGGGCCATATGACTAAACCCATGTAAGAAAGCTTCAAAATAAATAATAGACTTCAAATTCATAATCAACATATTAAAATAAGCCTACATGTCAATTTTCATTTAATTTGGACAACCTTAAAATAATAGGGTAAGTTAGGAGAGAGAATTTGCCTAAAAGGTGTAATTGATAAATAAATATAATTCATGACTCCAAAGAGGAAAATAACCTTAGATTCATGATATACATAATAAATATAGCCTTTGGGTGAATTTTCATCCAATTTGGAGAAAATTTGCTTAAAAGGTGAAATCAGGAGAGAGATGTGTAGAACCTTCAAAATATTAAAATAAATGCTCAAACAACTCAAACATCTAAAATTGATGTCAAATTCGTATCCAACCCATTAAATATGACTTTTGAGTCAAGTTTCATAAAATTTGGATAATCTTAATGTCATTAATGAAGGAGGAAAGAGAAAATAGGTTTTGATTTATTTAACACATTAAAAGTTTCCAAAAGGTAAAACGAAGTGCATAATCAGGATCTACATGCCTTAATTGACCTCTGTGCAAAATTTTACTAAATTTTGTTAATGTTTGGACCCTCAATTTGCTTAATAAAGAAAGTTAATCAAACATTATTTAAATGCAAAGTATTTTCTCGATTTCCTTGTCACGCTATGATTCAAAATTTGATTTTCTTAAGTTTCGGGTTTAATCTGGATCCTCTGATTTTTTATCGACGATGCTAAGCTTATCTCCCACCTTTGGTAGGAGTCTAGCGTGACCCATTATGTGCAGGGTCCCGACTGCGATCTTCGCTCGAGTCTCTCTCCCTTTCCCTTCTTCCTTTCCCTCTGTTTTCTTCTCCTTCACCTTTCCTTCTGCTTCCCGAACCCAATGAACCTATAAAGGTAGGGTTGTGGTTGCCCCTTCCCAGTAGTGGTTGGGCACCGCCTTCTTCCCCTGTTCCCTCTCTGTTTCTCCTCTCCTTCTCCTCTTCTCACCGTCCTAAACCACCAGACCCTTACCAAAGGGTTCACTGACCTTTTCCACGACATAGGGATTCGTTCCCTGGCGTTAATTTGTTTTCACTCACCTCCAAGATGATCGCCCCTAAACCAGCCTACTGCCGTCGACCTTGGTCATCACCGTAGGTTTGTCAGCCAGTTCCTGACTACTGTGTTGAAGACTCAAGTTTGGTAACTTGCTCATGAGGTGTGGGAAACCTTCTTTTGGTTTCAATTTCTTCATGAAGGTCCGATTTTGGTTTTCCCCCTTCTAGTTTTGTCAATTGCTGCTTTGTTATACTTCATGCTTTAGGTACGAATCAAACTAGATTCTTAGCTTAATGTCTTCGTGCTGGTCTTTCGAAACCGCTGGGCTTGTTTTCTTGGGCAGAGGTCGTTTGATTCTCTAGAGATGTCCTGGCATTCTTTTGCCTCAACGGTGTTCTTCGTGAGTTCCAGGAAGAAGAAGTCAGGGGTCAGTTTGACCTTTACACCCTCCTCTCTCTTCATTTCTTAGTTTTCTGCTAGGGACAATCTGGTCTTTTTATTCTCTGGTTTTTCCTTTGGCTCATGAGTGTTTCTATTCTCAGCGATGGTTTTGCTAGCTGTGGGTCCCGTCCAAATGACCATCTTGATTGGGCCAAGTCGGCCATGAGGCTGTTGACTGTGCTTTTGGCGCTGACATGAGTTTTCTGGATTTTTTTATTGGACAAGATTTCCATAATTGGTAATAAATAATCTGTAGCTAAAAAAACTAAAGAAAAATATGTTTTGAAATTAGCAAAATCTAAGCTAACCAATGGTATCAATATTATTGCCTAAATCTGATGTTAATAATATGTGATTTTTCATGGTTTAATCATAATGGATAATAACTTATAAAAATCATAACTAATAATCTGTAAGTCAGAAAAATATAATAAAATATGTCCTGGACTCCTCAAAACCTAAACTAAAATATGGCATGGTTTTAGAAACCTAATTCACATTTGTTTAAAAAGGTGATTTTTAGGGTTTTGAATAATTAATGGAAACCTAATCCTAATTCCACATATATATTTAATAGGTTCTTTAGATGCCTAGCCTTGGACCTAGATGTGACTTTGGATCATTTGAATCTAGAGTTGAGGTATGTTAGCATCTCCTGTTTTACTTATTGAGCAATAACCTAAATTGTCATTCTCTTGGTCCTATGGACATTAGCCTTTACACAATATCGTTTCTTTTGATATCATGGTTCATGTGAACTAATTTGTTTGTTATTGATCTTGTGATCATGGATATTCTCTTGACTCTATTTCATATGCCTTGGTGCATGTCAAACTTTCGATATTATATGCCCACTGTGATGTGGATGTTTACTTGATGACATGTGATGTTTTTTCCCACTTATGTGGTGGTTGTATATGTTAGCCACTTATGTGGTGATTACTTTGGCATAATCTGACTATACTTTCTACATGCCTCTACATTTAACATGCTATGTGATTTAGTAGCACTAGAGTAGTGTAATTGCATTGGTTTTGTTTATAGCAGATGTGATATTTCCTGCTCTTTTTGGGACGGAAAGAAACCTTGTGCCTAGGGCAAGATGTGTGTCTTGACCCATTTTATATTTATATTTGGGAGATTGGCAGTATTCCTTTCTCTATCAGGTTTCAGCTTTATGGGGGTTGGCCTCCAATTGTGTTTATATTGTTCTAAGACTATGCTTATCTCACATGCAAGCAGGTTTGATGATGTTTGTGGGGTGTGTGCCCTACTACCTATCTATGTTCTTTTATTGCGCAAATTTTATTATTTGTTTATGGAAAGTATCCTCTTTTATCATGTTATGATGTTTCTTTTCTTTTATGCCCGATTGGGTAGTCCTTATCTCTTACATGGGAAGCCTTTTATTTTGATGTCCCTTATTCTTTATAAATTGCTCAATTTCCTTTTTTGTATGCACATACCAGTTTTGCTAATGTTTCCTTTTCTTCTCTTTTGTTGGGGTATGCTTTCAATCCTAGGTGGAGGACTTGGATGACAATGCTTGATGATCTGGACTTAGATAGTGAAGTTAAAGCTTGGAGACAATCTTGAGGTAGTTTATATTTCCTTTACATGGATCCTTATGATGTAAGTTTAAGATGTTCCCCTGTATATAACTAAATATAGTCATATTTTTATTCTGCTGCTATACTTTGGTCTTTTGTTACCATTATATAAAGAATTGAAAATTTTACACCCACTCCATCATACCTTCTAAGCATGTTTGGACTGGAGGTTTTATTGTTCAAATTTTTGGTAAGGAGGTGTTTTCACTTCTTTACATATGTTCTCCTTGGTCTTGTTTGACACCTTATCCTAAACCTGAGAGGTTGGGAATCACCCAGTAAGAGAGAGAAACAAGGAATGTGTCAAATAATGAATAAGAACAAAAGAAAGAAAATAACATGGAAGTAAAGGTTATAAGTCTGTCAATAGATGAAGAGGCCAAAAGTATGAGGCATAAATAAAATAGATGCTTGCCATAACATTAAAATAGTAAAGGAAATGCCTGCATGATTAATATTGACTACATTAACAAAGTAGGGTTGAGGCACCTACCAGAACCAAACCTATAGGTGAGGGGAGAAATAACACATTCTCAGTCACCTACACAAATTATATATGGGAAAGAATAGCACATTACCCAGCGCAAAATAATACATGCCCTATCTATGGGTGGTTGTACATAAGTACCACTACATTAGCTAAATAGTCTAATAAAAAAAACATGCTAAGAGAAACTATGGAAAGTAGAAGCATCATATATTTGAAACATGGTAGTGGGGTACAAGACCCAAGAAATAGAATATCAATACTAATTTTTGAGGCAATTTTGCAAAAGAGTCATGAATAGAGAAAATAAGGTTCATATAGTGCCTCATTAGGGAATATAGGGTTTGGTTTGAAAATATCCCAACTTAGGGTGTGATAATTCACATACCTCTTTACTGTATTCAAATACCAAGTTCCACCACTTCTAGATGTTCCAAGTTCAACTTTAGCCTATTTCAATTTAGTGACATTCATTAGTGTACATATTGCACATTATTGCATAGAAACCCTAAGATTGGACCCTTTTCACAAAAATCAGATTTAGACTGTGAAAATCTCACCATTTGGACTAATTAGGTTCTCCTAATATAGAAAACATATCTTTATGTCAATTTTGGAGTTATGGTGATTACGTTGTAATTTTTATGGATTTTATGTATTAAAATCATAGTCTAAAAGTCACCTTTCAAAAAACCTTGAAACAAAACCTGGAAATCATTTTTATTATATAGAGATTAATTTTTTGATTCTAAAACATACTTTTTTATTAATGTTGAATAAGAGGTTTAAAATATATGAATTTTCCAATTTGAGCAACTGAAAATGACATGTCAGCAATTTAGTTGGAAGTGAGGAAGAGAGAGAGGGAGAGGGACCGGCCTGTGACTCCCCCCCTGCCACAACATGTACTAGGTCATAATTTACCCTAGTAGGGATGTACCTATCATTTCAGGTTCATCTAGAGCTAGTAACAAAGTATAGAACATCAAAGAAATGAAACCCTAAACAAGAACATCATCTAAAGGTGGAGATCATCATTTAAGCATAAGAATATAAACTAATAAGCTTGTAATATGGAATGAACATGGGTCAAGTTATATAACTTGCCTCTAGGAAGAAGATCAGATCCCAATCAGTAGGAAACTCGAGCAAGATGGGTTGGTACATCCAAGAACAAGATCCAAACTCGAACAAGAGTCACCTTCTTCTCAAGGATACAAACCCTAAGCAAGAGGAGCATGGAAAGAAGAGTTTTTGATCTTTAGATGGAGTTTTGTCATGGAAGACCAAAATTCTTACCTTGAGGAAGGTGTAAGGAAGAAGAAAAGTAGGGAAAATAGAGGAGAAGTGGAAGAAACCTACTTGCCTTGTCCGAAAACACCAAGAGGTGACTTTAGAAACCCTAGATGAGCTTAGATGAAACCCTAGAAAACCTTCTTTACCAAGATAATGTCTTCTTCAACCTTGGGATAGATCCTCCATTGACAAATAGAGAGAGGACGAAGTTCTAACTAGGAGGGAGGTGATATGGATCAACAATTTTTGTTGGGAGGTAAGGAAGGAGTATATAAAGATTTATGGTTAAGGAAGAAGCAAGGCATGAGTTGTCCAAGCTACTTTCCATGTATCAATGTCTAAGGGTACCCATGGTCATGCAAGCCTTTATGGATAAGGAATAAGCAAAGAATTATGTGTCAACTTACTTTCCATGTGTCCATGGATAAGGGTTCCCATGGACATGCAAGACTTTCTAGATAAGGAAGGAGTCAACCATGAGGTATCCATGGAGCTTTCCATGTGTCCATAGCCTAGAGCTTCTATTGTCATGCAAATAGTTGTTCCACATATCCTTAAGACTTCTTAGCTAGAAATTTTCAGTTATCCAATACCACCACTGACCTCCAAGAAAAGAAACATCCCCATTGGTTGATAACTCTGAAAGATAAGCTCATCCATAAAAGGAAAAATCCCTAAAATGCCCTTGAAGAGAAACACCTCCAAACCAAGGTACAATTAGGTGCCCCATGGCCCAACAGGCTAGAGAATGATAAGTAAACATCTAAGGATCATAATGCATGTGACAATTTGCAAAGAAAACCTCTCAATTGGGTAAATTACAAGAAAAGTCCAAAATGTGCATAAAAATTGCATAACTTGCACAAACAACATCCAAATTGGACCAAACACGAAACTTAAGCTTATCTGATGATTTCAAAACACCCCACAAGGTTATATTAAGGTTTAGAGCACTTAATTATGATAATTAAGCTTGTTCAACACATTAAGCAAGGTTTGGTGCCTTACACTTCTAGCACAAATTTATTTACCATTGTTCCACTTTAGTGGTGATTGTACATTTTAGATCTTTAAATTAGCTTTCACTGAGGTATTTGTCCATAAGTCCTTTTGTTGGTATAATTATTGAAAAAATATATACCAAACCACTATAAATTATACTAATTCATCAACAGTGACAGAAAGGACAAAATGAGAAGAAAACTTAGGTGAAAAGGGTTACATTGAGAATACATTCGGAATTCAATATGTTACAATAGAGGACGTTAAGCACCCCAAAAGGATGCCCATACACTAATTTGGGGAAGATGATCTCTCTTGGTGTGGAAGATCCATTTCCTTTAGATGAGCTCCCCTAAAACATCATCTGACTTGTATGTGCTAAGCATCTAGCGGTTGTTCTTTTTGAGTCAAGATCAAACTCAAATTTGAGATTAGGGGAAGAAGAAGAAACATACACCGATCATGGAATATTGCCTTACATAAGTGCAATGTTGTGCACATCAAAGAGAGTGTGTACTATGTTACTAAGAAAAGGGAATGGAGCGGTGGTGATTAAATGCAAGTATGCATACTTGTATATTCTTTAAAGTCAAGATTTTAACCTAAAAAATAAATATCAAAGGGAGTATGATGGATATAAAATTTGAAGGGTAGTACATTTAAGGTATGAGGATATAATTTAAGTTCAATTTATCCTTTCAAAAATGTTTGTTGATGTATTTGTTTATTTGGATTATACATATTCATTAATTATTTCATTTTCTCCTATTAATCAATCTAATACATTTGTTCATGATTCAGTTATTTCCTCTGACCAAAATGCTTAGGGATATTTTCGAATGTCAGACTAGGGTAAAAAAAAAAGTCAATGACTTTGTATAATTGATCCCAAATTGAATACTTAATTACTCAATTTATCCTAGAAACCTCATAGATTATTTGTTTTTGGAAAATTTGGGTAAATATATTCCAAAACCCCAAAGGGGACAAAGTTACAAATCACACCCAAACATGTGATTACATCACTCCAGGAAATTAGTTACAAGAGCTCCCAATTCCTATTTATAAGAGGTGGTACATCAAGAAAAGTATTGAAATTGAAATGAAGCATCCTAATCTCCCTTGCAAGCTACTTAAAGACTTCTATAAAGTCTGAAGAGCCTCCATAGTGCAACCTTTTATTGCATTCAGTCCATATCAAGTGGACAACACCTGTGATCACCCACAGATCGATAGTTCTAATGTGCTTAGACCTTAGACCAAGGTCTGAAAGGTAGGTGTGAAGAGAGTAAGAGGATTTAATGTTTAGCTTTAACTGAGATCGACCCCAAATATATCTCCAAAATTTATAGCTATCAAAAAGATGACTAACGGAATCCATACCCAACTGACATAGGAAACAAACTAGAACTGGTGATTCATTCCAAGAAATAATCCTTTCAAAAGTTGGAAGTACATTCTTGAGTGCCTTAAATGTTGTACGACTCCATCTAGGATAATATTAGCAGAGCCATAGATTCTCGAAAGCTTTGTCACAGGGAAGCTTCTATCAAACATTATCCCATAAGATACTATCAACCAAGTTGGAGTAGGAAGGCCATAAAAGAGTCATTCGCCTTAGACTGGTAGAATCAGCCATGGTTCGATTGGTAGATGGTGCCACACCATATCTTCGGGACATCCATGTGCTCCAGATACTTTGGGAGTGAAGAAGTTTCTTGATGCATCGTAGGGTGTAGAAATCAGCAAGTTCATCCAGCCTCTTGAGTCTGAGACCTCCTTCATTGGTGGGAAAAGCTAACCTGGACTAGCTCGTAGGATGCGAGGAGCTACCCCATAAGAAGTCAGATAATAGAATTTCCATACGTATAAGAATAGAAGATGGAATTTCACCCATTCTCATACAGTAACCAACCAGGCCCATAACACTATGATTAAATAAAAAAAGACGACCAGCCATAGAAATTTTGGAACCCGACCATCTTTGAATCATATCTCTCAATTTATCCAAACATTCATGAAAGTGACGTCTTCTGAGGTTACCACCGGCCATAGGAAACCCAAGATACTTGGACGGACAAGTACCAAGTTGTAGACCCATACAGTTAAGAAGAGCCTTTTTGTTATGGCAGGAAGAAGATAAGTAAAGATGAGTTTTATTTGGATTGCATTTCATACCAGGGGCTGATCCAAACTCAGTGAGTAGATGCTTCAGATTAATTAGGCTGCGAGAGCAACCTTCAATGAAAATAAGACCATCATCAGCAAATAGAATATGACTAAGCGCTTTAGTCTTATTGATTGGATAACTTCTGATCAATCTTTTATTATGAGCTTCATCAATGCATCTACCAAGACCTTCCATAGATAAAACGAAGAGTAAGGGAGATAGAGGATCTCCTTGACGAAGATCATTGGAGCTTTTAAAGAAACCAATCGAAGAGCCATTCAAAAGGAGTGAAAATGAAAGAGTTTCCACGCATTGCTTCAAGATAGAAATAAGATTCTCACAAAGCCCAAGACCAGTGAGACAATCCCAAAGATATGACCATTGAACTGAATCAAAATATTTGGTGACATCCAATTTAGTACAGGCAACAAGTGGACTTATCTTTCAATTGAATTTTAATGTAAACTCTACAGCTAGAAGAGAACAATCCTCTATGCTCCTGCCTTTCACAAAAGCATCTTGGTAAGGTGAAATGATTGAAGGCAAAATTAAGGCTAACCTTTGAGAGATGATATTGGCGATGATTTTGTACAACATTGAGCAACAAGATATTGGTCTAAAGTCAGCAGGGGATGAGACCATATCTTTATTAGGAATGAGTGCTATAAATACATGGTTAACTTGCCTAACGATGTCGCCCCTTTCAAAGAACCATTGTAAAACCTTCAATAGGTCATCACAAATGAGATTCCAATTTTCTCTATAGAAGAAACTGTTGAATCCATCTGGACCTAGGCTTTTGTTAGGACCTATGCTCCAAACAACATCATGAACCTCCTTAAGATCAAGAATTGAGCATAGCTTCTCATTATCAACATCAGTAACAATCGAAACCCATTCAGGTATACAAGAACCAGAAGATGTTTGAGGTTTATTATACAACTATTCAAAGAAAAAGGTGGTGTCATTAGCAATAGAATCGTCACCTTGTAGTAGATTACCTTGAGAATCAAACAGTTCAGTGATTGAATTAATGGCATCCCTGTGTTTGACTATGGTGTGGTAAACCTTAGTATTCCTATCACCATTAGAAAGCCACTCCATTCTGCTTCTTTGCCAGTAATAAGATTCCTCAGCTTTAAGAAGGTCATCAAGCTTCTTAAGGGTAACTTTCTCAGCGTCGATGAGTTCATGATCCAATGGACATCTTTGAAGAGCAATTGATATATCATTAAGCTCAAACCTTTCATTTTTGAGATAAGATTCTTCAAATTTACATATTGAGTAGACCATGATCTCAACTTTTCCTTGACATGTTTGAGTTTTTGACTGAAACAGAAAAGAGGGTTTCTCGTGACTTTGGTATCCTAGGACTTATTTATGACTTCCCTGCAACCTTCCCAATTCATCCAGAAATTAAGAAACCTGAAGGGTTTCTTCTTGAAAATAATATTCCTCATGTTGACATTGAGGGCACAATGATCAGAATAGAAACAAGTAACAAATTTAGTTTTGGACCCCAGGAACTTAGAAAGCCAAGCATCATTAACAAAAGCTCGATAAAGCTTGCATGCAACTCTCTTAGAAACTCCTTGTTTGTTGTGCCAGGTGTATATCTCTTTCCCAATAGTAGGTAATTCTGTTTGTCCTACATTATCTAGAGTAGTGTTGAAGGAGCTAAGGATAGAAGAAGGAACTTCCTGACCACCCGCTTTCTCCTCAAGCTTCCTGATATTGTTATAATCACAGATGATAAGCCATGCATTAACCATAGAAGAAGCCAGTCTTTCCAACGTGTTCCATAAGATAGAGAATTTTGCAACTGAGTTCCATGCATATACAGTAGTAAGATTAATTACCAGTCCACTTTTATTAAGACATTTCATTGTAATTTGTTGGTCTTCCATTTCACTAATCAGAATATCCCAACATTTAGGATTCCAACCCACATAGAAACAACCATTAGGGTCATGTAAATGATTGGAGACCAAACTCCAACCCCTAGGAAACATGTCATCAGATGTATGCATCAAATGAGTTTTGATTTTTGATTCAACCAGTATTGCAATAGAAGCTTTATTTTCGAGAATAGTTCTCTTAACCTCTCTTTTTCTAAGGTTTCCCGAAACCATGAACATTGGTCATAATGAAAGTCATTAATGACCTCTACTGGTTTATTGGGTCTTGTGAGCCCCATCACCTTTAGAAGACTTTAGAGTCCTTGAAGAAGAAGCAACTACAGTTAAAGTGTGCTTTCCTTTGGATGTGGCTAGTTGAACAACTTCAAAAAACTCATAAACTGACAAAGGACCACCATCCTCTATGATTATCACTGAAGTATAAGTCTCAATATTAGAAGGTCCAGCAATGTGATTTGTGTTTTTCCCATTTGTGGTAACCATAGTAGTAGCCGTCGAGGAACTCTGACCGCCTGTAACTTGGCCATCATTTTCCTTCTGATGGATGACAATGTTGTTCTCTTCAGACTCTTCAACACCTTCGATTTCTTTGGAAGGCTCATCACGTAGGTTTTCAAACCTATTTGCTACTGGAACTTCTTCGACTTTGTCTGAAACTTGTTCATCAGTCTGCATAGGTTTCTTCTTCCTTGCTACCACTTTCCACACCTGGTTATTATTTTGTTGTGTCTCCTTTTGGACATGTTCATTAGTCGATTTTAATGGGAAATCACTCTCGTCATGTCCAAAAACCAAGCATTCTTTGCATGTTTTTGGACGGTGCTCATAGTGTATTACTACCGAGACTAGTTCTCTTCTTGGAAGGTTAACCCAAATCTCCTCCGGTGGATCTTCTTCAGCGTCAATCTCTACCAACGCCCTATTCCAGGTATTGGGTTATTACCAATCATGTACAATTATTCTAGGTATTGGGTTATGATCGATCTTGTGACATTATTCTAGGTATTGGGTTATGACCAATCGTGTGAAATTATTCCAGACATTGGGTTATGAAAAATCCTATGTAATTATTCCAGGTATTGGGTTATGACCAATCATGTGCAATTATTCCAGGCATTGGGTTATTACCAATCTTGTGTAATTATTCCAGGTATTGGGTTATTACCAATCCTATGCATCCCCAAGTGATTCTGTTCCAATAGATTTATAGTCAATCTTCAGTAGTTTCCCAACTCCGCTTGCCATGATACCAATGTCTCTTAGAGACCAGTTCCTTCCCATGATCGGCATATTGATCCACACAGGTATGTTGCTGAAGAAATCCTTTTGTAGGTCGTTGCCAGTCTTGTTGTCTTTAACCACAACCAACCTGCTATCAAACCATCTTGGTCCCCCCTCTATGATGTTATTTTTATCATCCGCCGAGTTGAATCTGAGGAGGAAGAACTTGTTTGGTTTTGAGAATAAGTCGAACCCTCCTTTTGGTTTCTAGACTCGTCGAATCCACGCCAGTAGATGGTAGTAATGCAACCATTTCCCCATGATGTAAAGTATAGCAGTATGCTCCCATGCCTTCTCCATGGTGTCATAGGTTCCCCCATCTACACTCACAAACTGTCTTCCATCCTTCCTAATAGGCGGCACAAAGTCATGTTCTTTGAAGTTGTTCAAACCACCCAAGACCTGGCTCCAAGTTTTCTTTGGTATGGCTCCGCCTACGCTTGATTCTTAGTTTCCCGTCATTGACATCCTATTGGTTTAGGGTTGGGAGAGGGGAGGCTGCCCTCCCCTCTAGGGATCCCAAAGATCACCTCCTAGATTGCCTTAGTGATCGCTAGAGGAAACCCTAGCTGGCCACCGCTTTTTTTCCAGTAGGATTTTTAACCTCATAGATTAGTATATTTACTAAAACATTATAATTTTTGACTCAAATTACTTCAAATATTTATCTAATTTAAGGACAAGGTAACTATACTGATCTAACAAAAAATATCCTAAGAAAATGGAGGATTAATCTATATGTCTAGGTTCATGTATGTGACAAGAGAACTCTCATCTCAGACAAGACAAACTTAACTTGGGAACCCAACCTCTGCAACCACCCTCAACTCAGTTGATCACAACAAGCTTGGGCTTATTTCTCTCAAAAGTACATAATAGAGTCCACAACAACTAAAACAAGTTCCCCATGAACTCAATTGATTTCACACCAAAACTTAGGCCAAAAGACCACCTAATCTTGGTCAATTTGGGTCAAACCCGACTGAATTCTAGAACAAAGAACCCATCCCAAGTTGGCACAACTCAGATCAAGTTATCCATCAAAACTACATATCGAATCAACACTAAGTTAACTAATTTTCTTGTCTAATTGGGCGAGTTTAAGGGTAAACAAATTGACCCCACCAATCAAGGCACACAAATTCTCATCCATGAAAACCAAGATATCACATGGATTTATAAGCATTCATTAGGCCCTCAAAACCCTAATATTACTATTGATGTGTACAAGAAACAAAATTAGTCAAGCATATACATTTATTATCTTATGTTTTAGGGTAATCAAGTATTATAAACAAATAAAATAATCATTGATAATCCATGAGGTAAGACAAACAAAATGTTATTATGGTAAAGATAGGCTTGGGGTATTACAACTCTTCCATACTAATAGGATTTCACCCTCAAAATAAAATAAGGATGGATACTTATGATTCATGTCCTCCTAATCCCACATGGGCTCTGAAACACTACAATGGTTCCAAAAACCATTAA
This sequence comes from Alisma plantago-aquatica, assembly GCA_963693085.1. Taxonomy (NCBI): domain Eukaryota; kingdom Viridiplantae; phylum Streptophyta; class Magnoliopsida; order Alismatales; family Alismataceae; genus Alisma; species Alisma plantago-aquatica. The sequence goes on from OY856412.1 coordinate 571,082,442, forward strand.
TAGGACTATATCATTCTTCATCAACTTTTGCACCCACCTATCTAAAATCATAACTATAACATTCAAATAGGATGCATCTTTTAATGTTTAACCTCTACTATTGCATCATCTTCTAAGTAGTTTTTATGACAATTACTCAACATTTAAACATGGAAAATATTATGCAACATGTTCATCTATAATGACAACTCACTCCTATAGCCTACTTTTTTTTATAAGATAAGGCCTTACATCTTGGTATGTATGCCCAAAGAGCCAATCATATGATGATTGTAATGGCATATATTGTAAATGATTTGATTAATAATAAAGGAAATCTTCCAATTTCTATTTTATTCAATTATGAGATAATGATGTAACATAATAAATGTCTAAAGAATTATATTACTCAATGACGTATGTCTTTGGGTTGAGGACCTAAATGATGAGATCATAAAAATGTCAAAAGTATTATGTCCCTAGTTAGATGTTATTGTAGAAGGCTGATAGACAACAATAATATTTAAGACTAGAATGTGTGTTGGTTGATGAAATAATCTCATTAATCATGATATGTGGTGATTGTTGAGCACTTTAGGCCTATGTTGGACCTTTTCCGGTAATATGATTACAAAAATTGAACTTGAATTTTCTTTCTAACTTCATAACTTAATCTCTATGGGACACTCCCTCTCTAGAGTATTCGTTTGGGGAACCCTCTCTATAGGGTTTATTCCCTGTAGTGGACACATCAGACATACGCCTTGGCCCGATCACCAATCACCATAGTGATAATTCATTTATAGGCTCTCTTATCTTGAGGTGATCTTCTTTTCTGGGTCAGATCACCAGTCATCTCCATGATGACTTTATTCACCCCATTCTCTCTAACTCACCATATTGATATAGGGTTTGAGTTGGTTACATAAATGCATGATTCATAGGTTGCTTATTTTCATAAAAAATTTCTCATTAATGCCTTGTTCCACATGCACATATGCATGGGCCGATTAAGTTGCCTAAGTCATCTATATCTTTTTTATTCCTTTTCAAGGTTCATATGGGTAGTGTTTTGTATTGCCACACTACTCTCATTCCCTATAATTAGGGTTCTGGGTTAGGGTTAGAGCCTACACCCTACTTCTTAGGGTTTCTAGGTCCCTTGACCCCCTAGGGTTCTTCTAAACAAACCCTAGTTCCATCTAGGGTTACCCTCATAAGGAAAAATCGATAAAACATTTTCTCTCTTCTTTATCATTATTTCCATATTGCATGTACATAATTATTTCCACATATATATCCTTATTTCCACATTACATCTACATCATTATTTCTACATTACATGTACATTATTTTTTCCACTATATATGTACATTAATTATCATAGGATGCCTTAATCCTACTTCTTCTAAAAAACCCTAACTTGGGATGAGGAGAGAAGTATCTATTAGGATTTATTAAGAAATAGGATGAGAAGTGGATAAAAGTAGAGATGAGAAGAGTTAGAGGAAACATTACTCCAAGCTAACCCCAGGTTATGGCCAGGCCGGTATCACATTGGCTAAGGGAGTCCCCATATACCAATTAAATGGTGTGGAGGAAAATATTGCCAGCCCCCAAAACCATGGTCCTTATTGCCATCAAGTTTTTCCCTAATAAGTTTCCTTATATTTCTACATCATGATCATCATCATCATCATCATCATCATCATCATCATCATCTAAGCCTCAATCCCAACTATGTTGGGGTCAGCTACATGGATCCTTCATTTCCATTCTGCTCTATCATGGGTCATATTCTGGTCAAAATGTAGAGATTCAAAATCTCTCTTTATCAACTCTTCCCATGTTAATTTATGCCTTCCTCTTCTTCTATTAATTGTTCTTGACCCAATAACATTACTTCATATAGGCGCATTTGTCAGTCTGCGTTGCATATGTCCATACCATCTGAGTCATCCCTTGAACAACTTGTCCTCACTGCTCGCCACCCTCATTTTATTCCTGATATAGTCATTTCTCAGGCGATCTTTTCTTGTCTTCCTACACATCCATATCAGCATATGCATTTCAACCACGTTCATCTTGTTGAGACCTTGTTTCTTCATATCCCAACATTCACTCTCATAGAGAATGGTTGGACATATACCAGATCTATAAAACTTGCTTTTTTATCTGAGAGGGATCTTTTGATCACATAATACTCCAGTTGCACTCCTACATTTCAACTATCCACCAATGATCCTATGACAAACGTCATTTTAGACATTCCCATCTATTTGAATAGCAAAACCCAAGTAACAGAATTTATCACATTTTGGTATGTCTACTCTGTCCAACTTGGCTCCACCATTCACACTACAAGATTGGCTGAAATTATAATGTATATACTTAGTTTTTCTCCTACTAATCATCAATCCATTTCATTGTAATGCATTTCTCCAGAGTTCAACTTTATCATTTAATCCATCTTTAGTTTCATCAAACAATACAATATCATCAGCAAATAACATACACCAAGGAATCATCATCATCATCATCATCATCATCATCTAAGCCTTAGTCCCACTTATGTTGGGGTCGACTACATGGATCCTTCATTTCCATTTAGCTCTATCATGGGCCATATTCTGGTTGAGATGTATAGATTCAAAATCTCTCTTTATAAGCTCATCCCATGTTAATTTTGGCCTTCCTCTTCTTCTATTTATAGTGTTAGTCTCAATAGCATTGCTTCGTATAGGCACACTAGTTGGTCTGCTTTGCACATGCACGTACCATCTGAGTCAGCCCTCGTGCAACTTGTCCTCAATGCTCACCACCCCACTTTATTCCTGATATAGTCATTTCTCAAGAAATATTTTCTTGTCTTCCCACACATCCATCTCAACATACACATTTCATCTTATTGAGACCTTGTTTCTTCACCACCCAACATTCACTCCCATAGAGCATGGCTGGTCATATAGCTGTTCTATAAAACATAGTTTTTAACCTAAGAGGGATCTTCTGATCACATAATACTCCAGATACACTCCTCCATTTTGACCATCCTACAGTTATTCGATGACAAACATCATTTTAGACATCCCCGTCTATTTGAATAATAGAACCCAAGTAATGAAATTTATCACATTTTGGTATTTCTACTCCATCCAACTTGGCTCCATCATTCACACTGCGAGATTGGCTGAAATTGCAATGCATATACTTAGTTTTGTTCATGATAATCATCTATCCATTTGATTCCAATGCATTTCTCCAACATTCAACTTTATCATTCAATCCATCTTTAGTTTCATCAATCAACACAATATCATCAGTAAATAACATACACTAAGGAATATCATCCTGAACATTCTTTATCAACTCATCCATAACAAGAACGAATAGATACAGGTTGAGTGTGTATCCTTGGTGTACCCCAACTGTGATAGGAAAAGTTGGTGTCTCTCCTCCAGGAGTCTTGACACTTGTAGTAGAGCTATCATATATGTCTTTGATCAAGTCAATGTATTGGATTGGCACACCCTTTTTCTTCAAAACCATACACAACACTTCTCTAGATACTCGATCATAAGCCTTTTCCATATCGATAAACACCATATGAAGATCTCTTTTTCTTTATCTATACTCCTCCACAAGCCTCGTTATCAGAAAAATAGCATTTGTTGTTGATCTTCCAGGCATGTAACCAAATTGGTTGTTTGATACCTGTGTTATAGATCTTAACCTATGCTCAATAATTCTCTCCTAAATCTTCATCATGTGACTCATCAGCTTAATACCTCTGTAGTTTGTGCAGATCTAAATGTCACCTTTGTTCTTGTAGATGGGGACTATAGTACTATATCTCCACGCATCTCGAATCTTCTTGGTCTTCATGATCTTGTTAAAGAACTTTGTTAACCACATAAATCCTTCATCCCCCATACTCTTCCATACATCAATGGGGATACCATCTGGTCTGTATGCCTTTCTCATTTTCATCTTTTTCAAAGCATTCTTGACCTCAAATGGTGAAACTCGTCGTGAGTAAATGATATCTCTTATATTTATGTCACACGAGTCTTTAACATTATATGCAATATCTCCATTGAAAAGCTTATGGAAGTAATTTCTCCACTGGTTCTTGATATCATCATCCTTCACAAATACTCTACCATCTTCAGTCTTGATGCATTTTACTTGACTCAAGTCTCTTCCTTTCCTTTCTCTTATACGAGCCATTTTATATATATCTTTTTCCCCTTCTCTAGTGTCCAACTTCTTATACATATCATCAAAGTACCTAGACCTTGCCTCTCAAACAATCTTTTTATCTTCTTTCTTTGCTTGTTTGTATCTTTGGAATGTTGCGTCATCTCGGGATTCAGGCAAGCTCCTATAGATTTTCCTTTTCAGTTTAATAGCCTTATGTACTTCATCATTCCACCACCAAGTCTCTTTCTATGAAGGCCCACAACCTTTAGACTCCCCCAAAACCTCTTTGGAAATTTTTATTATGTAGGAGCTCATGTTATGCCACATAGTGTTAACATCAGACTCATGGTTCCAAGTTCCCTCCTTGATGATTTTATCATGAAAAGTCAATTTCTTTTCTCCTTTAAGATTCCTCCACTTGATCCTACTATCATGGTTTCTGTTATGCTTTCCTTTATTGATCTTCATGTTAATATCCAAAACCACCAACCTATGCTAGGTCATGAGTTATTCGCCATGAATCACTTTACAGTTCTTCCATATATTACAATCCAGCTGCCGTGTAAGGAGGTAATCAATTTGGCTATAGTTGTTCGCACTCTTGAAAGTAATCTTATGAGATTCTCTTTTCTTGAAATGGGTGTTTTCCAAAATCATATCATATGCAACTGCAAAATCTAGTATCCTCTCTCCTTCTCCATTCCTACTGCCATATCCAAAACCACCATGAACTCTCTCATATCCTACATTGCTACTCCCCACATGACCATTTAAATCACTCCCAATAATAATCTTCTCCTCTATCAGTATTCCTTGCATCAATTCATCCATATCATCCCAAAAATCTTTCTTAGCATCCTCTCTAAGGCCAACTTGGGGGGCATAAGCACTAATAATGTTAAAAATATTTCCCCCAAGAACAACCTTGATAGTTATGATTTTATCACCCATCCTTGTAATCTTGACAACGTCATCCTTCAACATCTTATCAACAATAATACCTACACCATTTCTATGTTTATCAATACATGTATACCAAATTTTGTATCATGTGTCTCCAATCTCTCTACAATGTTCCCTTGTCCACTTGGTTTCCTACAAGCAAGCTATATTGACTTTTCTTCTCATCATGGTATCCACTATCTCCAAAGATCTCCCTGTTAAAGAGCCAATATTCCAAGATTATATTTCTACATATTACTTGAAATTATATACTATTAAATATTATTTTAGAAAATCTGGTGCTCTGATATCAAATATTAGGTAATGGCCCTCAACTTTAAGGCCTTTCTTAATTGATGGTTGTCGAAAAGTGAGGTCATCACATTTGGTGTTAGATCCCACAACCCAAGGCTCTAGTAGAGTTTTGGGAATGACGACTGGCCCCATAGATCAACACTATCCTTAACTACTCACTTTGTCCTCACTCACGCACAAGTAAGATAAATTTCTTGGTTGGTCACTCATCCTAGTACTACTCTAGGCTGAGTACGCTTAACCATAACATTCTTAAGTGATAGGCTCCCTGAAAAGGAGGTGCACCTTGGTGATATGAGTAGTCGAATCATTCCTTTTAAGATCATTTTATCTGAGACCTCAAATCTTGGGACGTTATAGTCCCACAATTCTAGAGGTAAGTCATGCACCCTCATCAAAACTGGAACATCCTACAGCCTAGTTTTAAACAACTTATCACCAAACTTCCATTTTCTCAATATCATGGGCCTATTTGTAGCATACCAATTGCTGGCCAGAGCTTGGTTCAAATCTTCGGGATATGAGAATTTTATAACAAAAAAACTCCTCTATGGAATACTTTAATGGAACCTCTAGGACACCACAACTAGGATAGATCATTTATAAGCAAAGGGATATGATGTATACAATCAATAATGTACCCTACAAGGCATCAATTTCATTTATTTGCATTTTTCTTAGCTTGCTCCTTTGGGTAAACAAGTTTCCCATTCATCACTTGGATATATTTTAGATTCAATAGTAGAAAACTTCCACTCTCCTTCTTACAAATGGACTCCCAACCTGTAGGATCTTAAGAATACAGAATATTCAAATAAGGATCTAACTCTTATGGATCACCATTAGCTCCCTTTACCTTCCACTAGTTTGTAGATTCCCAGGGGTTAGTAGGAGGTGTCGAATCACCCAGTCCGCTGCCCTCCCAAACTCTCTTCTGCCTCTCATCTTTTATTTGACCATGCTATATATTTTTTCTTCTTTATTTATGTATGGCTTGACCTTGACTCTGATTCCTTGCCTTTTGGATTCAACAATGTTTCCTATGCTACTCTTCATTTCCTCTGTAACCCCATTGAGATCACCACCATCGCTGACAATGATCCATTCTCAATCATTTACCTTTCTCAGTCTAGTATCTTCCCCTTCTACTGAGTCGCGATCTCCATCGCCTCGTTGTGTCTCCACCATTTCCAAAATTTCCCAATGATATATTTTAGGGTTTTCTTTCTTTCACACTCTTTCTTTGTCATATTTGAATATATCTACTCTGATATGTTGTGTGGGTGCTAGAATAAGGATTTAGAATTCAACTGGGTGTTGTCCAAAGCCAAGGAAATTATTATTAGATGGGACAAAGAAGAGAGACATAAAAACAAGAACGATAAAATTCACATTCTAAGAAACATCGATAAGCTATCAGTTAGCCTTGGCATTAGTTACAATGGTGATATCGATATGCTTTATACAAACATGCAAGATAAACTAAATAGAATCCTTAAGGAGGAAGAACAGATTTGGAAGTAGAGCAACCAGATAAACTGACATAATAATGATGATAACAACACCAAATTCTATCAAGCTTTTGTCAAGTAACAACGATGTAGAAACACAATTATAATGCTGAGGGGTAGAGAAGATGCATAACAAGGAATTACTAATGGCCCCCAGTTCAACACAAACCACAAGTCTAAATGAAATTCATGCATCCTTTATGTGATTGAATGAGAACAATATAAGTGGATCCAATAACCACCAACAAAAGTAGAAAATTTTTATGTGTTAAAGACTATGAACCCTTACAAAGCAGTGGGTCCGGACTTAGTGGATTCTCAATTTCTCCAAAAAAATTGGGCAATTGTGAAAGATTTTGTTTGTAGTTTAATAGCATGTGCTCTCACTAGAGGGATCTTGAATCCTACTCTCTACAAAAACTACTATGATCTATATTCTAAAAATTACAAAACCTAACAGATGCGAGTAGTTGTTCCCTATATCCCTCAATAACATCTGCCTCAAGCTTGCCTCAAATGTGGTTATGGAGAGATTGAGGCATTATTTATCGAGCTCCTTCTCACAGGCTCAGAGCAGCTTTGTTCTAGGTAGGAGAATAATGAGCAATGTTTTAACTGTAAAAAGATTATTCACACCATGAAGAGACATAAGTCAGCCAAAACAATGGTCATAACCATATGTTGGTTAAAAGATTTTGTCTAAATGTCATGGGACTTCATTAATGACACTATCATAAAAGTAGGTCTATTGAATAATATCATTAGATATATTATTCTTTCGACTACTAAAGGTGAGACCAACATTCTATGAAATGTTGAACTAAGACAAACCTTTAAATCTAGTAGGGGTATATGCCAAGGAGACCCGTTATCGTCATATATCTGCATTCTATTATTAGAGAGATAGAGAAAAATAATGAAATAAAGAGTGATCCAAAGCAAGTGGAAGCCCATAAAGATGACAACTCAAGGCCCAATTATTGCCCACCTCTGCTTTGAATATGACTTCATTCTATTCGCTAAAGCAAGTCCATCCTAGATGAAAAATATTCTTTCATGTTTTGAGACTTTCATATTGGCATCAATGAGAACTATCTCCATAAAGAAGACTAAGGTTTTCTTTTCTAGGAATGTGCCAACCAATGAAAGAAGCAACATCTGTAGAGTTAGAAAATGCAATGAAATACATGAGCATGGAACTATCTTGGAGTGTTGATCATTCACTCTAGAATCACTAAGAACACATATTCTGAGTTTCTGAACAAGTTGGAAAACAAAATCAATGCATGGTGATCATGATGTAGGTCTCGCACTGAAAGAACTTGCTTGGCTAGAGTCTTTTTGAACTCCATCCCCACTTACATTATACAAATTACCAGTCTTTCTATTAGCTTTTGTGACCATATAGACAACATGGTGAGATGATTTTTGTTTGGGGGGAGCCATAAGGTGATTCCTATGTCCCTGGTGATGCATGGGTTTTTAGTCATTTTATCAGGCATATTTTCCTTAATTTTATGTGTTGATTTGTCATTTATTTGATTAATTATGCATGAAATGCTATCAATGGCATGTTCTATCTAAATGCATCAAATTATATGATTTTTACTATTTAAGATGGTTTAATACTTATCTCGAGCATTTATCCGCGTTCTTGTGCATTTTTAGGTACAATCAAACTTCACAAACTCGATACTACCGACACCAAAAGTCAGTGGTACTGACTTCACATCAGTATTGGACCAGAATAGACTCACATAGAGTTCATACTACTAACACTCAAAGTCGATAGTACCGAAAACTTGCTAGTAAAGCACAATGATGAATTACAGAAACTCGGTACTACTGAGATGACATTAGTAAAGCAGTGCTCAGGCGACCTAAAGACTCAGTGCTATCGAGATAGGTCGATAGTGCTGACATTGTTATGAATCACAGATGCCCTAGGAACTTGATACTATTGACTGCCAATTCGGTACTACCGAGTCTACCCAATCAAGAAAATCTGAAGATAGCAATCTAATCTGACGAGTGGCAGTTTTTCATACCGTAAGTGACTCCTATGACTTGAGGGGAGTTCAGTCAGACCAGAGGAGGCATCTGTTTTCCATTGCATGATACTAGAGAGAGAGGAAAGAAGGGAAAGGAACCAAAGGATTCACCTGGGATGATCTGAGCACCTTCGGAAGGTGAATCTATAGCGGAAAGACAATAGATTGCACGTACGACGTAGGGAGTCATCCAAATCAGCTATTCTCTACGGGTTACTTAGTTTTTCTAATGTTTCCCACATTTTTCTCTATCTTTACCATGTATTCATCAATGAAAACCATTGGGGGCTAAACCCCTTGATTCCATAGGATCTGGGAGTAGCCCAGATATGTATTGTAACTAACTTCCATGCATTAATATTGTCCTTTTCCCTATTTTCTGGATATAAATCTATGAAGTTGTCTTGTTCTGTTTATTCCTGAGCAACATAGATAGATTATTAAACCCTTAATAATTTTAGGAGAGAGGTTAAGTGTTGGAAAACATAGATTTACCCATTTATTACACCCCTTTGGGAAAGGTAGAGAATAAACGGGAGGAGAAGCCTAGAGGTTAATCATAAAGAACCTAACTAATCAACCAATTGCTATGGAAATGGCATTGACATTAGAATAGGTAGTGAACTATGTTGCAGGAGTGGGTAGTTCTAACTATAGGCTCTTTATCCAGGGATAGGGGTAATAGATATTGGTGTGTGGAATGAATTACAATGTTATCTGTGGTGAAACCATAATCCTAAGGAATTCCCTAAAATATGAGTAATTTAAGTGTTAAGCTTGTTTCGTTCTAGTTTTGTTTCTGTATAATCAAACCAATTTTCTTTCACTGACATCACTGATTAGATCACAATTAGTAGTAGTCATTTGGAGATTGTTTCCTTGTGTTTGACTCGGGCCTCAAAAGGGCCTATATTACTTCGATACGTTCACTTGCATATAACACACAGTAAACACGTGTCAGGTTTTTGGCACCGTTACTGGAGAAACGACAACATACAACACTAAACAGTGTTGTGCTCGACCACCCTAGACCAACCTTTTTTATTTTTATTTCACTTAAAGCTGAATCATAACATCATATTGCTTCTAGCTCCACTATTGTACTTTAACAATTAATTCACTACTTTCAGGTACTGGTGTATGGTGCATACGTGAGCCCATGATTATGGAGGGTCATCTTTGCCAGGTTTTGGGCAAGCATAACTCTCCTTCATAGAGAGAGGGAAGTTGGAAGGTCTATCGATAGATTCAACCAAACTCCACCACCTACAGTTTCTGCCTGAAAGACCTGTAACACTAAAAGAACCTAAGTCAGTAGAAATGGGAGATGGAGCAGAAGAACAGACGATATGGGAGAGGATCATAGCCTCTTCCTCAACAGCTCAAAAAGGACCAATTAAAAGACAAGCCATCAATGTGGGTAGCTATAAGATTGACCCAGGGTTGATCTCTTTAGTCAAATACCAAGCTTTTCATGGCCACAGTTCTAAAGACACGATGGCGCACATCAATAACTTTGTTGAGAACTGTGATATGGTAAAAAAATATAGAGTGTTAATGACTATCATATATCTTAAGCTTTTCCCGTCAACTTTGGCAGATAGTGCAAAGTCATGGTTTCATAATCTTGATGATGGATGTATCAAAACATGGGATCAGATGATCAATGCCTTCTTCGTGCGTTACTTCCCCCATAAGAGACAAATGACTTGGTGAAGAAGATCCATAATTTTAGACAGAAAGAGGATGAATCCTATTCTAAAGCATGGGAGAGATTCCAGAATATGCTACAAAAAGTACCTCATCATGGTATTGATCTGTTGGGACAGGCAAAGATCTTCTATTACGGTCTGCATAAGGAAGAAAGAACTACACTTGATAGTGCAAGAGTAGGGTTCTTCCTCAACAACAAACCCACCTAATGTCATGAGATATTAAAGAATATGTCCAAAAATCAATCATGGGGGTGATGAGAGAGTGCTTCCGGCAACTGTCAAAAGCATCGGTGAGTCCAAGGTCATCTCTGTGTTAAATGAGAAGTTGGACCTGATTGCTAAAAAGTTATGTGCTAATGACGGACCACCTTCAGAAGAAAAAGATGAAGAGTGTAAGATTGTGTGTCAACAACAGCAATATAGGAGCAACGACTATGCATGGAGGAAGGATCCTAAAAATTTCCAATAGGATCCATATCAGGCACAACAACCCAAGACACAATAGTTTGGTGGCTAGGCACAATATCAACAAGAATAAAAGAAGATTGAACATTTTGAAGAAATACTTGGAAAGCTAGTCAGTAAGAATGAAGTGTTGATAGGTCAAACTCAAAGAGAACTCTAACACCAAGGGACATGAATATGCAGTATAGAAACTCAAATTTCTCAAATAGCAGTTGATGTGGGTACTTTAAACAGCCAAACCAACAGGGGTTTCCAAAAAATACTATTGTGCCTTCTGGGAATCAACATGTCAAGGCAGTCCTACTCAACAGTGGTAAGATGCTATTAAATAAGGCACCAAAAAATACAGATGCAGGTGAAGCTATAGGAACAACAACTCAGACTGTGACAATAGATGCAGCTGAGTCAGACATGTCAGTATAGGAGAAAACATCTAAAGAGCACACTGATGAGGTAGAGGATACTGGATCAAAATCATATGTCCTCCCTCACTAGAGGACACCAGTAACTCCAGTGCCCTTTCTAAACAGCTTGAAGGCAACCACAACAGATGATAGTTCCAAAAATTCTTAGAGGGCTTTAAAAAGTTATCTGTCAATACTCCACTCATTGATGCAATCAAGCATATACCATCATATGGAAAGTTCTTGAAAGACATCATCAACAAGAAGAGAAGGATACCTGAGGCTGATGTGGTGGTGTTAAAAGAGTAGGTGAGTGATTTTATTCTGGGAACACTTCCTCCTAAAATACAAGATCCTGGTTGTTTCAACATCATGTGCTTCATAGGAAAGACCAAGTTCGATGAAGCTCTATGTGACTCATGGGCTAGTATCAACCTCATGCCTTTATCAACTTGTAGAATCTAGGTCTTAATGAGATGAGAAAAAGTGCTAGGGCTGTTGAATTTGTAGACAACTTTGTGGTTAGGCCATATGGCATTTGTGAAGATGTCCTAGTGAAAGTGGATAGATTTATTTTTCCTACGGATTTTGTGGTAATGGAAATGTAGGAGGATAAAGGCACAAACTCTTTCTAGGTAGGACATTCCAAGCCACTTATGACATGATTCTAGAAATGTGCAAAGGATGTCTGATCATGGGCACTCATGATGACCAGTTTAAAATTAAGTTGCCTGAACATTCAAAAGAAAGAGGGGATAACACAATGTCACATGTTGCATCATATGGAGGGCAAGATTTCTCTATGTCTGGGGAAGCCATTCCTTGACATGGCTCATGTGATGACCAAGGTGGAAAAAGACACTCTAGAAGTTGATATAATTGAAAACACTAAGGTGGTCTCATTAAAAGAAGCAATTTGTTACCCAGATGATAGAGAAGAAGAATATGACCCAGCTACCATAGAGGAGGTCACTACTGATTCCCTGATGCAAACATATTCATAGTTACCCTTGGAAGCATGTTTGATGAATAAAGTATATGACAACACACATAGTCACTCTCTAGAGGAGTGTGCATTGATGTTGAAGGAAATACCTGACTATTATATAAGATATTTTAATGATTTGGGACCACCTCCCCCACCACTGGTTCCATCTCTGTTGAGCCCACCTGAATTGGAATTGAAGTCGTTGCTACCACATCTAAAGTATGTCTTATTGGGTGCAGAAGAGAAGCTATCGGTGATCATATCATCATCCTTGAGAGGCAAAGAAGAGGGGAAATTGCTTGCTGTGTTGAAGAACTACCGAGCTACTTTTGGGTGGTCTATAGCAGACATCAAAGGAATCTCCTCGAGTTTGCACCAACAAAAAATGTGACTGGAAGAAGGAGCTAAAGAAATAGTTCAACCTCAGTGGTGTCTCAATCCGATCATGACTGAGGTAGTGAAGAAAGAAGTGAGCAAGCTCCTATCGACAAGTATCATTTATGCAATTTCAGTTCTATGTGGGTTAGCCCGACTCAGGTAGTTCCTAAGAAAGGGGGGATCACTATCACAACTAATGCATCTAATGAGTTGATTTCAACTAGGTTGGTGATGGGTGGCATGTATGCATAGACTATCAACATTTGAATGTAGTCACTTTAAAAGATCATTTTCCGTTACCTTTCATTGATTATATTTTGGAATGACTCGCCGATTGTTCACACTTTTGCTTTCTCGATGAGTATTCAGGTTATAATCAAATTTTGATCGAGCCAAAGGATAAGGAGAAATCTACTTTCATCTGTCCTTATGGAACGTTTGCATATAGACGGATGCCATTTGGCCTTTGTAACGCCCCTGCCACCTTCCAACGTTGTATGCTTTCCATCTTCTCTGATATGGTAGAGAAGTGCTTGGAGGTGTTTATGGATAATTTTTCTGTGTATGAGGAGTCATTCAGTGATTGTCTGTACAATTTGGATAAGGTTTTACAAAGGTGTGAGGACACTCACTTAGTCTTGAATTGGGAGAAGTGTCATATGATGGTGAGTGAGGGCATAGTGCTTGGACACAAGGTGTCCAACAAGGGTATGGAAGTAGACCCAGTCAAGATAGAAGTCATCTCCAAGATACCTCCACCAACATCAATGAAGGGAGTAAGGAGCTTTTTGGGACATGCTGGGTTTTACCGTCGTTTTATTAAATATTTTTCAAAAATTGCTAAACCTTTGTTGGAACTTTTGGAAAAAGAAGCTGAATTTTCTTTTGATGACTGATGCTTGAATTCTTTTGAAGTACTAAAGGAGAAGCTTATCTTTGTGCCAATTGTGTAGGCTCATGATTGGACCCTACCATTTGAGCTAATGTGTGACACATCAGACTATGCTATGGGAGCGGTGTTAGGTCAACACAAAGATAAAGCTCCTAAAGTCATATATTATGCATCCAAAACTTTGAATGATGCACAACTTAATTATAAACTAATGAAAAAGAACTTTTAGTGGTTGTTTTTGCATTTGATAAGTTATACCAGTACCTAGTGGGGGCGCGGGTGATTGTTTGGACCGACCATGCTGCCATCAAATACCTATTACAAAAGAAAGATGCAAAATCTAGATTGATTAGGTGGATTTTATTGTTACACGAATTTGACATAGAAATTAAAGACAAGGTTGGGTGGAAAATGTGGTAGTGGATCACCTAGATAGGCTAGAAAGAGTGAATGAAAAAGATTAGACATCCCTATTGTTGAGGATTTTCTAAATGAAAAACTTTTTGCTATCAAGACTAAGGATCCCTAGTTTGTAGATATTGTTAATTATTAGCCTGCAAAGAGATGCATGTAGATTGGAAGTATCAAGAAAAGAAAAGATTTTTCCACTCATTGAGGTTTTACATATGGGATGGCCCAATTCTTCTTAACCAATGTAAGGATGGACTTTTGAGGAAGTGTGTACCTGAGTGTGCAATTGAGAGAATCTTATCACAATACCATGCCATTCTTTACCTAAAGGAGGGCATCACTCTAGCTCTAGGACTACGACTAAAGTTTTAGAGAGTGGGTTTTATTGGCCAACATTGTTTAAAGATGCATATGATTTTGTTCATCCTTGTGATGCATGTCAACACACATGTAACATTTCTAAGCGACATGAGATGCCATTAAATGTGTTTCAAGAGGTTGAAGTTTTTGATGTTTGGGGCATTGATTTCATAGGTACATTTGTGTCATCTAATTCTAATATCTACATTTTACTTATGGTTGACTATGTATCTAAGTGGTTGGAAGCAATTCCAACCCACACCAATGATGCTCAAGTGGTGTGCAAATTTATGAAGGATAACATTTTCTACAGATTTGGTGTCCCCAGACTGATCATTAGTGATGATGGATCACATTTCACCAATAGCCAATTCAAAGCCTTGCTGAGTAAATATGGGGTGAAACACCGAGTGGGTACTCCTTACCACCCACAGACACAAGGCCAAGTTGAGGTGTCCAATAGAGAATTGAAGAAGATCTTGGAAAGGACAGTCTCAACTAATAGGAAACATTGGAGTTTCGTGCTTAATAATGCTCTTTGGGAATATAGGAAGGCATATAAATCACCTATAGTGATGTCACCTTTTAGGTTGGTCTATGGGCATACTTGCCATTTACTTTTTTTTTTAAATTAAGCCAGGGGTCACTATTATTCATCCCACACCCCTCTGGTGGGCTAAAATCAGCAAAAAAAGTACAACTCCCGCTCTTATAACTCAGGTATCTTCCCAAATAAAACCCACGAGAAACAACTGAACAAAACAGGACCACCCAAAGTCAAGCATCAATCACCTCACTCTCGACTGCAATGTAGGGAATCTTCCTTTTTTCCAATCTAGCCATACCACGAATTCTATTAGGAATCCTATTCAAATCTGTAGTAACAACCAGATTGGAAGATCTACGTCCAAGCTTGCCAATCTCTCGTGGTATGGAATTGATCAGCTTGTGCACATATCCACCCGATATGCTAGCCATATCCAGCTCCTCTCTAAGCTCATGCACATACGTTCTAGCCCTCCATGGCACGGAAGCATTATTCCAGAGCAAGTTATAGATATTTTTATCATCCACTTCCATAGAAGAAATATGAAGCATATGATCTCCCGCCAACTTCAGCCCGATGATGCACACCTGAATGTATGCCAGCTTGTAGTCTACCTTTTTGAGCCAAGCACGTAATATCAAACAAATATCTACATTGTGATTCCGGACTATACCTGTTGCCCACCTTCTTTTGTTACCTTCCTCGTCCAAGTCAGTTCCAATCGTCACATTTAGCTTGAGATTGAACATGTCTGGATTTGTCCACCTAATAAAACGAACCTTCCTCATCTTAAACCTGGGCTCGTTGATGCTTGCCACCATCATCCTGGAGAGAAGGGCTGGATTAGATGTAAGAGGGAAAGTCTTTCTCTTAATCATCTGGTTCACATGGTCTATAAGATTGTTCCATTCATGCTCCACACTTCTCTTATTATCAGCATACCGAGATGAACATCTCATTCTCCATATAGATACTAGAATATGACCAGCCATGAATCTAGAAACCCAATCAGTAACCTCATAAGAGAGACCGTCCACACATAAACTAATCAGGGACTGAACGTCAGAAGGCGGTTCCTTATCCGTCAACACGCCAAACTTGTTCCAAAAGAACCTCGCGAGCTGTCCTTGAAAGAACAAGTGCTTCATGTCTTCCTCCTTCGGTTCATCACAATAGTTGCACCTTGAGGCAAGTGGTATACAACATTTGATGTGTACATTATCATCAGTCGGAATGGCTGCCCTGGCAATCTTCCATATGAGAGCGCTGGCCTTTGGGGAATCCATCCTCCAAACCTTTCCCAGATCATCAGGTCCTTCCTGTTGCACGGTCTGCAGCAGCACTTTGGCCGATTTCATAGAGAATCTGCCATTCTCTTCCACATCCCAGCTCAACTGGTCATCCATATCCGATATCCACACGTCCGCCTGTTTGATGAGGTCCATCCCATTGCCGTCAATCACCTGGCTCAGGGAACTCCAATCCCATCCATGGTCATCAATCCAAAAATCCTTAACAAGGAAGGGGTGTCTTTTATCACTTGCATAAATAGCATGGTATGCGATCCTCTCGTCGCACCACCAGTCATCCCAAAAAGAAATATCGCCTCTCCCAATCGCCCATTTACAATGCCTATAAATTTTTGGGAAGGTGGTCCATACTTTTTTCCAAAAGGGGGAAGGAGAGCAGCTCAGTTTCAAGTATCCAGGATACCAGGACGAATGACCAGGGGCATGATTCGAATACTTCATCCTACAGAACTCCGCCCAGAGGGAGTTTTTTGACAGGATTTCCCAGCAAGCTTTTGCAGCAAAGGCTTCATTTATATTCTGTAGCTGTGGAAGACCAAGACCACCCTTATCAACCGGTGTTGCCACACGATGCCATCCAAGCCAAGCTTTCCTGCGTATCTCATCTCTGCCAGCCCATAGAAAAGAAGATATCTTATTCTCAATCTGAGATATAATACCAGCTGGTAACCCAACTGCTGCCGCTGCATGAATCGTAACTGATGAGAGGACATGTGCTATCAGCAGGCGCTGTCCAGCAAAGGATAACAGTCTGGCCTTCCATGACACAATCTTGGAATTAATCTTCTTGATAAGGAAGTCATAACCAGCTAGCTTGTGTCTCCCTTTATATATCGGTATCCCCAGGTATAGGAAGGAGTTTGCCGCATGTTCAATCCCAAACTTCACAGCTATCTCATGTGATTGTGAGAGGTCCGATCCCCCTGAAACACAGACCGACTTGTTACGGTTCACCCTTTGACCTGTTGCTTTCTCATTTATGTCAAGCGTGTTCAAAACCTCCTGAATAGAGTTGTTGCCGGCTTCTAAAAGAACCAGAAGGTCATCAGCATATAGGAGCATAAGAGGTGCCACCGCAGGTCCTCTCATCTTGAATCTGGATATAGAGTGTGCGTCTGCCAATCTATCAAATATCTAACAGAGGACTTCTTCAAAGATAATAAACAAGAACGGGGAGATAGCATTTCCTTGCTTGAGACCTCTAGCAAACGGAAAGAAACCTTCCGTGTGTTCACCAATGGTGACTGTATCCCATGAGTGTACAAAAAAACTGAGACAAATCTCTACAACCTCCGGAAGCAGACCAAAAGCAAGAAGGATTCTCCTGAGCACCTTCCAATCAACCCTGTCGTACGCCCTAGACATGTCAATCTTTAACATCACGTTTGGAGCCACCTGGCCTTGATTGATATCGTGCATGAGCTCTTTGGAAAGCCAGATATGATGTGTGATATCAGTACCTTTCAGAAACGCGCCTTGAGATTTGGAGATAAGAGAGGGCATCAATGGTGCCAGCCTGTTATTCAAGGTTTTTGCAAGGATCTGGAGGGCCAAAATGTTCAATGGAAATCGGTCGGAAATCAGAAGGGAGCTGTTTGGGATTATCACATTTAGGAATCATAAGAATGCGGCAGCAGAAAAGGGCCCTATGGCAGGTCTGACCTCTGAAAAAAGCTTCAGACATGGCAAGAAAATCCGCTCCAATAACTGTCCAGGCTTCTTTATAAAATGGGAGGGTAAAACCATCAGGACCCGGGGTTGTTGATGAGTCCATTTCTTTGATCGTCATAACAATCTCATCCATGCTAGGAACTGCCGATATACCAAAGTTGTCTTCATCCAAACAAACAACCAGGATGTCTTCTAGCATCCCATCAAGCATCGTGTCATCAATATGCACCTCTTCATTGAAAAACTTCTCAAAATGGTCAGCTGCCTCCCTCACCATCTCCTCAGGATCGGACACCACCGAACCATCGGGCAAAGATAGAGAACTAATTCTTCTATGACGACGTCTAGACTTCACCACCGCGTGGTAGAAAGGAGTATTTCTTTCCCCATCATGCAACCAGCTAATCCTGGCCTTTTCTTTCCAATTGGCTTCCTCCAAAACCCTCAAGTGTTGAAGCTCCAATTCCGCAATCCTCAGATTCGCCTCGTTCACAGCCGTGGGATTTTCGTCGAATGCAATCTGAGTAGTGGAAATAATATCCTCCAGATCTTTAATTTTCTGACTAGCATCACCGAGAACATCTCTACTCCACTTCTTCAAGGCAGCTCTAACTCTCTTCATCTTGCAGTAGAAAATATAGGAAGGGTGCCCAACCACATGAGTGTCCCACGCTTGTTCAATTATCCTCAAGCAATCATCATGTTTTAACCAACTCGACTGGAACATGAAGTACTTTCTACTCTTTCTATTTTCATCACCATTCCCAGGAATCGTGAGAATCGGGCAATGATCCGATACTCTAAATCTAGTAAGGTGTAGAGATCGGAAAGAAGGTCTGTCAGCTAGCCATGCATCATTCAAAAAGGCTCGATCAAGACGCTCCCAAATAGTCGAAGTAAGGATTTGCTTGTTCACCTAGGTGAACCTGCTGCCATCAAAGGGAACCTCATTGAGGCGAGCATCAGCGATATGGGCATTAAAATCAAACAAGTCCTGGAATCTTGGAGGGTCACCGCCTCTCTTCTCATGTGAGTTTCTGATCACGTTGAAGTCACCATCTATCAACCATCTATCATCACCAATAACTCCGGATAAAGAGAGGATCTCATTCCACAATTCTTTACGATCATTACAGTCACAGCTTGTGTATACAATAGTGAAAAAGAAATCCGTTCCATTTCCCTGCTCGAGTTTGATGGTAACATGCTGCTTATGCTTCCTGAGGACCATCGGATTCAAGTTCGCCTCCGCATAGAACCATATTTTACCTTCCTCACCAACATTTTCTATCGCCCAGTCCAATCGGACGACATCTAACAACTCCACTTCAAGATTCGCATGAAGGAAAGGTTCAAAAAGGCAGACAATCCCAGGTCTGTACCGGCTACAAAGTCTACTCAAGACTCTTCTTGTAGGGTTATTCACTGCTCCTCTAATGTTCCAAAAGATAGATTTGCAATCCATTAAGAAAACAGTTGTACCGCTGCATCAAGAGTGCACCCCCAACCAAAGCCATCTCAGCTGCTATATCTCCACTCATCATCGTCAAAGAAATCCTCAAAAAATTCATCTTCACCCATGGGTGGTCTTCTTCTATAGGAATCCCTTCTCTCCACCGATCTGTTCCTGAAAGGACGATGTTCTTCTCGCCTAGAGGCTGATCTACCACTGACCCTGCTATGTCTGCCTCGAACATAAAAATGTTCAACATTTCTCTCAAAGAAGTCCTCTAGTCTCATCTGCGGTAGGTGTCTTCTGCATCCATCTTCATCCATGATCATTCTTCTCGGTGAGTGCACAGGTCTCATCTGCTGCTGCCTAGTCGGAGACGGGTCTCTTGGCATCTCTTCAGACGGGCAAGCCACCAGTGTAAGAGGTTCATGAGCCTTCTCTCGTATAGTAAGTGCATCACGAGGAATACCAGATTCTAATCCAACCTCAGTCATGTTGAAGGAGTTTGTACCAATCAGCCCTCTCTCTATCATAAAGATTTGAACATCCGTTCTTCTGTGACCATATGTAACTGAAATAAACTGAGGCACATCATTACTGAAAGCTTCAACCAAGATGAGCAGGCCCGAAACATCATTAGCTTCTCTCTGCCAGTCATATATATGTATGAGCTTTCCAAACGGGCTAATAAGGGTGTTCATGGAGTCATCATCTCTACATACTAAGGGCATGCCCGATAGCCAGAACCAGAAACATTCTTTACGGTGGTGTTGTTCTCCATCATGGATGTGCCTGAGTGTGAGCCTGTGCCTACAACCAGCCGATACTCCCTTCTCGACCATATCCCGTGCCTCATTCACACAAGAAAAGAATGCAATAGCTTTCCTCGCTGCAAACCTGTATAGGTCGGCTGCGCTGGGCCACAATCCTTTCAGGAACACAAACATCTCCAACCACGAGGCCTCACTGGGCCAGGAGACCTCAACAACTCTCGTAAGGGCATCCAGCTTCATCTTCCTCATATCAGTATCCGGTCCAATGTCCATCGCAATCCTTCTGGGCACATGTTGTGGCACACCCCGAGCCAGGATCCCCGTGGGCAGTGGGGGGAACAGAACCCTAGATTGAATATCAGGAGGTCTCTGTGACTGCGTTCTCTGTAATGGTCTCTGTCTGCATCTTGCCGCTACATGTCCCGGCCGCCTACAAAGATAGCAGACCTTGAAGCCTTTGCACTGTGCCTGCCAGTGTCCTTTACCCATGCATCGGAAGAAGGTATCATGTGGGATCCCGAATAGTGGTATCTTTCTCGGCTGTTGCACCATTGACTCCTTAGCCGGCGGAGGGGGAAGGGACCCTGAAGGTAACCCATCCGTTCTCGTCGCGCCCTGACCATCCGACCCCCTCAACGATTGCCTTTGATTCATCAGTACTGTGTGATCTCCCCAGCCATAGACGACGACGGACTGCCCTCTTCCAGTTGCACGATCGACGACACCGATGGCACAGACTGCTGCTGCGTCGTGCTGCTCTCCTTGTTCGGCACTGGATTCTCCCCCCGTAAAGGTTCAGAAATAGCGGCTCCCCCTCCGTCCTGTGCTTCCTCAGTCGAAAGCCTAGGTTCTTCAACAGAAACCCTAGGGTTATCGTCCGGTCTTCCATGAATCTGACCGTCCTCAGATGCAACCCTAGGTGGCGACGGGTTGATATTTCCTTCGTCTTCAAAATTGCCCAGCACCATCCTCACGTCCGGCAGCACTTACTCCGTTGGGACGACCATCACCAACATGGAGTTCCTCCTCTCCGCAACGGCCTTTTGCGCAGTCGCACCGCTCAAGCTTTGTCTCGTCACCCTCCGTAGCAACGACGAAGGCAACATCTTCCTCTCCTGGGCTAACCAGCGAACAAAGGGGGTAGCCCCCGGTAGGCGGGATGCCTAGTCGGGGTGTGTGGGCGGCGGCGCCGCAGATGGCACGCTCAGGCACCCTAGAGGTCTATCACGATCACCTCCCGATCGATCGAATCGAATTAGGAAAGGGATTCCATACCAGTAGACCTTGAGCATAAGCCAAAGTGGGCATTGAGAAAGTGGCCAAAGTTTGAAGAACTACTATGGTGGGGAAGTAGAGCAGAGAATAGAAGAGGTACAACTTATGGAAATCCATTAGATTCTTGCTCTTAGGAACGTCTAGTCTAGGACGTTAAACAATGACGCTTGTTGGGAGGCAACCCAACCTTCTTTTCTCTTTATTCATGTTCATTTTAACATTGTAGTTGTCTTTTTATTCCTACTTCTGTAAAAAAGGTACCTTGACTCATTTGTGGAGTGTACAGATTTTTTCCAGGTTCGTACTACCAAGTCACCAAGTCAGTAGTACTGAGATTACATCTGCAAGTCCCCTACACAAGAAAGATAGACTCGATAGTATCGACTCTCCTAGTCAGTACTACTGAGTTTCTGAAGATTTTTGAGCACTTAACTGATAAGCACTCGATAGTATCGACATTTGAGTTGGTACTACTGACTTTTTGGTGCTCCCAGAATCGAAACATTGAGACAAAAATTTGAAAGTACTAAGCCAGAATTGCCAAATTAGTACTACCGACATTCAAGTCGATAGTACCGACGCATGACGTCAATAATCTATGGATGCTAGATTCAATGGCAGATGCAGTCTTCATCACACGGTCGATGGCACTGATCCGCAACTCAAGTCAGTACTACCAACTTGGACTCAGTACCACCGACTCTGAGCGATCCATGCTTGAGACATCATCAAATGTCATCTATCGATACATTCGAGCCACGGATTTGTTCTTTCAACTCGGTACTATTGACACAAAAGTTGGTAGTATCAACTTTGCCCGACTCAGCTATATAAGGAGTGGGGGTGAATCCATTTTCTCCACACCACTTCCTCCACTCCTCTTATAACTCACAGAAGAGCTGCACCAGGTGCCAACGATCTTCACTGAGCCAACGATCTACAATGAACCTCCCTTTACTCATCCTCCTTCTTGCATTAGCATCATGGAACCAAAGAGAGGCCCTTCTATGTCTATGGAGCAAGGCGAGTTGGTCCCTCAACCAACATCAATCCTTGGAGATTAGGAACGTTTATGAAGAGCTACAGACGAGGACGATGGTGCCAACATGATATGGAGATCGTGCATTGATCGAGTGAGCGTGCTTCACCGACAACATGCGTTGGGTGTGTCAAAAGCAACTAATGAAGGGAGACAATCCTTTCTTCAGTGACTGGTAGACTTACCCAAAGCTCGTCCTTGAGTTCTTGGCATCACTAGAGGTTCTTGTTGCCCCTGAGCAATAGTTAGGAGGTGAATGGTGGGAGGAAAAGTCAACTTTTGCCTCTTCAACAACAACTACTCCATCACTCTTTGGGCCTTCAACAACATCATCAACTGGGCTCATGTCCCAGAATGCTCGACCCCTTCTGATTTTGACTTTGACTTGGCTTGGGAGCAGTTGACTGAGGTGCCAGATGGAATTCTCATAAGATGGCATGTCAACTATGTTACTGACATTGAGAACTCCTTAGCTCGAATCCTTCACCGCCTCTGCACCAACACCATCTTTGCTCATTCCGGTCAAGCTCAAAGAAAGGTTCAACATGTGGACCTCTACTTCCTCTATAGGCTATTGGAGGGAGAGATCGTCAACTTTGGAGCCTTCCTTCTCCTCTACATGATATCAGTTCAACGCAATGTGACAAGGAAGGTCTCGATTTTATTTGGGGGTCTCATCACCCCCATTGCATTGCATTTCTACCTTGACTTGTCCACCCTCACGCCAATGGAAAATACAAATAAGCTGGACCTCCTGCACTTCCACAAGGTGACCATCCTTGGCTTCCACCATATTGTGTTGTATGCGACTTGCACATGTCAAGGAAAGTTTTGGGAGCATAGCCTCTCCAATCCCATCTTCAACCTATGAGGATTAGCCTATCTTAGGTGGCCGTTGGATGAGGGGGAGGAAGAAGACGCACCCAGGGAAGTAGCTTAGGACAACAATGGGCAGCAAGATGATGACGACTCTGATGACATTGAGGAGGTCACTATCCCCATCACCCGGGGAGTGGTCCCACGCAAATGGGCCCACACCTACGCTGCCTCAACTTCATCTACCTTGCCCCATTCTCAGGATGAGCAAGACCTGTACAACATGGCAGGCATGTATAGGATGTTGCAGGAGATCCAAACTGGACAACAGCAACATCAAGCGATGTTGGTTGGTGAGCAAGAAATACAGGGAAGGTTGTACCAAAACTAGTAGGCGATATATGAGAATGAACGCCTTCTCTTTGCCAACTAAGAGAATATTCACATGCGCCTGCAGCGAATGGAGTAGTACCAGTTTCCCTTCTTTGACCACTGTTGGAGCTAGGGGTACTTCGGAGGGTACCCATAGCCACCACAAATGCCACCACTAGATCTATCTTTTTAAGGGATGTTTCCCCCTCATGACCCCAACATGCCTCATCCACCTCCTCTATTTTGAGCAATGGTACCATTATTCAACCTCTTGAGTGTGAGTATTGACTATGTGGACATAGTCATATTCAAGATTGGAGGGTCCTGGAATACATTCTATTAGTCTTTATTGCATTTTTATCTTAGTTATTATAATTTTTTAGTTTGTTTTATGCAATGTTAGCATCCACTCCTATCTAGTGTAATAGTGGAGCAGTAATGCATGGCTGCATATGTCGATTCATAGGTGTTAGTGCAAAGAAATGGTTGTGTCTTTATAACTTAAATTGTGACATCTTTGTGCAACACCACTTGAGGAAGTGTTTGGTTAAGTCAGCCTAGGATATAGGATATGAATGAACATCTAAATCAAAATGGGAAAGTGAATGAAGATGTTGTTGAGCCTAAGCTGATCAAACCTTTAACGACATCTTAAATGGAAATCTAAGAAAGAAACCTTAAGATTACCCTATACACAGGTCATTAAAGAGGGACATATCTTAATCATATGTAAGGCATTGTCTCTTAGTTATGTGATTCCATCCATCTTTTCCATCTAATTTTGACTCACCACCTCAAGATGAATGAGTTATCCAACTTATTCCTTTTGATTTCATTGCATGGCATGATATGTGACATGATATATTAGCTTACCCTTACTTGTATTTGAAAAAAAAAACAATAGTTGCATTTGTATGCACGAACACCCTTAGTGCATACCATCTTAGTTGCATAGAAATTGCATGTATATTACATACATTTCATCGCACTCATTCATTTTTGTCATGTGGATAGTAGTCTCCATTTGTGAAGATTGAATCAGGGGCATACCTGCACATGAAAAAAAAAGTATGAAGTGAAAACCCGAGCATAACCTAATCATGCCAAAGACAAGAAAAATTATGGGCTAGAAAAAAAAAGCTGATCTCAAAATTTTTTAAGGAGAAAGTATGTCCTTGAGTCTTCTTGAAGAGATGAATTAATTCACATGACACATTTGTTTATTTTTGACAGTCTCATTTTCTATTGTGAGATATCTTCATACATGCATCATGTGTCAAGAAGAAAGAAGAAAGAGAAAAAGACAGTTGCATTAGGATTCATGCATAACATTCTTTTCACTCATGTAGGTCATCATTCTTTTTTGCATAAGTAAGTTGGATGTACTTGTGATTCTTCAATTGCCACCCATCTCTTATCATTAATTTCTCTCATTGGTAGGCCACTCAAATGATTTATCTCTTCATCCATTATTATAAGGAGATTTGCTTCCAAGTAGTTGGTAGCTAGGAGAAAGCAATTTAGATTAGGGAATCACATAGTGCACCAAGCAAATGCCTAGATTATTATGATATTACATGCTTTCTTGATAGTGTTCATTGATCAAAATGTGGACATCTCCTATAGAAATTTTTGTTCGATGTAGAGTAGTTATTGGTTTAGTGGTCATTGGAGGCCGGTTCAGGGATTGTTTGGTGGACATGATTAAGAAAAGTGTTCATGTGTTATATACTTTTGATAACAAACATCAAAAAATCCAAGAGTAGTGTTTCTCGAGGACAAACAACATTTAAGGTTAGGGGAGTTTGATGCATGGGTTTTTAGTCATTTTATCAGACATAGTTTCCTTGATTTTATGTGTTGATTTGACATTTATTTGATTAATTATGCATGAAATGCTATAAATGGCATGTTATATCTAAATGCATCAAATTATATGTTTTTTACTATTTAAGATGGTTTAATACTTATGCCGAGCATTTATCCATGTTCTTGTGCATTTTTAGGTACAACCAAACTTCACAGACTCAATACTACTGACACCAAAAGTTGGTGGTACTGACTTCACATAAGTACTAGACCAGAAAAGACTCATATAGACTCGATACTACTGACACTCAAAGTTGATAGTACCAAAACCTCGTCAGTAAAGCACAAGGATGAATCAATGAAACTCAGTACTACTCAGTTCACAAACTCAGTACTACCGAGATGGCATCAGTAAAGTAGTGCTCAGGTAAACCTAAAGACTCAGTGCTATCGAGACAAGTCGATAGTATCGACATTGTTATGAATCAAGGCTACTCTACGAACTTGGTACTATCGAATACCAAGTCGGTACTATCAAGTCTGCCTGATCAAGAAAATTTGAAGATAGCAATCTAATCTAATAGACAGCCTTTTTTTATACCGTAAGTGACTCCTATGACTTGAGGGGAGTTAGGTCAGACCATAGGAGGCAACCATTTTCCATTACATGACACCAGAGAGAGAGGAGAGAAGAGAAAGGAACCGAAGGCTTCACCCAGGGTGATCTGAGCACCTCCGGAAGGCGAATCTACAACCAAAAGATAGTAGATTGCACGCACGATATAGGGGATCACCCGAATCATCTATTCTCTAGGGGTTACTTAATTTTTCTAATGCTCCCCTATTTTTTTCTTTCTCTACCACGTATCCATCAATGAAAACCATGAGGGGCTAAACCCCTTCATTTCTTAGGATCTGGGAGTAGCTCGGATATGCATTGTAACTAATTTCCATACATTAATATCATCTTTTTCTCTATTTTTTGGATATAAATCTATGAAGTTGTCTTGTTCTATATATGCATGATCAACATAGATAGATTATTAAACCCTTAATCATTTTAGGAGAGAGGTTAAGGGTTGGAAATCATAGATTTACCCGTTTATTACATACCTTGGGAAAGGTGGAGAATAAATGATAGGAGAAACCCAAAGGTTAATCATAAAGCACCTAACTAATCAACTAATTGCTATGGAAATAGGATAGACATTAGAACAATTAGTGAACTACGCTGCGGGAGTGGGTATTTTTGACTACATGCTCTTTATCTAGGGATAGGGGTAATAGATATTGGTGTTTGGAATGAATTACAATGTTATCTGTGGTGAAGCCATAATCCTGAGGAATTCCCTAAAATCTGGGTAGTTTAAGTGTTAATCTTGTTTCGTTCTACTTTTGTTTCTATTCAATCAAACCAATTCTCTTTCGCCGGTGTAGCTGATTAGACCATAATCAGTAGTAGTCTTCTAGAGAATGTTTCCATATGTTTGACTCAGGCCTCAAAAGGGCCTATATTACTTCAATACGTTCACTTGCATATAACGCCCGATAAACATGTGTCACCTAGTAGCCTAGAAGAAGGTCAAGAGAAGTAGAAAAAATGGAGGAATTGGGATCAAAGCCATGATGGATTGGAACCAAGCCCTGATGCTGAATAATAGCTATAAAGTCACTCTGGGTAGGAATGCTTATTGGTGTCAAAGCTTGAGGACGAGATATAAAGAACATGACACAAAAGTGTATATCCATTTATCTAAGTTGGGGAAATCCATTCTTGTGGGAATACACATCATCTATTATAATATCTACCTAAAGATTGTAGTGGAGAGAACACTAATGTTTGGGAAGATGTTTGGATACAAAAAAACCATAGATTAAAAGATAATCTTTTGAAACACATTCTGAATGACTTAGCTAACCTAAAGGTTTGAAACCTTGTAAAACTTAAAGGGGACTGAGATGTCAAATTTTGATCTAAATATTTTCCTAAGGAAGTTACAAATTAGGCCATTCTACAGAATGTCCCATGCCATGGTGGGAAGAAAGATACTTAGGTTTGGAGGTAAAAAATGGCATCTTCTCTACAAGCTCATCTTATTCACTCCTAGGATCCAGAAAGGAAATTAGATCTGTTGGGACAGTGAATCAAATATACAGTGTAAAAGTTGTAAAAAGAGTTAAAACTTTTATCTGGCTGCTAAGTCATGAAGCTATCCTAAATAACAATGAATGATGCAGAAGGAATATGGGCATAGATAGCACGTATTTCAGGTGCATCCATGATGTTGAAATGGCGCTACATGCCATTAAGGATTGTTAGTATGCTAAGATAATCTGGAAAAAGTTGTCACAAATAGACAATAAGAATGAGTTCTTTTATTGTGACTTAGTATCTTGGATATGTAAAAACATTAGTGCAAACAAGGAATGCAAAATCATTTTCATGATTTTTTGTTGGTACATATGGAGGTGTAGAAATTGTTATTGTATAAAAAAATATGCAAAACCATAGAGCATCAATTGATACTTATCAACAAAGAAGTTGTTGCTACACACAAAGCTTGGGCTAAAGAGCATTGCATCCAGACAATGTTTAGATCAATAGTTTGGAAACTAACTATTCTTTGGAGAATGAATATCAGTGTTGAAGGTACAATGAGATGAACAATACAACAAAGTAGCTGTTATTAGAGATAGAGAGGGAGCCTAGATTGGAGCTATTGGAGAATCCCTTAAAATTAGGTTTGTTGTTAAAGTTGAACTGGCTATAATAGAGCTTTTCCTGAATATTGCTTTTCAACTGAACCTGACTACTGGAATCATCAAATCTGATAGCCTAATGGCTACAAAAACCATTCTAGATGACCCAAAGAGGAACCCAAGATGCATTGACAACACTCTTCAACATTTTGAACTTGAAACAAACCATGGAGGGATTGGATATCAACAATATCGGCAAGGAAGCTAATAAATTGGCTGATGTGTTAACCAAACACTACCTAAATAGTTCTCCTAATTCACACTAGTATAGCTTTGTTCTAGAAGATGTTTTTGTTGTTTATTTTTCTAAAACTATCCATTGTACTTTATTTATTAACTCTTCACATGTTGTCTAAGAGGAAAGCCATTGTAACCTTCTTTTGAGTAGCTCACAAGGGAAAGATGAGGTGAATATATGACCTCTGGACTTATTTAAAAAAGAAAACTCTAAAATTTCAAAACATTTAGACCTACCTAATGTCCTAAAGAATTTGGGGAAATGTATTATTTTGTTTAATATAGTATCATAGCTTAGGTAGGTTTTAATTGCATTGACCATTTTTTTTGTTACACAAAACTTTTCCAGAGTGGGAATCAACTTCCATAATATGTCATGCGGTCAAGATCCCTTAGATGGTAGATACATGGTCCATGCATCACTCCTACCTTGCATAAGAGAGCAGAAGAACAATGGATGACCTACCCCCAATTCTCTTAACCTTTGTCTCCATTAACCTCCCCACTCCGTGGGAAGTGCCTCAGTCACTTTGTCTCTCCCTTTTGAGTCTATTGACCTCCCAAAATTGAGGATTGGTGGTGCATATAGAAAACATCAAAAACCTTTTCTTTATAGTTTTCTTAGGTATTGACCTCATCGAGAGCTAGTTTTTCACCCATGCCTATATAAGGACATGGGGATCACCACATGGTCTCATACACTCACACACCAAATTCATCACCAAAGTTTTGAATCTTCACACCAATCACCACTCTCACTACAATGAACTCCTTGACTCTCAGAAACTCATGCCATCTTTGTATAATTAATGTGGCCCAAAGCTTCATGCGACTACCAAAAAGCCAATTGTGACCTTTTCTTGTTGTACCTTTGGGTGAGTATCATTCTCTGACTCCACATCTCCCTATCGACTAATTTAGTGATGGAAAGGGTCTACACTACCAATAACCACTGAAGACACCTCTCTCCTCCTTGAGACTTGACAAACCTTCTCCTTTCAACATCAGACCCCAATTATGAGTACTTCTCTTTCTTTCTCCTTTCATCCTTATTTCATGTTATGGAGGTTTTAGAAATCTCCACAACAAATCCAGCCACCCAATCGCTCAAACAAGGGTTTGACGGCCTCAAAAAACATGTTGAAGCCAACCACAACCTTTTCGAAGGCCCTCATGGCTCAAGGTGGAGAAATAATCCACATGTTAACCTCCATGGTCGAGTTGTTCACAAGCTTAGAAGGGAACAATCCCCAAGGGTGAATTACCAACCTTCTCTCCAAGGCATGCCAATCCAAGGCATAATGTGAGGTGAAAGGAGGTAATTTCCAAACCGCTTAGTCAGTCTGCCACCTTTAAAATTAAAAAGTGAAAAAGCTGATGTGGCAACCTATAATTGGTCTGCATAGGATTCAAATAGGAAGAATCATATATGTATGCTATTTGCTCCAAACCTAGTGAATATATATGTCTTTTTAATTAGAAAATTGAGAGGAAACTATTTAATATAGTTTTTAAACCTAAATCCCCCTCTATATCAAAAGTGCCTTTAGCATCACCATAATGAAGCATATATTTTGTAAACCCTATAAATATATCTTTGGGATGCATGGATTGTAGATCTACTATTGATACAAAGATTAGATTTTTTTAGGTTGACCTTTGTAATATTTATGAACCTACTAATATTAATACTGAATGTAATGACCTTTTTGGACAATGTAAATGGGGGTACTAAAAAAATGGGTTGAACCCTTAAAAACCCTAGTTTCCATCTAATATGAACCCAATTCTAAATCTAACCCTAAAATCATTACATAAATTACATTAAGGGTTTTTTAAAGATGTAAATAACACTTTGAGTGATAATTAACAATTTTTAGATTAGGAATTAGATTGTTTGGATTGAATGAACTCGAACATCTCTTTCTCCTTAAAATAGGTATGTGGGTTATTTATGATTAACCACTTAACTATTCTTTCATTTGTTGTTTTAACGAAGATTGGTCACTATGAAGAATTTGTTATGTTTACTTTACTTCTTTCTCAAGATAGAAACATAAGTGTATCATTAAGAACAAAAATACCAACATCAAATTTTCATATGGGTATGGGGACCAATATGCCCCTGGTAAGTCATTAGGAATATGAGTCCAAAGTTGAAATATATTCTAGAGCGTGTTGTAGGAGCATAATGTAAAATTCATTGTTGGAAGATGATAATGGGTTAAACCTTAGAGGAAACTATGTTATACCATATGAGAACTCTAATTTATGGATAAGAATTATGAATATCAATACATGTAGGAAATATTTCACCTTTTACCGTCATATACTTTGTTATCATTATATGCAAAGTTTTTGTTGTACCCACATACATAGCAATATATTCACCTGTGTTTTTTGGCGTCATTGGTAAAGTTTAGAATGTGGATGCGAAGTTTTGATTGAATCAATAAATAAAAGAATTAAGCTCAAATTAAACTGGGAAATACATATTTTAGTTTTCCCCATTATGGTTTTTAAAAATTAGGTTTTTTCTGCACTTTTACTATCCAACATATACCTCCATCATGGAGCCCAAGCTTCTTTTAAACTTTTAAGAACGGTTAGTTAGTTGATACCTTTTTCCTTTTTTTTAATAATTTTTTTAGTTATCTTTAGTTATTCATGTGGGTCAAATCCTACAAACACAAATAATGACCTATGCCTGTATAACCTCAGTTATTTGGAATTTTGGGGTATGGGGTTGTTTCAATTGTTAATAGCAACAAAAATGATTTATATGACCCCCAAAATAAGTGTGTCCTAAAATATAACCAAGAGTGAAAATTTATAACAAGAATGAAGATATTGTAACCAAAATGCTTAGATTGTAATCATGCTGGATTACTAATGCATGTTACCCAACTCGTAATGAATGCATATATATGTATACTAGTAAATACACACATACACACGCACGTGAACAGAAAAAGAAAAAAACATTTAGTAAGTTAGAATATTGGTGATGATTGGTAACATTTTTTAATAATTACAACATAAAATCTCAGTTATAAAGTATGCTAAAGTGTCCTTTAAATGTTGTAATATAACATCAATATATTAACTATAATTGTTAATGGTATAATGATGTTACGATTATAAAAGCATATTGATTAATAATAACCCCCCAAAATGAGAGAAATGAAGGTACTCTGCTTCTCTCAACAACATGTATGCAACAATGATAATATTGTATGTCAGCTACAAGCCAATAACATTGCATAAGTTATTTTAAAATTGTTTTCAATGAAGTACTACTCAAAATCATATTAAAGATTGACCAAAAAGAATCGAATGAATAAGTGTTCTTAACCTTCTTAAGCAAGCAACATTCTTGGATCAATGCCCGAACTCATCATTGTCTCTAATTTGATAATGGCCTTCAAAATGATTGTGGTAGATTTATTATTAATAATTTGTTTGTGCCAGTGTTTGAATCAAAGAGAGAAAAAGTATGTAACATCATCCATTACAATGTCTCACTTTTTATGTTAACACTCTTTTATTAATGAATGTACAAATGCAACTCTCACAAATATAGAAAAGAAATAACTTATCATTACATTCTGAAAATAAAAATGGAAACGGGAACAACATGCATAGAAATGTTGACGATCCTATCTATAACTAATCAAGAATACATTTTGTGAAGGATCTACACAATCAGGACGAAATGTATTTGCCATTTTCTCTTGTCTTTGTCACTACGAAAGCACCACAATACGTCAATGTTGTTCTTATTTGAATCTTTAACCATGTTTTTTGCTAGATGGAATTTAGCTTCTCATTCATGAACCACAAAGAGTTGGAAATTGAAGATGTTAGCCTTTCTGATATTTGGATCTATAATAAAATATCATTAGCGGTAAGGTTTAAGTCTTCTCTTCTGATATGGGGCTGTCCAATACAAGATATGATGGTGATAGAATGACAAAGATGATATTAGAAAAGAGAAAAATGCTATCAATGAAAGAAAGATCGATCATCGTGGGTCATTCATAGATTCATGAGCCAAATTGTGTAATTATTTTCCAATGCTTGCTTGATTTTTCAAAATCACTAGATCCATGTTCAACACTTGTGTTGGAACACATATTGATGTTTTTATATACAAGTTTAATTATTTGTACCATAACAAGATAAAATTATTTCAAAATCTAAATGAAATTCATTGTCATCATTTTTTTTTGGAAATACATAGTTGAAAGAAATGATATGCAATTGGTATATGTTACACTGACATGACCAATGTTACAAATATAAATGATCACGTTTATCAATTCATTGATATACACAACTTTTGACTCGGACCAAAACATCGGTAGATATTCAGGAGATTATTTTAGTGGTGTTTATTGAAAGGAAAATTTGATGAAAATTATTAAATCTAAATCACTTTGTGTGGTATTTTAAGTTTCAGCTCGAGGTAATAAAGTTGAGAATGTTCTGAGTTAGTTATAAGAAAGGTATATGCATTAAGACCACATAACGTATTTTCTAGAACTATAATTTTCTCTAATATTTTTCTAGTAAGAAAGGAAATTCTTTGATTTGTTGTGAAAATTAATGTAGGTCTATGATTTCTGATATGTATCATGTCTGTTATTTATTGCAACATGTGTATGACGGCCAGTTATCGTTAAAAGTAAAGAATCATTTCTAATAACAAACAAACAAACATGAATAAGATTAAAATGGCGGAACATTGAAAGAAATCTGGTTTCTTGAAAAATAAATAAAAATAACACATAATGTTACAATTCAAATTAAATGACAAGTTTGTGGAAGGTTTCATGTTAAAATATATGAATAGAATTAGCTTTATATAGGACAACCGATAATTTTTTCTGTTATCCTTTTTTATTAGAAAAATGTGAAACAAGCCTACATATATATGCGTGATATATAAAAATCCTAAATGAAAAGTTCTTATAATTCACAAACTTAAAATTGCATACATGAAAGCCACTATCACGCTTTCATTTATAAATACAATATTTTGAACCAGAAACAGACCATCAATTTAGGGATAAAATTTTTGGTTGTGTTTATGTTCACTCGTTATGCATAAGACTTTTGGTTACTGGTTACCAGTTGATTATGGTGATCGAATTATTGAAAACGTTTTATTTGTCTCTAGAATAGTAGATCACTATAATTAGTGATAAATAGAGATTTACTTGGGAACTAATATCCCCACCGCCTCGATTGTATTTATGTCGTTCAAAATTCCCCACCACCTTCAATAGACCAATTATGTTTTCATGTGCAAAGAGGGAAGAGAGAGTGACATAGAGCGTGGTAGGCAGTTATTAGTGGGGAGGTTTGTGCAGATGAGATAGTGGGGAAGAGAGATCGTAAGAATGAGGGAGAAGAATCAAGAAAACGTTATATGCAGGATAGAGAGAGCAACAGAGCAAACCTATCGTGATGGTGGGTGATGTGGTGGTGCTTTGAATTCATGTCATGCAATATTTGCCACTGTCTTTAATAGACCAATTATGTTTTTTCGTTCAAAGAGGGAAGAGAGAGACATAAAGCGTGGTAGGGAGATATTAGTGGGGAAGTTTAAGCAAGCGGATGAAATAGCGGGGAAGAGAGGCCACTAGAGTGAGGGAGCAAATTAGTGACTGAGTCAGCGAAGGCTGATATTCTAGATGATTATAAAAATTATATAAACAAATACCTTATTGCCAAAAAAGTATTTTTGTGATTACTTACCCAGTGACGCATAGGAAGAGGTCTGCGTGACATATATAGTTTAGAAATCAAACTGCCAATGTTAAAAGGATGTATGTAGATGCCCGCAAAAGGAGGTTAGAGAGAATATCCTGATGCACGGAAATTATAGAGCTATGTCAGGAAGTCAGCTAATACATATCAATTGAACTTTGTTACGGATCTTATTGATTGTAAAAAAAAATTCTTCTAAAAACTTAGATTGTAAAATTTTCTCAAATAAGAGAGATTTTACATCGAAATAGAAGGCAAACGAACAACAAGATGTGCCGCTAGTCCTCAAACATGGGATGAGAATATATGTATATATATTCCTTCTTATCATTTTTCTTTTCAAGTCACATGTCAATGCTTTCCATTGATCCAAACTTGGCCTTAATATCCATCCAAGGGACTTTGCTTGGTAGTGCTTTTATATCTGTTGGCACTGCATTACACACGATGTTAGCAATGACCGGTTATTTGCTTAGATATGTGATAGGGATGGTTTTAAGATCATTAGAAGCATACTACTAGATCTTAAAGATGATACACCTTACTGGATGGGTGAAGAAGCCATTTTCTGAGAGATGCGAGACTTCACTCAGGACTGGATAAATGGGCAGTGCTCATGGCACCGCCCCTGCAACTGAGATTGTTAGAGAAGAAAAATATGGTGACTTTGTAGGTGGTGTTAACTTTTCTGCTGCTGCATCAACAAGAGTTGACTGTCTCAGGTTTTTCTTGTTGCTGCTGAGTAGGCGGCACCAGAGGTGGAAGAGTGGAAATGACAGACACTGAAAAATTTCCACTGAAAGGAGAAAGGAGAGCGCAGCAATGTACCTTGAATCCTTCATGTCATGGAATAGTGCACTGGAACCACCCATTAGATTCATTTTTTGTTGGAAAATCAGACACAAGCAATCAATAGTCTCCCCAAACATGTCGGCAACCTTGAGTAGAGAAACGATGATCCTGCATAAGTGAATCAATAATTCACCTTCAATCCACTTAACCAATAGTAGCAATTTTAAATTAAAGTCCATCGATCGAGGTCGTTTCCACTTCGGTAATGATATATTTTGTAAGCCAATAAAATATTAATAAAAGGTGCATCCCTACTTGATAGAAAAAGGATGGTTTCTTGGTTCAATTAAAGTTTCTAAAAGCTTATCCGAACTTAGATGAAACATCAATAATTTATCTCCACGCTATATATTCAAGGGTTTTTGAGGTTATTGGAAGAGTGGCAGGTCATCCGTTACTTCATCTCCAATAATTGCTCATACAATGAGCCCCAAGATTTGTACACGCCCAGCTTTTATGGCGCTTGAAACTAGTAAGACGTACTTCTATGTGTTTTAAATAAATGGCCACTCAGTGATGTAGAAACCATCACAGTACGTAAATAAGAGTAATATAGTAGCTTTTTAGAACCTAGAACTACTGTCATAACGACAAATGAATGCAGAGGCTAACATCCAGTGCACATCTTTCAGAAGGAGAAAGACTACTATCAATTCATCGCAATTTCAGGACTACTACCAATTCATCGCAATTTCAGGACTACTATCAATTCAAGATAACATGAATAGTAGTCAAAACGATGTCATGAGCAAATCATTACCCAGGAAGCAGCGAAGAACTATTTCATTGTCTCTAGGGAAAAATGTGATTGGTGGCAGCCCAATAATGATCTAACATAAGATTGTGCAAGTGATGTTCTTTTTTGTTCAAAATCTTGTTTAACCATTTGGCGTTCTTGTCATATATGTTCGTTTTTTTTTCTTCTCGCAAGTTGTTTGTACACTTGTCCGCACTGTGCTTGAGATGGTGAATTTGAAATACTCCAAATTCAATGGACGCACTGGATGACTTTATGACTGACAATATCTAAATCCATACTACAAATGTAATAACTGCTTATACAATCATATGGAGGGAACAGGGGATTAAAACCTAAGCAGCCGATCTTGACAAGTTTTATAAACTAGGTGTCGTGTACATAATAAACCGCTGTCATATGTCATTACGCTGGCAGTTGCAAATTGTGACTGCAACCCAGCTGGTCTACAAGAATAGTTTATCACAGATTTTGGTCTACAAGAATCAAATGAAAAATATATGGTTTTTGGTTAACACTCCATGGTTATGAAGTTGATCAAAATTAGACATGTATCTAACTAGGATTAATGAAGTTGGTTACTAACTCTGATGGAACAATGCATATGTGTGCTTAATGATGAATTAAAGAGACTAGGAAACTATATATAATTATTACTACCACTAATTTTGATGTATCCATGGAACTAAACTAAACATTCATTTGCATATCAATTTAAAAACATGCACATAATCGATATGAGCAATTAGTATTCAGATAATGTGAATAGAATGAAGAAGAAGGAAGAAAGGACAAAGGACAGAAAGAAAGTAGATGTATACCTCATCTGAATCGCAAGTAGAGAGGGGAGGGGTGTATGTTGTGGATATCATTATTAGGTGCCATCACCTCAGTGACATGTTGAAGCAACAGTGAGTAGACACAAGTGGTGACCAATGTCAAGGTTTAGTTACTCTTTCCACTGAAAGGGAAGAGGAGAAGAACACACGTTGGAGAAGGAAGCTTCAACATTGATGGTTGTCCAATTTGTGGAGAAAGGGGGCTCTTCTGGTCATCACCAAACATTCACCAGTCGAAGTAGTTGCCCAATGTAACGCCACATCCCGCTATCACACATACAACGAGATGCCACACGAAAATGTGCGGAAACACCATAAACCACATATTACCGAAAATATGGGTTAATTAAAACCGTTTGCAAAAAACAGATAAAATGAAACTATTACATCCAGATCATCATCCTGCAAGGAAACATGTTATGTAAATATTTATAAGCCTTGATACGTGTCCACAGCCTATAGGATCCAACTGTCACATAGACACAAAGAGTTCATCACATGTTTATACATACATAACGGGCCACATCAGGCCAGCAGTAGGATATACGATCTACATCAGCTAAACATCGTAAAACATCCTTGAAGCACCTTCGAAGACCTGAGAGTACAAGGATGACTCTAGGACTCTACTACAAAACAACCAAAACAACAACATATCCATCTCTTGTCTCCTACTGCTCTTCTTACTGCTCGGTCGTAACCTCACGACGACCACCACGTCTAGCACGATCACTTAAAAAAAGGTTGTAAACTAGCGGGGTGAGACAAACAATCCTAGTGAGAAACATAACTCCCCGCCGAAACTATAAAACTTCAAGAAAAGCAGGTAAAACAAATAACAGATATCAAAAGATCATAAGGGCAACATCCTGAGCAGAACTTACTTTATGAACAATCTTACCAGATATCCATGAGGCATATAACCAAGTATTTCTTTATGGAACATGATTGACACGATAAGCTTTATAAGAACTCATCACAAAGTATCATGATCGTACAAATAACTGCAAGGTATGACTAGATCATCTATATAAGCAAGGCCTCAATCAATGTTCTGTGTTTTGCCTTAAGCAACATATTTTATATGACTGGATTATGATTTATTATGCCCTGAGGAAGTGTGTCGTTCTGCCCAAATCCAACCTTTGGCTGTGAAGCCCAAAACCGGTGCCATACAAAGCCATTGGGAGAGCCAGACTCTATGACCTCACCTCTTCGTGGTTAATGTACGAAAACCAAAGTAGGAGCACAATCTCTTGCTTGAGTGGCCTTAGCCACAGGGTCAGCTCCGCATGCTTTTTATCATGAGCCACAGGCCTATTCACCGTGCTCCTGAGCCATGAACGCATTCATGCTCCTTCACAATGAGCCATGGGCCTAATCACCATGCTCTTATACACATCTTGAGCTCACAACCGCAGTTGTACTCTAATCCTCCTATTTTCGGCTAGGAGAAACCCCGCATATTCAACAATATGTGCTCTAGGTAATCCCACAAGATAAACCTATTTTACCATCACCTGCTACTGACGATGATGGATCTATGGCCAGGGCAAACTACATGAAATGTTCCGCTGTAATTTATTAGTATATTTTAAGTGGATTGTTGAGGCAACCAAGTTATAAAACATAACATCATTGAATTACATTGTTACTGTCGTCATCACATGACCATGGGATCTCAATCCCTCATCACAGAATGCCACTGCCTCTCAAGGATTACATCATCACCATGGGATAGCAATCCCTTATCTCAACATCAGAGGATAACACCTCAACCAGGAAATCAGCCTTCATCAGGTCAACATACCTTTCACATCATATTGGTGATACATGTTACCTTATCAACAAGGATTATCATCATTGAGTATTATACAAAACACATACACCTCATAGTTCTTACCTGGCTGTTAATTCACTTGATTCACCTGCATGGTTAGTATGCATATCAAGAGAGATAACTAAATCAACAAACATAGATCTTTATGATTATCATGCTATTAGGGTTGAGGATGCACATGATTGAAACAACATCCATGATCATAGATACATGAAGCACAAAGCTATATCTGTAGACAAATTACATTATTGTTATCAGACCATGAACATCCACTATGCCCTTATCTTATGAACATAAACATGTGTCTTATCATCTTATGTAGCATCATCTTTAAGTATCAAATATATCACAGTTCACAACCTATCATCCATATTGCATCATCAACATAGGTGCAGTTTCAAGATAACAGATCATCAACTTAGATTTTTCGGGTTAAGCATAACCTTGACCGAAGATACCATTTACCCTTACTATAGGTGTGGCGGGTAGCGCCATCCCTCACCTAAAGGGATATCAGGCAAGGTAACATCCCTCACTAAAATCCTATCAGCTAGGGCACTTAGCCACACATATCATCCCTCATCACATCATCATGTCGTGCACACTTATTCAAGGGTCATGAGAAGACCAGGACCAGTATCGTGCAACCTGATCCAAGGGGTGTACCGTGCTCAAGGACACACTCACCTATCAGCCATGACCCTATCGGCCACTAGGGTTAGGTTACCTATCGGCCATCCTCATTACCATGTCGTCTATAGCCATATTGGCCAAGGCCATGACGCCCAAGGTCTTGTCGGCCAAGAGCAAACCCTAACGCCCAACAAGCTCTTCATGACGTCCAAGGGATTCTACTTCCGTCTACCATGTCGCCCAAGACATCCTATCGTCCAGCTAGGGTTTGGGTCCACATATTGGCCAAGACTCAGCCCTTCAACTTGTAACGTCCAAAGCACCATCCATGCTCAATACATGTATCGGCCTAGCTCTTAACTCTAGAGCTATCCAAGCTATCAAGCACCTATTCATGATGAGTAACCAACCAAAAGGAGACATGTGATGGGAAAGGCAGATTAGTCAAAGGGTAACACACCTCCAACACTCTAGGATGGATGTTATCAGGCAGCATGTGGGAATCACATGTCGATCACCTACCACGGTGCCCAGGGGCCTATCGTCCAACTAGGGTAGGCACAACATATTGATCAACACTAGGACATCTATCTAGGGTTCATCACCCAAGAACCATATCGGGCAACAAAGTTAACATAACCCAACTAAGCATATCGTCCAAGACAAACCCTAGACGAGAGGTATCATGCAAAGCAACAAAAAGGGTATCATGCAAGGGCACAAGAACCACATTGGTTTGGTCATCTTCAACCTTAAGACCAATCATCATCAAACCCTATAAGATCAAGAGAGTTGGCTCACCTCTCAAAAACTAAGTGAGAGGGGTTTTATACAACCTCTGTCACATATCGGGCATCAAGGTAGGTCATCCATATCGGTCAACCCTTCAACCCCAACTAGGTCATCAACAACCAAAGGCTCACCTCTCAAATCCATGGTGAGAGTAGGGTATTGCCCCAGCAACTAGAATATAGACTCACCTCTCAACGACTAAGGAAGAGAGGGGTTTTGCCTACACCACTAGAGCTCAAACTCACTTCTCAAAACTAAAGAGAGAAAGGGGTATTGCCCCAAAGGAAACGCTAATCCATAGGTTCTGTCAACAAAGTCCAAGTTCAAGAACACCTCAACAACATATCCATCATATATTTAATAAGATTAAAGGTACAAACTAGGGTAAGAAACATATCTAACAAGATGCATGGCCGATCAAGATGAAACATAACATACAACAAGAAAAGGAAGTAGTATAGCTAGGGTTAGGAGTTATGTAACCCGCCTCAAGCAAGCTCCTCAAGATCCAAAGCTCCAAGCACCAAACTTTAAGCTCTTAGCTCCAAAGCACCCCACTTTCGTCCACCACAAGAAGAGAAGCAAAGCTCATAACCACCATGGTCGAAGAACAAGCAAGAAGGAGAATAAGGTGCTAAGGAGAGAGAGAAGATGCTCACTAAGGAAGCAAGATCCTTCTTGGGTTCTATAACATCCCTGACCTGGGTTATGAGTTAACCCTAGGTGTTTTGCTTAATTATGTAATTAGATGCTTGTGATTATCTTTTGGTATGTAATTAAAACTCTTGAGGAACATATGTTTCCGTTGCTGTCCTTTTTAACCAATGTTGTAGTATTGTTTTGTAATACAGGGACCTATGTGCAAATTATCCAATTAAGAGGGGTTAACTTGCAAATTACACATGTTAAGATGCTTCTCTGATGAGGAGACATCATATGAGTGAATATGATGAAGTATGATGGATTCTCCAAGCTTGGGCATCAAGATGCAGCTTGTGGAGAAATCCTTGTGCTTAAAACCCTAATTTTGGTGTAAAGTGCAATTTACCCAAAATGTGGGGTGCAACTTGTAAAATACACCTTCAAGAATATATTTTATGACTCTTGACATCATTTAGAGTACAAATGATGAAGGGGGCGCTTCATTTGAGATATTAATTAAGACTGATAACTCTTGTAACAAAATCACCAAGTTGTAAGTAAAGAGACCCTTTTATATACATGCACCTTAGTAATAAGTTGACCTTCTTTACCTTTAACCCTTGGTTTTAGAAGGAGTTTTGTTTAAGTTTGGAGAAGGAGAAACTTTCTTAGAAGGAAAGAAGGACCTAGATGAGAAACTAAGAAACTAGTTGTCCTTATAATGAAGTTTTTCCCAAAGAACATATGCACCTTTCTTTGCAAACCAAGTAAACGTTTCCTTCACTTCTTCACTTATCCCATTGCTTAAACTGACTAAGGAAGAGATCTGGAGTAGAGGAGAAAGGCTAGGGAGTTCTAGGTAAGATTGGGTCATATTATTGCTCGAATTCATGGAGGAATTCATGGTGCAAGGTTGGTTTTATGATCTTTCTTACTTAGTTCCTTCTTTCTAGCCGATCTTTCCCAACCATTTCTTGGACAAACACCCTTGGCCGACCTGTGAAGCTCAAGATGCCATTAAAGGCCTGGAATCTTGAAATCTTGTAGCTCTAGGAACGACCTTAAGGCGGGTTTTATAACTCTAAACCCTTTTCTTTGTTATGCATACTTTTGTTCTTGCAAATAATATCTAGTTCTTCTTCTTCCCTATCTTTCCTTACAAATTTTGCAAGCAATCCGTGAAGAACAGACCTTGGTCTCAAGGTAGATGATGATGGGCGTTAATACCAATGTTAGTCCTTATCCTAATTTACCAAACGACCTTGGACCTTTGGTCTAAACGGTTTGCAAGACCGTTTGAATCCAAACGGTTTCACAACCGTTTGATTTCATGCTGTTTGCAAGACCGTTTAGATTCAAACGGTCTCCAAGACCGTTTGGAAAGTTTTACCAAGTGTTGACCATTTAGAGGTCTTGTAGACACATTATGAATTAATCATCTACAAAGAATCATAATCTAATTGCAAGTAAATCACAAGTTGAAGGCACTTCAATCTTCTAAACCCTAATTGAGTTCAATTGCTGATTTCAAGGACCAATTGTGTTGAGGTTTGGGTTGAGTGGCCCAAACGGTTTCAAAACCGTTTGGGGATCACCCAAGACCGTTTGGAGGTCTAGGGTTAAGGTAATTTGATCAATTGAAGGTCCAATCACAATAGGTTATTGAAATAATTGAAAGTGCTGATTTGTGACTTAATTAGGGTTCAACCCTTATCAAATTGACTTAGATTTTGATGGGACTTTGGGCAAACGGTCTCAAGACCGTGTGGAGGATGTCCAAACAATCTCAAGACCGTTTGGGCCAACTCATGGCCCAATTGAGTGACAATTGATGGGTTCAACTTCAATTAGACTTATGTTGATCAATGTTGATGATTAATCGATTACAAACCCCAATTCATTTGGTTCCAACCCATATTGGCTATCAATTGAGGGTCAATTAAGTGTCCAATTGGTTAAGGATAACCCTAATTGGCTCAATTTATAAGTGGTTAGCATGTATGAGACCAATTGAGGGGTTCAACATTGAAAACCCTAATCGATTACAAGTGTTGATGTACCTTTTTGGTCCATGCGGTTTTGAGCCATTTGGACCAAACGGTCTCAAGACCGTTTGGGCTCAAATGGTTTCAAAACCATTTGAAGGTCATGTGGTTTGGAGCTTATGCGGTTTGAACCCATGTGGTTTGGTCATGCGGTTTGTTCAAACAGTTTCAAAGTCAACCATGTCTAAACGGTCAACATGATGAAACAATTTCAAGACTGTTTAAGGGCAAATGGTCTTGAGTGTCATGCGGTCTTGAAGGTCAAAGGTATCAAACGGTCAACCCTTCCAAACAGTTTAAAACCATTTGGAGGTTGAAGTGTGAAATCATTTGGGGACTTTTAGGGTTAAGATTGCTTAATGCTTTGAAGGCTTAGATGGTTCAATGGTTGATTAACTCAAACCCTAATGATACCTAAAGACATTAAGGGGTTAAGTAATTAGTAGATTGACCCATGTTATGGTTAATGGTGAACATTATCAAGGCACTCATGAAGGGTTCAATTAAACAAACACTCCGTGATCAAGCAAACCCTAATGACCATAATGGAGATGACTTGACTTATGTTAATCAAAGTTGACTTGACCTAACCTAATCTAGAGTGATGTAATCACCATCTATTAGTGAAAGGAGAGAGAAGACTCCTAATATGAATGAAAGTCAAATAAAATACCTTCAATATGAATGAATACACATGATTAGGGAATGATCCATCAAGGTGAGGTCATGGAAACCCTAATTATGATAATTGATGAATCTTAACATAATTTGAAGGCATCAATGATGATAATTTCATACATGGTGATGCTATGAGCTCAATCCACCATGAAGTGAATAGTAAACCC
Organism: Alisma plantago-aquatica; assembly: GCA_963693085.1. NCBI lineage: Eukaryota > Viridiplantae > Streptophyta > Magnoliopsida > Alismatales > Alismataceae > Alisma > Alisma plantago-aquatica. The sequence goes on from OY856412.1 coordinate 571,126,138, forward strand.
TAATTCTAGGGTAAATGCATGTAATCGGAATAATAAACCCTAATTGAGGGTGAGGTGATGAAATGTACAATAAACCCTAATTCTAGGTTATGCTTTTAAGCATGAATCTTTATAATTAAAGTATGAGAAGAGGAATCATTATTCCTAATCATAATGAAAGAGAATGAATAACCCTAACTGATGTTAATAAGGGAACCTAGCCTTAAGTGAAGGCATGAAGGTACAACCCTTGATTTGAAAAGGTTATTTCCTTCTTTATAAATTGCTAATCTGGAAATGAATTGTTTATTATTATCAATTGAATTAACTATGCATGTTCTTATAAGAGAATGATCATAACCAGGTAAGGGTTATGATATCATATTCACTGAAAGCATGTTATAGGCTTTATGAATAGTGATATATAGTATGTTGTCTAAGCTAAAGTGGCAAAATATGAGATTAATGGGCTATAAGAGCCATGAGCAACATTAAGGTCATGCTGATTAGATGACTTATGATGAATTGAAGGTTTAAACAAACCTAATCTTGAATCATAATAATGGAATGATTAAGAATTGATATCCATTTGATAACTGATGTGAGTTAAACTTAATACATTTAGTATTCTTCTGTTATAGAATTGTTTAATAATTAAATGATTGGAAACATGCTTGATGTTAAAAGAACACTGAAATGTACTTAAATAATCGATTATAATCATACCATGTAGAGCCCTGATCATAGATCCATCATTGTCAGAAACTAAATGATGGTGAAATAGGTTTTTCCTAAGGGAACTCTTGGATCACATACTTTTGAGTATGTGGGGGAAAATGGACGCAAATATCCTTACGTCCTAGTGTAGGAATTGATGTAGATGTACCTTAATCTATCAACCCTTCACTATATGTTTATGCCGGGGTGATGTACCACAAATCTCCTGAGGAAATCTTTAAATACCGCATCGATGAGAGATAAACAAGAGATCTTTCGATGGTGAAGAGAGTACAGAATGCCACTGTGACTCTAATAGCGAAGTGCCAGAATACCCTGGTAAGCTATTTTAGCAGAGACACGAGATGTCCTGCATGTTGATCCTCACACTGACTGAGGATGATGAGGTCATAAGAATCCGGCTCTTTTGATGACCTAGGTATGATACCGATGTGATTTAATAGTGATCGGTTGGAGTATGAGCGGTATACCTCATCTCCGCATGGCATAATAATGTTTGTAAAACTTAATGAACCGCGTAGCATATCTGCTTAGGTTGAACTATGAGACACAATGATTGATGCTACACTATTTATATTAGAATACAAGTTCTTTATATTCTTTAATGCAGTTGCTTTACTTAAATGTCAAATCTGCTATTGATTATCTTAAGGCTTATATTGCTTATGTTGTTCTTTGTTTGCTATAATAAAGCTTCTGGCAGAGAGTTATAACTCTCGCTGGGACAATTATTTAAAATCGTCTCACCTCGTAGATTTCAACTTTTTAGGTGACGCCGAGGACGAAGGAACCAGTCTGCAAGTGAATAGTATCAGCAGCAGCAACACCAGGGGCAGTAGTGAATCTCAGGTGGAGATACTGACTGCTGAGTCTTGTAGTTAGTTAGTCTTATGTCGTCTATGTACTCTCAGGTCCTAGGAGTCAGTAGGTCTGAGATTTTGGTTTTGAATCTCGAGATTTTGTATCTGGATGTATATAATCACTCAAGAGGTGATTTAACAGAGATGTAAACTATTTATCTTGTTTCTTATAAAGAAATTTTATGGTGTCAAGATCTCTTCTTAAAAAGTTTTAATTTCCAGTGATTTTTCATATTCCGCTGCTAATCGAATGCTTCCGCTGAGTTTATTTTGTGTTTTGGAGATCTGAGCCCACAAATAGTGGTATCAGGGCTCTAGGTTCGCTGAGTCTACAGAGACATAGGACTTAGGATGTTGAGTCTATTCTTAGTGTTTTCTAGTATATCTAATGATGTCTTTTGATCCTTAGGAGAAGAAGATAAGTAAGGATGTCTGGACCACATGAGGAATATGTGGCCGAGAGTAGTGTCACTGCACCTTGAGAAGGTGCAAGGAACCAAGAAATAGAACAACCTGTACCTGAGCCACCTCAGTTTGACCCATCTGACATGAGAGACCCAGATGTCCAGACTATGTTTGTGCAGTTTATGACTGCCATGACACACATCACAGACAGGATGCCCATGCCTGCACCTAGAGCACCTGTCCAGTTTGAAGGACAAGGTATCGGTAAAACATTCGAATGACTTCTCCATGTCGGAGTGACCGAATACTTTGGAACGGCTGACCCCACAGATGCCGATCTGTGGTTGACTGAACTAGAGAAGGCCTTTAGAATTCTGAACATCCCAGAAGATGAAAAGGTTAGACATGTTGTCTATCTTCTCAAGGGGAGTGTTGGTCACTGGTGGACCATGGAAGAGCAGAAGAGGCCTGGTGTGGAGGTTGCGTGGGAAGTATTTCGACGGGAGTTTATCAATAGATATTTCCCTAAGACGTTCCTCAATGAGAAAATCTCTCAGTTCGAGAGGTTGAGACAAGGTCTGATGAACATTAGCGAATACGAGGCTAAGTTCATGGAGTTGTTGCGGTTTTGTCCGCATATGGCAGTTACAGAAGAAGAGAGAATTAGAAGGTTCGAGATAGGGCTGAACGCTGAGTTGACTACTCCCGTGTCTGCCCTAGAGAACCGAGAAAGGTTTGCTACCTTCGTAGAGTTTGTCAGAAGGATTGAAAGGTCCGTAGCTGAGAAGAGGCAAACCCATAAGAGGACGTATCCTCAGTTCTAGGGGTCTTCATCCAGAGACTTCAAGAAGCCTAGGTTTTCTGCACCTACACCTCCACCACCTAGACCTAGTGCTCAGACACAGTGGATACTGAGTAGAGGAAGAGGATGAAGCCTACCACTACAAGGGGCTCGCAGTTCAGCATCTATGTCAGTCATAAGACCACCAAGATCACAACAACTGAAAAGAAGCTGCTACATATGTGGGAAGGTGGTACACCTGATGAAGGACTACAGAGCTAGACCAACAAGTGTAACACAACCACAGAGGTAGAGTCAGCAAGGATCCCAGAGGAGACAGTTTCAAGGAGCAGCTAGAGGACATGGACAAGCGTCCCAAGCTGGATCGTCAACACCAAATCAACCTCAGGTGACAACAAGGTTCTATGCAATGAACCCACCTGATGCAGTGATCAACCCTCGGGTTGTGGTAGGCCAGATGGAGTTGTTATATTCTGATATGTCTACATCCTGTGATGTATCTGTTTTGATTGACCTGGGTGCTACACACTCCTTTACCACTCGAAGAGTGATTCATAACTACAATATGACAGTCAGTCATAGGGCAGATATCTTATTTCTTGAGACTCTGTTGAGAGGGTCTGTCGTGTTCCAGGAGGTATGCTCTCCCTGCATCCTCTTCTTTTCTGATCATCGCATTCAAGTGGATCTTATACCACTTGAGATGCAAGGATTTGATATAATCCTTGAGATGGATACATTGGAAAGGTATAGAGTTGTCTTGGACTGTGAATCCAAGCAAGCTGTGTTTGCTGATGAAAGCAACACATGGATCTTTCAATGAGAAAGAAAGATTCTACCCACCTGTCTTGTATCTTCTATGGTTGCTGAGAAGCTTATGAGGCAAGGATGTTATGCATTCTTAGCCCATGTGGTAGATACTACCATGGAGAGTCCTAACCCTGCTGAAGTTCCTATAGTCAGGGAATTTGAAGACGTATTTCCTGAAGAACTTCTAGGTATACCACCGCCTCGGGAAATTGATTTTGAAATCAATTTGATCCCTAATACACAACCCATAGCACAAACACTGTATAGGATGGCGCCGGAAGAGATGGCAGAACTCAAGAAACAACTTCAAGAGTTACTTGAGAAGGGTTTCATCTGACCGAGCACTTCACCTTGGGGTGCTCCAGTTCTTTTTGTTAAAAAGAAAGACAGATCAATGCGGTTGTGCATTGATTATAGACAACTAAACAAAGTAACAATAAAGAATAAGTACCCTATGCTGAGGATTGATGATCTCTTTGACCAGTTGCGTGGTGCAACCATTTTCTCGAAGATAGACTTGAGGTCAGGATATCATCAACTTCGTATTAAGGACAGTGACTTATCCAAGTCTGCCTTCAGGACAAGGTATGGTCACTGTGAGTTCATAGTTATGTCGTTTGGACTAACTAATGGACTAGCTGCATTTATGGAACTCATGAATAGAATCTTCCGACCTTTCCTCGATCAGTGTGTTGTTGTCTTCATAGATGACATTCTGATCTATAGTAGAGATGCTCAGCATCATGAACAACATCTTCGTCATGCTCTAACCTTGCTAAGAGAACATAATCTATATGCTAAGTTTAGCAAGTGTGAGTTCTGGTTACGGGAGGTATCTTTTCTTAGACACGTGATATCTGGCTCGGGTATTCATGTTGACCCTAAAAAGGTAGAATTTGTCCTACAGTGGGAACAACCGAAGACACCGACGGAGATTTGTAGTTTCTTAGGGTTGGCTGGCTATTACCGAAGGTTCATTAAGAACTTCAGTTCCATAGCCTTACCCTTGACCGAGTTGACACAGAAGGATGTCCCTTTTGTCTGGAGCGATAAGTGCCAGCAGTCTTTTTAGTTGTTGAAGGAGAGGTTGACAAGTGCACCTATACTTCTGTTACCTGAGCAAGGCAAAGGATACATAATTTTCTGTGATGCCTCCAAGAATGGACTCGGATGTGTGTTGATGCAGGATAAACAAGTGATTTCTTTTGCTTCTCGACAACTTAAGAAACACGAGGAGAATTATCCAACACACGATCTGGAGCTAGCTACTGTGGTTCATGCTTTGAAGATCTGGAGACATTATCTCTATGGAGAAACATTCCAGATTTTCATTGATCATAAGAACCTTAAGTACATCTTCTCTCAGCACGAGCTTAACATGAGGCAACGTCACTGGATGGAGTTAATCAAGGACTATGATTGTATAATTGATTACATCCAGGGAAGGCCAATGTAGTTGCAGATGCTTTGAGTAGGAAATCAGCAACACCAGCCTAGATAGAGCACAACTAAACTCCTTAGTATGCTCTCGGAGAGATATGCTTATCTTCTTAAGTCAAGACAATGTACAGTTGAAGGTGTCGTTGTTAGCCGGGTTGTTGGCTGAGATGCATATAAAACCTACCCTAAGAGAGCATATCAAGGAAGGACAACAAATTGATGCTGCGGTTCAGCAGATTAGATCGGAGTATGGTAATGAGAATTGAGATGGTTTCCATGACTCAGATGACCAGGTGGCATGTTATCGTGGGAGGATGATAGTACCAGATGTGGATAACTTAAGAAAGTTAGTCCTGGAAGAAGCTCATTATTCGATGTATGCTATGCATCCAAGAAGCACCAAGATGTATCAAAACTTGAAAGATATGTATTGGTGGCCTGGTATGAAGAAGGATGTTGCTGAGTTTGTTCTGAGGTGTCCTGTGTGTCAGCAAGTTAAAACTGAACACCAGAAACCTGCAGGAACAATGCAACCTTTACCCATACCACAATGGAAGTGGGACCATGTAACTATGGACTTTGTTGTTGGTCTACCCAGGACAAGCAAAGGACATGATTCCATCTGGGTAATAGTTGAAAGGTTGACAAAGACAATGCATTTCTTACCTGTCAAAACAACCTATTCTACTGAAAGGTTATCACAGCTGTATGTTCAAGAGATAGTGCGATTGCACGGAGTTCCCGTCACTATAGTTTCTGACAGAGGCCCCCAGTTTACAAGTCATTGTTGGGAAGAACGACACAGAGCTTTAGGCACGCAGTTAAGGTTTAGTACAACCTTTCATCCACAGACTGACGGATAGTCGGAAAGAACTATACAGACCTTGGAGGACTTGCTGAGAGCATGTGTTCTTCAGTTTACAGGGAGTTGGGATCTGCACCTAAGCTTGATAGAGTTTGCCTATAACTATAGCTATCAACATAGCATTGACATGGCACCTTATGAAGCATTGTATGGTAGACGTTGTAGATCACCTCTATGTTGGTATGAAACTGGTGAATATCAGATGTTAGGTCCTGATCTTGTGCAACAAACCACAGAGAAGATTAAAATGATACAACAACAGATTAAGACTGCACATGATAGACAGAAGTCATATGCTGACAGACGTCGTAGACCCTTAGAGTTCCAGGTTGGAGACATAGTGTATCTCAAAGTCTCATCTTGGAAAGGAGTCCTTCGTTTTGGAAGGAAAGGGAAGTTAGCTCCTAGGTTTATGGGGCCTTATCCAATCATTGAACGGGTTGGAAAGGTAGCCTATAAACTAGAGTTGCCACCAGAGTTACAAAGGTTACACCCTGTGTTTCACATTTCTATGCTGAGGAAATGTCACCCTGATACCGAGTCAGTTCTACAACCTATGGAGGTAGAATTGAATGATGATATATCTTATGAGGAAGGACCAGTGTCAATCCTTGATAACAGAATTAAAAAGTTGAAAAAGAAAGGTTTAGACCTTGTGAAAGTCCTCTGGAATCAATGTGGTATTGAAGAAGCCACATGGGAACCAGAGGAAGAGATGAGAGGGAAATACCCTGCTCTTTTCTCTTAATATGTTTTGTTGATTTCGGGGACGAAATCCTTGTAAGAGGTGGATAATTTGTAACATCCCTGACCTGGGTTATGAGTTAACCCTAGGTGTTTTGCTTAATTATGTAATTATATGCTTGTTATTATCTATTTGGTATGTGATTAAAACTCTTGGGGAAAATATGTTTCCATTTCTGTCCTTTTTAACCAATGTTGTAGTATTGTTTTGTAATATAGGGACCTATGTGCAAATTACCCAATTAAGAGGGGTTAACTTGCAAATTACACATGTTAAGATGTTCCCCTGATGAGGAGAGATCATATGAGTGAATATGATGAAGTATGATGGATTCTCCAAGCTTGGGCATCAAGATGCAGCTTGTGGAGCAATCCTTGTGCTTAAAACCCTAATTTTGGTGTAAAGTGCAATTTACCCAAAATGTGGGGTGAAACTTGTAAAATACACCTTCAAGAATATCTTTTATGACTATTGACATCATTTAGAGTAAAAATGATGAAGGGGGCGCTTCATTTGAAATATTAATTAAGACTGATAACTCTTGTAACAAAATCACCAAGTTGTAAGTAAAGAGACCCTTTTATATACATGCACCTTAGTAATAAGTTGACCTTCTTTACCTTTAACCCTTGGTTTTAGAAGGAGTTTTGTTTAAGTTTGGAGAAGGAGAAACATGCTTAGAAGGATAGAAGGACATAGATGAGAAACTAAGAAACTAGTTGTCCTTATAATGAAGTTTTGCCCAAAGTACATATGCACCTTTCTTTGCAAACCAAGTAAACGTTTCCTTCACTTCTTCACTTATCCCCTTGCTTAAAATGACTAAGGCAGAGCTATGGAGCAGAGGAGAACGGCTAGGGAGTTCTAGGTAAGCTTGGGTCATCTTCTTGCTCGAATTCATGGAGGAATTCATGGTGCAAGGTTGGTTTTATGATCTTTCTTACTTAGTTCCTTCTTTCTAGCCAATCTTTCCCAACCATTTCTTGGAGAAACCCCCTTGGCCGACCTGTGGAGCTCAAGACGCCATTAAATGACTAGAAACTTGAAATCTTGGAGCTCTAGGAACTACCTTAAGGTGGGTTTTATAACTCTAAACCCTTTGCTTTGTTATGCATACTTTTGTTCTTGCAAATAATAGCTAGTTCTTCTTCTTCCCCATCTTTCCTTGCAAATCTTGCAAGCAATCCATGAAGAACCGACCTTGGTATCAAGGTAGATGATGATGGGAATTAATACCAATGTTATTCCTTATCCTACTTTACCAAATGAGCTTGGACCTTTGGTCTAAATGGTTTGCAAGACCGTTTTAATCCAAACGGTTTCACAACCGTTTGATTTCATGCGGTTTGCAAGACCGTTTAGATTCAAACGGTCTCCAAGACCGTTTGGAAAGTTTGACCAAGCGTTGACCATTTAGAGGTCTGCTGGACACATTATGAATTAATCATCTACAAATAATCATAATCTAATTGCAAGTAAATCACAAGTTGAAGGCACTTCAATCTTCTAAACCCTAATCGAGTTCAATTGCTGATTTCAAGGACCAATTGTGTTGAAGTTTGGGTTGAGTGGCCCAAATGGTTTCAAAACCATTTGGGGATCACCCAGACGGTCTCAAGACCGTTTGGGGATCACCCAAGACCGTTTGAAGGTCTAGGGTTAAGGTAATTTGATCAATTGAAGGTCCAATCACAATAGGTTATTGAAATAATTGAAAGTGCTGATTTGTGACTTAATTAGGGTTCAACCCTTATCAAATTGACTTAGATTTTGATGGGACTTTGGGCAAACGGTATCAAGACCGTTTGGAGGATGTCCAAACGATCTCAAGACCATTTGGGCCAAGTCATGGCCCAATTGAGTGACAATTCATGGGTTCAACTTCAATTAGACTTATGTTGATCAATGTTGATGATTAATCGATTACAAACCCCAATTCATTTGGTTCCAACCCATATTGGCTATCAATTGAGGGTCAATTAAGTGTCCAATTGGTTAAGGATAACCCTAATTGTCTCAGTTGATAAGTGGTTAACATGTATGAGACCAATTGAGGGGTTCAACATTGAAAACCCTAATCGATTACAAGTGTTGATGTACCTTTTAGGTCCATGCGGTTTTGAGCCATTTGGACCAAACGGTCTCAAGACCGTTTGGGCTCAAACAGTTTCAAAACCGTTTGAAGGTCATGTGGTTTGGAGCTTATGCGGTTTGAACCCATGCGGTTTGGTCATGCGGTTTGTTCAAACGGTTTCAAAGTCAACCATGTCCAAACGGTCATAATGATGAAACGGTTTCAAGACCGTTTAAGGGCAAACGGTCTTGAGTGTCATGCGGTCGTGAAGGTCAAAGGTATCAAACGGTCAACCCTTCCAAACGGTTTCAAAACCATTTGGAGGTTGAAGTGTGAAATCATTTGGGGACTTTTAGGGTTAAGATTGCTTAATGATTTGAAGGCTTAGATGGTTCAATGGTTGATTAACTCAAACCCCAATGATACCTAAAGACATTAAGGGGTTAAGTAATTAGTAGATTGACCCATGTTATGGTTAATGGTGAACATTATCAAGGCACTCATGAAGGGTTCAATTAAACAAACACTCCTTGATCAAGCAAACCCTAATGACCATAATGGAGATGACTTGACTTATGTTAATCAAAGTTGACTTGACCTAACCTAATCTAGAGTGATGTAATCACCATCTATTAGTGAAAGGAGAGATAAGACTCCTAATATGAATGAAAGTCGAAAAAAATACCTTCAATATGAATGAATACACATGATTACAGAATCATCCATCAAGGTGAGATCATGGAAACCCTAATTATGATAATTGATGAATCTTAACATAATTTGAAAGCATCAATGATGATAATTTCATACATGGTGATGCTATGAGCTCAATTCACCATGAAGTGAATAGTAAACACTAATTCTAGGGTAAATGCATGTAATGGGAATAATAAACCCTAATTGAGGGTGAGGTGATGAAATGTACAATAAACCCTAATTCCAGGTTATGCTTTTAAGCATGAATCTTTATAATTTAAGTATGAGATGAGGAATCATTATTCCTAATCATAATGAAAGAGATTGAATAACCCTAACTGATGTTAATAAGGGAACCTAGCCATAAGAAAAGGCATGAAGGTACAACCCTTGATTTGAAAAGGTTATTTCCTGCTTTATAAATTGCTGATATGGAAATGAATTGTTTATTATTATCAATTGAATTAACTATGTAGGTTCTTATAAGAGAATGATCATAACCAGGTAAGGGTTATGATATCATATTCACTGAAAGCATGTTATAGGCTTTATGAATAGTGATATATAGTATGTTGTCTAAGCTAAAGTGACAACATATGAGATTAATGGGCTATAAGAGCCATGAGCAACATTAAGGTCATGCTGATTAGATGACTTATGATGAATTGAGGGTTTAAACACCCCTAATCTTGAATCATAATAATGGAATGATTAAGAATTTATATCCATTTGATAACTGATGTGAGTTAAACTTAATACATTTAGTATTCTTCTATTATAGCATTGTTTAATAATTAAATGCTTGGAAACATGCTTGATGTTAAAAGAATACTGAAATGTACTTCAATAATCAATTATAATCATACCATGTAGAGCCCGGATCATAGATCCATCATTGTCAGAAGCTAAATGATGGTGAAATAGGTTTTTCCTAAGGGAACTCCTGGATCACATATTTTTGAGTTTGTGGGGGAAAATGGACGCAAATATCCTTACATCCTAGTGTAGGAATTGATGTAGATGTACCTTAATCCATCAACCCTTCACTATATGTTTATGCCGGGGTGATGTACCACAAATCTCCCGAGGAAATCTTTAAATACCGCATCGATGAGAGATAAACAAGAGATCTTTCGATGGCGAAGAGAGTACAGAATGCCACTGTGACTCTAATAGCGAAGTGCCAAAATACCCTGGTAAGCTATTTTAGCAGAGACACGAGATGTCCTGCATTTTGATCCTCACACTGACTGACGAAGATGAGGTCATAAGAATCCAGCTCTTTTGATGACCTAGGTATGATACCGATGCGATTTAATAGTGATCGGTTGGAGTATGAGCGGTATACCTCATCTCCGCAGGGCATAATAATGTTTGTAAAACTTAATGAACTGCGTAGTATATCTGCTTAGGTTGAACTATGAGACACAATGATTTATTCTACGCTATTTATATTAGAATACAAGTTCTTTATATTCTTGAATGCAGTTGCTTTACTTAAATGCCAAATCTGCTATTGATTATCTTAAGGCTTATATTGCTTATGTTGTTCTTTGTTTGCTATAATAAAGCTTCTGGTGGAGAGTTATAACTCTCGTTGGGACAATTATTTAAAATTGTCTCACCCCGTAGATTTCAACTTTTTAGGTGGATGTCGAGGATGAAGGAACCAGTCTGCAAGTGAATAGTATCAGCAACAGCAACACCAGGGGCAGTAGTGAATCTCAGGTGGAGATACTGACTGCTGAGTCCTATAGTTAGTTATTCTTATGTCGTTTCTGTATTCTCATGTCCTAGGAGTCAGTAGGTTTGAGATTTTGGTTTTGAATCTCGAGATTTTGTATCTGGATATATATAATCACTCAAGAGGTGATTTAACAGAGATGTAAACTATTTATCTTATTTCTTATAAAGAAATTTTATGGTGTCAAGATCTCTTCTTAAAAAGTTTTAATTTCCAGTGATTTTTCGTATTATGTTGCTAATCGAATGCTTCCGCTGAGTTTATTTCGTGTTTTGGAGATCGGAGCCCACAAATAGTGGTATCAAAGTTCTAGGTTCACTGAATCTACAGAGACATAGGACTTAGGATTTCAAGTCTATTCTTAGTGTTTTCCAGTATATCTAATGATGTCTTCTACTCCTTAGGAGAAGAAGATAAGTAAGGATGTCTGGACCACACGAGGAATATGTGGCCGAGAGTAGTGTCGTTGCACCTTGAGAAGGTGCAAGGAACCAAGAAATAGAACAACCTGTACCTGAGCCACCTCAGTTTGACCCAGCTGACATGAGAGACCCAGCTGTCCAGACTATGTTCGAGCAATTTATGACTACCATGACACACATCACAGACAGGATGCTCATGCCTGCACCTAGAGCACCTGACCAGTCTGAAGGACAAGGTATCGGTAAAACATTCGAATGACTTCGTCGAGTCAGAGCGACCGAATACTTTGGAACGGCTGACCCCGCAGATGCCGATCTGTGGTTGACTGAACTAGAGAAGGCCTTTAGAATTTTGAACATCATAGAAGATGAAAAGGTTAGACATTCTGTCTATCTTCTCAAGGGGAGTGCTGGTCACTGGTGGACCATGGAAGAGCAGAAGAGGCCTGGTGTGGAGGTTGCGTGGGAAGTCTTTCGATGGGAGTTTATCAATAGATATTTCGCTAATACGTTCCTAGACAAGAAAATCTCTCAGTTCGAGAGTTTGAGACAAGGTCTGATGAACATTAGCGAATACAAGGCTAAGTTCATGGAGTTGTTGCGGTTTTGTCTGCATATGGCTGCTACAGAAGAAGAGAGACTTAGAAGGTTCGAGAAAGGGCTTAATGCTGAGTTGACTACTCCCGTGTCTGCCCTAGAGAACCGGGAAAGGTTTGATACCTTCTTAGAGTCTGTCAGAAGGATTGAAAGGTCCATAGCTGAGAAGAGGCAAACCCATAAGAGGACGTATCCTCAGTTCCAGGGGTCTTCATCTAGAGACTTCAAGAAGCCTAGATTTTCTGCACCTCCACCTCCACCACCTAGACCTAGTGCTCAGACACAGTGGACACCGAGTAGAGGTAGAGGACGAAGCCTACCACTATAAGGGGCTCGCAGTTCAGCATCTATGTCAGTCACAGGACCACCAAGACCACAATGACTGGAAAGAAGCTGCTACATATGTGGGAAGGTGGGACACCTGATGAAGGACTCCAGAGCTAGACCAGCAAGTGTAACACAACCACAGAGGCAGAGTCAGCAAGGATCCCAGAGGAGACAGTTTCAAGGAGCAGCTAGAGGACATGGACAAGCATCCCAAGCTGGATCGTCAGCACCAAATCAACCTCAGGCGACAGCAAGGTTCTATGCAATGAACCCACCTAATGCAGTGATCAACCCTCGGGTTGTGGCAGGTCAGATGGAGTTGTTATATTCTGATATGTCTACATCCTGTGTTGTATCTGTTTTGATTAACCCGGGTGCTACACACTCCTTTACCACTCGAAGAGTGATTCGTAACTGCAATATGACAGTCAGTCATAGGGCAGATAGCTTGTTGCTTGAGACTCCATTGGGAGGGTCTACCATGTTGCAGGAGGTATTCTCTCCATGCATCCTCTTCTTTTCTGATCATCGCATTCAAGTGGATCTTATACCACTTGAGATGCAAGGATTTGATATAATCCTTGGGATGGATACATTGGAAAGGTATAGAGTTGTCTTGGACTGTGAATCCAAGCAAGCTGTGTTTGCTGATGAAAGCAACACATGGATCTTTCAAGGAGAAAGAAAGATTCTACCCACCTATCTTGTATCTGCTGTGGTTGCTGAGAAGCTTATGAGGAAAGGATGTTATGCATTCTTAGCCCATGTGGTAGATACTACCATGGAGAGTCCTAACCCTATTGAAGTTCCTGTAGTCAGGGATTTTGAAGACATATTTCCTGAAGAACTTCTAGGTATACCACCGCCTCGAGAAATTGATTTTGAAATCAATTTGATCCCTGATACACAACCCATAGCACAAACACCATATAGGATGGCGCCTGCAGAGATGGCAGAACTCAAGAAACAACTTCAAGAGTTACTTGAGAAGGGTTTCATCTGAGCGAGCACTTCACCTTGGGGTTCTCCGGTTCTTTTTGTTAAAAAGAAAGACAGATCAATGCAGTTGTACATTGATTATAGACAACTAAACAAAGTAACAATAAAGAATAAGTACCCTCTGCTGAGGATTGATGATCTCTTTGACCAGTTGCATGGTGCAACCATTTTCTCAAAGATAGACTTGAGGTCAGGATATCATCAAATTCGTATTAAGGACAGTGACATATCCAAGTCTGCCTTTAAGACAAGGTATGGTCACTATGAGTTCACAGTTATGTCGTTTGGACTAACTAATGCACCAACTGCATTTATGGAACTCATGAATAGAATCTTCTGACCTTTCCTCGATCAGTGTGTTGTTGTCTTCATAGATGACATTCTGATCTATAGTAGAGATGCTCAGCAGCATGAACAACATCTTCGTCAGGCTCTAACCTTGCTAAGAGAACATAAGCTATACGCTAAGTTTAGCAAGTGTGAGTTCTGGTTACCGGAGGTATCTTTTCTTGGACACGTGATATCTGGATCGGGTATTCGCGTTGACCCTAAAAAGGTAGAATCTGTCCTACAGTGGGAACAACCGAAGACACCGACGGAGATTCGTAGTTTCTTAGGGTTGGCTGGCTATTACCGAAGGTTCATTAAGAACTTCAGTTCCATAGCCTTACCCTTAACCGAGTTGACACGGAAGGATGTCCCTTTTGTCTGGAGCGATAAGTGTCAGTAGTCTTTTCAGCTGTTGAAGGAGAGGTTGACAAGTACACCTATACTTGTGTTACCCGAGCAAGGCAAAGGATACATAGTTTTCTATGACGCCTCCAAGAATGGACTCGGATGTGTGTTGATGCAGGATAAACAAGTGATTTCTTTTGCTTCTTGACAGCTTAAGAAACACGAGGAGAATTATCCAACACACGATCTGGAGCTAGCTGCTGTGGTTCATGCTTTGAAGATCTAGAGACATTATCTCTATGGAGAAACATTCTAGATTTTCACTGATCATAAGAACCTTAAGTACATCTTCTCTTAGCATGAGCTTAACATGAAGCAACATCGCTGGATGGAGTTAATCAAGGACTACGATTGTATAATTGATTACCATCCAGGGAAGGCCAATGTAGTTGTAGATGCTTTGAGTAGGAAATCAGAAACACCAGCCTTAGATAGAGCACAACTAAACTCCTTAGTATGCTCTAGGAGAGATATGCTTATCTCCTTAAGGCAAGACAATGTACAATTGAAGGTGTCGTTGTTAGCCGGGTTGTTGGCTGAGATGCATATAAAACCTACCCTAAGAGAGCAGATCAAGGAAGCACAACAAGTTGATGTTGCGGTTCAGCAGATTAGATCGGAGTATGGTAATGAGAAACGAGATGGTTTCCATGACTCAGATGACCAGGTGGCATGTTATCATGGGAGGATGATAGTACCGGATGTGGATAACTTAAGAAAGTTAATCCTGGAAGAAGCTCATTCTTCAATGTATGCTATGCATCCAGGAAGCACCAAGATGTATCGAAACTTGAAAGATATGTATTGGTATTCTGGTATGAAGAAGGATGTTGCTGAGTTTGTTCTGATGTGTCCTGTGTGTCAGCAAGTTAAAGTTGAACACCAGAAACCTATAGGAACAATGCAACCTTTACCCATACCACAATGGAAGTGGGACCATGTAACTATGGACTTTGTTGTTGGTCTACCCAGGACAAGCAAAGGACATGATTCCATCTGGGTAATAGTTGATAGGTTGACAAAGAAAACACATTTCTTACCTGTCAAAACAACCTATTCTGCTGAAAGGTTATCACAGCTATATGTTCAAGAG
This sequence comes from Alisma plantago-aquatica, assembly GCA_963693085.1. Classification (NCBI taxonomy): domain Eukaryota; kingdom Viridiplantae; phylum Streptophyta; class Magnoliopsida; order Alismatales; family Alismataceae; genus Alisma; species Alisma plantago-aquatica. The sequence continues at coordinate 571,141,469 of OY856412.1, forward strand.
ATAGTGCGACTGCACGAAGTTCCTGTCACTATAGTTTCTGACAGAGGCCCCCAGTTTACAAGTCATTTTTGGGAACAGCTACATAGAGCTTTAGGCACACAGTTAAGGTTTAGTAAAACCTTTCATCCACAGACTGATGGACAGTCGGAAAGAACTATACAGACCTTGGAGGACTTGCTGAGAGCATGTGTTCTTCAGTTTACAGGGAGTTGGGATCTGCACATAAGCTTGATAGAGTTTGCCTATAACAATAGCTATCAACATAGCATTGACATGGCACCTTATGAAGCGTTGTATGGTAGACGTTGTAGATCACCCCTATGTTGGTATGAAACCGGTGAATATCAGCTGTTAGGTCCTGATCTTGTGCAACAAACCACAGAGAAGATTAAAATGATACAACAACAGATTAAGACTGCACATGATAGACAGAAGTCATATGCTGACAGACGTCATAGACCCTTAGAGTTCCAGGTTGGAGATAGAGTGTATCTCAAAGTCTCACCTTGGAAAGGAGTCCTTCATTTTGGAAGGAAAGGGAAGTTAGCTCCTAGGTTTATGGGGCCTTATTCAATCATTGAACGGGTTGGAAAGGTAGCCTATAAACTAGAGTTGCCACCAGAGTTACAGAGGTTACACCCTGTGTTTCACATTTCTATGCTGAGGAAATGTCACCCTGATACCGAGTCAGTTCTACAACCTATGGAGGTAGAATTGAATGATGATATATCTTATGAGGAAGGACCAGTGTCAATCCTTGATAACAGAATTAAAAAGCTGAAAAAGAAAGATATAGACCTTGTGAAAGTCCTCTGGAATCATCGTGGTATTGAAGAAGCCACATGGGAACTAGAGGAAGAGATGAGAAGGAAATACCCTGCTCTTTTCTCTTAATATGTTTTGTTGATTTCGGGGACAAAATCCTTGCAAGGGGTGGATAATTTGTAACATCCCTGACCTGGGTTATGAGTTAACCCTAGGTTTTTTGCTTAATTATGTAATTAGATGCTTACGATTATATTTTGGTATGTAATTAAAACTCTTGAGGAACATATGTTTCCATTTCTGTCCTTTTTTAACCAATGTTGTAGTATTGTTTTGTAATACAGAGACCTATGTGCAAATTACCCAACTAAGAGGGGTTAACTTGCAAATTACACATGTTAAGATGTTCCCCTGATGAGGAGACATCATATGAGTGAATATGATGAAGTATGGTGGATTCTCCGAGCTTGGGCATCAAGATGCAGCTTGTGGAGCAATCCTTGTACTTAAAAACACTTATTTTGGTGTAAAGTGCAATTTACCCAAAATGTGGGGTGCAACTTGTAAAATAAACCTTCAAGAATATCTTTTATGACTCTTGACATCATTTAGAGTAAAAATGATGAAGGGGGCGCTTCATTTGAAATATTAATTAAGACTGATAACTCTTGTAAAAAAGCACCAAGTTGTAAGTAAAGAGACCCTTTTATATACATGCACCTTAGTAATAAGTTGACCTTCTTTACCTTTAACCCTTGGTTTTAGAAGGAGTTTTTTTTAAGTTTGGAGAAGGATAAACGTGCTTAGAAGGATAGAAGGACCTAGATGAGAAACTAAGAAACTAGTTGTTCTTATAATGAAGTTTTGCCCAAAGTACATATGCACCTTTCTTTGCAAACCAAGTAAACGTTTCCTTCACTTATTCACTTATCCCCTTGCTTAAACCGACTAAGGTAGACCTCTGGAGCAGAGGAGAACAGATAGGGTGTTCTAGGTAAGATTGGGTCATCTTCTTGCTTGAATTCATGGAGGAATTCATGGTGCAAGGTTGGTTTTATGATCTTTCTTACTTAGTTCCTTCTTTCTAGCCGATCTTTCCCAACCATTTCTTGGAGAAACGCCCTTGGCCGACCTGTGGAGCTCAAGACGCCATTAAAGGCCTGGAAGCTTAAAAGCTTGGATCTCTAGGAACGACCTTAAGGCGGGTTTTATAACTCTAAACCCTTTTCTTTGTTATGCATACTTTTGTTCTTGCAAATAATAGCTAGTTCTTCTTCTTCCCCATCTTTCCTTGCAAATCTTACAAGCAATCCGTGAAGAACATACCTTGGTCTCAAGGTAGATGATGATGGGCATTAATACCAATGTTAGTCCTTATCCTACTTTACCAAACGACCTTGGACCTTTGGTCTAAACGGTTTGCAAGACCGTTTTAATCCAAACGGTTTCACAACCGTTTGATTTCATGCGGTTTGCAAGACCGTTTAGATTCAAACGGTCTCCAAGACCGTTTGGAAAGTTTGACCAAGCATTGACCATTTAGAGGTCTTCTGGACACATTATGAATTAATCATCTACAAAGAATCATAATCTAATTGCAAGTAAATCACAAGTTGAAGGCACTTCAATCTTCTAAACCCTAATGGAGTTCAATTGCTGATTTCAAGGACCAATTGTGTTGAAGTTTGGGTTGAGTGGCCCAAACGGTTTCAAAACCGTTTGGGGATCACCCAAACGGTCTCAAGACCATTTGGGGATCACCCAAACGGTCTCAAGACCATTTGGAGGTCTAGGGTTAAGGTAATTTGATCAATTGAAGGTCCAATCACAATAGGTTATTGAAATAATTGAAAGTGCTGATTTGTGACTTAATTAGGGTTCAACCCTTATCAAATTGACTTAGATTTTGATGGGACTTTGGGCAAACAGTCTCAAAACCGTTTGGAGGATGTCCAAATGATCTCAAGACCGTTTGGGCCAACTCATGGCCCAATTGAGTGACAATTGATGGGTTCAACTTCAATTAGACTTATGTTGATCAATGTTGATGATTAATCGATTACAAACCCCAATTCATTTGGTTCCAACCCATATTGGCTATCCATTGAGGGTCAATTAAGTGTCCAATTGGTTAAGGATAACCCTAATTGGCTCAATTGATAAGTGGTTAACATGTATGATATCAATTGAGGGGTTCAACATTGAAAACCCTAATCGATTACAAGTGTTGATGTACCTTTTAGGTCCATGCGGTTTTGAGCCATTTGGACCAAATGGTCTCAAGACCATTTGAGTCCAAATGGTCTTAAGACCATTTAGGCTCAAACGGTTTCAAAACCATTTGAAGTTCATGCGGTTTGGAGCTTATGAGGTTTGAACCCATGTGGTTTGGTCATGCGGTTTGTTCAAACGGTTTCAAAGTCAACCATGTCCAAACGGTCAACATGATGAAACAGTTTCAAGACTGTTTAAGGGCAAACGGTCTTGAGTGTCATGCGGTCTTGAAGGTCAAAGGTATCAAATGGTCAACCCTTCCAAACGGTTTCAAAACCATTTGGAGGTTGAAGTGTGATATCGTTTGGGGACTTTTAGGGTTAAGATTGCTTAATGCTTTGAAGGCTTAGATGGTTCAATGGTTGATTAACTCAAACCCTAATGATACCTAAAGACATTAAGGGGTTTTTCCTAAGGGAACTCCTGGATCACATACTTTTGAGTATGTGGGGGAAAATGGACGCAAATATCCTTACATCCTAGTGTAGGAATTGATGTAGATGTACCTTAATCTATCAACCCTTCACTATATGTTTATGCCGGGGTGATGTACCACAAATCTCCCGAGGAAATCTTTAAATACCGCATCGATGAGAGATAAACAAGAGATCTTTCGATGGCAAAGAGAGTACAAAATGCCACTGTGACTCTAATAGCGAAGTGCCAGAATACCCTGGTAAGGTATTTTAGCAGAGACACGAGATGTCCTGCATGTTGATCCTCACACTGACTAAGGAAGATGAGGTCATAAGAATCTGGCTCTTTTGATGACCTAGGTATGATACCGATGTGATTTAATAGTGTGATCGGTTGGAGTATGAGCGGTATACCTCATCTTCACAGGGCATAATAATGTTTGTAAAACTTAATGAACCGCGTAGCATATCTACTTAGGTTGAACTACGAGACACAATGATTTATGCTACACTGTTTATATTAGAATACAAGTTCTTTATATTCTTTAATGCAGTTGCTTTACTTAAATGTCAAATCTTTTGTTGATTATCTTAAGGCTTATATTGCTTATGCTGTTCTTTGTTTGCTATAATAAAGCTTCTGGCGGAGAGTTATAACTCTCGCTGGGACAATTATTTAAAATTGTCTCACCCCGTAGATTTCAACTTTTTAGGTGGACACTGAGGACGAAGGAACCAGTCTGAAAGTGAACAGTTTCAACAACGGTAACACCAGGGGTAGTAGTGAATCTCAGGTGGAGATACTGACTGCTGAGTCCTGTAGTTAGTTAGTCTTATGTCGTCTGTGTACTCTCAGGTCCTAGGAGTCAGTAGGTTTGAGATTTTGGTTTTGAATCTCGAGATTTTGTATCTAGATGTATATAATCACTCAAGAGGTGATTTAACAGAGATGTAAACTGTTTATCTTGTTTCTTATAAAGAAATTTTATGGTGTCAAGATCTCTTCTTAAAAAGTTTTAATTTCCCGTGATTTTTCGTATTCCGCTGCTAATCGAATGCTTCCGTTGAGTTTATTTCGTGTTTTGGAGATCGGAGCCCACAGGTTTGGCCACCACCTAGAGGAAGAAGAAGAAGGAGACTCCACCAAGGAGATCGGCCACCAAGCTCCACCAAAGAGGGGTATCATCCACCAAGGAAAAGGGAAGGCAACTAAGGAGCTAAAATGGATCCCAAGTAAGAGAAAGGAGAGACATATATAGAAGAGGGTGAAGAGGAAACTAAGGTAAGGTGTCATCCAACCTAGGGACACTTGTCCAAAGCCATGCCACCTTGCTAAACCTCATGCACATGTCATGCCACCAACTAAAAAAGGATCGAACACTTGGTCCAAGGTATGGTGACACAACTAAGGCAAGCTCAAGATGGCCACATGGGTGACACACCCCACTGTTCGACACACTCCTGGGTGACACAACCCTCTGGGTGACACAAAGCTTCAAGCTCTCCTATGCATGATACAAACCCTTATTAAGGCAAGGCCCATCAAAGCTCATCAAGGCCCAAAACTACTCAAGAAACAAGCCCAACTCATCCTCTCAACCCTAGAGGATGCAAGGAGAGAGAAAACATCTCTCAAGATGACAAACTTGGACATCAACCCTAAAACTTGGGTCATTTGCAAGTAGCACCTCCAACTTCCAACAAAGCACAAATGAACCTGAATCACAACCTCAGGTGATTAGCTAGAATCTAAACACAAGGTTTAGGCAAAGCAAACAGGGTAAGCCCAAAATGAAGGTCAGGGTCCTTACAAGACATAAACCCCTACAAAAGGATTTTTCCCCCAAAATTCGAAGAGAAAAGCGAGGGGTACTTCCTCCTCATCTCTTCCTCGAGCTCCCATGTAGCTTCCTCAACACCACGATGATGCCAAAGAACTTGCACAAGCACCAGGTCCTTCCTTTTCAACTTCTTCACACGTTTGTCAAGAATCATCAGTGGACCTTCCTTGTATGTCACATCCTCATCAAGCTCAACCTCAACTGGCTATATTACTATCCCTGTATCTGGATAACGTTTCTTCAGCATACTGACATGGAACACTGAATGTAACCTGTGCAACTCTGGCGACAATTCTAACTTGTAAGCTACCTTACCAACACGTGCTATTACCGGATATGGCCCCATATACCTAGGTTCCAGCTTGCCTTTCCGGCCAAACCTCAACATGCCTTTCCATGGTGAGACCGTGAGATACACTTTGTCTCCCACCTGGAACTCTAAGGGTCATCAACGATTATTTGCATATGACTTATATCTATCCTGTGCTGCTTTTAACTGTTGTTGTATCACTTTGATCTTCTCCGTTGTCTGCTACACTAACTCATGACCCAAAAGTTGATACTCACCAAACTCATACCAACATAGAGGAGATATGCACTTCCTGCCATATAAAGCCTCATAAGGAGCCATGTCGATGCTTCAATGGTAACTATTGTTGTAGGAAAACTCTATCAAATGGAGATGCATGCCCCAACTGCCTAGGAACTAAAAAAAACAAGCTCACAGAAGATCCTCCAAAGTCTGAATAGTCCTTTCAGACTGCCCATCTATCTGTGGGTGGAAAGCGGTACTGAATCTCAACTGCGTTCCCAACGCTTTGTGCAACTGATCCCAAAAACAACTCGTGAACAGGGGTCCTCTGTCAGAGACTATCATTGTGGGTACACCGTAAACACACTATCTCATCCACATACACCTGAGCAAGCTTCTATGTTGTATGTGTTGTCTTCACATGTATGAAATGAGCAGACTCTGTCAATTTTTCCACTATCACCCAAATGGAATCATGATTCTTAGTTGTCCTCGGCAGACCAACTACAAAATCCATGGTTACATGATCCCATTTCCACTATAGTATCGACATGGGTTGCAACGTACCTGCCAGCTTTTGATGCTTAGCCTTGACTTGCTGGCATACCACACACTTAGCCATAAAATCAACTACATCTCTCTTCAAGCCAGGCCACCAATATAGGTCCTTCAGATTATGATACATCTTGGTGACACCCGGATGCATTGCATACATCGATGTGTGTGCTTCCTTGAGCACTAGCTTTCTCAGATCATCAACATTGGGGACCACCATCATACCATGATAGCAAACTAGTCCATCCTCAAACTCATAGAACCCATCATGCTTTTCACTGCCAAACTCTAATCTTATCAACTGAACTGAAGCATCTCCCTGTTGTGCGTCTTTGATCTGCTGTCTCAACGTAGGCTTTACTTGCATCTGTGCTTTCAATCCTGCCAACAAGGAGACTTCCAACCGTACATTAATCTTTCACAAAGAGACAAACATATCCTGCCTATGGCATACCAAGGAACTCAACTGTGCCTTCTTCATAGGAAGAGAAGAAGACTTCTTGCTAAGCACATCAGCTACCACGTTTGCCTTACCAGGATGATACTCAATGGTGCAATCGTAATAATTGATCAGCTCCATCCAGTGATGTTTTCGCATGTTCAACTCACTCTGCGAGAAGATGTACTTAAAGTTCTTATGACCTATAAAGATTTGACACACTTCCCCATAAAGATAGTGTCTCCAAATCTTTAATGCATGGACCACTGCTTCTAGCTCCAAATCATGCGTCAGATAATTCTCCTCATGTTTCTTAAGTTGTTGCAAAGCAAAAGAAACCACATGATCTTCCTGCATCAGCACACATCCTATGCCTTTCTTGGAAGCATCGTAGAAAACAACATAGCCTTTCCCAGGCTCTGACAGTACCAACACTGGAGCACTAGTCAGCTTCTCCTTCAAACTTTGGAAAGCTTGCTGACAACGATCATCCCAAACAAAAGGTACATCCTTCATGGTCAACTTTGTCAATGGTAAAACGATCACGCTGAAGTTCCTTATAAACCTCTGGTAGTATCCTGCTAAACGCAAAAAACTATAAACTTCAGTCGGCATCTTTGGGTGCTCCCATTCTACAACTGACTCTACTTTCTTGGGGTCCACTCTGACTCCTTCTACAGATATCACATGACCCAAGAAAGTTACTTCTTCCAACCAGAACTCACACTTGCTAAACTTTGCATACAACTGATGTTGGCATAGAACAGTCAACGCTTGTCAAAGATGTTGTTCATGCTCGTGACTATCCTAACTATAGATCAGGATGTCGTCTATAAAAACTACAACAAACTAATCTAAAAATGGACGGAACACTCTATTCATTAGATCCATGAAAGCAATAGGCGCATTGGTTAGCCCAAACGGCATAACCAAAAACTCAAAGTGACCATACCTCATCCTAAAAGCTGACTTTGGGATGTCATCCACCTTAATCCTTAACTGATGATATCCAGACCGTAGATCGATCTTTGAAAACACTGTAGTGCCACACAACTGATCAAACAGATCGTTTATCCTTGGTAACAGGTACTTGTTCTTGATCGTAACTTTGTTCAACTGTCGGTAATTGACACGATTTTTCCGTGCGTAGAACGCAAGTATACATATCAATGTAATATAGGCCTTGTGAGTCCCGAGTCGAACTCAGGGAAACGTGAATTTCAGTAGACTACTACTAACTGGTTGCGATCAGCTAAACCAATTAAAAGAATTTGAGAGTTGATTGAAAAAGAAAATAAATTAAAATAAATAAAGCAACCGATCAAATGTTTAGTTTAATCAATTTAAATGGGAATCTTTAGGATTGTGGTTTCACTGCAGGTTCTCACTGTACTAATTTCTACACAATTATCCTAATTCGTCTCCTATTCCGGAAAGTGGCCTATAGTTAGAATTGCTCGTTTTCGTGATACAATTTACTACCTAAATCTAGGTCGGTTCCACAGTAGTTGTAACCTATACCCTAAATTAGGTGCATGAGAAACAAACTCTGGGTTTCCACCATTAACCGTACATCGCCTTGTTCAAGGAATTTATTAGTTAATGTGATATTCGTCTCTTTTCAACTGTTAATTCTTCTTTCAAAGTAATTAAAGGCATTAGATTATCATTAAGGTGATCAATCATAATGATATAATGAAGAAAACGAAATCATACCACGAAATCGAGAGACAAATTATGATAAACTATGTAAAAAGTATCATACAACGATTACCCGGGCTACTCCCAATCCTAAAGACAAAGGGGATTAGCCCCGCATGGTTGACAATGGAAAATACATAGGAGTAGAGAAGAAAAACATGGGAAACATGGAGAAAACTCATGTAACCCCTGATACAAAGGTGTTCCTGGAGATCCTCCTCGAGAAATGTGCGTTTTGCAGTCTTCCGGCAAGAAAATTGCCCGTCGGAGGTGCCCGGATCGCCCGGTTGACGTCCTTCGGCTCTCGTCTCCTTTCTCTCCCCTCCTTCTTGGATGTTGTGCAACACCATATGATATACCCCTGGGGCCTACCGTTCTCTTCTTAGATCATAGGACCACTTTACGGCTCCGAAAAAGCTCAACCGTCGGATTAAAACGCTCCGTTTTAGTGCAGAAAATCGCCAGATCCCGACGTTGTCGATAGTATCGACCCCCAGGTCGATGGTATCGACCATGATACAGGTTTTTCCTTCCAAGATCACGTTTTGGGGTTGCTTTTTGATGAAATGTCGATACTATCGACACCAGGATCAATAGTATCGACTCTGAACAATGCAAAAGTGCCTGAAAAAGTGCCGAAACATGTGTATAAGTCTGGGGATTATATAAAATCATATATATATGATAAAAGAAGTATAATTTGATGCAAAAAGAGTTTAAAGGCCAACTATAGTGAATTATGCAAATATAATCAAGAAAATGACAAATACATGCATAAAACAAATATAAAATAAGCATATAAAAGTGACTCAAAACCCATGCATCAAACTCCCCGAAGCTTAAACCTTGCTCATCCTCGAGCAACAAAACTTTGGATCTGATTGAGATAAGTCAGCAACAGGACATAAATACATGAAATGAATCTACATCATCCCCACTTTCTTTCCACAAACCGGCCCTCATTGACCACTGAACACTAACTGCCATCCAGGTGACAAAAGACCTATGTAAAAGATGTTTGTCCCCCAATCAGTGAAACACTATCAATTAAAGAAGTTAATATGATAAACTCATTTGGTCCATACTTGATGCATCTTGTGATCTCCTATCTACATTGCTCATTTCCTAACTACCATCTAAATGGAAGCAGAGCTCCTGATATTAATGATTGAGGAGAATATCATGGGTGGCCTATCGATTAGAGCAACGGGTGAATGGGATAGGTGGTTGTAGAAGAGATGGAAGCACATAACAGTCAATCATGCAATACAAAAATTAATGACCTATCATGATGCAAAATGCAAGTGAAAATGTCCTAATGCTACATTTTTGGTGGAATGATGCATGCACTATCATTCCGTCTCAAGATGAGATGGAATATCTAAGAAAACTACACCATGTGTTTATTCTTCTTAGTTCTCAGGTGAGAACATGTTCCTTTCTCCCTCTTCTTCTTTATTACTTCTCAATTCTTTTTTTCTTCTTTTTTTTCTTCTCTTTTTTTCAATTTTTCTTCAATTTTTTTTTCAAACCCTTATTTTCATAGACGACAATGAATTATTTGTCGGGCTCACTTTGTGTTACATAAATTATACATTTGAAGCATTCTATTTGGAGGGTATGGATCACGCTCACCACCTTTAATGTTTCAGAAGACATAAGATGCATGATGTAGTATATGCTCAAAAAATTGTGAATGCAGCTATAAAATGACAGTTATGCAATTAAATGACACACACCTAAGGATAATATGCATGTATAACTACTCTATCCCTTTTTTTTCATTTTCATGCAAAAAAATATGTGAAAATAGATATAATGCAAGACCTATCTACATGAGATGCAATCAAAAAGTGAAAGAGAATAATATGCTCCCATTTCTTATGGTGGAGTGTGAATGAAATTGTGGTGGATCAGATCACAAGACTAATTGACAGAACCTTCCGAAAATATCATATGTCCCTCTCTAAAGACCTGTGTATAGGGTAACTGAAGGATTTCTCTCTTAAACTTTAGTCTAAGGTCACGTTAGCGTTTGGTCGGTTTGGGCTCAAACATCCTTTCCAATCACTTTTCCTTGGACAATAAAGATGGTCATTCATGTCCCCATGTCCTGAAGCTGACTCACCCAAGCACTTCCTCAGTTATGCAACTCAATTACTAACAAGAATAAGCTCAAAAAGTTCTCAAAATGCTCATTTTTTATGTGCACACAACCCAAGAGTAAAACTCCCAATTGAAACCATGCATTTATTGCTGCACATATTACACTAGATAGATGTGCATTTATTGCTGCACATATTGCTGCAAAAGTAAAAGCAACATGAATAAGTAAGTAAAAAATAAGATAGAGGTATGTTCCAACACCCCCCTAAGTTTGAATATGATTATGGTCTCATAGTCAACATTCTCACTTAAGAGGTGGAACAGCGGTACCGTTCGCTTTGAAGTGTGGTGAAGAAGGATGGTTAGATGCTTAAGTGGACCAAGTGATGCTTTCTATCTCCCTCCTTTTTGTGGCCCATTTTTGTGTCTTAGTGGTTCTAAGACATGACTTGCTTCATCCATCTTTCCTCTGCAAAAAAAGGTTCGAAAAAATCTCATTTCGATACCTTTTACGGCCTGTTTTATGTAGCTGTCCTACAGGTGTCGATACTATCGACACAAGGTCGATGGTATCGACCCAGACTCAATGATTTTGTTGAATCGACGCATCTAAAAGCCTGGGAACTCAAAAGTGTCGATACTATCGACCCTAGGGTCGATGGTATCGACTTTACTGTCACCATTTTTTCTAAAAATCTTCAGGAATCTCGATACTATCGACCCTAGGGTCAATGGTATCGACTTTTCTTTAGTGTTTACTCATCCAAACTCGATACTATCGACATGGGTGTCGATAGTATCGACCTTAACATTCTGCACACTTCAAAACATGAGTTAGGGTACCATTTTTACAAAAATTATCAAAACCTAAGAAAAAACTAAGTACATAAACATAAAAGAACATAACCAAACATAAAAATGAACCTAAAGTTGGGTTGCCTCCCAACAAGCGCCCTTGTTTAATGTCCTAGGCTTGACATAAAGATACCTTTAACCTGGGTTGTCAAGAGATGTCTCCAATGAGTCATGTGGTAATTTGAATTTAACTCTATCATCACCAATCCCAAGTGTCAAGTAACCTTGCCCAATGGCAGCGATTACATCAGCCGTAGCTTGGAACGGCCTTCCCAATAGCATCTCACCTCCTTCCAACTCATGCATGTCCATGACCACAAAGTCAACAAGTAAGATGAATTTGTCGACCTTGACTAGCACAACCTGACATATACCTTGTGGCTTCACAATGGATCCATCCGCCAACTCAATAGTCATGGAAGATTTCTTTAGTGTCTTCAATCCAAGCTTTTGAAATGTGGACAGTGGCATAAGATTAATGCTGGCCCCTGAGTCACACTGTGCTTGTGGAAAATGTTGGCCGCCTATGGAACATGGGATGTAGAAACATCATGGATCTTTCATCTTCCTTGGTAGCCGTCCTTGGATTATAGAACTCACTTTTTCATCAACAACACAAATGTCAGTGTCTTTTATCCGCCTTTTCTTGGTGATTATGTCCTTGATAAACCTTCCATATGTTGGAATATGTTCTATCATTTCCACTAACGGAATATTAATATGGAGCTTCCTAAACATCTCCAAGAATTTCTTATAGTGCCTATGCTCTTTCTTTGGCCTCAGACTATCCTGGAAAGGCACGTTTGGGTCCTTCACTGGCTTGTGTGGTGGCACATATGGAACTTTAGGGGTCTCCTCCCCTAATCTTGCTTCAACGCCACCTTCTAGGATAGGATTTGACACATCATCCATGGATGGCATGACTTGTGGATGCTCCCCTCTCTCAGTGACTGTAGCTTCACCATGACGCATGGCCTTCACCTGCTCCTCTTGCCTAGGTGCGGGCACAGCCGTGATGTGCTCTTGGCGGATTTTTCTGAATGGACAATGTAACACCCCTGACCTGGGTTATACCTTAACCCTAGGTGTTTTGATTAAGAAAGATGATTAAATGCTTAAACTCATCTTGTGAAAGGTAATTATGGTTCAAGAGGAACTTATATTACAATTCTTATCCTTTTTGAACATTGTTGAAATCAATGTTTTGCCTATTTTGGACTAAAGTGCAAATTACCCAAGTTGAGGGGTTTAAGTGCAAATTGTGCATGATAATATGTTCCTCATGTGTTGAAGCATCATGAGAGTAAAGATGATGCTGAGGTATGGCTTATGGAAGCCTAAATACCAAGAAAGAGCTGATAAAGCAATGTATGTGCATGAAAACCTAGTTTTGGTGTAATGTACAATTTACCCAAAACCCAGGGTGTAATATGTAAATTACCACTTCAATAAGGTCCCTAATGTTTCTTGGCATCAAGTAGAGAAAATAAAATGAGAGGGGCGCCTCATTTGAGTTAAGTTGGAGGAGAGAGAATCTTGATATTAAAATAATCAAGATTTAATCCTAATTGAAACCCTAATTCTATTTAGTGTAAAAACAAATATAATAATTGAAGGGCCTTCAACCAAAAACGAGATGGTTGAATTTGCTCAAGTGTGAACACATTTGTGACTTTGCTAGGCCACGAAAATATCTCAAGCAAGTGGATAACCCACTCACCATTATTATAAAGAAAAGCAATATCCACTCAAATTGGAATATTATTATAATATGATCTAAGGTGCTTAATTTGCTTTTCTTTAAATTGATGGATAATAAAGAGGAATAAGAGGCAATGAAGATAGCCTCGTCCTTAAGGATTTTGAGGGGAATTTGATGGGGAAGAGGCGGCCATATTTTTGGAATTTAATGCATTTTAATAATGCATTTTCTCTCTCATCAAGTTTCTTATAAAAGTACCTTTACCAAGCCAAAACAAAGGCTATTTCGGATTCTTTTCTTTACCCTTGCTTGGAAAACGACTAAGGAGCTGTGGAGGAGCAGGAGGACGACCCCAACCTGTTGGTAAGGTCCTTGACCTTCGTTCTCCTTGATTCCATGGTGGAAATAAAAAATAAATCATTGATTTCTTCTTATTTGGATCTCCTCTTCAACCCTAGCCAACTTTTTCATCCAAAAGCTTGAGGACGAGCTTAGGGGGAGTTGCTAGAGCTTCATCCACCATTAATGGCGTGAGCTTGAAGCTTTGGAGCTCAATTGGAGGCGGGTTTTATAACTCAAACCCTTAATCATTGCTATTGCATCAATCAATTATGCTTTGTTGATTGTTTTCTTCAATTTGATACATACTTGTTTCCTTGCTGCAATTTCCATCAAGAACAGTTGCTGTTCTTGGTTTTTCGAAGGAAGGGGATGATGACATCATCCTATATGCTTATCCAAAGAAAAGTACCAAGCCAAATGGTCTTGATATCTATTACAAATCGTTTTAAATTGATTGGCTATGTAGTTTCAGAAAACTGTTTTAGGGAAAACGGTTTCAAGACTGTTTGATATGGTTGAACAAGCATTGACCATTTGGGAATCTTGTTCCTAATTATGTAGGATAATGACCCTCCAAATTTTTGGGGTTAACTCCAAAGGAATCGTGAGTTGAAGGCCAATCAATTAGATAAATCGAATTGAATTAAATGCTGATTTTCAACCTGATCAACTTGACCTGTTTGGGAAAACGGTTTCAAGACCATTTGAGTGTGTTGACCAAGCATTGACCGTTTGGGATTCCTGTTTATAATGATGTTGGTTAATGACCCTCCAAATTTGAGGGATTAACTCCCAAGGAATCGTGAGTTGAAGCCTAATCAATTAGGGAAACCTAATTGAATTAAGTGCTGATTTTCAATCTGATTTAATTGACCTTTTTGAGTAAACGGTCTCAAGACCGTTTGAATGCATTGACCAAGGGTTGAATGTTTGGTATTACTGTTCCTAATGATGTGGTCTAATGACTCACCAAATTTGAGGGATTAACTCCCAAGGAATCGTGAGTTGAAGGCTATTCAATTAAGCAAACCCTAATTGTTTATGGAAGCAATAACTCAGTATACTATGTCAAACATAGTTGTTTGTATTTGATCATATGGTTGATGTAACCAAATCAAGTGGAGAGAATGATAGAAATGAATTCATACATGAGTATGATTCATATGGTGATTTAGGGTAGGATCCTTAGTAAAGAGATCAAGAAACCCTAATTGAGAAGGTTAACGAACCCTAACCCTGATTTAGGGAAATTTTGAGTAAAACCCTAATCTAGGGTAATAGTGTAACCCTAATTAAGGGTAATAGTGTAACCCTAATTAAGGGTAATAGTGTAACCCTAATTAAGGGTAATGACTTGGGTAACTCTAATTTAAGGTAATGAAATACCAAACCCTAATTAGAGGAATAATGAATCCCTAATTTATGGGTAATTGAATGAAACCCTAATTGGGATGATTAGTGAAACCCTAATTGAGGGTGATTCCCTGAGAAACTCTAATTGAGGATGATTCCATGTGAAACCCTAATTGAGGGCGATGTCATATGAAACCTTAAACCTAACACAGAGTAAAGCTATGTAAAACCCTAAATTTGGGCTATAGTGCATGGAATTCTAATCATGGGCAATATGATGATAAATCATAACCCTAATGTCTGGGTAATGATATGAGTAAACCTTAATGATGAAATAATGAGTAATACCCTATAATGATGAAATATCTTAAGTGGTTGACTATAGGCAACCTTATAACAAGCAATGCCTTAATTTGAGATGAGTCCATATCATTGAAGATAGTTGGACAATCCTTGTGTGTGATCTATGCACATCATGGTAAAGGTGATAGGTTGGTGGATGAAAGTATTAAGATGTGAAATTCCTTATTATAAGATAAGTTAATAAACTCATGTAAGATAGAAGTGATGAGGGAAGTGATACATTGAGACATGATAGATATCACATTTAGCATTTCATGGTTGATATACCTTGATGCATCTCAAATCCAATATTTTTAGATAAGATACACAAGGAGAGTGTTATGTAAATTGTCACAATGAAATGTAATGAGTTTAACATACTTGATAACTAAGCTAAAATGAGTATGATGTAATCATACCATGATAATGATGGGAGATAAACTCATACCTTGTGTTGATGATCATTTAATGATAAATGATAAGAATATTAAATACTTGGAATGTCGATGGATGCTCCTAGATGTATGGAACAATATATTAGGGTTGTATTGATAAAATAAACATGAAACCCTAATTGATGTGAATAGTAAACCCTAACCCTGTGGAGGAAATAGTGGTGTTACTATTATATTACATGAGTTAATATGTTATTGTTGCCTAGTGAGAGGTGACAAGATGTTTAATGGCCTTGTGAGCCATATGGTTAGATGTTACCTGGTAAGAAGTAACAAGATGTTTCATGGGCATGATTGAGCCCTGAATGAGGTGTATTCCTCTTATGTTGATAAGGGTTGATACCCTGTGCTATTGTGAAAAGGATTTATATCCTGTGATAATATGATAATTGGTGTAATATAATGAATGGCAAGTGAATATTACCATGTGATGAAGAGATGAGAAATTATGTTTCATATGTTTTATATCTTTTCAGGTTTTGATATTTATATGCTTGCTAGAAATGAATTAGGGTTTGTATGTCCACTTGTTTGATGCAGCCTTAATTCACCCAATTGGCATAACTAATTAAGTGCAACTCTAATCATGTAGTGCCCTGTGCCGTAGAACCATCTTCAGTGTCAGAACTTGCTGGATGGTGAAACGAGTATTCCTAAGGGAAACTCAGAGCGCATATTGTTGAATATGCGGGGGTGGCAGGTTGAGGATATATATATACTTGTCATCCACAATTGCAGGTTACAGAGGATGGCTATGGTCATGCCTCAAATATTTGATGTGATTGAGGACAGCTGCGGTTGTACCTCGGATTAGAGGGTTTTGTATACCCTGTTTTCTAGTGTCGTAACTTGTACCAAGTACGGACTAGTTGTTATCAGTTGACTATATGTCACTGTTGGCAGTTTGACTGGTATGTCACTGCAGTTTACTCGTACTGACTGAGGGGAAGAGATCTTAGGATGCCGGTACTCCTAGATCTTGTACGGAACCGAATAGCCCTTCGCAGGGGTCGGTTGGACTTTGAATGGTACGATTCAAATTCCCCAGGGCATAATAAAAGATGTAATACAGCCGTATAGCATATCTGTTTAGGGTTATACATGACGCTTCACATTGAATGGAAACCCATGTTTGTTCTCTTTACATAAAGATGATGCTTAGTGCAACTAAGAGATAGTAATTATACTTATGTTGTGGATATGCATAAGACTGTAATTGTGTACATACAATGGTCATGCTTATGTTGATATCTTACTGCTACTGTTGATTATAATCATGATGCTAGATATCTCATGTTGATAGTTATGTTTCACATGCTATCCATGCCTCTATAATTAGAAATACCTGACAGAGGCTTAATGCCTGTAATTAGGTTTGGTTAAAGTCCAATTCCTGGATGTGTAATCAGGATTGGTATAGTCCAATGCCTGAAATATTTATACCCGATTGATATAGTTTAATGCTTGAATAATACATGATGATTTATATAATCACATGTCTGGCATAAGTGAATACTTGTTTAGCAGATTGGCTAAGGCCAACAAATAGAAACAAGAATGAATCATGGGTGACACATCAGAATAATGAATGACATGAGCAAAGCTTGAGATGTTGAAAATGTATGGTAGATGAATGTTATACATGTTCTTTCTATTTCTTATAAAGAGAATAGATGAATTACTGTTCAATCATAGATATGTGTAATACTTTAAAAGATGAGAATGATCTAAACTGCGTATCCTCTGCTCAGTTTTATATTAATTAAACTACAATAATGATGTTTCTGGCGGAGAGTTATATCTCTCGCTGGGGCAATTTTCAATTGTCTCACCCCCGTGGGAACCAACATTTTTAGGTGGACGAGTGTGAAAGAGACTGATAATATCTTTCGGATGAAGAACATCAGCAGCTTCAAGGACAGCAGTGACAACTCAGGTTGAGTGTGCTGTCTATCGTGTTTGGTAGATAGAAGTCCTATGTGTCGTCTCTGTACTCTCAGGTCCTCGGAGTTAGTACTTAGTGCTTTTAATGTATCGTTTTGAGATTTTGGCTTGATGCCTCGAGGTTATTATGTTGTCTGTGTTTAGCTTTTAACAAGGCAGTTGATGTTGTAACCCTTGAAAAGAGATGGTATAAGATATATACTTATGAACCATGATGTAAATGTAATACATTGGTTCTTGTTGAAAGAGTTTTCTTATGATTGGGTCTCTTTGAAAAAGGTTTTAAATTTTTAGTGATTTTCTATAATCCGCTGCTTAGTGAACGCTTCCGCATTAGTTAATTATGTTTTTGTTAGTTGGATGCTACAATTAAGTGGTATCAGAGCTCTAGGTTCGCTGAGTCTACAGAGACATAGGACTAAGGTAGTAGAGTCTGTTCTGGTATCATCTAGTGTATCTGATAATGTCTTCTGCTCATATAAGAGAAGAAGAACTTAAAGATGACTGGGTCACATGAGGAGATTGCTGCTGAGAGCAGCAATATTGCACCAAGAAGAGGTGCATGGGAGCAGGCAAGACAGAGACAATTGCCTAAGAGTCTCCTAGTTGATCCATTTATGATAAGAAAATCTTTCTTTAAGTATTACTGTTGGGTAGATTAGAGCAACAGTAATGCATATAGTGGACTGGATACTAGCTTTACGATCTAGGTTATCAGTCCTTAATACAGAAGTTTAAGCTTTAAAAGAGTTCCTAAATGACTTAGTCATGTTTGAACATGGGAAAGTCATGTGTGTATAATGATATTAAAAGTGAGTAATATGATCGCAAATAAAGTGCATACTACCTAATCTCAGTATTTATATACCCTGGCCAGGTATACAACTATTGATGATAAAGTGAGTATGGAAACTCTTAGATTGTAATCTCTCTGATTGCCCTGATCAAGCAGTCATTCTGATACAATCTAATGAGTATCATGAAATCAGAAATATGGAATGAATAAATGTGTGATATACTAAGTATAAGAAAGAGAAGTCTGAGATAATCTCAAATGAGCATGTTGTATGAGGAACTAAAAGTGTACTCCTCATAAGATAAGGATAAGAATAAGGGAAATGAAACCTGTTCAATAATGATGTAAGTATAATAAATGTATTTTCCCTAACGAAGAAATGGGAAATATGATGAGATCATGAGATGATCATAAACATGCTAAATGGATAATGTCATGTAATCATCCTTATAATTCCTATGCTAAAGGCAAGGAACCTAGGAAGAGCTAAAGAGTAAATGATTCATGAATAGTTGAAAATACATAAATTAATAAGAGGAATATGAATCCTTGTTTTCTTTCCTTTCAGGGACATGACCATCAAGTGGGTCTTAGGACACTTGATGTGCATAAGATAAATGTGTTCATGTGATGGATACTTAGAAAAGTATCAGTTATCTTGGACTTTGGTCCCAAGATGAGGACATATGAAACACATAATGTTCCCAGATGAAAGGAAGAGATATATATGATGTGTTTCTAACACATGTGATAGATATCAAGGTGAAAGATTATGGTATCTGAGAGATATCAGATGGGTTAGGTTGGCTACCTGGATTGGTCAACTGTGAAATTAGTCTGATTATAATAATATGAACATCATATGTTAGGGGTTTATGCTCTGCATAAACATGATACTAATAAAGAATGTATGATGCTTCTCTGAATAAGAAAAGTGTTATTTGACACAAAGTTGACTCTATAGTCAATGATGAGGGACAGTGGGGCATGTGCCTTGTGTGTTGATTCTATGAGAATTTTGTATGGAAACACTTGGTGCTGATCAAAGTTTTATGGTGTATCTATAATAAGGAGATGATATGTGAAGACTAGATAGTATGATGAATAATATACATTTGTCTTCCTTTATCTGGATTTCGAGGACGAAATCCTTGTTAGGGGTTTATAATTTGTAACACCCCTGACCTGGGTTATACCTTAACCCTAGGTGTTTTGATTAAGAAAGATGATTAAATGCTTAAACTCATCTTGTGAAAGGTAATTATGGTTCAAGAGGAACTTATATTACAATTCTTATCCTTTTTGAACATTGTTGAAATCAATGTTTTGCCTATTTTGGACTAAAGTGCAAATTACCCAAGTTGAGGGGTTTAAGTGCAAATTGTGCATGATAATATGTTCCTCATGTGTTGAAGCATCATGAGAGTAAAGATGATGCTGAGGTATGGCTTATGGAAGCCTAAATACCAAGAAAGAGCTGATAAAGCAATGTATGTGCATGAAAACCTAGTTTTGGTGTAATGTACAATTTACCCAAAACCCAGGGTGTAATATGTAAATTACCACTTCAATAAGGTCCCTAATGTTTCTTGGCATCAAGTAGAGAAAATAAAATGAGAGGGGCGCCTCATTTGAATTAAGTTGGAGGAGAGAGAATCTTGATATTAAAATAATCAAGATTTAATCCTAATTGAAACCCTAATTCTATTTAGTGTAAAAACAAATATAATAATTGAAGGGCCTTCAACCAAAAACGAGATGGTTGAATTTGCTCAAGTGTGAACACATTTGTGACTTTGCTAGGCCACGAAAATATCTCAAGCAAGTGGATAACCCACTCACCATTATTATAAAGAAAAGCAATATCCACTCAAATTGGAATATTATTATAATATGATCTAAGGTGCTTAATTTGCTTTTCTTTAAATTGATGGATAATAAAGAGGAATAAGAGGCAATGAAGATAGCCTCGTCCTTAAGGATTTTGAGGGGAATTTGATGGGGAAGAGGCGGCCATATTTTTGGAATTTAATGCATTTTAATAATGCATTTTCTCTCTCATCAAGTTTCTTATAAAAGTACCTTTACCAAGCCAAAACAAAGGCTATTTCGGATTCTTTTCTTTACCCTTGCTTGGAAAACGACTAAGGAGCTGTGGAGGAGCAGGAGGACGACCCCAACCTGTTGGTAAGGTCCTTGACCTTCGTTCTCCTTGATTCCATGGTGGAAATAAAAAATAAATCATTGATTTCTTCTTATTTGGATCTCCTCTTCAACCCTAGCCAACTTTTTCATCCAAAAGCTTGAGGACGAGCTTAGGGGGAGTTGCTAGAGCTTCATCCACCATTAATGGCGTGAGCTTGAAGCTTTGGAGCTCAATTGGAGGCGGGTTTTATAACTCAAACCCTTAATCATTGCTATTGCATCAATCAATTATGCTTTGTTGATTGTTTTCTTCAATTTGATACATACTTGTTTCCTTGCTTAAATTTCCATCAAGAACAGTTGCTGTTCTTGGTTTTTCGAAGGAAGGGGATGATGACATCATCCTATATGCTTATCCAAAGAAAAGTACCAAGCCAAATGGTCTTGATATCTATTACAAATCGTTTTAAATTGATTGGCTATGTAGTTTCAGAAAACTGTTTTAGGGAAAACGGTTTCAAGACTGTTTGATATGGTTGAACAAGCATTGACCATTTGGGAATCTTGTTCCTAATTATGTAGGATAATGACCCTCCAAAATTTTGGGGTTAACTCCAAAGGAATCGTGAGTTGAAGGCCAATCAATTAGATAAATCGAATTGAATTAAATGCTGATTTTCAACCTGATCAACTTGACCTGTTTGGGAAAACGGTTTCAAGACCATTTGAGTGTGTTGACCAAGCATTGACCGTTTGGGATTCCTGTTTATAATGATGTTGGTTAATGACCCTCCAAATTTGAGGGATTAACTCCCAAGGAATCGTGAGTTGAAGCCTAATCAATTAGGGAAACCTAATTGAATTAAGTGCTGATTTTCAATCTGATTTAATTGACCTTTTTGAGTAAACGGTCTCAAGACCGTTTGAATGCATTGACCAAGGGTTGAATGTTTGGTATTACTGTTCCTAATGATGTGGTCTAATGACTCACCAAATTTGAGGGATTAACTCCCAAGGAATCGTGAGTTGAAGGCTATTCAATTAAGCAAACCCTAATTGTTTATGGAAGCAATAACTCAGTATACTATGTCAAACATAGTTGTTTGTATTTGATCATATGGTTGATGTAACCAAATCAAGTGGAGAGAATGATAGAAATGAATTCATACATGAGTATGATTCATATGGTGATTTAGGGTAGGATCCTTAGTAAAGAGATCAAGAAACCCTAATTGAGAAGGTTAACGAACCCTAACCCTGATTTAGGGAAATTTTGAGTAAAACCCTAATCTAGGGTAATAGTGTAACCCTAATTAAGGGTAATAGTGTAACCCTAATTAAGGGTAATAGTGTAACCCTAATTAAGGGTAATGACTTGGGTAACTCTAATTTAAGGTAATGAAATACCAAACCCTAATTAGAGGAATAATGAATCCCTAATTTATGGGTAATTGAATGAAACCCTAATTGGGATGATTAGTGAAACCCTAATTGAGGGTGATTCCCTGAGAAACTCTAATTGAGGATGATTCCATGTGAAACCCTAATTGAGGGCGATGTCATATGAAACCTTAAACCTAACACAGAGTAAAGCTATGTAAAACCCTAAATTTGGGCTATAGTGCATGGAATTCTAATCATGGGCAATATGATGATAAATCATAACCCTAATGTCTGGGTAATGATATGAGTAAACCTTAATGATGAAATAATGAGTAATACCCTATAATGATGAAATATCTTAAGTGGTTGACTATAGGCAACCTTATAACAAGCAATGCCTTAATTTGAGATGAGTCCATATCATTGAAGATAGTTGGACAATCCTTGTGTGTGATCTATGCACATCATGGTAAAGGTGATAGGTTGGTGGATGAAAGTATTAAGATGTGAAATTCCTTATTATAAGATAAGTTAATAAACTCATGTAAGATAGAAGTGATGAGGGAAGTGATACATTGAGACATGATAGATATCACATTTAGCATTTCATGGTTGATATACCTTGATGCATCTCAAATCCAATATTTTTAGATAAGATACACAAGGAGAGTGTTATGTAAATTGTCACAATGAAATGTAATGAGTTTAACATACTTGATAACTAAGCTAAAATGAGTATGATGTAATCATACCATGATAATGATGGGAGATAAACTCATACCTTGTGTTGATGATCATTTAATGATAAATGATAAGAATATTAAATACTTGGAATGTCGATGGATGCTCCTAGATGTATGGAACAATATATTAGGGTTGTATTGATAAAATAAACATGAAACCCTAATTGATGTGAATAGTAAACCCTAACCCTATGGAGGAAATAGTGGTGTTACTATTATATTACATGAGTTAATATGTTATTGTTGCCTAGTGAGAGGTGACAAGATGTTTAATGGCCTTGTGAGCCATATGGTTAGATGTTACCTGGTAAGAAGTAACAAGATGTTTCATGGGCATGATTGAGCCCTGAATGAGGTGTATTCCTCTTATGTTGATAAGGGTTGATACCCTGTGCTATTGTGAAAAGGATTTATATCCTGTGATAATATGATAATTGGTGTAATATAATGAATGGCAAGTGAATATTACCATGTGATGAAGAGATGAGAAATTATGTTTCATATGTTTTATATCTTTTCAGGTTTTGATATTTATATGCTTGCTAGAAATGAATTAGGGTTTGTATGTCCACTTGTTTGATGCAGCCTTAATTCACCCAATTGGCATAACTAATTAAGTGCAACTCTAATCATGTAGTGCCCTGTGCCGTAGAACCATCTTCAGTGTCAGAACTTGCTGGATGGTGAAACGAGTATTCCTAAGGGAAACTCGGAGCGCATATTGTTGAATATGCGGGGGTGGCAGGTTGAGGATATATATATACTTGTCATCCACAATTGCAGGTTACAGAGGATGGCTATGGTCATGCCTCAAATATTTGATGTGATTGAGGACAGCTGCGGTTGTACCTCGGATTAGAGGGTTTTGTATACCCTGTTTTCTAGTGTCGTAACTTGTACCAAGTACGGACTAGTTGTTATCAGTTGACTATATGTCACTGTTGGCAGTTTGACTGGTATGTCACTGCAGTTTACTCGTACTGACCGAGGGGAAGAGATCTTAGGATGCCGGTACTCCTAGATCTTGTACGGAACCGAATAGCCCTTCGCAGGGGTCGGTTGGACTTTGAATGGTACGATTCAAATTCCCCAGGGCATAATAAAAGATGTAATACAGCCGTATAGCATATCTGTTTAGGGTTATACATGACGCTTCACATTGAATGGAAACCCATGTTTGTTCTCTTTACATAAAGATGATGCTTAGTGCAACTAAGAGATAGTAATTATACTTATGTTGTGGATATGCATAAGACTGTAATTGTGTACATACAATGGTCATGCTTATGTTGATATCTTACTGCTACTGTTGATTATAATCATGATGCTAGATATCTCATGTTGATAGTTATGTTTCACATGCTATCCATGCCTCTATAATTAGAAATACCTGACAGAGGCTTAATGCCTGTAATTAGGTTTGGTTAAAGTCCAATTCCTGGATGTGTAATCAGGATTGGTATAGTCCAATGCCTGAAATATTTATACCCGATTGATATAGTTTAATGCTTGAATAATACATGATGATTTATATAATCACATGTCTGGCATAAGTGAATACTTGTTTAGCAGATTGGCTAAGGCCAACAAATAGAAACAAGAATGAATCATGGGTGACACATCAGAATAATGAATGACATGAGCAAAGCTTGAGATGTTGAAAATGTATGGTAGATGAATGTTATACATGTTCTTTCTATTTCTTATAAAGAGAATAGATGAATTACTGTTCAATCATAGATATGTGTAATACTTTAAAAGATGAGAATGATCTAAACTGCGTATCCTCTGCTCAGTTTTATATTAATTAAACTACAATAATGATGTTTCTGGCGGAGAGTTATATCTCTCGCTGGGGCAATTTTCAATTGTCTCACCCCCGTGGGAACCAACATTTTTAGGTGGACGAGTGTGAAAGAGACTGATAATATCTTTCGGATGAAGAACATCAGCAGCTTCAAGGACAGCAGTGACAACTCAGGTTGAGTGTGCTGTCTATCGTGTTTGGTAGATAGAAGTCCTATGTGTCGTCTCTGTACTCTCAGGTCCTCGGAGTTAGTACTTAGTGCTTTTAATGTATCGTTTTGAGATTTTGGCTTGATGCCTCGAGGTTATTATGTTGTCTGTGTTTAGCTTTTAACAAGGCAGTTGATGTTGTAACCCTTGAAAAGAGATGGTATAAGATATATACTTATGAACCATGATGTAAATGTAATACATTGGTTCTTGTTGAAAGAGTTTTCTTATGATTGGGTCTCTTTGAAAAAGGTTTTAAATTTTTAGTGATTTTCTATAATCCGCTGCTTAGTGAACGCTTCCGCATGAGTTAATTATGTTTTTGTTAGTTGGATGCTACAGACAACATCCGCCCGGTAGTCCATAATGACTACGAGGATACAGTATCTTCGGTGTAGCCTCTGTATCAAAAATAATTTTGCTTTTGTCCTGGACCTCCACCACCGGGGGTTCTGCCTCAATAATCACAGATATATATTTTACTTGATGATGTGCTTGAACAACTTCTACATTCCCCGCATGTCTCTATTGATTGACATGCTTCATGGCTACCACTTCATTGGAAATTTGGGTCACAGTTGTATCTAGTTCCCTCATTTATGCTCCATGACTTTGTAGTGTTTGTCCAAACTTAGTCAAAATATCACCCTGGGACTGCAGCTGCTTGCTAAACATACTCATCATCTCTTGATTTTGTTGCACCACTTGACTAAGCAACTCGGTGCTTTTGTCCTCTGCCCTTGGTTGCGGCTTCACATCTAGATCTTGGAGGAAGTTGTTTGGATCCTTCCATTAGAATTTCCTATCCTCTCTCCAAGCATAATCATTATTTCTATAGCCCTGTTGTTGCATAAACTTGACATGGGCTTCCTCATCGGATTCGGAATCTTCCTTGGCAAGCAATTTCTTGGCTAGAAGATCTAATTTGCCATTCAGCTCCTTGATGGCCCTGGACTCACCTGCAACTTTGACTTGTTCTGGTGCATCCCTATCGCCCCAAGACTGCTTCTTTGCCATATTTTTCAAGATCTCCCAACACCTTGTGCTTGTGTTGTTCAAGAAAAACCATGAACCTGCTAAATCTAGGTTACTTCTATCATGTTCAGAAAGAGCAAAATTGAAGATTTTAACCTGCTTCTCCTTGTCAAGCCCATGATGCGGGCACCTCCTTAGCATGATCTGAAACCGTTCCCAAGTCTCAGAGTAAGTCTCTCCTGCTTTCTGGATGAAGTTATGAATTTTTCTGATCATATCATTTGTCTTCTCGGGCAGAAAGAACCTTTCAAAGAACACTTCCACCATGTGGTTCCATGTCTCCACATACTCATCATCAAGATTATGTAGCCATTCTCGTGCATTTCCCGCCAGAGAGATGGGAAACAACTTCAAGTACAACGTCTCCTATGGAAACCTATCTATCTTGATCATATAATAGTTCTCCACGAACTGGCTTATGTGAGTCACCGGATCTTCTTTTTTAAGCCAGTGAAATGCATTCGATTTAACCAAATTTATCAGTGCTGGGTCAATCTTACAAGTCGGAATATTGACTACCTGCTTCTTGATTGGCCCCTTTGACGTGGATGAGGAAGAAGCCTTAATCCTTTCCCAGATCGTCTGCTCCTCATTTTCCGCTCCGCCATTATTACATTACTAGTACCTGAAATTTCAAATGGTAGTGTATGAACCGGTACTAATAATTAAAACAATGAATAAGATTTGCAATTTAGTTCAAAAGATGAAAAGAAAAAAAAAACAGGAATTAAAAATGGCATAGTGTGGCCGCTCGTAGCACTCGTAGTGCTAAATTCACCGTTTCCCCGGCAACAACGCCAAAAACTTGACACAATTTTTTCGTGCATAGAACGCAAGTATACGTATCAATGTAATATGGGCCTTGTGAGGCCCGAGTCGAACTCAGGGAAATGTGAATTTTAGTAGACTACTACTAACTGGTTGCGATCAGCTAAATCGATTAAAAGAATTTGAGAGTTGATTGAAAAAGAAAATAAAATAAAATAAAATTAAATGTTTAGTTTAATCAATTTAAATGGGAATCTTTAGGATTGTGGTTTCACCGCAGATTCTCGCTGTACTAATTTCTACATAATTATCCTAATTTGTCTCCTATTCTGGATAGTGGCCTGTAGTCAGAATTGCTCGCTTTTGTGATACAATTCACTACCTAAATCTAGGTTGGTTCCATGGTAGTAGTAACCTATACCCTAAATTAGGTGCATGAGAAACAAACTCTGTGTTTTCACCATTAACTGTACATCGCCTTGTTCAAGGAATTTATTAGTTAATGTGATATTCGTCTCTTTTCAACTGTTAATTCTTCTTTCAAAGTAATTAAAGGCATTAGATTATCATTAAGGTGATCAATCATAATGATAGAATGGATAAAACGAAATCATACCATGAAATCGAGAGACAAATTATGATAAACTATGTAAAAAGTATCATACAACGATTACCCGGGCTACTCCCGATCCTAAAGACAAAGGGGATTACCCCACATGGTTGACAATGGAAAATACATAGGAGTAGAGAAGAAAAACATGGGAAACATGGAGCAAACTCGTGTAACCCCTGATACAAAGGTATTCCTGGAGATCCTCCTCGAGAAATGTGCATTTTGCAGTCTTCCGGCAGCAAAATCGCCCCTTCGGAGGTGCCCAGATCGCCCTGTTGATGGCCTTCAGCTCTCATATCCTTTATCTCCCCCTCCTTCATGGATGTTGTGCAACACCATATGAGATCCCCCTGGGGCCGGCCATTCTCTTCTTAGATCATAGGACCACTTTACGGCTCCGAAAAAGCTCAACAGTCAGATTAAAACGCTCCGTTTTAGTGCAGAAAATTGTCGGATCCCGACGCTGTCGATAGTATCGACCCCCGGGTCGATGGTATCGACCATGATACAGGTTTTTCCTTCCAAGATCATGTTTTGGGGCTTCTTTTTGATGAAATGTTGATACTAGCGACACCAGGGTCGATAGTATCGACTCTGGACAATGTAAAAGTGCCTGAAAAAGTGTCGAAACATCTGTATAAGTCTGGGGATTATATAAAATCATATAAATATGATTAAAGAAGTATAATTTGATGCAAAAAGAGTTTAAAGGCCAACTATAGTGAATTATGCAAATATAATCAAGAAAATGACATATACATGGATAAAACAGATATAAAATAAGCCTAAAAAGTGACTCAAAACCCATGCATCAGTAATCTATGAACAAACGCATCGATCCATCCTTCCTCTTTACGAACAGGACCGGATCACCCCACGGTGATGAGTTCAGTCTGATGAAGCCTTTATCCAAAAACTCATGTAATTACTTCTTCAGCTTTGCCATCTCAACTGGAGCCATCCTGTACAGTGTCTGAGCAACTAGTTGTGTTCCTGACACCAGATTGATCTCAAAGTCAATCTCTCAAGGTGGGGGAACACCAGGGAACTCATCGGGAAACACATCCACAAACTCTCAGATAACATGCACCTCCTCAAGGCTAGGACCTTTTGCTTTGATATCCACAACATGGGCTAAAAACGCCTTACATCCTTTCCGCAACAACTTCTTTGCCACCATAGCTGATACTAAACATGTCAGAAGGATCTTCCTATCTCCTTGGAAGATCCACTTGTCACCACCGTCAACAAACACTGCTTGCTTGGAACCACAGTCCAACACAACCTTATACTTCTCTAAGGTATCCATCCCAAGGATCACGTTGAATCCATGCATATCAAGTGGTATAAGATCCACTTGTATATGGTGTCTTGAAAAAGATAGAACACAAGATGGACACTCCTCTCAAAGCATCAAGGAACCATTAAGAGGGGTTTCTAACAACACGCCATCTTTCTTACATCTAATAGGTAAAAGACAACTATCAAGCATACTATGTGCAATAAAAGAGTGCGTAGCACCCGGGTCAACCAGAATAGATATAAAGCAATAAGAAGACAAATCAGAATGAAATAACTCCATTTGACCTGCCACCACTCGCGGGTTGACTATCTGCTCTGGCTGACTCATAGCATAGAATCGAGCCGTTGCTTGTTGTCCACATCCTCTGCTTCCTTAAGAAGATGATTCCACTTGGGATGCTTGATTGTGTCCTCGCCCTCTATTACCACTAGATTATTGTCTATCTGACCCCTGTTGATTCTGCCTCGACTGCTGCGTCACTTCGACATGTTTCCTTGGGAAATTTGACCTCAAATGCCCGGTCTGTCCAATGAGATAGCATGAACTGTCCCCTAACTGTGACCTAGATGGTCCTGTAACGGCTACTGAAGCTGTGCTGTAAGCTCTGGACAGAGAATACCCACACCCTCTTCCATTACTTGGTTACCACTGTGATGGTGCACTAGAACCTTGCCTCACAAAAGGTGCAAAAAACCTCAGCTCCTTGTGGCTATCAAACCTCTATTTATGAAACTGAGCAGGCCTTTTCTTGGTCATAGTCTCTCTCTTTCTCAAACTGACCCTTCAATCCTTCAGACAAACTCCACAAACATGGCAAACCGTTCTCGATTCTCCAAAGCAGCAGTAGGTGTCGACAGCTCGGCACTCAGACCTTTCTCAAACCGCCTGATTCTCTCGTCATCTGTTGTCGCCATGTGAGGACAAAACCTCAATGGTCCATAAACTTAGCTTCATACTCGGTGATGCTCATCGATCCTTGGTGCAGATGCTCAAACTGGTTGATCTTCTCATCCAGATACATCTTTGGGAAGTATTGGCTGATGAACTCCCAACGAAAAACCTCCCAAGAGATCACCTCACCGGGTTACTTCTCCACTTTGATGGCCCGCTAGTGGCCAACACCACCTTTTAGAAGGTAGACAACGTTCTTGACTTTGTCTACTTCGGGAATGTCAAGGATCCGGAAGGCCTTCTCAAGACCTGTCAGCCATAGATCTTCATCCACTGGATCATCTGTTCCAACATAATCCGAAGCTTCGAATCGGCGAAGCTGCTCAAAGATCTTCCCAATGCCCAAAGATTCACTATGGGGAGCCTGTGCTCTTAGCGGATACAATGGCAATCTATCCACCATGTGATCCATCGTAGCCATTAACTGCCCCATAAGCGGCTGATAGGCAGGGTTTTCAAGAATGGCTGGGTCAAGTTGGGGACCTCAGGAACCCGATTTGCATGTGCCTGCACTCTTGCTCCATCAACTGATGCAGCGTTACTACCCTCAACAGCATGTTCTTCATGGTTTTCAGACATCTTTAAGCTTTATCTTCCGCTGAGGGCAGAAGGTTATTGTAAGAAAATATGGAAAACTCACAAGAATAGACACAACCCTAGTCCTAGATCCCTATAGACTCAGTGAACCTAGAGCTCTGATACCAAACTTATAATGCCACATCCCTCTATCACACAGATAATGAGATGCCACGTGAAAACATGCGGAAACACCAGAAACCACATATTACCAGAAACACAAGTTAATTAAAACCATTTGCGAAAAATAGATAAAAGGAAACTATTACATCCAGATCCTCATCATGCAAAGAAATATGTTATATAAATATTTACAAGCCTTGATACATGTCCACAGCCTATAGGATCCAACTGTCACATAGGCACAAAGAGTTCATCACCTGTTGATACATTCATAACAAGCCACATCAGGCCAGCAACTGGATATACAAGCCACATCATCTAAACATCGTAAAACATCATTGTAGCACCTCCGAGGACCTGAGAGTACAGTGATGAGTCTAAGACTCTACTAGAAAACAACTAAAATAACAATATATCCATCTCTTACCTCCTACAGCTCTTCTTGATGCTCGCTCGCAACCTCATGACCACCACCACGTCTAGAACGATCACCTAAAAAAAGGTTGTAAACCAGCGGGGTGAGACACACAGTCCCAACGAGAAACATAACTCCCCGCCGAAACTATAAAACTTCAAGAAAAGTAGGTAAATCAGATAACTGATATCAACAGATCATAAGAGAAGCATCCTAAGTAGAACTTACTTTATGAATAATCTTACCAGATATCCAGGAGGCATATAACCAAGTATTTCTTTATGGAATATGATTGACAAGATAAGCTTAATAAAACTCATCACAAAGTATAAGGATCGTACAAATGACTGCAAGTTATGACTAGATCAGCTATATAAGCAAGGCCTCAATCAATTTTTCGTGTTTTGTCTTAAGAAACATATTTTATACGGCTGGATTATGATTTATTATGCCATGATAAAGTGAGTTGTCCCGCTCAAATCCAACCTTTGGCTGTGAAGCCCAAAACCGGTTCCATACAAGGTCATTGGGAGAGACAGACTCCATGACCTCACCTCTTGGTGGTTAATGTACGAAAACCAAAGCAGGACCGCAATCTCTTGCTTGAGTGGCCTCAATCACATGGTCAACTCTGCAGTCTTTTTATCATGAGCCACATGCCTATATATCGTGCTCCCGTGCCATGAATGAATCCATGCTCCTTCACACTGAGCCATGGGCCTGATCACCATGCTCTTATACACATCTTGAGTTCACAACCGCAGTTACACTCTAATCCTCCTATTTTTGGCTAGGAGAAACCCGACATATTCAATAATATGCGCTCTAGGTAATCCCGCAGGATAAACCTGTTTCATCATCACCTGCTACTGAAGATGATGGATCTATGGCTAGGGAAAACTACATGAAATGTTCCACTGTAATTAATTAGTATATTTTAAGTGGATTGTTGAGTCAACCAAGTTATAAAACATAACAACATTGAATTACATTGTTACTATCATCATCACATGACCATGAGATCTCAATCCCTCATCATAGAATGCATTGCCTCTTAAGGTTTACATCATCACCATGGAATAGCAATCCCTTATCTCAACATCAGAGTATAACACCTCAACTAGGCAATCAACCTTCATCAGGTCAACAGACCTTTCACATCATACTAGTGATACATGTTACCTTATCAATAAGTATTATCATCATTGAGTGTTATACAAAACACATACACCTAATAGCCCTTACCTGTCTATTAATTCACTTGATTCACCTGCATGGTTAGTATGCATATCAAGAGAGATAACTGAATCACCAAACATAGATCTTTATGATTATCATGCTATTAGGGTTGAGGATGCACATGATTGGAACAACATCCATGATCATAGCTACATGAAGCATAAAGCTATATCTGTAGACAAATTACATTATTGTTATCAGACCATGAGCATCCACTATGACCTTATCTTATGAACATAAACATGTGTCTTATCATCTTATGTAGCATCATCTTTAAGTATCAAACATATCACAGTTCACAACCTATCATCCATATTGCATCATCAACATAGGTGCGGTTTCCTGATAACAGATCGTCAATTTAGGTTTTTCGGGTTAAGCATAACCCTCACCGAAGATACCATCTACCCTTACTATAGGTGTGGTGGGTAGTGCCATCCCTCACCTAAAGGGATATCGGGAAAGGTAACATCCCTCACTAAAATCCTATCAGCTAGGGCACTTAGCCACACATATCGTCCCTCATCAAATCATCATGTCGTGCACACTTGTTCAAGGGTCACGAGAAGACCAGGACCAATATTATGCAACTTTATCCAAGGTGTGTATCATGCTCAAGAACACACTCACCTATCGACCATGACCCTATTGGCCACAAGGGTTAGGTTACATATCGGCCATCCTCATCATAATGTCGTCTATGGCCATACCGGCCAAGGCCATGATGCCCAAGTAACTGTCGGCTAAGAGAAAAACCTAACGCCCAACAAGCTCTTCATGATGTCCAAGGGATTCTACTTCCCTCCACCATGCCACCCAAGACACCCTATCATCCAACTAGGGTTTGGGTCCACATATCGGCCAAGACTCAACCCTTCAACTTGTAACGTCCAAAGCACCATCCATGCTCAACACATGTATCGGCCTAGCTCTCAACTCTAGAGCTATCCAAGCTATCAAGAACCTATTCATGATGAGTAACTGACCAAAAGGAGACATGTGATGGGCAAGGCAGATCGGTCAAAGGGTAACACACCTCCAACACTCTAGGATGGATGTTATTGTGCAGTATGTGGGCATCACATGCCGATCACCTACCATGGCGCCCAACGACCTATCATCCAACTAGGGTAGGCACAACATATTGGTCAACACTAGGGCATCTATCTAGGGTTCATCACACAAGCACCATATCGGGAAACAAGGTTAACACAAATCAACTAAGCATATCGTCCAAGACAAACCCTAGATGAGAGGTATCGTGCAAAGCACCAAAAAGGGTATCGTGCAAGGGCACAAGAACCACATCGGTTTTGTCATCTTCAACCTATAGACCAATAATCATCAAACCCTATAAGATCAAGAGAGTTGGCTCACCTATCAATAACCAAGTGAGAGGGGTTTTGCACAACCTCCTTCACATATCAGGCATCAAGGTAGGTCATCCATATCGGTCAACCCTTCAACCCCAACTAGGTCATCAACAACCAAAGGCTCACCTCTCAAATCCATGGTGAGAGTAGGGTATTGCCCAAGCAACTAGAATATAGACTCACCTCTCAACGACTAAGGAAGAGAGGGGTTTTGGCTACACCACTAGAGCTCAAAATCACTTCTTAAAACCAAAGAGAGAAAGGTGTATTTCCCCAAAGGAAACCCTAATTCATAGGTTCGGCCAACAAAGTCCAAGGTCAAGAACACCTCAACAACATATCCATCATATATTTAACAAGATTAAAGGTACAAAATAGGGAAAGAAACATATCTAACAAGATGCATGGCCGATCAAGATGAAACATAACATGCAACAAGGAAAGGAAGTAGTATATCTAGGGTTAGGAGTTATGTAACCCACCTCAAGCAAGCTCCAAAGCTCCAAGAACCAAGATTTAAGATCTTAGCTCTAATGCACCCCACCTTCGGCCACCACAAGAAGAGAAAAAAAGCTCATAACTACCATGGACGAAGAACAAGCATGAAGGAGAAGAAGGTGCTAAGGAGAGAGAGAAGACGCTCACCAAGGAAGCAAGATCCTTCTAGGGTTCGACCACCACCTAGAGGAAGAAGAAGAAGGAGACTCCACCAAGGAGATCGGCCACCAAGCTCCACCAAAGAGGGGTATCGTCCACCAAGGAAAAGGGAAGGAAACTAAGGAGCTAAAAGGGATCCCAAGAAAAAGAAAGGAGAGGCATATATAGAAGAGCGTGAAGAGGAAACTAAGGCAAGGTGTCGTCCAACCTAGGGACACTTGTCTAAAGTCATGCCACCTTGCTAAACCTCATGCACATGTCATGCCACCAACTAACAAAGGATCGACCACTTGTCCAAGGTATGGTGACACAACCAAGGCAAGGTCAAGGTGGTCACATGGGCGATACACCCCACTGGTCGACATCTTGGGTGACACAGCCCTGGGCGAAACAGAGCTTCAAGCTCTCCTATGCATGATACAAACCCTTATCAAGGCAAAGCAAAGTAAGGCAAGGCCCATCAAAGCTCATCAAGGCCCAAAACTACTCAAGAAACAATCCCAACTCATCCTCTCAACCCTAGAGGATGCAAGGAGAGAGAAAACATCTCTCAAGGTGACAAAATTGCACATCAACCCTAAAACTTGGGTCATTTGCAAGTAGCACCTCCAACTTCCAACAAAGCACAAACGAACCCTAATCACAATCTCATGTGATTAGCAAGCATCTAAACACAAGGTTTAGGCAAAGCAAATAGGGTAAGCCCAAAACGAAGGTCAGGGTCCTTACTACCAAGGTGATCTCACTCAACTCCTATAGATTGGCATATGGTAGAGAGGAAGAAGAGAAACTATAAAGGTCTCCAATGGGAACAAAGCATGCCACTTTGTGGTTCCAAGTCATCGCATGCCCCACACCGGTCGATGCAGTAATTGAAAGAAAACTCCTCCTATTTTGTGGTTGTCAGGTGCAAGATAAAAAGAGGGATAAAGGAAGAAGGGAATGATATATAAAGGAGGAAGAAGAAGAGGTATCAAAAGCCATGGGATGTCAAGGGAAAATATTTCTGGTCTTCACTAGTGCCTATGACCATAGCAGTCACATGTGGTGGTTTTACTTGGTCTTGTTGTTGTATGTGATCCCATGAAAAAGGTAGCTCTGGGTGGTTGAAGTCAATATGTGTAGTGGTGGAGGATCTATAGGTGAATAAGGGTAGGGGTGCCACCATTCTAGGCTTGAGCAGGACTTCCTCTAGCCACTAGCATAGCCAGCGACAACATCCTTAATGCCATGGCTACCGACCAAGGGCAGAGGGGAAAGGTCAACGACTAGGTCTTCAGGTTGCAGATTGGAGGGGAAGAAGGAGAGAAATAGGGAAGAGAGGAAAAGGGGGAGGGGTAGAGGAATAGAAAGAGAAGAAGTTGAGGAGAAACAAATACTATGTGCGGTCCTATTCCCAGCGCACAATGTGTGTTTAGAAAATATAGATGGAGGGGGGTGACACAGTCATTACATGGGCTGTGGAGCAAAGTGATCAATGTCATTTAAATGTAATATAAGTGAATAATTCAAGATATTAAACAAATGTGTAAATGAAGTCATATCAATGCCAAATTTTAGAGGATCATAGATTAGATCTTGATGTACGTAATTGAATTATAAATTTATTATTTTGAAATAGTGTAGACCATTAAATTAGTCAAGGACATTATTAAACATTTTGTGATTCAAGAAGAGTATAACAGACCAAGCACTCTCTAATATAACACCCAAAGTTAAAACATAATATGTACTAATTACATTTAACATTTTGATTAACATTTAATGTCTTCTATTAATTAAGTTAAATTCCATGATTTATTAATACATCATAATTGAGTCATTTATGACATTATTTATTAACTATGCATGTTTTGACTACTGAAATTGAGTGAGAGCATTTTAGATATTATTTCATTTAAATAAAATGATATATTGGGATGTTGGAATAATTTAGGGATTATTACAAAAATGATGTAAAAGTCATGTTAGGCATAGATTGAAGATGTAAATGAGTTATTTTTCTAATATATGTTAAACATTAAATTATTATCTAATGTTAAAATTTCATTTATTTTTTACCATTTTTAAGGAAAATATTTATATATAAAATAATATGATTTATAAATTGAACATATAATAATGGATACTACTTAGATTTTAGTGTATTACAACACTTCCCCACACAAAAATATTTTTTCCTCAAAATTACAAATCTGATAACCAATACTCAATTTTGACTAGGTATTTCTTAAACTATATATTTTTTTGTATCAATTTGGTGTTTATTGTGGTCCTTATATTTTGGGGTGGGTTATACTACTACATATATTAAATTATGTCCACTAAACTAATAAGATTTATGATTTTAATCACAATTCATTAACATTACCTACTACCTTAAAATTATGTCATTATACTGGAAAATTTAAATCCTAGTAGATTTTTTTAATCCTTACAAATTTAGTATTGAAGACATTGTGACAACTGGTATTTTTTTAGAAGGGTTTATTTGTTTGATAAATAATTCTAATATTTGAAAACTATATAATTTTTTAGGTTGTACCAGTGTATTCAGTGTTTTATCTACTAGAAGTAATCATTCTTAGTATGATTCATTACTCATGTTAACGCATATGAGAAATTTAGGGTTTTTTTAAGACATTCTAATTATTCACTTGAGTTGGACTGTGAGGGTTATTTTTGACTCACAATTGTTATTTAGATTATTTTGATTCATTCTAATTGATGTCATTTAATTATATTAACATTCCCACCTAGTACAATACTAATAAGGCATGCTCAAACATAAAAAAAGTTCCATTTAGCGTCATTGTTTAATATGTATTCAAATTTTAGTTTGTTACCAAACCCTAGCCCTTAAAATAATTTTTATTTTTATCCTCCAAATCATCTTGAGTCAAAACTAGAGAGGGGTGGGTCTTACATATGTAAATAACCACATTTTTTCCGCCATCAATGGTCATTATGCTACTTTCTTAAGGGTTTGCAATTGATATCTATCAAACCTAGGGCTCGCATCAACTAGGGTTACTACTCAGTAAATGCATATTAAAAATTATGACTTGGCTTGAAAATCTTTGACAAAAAACTAGGAAATGTTTTACCTACACATACAATTATAACTGAAAATAATATTTTTTACTAGACAAACATTCTGAGTTAAAACAAAAAGTGGATTCAAAATCAATACAAGAACCAAAGTTGACTAACTTTTCAAAGGAGTTCACCTCCATGGTTTGGTCACTAAATGAAGCTCTACCAATCCTCAATTCACCACTTATTATGTATCTAAGTGGCAGCTTCACCTTACCAATAGGGGGACTAGTATCACAAGCCAAAACTTCAATACATGACAGAGCCTTCTATCTATAGGTAATGACGTTAATTACTATGAGGCTTAATAACTCACATTATTTACCCATGCAAGACAATACAACTCAAGCCTTATCTAGGTGCATTATTTCATATAACATTTTTTTAACATGTAATGCTAAGATAATTTTTGAGGTAATCTTATTCTTAAACTCATTAAATCATTCTTCACAGTCAAATGACCCAAAAACTTCCTAACATTTAAAATTAGATTTGTACGAAGGAGAGATACACTTCCGAGTCTTGTATAATTCTAAAAATCCATATCTCAATTGGATTGCAAGGTTCCCTTATAGTTCATATCTACTTTTATCTTTGTTGGGTCCTCTCCAACATGATCTACAAAGATCAACCATAGACTCTACCCCTTCCCATGGGTCCACAATTAAGTCAAAAAGGTTTCTAAGGTGAGGCATCAAGGAGAGGCATCAATGAGTAACAAAGCCATGTTTAACATGTCTTGAAATGTCTTTAGTCCATGTCTAGGACAAGTTCGAATTTTTCATTTCTAGGGTCATGATAAAGGAGTTTGAGTCACTTTTACAGACCTATTTTATACCTATTTTGTGCATTTATTTGTCATTTTCTTAATTATATTTGCATAAATCACTATTGCTGGTATGTACACTCTTTTTGCATCAAATTATGCTTATTTTATCATATTTATATGATTTTATATATTCCCCAGACTTATACACATTTTTCTTTATTTTTCAGGTACTTTATGTACAATGCAGAGTCGGTGCCACCATCCCATTTGGTCAATGCCACTGAGATCATGTCAATAACTGATCTAGAAGCAGAGAGTAGACTCGGTGCCATTGACTTTTCTGGAATCAACACTTGATTAGATTGCCCAGATCCAACAGTCTACGTTATGTGATACTACAAGTTGGCCTATGACCTAATGAAGGATGGCCAGAGCTGGGGAGCATCTCACGTTGCACCACACATAACCTAGAGAAGAGAGAGAGAGAGGAGCACGAAGCCGAAGGACGTCAACTGGGAGATCCGAGCACCTCTGACGGATGATTTTACTACCGGAAGACTACAGAACGTGCGTTTCTCGAGGAGGATCATCCAGAATACCTTTTCTCCAGGGGTTACACAAATTTCTTTCATGTTTCCCACATTTTTCTCCTCTATCTCCATGTATTCACATTTGAAAACCATGTGGGTCTAAACCCCTCCTTTCCTTAGGACCCGGGAGTAGCCTGGGGAATCATTGTATCGACTTTTACATGGATTAATATAGTTTTCTCTTTATTCCTGGATATATAATTGTGGAATTAAACGATCTATCTTTGTTTGATCGCCATTGGTAGAATAATAGACTAATAATTGCTTTAGAAGGAGGATTAATGGTTAGAAAACCATAAGTTATACACTCTCCTATGCGTTCCTTGGGAAAGGTAATGTACGGTTAGTGGAAAGAAACCCAAAGTCTTCGATAATGCACCTAGACTAAGGTATAAATTTCTACAGACGTGGAATTGTCTTAGATCTAGGTAGTGGATTGTACTGTGGAAGCGGGCAATTCTGACTACAGGCATTCTGTCCAAGGTAGGAGTAAAATTCATATTAATTTGGTAGAAATAAGATATAATGAGACCCTGTGGTGAAATCGGTCATCCTAAGGAATCCATCTCATTTGAATTAATCACCCTTTATTTTTGTTTAATTTTCTTTTGCTTTGTTTAAACTCAAACTAAACCTTTTAATCGGCTTAGATGATCACATTGTAGTTAGTAGAGTCACTGAGACTACGTCTCCCTGAGTTTGATTCGGGCCTCACATAGGCCTATATTACTCGACGCGTGCACTTGCATTTGTACACACAATTTTAGTGTGTCAGGTTATGACATCTATATTAGAATTCCTAGATATGTAATAAATAAACATCAAGGTTCTATAGAAATACATGGTTTGTAACCTATATCTAGGTTTATGTACATCCCCAAAGCGAAGAACTAAGGTGTGAGCTAGAGGAAATTAAATTATGATTCTCTTAAAGATAAGGGGACTTGAAAAGGTTAAGTATATTAACTACATGAGGAGAAAGGAAGATTGTTTGAGGATAGTCAACCTAGAATTCTCTCAATAAATCCTTGGTCAACATATGGATCTACAAACATCATCTAGGAAGATGAATACAAGACCCTAAGGCCTAAATGAATAATATTACCTAGCATGGTCATATGGTGTTCTAGAAATAGAAAAGCTATGTGAGAGAATAACAACAATTTTTGTATTGAGACAGTCTGATGTGCTGACTGTGATGGCTTTGATAACAACCTGTAAAGACGGGGTTTTGGGGTCCTTAACTTTACTTTATGTGATAAAGCACTGTAATTCTAGTACTAGGTTTTCATTTTTTGTAGTTCATTTAGGAGATAAATTTAATCATATTTGATCATAATGGATTCAAAGCAATATGTAGCATAAGGATAATGAGCTACATAGTAAGCCATTAACAATTATAAATAACATCTCACAACATCAAGGTATGTTGTATCAACTTCTTGATAATTACATTTCATATGATTTATATCAATCCAGAAAACTTGTAGAGGACAACACCTGACCACATCATCTTTAGTCCTATGAAATCAATCTTCAGTTCCAACATATCTAATCCTTGAAACAATCCTGAAATGGGTGTAAGAATATACCCAAGGTAAACAAAGAATAAAGAGACATCAACAATTATTGGTAAGTACTACAAATTTTATTTGGGCAATAGGAATAAAGATTTAGAAGAGAAGTTTAAAATGCAAGTGTAATAAAATTAAAGAAGATTGAGTGGAATGAAATAAGAGGTACAAAAAGATAAATTTTGAGGCATTTTAAGAGGAATTAAATTATTAGACTCGCCATATATAATAATGTGTCACTGCAAAAATATAGAACAAGCAATGAAAACATGAACAACTCAACTAGTAACGCCTAACTATATGAAAAGCACTAGTTGCAGCACCACATACTACCTATTTAGGACTAACACCCAAGGAGTATTTGCAACCATGGCAACATACCCTCAATTTAAGGACTTTCTCAATAAGTGTGTGCAACTATGTCGAACAACCCCAAAATTTAGGGACTAAGACCAAGGAATGTGTGCTACTAAGGTCATAAAACCCACTCATATGTTACACTATATTATGAAAGTATCACTATTCCTTGCAAAATAGGATTTGAGAAGTAGTAATAAGTCTTGGTAATTGTTTAATATCAAGAGTATGCCATAAGGCATTTAAATCCAATAATTATTTCAAATAATTAATACATGGATGAGAGTTCAATTGTATCAAGAGTGATTCAATTAAACATGTAAGATAATGACAAAGGATTATATTGTGTAGAACAATTCAAGCATCATGCCTCATTTCAGTAAGAAAAATACACAAGAGAAAGGACTTCAAAAGAGGCGATTATTGGCCAAACACCTCAAGTGAAAAGTACATACCTGACCTTCTCAATATAACATATTTTAGGTGTAGATATCCAAATATATCTTTCTGAACCTAAACAGTTATTACACATGGATTAGTCCATCATCTTGAATTCATACTCAAAAGTTGATCTCAATCTAGTATTGGTTTCCTTATGATGATTTATGACCTTAAATCTTAGAAATATCCCTCGATAGGGTGAGGGAAGGGCATATCACAAATAGGTATAAAGAAAACATATCTAAGGTCTCTTGTATGACTAGATATACAAATAGGTTAGATGTGATCTTAACTAAGTGTCCATAAAAATACAAATAATATTAGGGATCATAGATTTTGAGAAAAAGACATCTAATTGTAAAATTTGTGACATATGGGGCATGCATACATGAGAGAGTCAACATAAGTAGACATGTTATTTTGAGTAAATGAGTGTTAGGAGATGACTTAGGTATAATACTTAGTGAAGAATAGGTCATTACACTAGTGGAAAAGCATTAAGATTGGAGGTCCAAACTATGAAATACCAATTGTTAAATTTTTCTAATGTTGCATGAATTGTTTATCATGAACTTGGGTCTACAAGAACTAAAATGGAAAATATATGGTTCTGGGTTAAGACTCCATGATAATGAAGTTGATCAAAATACTACAATAAAATCTTATAAATGTTAGAGTTATATGGTCAGGGATCAAAGACATGGATATTTAGTTAAGCATAGTCAAGACATATCCTTAACTAATAAGAATCCAAACCCTGACCAATTATTCCTTTAGAAAAACAACATATATAGCTAACTCTTCCCTAAAACCAAATCTATCTTATTCTCAAGTGCCACACCCCCACTACATGATAGTTCCACTCTCACACTGATCCCACACCTCCAGTCATCAAACTCCTCAGCTTCTACTAACATATAATCTCCTTTCAGGTCAACCCTCTGCCTTTCCATACCACTTATGTTTCCATACGAATGATAACAATCTAATAATCTATCATTATCTACCGATCCGCTGAGTTTTGTGCCACAAAGAAAGCACAAGATTGTGTGTAGTCAGGGAAAGGAAGAGCATTGGACTAGATGTTTAAGAAAAAAAAAGAAAATTAGGACCAGAGGAGACCAAATCACCGTTGTTATTGGCGATAATGAGACAAACATATTAGCAATACATAAACTTTTGTGTTTGTATTATCATTTTACTAGTTGATCTTGGCAATGCCTTTTTCTTAATATTTTATTGATTTCAAATGATTCTTTAGGTTCCCTTTTCCGTCACCAAGAGCAACATCAGTTATTTATCTTCTATGCATTATTATTTTATACTTTGTGTTTATATATCTTGTGTAGGTACTTAAAACTGTATATGGGAGTAATTTTGATGTTCATGTATATATGAGAATTTGGTATACCACTCCTCACACACAATGCTTTTCAACTATAATTCAAAGTAGAAGTCACAGATGATACATCTATAAGTAAATTTTACTTTTCTTGTAAAACTGGTCTTAATGATCCATGTTAATATTTTATTTTTATAAAAGTACATAAAGTGTACACATACTATTTTTTTTACTGCACGATATTGATAGTGTTGCAAAAAGAAGAAGAAGAAATAAAAATACTCGAGAAAGACATAGCAAAAGTTATGAGAAGTTAGTAAGTAAACTTGTTCATCTTGGGAAAATTTATTTTTGTTGCAAAATGAGTGTTAGGCAATATGATATTGTATATGATGTGTGATGAATGTTATGTGAAAGTGATTTTGTAAGATATGTCTTACTTGATTAGAAAAATATGATGTTCTGGTCATGTGTTGATGTAATATTACAACTATAAATTGAATGCATGTCACTTCTTCAAAGTTGGAGATTTTTTTTGGAACTATGGAGATGCAAACGTTATATCTTCAAAGTTGAGTTCATTGGGAGTTTGAGAAGATAGAAAAGTGCTAAGAAATCTATCTTAATATCTATCTTCCACCTTATACGACTCCCTAAAAATAGACCAAATTGCTCATTTTCCCTTTTTCATCATGTTGAGTGTACAATCCTTGGATACACAGTATAGACAAGGGATCTAATTTAATTTTTTTGTTGGGCTTATTTCTATATTGGTCAGGGATAGATCCTGACTAATCACTATTGGTCACCAAACTTTTTCGAGGGTACGTTGGTCAAGGATAGACCTTAACTACCATCGTTTGGTCAAGGATTCATAGGTATTAGTCAGGGATTTGGCCTTCAGCTTTAGTAAGTTCTATAGTAGTGAATTTAGACATGTATCTAACTAAGAAATATGAAGTCAGTTACTATGTTTAATAGAATAATGCATTTGTGTGTCTACTGATGAATAAAAGACACTAGGAAACTATACATAGTTATTAATGTCACATTGATTCAGATGTGTAGATGGAACTAAACCAAACATTCTTTTGCATATCAATTTGAAATTATGCACATAATATATATGAGAAATTTGTATTCAGATGGTGTGAGTATAATGAAGAAGAAAGGAGAAAAGAAAAATGACAGAAACAAAGTAGATGAATACCTAATCTAAATTGCAAGCAGAGAGGGGACAAACATATGTTGTGGATATAAATGTTAGGTTCATGACCTCGATTATAGGTTGCAACAACACTGAGAAGGCACAAGTGGTGGCTGCTGTCAATGTTCAATTACTTAGGACATTGGAAGGAAGAAGGAGAAGAGAACATGATGGAGAGGGAATCTTCAATGGTGATGGTGGTCCTTTTCGTGGAGAAAGGAGGCTCTTCTGATAATCACCAAACTTCCACCATTCCAAGAATATTCCAGGGTGCTCTCGCTCAACTCCTGTAGATCGATGTAGGGTAGAGAGTAAGTACAATGACTGCAAAGGTATTCAATGGGGTGGAAGCTCGCCACTTTGAGGTTCTAGGTTGTTGCAAGACCCTCACCAGTCACTGAAAGAAACCTCCTTTTATTCTGCAGTTTTTGGGTGCAAGAGAAAAATAAGGATATAGAGAGAAGGAAATGATAGATGAAGGAGGAAGAAGCAGAGGCATCAACATCCCTAGGACATCTAGGGTTAACATTTTTTATCATCACTAGTTCCCCTGACCATAGCAGCTGCATGTAGTGGCTTTACTTCATCTTGTCATTGTATGTGATGCGAGGAAGAATGTAGCTTTGGGTGGTTGAAGGAAATTTGTGTAGTGGTGGAGGATCCACATGTGAATAAAGGTGGGGGCATCACCATTCTAGGTTTTAGTAGGGCCTCCTTCAGCCATTAGCACAGGAAACAACAACATCCTTGCTTCCACAGTTGCTGGGGACAGACAGAGGGGAAAGACCGAGAGAAATACACAAATAAATTATTAACTTATTATTTTAAAATAGTGTTGAACAATGATTAGTCAAGGAGATGATTAGACATTTGCTGACTCTAGAAGTTTATAATGGTCCATACACTCTGTATTATAAACCAAAAGTTACAATATACTATGTATTAATTATGTTTAACATTTTGATAAAATTTTAATGACTTGTATAAATTTAGTTGCCATGATTTATTAGTAAGGCATGTTTGAGTCATTTACTACATTATTAATTAGACATACATGTTTTTTACTGTTAAAATTGAGAAAGAGCATTTCAAAGATTATTTTGCATAAATAAAATAATATATTGTGATGTTGGAACAATTTAGGCATCATTACACTAATGAGGTATAAGTCGTGTTAGGCATAGATTGAAGATGTAAATGATTATTTTTCTAAATATATGTTAAACATTAAATTATTATT
Organism: Alisma plantago-aquatica; assembly: GCA_963693085.1. Classification (NCBI taxonomy): domain Eukaryota; kingdom Viridiplantae; phylum Streptophyta; class Magnoliopsida; order Alismatales; family Alismataceae; genus Alisma; species Alisma plantago-aquatica. The sequence goes on from OY856412.1 coordinate 571,185,843, forward strand.
CAATATTAAATTATTCATTTTTTATTATATTTAATAAAATAAATAGATATATATAATAATATGATTTTTAAATTGGAACATATAATAATAGATTAGTACTTAGATTTCAGTCTGTTATAGATGCATATGACCAACAGTAGGGTGCGTGAGAAGAATATCAAAATGAGACATTGATTGTGTTTCTGGGTGGAACATGGAGAGAAAGGGGTTGCATAAAGAAAATTTTAATCTGTCCTCTATCCAACTTGAAATTGCTTTTATCTATGAAAATAGATATATTGTAATATTTTTTCTCTCTAGATTGACATGTTTTATTTTTGGTGGTATACCCCTATTATATTGAGAAGGGTATGGAAGAAATGGATGGACTAAGGTGGGAGCGTGACACCTCAAACTTGCCTTTAATTGGGAACTTCTTATGAATTTTTATTTTCTTTTTGATGAATGGAATGTAAGAAGATTGATGAAGAAGTGTAGAAGAGAGGTTGGATCAACATGTAACTTGATTTTCCATTCAGTACACCGAGTTGTTCTCCTAGTACCACTATGCTCATATAGTGACACGATAAAGGGAAAGGTAATGATTCCACGAATTTGTTTTACTAGTTACTTAGAAGAACAATGTGTTTGATACCTCTCAATTCCTCAAATACTTTCCATGTTTTCTAGGACAAACATGATGTTTAGGTTCCTTAGCCACATAAAGCTGATTTCTAGCCAATAGTTTATTTTAGAAATTGGTAAGTCTGAGGTGTTTCTTTGAGTAAGGGGAGTCAAGTGATAACGATATGTATATATACAAACAAAATTTTGAACCTAGGTAGGATAAATAATGTCTTTGATTACCCTATAAAGAAAAATTTTAAGCTAAACGTAATGAAAAAAATGAAATGATGAGATCATAAGTTGTAAACAGATATGTTTTGGTAGAGGGTATAATATGTACCACCCACCTTCCACCCAAACTTATATATTTTCTCATCCTCTAACAAATACTAAATCCAAGATGGATGGAAAGAGATTTTTTTTAGACTACAAGCAGTGGTTGTTCTCCATTCACCAGAAGTCATTCACCTACAATCAAAATTGTTAGAACTTGTGATTTTTCATGAAATAAGTTATATAAATAAATTAATTTATCAGGTAAAATACAAACATAGCTAAAATCAAAGTACTACTTGGGTTGTCTCCCCAGAAGATCCTTTGCTAAATGTTAATGGCTTGACATCTGAAGCTCAATCATGGTATGTTGGAGGGAGGAGAGAGAGGTGTTGGTTGGCTTGCATATCCTCCATTGTGAAGTAGCATTTTAGATGTTGTCATTGATTTTGAATTCTCTAGTCTTCTCACTCAAACTAGAATAGCTCCATGAGAGAAGTTATGCTTTATGATGAATGGACCCGACCATTGTGTCTTGATCTTCATTGGAAAGATAAGGAGATGGGAGTTGTGTAGTAGTACGTGGTCTTTGACTTGTAGATTTTTCCTCTTTACGTGGTCACCATACCACATCTTGGTGCATTCCATATACATACATGCATTTCATATGTTGTTAGTCATAACTCTTTTAACTCTTAAAATTATAGATAGTTTATCATTGATGTATGAAGGTTGAGCTTGAGCTATTTGATGGCACATCGAGCTTTGTAGTCAAACTCCATTAGTAGGTGACACGACTTCCCATAAAAGAAGAGGAAAAGTGTAGTGCATAAGTAAGTCTTGTAAATAGTGTTGTAAGACTAGAGTGCATCATTTAGCTTGTGAGACCAATCTTGCCGTGTCTGTGTAATTGTCTTCTCAAGAATGGTTTTTATTTGGCAATCAATAACTTCTACTCGACCTCATTTTTCTAGTCAAAATGATATATACTATGGCCATATTACAATCTACTAATAAAATACTATTAATTTTATGATTTAGCTTTATTTTGCCAATCAAAGAATGCCACATAGGTCAATAAGACCATATACTTAGTACTCATGGGTTTATTAGACACTGGGGCCAGTGACATCAACAACCATAAGCGAATAATAAGGTAAGTACGCGAACAAGGGTACTTGGGTCTAATTGGCCCAAGGATTCTTCTTATTCTTCCCCGTCCTTAGATGTGATGGCCTTGGAGGGTCAAATTGGAGGTTGACTCTCTATTATGGGCATGGGTGTAAGAATCGAGGCCACATACACCTTTTTTATACTTTGATGAACCATCGGGCTACTAGTCGATGTAAGGAGGGGACAAAAAGGGGATTTTCTAGGTTGGATTTTGATAAAACAATTGCACACTAAGGCGAGGGAAGGAGGGGACAAAAAGGGGAATTTCTAGGTTGGATTTTGATAACACAATTTTAGACTAAGGCGAGGGAAACATACCTCATGGGTTGATCCTATTAATTCTTGTATACCCCCATGGGTTCATTTTAGTATTCCAGTCAAAGTGACTGGTTGGAGTTTCTCTGGTTCAGAGGTTCCTATTCAAAGTCAACGAAGATGCTCTTAGTGCTCACAGTAGGGTTGTAGGTAATTGCCAACCAAATTGGGAATGAGGGAAAATTGTGCGGGTTCCAAGTAGCCATATTTAGGCTAGGGAAACATGAGATAGATGTTTGTAATTTGCATAGGAGGAGGAAATGGGGAGGAGAATCAAGTGTTTATATATCCTCTACGGGAATGCCCCAAGTTAAGGATTGTTTGACATTCCTCAATATCCCAAAATCAGAGGAGAGGAATCATCTAGATGTCATTAATCACATAGAGAGGGTGAAGGAGAGTGAATCCCTGTTCTTTTGTCACGATAAGAGAAATGTGAGTTCCGGTGCTTTACCACCCGTCACATAGAGGAAGATGATCTCTATATTTTCAATCCAAGATGGTGTCACACGTGGCCCACGTGATAGGGTCAAGGGGATGGGTTATATAGCCTCTATAGTCTTGTGATTTAGTTCGTTCAATTTCATTCAATAAAATTGGAAGTAGCATATCAAATTGATCCCTTCTTTCAAATAAAAGACAATAATCTTCAGCAAATCTTCTAGACTACTATAATGATCTAATTGACTTAAATTCTAAAATAATATTATTATTATCTTTATCTCGTCATACTAAAAAATGGGATTTAATTAGGCAAATGCATTCCTATATCTTGCTCCTCAAGTTATACTTGCTAAATCTATAAATGAAACAATTATACATCAAGCACACTTCAAATTCAGTCACAACTATTGTGTAGCTATAGCTAGACTAATAAGTCTATTATTGATCAATATTTATCTTAATGATCAATTCATCCATAAATTCAATGGTGTTCACACTATTGTACCATCACTTCTTGATTTTTTTTCCAAAAAGACTGAATAGTTGTGAGGTATAAGAAAAATAAAATATACAAGATTGATTAATATATATGTATATTTTGAAAGACTACTCACTTTTTTTGTTGTGTACAAAATGTAACTCTGCTAATATATTTTGTATAAAAAATGGGACATGATTTTAATTTAATATACATTTTCATAAGAGGGGCTTTAGTAACAAAACACTAAGAATCAAAGGCAATTTATAAAATTAAATATAATCAAAGATACATATATGTAGAAATCACGTAAAGCTAAAATGGCATTTCCCAAGGATGAACCTCACGGTGAGAGGAGATATACCTCCCATACACACAACTTTACCTCTAGGTGACCACATGAGAGTATGAGGCATCCATTTTCCATCTCTGTTTTTCTATCTAACTTGACTATAATGTACTACACGATACCATGTCCCCATCTAGAAGATGTACCTTCTCTTGAATTTATAAACACAACTATAACCCATGTATGAGACCCTGATTTCTTCCTTTCTATTTTTACCTCTTTCTAGCTTCAAGATGTTGTTTGGTAGAGTAGCACATGGCTTGCCTATTATGCAATCCCAACTCTATCCCCAACCACCTTTGCTAATGCCACAGTTGTAGTTTTTTTAGATGATCCATTATCCAGAGGACTACAACCAATGTTGCAAGCTTTTGAGTACGTACTCCTCAGACATTTGTGTTTCTACCTTTCACCTTCCATATTAAGACAACTTTTTTTTCTTCTTGCCATGCTCCGATTTATGAGAAAAGACTTCTCCAAATTCAATCGCAGACCTATTGTAGATGCATTCACAAACAACTAAGCATATTGTTAGCAATAAGGTCACGAGTAAAATTACATTTAGACTGGTGTAGGGATTGCTCGAGGACATGCTTGAAATTCTGTTCACGAGTTGTGCTTCAGACCAGTGGGGAGGAAAGTTTTAGCAAGTTGTATGGGCTGAGTTGGCTAAAGCAAAAGTAGAAGAAATGTGGGATCTTAACAACCCATTGAAGGTACAACTGCACATTCTCATTCCTTGTCATGGTACCTATTATTTTAGTGAGTGATTCACTTCAGGGGTGGAATCAGAAAATGTTAGTAGGGGGCTGAGTTATAAGAACTTGATTCTAAATATAATATGGGGGGACTGAGTTAAAAGAGTTTGAAAAAGATATATTTTGGGTGAGTTTGGTACCTGGAAAAGTTGTTTAAAAAGACTAGCCTAATACCAACCCAGCTACTCACTTTACTTGATATTATATCAAAATATAATCTATATATTCTACATCTGCCCATATTATATATGTATAAATACATGTATATCGATCTGGGAGGGGGGGCTTCAGCCCCGGTTGCCCCTCCCCTAGATCCACCCCTGGTCACTTGTTTACAATGCCGATTTCTATGTAATAGAACCAAGCTAGTAAAATAATTTCAACACATAGACAAGAGTTCCCATTAATTTGTATGCCAATATCGAGTTAGGTGGCCGTTTGAGTTCTTCTATGTCTGGATTTATTAGATAAAGACTACACACCTGTAGCTGAAGTGCTTCAAAAGAAAAGGAAAAAAAAGGAGAAGAAAAAGAAACAAACAGACTTGTGTTGCCGTGATCTTCTTTTGTCATGCATGCATGCTACCTTCTTACCTGATCGTGGCTTCCAGCCACAGAATTGGCAGCGGGGCCCATTATTAAATGACTGAAAAACAAAGCACTAACCAACTTGTAATAGTCGGCCCAGTAGTCTAGTCACCAGCAGCTGGGAACAAAATAGAATTGGGGCTTTGCAAAATCATTCGTACTAAGTGGGCTAGAGTTTAAAGAATAGAACTGGTTTGTGACATGGAAGTATTCAGACCTCATGAAAGGTATCTCACTTATACTCTCTCCCTTTGTAACCCTGTAGTTATTATTCATTGAGTGACTCACACGTTTAGCACGTAGATTCTAGGTAATGGGTCTATATAGTAAAATAAGGGTTCGGATCTTCTGACCTGAAAGATGTGCCCTGAGTATATCCCATATAATCGTTGTCATTAACACATCTAACTATCTCTTTTAATGGTAGATTTTAGTGTTTATATATGACTAGGATTGAATGAGACATTGTTTGGAACATACAGTTGATACAGAAGACCTGAAATAGTAAAATGATAATGTAAACCTAAGAATTAATATGTATGCACACATAGAGTGTGGTGAACGTCTGGTATGTCAAGCTTCCTTTATATATAGATAAAGTAGTTAATAGAAGAAAAAGAAAATGAGCATGAGATATGAGATGAGTACCTGCAAGGCATACACTTATGGAATCTGTCCGTATGAACAATATGACATACAATGGCTCCTAATCATTTTAATAAACACATGCACATGCTATTCTTTTATTTTCGGCCCCTTGTTATCACAAGTGCAGACATGAGATGAACTGAAAATGTCGGTAAACTTGTGAATGTTTGCATGCTATGTTAAAGTGTGAATACATTGAATAATATGTATGACTTACATATACTTGATGACCACATTTGTTTTCCACGGGCGCCCGAGTTATACATATGTCTCACTTGATCTTTTTATAATCTGAATTAAATTTCGTCTCTGGAGTAGAAATACGATTTGATAGTGAAGCCTCATTTGACATCATGCACATAACTATTTAACTTATAAGACATGCTTATCGACAACTTACAAAGGGACAGATGTGATTGTACATAGATTCATATACGACACTCAAGTTATATTCGCTATTTGTGGTTATAAAACTTAAAATGACTCTAATAGAAATATGATCTAGTAATGTGAGTAAGTGGGATCCAGACCACTCCTTTGGGGAGACATTAATCATAGGAATAACATATGTAGAATGGCCACAATGGCTCTATAGAATGGCCTCGGGACGGGTATAACATACCTCTTGTCTGTGACATGACCACAATGGCTCTATAGAATGGCCTTATGGGTGGTGGCACCTGCATCCTAAGCTGTCAAAAAGATCCACAAGGGACTCGAGGACAGCGAAAGGGTTGCAAGACCAACCCTATGATCAATCCTAGGACGGGGGATGCGATACCATTTGTATTATGCGAAAGGGTAGCTTGGGGACAAAATACGTACGTGGGATTGGAAGACTCGACATGTGCATCGAGAAAAAAAACTAAAATAAAGTGGTAGTAGGATAGTACGAGCCCTCTCGATGTCACTACATGTTCTTTTAACATATATATAAGAAAATAGAAAAGGAAAGAGAAATTGTCCCACTTCTAGTTACACCATCGTTTTTAAAGCAAATGAGCACTCTAATTACTTATTTCTTGTGTTTGTTTTTGTATTGATCACTACTACTATATGTAGTACAATATAGTTTTATTATGTATCCTTTATTACGCTACTTGACATGAACAAAGGTGAAACTTTTCACAAAATGCACTTATATTCCTACGAGATCTAACTTCTCTTCTCATCTCCCTTTTCCAATGTTGGCATACATCATAGGATAAAGGAGAACCTACATGCTACTTTTTGGTGTGGCCTTATCTTGATCAGGGGGCATAGTAGGAAAACAATCATCACATGAGGTGTAACGTTCCAAAATTTGAGGCCTCAGATACATGATCCTAAAAGGAATGATTGAACTATCCATATCACGAAGGTGCATCTCCTTTTCAGGGAGTTCATCACTAAAGAAATATGTGGTTAGGAATGCTTAGACCAGAGTAATACTAGGATGGATGACCAGTCAGGATGTTTATCCTGACTTGTACATGAGTGAGGACAAAGCACATAGTTAATGCTAGTTGTTGTCTATGGGGTCTGTCATCATTCCTAAAACTCTACTAGAGCCTTGGGCAGTGGGCCTGAGTGTTACAAATGGTATTAGAGCCATAACCCCTCTACATAGGTGGGCCCCACATGGACATGAGGCATGCCAGTCTTGAGCCATGCGGTCCATGCATGTTGGAAAGAATTGTCCAAGGTGATCTAGCCACCCTTGCACTGATATTCTGTGATCGTGAGCTGGGTGTTCATGGGCCATCAGGTCTACACTAAAATGTGAAAATATTATGAGGCTATATAGTTGAGCCTTGATGAGGATATCAAGAGTCTAAGAGGGGGATATTGTAACATTCCAGGATTTGATTCCTCAGATATAAGATCTTAAAAGGAATGATTGGACTACTCATATCACCAAGGGGCCCTTCCTTTTTAGAGAGCACTCACTAAAGAACTCTATAGTTGAGCATTCTCAACCCAGAGTAGTACTGAGATGGATGACTAGTCAGAAGTTTATCTTGGCTTGCATGTGAGTGAGGATAAGGCACACAGTTAAGGCTAGTGGTGGTATGTGTGACCAATCATCATTCTAACACCCTAATAGAGCCTTGGGCAGTGGTCCTAGGTGTTACATGAGGAGACAAAGCATACACATATGATACTCAACAAACTCTTGAACTGTAACATTTTCATGTAAGTTTGGGCTAAGTTATAAACCTAGTGATCCCTACTCAGACTCTTGTAATATTTTTGAGGTATTAGTATAATGTCACATGCATAGTATAACATATCTCACTCATATTTTTCCGCTATGCAAATGTGTCATCAATGTTTTTCATGTTCATTACTAGGGAAAAAGAAGAAAATGTATTTTGAAAAATATGGACATTACAACATGGTATCAGAGAATAAGATGAGATCCCATATACAATAGTAACCATTTTGATTATTTTCCAATGGCATGATGGATAGGGAGAAGATTGGCAACCATTACTGAGACGACAAGGAGTATACATGTGTCTATTACTAGTATTTGGGAAGATGAAGGACCTCTATAGAAAGGGGAATGTTTTTGAGACAATGGTGAATTACTTGGGATCTTCAAGTAAGTAATAAGAAAGAATCTTATGACGCTAGTGAATTAGGTGTATTGTAAGGGTCAATGTGGTTGTAGTGGATGCTTGACCATCTCATTATGGAAGTCTAAGAAATGCTATAGAAAGGATCCTTAGCTTAGTTTGCTTATGTAGTAATGACTAAGACACCACATAGGAAAAAACCCTTACAAAAGTTGAGGTGGTGAGGGATTACATAGAAGTTTTCCTTGAGGATATTCTTAGGATGTCACCTGTTAGAGTAGTAGAATTCTCAATTGATCTAGTCTTGGAGACAATACCTCTCTCAAAACCACCTTGTTGCATAGCACTGGTAGAATTAGCAGAGTTGAAGAAGAAATTAGAGGAGTTATTAGAGAAGGGATTTAGAAAACCTAGTGTCTCACCATTGGACACTTTGGTGACCTTCATAAATAAAATGATGGGTCAAGGAGGATTTGCATCAAATATAGAATGTGTGGACATGCTAATGTGAAAAATAAATACCCTCTACCCAAGATCAATGGCTTACTCAATCAACTGAATTGTGCTTGTGTTTCTTTAAAGAGAGAATCAAGATAGAGTATGCTCCCCTATACAACATTTGGAACAAGATATGTCTGATATGAATTCTTGGTAATGCCTTTTGAGTTTAACTAATACTCCTGATGAATTCATGGTTTTGATACATTGAATTTTAAAGACTATCTAAATTCCTTATTTATAGTGTTTATTGATGACATTTTCATTTATTTCAAGACAGAATAAGATCATAAAAAGCACTTGAGGATAGTGTTAAAACATTGAAGAAACACAAATTATATGCAAAATAATTAAAGTGTAATTTATTGCTTATAGATATGATATTTTTAGTCCATGTAGTTGTTGGAAAATTAGGGAAATAGGTAAGGTAGGGGAAACAAAAATTTTCATTCCTAATTCCCTAATCAATAAGATCTCATCAATAACGATGTATTTAGGAAGGAAGATAACAACAGTTCTACCTAGTCATGGAGTAAGTCTAGAGACAACTCTTTTTACAGCGTGCTTCTTCTCTAAGTAGCACTCAAACATTCGTCAACAATAGCCTCCTAGTGCAACACCATAGACAGTGGTTGAAATCATCCTCCTAGCGATAGGTAATGGCCTCATCGCCTCAAGAGTAGTCCATTTAAACTACCAAAAACTCCATGTTGTGCTACTAGAGCCAACGAGAAGGATTTGTCCCTTCGAACGCCAATCTACTAGGATTGATTTGCTATCCCACAATTATCTCTCCCTTGTTGCTCCTCCCTTTGAAGGGTAGAACTTGCCCGAACTCTCTATTGGCTACCAAAACCAGAGAGGACAATAATTTTCAGAGCTTATTGTTGTGTCTGGGAATCCCCCAATACCCCTCTATTTATAGGAGAGACCAGGGTCAGAGTTTCTAGTCTATTGATGCCCCAATCCTCGTGCCATCTCTAATGACCCCCGAGACTATGGAGTCACCCATGGTAAACCAACCTTAACCTTTTCTTTACTTATTTACTTAGAATTAACTTAAAGGAAAAACCTAATAGCTTGAATAACATCGGATCGTAATAAAACTATGGAAGCAACTTACCATTAATCTTACTTGGAAGAAAAACAAACTTACACGACATATTACATTGTTCATGCAGAAAGTAAACCACAACAAATAACTGAAATCTAAACTACATATTACAATACATTCTCTCTCTACCACACCACATGCCCAAGGACCAAGGGGAAATGACTAAGAAACCTCTAACTAACTCTAAAATACCTTCTAAGAACTTGGGTGATGTGATCCTTCAGCTTCCTCGTGCTGACGTTGACCTGAAAAATGTTTCAGTAGGTTGGTGAGGTACTGGCTTAGTGAATAGAATTTTACCCAACCATCACTGATAACTCAATTTATGTTTATTTATTTGGAATAAAATACCAGATAATACTATACTGACCAGATCTAAGAAATATAATTTAAATGACAGGAGATGTCAACATTTCATTAAGATAACAACTGCTGCAAAGCTGTAAATACGATTAAATAAAAGAGAATACTAAAATTTCATTTAAAGGACAACTGATGTGAAACTAACTCAAATCTTTCTTAACTCTTTAACTAATAAGAAACTCTGTGAACCTAAATGAACATATTTTATCTTATGCCCTGATCATATGTAGTGTACTCTACATATGAAGACCCGTAGTGAACTACGATCTCACCGTACAAGACTTAGCCGACACCCTCGTATAGCTATGTCTGAAAACTCTACTAGTATGCAATAGGGAAACTAGCTCTCTGGCCTCGACACTCTTATTGTGCCGTAAAATGGACTCCTTCCTCTAACCTAAACACACAAGCGGAGAGTCAAGCAATATTGGCTTTTCTGTACTCTCATGCCACGAGGACTTCTGGTTGATGTTGGACACACTTATCTGTACTCTAGTTCCACCAGGACTTCTGGTTGAAGTTGGACATGCTTTGCTGTACTCTAGTGCCACCAGGACTTCTGGTTAATGTTGGACACACTTTTCTGTACTCTAGTGCCACCAGGACTTTTGGTTGATGTTGGACACTGTAAACTATAATTTAAGGAGACTTCCACTAGGGCTTCATCCCCTATACCACCTATTGGTACGTTTCGACCCCTGTATACTGGACGCACCGCCAGGGTAGGTCATTTCATCCCTAAGGCGCAGACCTCTCATAGGGATTCTATGATGTCAGGGCCCTTAAATCTATTACTTTATTATTCTAGAAAAGCTCTTACTACATTGCATCTCTCTCTTACTTATTCTTGGATTTGGTATCTCTATGGTACTGAGTCTATTTATTTGAAATGTATAAATACAACATGTATATCATTTCTAACTTGGCAGTGCAATAAGCTCAAACACGGTGATTTACTGAGAAATCAACATACTGTACTTGCAGGCAGATTTAAATAAATAGAATACTTATCAACTTGGCACATACATACTGAAATCGTGCAATTAAACATCTTAATATACTGATAAGGGTTGATTATTCAACATATGTGAAATCATCAGAAGCACTTGTAAATTATCTAAAATTCCTAGAAAATGTGCACATCAACCCTAATCCTGAGTTTTGCATCACTTAACCCAATTAGGAGTTAATGACTTATCATGGCAAGATTTAATATTAATAATTGGGAATTTTTAATAATAACCTTGAGAAACGTGCCAATTCGTGTTAAGACTGAACCACACACATTAAATATAATAGGGAGAGTGCAACTAGGTTTCCATTGACATTTTCATGTCATCATCATTTCTTTAAAATCGAGCATCTATTAACTTACTAAAAATATACAGCCTGGGTTTATACCCAAACTATACTGTTACTGGTCATGTGCTACTGAATCCAACTTTTAAAATGAGAAAATTAGGTTTTAATCAATCATGCAATTCCAGTAACCCAAATCATACAAATTAGTTAAATAAATTGAATCATGCAAAATGTGAAGAAACAAAACATGACATAGCAGTCAAGCGACGCAAATACCGCTCGGCACCTGGGGAACTACTGTTACCCGTGAATAAACACAGATCAAACCAAAATCGTCCGTTTCATGGAGTTAATGCTTACTTTGGGGAGTGAGATTCTACTCACTGTGGTTCAAGATGTCCGAATATGACTGGAAACACATCTAGAGGCCAGTTTCCAAGCGTCAACAAGTCATCTTCAACCTTGGTACAGCCGTGGTTCAAACGTGACACACACACAACTCCTTGGTTTGGGTGCCGCTCAATGTTGCTTTGTGCTTGGACCTCAAAGATGATCTAACAACGTCGTTCCTTGGTGCTGCCTCACGCCCAAGGTGGCACAAAGCCACGGCTATAGCTGCTGCTGCTCGGACTGGATGGGGTGCCACCCCTGTTGCTTGGTCACCGCTCCTTGTTGGCTGGGTGCCACTTCTTGGTGCTTGAGGTGAGGAAGAAGGTCGGCGACACGCTGCTGGCCGCTGGCCGACGCTAATGGGCCAAGACACCCGCCCTTTTCTCCCAATTGTGGCCACACGATCTGTTGCTACTGAGTGCCACACCTATTTTTGGTCGGCCACCCAAGTAGGTAGCTAGGTCGAGGGTGGAGGGGGAAGGTAGAGGAGGAAGGGGCACCACTGAAGCAATCGTCTTAAGCCCCAACTCGGTCGTCGTTGTTGCTGCTAGCTCTACGCCACTACTATTGAACGTGACCAATGTTGCTACTATTTGGATGGATCTAAGGCACCGCTAGGGCAAGGGAAAGGTGAAGGAAGGAAGGGTAAGGAGGTGGATAAGGGTAGGCGCAACTGTCAGAGGTGAGGGTGCTTGAAACGACCGTCGATTCCCCCCCCCCCCCCAGCTGTTGCAATCGGGGTTGCAGCTGTGAGGCAGTGTTGGGCGTCACACCAAGGGGATTGATCAGGGAAGGGGATAAGGGAGAAAGGGGAATGGAAAAGAAATTATAGCCAAATAAATGGAAAAATTGCAACATCAGCCCAAGGAAATAAAAAATGTAATATATTTTGCCTCGGAGGTCCAAATCGAGTGATTCCTTTTGCAAAATTTCAAGCGCGGAATACAATACACCCTCAAGGCATAAAAACACAATAACTAAACCATATTAACTAGTTAATCATCTTAGGTAATTAACTTAATGATTAACACTACAATTAACATTAATTACATTGGATGAATCAATCTCGTCTATTGATTCACATCTTAGATTATCTTAATTAACCATGATGTTTAACAAGGTACTTAGAACTAATCAAGGTACTTAATGCTAATCGAGGTACTTACTAACTAACCTTGATGTGGGTCATAACAATCTCCCTCCCTTATAAGAATTTCGTCTCAAAATTCCTAAAAGAGAAAAGGAAACTTGTTACACATCTCAGACTCAAGCTCCCACGTGGCTTCCTCTAGGTTATGGTTCCTCCATAGAACTTTCACTAATGGTATCTCTCAATTATTGAGCTTCTTGATCCTCCGATCAACTATATGAATAGGTCCTTCAACATAGGACACATCTGATCTAAGCTGTATAGGTTCTGGGTCTACTATCTTCTCTGTACCAAGGTAGCACTTCTTCAGCATCGATACATGAAACACATCATGTAAATTAGCTAACTCAGATGGAAAATCCAACCTGTAGGCTACAGGTCCAATCCTCTCAATGACATGATATGGGCCCATAAACCTAGGAGTCAGTTTGCCTCTCTTGCCAAACCTCAACACTCCTTTCCATGGTGAAACTTTCAAATACACTTCATCACCAACCTCAAACTCAAGAGGTCTACGTCTCTTCTCAGCGTAACTCTTCCGCCTATCCTGTCCAGCTTTGAACTATTCTCTAATCACTGTAATCTTTTCTGTAGTCAAATCCACTATCTCTGGTCCAAGAATCCCTTTTTCACCCAACTCGTACCAACATATAGGTGATCTACACTTTCTGCCATACAGAGCTTCATATGGGGCCATACCAAGACTGGAATGGTGACTATTGTTTATGCAAACTCTATAAGGCTCAAGTGTTCTTCCCAACTTCCATTGAAATGCAAGACACATGCTCTCAGCATGTCCTCAAGAGTCTGAATGGTCCTATCTGACTGACCATCTGTCTGTAGGTGAAAAGTTGTACTAAACCTCAAATTTGTGTTCAAAGCACGATGCAACTGATTCCAAAACCTAGATGTGAACTTAGGATCTCTATCTGACATTATTGAAACTGGGATACCATGCAGTCTGACTATCTCATCCACACATATCTTAGCCAAATTTGGGACATAAAAGGTTGACTTAATAGGAAGAAAGTGAGCAGACGTAGTCAGTCTATCAACAATCAGCCATATCGAGTCACAACCTCTAGGTGTCCTGGGCAACCCTACCAAAAAATCCATTGTGATATGTTCCCACTTCCACTCTGGTATAGGAAGAGATTGCAAGGTACCTGCAGGTTTCTGATGCTCAACTTTAACCTGCTGCCACACACTACATCTAGCCACATACTCAGCTACATCCTTCTTCATACCTGACCACCAATACAACTCCTTGAGATTCTTGTACATCTTAGTGTTGCTTGGATGCATAGCGTACATCGATACATGCACTTCCTCAAGAATTTGTTCTTTCAAATCACTATCTCTAGGTACACACAACCTGTCATGCTGATACAACAAACCATCATCTGAAAACCTAAACTCTGGTCTTTTTCCCCTTGTCATGTCCTACATGGTCTGCCATAACTCACTGTCACTTTGTTGTAATTCCTTGATTTGATCATAAAAAGTAGGCTTGAATTGCATCTGTGCAATCAAACCACTCTACTCTTTCACCCCTAAGTCTAAGTTCAACTTCTGCATCTCTACTAACATGTATCTCTTGAAACATGCCGTAGAGAATACATCATCTGTTGAACTTGAATTCCTACTGAGGGCATCTGCTACCACATTCGCCTTTCCAGGATGATAATCTATCATCACATCATAATCCTTGATCAATTCTAACCATCTCTTCTATCTAAGATTCAGATCCTTCTGGGTGAAGATATATTTCAAGCTCTTATGATCTGTAAACACCTGGAATGCCTCACCATAAAGATAGTGACGCCATGTATTAAGAGCATGAACTACTATAGCTAACTCCATATCATGTGTCGGGTAATTCTCCTCATTCTTCTTAAGACGTCTAGATGCATAAGCTACTACTTTGCCTTCCTGCATCAACACACTACCTAAACCTCTCCTTGAAGCATCACAAAACATTGTGTAACCTTTACTTGTCTCAGGCAGGATCAACACTGGTGTTGTAGTCAACTTCTTCTTCAAGATCTGAAAACTTTTCTCACAGTTGTCTGACCAGACAAACAGTACATTCTATCTCGTTAAGCATGTTAGAGGTGACGCTACAACACTGTAAGTTATGGATGAACCTCTTGTAGTAACTTGCCAATCCTAAGAAGCTTATGATCTCAATAGGAGTCCTAGGCTACTCCCACTGTAGAACAAACTCAACTTTCTTAGGGTCAACACTTACTCCATCTCCTGAGATGACATGTCCAAGAAAAGACACCTCAGCTAACCAGAACTCACACTTGCTAAACTTAGCATATAACTGGTGTTGTCTCAATAACTGTAACACTATCCTTAGATGCTGCTCATGCTGCTCATCATCTCTGGAGTAGATCAAAATATCATCTATGAAAACCACTATGAACTGATCCAAGAACGGATTGAAAATCCAGTTCATCATAACCATGAAAGCTGATGGGGCATTAGTCAGTCCAAACGACATGAACAGAAACTCATAATGCCCATATCTTGTTATGAAAGCCGACTTAAGAATATCTGAAGCCTTTATCCTCAACTTATGATATCCAGATCTCAAATTTATCTTAGAAAAGATCATCGCTCCACGCAACTGATCAAACGAATCATCTATCCTTGGCAATTGATACTTATTCTTGATGGTGATTTTATTCAACTGTCTGTAGTCTATACATAGCCTCATAGTACCATCTTTCTTCTTCACAAACAAGACTGTAGCTCCCCATGGAGAAGAACTAGGTCGAATGAAACCCTTATCCAGTAACTCTTGTAACTAGATCTTCAATTCCTTCAACTCTGCAGGTGCCATTCTATAGGCTGGTAGTGCTATAGGTTGACTACCTGGCAACACATGGATCTCAAAGTCTATCTCTCTTTCAGGAGGTAGACCTGGAAACTCATATGGAAAAACATCTGGGAACTCACAGATGACTGGCACATCCCATAGACTGACTGTGCTCTTCTCTACTCTAGTATCTACTACATGTGCCAAGAATACCTCACAACCTCTCTGCAACATCTTATCAGCTACAAGGGTTGATATGATACACATAGGCAAAACTTTCCTATCTCCAGAAAAGTCACAACAAAATCCACCCTATCGAAAGACAGCCTCCTTCTTCCAACAGTCAAGCTGAAATCGATACGTCTCTAGGCAATCCATACCCAAGATAATTTGAAAAGAGTTAATGTCTAGGGGTATAAGATTAACTGCAATGGTGTAACCACCAAAACTCAACAAACATCCGAGACAAAACTCTGTCAACACTGTCGGTTCACCTAACGGAACCCTCAACAACAACTCAACTGATAACTCCTGGGTTAATAGGTTAAGCTTACAAACTAAAGAACTCTGTATAAATGAGTGAGCAGCACCCGGATCTATCAAAATTGTAACTAAAATGATATTAAAGAAAAGCATTTCCCTTGTAATTACTTGAGAAGAAACAATACCTTCTTGTGGTGTCAAAGAGAAGAAGCGTCCTAAAGCTCTTCCTCTCCCACGATGTCCTCATTGTCCTTCCCTTACACTGAGTGTTGCACCACCTCGGGAACCTGAAGCTATAGAGGAACTGGGTCCTCCAGCTGGAGCCAGTCTTGGGACATTCTAGGACTGTGATTGGGAACCCTATGATGCTGACTACTGAAGCCGAGGACATTTCCTTCTAAAGTGTCCAACCTATCCATAGTTGTGACAACCCTGAACATCTACACCCCAACACTGACCAGAGTGCAGCTTCCCACAGATATCACACCTCTATACCTCTCTCCTTGGTGGACCTGTCACTAAAACTGATGATCCAGAAGACCCAGTTGGAGGTGTCCATGTAGACTGTGTACTCCATCTTCCGAAATTGGGTCTCGCTCCACTTGATGAAAAACCAGATCCTTGTCTACCAAAACAACCAAGTTCTCATCCTATCTTAGAAAAGAAACCACCACCTCCTCTGTATCCACCACTGCTTTGTCCCCTTCTAATAAAGTCTCCAGATCTTTTCTTAGTCTTAGACTGCTTATCAACATTAACTGATTCTTCTACACGTCTCGCTGCTTCCACAAATTCCCCAAAGTTTTCTCTATCTCTTCGACCAATGGTTGAAACGGTGTGTCTAATCTCTGATCTTAATCCTTCTTGAAATCTTCTGCACTTTTCTACATTATCAGGAACAAGTTGTGGATAAAAACTTTCCAACCTTGTGAAATGTGCCTCGTATTCACCAATTGTCATATTTCCTTGTCTGATATTCTACAACTATCTTATCTTCTCACTCAGAAAGGTAGGTGGGTAGTACTTAAGATGGAATTCATCAATGAAATCCTTCTTAGTCAGTGTTGTGTCCCTCCTTTTATCTTCCACTGCACACCACCAGAGCTATGCATCACCTTTAAGCAAATAAACTGCATAATTGATTTCTCTATCCTCAAATAGCTCCATCAGACGGAACACTTTCTCTAACCGTCTCGGCCATTCATCTACCACTGCAGGGTCCATAGTTCCAGTGAACTCAGTACCTCCAAGATTTAACCAGCTCATAGGATCTCATTAGGTCCTTGTTGCTCGAGGTAGAAGCTTGCCTCTCCATCTTATACTTTTCCCTGGTCTCAAGAAACATACTATACATTCTTGATGCCTCATCCACAACATCTCCACCACCTGGACCCATCACCTGAGGATCAGGTCCAATGTGGCTCTCAACATGTTCCTCATGACCACATCCTCTTCCTACCATCTACAATAGTATTACAGAACACTTCCTATTAGAAAATTGTAGTTAGAAGGAAAACACCCTAATCCTAGTCCTATTGGTCTCTTATCGTCCCCTGACCTTGACTTAGAGTATCTACATACTCAACCTATGCTCTGATATCAAAAATCATGTTGACGCCCCAATCCCCGTGCCATCTCTAATAACCCCGGAGACTGGGGAGTCACCCACGGTAAACCACCCTTAACCTTTTCTTTACTTAGTTACTTAGAATTAACTTAAAGGAAAAACCTAATAGCTTGAATAACATCAGATCATAATAAAACTGTGGAAACAACTTACCATTAATCTTACTTGGAAGAAAAACAAAATTACATGAGATATTACATTGTTCATTAAGAAAGTAAACTACAACGAATAACTGAAATCTAAACTACATATTACATTACATTCTCTCTCTACCACACCACATGCCCAAGGACCAAGGAGAAAGGACTAGGAGACCTCTAACTAACTACGAACTCCCTTCTAAGAACTTGGGCGATATGATCCTTTAGCTTCCTTGTGCTGACACTGACCTAAAAATGTTTCAGTATGTTGGTGAGCTACTGGATCAGTGAATAGAATTTCACCCAACCATAACAGATAACTCAATCTATGTTTATTTATTTGGAATAAAATACCAGATAATACTATACTGAGTAGATCTAAGCAATATAATTTAAACGACAGGAGATGTCAACATTTCATTAAGATAACAACTACCGCATCTATTAACTTACTAAAAATGTACAGCCTGGGTTTATACCCAAACTGTACCATTACTGGTCATGTGCTACTGAATCCAACTTTTAAAATGAGAAAATTAGGTTTTAATCAACCATGCAGTTCCAATAACCCAAATTATACAAATTTGTAAAATAAACAGAATCATGCAAAATGTGAAGAAACGAAATGTGACATAATAGTCAGGCGACGCAAATACCGCTCGACACTTGGGTAACCGATGTTACCTACGAATAAACACAAATCGAATCAAAATCGTCTATTTCATGGAGTTAATACTTGCTTTGGGGAGTGAGATTCTACTCACAGCGGTTCAAGATGTCTGAATATGACTAGAAATGCATCTAGAGGCTAGTTTCCGAGCATCAGTAGGTCATCTTCAACCTTGGTACAACCCTGGTTCAAACGTGACACACACACAACTCCTTGGTTTGTGCGTCAGTCAATGTTGCTTCGTGCCTGGACCTCAAAGATGAGCTAACGATGTCGTTCCTTAGTGATGCCTCATGCCCAAGGTGGCACAAAGCCACGACTACAGTTGCTGCTGCTCGAACTGGCTGGGGCGCCATCGCTGCTGCTTGGGCACCACTCCTTGGTGGTTGGGTGCCACTTCTTGGTGCTTGTGGTGAGGAAGAAGGTCGGCGATGCGTTGCTGGCCGATGGCCGATGCTAAGGGGCCAAGACACCTTCCCTTTTCTCCCAATCGTGGCCGCAGGATCTGCTGTTGCTGGGTGCCGCACCTACTGCTGGTCGGCCACCCAAGTAGGTAGCTGGGTTGAGGATGGAGGGGGAAGGTAGAGGAGGAAGGGGTGCCACTGAAGCAACCATCTTAAGCCCCAAACCGGTCATTGTTGCTGCTGCTAGCTCTAAGCCGCTACTACTGAACACGACCAACACTACTGCTATTTGGATGGGTCTAAGGAACCGCTAGGGCAAGGGAAAGGTGAAGGAAGGAAGGGGAAGGAGGTGGAGAAGGGTAGGCACAACTGTCAGAGGTGAGGGTGCTTGAAACGACCACTGATTCCCTCCCCCCCCCAACTACTACAATCGGGGTAGCGACTGTGAGGCGGTGTTGGGAGTCACACCAATGGGATCGATCGGGGGAGGGGATAAGGGAGAAAGGGGAAAGGGAAAAGAAATTATAGCCAAATAAATGGATAAATTGCAACATCAGTCCAAGGAACTCAAAAATGTCATATCTTATGCCTCAGAGGTCCAAATCGAGTGATTCCTTTTGCAAAAATTCAAGCACGGAATCCACTACACCCTTAAGGCATAACAACACAACAACTAATCCATCTTATCTGGGTTAATCATCTTAGGTAATTAACTTAACAATTAACACTATAGTTAAGATTAATTACATCATATGAATCAATCTCATCTATTGATTCACATCTTAGCTTATCTTGACTAACCATGATGTTTAATAAGGTACTTAGCACTAATCAAGGTACTTCATTCTAATTGAGGTACTTACTAACCAACCTTGATGTTGGTCATAACACAGTCGGTAAGGGAGTCAAAGAGAAGGAATTCAAAAAATTTCTAAAAACTATGAACGGTGAACAGGTCGGTTCACTGTGGAATTGGTTGGTTCATTGTGAACCAGTTGGTTCAACACTTGAATCAATTATTTCATCTTTCAAACATATTGGCTTTTAATATTCGGTTAATGCACAATCTTGACATCAACATCAATGCTTGATCCAATCAAATTGATCATTGAACTAGACGATCCAGATGATGAACAGATCATTTCACTTCATGAAATAGTCATTTCATGTCATGAAACGGTTGTTTCATTCTGAAATTGGTCATTATATGTGAAATGGTCGTTTCACATGTCCAGCTCAGGAAAATAGTCAGCAAATTGTTGTTTTCAATTGACATGACACTCCAACTTACCGATTCAGCACTTCCGTTCAGAGTCCATTTAGTAAGTTTTGATCCTCAATTGTTTAAATTGAATACCTAAACACTTTAGTAATCAAGTTAAACATCATTCATGAATAAACTCCTATTTCAAGTGCATCCTATGTGTGTGATATTATAGGTCCCAATTTACATTGGTAGTGGATGTCCATACCTCTCTTATGACATTAAAAGTAATGAGTGGTATCTAGCAACACATCTGTTTTATCCAAGTAATTTGGAAAGTTGGAGAACAACTTCAACCTACAATCTATGATCAGTTTTACTGTGATCATATAGCTCCTTTGTCTTTGATATTCAGATTTAACCTGGGGCATGGAATCTTCATCCTCTCAATGTTCAATTCATGTTCCTTGAACTAGATCAGACTATCTGAGATGTATGTGAGCTCACATATCATATATTGGGTCACATGAGTATGGCCATACATTTCTCAGTCTCACTTATGAAGTGGCCTAGATATCAAACTCATGTAGAAGGGACAAATTCCATCTACATCACTCACACTCAGTCCCCATGTGTCACAAGGTACCCGAGCATCACCTTTATGCCAACCCTTATTAAAGGTCACGTTGGATAATGTCAAAATACATGAACAACATGTGATGAGTGTAGTGACTTTAGGTCTAAGAACCAAAATCACCACTATCACTATGAGAGCTGATTCTGACTACCATCCCATGGTCTCCATGTCTCACTCTCAAGGTGATCTGTCTAAAACACTGTTCTCTAACATGTACCTATGTGCTTGACTTGATATCACATATCATGACTAATGAGACTCTTTCATCAGTCAACACATACTCTAGTATTATGTATTATTGTTGTCTATTTTGCTTTTATACTAATATTTGAGTAGGGACATAATAAGAATGTGTGTACCCTTATCATACACATGATCTCATTGTCCAGGTCCTAAACATGAAGACATATATCATCGAGTAGCATCATTATTTAGACATATACTATGTTTGTTTCATTGTCTCATGATTGTGACAAACATAATAGATGCAATTATCTTTGTAATTATCAAATCAAGTATACGATGCCCAATCACAATAATCATATGATTGGCTCTATGGGCATACATACCAATGAACTCCCACTTTCACTTAGAGCCAATCACTTAGGAATCTAGTTCCAAGTGATCTTCAACACGTCCATCATGTTTCTATTGTGTAAGTGCATTTATAAAGGATTAACAATTCTTGTTACTAGCTGGTATTTTGCAGGTTTCACATCTCCTCATTGTATGACTTCTCATATGAGATGGAGGTGTCGTAGTATGCTATTTGGGATTCCTTGCCTATCCATTAGCTCCATTATTATCACAGTATTTCTTATGTGTCATTAATGGTTGAAACCTCCCATAAGCACTTCCATATGAGCTACTAGATCCATACAACATCCTTTGTTATTCATAACACTAAGATACTCAACTTCTATTGTAGAACAACTATCTCTTACTTAGAACTCTTCTAGCTTATAGTTCTATTTCTATTTTATGGTCAAACAGAAATTTAGATTGTAATCTTTGTCATTTTGGAAGCTTGCATCAGTGTAACTCTTTACACACAACTCTTCCTTATTACCATAATCAAGGAACCAATCCTATTAGTGCTTCTCAAGTATTCAATGATGTTCTTTATGTTAGTCTAGTAACTTTCATTGGAATCTAACTTATATCCACTCATCATGTCCAATATATACAAGACAATAAGATGAGTATATAATATTTTGAATGCAATTTGTCATCTTACTCATGCATACCTATTCTTCATAAGAACTTGGATACTAAGCTCCAGAGAGACCAATTTCACAAATTTTCTCACATCGAGTCCTGCCTACTGAACCCCTTTAGCATCTTGCCAATGTATGCTCTCTTAGGTCAAGAAGCCTTCTAGATATATCTCTATAGATCTCAATTCCTCTCACATAGGATGATTCTCCTAATCCCTACATAGAGAAGGTACTTCCTTGCCAAGATTTAACATTTACAGGATAAGGACATTATTCCCCATCATTATGTGGAATATACACATGCTCCCACTAAATTCTTATAATCACATATTTCATCTTCCTTCTGACTAAAGTTAAACTCTTTGTCTGTCTTGTCAAATAGAAGAATCCAACTCTGAGATGCTTGCTTCAATAAAAAAAATCACTTTGTAGCTTACAGACTTTATTCATAATATTAGATTTATAAAACCTTTTGGTTTGTGTCACATACACATCCTTCACAATATTCCCATTAAGGAATGTAGTTTTAACATCCATTTTGCTAAATCCCATAGTAATATTCAGCTACAGTGGCAAGCATTATCATAATGAATTCAACAATGACAACTGGTGAAAATATTTCTTCATGTTCAACACCTTGAACTTGTTTGAAACTATATTCAACCAATACACTCTTCTGGGTTTGTAGACTACCATCCATGTCGGTCTTTTATTAAAGACCCAAATGCACCCTATGGGTCTTACCCCTTCAGGTGGAATCATCAAGGTCATACCTTACTGGTTTACATGGCTCCATATTGGATCTCATGGCCTCTCAGATTTTGATTCCTCAATAGCATCTAGGTAGGTTGTTGACTCATCATCTATGATCAACTCACTGCCTTTTGAGTTTATAAGATATCATAATATTTCAAACTCAAGTTGTGTCCTACTAGGTCCACGAGCTTTGTGTTACATAAGGAACTTAAGATTATATAACAACTTGTGATTCTCCTTGTTCCCACTATACCTCTTTAGGTTTAATGTTTTCTTCTTGGTCATGGGCTTTTTGATTTCTACTTTTCTCCCATGGATTCCTTGGAATTAAATTCCCTTAGAAATATAGCCATCCTGGCAACAAACACTTTGTTGTCGGATTGGAATAAAAAGTAGCATTCAAAAAAATAACATTTATGTGATTTATGGACAAAGCTTTTCAAGAAATAATTTTCTTATACACACTTACAATCCTAATCTATATAAAATACATATCAAGACACTTCACCTACCATATCATATATGGTCTCTTTTGAACCATTTTAGTCAGTACATTGTTTTAGTGTAAAGCATGTGCCAAAAAAGGAATTGGAAGATCAAATAGATTTATTGATGATCACACCAACTAATAGGGTGTGACACCTTCTCTCTGATAAACTATCATTATGTTTCAGGTAGAGTTCATCATGATACACTATCATATTCTCCTAGAAGGTCCTTAAACTCTTGGTCAAAATATTTCCACATTGATTATATCAAAGTATTTTAATATTTATACCAAGCTGGTTATCTACTTCATTCATAATCTTCTTGAACACTTCAAGAGATTTAGACTTGTATTTCATTAAATACAATCTACCATATTTATTGAGATCGACAACAAATATAATGATGTGCTATTAACTACCTTCAACATTTATTCTAAGAGGTCTATATACATCAGTATGCATGAGCCCTAATAGAATACTTGCTCTCCCAATACATCTAGTAAAAGGTGTTTTCGTCATATTGCCCAACAAATAAGACTTGTACATCTCTATTGGTTCAATAACCAAAAGAGTCTAGATAACCATCATTATGGACTCTAGAAATGCATATCTCATTTATCTGCTTTAGAAGACAATGCTATAGGTATTCGTTGTTCGAGTCATCGAGTCATTTAGTATATATATAATTGTATATAGAATTATCAAATATAAACTTTTAGACATTGGGATACTACCATAAAAGATCTTATCTATGCAAGCAAACATCAAATATGTTCATAATAATCTTGTCCATACAAGATACATGATGTTTCTAATGGTAGGTACATAATTGCAATTCACTAATTCTATAACATGCCCATTACATGGATGATTGACTCCAACTATAGTGGCAACAACTCTTGCTCTTTATAATTCTAGCTTACTTCTTCTCACATCCTGAAGTAGAGATCTCTATCTCTATCTTATTCATCCTTAATTTCTATAATTGAAAAGGACGTATTACTTTTGTAATTATCCCTCTCCTTATCTTGAGTGCAGAAGACTTGGACTTTAGCTTGGCCTCAGATCTCTTACTGGCTTTGATTTTGTCTTTAGACTCCACTTCGGTTATCAACATCATGAACTTGTCCTTCTCCATTTGCACTTTGACATTTAACAACATGACAAGAAGTTCAGACTTTAGTTTAGCCAAGTTACTCAAATAATAACACTCGATAAACTACATATATGATTCAAAGATTGACTACAGAATAATACTAGTGGTCAACTTCTGATCTAAAGGGAATCCCAGTCATTTTCTATGTTCTACATGCCCAATTATATTGAGCACATGGGGCTATACTAGATCTTCCTTTGTCAGTTTGCACTCAAACAACACTATGGAGACATTATACTTTTCTTTCTTTACATGATTCTTAAGATGTGTTACCATTTCAAGAGTGTCTATGTTTTCATGTTGTTCATGCAACTCATAGTTCACACAACTCAACACAAGGTCTTTGATGTCTGTAGAATCATTGGCATGCTTCAATTAAGCATCCGTTGCAGCCTTAGGTGCATTTGGAGGGGTTCCTCTTGCATGATGTTTCAAGGAAATAGATCTTATGCTCATGATTGAGAACACTACTCAAAGTCCTGAACCAGTTACAAAATTTTATCCCATTCAACTTGTCCTTCTCAAGGACTGATCGTAATGAGAAAATACTTGTGTTTGCCATTAGTTTCTACAAAGAAATATTGCAACTTATATCAAAACACTTTTTCTTTGATTTGATTTGATTTGATAATTTAACAATATTAATAAGGCTTTTGATTAATTATCTCTCCCACTATTTTGTTCAAATTGATAACCCTCACTTATCAATCAGGAAGATTGTAGCATACAACCTTCTAGTGAGCCAAGATCTATATTTCATAAAATCATGAGTCAGCTTTGGCTGATCACTCACAACTTGAGTATTTAGGTAGACAACATTTATCAATTGCATCTTATGCAACTCTTGTATAAATGATGTGCAAACTCCTTCTCACAATCCATTTTTATGTTTCTAGGTACTTAATCTCATTAAGACCACCTAGTTAACCCTAACCCAAAAGCCAACATGATAGAGTATGTACCCTGCTTTGACAAATCTATGTACATACCATCACACTTCAACTAGATAGACAACTCACCACACTTTGGTATAACCTACATTTGGTCGATCAATCTTTTCATGTGTGTCACTTATGGAAAGTATCTTAGACTTAATATTTATTGAGGGGTTTTATATATAAACATATCCAATCACCACATACTTCTAGTACGTATCATATACATGTTATTTCCCATAAAATAAAATATGTAATTATAAACACAAGTGATGGTTATGGTCATACTATTGTAATTCCTTAGATCCACAAGGAATTACTACCACCTAAGGTCTACATAAAAAATAGCAACCTATTGCTAGTGAAGATCCATGCCCGAACCAATTCGAGTTGATTAGTTGAACTCTTCAAGTGGTCGACTTGCCTCCTGGCTGCTCGGTTGGGCTCTTAAAATGGTCGTCTGGTTTTTGGGTTCAAGCAATGTCTAGACTCCTCCAGCCGATCGATTAACCACCAGTCGATTATTTCATCCTCCTGTCGCCTGCCCTCCTCGACCCTCTAGTTTATCAGTTCATCTACTAAATCGGTCTCTTCATCTGGAGCAGAGCGTCATCTTTTCCATAATAAGAATTAAAACTATCCTAATCCTATCTACATATTACATGGTAATAGAGAAACCTCGACTTGCATTTGAGGGGAGCATAGGAAAGAGAAAATTAATACTTTTACACATGGAAAGAAGAGAGAGGTTCAGTATGCAAATTGACATATAAGTAGGAATAAACAACCAAAACCATGCACACAGATCTAAGGTTATTGGTCATAACCATGCAAACATCCACCATTAAAAGCAATTTTAGGGTGACACAAGCAAATTGCATATATGCCAAATACACACACACACACACTAGTAATCATACACGTGCCATGCACGTGAACAAAGATGTGAGTCGATGTTTCAATAGATAAAAGACATCAACTTGGATAAAATAAACAGTGTCGATGTAAAGTCACATGACAACTTTATAACTTTTAATGACATATTGTTGATAATATTTTCAACTCATGAAAAATTTAATTTAAATCTAATTGGGTAATTGAACATGCGATGATTGGAGAGAATGAGGTGGACAATTTGGGGAATGATGGGTATGGATTAAGAATAGAAGTATGTAAATTGTCAAGGTGGAGAGTTTCAGAGATTGTTGGGAGTAATTATTGGAATAGTGTATTATGTTTTATGTTTGATTTTTTATTGGTTTATTTTCTTTGAATATTGTATAAGAAATAAATGGAAAAGTGTAGATATGGATAATTTAAAATTAAGATGTTTGTACTATTATATCATCACTGCTATCATTTGAAACATGTACTTTTCCTTGGTATTCTATTTTCATTTAGGAAGTAATATAATATTTTTTATTTCGTGTCTCTTTCTTCCTCCACAATTAATTCAAATATTCTTCATGTATCTATCATACATAAAATTATATGTTTTGTCTTTTAATTAAGTTAATTCTCCCCTCATAATTGATTATTACTTGGTCAATCTATATCTTTCCATTCATAAATGACCTAGTTAAAAATTAGGAGAGAAGATGTAGTTATCAGTGAAGAGAAAATACAAGGCCAACAATTGCCAAGGTAATCTAGATTTGAGAAGAGATGGTTTCATCTATTATCGTTAATTACAATTTCTCCACAATTAGTTCCAATATCTACCTTAATTGTATAGAAAAAGTTTGACACCCACTGTCTCTTAAGTAAGAGAGTTTTAGATTATACTTCAAGTAGCTTCTCTCTTTCTCTTTGATCATAACAAACAAAAACTATAAAAAAAGCATGCCATAATTAAAACAAGGATATGATTACTTGTTATTGGATTGATGATTATATAAAAATATTTGAAATAGTGGAAAATGTAAGAACAAAAGTTAGAAAAAAAATATAATTTTTAAAACATCTCATCTGATTGCCAACGATCTTAGAATGATGTAATTCGTATAACTGATTACTCTTATTAAATTAGTATAGATATATATTTAGTAAATGCTTGTGCAAAATAAATTATATTGGACTTATATTAGATTATTACTCAAATGACACATCTACCTCATTATTTTAACTAAAATTGTGTCCGTACACAATTTGTTAGAATGAAATTACTTTCCTATAGAAAAATATGGGGATTGTATAGCAAATGATAAAGAACTATATATTTGAGAAATTATTCAAATTAGTTGTAAAGAGGAAATACGAACAATGAAATATATATATACACACATATATATACATATATATATATATATATATATATATATATATATATATATATATATATATATATATATATATATATATATATAATTTAGAAGAAAAAATATAGTTTTTCAAAATCTCATCTGATTGCCAAGGATCTTAGAATGATGTAATTCAAAATATTTTGTCTAACTGATTACTCTTATTAAATTAGTATAGATATATATATTTAGTAAATGAACGTGCAAAATAAATTATATTGGATTTATGTTAGATTATTACTCAAATGAAACATCTACCTCATTATTTTAACTAAAATTGTGTATGTACACAATTTATTAGAATGAAATTACTTTCTTATAGAAAGATATGGGGATTGTATAGCAAATGATAAAGAAATGTACATTTGAGAAATTATTCAAATTTGTTGTAAAGAGGAAATACAAGCAATGATATATATATATATATATATATATATATATATATATATATATATATATATATATATATATATATATTCCTCACTTCTTCATCCTCCAGACTAGTATAAAGGGGATACCCAACCTTCTCTTCTTATGTTTAGGACACGAGCCACATCTGGAAAAGGCGACACAAAGAAAAGGAATTGAATGCCGACTATGATGTCAATTAGAGAAAAAAGGTTGATAATGGGGAAAATTATATATACATGCACAACATATTTTATCACTATGGGGTTCAAATCATTATGAAACTTTCATATTAGCACCCAAGCTAATAAATCTGGTGAATACAATAAACTGTACTCATCTTGTTAAAAACAAACACATTTACTAACCACAAGGGTTGACCTATCAAGAGTTTTATTAGATAAATGATCCCCTCCCCATTAGAAAACCATTTTATCCAAAAACGGAAGTACTTCCCAAACTTAAGAGAAAAAATTATGCAAAACATAACAGAACAAAAATTTTCTTTTCTACATCCATACGCTAGCATCTTATGCAATCAGACAATAAAAAATAAAAATGCAAGCAAAACGTATCTAGCCAAAACACAATGTCGCCATCTAATATGTTCACCGAAGATCATTGATCAAACAGCAAGGCTTTAGGATATAGATGAAAAAGCATTACCTCTGACTTGGTACTGCATCAGAACACTTTTTTCTAGTTTCCTAAATGATAACCGAGCAAGGTAAAGAAATGCAACTAAAAAGGTTATATAATATCCATTAGGTTAATGGTCTTTGAGTGTGTTTAAATTTTTATCTAAGAGTATATGTCATGTCCGTGGTCAGTTGCTGAAGCATTTTGACAAATATAAATACTAAAATGGTCAAATGAAAATGTGTATTATAAGATTCTAAGATGAGATTGTGTAATAAGAAGTACTGCCTTAATATAACGTTTATGAGATAGAATTACCTACTCCTAGAGATTAGATGCGATGGAAAGATTTTCATTCACCGTCCATATAAGAACCCTTAATATCGAGCCGATCCGACATGTGTATCAACCAACGGACTTTCTACAACTGAAATACAAAAATTCCACCTCACATACAATTCAAAGTTCAACGACCATCACTTGTCCCCCGAACTTCACGTCCAACAATCACTACATTACGGGCTCCTCAATATTAATTGCAGACTCCTAACTAAACCTGCTATCCATATTGTATTAACTAAGAGCAGTTATTTCGATTCAAAAAAAAAAACTAAGAGCAGTTATTTTGATGCAACCATATTAATAAATACTTCTCAGTTAAATAGAAAATCGTTTTCTATCTTAATAAAAGATAAGCAAATATCATAAATATCAACTTATTTATTTAATGCTCCACAACATATGGAAACTGTCTATATTGGCTTTTTCTATGAAGAGAAACGAATATAGTTGTTTTAGTTATATGAATAAATATCTAAAACTTAAGGGAGATGTATATTTTTTTTAAATAAATATAATAATTGCATGGGCAGGAACTTTATCAAGTAGTAACGATAGCTACCAGCCGTTAATGTTGAAACGGCTGAATCATAACATATGCTTTGAATTTGATTATCTTTAATCCGGTCTCAATTCAAGAAATAAGTAATAGCCTTGACATTGACCACATACAAACGTATGCAACTATATATATCGTAACTACCAGAAACGTAAGAAATATTATAATATTGTTTGTTTGTTTGTATAAAAGAGAGTCAATAACAACTTATATAACATATCTTTAATTTTCACAGTATCAACAACACCATCTATGAACGTCTATATGCTTGTCTAGTTACTGCAGTGAAGTACTAGGATTCACAAATCGATTCAATATTGAAAAATTAACATAAGATACAGAAGATGTGACAGACGGACATGTCAGATGGATCACAATGTGCGATGACAACGCAATTGCACCGCAAACTTTACAATGCCTTTTGCAACACCCTCCTCCTTGATGACTGGTCTTCCCTCCCTTCCGACCATCCAACATAGCAACACCAATGTCATCTTTTTTACTTGAATGGGACCTGCTAGCCCGCCACTCCCACCAATCCCATCCCACCAGTCTAGCATTTCCTCTGGCCTTCTCGTTAATGCAATGATGTGCGTCCCTATTTCCCTACCACTTCTTTGTTAATTGCATTTTGTGTATATCAACCACTCAGTTTTTACATCTACTTCCTCATAATTAAATCCGGTTGAGAAGACCAATGTTGGGCAGCATGGTCTTTCTCGTGAGAAAATGTCTCTATAGTTATTCTTTGTAGTTTAAACCAACCAACACCATGTTTTGAAGCCACTGTAACAAAGACGGAAGCATGATAAGAGTATGGCGAAGCCTTCACATAGAGTAGACTTCACTGTAACAAAGACGGAAGCATGATAAGAGTATGGCAAGAAGGTGTATATGTCCATCCTTCCTATGACAATAGAAAAAATCTTACCATGATCAACAAAAATAGCTAGAGTAGGATGTAAATGAAAGAAACTGGCAGAATGCTTTCTGCTTTTTAGCAAACAGAATGTATACATACTACAAAATATTTAATATAAAAGATTGCATGAAGATATCTGTACTCCTCTATGCGGCATAGTCTCCCAACTTAGAGTGTTCACATCTATAGAAGGAGAGTAACAGGTTTGATCTCGTAAATATGTGCCGCCTTAAGACTGAATTAATTGATGCATGATGCTAAGCTCTACGACGGTTGCAAGGAGGCAGTTGCTTATGGGAATTTTATGTGTGGTTCTGAGAATTTGGTTCTGTTTTTCATCAGGAAAAATGAAGGGATACTCCATATGGAATCTGCATTAATGAAGATTACAAAAGGATATGAAATGAACAAGAAACAACATATGTACGACTGATAGTGAAATAGCATTTACCTATTGAAGAAAATAAAGCTCTTCCCCTTCTAGAGATCCTCACAGTCTCCACTACGTGATTTAATTGTGTTTGGTCATGGAAGATCTGAAAAGATTTATATAATCTTCAAGCCTAAGAAAAATGTCACACGAGATACATCACAAGCATGCACGACAAAAGCTAAGACAACCTACATCTACAAAGTCAATTACCACCAAATAAATAACCAAGCAGAGAATATTATTGGCGAAGAAGATCACAAAATTCTATTAAGCAATCTCAAAAAGATTACTAAAATTATCACTCACTCACAATCTCGTGCCTATAATAGAATCCCATAACCCACTCTCGTTCTCTCTCATTTTTGACTATCTTTTGTAACTTTCTGTATTTGACACATAATGTTGTCCCAAGTTGACACACCCAAAGTTATCACACTTTGGAACTCACACGCATCAACATACCATATTTTAATGGTGTCTACTCTTATTTATATAGATAAGTACTCCCAGTTAGACCATACGAGAGGATACGACAATTCTATAGGGATTAGAAAACGATAATACAAAAGGATAAGGAAATATGCATTGGACTCTAAGTCTAACATTAATTTAAAATTTTCTAGTATTATTAGATATTATTTATTTTCCAATTAGGATAAGAGACAAAAACCTAACAATCTTCACTTTGTATCTTATCCAATGAAGTTGCTCCTCCAAGAAGTCTGCTCTTGTTCTTCTATGCTTCCGCCCTCGGAAGCTGTTCCAGAAGTGTATCACCATACACACCTGCATAGAGTGTGTGTTCAGACTTGGTAGCCCGAACCCTTCATGTGAGAGTTCCACATATTGTACAGTTTGAAAAATGGTACCACCTCCACCTGCGGTTGGAAGAACTGCATCCTTTGTACCTTTGGCCCCCATGCCAAAGGGTTGTGCCTTCTTTGAGCCGCATATGTTTGATGGCACCACATGGTTGGTCCAATGACATATTTCTCCTTTCAACAGTGACAACTTTGCCTCGGCACCTGTTGAAATTTGTAGCTGAGTTTACAATCTCGCACCAGACTGCCCTTGAGAGTTGAATACATGTAGCACTCTTCGGGTTCATGACGCCCGCCTCCAGTGCCACTGCTTCCTCTTTTGGTTAGAAAAAATCCAACCAGTCGGCAGAGCCAGGTAGCCTCCGTGGCCCTTACAAGTAAATAACATGACTCCAGCTCGTGTTGATATTTCACAACCGGTAGATTCACATCCTCCTGATTTGGTGATAATGTTGCCATCAAGATTTTCTATCTGATGGCCTCCAAAGGTAGTTTTCAACGTCGTCATGCTTCTTTGTGCCCCCGATAGTTTTGATTGTCTCACATAAACCATGCTCTGATACCACTTGAAGAGATATATGGAAGCCTGTTGCCCAAGAAAAATGCCACATGAGATACATCCCAAGCATGCACAATAAAAACTACGACGGTGCACATTGACAATACCAATTACCACCAAATAAATAACTAAGAAGATAACATTGTTGGCGGAGAAGACTACAAAATTATATTTAGCAACCTCAAAAAGATTACAAGGATTGTTGCTCACTCACAATGTCGTGTCCACAATAGAATCTCATAACTCACTCTCGTTCTCTCTCCTCTTTGGCTATCTTTTGCAGCTTCCCATATTTAACACACAATGTTGTCCCACATTGGCACACTTAAAGTTACCACACGTTGGAACTCACACACATCAGAACACCATATTCTAATGGTGTCTACTCCTATTTATATAGATAGAGACTCCCGTTTAGACAGTTCGAGAGGATACAACTATTCTATAAATGATTAGGAAACAACAATACAACATGATAAAGAAATAATGTTTTAGACTCCAAGTCTAATTAGTCTAATATTAATTTGCAATTTCCTAGTATTGTTAGATATTAGTTCTTACCCAGTTTGGATAAGAGAAAAAATCCTAACAAGATTCACATGTAGAAGTAAAAAATTTCTTAATATCTTATCCTGTACAATAAGAAGGTATAGATTGAAGGTCAAGAAAATAAAAATATGAGTTGTTGAATTATCAAAATCGTACCAAAGGAGCAACCTGCAAATCAAGAAAAAAATGATATGAACAACAAGATTTGGTGTTAACTCTTTGACATCTTGGGCATCATGTGAGACGTATAAATCTGGAAGTATGTCCAAATGAAGAGTGATGAGCATGTAGACACCAACTGAAACTAGAAACACCAACAATATGTAAAGGCTTGTGTAAAATATGACCAACATAAATAAGAGATGTTGATCTTGAAAAATATTGTCCACCTCTGTATACAGGAGATGGAGAAAATTATATAGTACCACCTCCAATGTATCTCAACCCTCCGTTAACTATGTTAGAATCATCAAAGTGGTACCTATTTTTGGTCTTCTGATTTCTAAGTAAAAGAGGAGAACAAAGATATGAAAGTGTGGAAAATGAGATGAAGATGGAGAGGGGGATGAAAAGATTTGGAAATAAAAAAGAAATGATGATAAAGAAGGGAATAGTAGTCAATCGATCAAACCAGAAGATGCATACAACAAGAGTCTGAGGAGAGAGTGAAATGATAGAGGATTAAAGAGAGTGAGGAATGGGGAGAAGAAGTGGAGGTTGTACAGAGTGGGGGAGAATGTGGAAGGTCATTATGTGGATAGTTGTACATATGTTGCATGATCAAATTGAATGGGAAACATGCAGTCTAGTGTTTCCCTTAATTAATATGAGATTAGAAATTAGAGAGTGGGATAAAGAGAGAGAGGATGTGTGTATAATTTTTTAGTTGAAGGAAACATGGGAATGGTGGAAATTGTTGCTTTTTTAACATTTAAATTGTGGTTTCTTGGTTACTGGGTAAATGTGATTTGCGGTTACAATATGAATAAATATTTTCATTGACTGTAAAAACAAATTTTCTTGAATAATATGAATCAAGACTGTGAGAGCATAGGAAAGAGAGAATTAATAATTTTATATATAGAAAGAAGAAAGAGGTTCTATATGCAAATCGAGATATAAATATAAATAAACAACCACAACCATGCACATAGATCTAGGGTTATTGGCCATAGCCATGCTAACATTCACCATCAAAATGAATTTTAAGGTGATACGGGTAAATTGCATATATGTCATATATATATATATATATATATATATATATATATATATATATATATATATATATATATATATATATATATATATATATATATATATATATATATATATATATATATATATATATATATATATATATATATATATATATATATATATAGAGAGAGAGAGAGAGAGAGAGAGAGAGAGAGAGTCAGGCTAGAATACACTCGAGAGTACAGATCGCACGAATACACTCAAGTGTGTTTGCATATCAAGACTGTTTTTTGCAAAATATAAACCATTGATCTTCACCGTCATACTATAACTAGGCTACATACAAATTTTGAGCCCATTTAGATGAGTGTAAGTTACTCATCCAAGGGCAACAAAATCGACGTGCGAAACTAATTTGAAATGCATAATTTCTGCGGTGTTTATAACATGACCTATAAATGTCCAAATGTGCTCAAATTTTGCATATGAGATATTCACAACATGTTTAAGAAGATCAATGGATTAGATTTTTGAAAAAAATATTGCATCATAAAAAACTACTTGAGTGTATTCTGCTCCAAATACACTCGAGTGTATTCTAGCCTGTATATATATATATATATATATATATATATATATATATATATATATATATATATATATATATATATATATATATATATATATATATGGGCTTTCATTCATTGCCCGCGCGGGTAGCCTAGAATTTCGCTACTCGACAGCCAAAAAAGTAACTCTTCTAGCCACAAAAGTAACTCTGATGTCAAAAAAGTAACTATGGTGATAAGAAAGTAACTACACGACTAAAAAAGTAACCCTGTACAAAATATACAGCAGATATATATAAGGACGGTTTTTTTGGTTTTGGGGGGGGCAAATGATATTATTTTTGGATGAAATTTTTTGGAGAGCTAGATAAAATACTCCTCTGCAATTGCAAATTTTTTTTTTGAAAAAAAGTGGTGGGAAGGGTAGGCAGGTTGCTACCCGCGCGGGCAATAAAGATGGGCCCTATATATATTTATATATATATATATATATATATATATATATGTATATATAGGGATTGTATGTGGTATTTAATCCAATATGTACATTAATAATTTTAATATTTGCATCACATACAATAAAAATAAATCCAAACATATCGATTTAAATCCATATACACCATAAATTGACGTGGCTCTAATACCACTATTAAGAAATCTGGGCAACAAATAAGATAGCAGAAATAAAAATTTTAATGCTTGATTTCCTAATCAGCAAGATCTCATCAAGAATGATGTATCTAGGAAGGAAGGTAATAAGAGTTATACCTGGTCCTGAAATAAGTCCAGTGACAACTCTTGTTGTAGTGTGCTTCTTCTCCAAGTAGCACTAAAATAGTTGTTAGCAATGGCCTCCTAGTGTGACACCACGGACAACACTTGACAACATCTTCCTAACGACAGCCAACGACCTCCTCTCCTCTAGAGTAGTCCACACGGACCACCTAAAACTCCACATTGCACTACCATAGCCAATGGGAAGGAGTTATCCCTTTGAATGTCAATGTGTTAGGATTGATTCACTCTCCCACAATTGTGTCTTCCTTGTTGTTCCTCCCTTTGATCGGTAGAATTTCCTTGGGCTCTCTATTGGTTTCCACAACTAGAGAGGACAATAATTGTTAGAGCTTATTATTGTGTCTGAAAAGTTCTCAGTAACCCTCTATTTATAGGAAAGGCAAAGGTCATGGTTTTCAGTCGATCTAGGAGTCGAAGAGATGGAATTCATGAAATTTTTGGTAACTACAAACGGTGAATGATCAGTTCACTATTGAACCAGTCAGTTATCATGTGAACTGGACTATTCAACACTTGAATTAATCATTTTAACATGTTTCCTCTTTCAAACATATTGACTTTTAATATTCGATTAATGCACAATCATGATATCAGCATCAATCCTTGATCTGATCAAATTGATCATTGAATCGGACGATCCAGATGATGGAATGATTATTTCACTTCATGAAATGGTCATTTCATATGTAAAATGGCCGTTTCATATGTGAAATGGTTGTTTCACATGTCCAAGTCAAGAAAATATTCAGCCAATTATTGTTTCCAATTGACCTTACACTCCAAATGATCGGTGCAACACTTAAACCGATTGATTCTGAGTCCACTCAGTTAATTTTAAATCTCAATTGTTTAAATTGAATACCTAAACACTATACTAATCAAGTTAAATATCATTCTTGAATAAACTCCAATTCCATGTGCATCCTATGTGTGGGACCTTATAGGTCCCAACTTACATTGGCAATGAATGTCCATGACTAACTTATGACATCACAAACAATGAGCAACATCTAGCAAAACATCATTGCTACCAAGTAATCTGGAAAGTTGTAGAACAACTTCAACCTACGATCCGCAATCAGTGTTACTGTGATCGCAAATGTCCTTTTTCTCTTATATCTAGATTGAACTAGAGGCATGGAATTGTCATCCTCTCAACGTTCAATCCATGCTCCTTGAAATAGAGCATACTGTCTGAGATGCATGTGAGCTCACATATCACATATTCAGTCAAACAATTATGGCCATACATTTATTAGTCTCTCTTATCAAGTGGTCTATATATCAAACTCCTTAGAAGGGAAAATCTCATCTCCATCACTCACACTCAGTCTCCATGTGTTACAATGCACCCGAGCATCACCTTTATGGCAACTCTTATTGAATATCACATTGGATGATGTCAAAATACTTGAACAACATGTGATGCGTGTAATGACTTTAGGTATAAGAACAACAATCACCACTATCACTATGAGATCTAATTCTGACTACTATCTCATGGTCTCCATGTATCACTCTCAAGGTGGGTCTGTCCGATAAACTATTCTCTAACATGTACCTATGTGCTTGACTTGATGTCACATAACATGACTAATGAGACTCTATCATCAGTCAACACACACTCTGATCTTATATATTACTATTGTCTATTTTGCTTCCATAACAATATCCGACTAGGGACATAACAAGAATGTGTGCACTCATATCATGCATATGATCTCATTGTCTAGGTCCTAAACCCAAAGACATATGTCATAGAGTAACATCATTCTTTAGACATCTACCATGTATGTGTCATCATATCATGATTGAGACAAACATAATAGATGGAATTACCTTTGTAATTATCAAATCAAGTATAGGATGGCCCATCACAATCATCATATGATTGTCTCTATGGGCATACATACCAACAGTAGTGTCATATGGAGGTAGTTGTGTAGACCCAGTTGATCTGCATCATTTACATGACAATTCACTA
Organism: Alisma plantago-aquatica; assembly: GCA_963693085.1. Lineage (NCBI taxonomy): Eukaryota > Viridiplantae > Streptophyta > Magnoliopsida > Alismatales > Alismataceae > Alisma > Alisma plantago-aquatica. Next base: position 571,223,476 of record OY856412.1, read on the forward strand.
GGGGTTTGATTTCTATTGTTAGCCTTTGTAATGAAAAAATAAACACTTGAAGAAGTTGGTTAATTTATTAGAATAGAAAGGGTTGTTCCAAAAAACAACATTTTTAAGATTTATTATTGAACCGGATTACTTTGAATAATTATTTAAATAGGAATTGGAAGTATGATGGTTGAAGGTTTTCTTATGCAAGAACAAATAAAGAAATATTACAATGAGAACAAGGTAATAAAAAGTTATACCAAGAACAAGATAAGAGAGATTTATGATATGAACAAGTAAAGCAAGATTATCTATGAGAAAAATCAAATTGCAAGAATGAAAAGGGCAATTGGAAAGAAAGAAATTGGAAAACTGAGATTTGATTCGATAATAAAGGATATCGGGGTTATGAGTTTTTTTAACCATAGCATACTTAAAACTATATTGATAAAATCTATGAAGGGAAAACAAGTTCGATCAAGGCATGTGAAAACATTCTCAAATGCATTTACAAAATTTTAAGTTCTCACAAACCCATTGATCTTGGTGTTTGCAGATCCTTGCTCAATCATCCCAACAAAGATCCTTCTGAGATCTCATCCAAAGCTTTATGCATTTGTTTGGTTGTTTTGAGCCCCAGGGTGCAAGATCTGTTCACCCAAGACTAGCATTTGATAAAAATAAGAGATCAAGTTGTTTAAGTCATGCGACAATCCAAGCATATACCATTTAATTTATTTTTTTTTCAAATAGAAACCAATCTAATTAACTATGGCAATGGGGATACTCCCCATGCCCCAATATGTGGAGCTATTCATGATCCATAGAAATTAACGAAAGAAAAAAAGAAGGAAGGGAGTCATAAACTAGTAAAGAGGAAAGAATTCAAAAGGGACTCTGGTCTAGTGACAATAAAATTACTATCACTCTTAATTCCTTCTCCAAAGTAGGAAAACCAAGAACAAGAATTGAACTAGAAATTTTATTGAAGAAAGAAGAGTACAAGATGCTAGAATTGCAAAGCAAGTGCTAAATCCTAAGAGCAAGATACAAAAATTTAGATACCTTTCTTTGTGGAGTCCCTCCTCCTTTTATAAGGGAAGGAGGGGTGGAAACCCTACATTAAAACTGGATGGAGACACTATAAAGAGTCTTCCTAGGCACCACAAATTGATCGATCCACATTGTGAATCTCCCTACTCTGGTTCATGGGTGTGCGTTCCCACAGAAGCAGGTCAAAATCCTACAAAGGGGTGGTGGTGTGTTGTTGACCAAGACTTGGTAAACACAAAATTGAGTCAAATGCTTGGAGATTAGAAACTCCCAGTTTAGACTTCTGAGTCAATCGGTTCGTGGTATGAGTCACACATTTCAGTTGTTGAATTGGCGGTTTAGACGATGTTGAGTCAACAAATCGACACCAAAAAATGACTGATAGGAGTTCTAGAATGGAGTGCTTTTGGTGAGTGAGTCAACTGGTTCACTGATTGAATTGCTCGATTGAAGTGCGAAGATGCTTGGAAATTTGTAATTGAAGTCCTTGGTCTTTTAATTTACAAGTAGTGAAGCATGATCTTGTTTTCTGAAGTTGATAAAATGTGAATGAGGGTTGAATCTACAAAATATTAACAAAAATGATAAGAATTCTAATAAATGGGCTAAGAGAGAGTAAATTATAGTTATTTCTAGAAATTTGGCAAAAGTAAGATAAAATCCTAGGCAAAGACTTAAAAGATGGAGTTTGAAAAGGGATTAATATGCATTCATCAATGTACCCCATACTTGAATGTTTGCTTGTCCTCAAGCAACAATGAATCACAAATTATACCAATTTTACTAAAAACATGTCTTTCCTCACCCTCATAGCATTACTTCGTTCCTGACCTCCTTTACTAGCCAAGTGACCCAATATCGTAGAATCACGAAACACAAATTCCACATTCACTATTAAAATATGTTTTGTAGCTTATTTCTATACCAAGATAGTAAAGAAGAAAGTTTTATGTCCCTTTTACTTTGACACTCCCACATTTTATTGTAAGTTTTGCACAGGAACGGGGATGAACGAGGTATGGTATAAGATGATCCCTCCTCTATTCGACTTGGGGTCTTTTTATTTTTGTGGTGCAATTACATTGACTGTATTTTTTCAGTGTGCATTTGATATCTTTTGATGGTACACCACTATTAAATTTATGATGGGTATGTAATAAATGGTGAGAGGGGGTGACATGCCACCCCGGACTTGGGGTTTGACATAAAGTGGTTTTTTTTTGCAAGGTGATGGGGATGAATATGGTGGAAGAAGGATGGTCTTATGCTCTCACATTTTTTTTGGGAGTGCCATTGTATTTGTTTGACTCTTTCTATCATCACATTATAAAAAAGATGTAACAAGTTACTTCACAGTTAAAAATAGAAAAAAATTGTGTTTGATTCTTATCAATGCAATAAGACTTGCCAACTTTTCCTAGGAGTAATGCTAGTTTGGGGTCCTAGGTGACATGGTGAGTTCTAGTCATGGTCATTTGTAAAATAATTTGCAAAGAAGGTTTATTGTGTTCAAAGGGGGTACTTTGATAAAAAAGGTATATTCATCTGGCCGACTAGATATGGGCCAATTTGCATAATTAAGGAACACAAGTAAACTAAACTAATAAGAAAGTAAACTACATGTTAGCAAAATATGGAAAAAAAGATATTCTAGGAAAGGAAGATAGGGGGTGGAATTGGAACATATCACCCAGCTCCACCGCAAAATGAATTTTGCTAGTCCTTAGAAAATCCCAAACCTGATATGGAGGGAAGAAAATCACCATGGTGGTAGATATCAAAGTGGTGGAGGAGTAGAGGAGGAAGGTCGCTCACAGTAGTAATGGCCACATTATTGGGAATTCAGGTCAGGATATGCTTGGTGGGCCTCATACTTTATGTAGGAAGGTATGGTAGGGGGGTAGTTGTCATAGTTGACATGCCAGGACTCATAAGAATGCTGCATAAGGTAGATATGGTTAAGTTGATGTCCCTGGTGGTGCTGCTCACATTGAATTTGGTAGCTGGTCCTGAATCTCATAGAAGCTATAAGGATCTTCAATTCATCTATCATATGTAGTACTCCTTCAGTTGTGGCATCTAGGCTAAGGAGGAGGAGGTTCGAACTCATCATCATTTGAATCTATGAAGGTTCTCCGTCGATGGACGGTGGGCTCGGGGATGGCACCCTCTAAAATGGGGTTCTCATGATTGAACTGATGGATATGCACCACTAGGTTCGGTAGCTCATAAGTGAGATTTTCTGTTGTGAACCTAGCATGGTGGCGAAGATCAAGGTGGACATTGGATTCCTTGAATACAATATAGTATACATTAGTGGCATCAGTGGAATACCTAGATTGCCCTCAAATATGGGATGCCAATCATATGTTGAGCTCCCTTGAGCTAGACCACCTAGAAAGGAATATAAGTGAAGCCTATGAAGATGGTGATGATGGTCACAAGATGGCCATTATTGAAGGTGGAGCTACTGCTTCGACTCACCTGAGTGTTGATGTGATCTAAGATGGCACTCCCCCACTTGATCGACTCATCGTGAAGAAGACACCACAACGTGTAGAGATCTGTCTAGGTGATGGTGCCCAGGGTGCCTAACTTGTTGTGGATAGTGTAGGAGAGGATCCAGTGAAGATAGTGATTGACTGGAGTATGGATGCTTGAGGCTTTGGGTCCCTTTGGTGGAGTGGGGGGAAGTCTGGTAATGTTGGCCTAGAACTTTTCCTGGTTATACCTAATGTGATAAGAAGAAAGAGAGAACTTCATGCATTATGATAGCCAAGAATCATCACCACCATTAAGGAAGAGGGAGGTGATCTCCCTAGCATATACCTCTATATCCTCCCCAAAAATCTTGATCACAGAGATGGAGTTCCCTTGTATGTAGTTGAGATGGAGGAAAGTAGTCACAAACTATATTGTTAGGCATATGAATACAGAGAGGACCCGGTTGGGGAAAATAAGAATATGATTTTGGAATAGGATCTGGTCCACAGAATCCTTGATTCTGAGGGTGGTGAGAGATTTTCTAGAAGCCCATCTAGGAAGGGTGACTTTGATGTTGAACATTACAACAAAACACGCCTCATGCTCATCGCCAATGAACTGAACATAGTTTCTCGAAAGAGGAGCAATATGTGGAGGGCATGTCGTGATTGAGTCTGGATCATGGTGGGAAGCTTGGTTAGCCTCTACCTCATAGAGGAGCTCGTTTTCTTCTTTGAGGTTGGGAAATATCTCTTCAGCGATGTCAGGGGAGGATTCTCTAGTGGGTTCTGTGACATGGATTTCGACAATAGAGCTTGTATGAGGAGGGTGCTAACAGGGAAAGTGTTTCTTGTCAATGGACTTGCCCTTGCAGAGAACAGTTGAAGAGGCCACTACAGGAGCCTTCCTATGACATGATATTGCTACAGTAGGTCTTAGATTTCTCAACTCAAACTGTGAGTCAATTGACTCATTGTGGCATCGGCGGTGCTTCTGGCGGGTTGAGTTGCTCAGTTCGATGTGTAAGTCACTTAACTTGTATGTCATGGAGGCAGCAAAAATGATTTAAATTCTAAGTGAAACACCAAATGAGTCAGTAGGTTGGGAGACCAACAGATCGACTCTTTTTCTCCATAAATAGAAACTTGAATTAGAGTAAGGATTACCAAGAAATTTCAATAATGAAACAAAGTGAAATAGAAAGATATTTTGGGTTGCCACTAAACAGGCACCTAGTTTTACATTGAAGGACCAACCTGCGTTCATAAAACTGATTCTGGCTTGGGATTGAGTGGGAGTGGAGGATTGGTAAATTATAAATCTTCAATGATAGGAGTGTGATTTGCTCCAGATTTCAAACCTTAGGGTGAGTGGGAACTTCCTTTAAACAGTATATTGCTTGAAAATTGGTAAATCAACCTTAATCTTTAATTGCTTAGTATGCGACTACAAACTCTAAATTGTCTATTTGTTGTAAGTTGTTGCAAAATGATATGAAATGGATTCTTCCTTTGTTTGAATGAATTTTAGATGATAAAGTCATATTAGAAATGTATACAATTCATTCTAATGAGAATTCCCTAAGTATTTGTAGAGGTTATAAGAGTAAACTAAAATATAGGGAATTTGCCTATACTGAAATTTACTGTATAAGGAAATAGAGAAAGTTACTTATCTAGATCCCCTTGGTTTTGAATGATTGTTTCTCTAAATTCATAGTACATATATGTCAGATACTATCTTGGATTTCATTTAAAGTGAGTACTGTTTGTTTGGTATCTCAGTTAATAGGGCGAAACCCTAGATGCGAGGAAAGTTGGATATTTGCGAGTAGATATCGTGAAATCCATTTGAAGGGATTTTCTTGACATGATAGGATATATTTATTTAATGTTATTATTTATGTATGATATCCCAGTGAATGGAATGGAAACCCAAATTCAGCTCAGTTCCAAGTTTTCATACATATATTCATTTTATATGATTTGTTAATAGTAGTCTTTATTTAGAGAATGTTTATGTCGCATGAAATCCTTATGGGAGCCATGGGAATAAATTTTTGCCTAGTGAGAGGTGACAAGATGTGTGATGGCCTTGTGAGCCATGATAATACTTGTACAACTAATGAAATGCATACCTTGGTCTAAGGACCTAAAGGTAATGGTTACCTATTACATAGGTAACCATGCTATGTGATGATCTAAGGGTTTGAATACCCAGATCCAGTAATTATGATAATGATGTGAAGGGATGAGAATTCCTAGTAATGTGATAAGGGATTGAGATCCCAGGTATCATGTGTTGTAAAGATTTGAAAAGTACATGATAGATGTATTACACCTTTCTTTGTAACATTTGTTGTGATTAAATGAAACCCTAATGCTAGGGTGTTTAATGAATCAAGTATTGTGATATCAGTGTTCTCGGTTATTATTAATAATTATTGTCATGATAAGTAATTAACTCTTAATTGAGTTATGAGATGCACAACTCAAGATTTGGGTTGATATGCATGTTCTTTAAGAAATTACAGATAAGTTGCAGGTGCTATTGACGATTACTCATATGTCAAGTAATTAACTCTTATCAGTGTAATAAGATGATAAATTGCACGATTCTAGTGTGTATGTGCCAAGTGGACATGTAATCTGTTCATTTAAGCATTTTAGTCTGCCTGCATGTATAGTATGTTGATTACTCAGTATATTACAGTGTTTTGAATATACTGCTCTGCCAAGTTTAGAATGATATACATGTTGTATTATAACTTCAAACAAGCAGACGGAACACCATAGAGATACCTGAGTTAAGTATAAGTAAGAGAAGGGTACAATGTAGAAAAGAGCTTTCTAGAAATAATAAAATAATAGACTTAGGGGCCCTGAACATCATAGAATCCCTATGTGAGGTCTGCGCCTTAGGGGTGAAATGACCTAACCCTAGAAGCATCCAACATACGGGGGTCGGAACATGCTATCAGGTGGCACGGGGGACGAAGACCTAGTGAAAGTCTCCTTAAATTATAGTTTGTAGTGTCCAACATGAACCAGAAGTCCTGGTGGCCTAGAGTATAGAAAATCTAAGAGGTGGTTTGACTCTCCACCTGTGTGCTCAGGTTAGAGGAGGAGTCCAGTTTAGGCCAGAGAGACATTTCCCTATTGCAGGCGAGGAGAGTAGTCAGACTTAGCATTTCCCGAGTGTGTCCGCTAAGTCTTGTATGGTGTGATCGTAGTGCACTATGAGTCTTCATATGTAGAGTACACTGCATATGATCAGTGCATAGTAAAATGAATGAGAGGTCAAACAAGTGTGTATAGTTATTCAATTATTCTTTATATGTTTCTAAATTATTAGTTCTCTTTATGATCAATCAAGCATTTTATATATTAATTCACTCTTATAGATATTTAGAGTATCCTACCATATTTATGATTTTCTCAATTTCTCAAAAGTATTTATGTAATTATATCGATGCTTTAGACTATTTCTTTGAAGTACTCATTCACTAAGCGAGTAGGCTCACCCCTCTTCTCACAATTTTTAGGGAAATCACATGGACTTGAAGAAGATATCATTGCATCAGAGTAGATCTGCCACAAGAGTGAAGTCGAGTATAGTTAAGTTCAATCGGTCCTTGTCACTCTAGGTCCTTGTAAAGAAATAAATGAGAGTTGTAAATGATGATGTATAACATTATTCGTCTTATAGCAATATGTGTGAATCAGCAAGTCTTATGTGCTTAAAAGTATGAGGAACATAATGAATGTTCATACGTGCATTTTTACTGTTGGAATCAAATTTGAGAAATCAATGTTTAGATTCCCTTATAAAGTTATTTTATGTGGTTCAATGTGAGAAAACAAAGAGTTTTGAAAGAGAAGAAAAAGTTAAGGGTGATCTCTGTATTACTTTAAATCCTCAATTTATGCCCTAATCTCATGATTAGTGGAAATTGTAAGATCGGGGTGTAACAACTTGGTATCAGAGCTTAGGCTGAGTTGTCAGGGACCATTAAATTAGTAAGTTAGAGTCATAAGTGTGATAGATAAGAGATGTTATGATGTTAGCTCTGGGGATTAGAGTATTTGGATATCCCGGCCCGATATCTGAGTACTTGGATCAACCAATATCAAGCTACTCTGTCTATTCCTTCATGTATACCCTGGCTAGGTATACAATGGACGGATGGGCTAGAGAGGAACCCTAGAAATATTAGGGTTAGAAACAAGATAAGTAACATGAATTAAGAGCATAAATATAAAATGAGATAGAACTTTCATTTCATATTGTTGTTTTATTGGAGATGAATAGAAATGCTCTTATATGTTTGAATTCAGATATTCAATATTTTGAAATATATATGGGTCTTTAAGATTTGTTGTACACTATGCAGTTGTAGAATTTATTGATTACATTCTTTATAGTAGACTAGAAATGATTTTTGAATGAAATTTCCTAAGTGGTTATTCTTTCCACATGTTTGAGATTAATAGGAGTTGGTTAATCTTATGTAGCTCTTGGCTTCAGGATTGTAGGTTCGGCCTGGTTCGGCTGGCAGGATGCATTAATGGGATCTAATGACTCCTATTAACAATATGATAAGAGTAGACTCTAGATAAATTAGACCCACATCATAGTGAGAATGTACATACACTAACATGTTGTAACATATGGGAAATATTAGAATAGATAAGAATCAGTTGGAACTGATATCTGAGACCCAACTTTGGAGCCTCATATGAGAAATCCTTAATTGGGAATAATGGAACATGACTTAAGGTTCAGATTAAGTTTAATGATTAATATTATATGAACTCTAAATATGAAATATGGAAAAGATATGAGAAAAGTATGTAAGGACCAAGGTAGTTAGAATCAATCATGAGGAATGGATTATATAATCGAGTACAATGCTTTTATGTACTCCAAAGAAAAGGAAAAATAGAAGAAAAAAGTTTAGTATACGATAAGTATATATAAGTGAAGAGTCTTCCAAAGAGTTAAAGTAAAGAGAATTAGATAAATATGTAAATTATAAGACTTAGATAAGAAACTAAGTTAAAACACAGATAAATGTTGGAAATGATGAGCTTGATTAAGGAATGAGGGTTATGATATAATTGGGAGCATGGAATGTATACCTTTATTAATAAGTTTATTACATTCATCCTTACTACCTTTGGATTCCAAGTCTCTATAGAACAACAAACTAGTTTCTAAAAAACAAGAACAAAAGTGTAGCTTAACAAAATGAATAAGTTATACAAAGGTAGACTATACTCAGGAAGGAAAAACTTGATATAAGAGAAACTACGTTTCACCCATGCATGAGCCGTTTGATTTAAAATGAAGGATATGTAATGTATTAAGCATGAGTTGAAACTAGTAGAGAGATTATTGATTCAGAATTTCAATTTCACATTAGTAGAAGGATAAAAAGAAATATGTGCAACATGGTATACATGATCATACACATGAATAAGAAACATGATCATAAAAGAAAAGTAGAAGTTAAAGATAATAGGTGGAAGAGTAGTATATGGTAAAGAGGATTATGGAAAGTAAGGAAGGGTTTGAAACATGGTGGAGTAATATAGATTATAAAAGAAAGAGGTTAGGAGATTCAATCAAGTGCTAGTTTATCAAGTATACTTGTTGATAACTAATTAAACCTACATACGGAAAATGTGTTAATGGGATGCTTGAAGATAAGAATTCTAAGTCTCAGAACCGTCTTCTCTTATATATATATTACTTAATGAGAGAAATGTGGGAATGAAGTGCTGAGAAAATGAATCATATCTGATGCATAACCACCATGGTAGATGCATCTAGTGAATGTAATACTGACACACAATATGATGATGAAACCTTAGAAGGGTAAATTGAGAATGTAATCTATCTAAATGGACAATTAAGATGAAGGAAATTCAATTGATACGATAAGGAAGACTTTAGTAAAAACTTGTGAGATCCAAAGTTTGAATTTCAAATTAAGGGAGCAAAGTCACACCACAATAACGTCATGCTACTGATAAAGGTCAAACCCTAGAATGTTTTGATTTGTAGTAGTTCAAGGATTGTCAATAGTGATTTGACCTTGAATACTAGCATCTCTATAAAACAAGATCATGAAATTTGCACTATGAGAAGTAAACTAGCACTTATAGTTATCCTAGCTAATCTGAAAGGTAGATAAACAATATGGAAATGATTTAGAGCAAATGATAAGAAATAGATTTGAAATATAAGAGGTGTGTTTTGTACAAAAGGAGAAATACAATATGAGTGAAATGTGATATGAAATAAATTCTTGCAGTAATAGCAAGAATGATGAATAATCTATTCATACCTTGTATGTTTCAATTTTAGGGATGTTTAATCTACATGATTTAAATGAGAAGGATAAGTAGAAAAAAGTAAGTAGTAATGAATGAGGACAAAGATAAGAGAAAACAATGGCTTTTAGTAATATGTGAATTTGTTTTTAGAAGTATAATTTGTTGAAGGTATATTAAGGGATGTAAATTGGTTCTACGTATGATTTCAATGTACATGTGCAAGCAATATGTTAATTAAAGGTGTCTGATAGTTTAAGTCATTCATACCAGTAATTGATCTTAGTATTGTACAATTGTGGTCTGGTGATATGGGTTGAATGATGATGGAACAAATGGAGGGTTACCCTGAATAAGGTAGTCTTAGCTATTCACTCATATGAATAGAAGGGATGATAACCATATTGTATTTATATGCAGCCCTAATGAGGTGTAGCTTGTTATACCTAGATTTAATATAACTAAGTGATGGTAATTGGGTATGAATAGTCCTTGAATGACTAATACAATTAAGGAGTACTCTTTTATTGTTGTTGAAACCCTAGTATGCTATAACCCAATGGTTACACCTTGAATTATGTGTGGGTTCATACTTGAGAATAGTATGGAATGTGATGGTAATGCTTCACCTCATGCATCCATGATCCAATGGGGATGTCGTGAGTAGTAATGTACAATTGTTGTTGTAGTCTTTTAACTCAAGACTATTTTGCTATTTGAGTAGAATAATAGTAAAATTCAAAAGAACATGGTGAACTCTCTTTTGTGATTTAGAGGTAATACATAACAATAGTACATATTTAGTAGTATGAATTGAGATAGTTGGATCAGATTATCGATGTTGAGGTAACACCTCAACAGTATGAAAATATTGAAATGGTTGTTTCTCTCTCTATCCTATGATTGATTTTGCCATAGAGAATTTGTTTGTTATCATTGAGAAATATTTCAAACATGTTGTGATATAAGTAAAGGAATAAAGGACTTAATGTTGAAAACTACATTCAAGTATGAAATACAAGAATATAATGACATGTAAGATTTCACAAGCTTAAAATAAACCTTGATTGTACTTTACTTGCATATTTATGTTTTGGGGACAAAACATTTTTAGGGGGGGGAAGCCTGAAAATAATGTTTTTGTCTAATTGTGGATAAATACCCTTAATTTGGTACTTAGGGTTTCCTAGTGTATAAAAGTGGAATTAATGATAAATTAGGGTTTGTGGATCAAAAGAGAATTAAACGTGATAAAAGCTTTATGAAGGCTAAAACCCTAATAAAACCCTAAAGGTGGCCTAGAAATCCTAAGGTGGAACCCAAGTCGATCTTGAGAATGTTTTGAATAAAACTATGACACTTAGATGTTATGCATTAATTTTAGGATATTATTGATTGCTTGATTGATTGTTCTTGAATATTCTTGTTTGGACATCGAGTTACTATGGATCAAGTATGTGGTTACGCTTATGGTTAATCACTTTAGTTTCACGGCGATTCTCGGATGTTTTATCGGTTGCCTAAAAATAACTCCTTGGATTATATTTATTTCATGCAACCATAAAGTTACTATGATTATCACCAGAAATATGTATTCACGACTGGCTGAGATCCTGGTCCTCCTCTGCGGCTTTGCTAATGATGAAAAGGGTAACCTGGTAAAGGGTCTACTTATTAAGTGGGACCATCAGGTTATTAAGAGTTAGGGATTGGGCTACCTACGGGTAGTGCCATGCGACATGCATCTGAGCTTAATTGGTAAACTAGGGTTTACCTTGATGATTATATGCTTAATTGGATTGATCATTGCTTAAATATAATTAATGTTGATAATTCAATTATTATGTTTTAAACCTAATAAGAACATTAAGTGTTCTATAGTTTGAGAAATTAGGGTTTGAGAAATATAAACCCTAGTTGGCTGAAATTAGGGTTTTGATGGTACATGAGTATGGAATTTGATCAGCATAGCAGTGTGGTAAATGATTTTTCATATTTTCTAAAAATGTTGTATTTAAATGAATTTTGGATATGATAAGTACAACTCAATCATGCATACTGGAGAAAAATTTTAGAATATTTCAGGGTTCTTTGAATGTGGTTCTCGGTCGAACTATACTTCGATCAAAATGCTAATAGAGTGCTTTTCAGCAGTGTAGTGTTTTATTTTTATTTATTTATTTGTACTCCAAATAATCTGAAATTTTAAATGGAGATAAAAAACACAATCATAAATAACATGTAAAATTTTAAAAAATTTAGATGCATTTAGACCTTATCAGTAGACGAATTACAGTAATTGACATTTCTGCAGAATTCTAGATAGCAGTGCACTATTAGATTTTTAATTATTTAATAGAAGCTTGGAATAATCTCAAATTTTCACTAAAGCTTTATAACGTAATTATACACAACATGATAAGTTATCATAATTTTTGGAGAATTTTTTATCTCTACAATACACGAATTCATAGAAACCTTTTTATACAAAAAAAAAGCTGCTGAAATAAGAAAAAGTTTAGTGAGGGGTCAATGTGCAATTAACCCAAGCAGATCAATTGCTCTATATGGTCAACCTAACACACAAGGAGCTCTAATAATTCGTGATTCAATCAAGAGAAACAAAATCCTAGAAAGAGAGAGTTAGGGTTTGAGAGGAGAAATTGATGGAGATGCAGACCTAAGGTTTTGCGGTCCAAGGAATGATGAAATCATGTAAGTTTAGCTTCTTTGGATATAGTTTCATGGTGAATCTTCGCTCACATTTCAAAATTACGTCCCTTCTCTGATTTGATCCAAAATGGTATCAAAACTTCCCCTTTTCTCACTCTTCCTTCACAATCCCTCATTTTTAGGGTTTCTGAGTTGAAAGGAAGAAGAATTGGGTGAATTGCTAGGGATTTGATATAGATTCGAGATTTTCCAATATGGGATACGTTTTTAAGGTGTTTTCACACCTTAGGGTGAGTGGGAACTTCCTTTGAATAGTATATTTCATGAAAATTAGTTAAATTAACCATAATCATTAATTTCTTAGTATGCGACTACAAACTCTGAATTGTCTATTTGTTCTAAGTTGTTGCAAAATGATATGGAATGGATTCTTCCTTTGTTTGAATGAATTTCAAATGATAAAATCATATTTGAAATCTATACAATGCATTTTAATGAGAATTCGCTAAGTATTCACAAAGGTTATAAGAGTAAACTGAAATATAGGGAATTTGTCTATGACTGAAATTTGTTGTATAAGTAAATAGAGAAAGTTGCTTATCTAGATCCCCTTGGTTTTGAATGATTGTTTATATAAATTCATAGTACATATATTTTAGATACTATCTTGTATTTCATTTAAAGTGAGTAGTGTTTTCTTGGTATCTTAGTGAAGAGGGTGAAACTCTAGATGCGAGGAAAGTTTGATATTTGTGAATGGATATCATGAAATCCATTTGAAGGGATTTTCTTGACATGATTGACTTTATTTATTCAATGTTATTATTGATGCATGATATCCCAGTGAATGGAATGGAAACCCAAATTTAGCTCAGTTCTAAGGTTTCATACATATATTGATTTTATATGATTTGTTGATAGTAGTCTTTATTCAGTGAATGTTTATGTCGCATGAAATCTTTATGGGAGCCATGGGAATAAATTGTTGCCTAGTGACAAGTGACAAGATGTGTGATGGACTTGTGAGCCATGAGAATACTTGTACAACCAGTGAAATGAATACATTGGTCTAAGGACCTAGAGGTAATGGTTACCTGTTACAGAGGTAATAATGCTATGTGATGATCTAAGGGTTTGAATACCTAGATCCAGTAATTATGATAATGATGTGAAGGGATGAGAATTCCTAGTAATGTGATAAGGGATTGAGATCCCAGGTATCATGTGTTGTAAAGATTTGAAAAGTACGTGATAGATGTATTACACCTTTCTTTGTAACATTTGTTGTGATTAAATGAAACCCTAATGCTAGGGTGTTTAATGAATCAAGTATTGTGATATCAGTGTTCTCAGTTATTATAAATAATTCTTGTCATGATAAGTAATTAACTCTTGATTGAGTTATGATATGCAAAACTCAAGATTTGGGTTGATATGAACGTTCTTTGAGAAATTATAGATAAGTTGCAGGTGCTATTGATGATTAGTCATATGCCAAGTAATTAACTCTTATCAGTGTAATAAGATGATAAATTGTATGATTCTAGCATGTATGTGCCAAGTGGACATGTAATCTATTTTCTTAAGAATTTTAATATGCCTGCATGTATATGATGGAGCTTCTACTTACGTGGAATTGCGTGCACCAACTAAAAATCCTAAAGATAGTAAGTCTTTAGGTTTAGCCTTGCATATACTAGATAGAGAACTCCACCCACATATGCTAGGATACGTGGAAGTCTTATCGTAGTATAGTTACGGGTCGAATCCTCAGGACAACGGTCTTATTGCAAGAAACAAGATGGAAAATGTTGGAATTTCACTTAGTCACTTAATAGTAGGCACTTAAATCGAAAGTTTGGTTTTGTTGTTTTAAACTAAGAACATGCAAAGTAAAGAAAGCAAGTAAATCTAAGGAGTTAAACTATGCTAAAAGTCACTAGGGTGTGATCGGTTTTTCACCGCCACTACACATGGATCAACACATGCAAAGCAAAACATAACCTGCAAAAAGAGTCTAGTCATTTAGTATCTTTGTAGATTTAGATTCCTTTCGGAGAGCTAACTACGAGAAGTGGGGGAATGTTGCAACGCCAGCCATTCCCGAACAAATGGTCACTTACTTTGCATCATTCCCCTCGTGAAGTGTGTTCCTTGACTTACCAAGGTTGCACTTTCATACGTCAACTGATTCCATTTCATAGTATGAAAGTGCAACAAATGATAGTGAGTTTACTCCACTTCTTGAGAAACACTTCTAGATACCGAAACAGATGCATGGTGGATACATGCACCAAGAACCAACATACAAACGAGTTTCAAATCTAATAGTACAAACGTAGACAATTCATACTAAAAGATAAAAGATAAAACAAGTTGGTGATCAAGCAACAAGCATTCATTAAACGTTTGATGTTGAACTGAGAAGATAACAACTCTATATTGCAAACTATGGATTACATTTACATGATATGAAAGCATGGGTAGCGGGGCTACTCCCCGCACCCTAGTGAGAGAGAGACTACTCGCTCATGACTAGGACAAAGAAGGAGGCAAGAAGAGAGAGAGAGCGTCATCCCCACAAAGGAAAGAGGAAAGTCAACCCCTTGGAGAGAGAGAAACGCTCCACCAGCTTCACAGGTTGCTTGATGACGAGATCTCCCTCTTCCCACCTTCTTTGGTGGAGAGAGAGAAAGTAGCTTCGAGATGGAGTGTGGGTCTCAGACCGGCAGCCCCTAGGCGGAGGATGGAAGTCGGATTTGCTCTGGAGTGATTGAGGCAGCCTTTGGACGTCTGAAAACTTGATTTTTTAGTTGAGGACCCTTGGGGTCTTATTTATAGGCCTTGAGTGAAGTCCAAACGGTTTGGAGATCGTTTGGACCTCAAGAACCTCAGGACCGTTTGGACCTCAGGACCGTTTGGGCCCCAGGACCATTTGGACCTCAAGACCGTTTGGATTCATGCGGTCTCGAGACCGTGTGACTCCATGTGGTCTCAGGACCGGTTGGCTTCATGCGGTCTTGAGACCGTGTGACTCCATGCGGTCTCAGGACCGGTTGGCTTCATGCGGTCTTGAGACCGTGTGACTTCATGCGGTCTCGGGACCGATTTGCTTCATGCGGTCTTGAGACCGTGTGACTCCAAATGGTCTCAGGACCATTTGACTCCATGCGGTCTCAGGACCGATTGGCTTCATGCGGTCTTGGGACCGTTTGACTCCATGCGGTCTCAGGACCGATTGGCTTCATGCGGTCTTGGGACCGTTTGACTCCATGCGGTCTCGGGACCGATTGGCTTAATGCGGTCTTGGGACCGTTTGACTCCATGCGGTCTCGGGACCGTTTGGCTTTATGCGGTCTCGGGACCGTTTGGCTACATGCGGTCTCGGGACCGATTGGCTTCATGCGGTCTTGGGACTGAGTTAGTCTTTTATGATATTTTTTATGTTTTTTTCTGCATATATAAACGGGAAAAGTTAGTCTGATAGTATATTTATAATAAGAGGGAAAATTTAGGGATTATGTATATATTTAATTTAAAAAGAGTACGGAAAACTAAAGAAAAAGACTAAGATAATCA
The DNA here is from genome assembly GCA_963693085.1 of Alisma plantago-aquatica. Taxonomy (NCBI): domain Eukaryota; kingdom Viridiplantae; phylum Streptophyta; class Magnoliopsida; order Alismatales; family Alismataceae; genus Alisma; species Alisma plantago-aquatica. The sequence continues at coordinate 571,239,582 of OY856412.1, forward strand.
TCAAAGTTGGAGGTTATCACCCTTCCTAACTTAGAGTCTAGCTTGTCCTCAAGTTAGATAGAGATGAGACATGTAATGGCGAGGCGATTTTATTTAGTTAGAATTTCCATACTCTTGCTTCAATTCTTAACCGGAGTTCTCCTAAGGTCATATCAGGTCTTATTGCTTGCCTTGACTCTTTTTGGTTTCGAGAGTTGCTTGGGTCTCAGGTTCCTTCCGTATTTCGTAGCTCGCATCGGGACCACCTTTATTTTGTGCATGTTGTTGACTCCAATAAGCTTTATACCTCTCTGAAAGACCTATTGGAAGCTAGAGAGGGTATGAGGGTTGGCTAAAGGCTTGAAGTGTAACTCCCCCTTCAAGTGGGGGAGGGGTTGTCTATGCTTTTAGGATCTCACTACCGGGCACGACACATCTGCCTTTGTGAGGGCAGCTGAATGTACCGGTCAGGTGAGTCCTTTCTAAGCCTTTCATATATTTGGATACCTTAGGGTTTCACTACCGAGCACGACACATCTGCCTTTGTGAGTGCAGCTGAATGTGCCGGCCGGGTGAGAACTTCATCGGTTCTTTATATAGATCCTTATTTATGGCACAACTCTCATAATTTTATTCGACTCTCTAGCTATTATTCAAAGACTCACATGCTTGGGTTTTGGGGTTTTGTTTGGGAATTTATTTTGGGCGGCCAAGCCTCTTTTATTTTGAAGAGAGGAAAGCTGTTCTTAGAGTTTTTCAACATGCATTTATTTGGTTTGTGGTCCACTTGCAGAGCTTCTTGATTTGGAAGTTTCCTGATGCCCCTCTCACCCTTGAGAGCCTAGCTTATTTTTGCCTTGATATTGACCTGTGGAGAGTCAGATGAAGAAGTGAAGCAAAAGCATGAAAATCAATAGTGGAGGGACATTATTAAATCGCCATAAAATGTCTAAGTGCTATTTACTTTTGGGGACTAACATGATTCTAAAGTTAAGAGGGTTATTTTAAAAGGAAAGTTAAAGACGAAAAAGAAGAAAAGAAAATATGTACAAACAGAGAAGGGAGAAAAAGAGGATGGAGAAAATGGTACCTCTCCCTTGTCTAATGTACCCCCCTAACTTATCACTCACTCTGTCCTCAGAGTGTCAAAGTGATAGGTTGAGAAGTAATTAGGACAAGGGATGCAGGCTAAGTTAATTCTTCATTTGCCCCCGGGGAATGAAGTAGATTTGCTGCGAACTGTCCTCGTAGAGCGTGGTAATCCATGTCAGTCATTTCTTCTACTGGTCATTGGAGAACGATGATGGTGTACATCCAGTAGAGGATGTGGAAGCCGCAGTCATTTGATTCCCAGATTTGCTGGGGGCATTTGTGGAAGAAGGAAGGGCGGTGAAAATGCTCTTTGTCGTACGCCCTTGTATGCTGACTCAGAAAAGTGATTAACTTGTCGGCAAACTCCTTTGCCACTACCTCTGTTGGAATCCTTGGTGTCACGACATAGTTCTTCTGTCATGGATTGTATTGGCTATCAGAACTGTTATATATTGTAGTTGTTCCTTCTGGGAGATTTGTGGCCAGGAGCATCCAATGCTCATGATAGAGGAAGGGTAACATGATGAACGTCGGCGTTGTGTGCTGTAGATAGGAGATCAGTGCGTCAGTTGTGCTGAAGTTCTTGATCTTTAGAAGATCATCCTTCATGTATGGGGACACCATATATGTAGTGGGGTTATTTTGGCTGAGTAGGAACTAGTAAGCGGCCATAAGGCTTACAGAGAGGTATCCTTTAATCTGTAAAGTCTCTCAGAGCGTTTCTACCATAACTAAAATGTCTCTAGACATGAATACGAGTTCATCCTTCTCGATTGAGAGCCGTGACATAATGAGACGTAGTTCGATGTCGGATAGACCTTTGCAAGCACTGTGATCGAAGTCAGGAAAAGTTGGTTCTATGGCAGACAAAGGATCAATGTCTCCTTTACTTTGCTCGGTAGCTGTGACTGGCACTGTGGTTTTTTCCGACTCCTTCAGAGTTTGTCAGAAGGGTCACTGATGCGGTCGCTGGATAGCTGAGAAGAGGTAGTGAGGGACGTCATCTGGTGCCATAGTCAGGTCCTTGAAGAAATGTCTATCACAGATGAGCTCCATGGCATAACGCCCTCGCAAGGAATGCAAATCTTTAGCAACTAGATCAGTAAATGGGATTTCCTGGTTCAGCGCTTGGATGTGACGTATGGTGCAGAAAGCACAATCCCCAGATCCCTCGGCAGCTTGAACTTGAGGGTTTATGATTTGGCACCAAGGCTGGCTCCAATCTTGGCGGAGAGATGGGTGTGCAGCCCAAATTAACTTAAGCAGCCGGAAGGGTATACACCTTGCTTCTCCTGCTGCATCACCAACAAAGTTTATTATGCCGGTTGGTAGCTCGGCACCGCAAAAATTATACACCTTGGCATCCCGAGCCTCAGTATCTACGATCATAAAAAGCCAGTGGTCTGAAACTTGGAAGGGCACGGTAAGAAAACATGCCCGACGTGCTAAACCAGCACGCAGCCTCTCGATCGACTTTGCTCTTATGTCTTTGTATAAAAGGTCAACAGACAGAGTAGGCGAGGCATTGAAAACCAGTTGTTGCCTCTTATGACTTCTATATATTTTGATGCTATTGGCAAGAAGGACACAGAAGATCGCCACAGGCATCGTGGACTGAGGTCGCAGGATGGTATGGAAATCTTCTCATGTCATCTTACGTCTAGTTTTGGTGTTATTATAGATGATGTCTTCCCCTGCCTTCTCATCATCCACAATAGTGTTTAGTATAAAAAAGTCATGAGCATCTAGTGTGGAGATGGCCGCCATGTCCAGGTCATGCATTTTATGCGGTAGAGGTGGTGGCGGGGGAAGTTCCTGAGGAGTGGGGGAAGAAGGGTGATCCAGGACTTCAGTATGGGTCGTAGATCGTCATTGGAGGTAGAGTCGAGTTCTTCATCAATATCTAAACTCACTCGCTCTGCCTTGTCCTGGTCATGGGGGGAGGGCACAGATGTGCCAGGTGCGGAGAGAGGTGGGGCGGATGTTGTGGGTGGGCTGACGCTGGTTCCTAATAGACATTGTTGGAGCTCAGCGAAAGCCGCGTCTTTAGCAGTTTCCCCGATTGACCCTAGAGCAGAATAGTCAATGAATTGATCCCCATATGACATGTTAACATTATCATTGTGTGGGGACTTGGGGTGATGTTCATTGTCATGCTGATCTTTGTCAGAGCCTTTGTGAGAAGGTTCGGCTACATTGCCTGGGTCCTCTCCATCATCTGATTTGCCACCAGAAGAGGTGGTATTGTTGTTCGAATCCGTAGATGATTCGGAGTCTTCATCTTCATCGTCGTCACTATCACCATCCTTGTCATCCGCCGCCTTGTTTGCTGGCTTGTTGCTTGCGGTCTTGTTGCACTGCCGATGGGTGGCTTGTAACTCATCGTAAGCCACTTGCAGATGCTCATGTGTTTCGAGCAGTGCGTCGTGGGATTCTTTGAGGTCATTATATCGGCCCTCAGCAGAGAGGAGACGTGTTGTTAGATCTGTAACTTGAGCACGCAGCTGCTGGATGTCATTGTTAGTTGATTCCTCTTGGCGATTATGTAGCTGTGTGAGGGTGTTGTTGATGGTGTCCAAACGCGTGCTCAGGACTACTTGTTGTTGCTGGAGCTCACGGAGAGTCTCTGGCAGAGGTTGAGTCTGCATAGAGATCTCATCGACTTGTTTTGCCATTGCTTCTTGCTGGCGCTTCGCTCCGAGGACCAGGTCCGGCAAGTTGTTGTAGTGGCTGTTGATGTGCTCAACTTGCTTAGCCACCTCATCTTGTCGTTGCTGGAAGCCTTGGAGGATGGTGGGCAAGGATCGTTGTTGTTCGTCGATCATGGCCACCTGACGTGATAAATCCTGCACACAAGAAAAAATAGAATGTAAGATGTTAGAAGGATCGGTGAGGAGGTTTCGGACAGCGTCGAATTGACGGTCGAATTCCTCACCGATATTGGCAAAAGGGACCCCAGAGGCGGAAGGGTGGGGTGGCTGGGGTCTATGTGGGAGGGTGGTAGTGCCTTGCGGAAGAGACACTGATGATGCCCCGAACTGCGTGGTGACTGTGGATGGAGTCACCAGTGGTGTCGGGGTGGTGGTGGATGTGAAGGGTGGTGGTATCTCAGGTGAAAGCGGTGTGAGTGATAGAGATGGGGCAGAAACTGTGGAGGGGAATAGGAAAGTGGTAAAGTCGGGCATTGGGGTAGAGAAGGGGGAGCCCGAAGGAAAAAGGGGTGAAGAAGAGGATGTGAATGGTTGCGTGGATGTGGTGAAGAAGGGGGGAGTGGTAGATGTTGGAAAGGTGGAAGGTGGAGTGGTGGTGGCGGTTAGCTGGTCATGCAAACTCTGAATGAAAGAGTCGATTGACGAGGTGGTTAAGACATCTTCATGGAGGGTCTTAGCCTCTGGATTTGGCTTTGATGTTGGTGTCCCCGACAGCTGTTGTGCCTGCAACTGCCTTCTGGAAGGTCGTTTGGCAGGTATTTTGGATGGATGAGCTGCCAGGGCTGTGATGCTCAGCTCCGTCTGTCCCATTGTTTCTTTCTTTTCAGTTATTTTAACCGAAGCTAGGAGTTGTGTAAGCTCCTCGTCAGAGAAGAGGAGCTTTTCTATGTCGTAGTTTGCTAGCTCCGGAAGTGGGAGGAGTGTTCTGGATGACTTGACTGTAGGGAAAAAGACATAATGTAGTTTCACATCCTTTTCCTTGATAATGAAGGAGTTCTTCAAAGTTTGTTCATTGGTAAGGATGTCGCCCTTTATTTGCGTGCAGCGAGGTAGGGGTCTGTCCATCTTAAGGTATTTTATGATGGATGTGACATGGCCCCCCATGCATATTTCCTTCCCCAGACCGAAAGCTGATAATTTCTGGATCATTTGTCATCCGATATTGACTAGCCTTTCATTAAGAATAGACCAGAGAACGAAAAGATCCGAAATTATAACGTTTCCCCCTTATGTCTGGGGAAGAGTGCGCCAGCAAGAATTTTGTGCAGTGTGCACACAAATCCAGAGTGTATGTTTGATGCTTTGCACGTCTTCGCATCATAGGTGGGGATCCCGGTTAGAGATTTCTAGAATTTGTGTCTGTTGAACTCAGGATGTTCGGTTCCCACCGCCATGGCTTTTCGCAGCTGTTCCTGGTTGTCAATAAAAATTGTATTCAACATATTTTCCGTTAAAACAAAATTGTTGCCGAAGATTTGGGTGACAAGACTTCTGTCGCCTCCATCCTGTGATCTATCCATGATGTCTACGGGCTCTTTGGTTAGAAAAGTGAAAAATTCTGTAGTGGGTTCAGAGTAGGATATTTCAGGTACTAGACACAACCTGGCGAGGTTGGCTTTTTCTAGCACGTTGAAGATGCGGTCGTATATCCCCATCTTAAGTAGTATGATGGAGAAAACATACTTGGTGGGTTTTAGTATTTTGTCAGTGGAGGGGTTGGTTTGGATGAAGAGATTTTCTGGTGGAGGTGTTGTGGTGGTGATGGGAGGGAAGGTGGGGGCAGTGGTGGTTGCGGGAGTGGCAGTGGGGGTGGTGGTTTGTGGGTCGTTTTCTGCTAGGATTTGTTCCCTTGCAGTAGCAGGCCTGACTTGCTTTCTAGCCCTTTTCTTGGAGGGCAGCCCAGCTGCAGTCTCTAGGACCTTGCGCTTCCCCTTTTTTTCTTCGGCTGGGGATTCCTCCTCGGGATTTGGTGTGTACTCCGATCCTTCATCATCATCAGAAGAAATTTCAATTTCTTCTTCAGGTGTCTCACCCAGGAACTTGTTCAGGCGATCAAGGTCGCATAGGACTTGCATCATCTTTACATTTGGTGGTGCCTTCCCGGTCTTGTTGAAGTCATCTCGTATCTTCTGGAGCTTAGCTTGTTCTTCCATCAGTTGCTCTATTGTCCAGATTGCAAGGTCTTCGAATCCGATGGCCTTCTTTGCTGGTGATGCCATAGCTGTAGAATGAGAAATCAAGAGTGAGAATCATATGTTTGGATTATATTTGTATTTATGTGTTTTTGTAGCTTTATGGAAATTAAAAGAATGTGGAAGGCCAAACGGTTTCAAGACCGTTTGGTCCCAAACGGTTTGGGAACCGTTTGGAAGGCGAAACGACAGATAACCAGCCGGTGAAGGCGAAGACGAAGGCGATGCAGCGCAGAGACGGAAGATGCGTTGGCGACGACGGTGAAAACGGCGGGGAACATTGGTGATAAAAGCGACGGTGAAGACGACAAGGCAGCTTCGTCGGCGGAGAAGTGGAAGCACCGCGGCAGCACCGAAGACGATGATGGCGGTGAGGAAGGTTTGCGGAAGAGGAAAAGGTTGGCCGTGCTACCGTGGTTGCTGGATTACCTTGCAGCTGGTGGTAACGTCGACTTTGAGGAAGGGAAGGGCGGTGGTACAGAGGTACGGTTGCCGTGTAGAAGCACGGGAACCAGGTCGTCTGAGAAGAAACGTGCGGGAACAGGGGAATGCAAGAGCAATGGAATAGTTCTTGCAGAGAAGCACGAGAAAGTTCGAGAGTCGAAGAGAGAAAAACAAAGGGGTAGGGTTTATATTTATAGGAAACGCGGGGTTGACTTCGACAAAAACCCTAGGTCAAACAGTTTGAAGACTGTTTGGTTCCAAACGGTTTCGAGACCGTTTGGTTCCAAACGGTTTGAAGACCGTTTGGCTCCAAACGGTTTCAAGACCATTTGGCTCCAAACAGTTTGAAGACCATTTGGTTCCAAACGGTTTCAGGACCGTTTGGTTCCAAACGGTTTCAGGACCGATTGGTTCCAAACGGTTTCAGGACCGTTTGGAAGGGCAAATGTTGAAAGGTTTTTATATATATATATATTTATATTTGTTTTTTTATTTATATATTTTTATGTTATTTGTTTTTTTTTTGGTTATGTGGATTTTTTTTTATATTTTCGTAAGATAAAACTAAGGTAAATAAAAGAACGGGAAATAAAGGAAAAAGTTGAAATCTTGGGTTGCCTCCCAAGTAGCGCCTTGGTTTAACGTCGTTGGCTCGACGAAGCTGTAATGTAGTTATGTTGTTGGTATAGCATCTTTGATTTTGATGGTTTGTCTTGGCATTTTTTCTTCTGGAGTGTAGTATCTTTTTAAACGGTGACCGTTGACCATCCTTTCTCCTCCGTTGTTGTCTATAATAATGGCAGCTCCAGTTGGGTAAATATGTTTTATAGTGAAGGGCCCGGACCATTTTGTTCTAAGTTTTCCGGGAAATAACTTGAGCTTGGAGTTGAAAAGGAGCACTTTGTCGCCAATGACGATATCTTTTCTCTTGAGATGACCATCGTGCCACATTTTTGTTTGCTCCTTATAGATTCTGACACTGTGATAGGCAGTCATTCGGAGCTCTTCTAACTCCTGCAACTGGAGTTGTCTATTCTCTCCTGCACTTTTAAGATCGAAGTTTAATTGTTTGATGGCCCACCAGGCTTTATGTTCCAGCTCTACTGGTAGATGACAGGACTTCCCGTACACAAACGGAATGGGGTTGTTCCGATTGGTGTTTTATATGCAGTTCGGTATGCCCATAGGGCATCAGGAAGTTTGGTGGACCAATCAGTGCGGTTTCTGTTCACCATTTTTTTAAGAATTGCCTTTAATTGTCTATTAGATACCTCTACCTGACCACTAGTTTGTGGATGGTAAGGCGTGGCGACTTTGTGATTGACTCCGTACTTTTTTAGTAAGGCTTCGAAACTTCGTTCCAAGAAATGGGTCCCGCCATCTAATATGACAGTTCTCGAAACTCCAAATCTTGGGAAAATAATATCTTTGAAAAATTTAATAACATGCTTGGAATCGCTGGACACAATGGGTACAGCTTCAACCCACTTTGAGACGTAGTCCACCGTGACCAAGATGTAAGAGAAGCCATAGGATGAAGGGAAAGGGACCATGTAGTCTACCCCCCACACATCAAAAAGCTCAATTTCTTGCCACATAGTGAGGGGCATTTCATATCTTTTTGATATGTTACCAGTAAATTGGCATTTGTTGCAAGTTTTCGCAAAGTCGTAGTAATCTTTTGCTATAGTGGGCCAGAAGAAACCAGATTGTAAAACTTTTAAAGTGGTTTTCTTAGCACTCATGTGCCTCCCTGTAGGTCCTGAATGGCAATGCTCAAGGACATGGGTGATTTCTTCTTCCGGCAGGGAACGACGGAAAAGTCCGTCGGCACAAAGGTGGAACAAGTAGGGTTCGTCCCAGTAATAATGTTTTATGTCATGAAGGAACTTCTTTTTATCCTGGTAGGAAGCAGATGGGTGGATAATCCCTGTGTCTAGATAATTGACAATATTAGCATACCAAGGAAAACCATGAGTGGCCTTCATAAGCTGATCATCAGGAAAAGAATCCCGGATAGGGATTTTATCTTTCTCTTCAACCTCGATCCGGCTAAGGTGATCGGCCACAACGTTCTCCACTCCACTCTTATCTTTGATCTCCAAGTCGAATTCATGAAGCACTAGCACCCAGCGGATAAGCCTGGGTTTGGCATGCTGTTTCCGAATCAGGTATCGAATGGAAGAATGGTCGGTATAAACGATGACTTTAGAACCAATCAGATAAGAGCGGAATTTTTCAAATGCGTAGATGATAGCCAGAAATTCTTTCTCCGTGGTAGTGTAGTTTTTCTGTGCTTCGTCCAGCATTTTGGATGCGTAGTAGATAACATAGGGTTTCTTGTCAATCCACTGTCCTAAAACAACCCCTATGGCATAATCACTTGCGTCGCACATGATTTCGAAGGGATGTGACCAATATGGAGCTCTTAGAATAGGTGCGGAGATTAAAGCATTCTTGAGGGTGGAGAAACTTTGCATACACTCTTGATTGAATATGAACTCAGCATCTTTAGTCAGGAGCTGGGTCATGGGTTTAGCTATCTTCGAGAAATCTTTGATGAATCTTATGTAGAATCCTGCATGACCCAGGAAAGCTCGAACTCCTCTTATGTCCTTTGGAGGTGACAGCTTTGAGATAACATCGATTCCTCTATCACTTACCCTGTGTCCGAGGAAGACACCTTCTGTTACCATGAAATGGCATTTCTCCCAATTCAAGATAAGGTTTGTTTCCTCACAGCGTCGTAGAACTTGACCAAGATTGATTAAACAGTTGTCGAAGGAGTCTCCATAAACTGAGAAATCGTCCATAAACACTTCCATGACAGATTCAGTTAAACCGGCAAAGATGGCAGACATACACCGTTGGAACGTAGCGGGTGCGTTGCACAACCCGAACGACATTCTTCTAAAGGCATATGTCCTAAAAGGACAGGTGAAGGTAGTTTTTTCCTGGTCCTCCGGGTGTATGGGTATTTGGTAGAACCCGGAGTACCCATCGAGATAACAAAAATATTTTTGATGAGCTAGGCGTTCTAGGACTTCATCAAGGAAGGGTAGAGGGTAGTGGTATTTCCTTGTGGCTCTGTTCAATTTCCTATAATCAATACACATTCGCCACCCTGTTACAGTCCTGGTAGGCACTAACTCATTTTTGTCGTTGAGCACTACAGTAGTGCCCCCCTTTTTAGGAACAACCTAGACAGGGCTGACCCACTGGGAGTTAGAAATAGGATAGATCATGCCAACTTTGAGTAATTTGAGGACCTCCAGACGAACTACCTCCTTTAGATTAGGATTCAGTTTTCTTTGATGTTCGTGAGAGGGCTTGAATTCTTCAACCATTAGAAGTTTGTGCATACACAGGGCCGGATTTATGCCCGTTAGGTCAGTTATTTTATATCCAATGACCTTTTTATGCTTCTTCAGCTCATCCAGAAGCATTTCTTCTTGATCTTCTGTAAGAGTAGAGCTGATGATGACCGGACATAGTCTTTCCTCATCTAAGAAAACATGTTTGAGCCCTGTGGGTAAAGTCTTCATTTCAGGGGCTTGTGGTGGCTCAGCTGCTTCTATAATAGTAACAACTTTAAGTTCTTCAAAAGTGGCCTTCGGTGCTTCTTCGGCCTTTTCTAGATGTTGAAGATACTGCTGAACTAGCTCATTCACAGAGAACTCGACATCCGTATTGATTAGAGCATTCTCGAGTTCATCAACTGGCTCGGAGATTTCCAATTGTGACATTTGTTGAATAGCGTCAAGGAGGAAAACCTCCTTTTGGATGTTGGGGCCTTTCATACTATTAAGGACTCGGAATTGAATTGCTTCTTTTCCGAGCCTAAGAATGATGGTACCAGCTTCGACGTCAATCAGCGCCCTGGAAGTAGCGAGGAAAGGTCTGCCGAAAATGATCGAGTATCTCAAGTCTTCTTTAATATCCATGATAATGAAATCGCATGGAACGTAGGCATCCTTGCCTATCCTTATTGGAATGTCTTCAATGATTCCCAGAGGTGCGGTTATGGTGGAGTCAGCTAGTTGAATAGTCATTGCTGTAGGCAGCAATTCGGTGAAACCCAGACGTTTACACATTGAGTAAGGCATAATGGATATGCTGGCCCCAAGGTCAGCTAATCCTTTCTTTGTAGATGCATTTCCAATGCAACATTGGATTCCGAAGGAACCTGGGTCCTTCTTCTTTTTTGGCATTTTGTTTAGGATGATGTCAGAAGTGGTCTGAGCAAGCTTGACCATTTCTTGCTCCTCGGTGAAATAATTTCTTGATAGCAAGGTTTTGAGATATTTTGCCCATGCCGGCACCTCGGAAAGAGCGTCAAGGAGCGGGATATCGATGTACAGTTTCTTCATTTCCGCCTTGAACTTTTGAAACCTGGTGTCCATCTTTGTTTCTCGCAGTCTACCTGGATACGAAATCCTTGGTTTAAATTGTGAGACTTCGAGTTCTGCGGACACTTGTTCTTTATTTTTGCCCTTTGTGCCTTCTATGAGTTTTTCCATTCCTTGTTGCGGGCTTTCACTCGTCATAAAAACCGGTGTGTCATCATTATTAAGATTGATCTTGGTAGTTTCACGAAGAATGCATCCAGATCTGGTGGTGACAACATTCAACTGTTCATGCCTATTCTGACCATGCTTAGGGTTTGATTCAGGCTGCCCAGCAAACGTACCTGCTGGGGGCTTTAATTGTGCAGCGATCTGGGCAAGTTGAGCTTCAACTGCTTTCTGTTGAGCCTGTTGGTTAGCAAGCATAGTTTGCTGCGATTGTAACATCTGCCTTATCAAGGATGATTCATCTTCTGGTTGGGCAGGAGCGTTTTTCGGAGGAATAGGTTGTTGCCCTTGCTGAGGTTGTTGTGGTGGTAGTGCCAGCTGAGGTTGCTGAGTATGCAGCTGTGGATGGAGCGGAGGATGAGTGTACTGGTAGTAGGATGATTGGTTCCTGGGGTAGTTAGCCCTAGGGAAGTTAGTCCTGGAATTCCCTTGATTTTGGTTGAAATTGTTTGGGAACCCAGGTGGTAGCCTACTAGAGGATCCTCCCTGTGTTTGATGCTGTGGATTAGCGGTCCCAGCAGGGTTTCCATATTGAAATCCTGGATGATTCCTTGGCTGATTAGGGTTGTAATAGACTTGTCCAGAAATAGAATGGATAGAGTTGACTTGTTCCGGTAGTTGTTCTTTAGACTGGTCGGTGATGGGTTCATATGGTTTTGGTGGTGGATGCAGATCCATCATCACATTATAAAGCATACCATAGGAAAGGGTCGGATGGTCAGAAGCATGACAGGCCTCACAGGTCCCTGTGGCGGCCTTGACTTGTTGAACTAGAGGATTTTTCTTCTTATCAAATTCTCCGAGAGAAATCTCGAGAGCTTGTTGTTTATGAACTATGGTTTTCAGGGCTTCAGCTATGTCCTTCAACTCCATTGATTCTTCAGCTTTTTAGACCTTGAGGACACCTTTACCGGATGACCATCCCCAGTTAGACTGGTTTTCAGCTCTGAGCGTAACAATTTTCCAGGCGTCCTCATAATTCTTTCTCATGAAGTTTCCTCCAGAGGTTCAGAGGAGGAATCCAAAAACTATTTAATATCATCGCTCACTCCCCGATAGAAGGTTTCTATCAGTTGGTTCTGGGAGATTCCATGATGGGGACACTTCCGCAAAAGTTCTTTAAACCTTTCCCATGCTTCAGCGAGGGTTTCTCTGGGTAGTTGAGAGAAGTGATTGATCTGCCCTCTGATCTCATAAGTCAGTGAGGGGGGAAAGAACTTCTCTAAGAACTTTTCCTCTAGGGGAGCCCAAGTGGTTATTATAGGTTCCCTGTCAAGTGAGTTATACCAACTCAGAACTCTCCCAGACATGGTGAAGTGAAACAGATGAAGCATTATTGCATCAAAAGCGACTCCAGCTTGCGGGACCAGGCGACAAAGTGCCTTAAACCTCTTCAGATGATCCATGCAGTCATCTCCAGAGCCTCCAGAGAATGAGATGCCCTACATGATCTGGATCCATTGGGTCCGAATCTCAAAGTTGGGGATGTTAATGATCGGAGATCGGACCGGATGGTTGTCCTCGTAGTTCTTTGGGACAGCGTAGTCCCTCAGCTGCTTGTTCCCTAATTCCAACTGAGCAACTTGGGTTGCTGCTTCATTTTCATCTCTAATGCGGGCCTATTCTTCCGCACGAATCTTCGCTTGAATCTAGGCACGAGTATCAGTGATGAGTTGTGCCCTTTGAGCGGCGATGGCGGCATTGACCCTCTCCATCACCAAAGCAGCCTGGTGTTGATCTTTAGCCATTTGCCTGGCCCTTTGGCGATTGAGTCGAATGCGACGGTGGAAGCTTCTCTCTACCTCAGAGTCGTACTCTAGATCAGGGGAGAATCCAAGGTTATGCACTGGTTGCATACACGTTTTCTACCTGAGTAGAGAGAAGAAAACACCTTTTAGATGATGGCAGAGATATAATGAATTTAAGAAGATATGGTTTAATGATTAAAAGAAAGTGTAAAACCCTAACCAACTAGCAAGATACTAAATGAAATTAAAACGTTTCGTTGTCCCCAGTAACAACACCAATTTTTGATGGAGCTTCCACTTACGTGGAATTGCATGCACCAACTAAAAATCCTAAAGATAGTAAGTCTTTAGGTTTAGCCTTGCAAATACTAGATAGAGAACTCCACCCACATATGCTAGGAAACATGGAAGTCTTATCGTAGTATAGTTAAGGGTCGAATCCTCAGGACAATGGTCTTATTGCAAGCAACAAGATGGAAAACGTTGGAATTTCACTTAGTCACTTAATAGTAGGCACTTAAATCGAAAGTTTGGTTTTGTTGTTTTAAACTAAGAACATGCAAAGTAAAGAAAGCAAGTAAATCTAAGGAGTTAAACTATGATAAAAGTCACTAGGGTGTGATCGGTTTTTCACCGCCACTACACATGGATCAACACATGTAAAGCAAAGCATAACCTGCAAAAAGAGTCTAGTCAGTTAGTATCTTTGTAGATTTAGCTTCCTTTCAGAGAGCTAACTACGAGAAGTGCGGGAATGTTGCAATGCCAGCCATTCCTGAACAAATGGTCACTTACTTTGCATCATTCCCCTCGGGAAGTGTGTTCCTCGACTTACCAAGGTTGCACTTTCATACGTCAACTGATTCCATTTCATAGTATGAAAGTGCAACAAATGATAGTGAGTTTACTCCACTTCTTGAGATACACTTCTAGATACCGAAATAGATGCATGGTGGATACATGCACCAAGAACCAACATACAAATGAGTTTCAAATCTAATAGTACAAACATAGACAATTCATACTAAAAGATAAAAGATAACACAAGTTGGTGATCAAGCAACAAGCATTCATTAAACGTTTGATGTTGAACTGAGAAGATAACAACTCTATATTACAAACTATGGATTACATTTACATGACATGAAAGCATGGGTAGCGGGGCTACTCCCCACACCCTAGTGAGAGAGAGACTACTCGCTCATGACTAGGACAAAGAAGGAGGCAAGAAGAGAGAGAGAGCATCATCCCCACAAAGGAAAGAGGAAAGTCAACCCCTTAGAGAGAGAGAAACGCTCTACCAGCTTCACAGGTTGCTTGATGACAAGATCTCCCTCTTCCCACCTTCTTTGGTGGAGAGAGAGAAAGTAGCTTCGAGATGGAGTGTGGGTCTCAGACCGGCAGCCCCTGGGCGGAGGATGGAAGTCGGATTTGCTCTGGAGTGATTGAGGCAGCCTTTGGACGTCTGAAAACTTGATTTTTTAGTTGAGGACCCTTAGGGTCTTATTTATAGGCCTTGAGTGAAGTCCAAACGGTTTGGAGATCGTTTGGACCTCAAGACCGTTTGGACCTCAAGACCGTTTGGACCTCAAGACCATTTGGACCTCAGGACCGTTTGGACCTCAGGACCGTTTGGGCCCCAGGACCGTTTGGACCTCAGGACCATTTGGATTCATGCGGTCTCGAGACCGTGTGACTCCATGTTGTCTCAGGACCGGTTGGCTTCATGCGGTCTTGAGACCGTGTGACTCCATGCGGTCTCGGGACCTCTTGGCTTCATGCAGTCTTGAGACCGTGTGACTTCATGCGGTCTCAGGACCGATTGGTTTCATGCGGTCTTGAGACCGTGTGACTCCAAACGGTCTCAGGACCATTTGACTCCATGCGGTCTCGGGACCGATTGGCTTCATGTGGTCTTGGGACCGTTTGACTCCATACGGTCTCAGGACTGATTGTCTTCATGCGGTCTTGGGACCGTTTGACTCCATGCGGTCTCAGGACCGATTGGCTTCATGCGGTCTTGGGACCGTTTGACTCCATGCGGTCTCGGGACCGTTTGGCTTCATGCGGTCATGGGACCGTTTGGCTCCATGCGGTCACGGGATCGATTGGCTTCATGCGGTCTTGGGACTGAGTTATTCTTTTATAATATTTTTTGTGTTTTTTCTGCATATATAAATGGGAAAAGTTAGTCTGATAGTATATTTATAATAAGAGGGAAAATTTAGGGATTATTTATATATTTAATTTAAAAAGAGTACGGAAAACTAAAGAAAAAGACTAAGATAATCATCAAAGTTGGAGGTTATCAGTATAGTATGTTGATTACTTAGTATATTATAGTGTTTTGATTATACTGCTCAGCCAAGTTTAGAATGATATATATGTTGTATTATAACTTCAAATAAGTAGACGCGACACCATAGAGATACCAGAGTCAAGTATAAGTAAGAGAAGAGTACAATGTAGAAAAGGGCTTTCTAGGAATAATAAAATAATAGACTTAGGAGCCGTGAACACTGTAGAACCCCTATGTGAGGTATGGGCCTTAGGTGTGAAATGACCTAACCCTGACAGCGTCCAGTATATGGGGGTCGGAATGTGCAATCATGTGGCACAGGGGACAAATCCCTAGTGGAAGTCTCCTTAAATTATAGTTTGTAGTGTCCAACATCAACCAGAAGTCATGGTGACACTAGAGTACAAAAAAGCCAAGAGGTGGCTTAACTCGCTGTCTGTGTGCTCAGGTTAGAGGAGGAGTCTAGTTTAGGCTAGAGAGCCATTTCCCTATTGCAGACTACGAGAGTAGTTAGACTTAGCATTTCCCAGGTGTGTTCGCTAAGTCTTGTACGGTGTGATCGTAGTGCACTACGAGTCTTCATATGTAGAATACATTGCATATGATCAAGGCATAATATAATGAATGAGAGGTCAAACAAGTGTGTACAATTATTCAATTATTCTTTGTATGTTTCTGAATTATTAGTTCTCTTTATGATCAATCAAGCATTTCATATACTGATTCACTCTTATAGATATTTAGAGTATCCTGCCATATTTATGACTGTCAATTATTAGACTCTTTAAATCTTATTGTTGTTATAATTGATATCAATTGCTCAAAAGTATATTTATAATTATATCAATGCTTTAGACTGTTTCTTTGAAGTACTCATTCACTAAGAGAGTAGGTTCACCCCTCTACTCACAATTTTTAGGGAAATCACATGGACTTGAAGAAGATATCATTGCATCAGAGTAGATCTGCCACAAGAGTTTAGTCTGAGTATAGTTAAGTTTAGTCGGTCCTTATCACTCTAGGTCCTTGTTAATAAATAAGAGAGAGTTGTAAATGATGATTTATAACATTATTCCTCTTTTAGCAATATGTGCAAATCAGCAAGTCTTATGTGCTTAAAAGTATGAGGAACATAATGAATGTTCATACATGCATTTTTACTATTGAAATCAAATTAGAGAAATCAATGTTTAGATTTCCTTGTAAAGTTGATTTATGTGGTTCAATGTGAGAAGACAAAGAGTTTTGAAAGAGATGAAAAAGTTAAGGGTGATCTTTGTATTATGTTAAATCCTCAATTTATGCCCCAATCTCAGGATTAGTGGAAATTGTGAGATCGAGGTGTAACAAAAACCCACAGGATGCAAGTGGATATTCAAGAAGAAGATTGAAATGGATGATAATGTAGACTCTTACAAAGGTAGATTGGTTGTAAAGGCTTCCAGACAACTTCAATGTGTTGAATATGACAAAACCTTTTCTCCCATTGCAATGGTTAAGTCCATCATGATCATGCTTGCCATTACATCTTGTCATGAATATGAAATTTGGTAGATGGATGTTAAAACCACATGCCTTAATCGGAATATTCTTGAGGATGTGTAAGTGACACAACTTGAGGGTTTTATAAATCCAAAAGATGCAAATAAAGTTTGTAAGCTATAAAGGTCAATCTATGGATTGAAGCAAGCATCTCAGAGATGGAATCTTCATTTTGATGAGACAGTCAAAGAGTTTGTCTTTATTCAAAATGAAGATGAACCTTGTGTGTACAAGAAGGTTAGTGGTATCATGATTGTATTCCTCATATTTTTTGTGGATGACATATTATTGACGGGGAATGACATCCCTACTTTACATATGGTAATGGCTTGGCTTGGAAATACATTCTCTATGAAGGACTTAGGAGAGGCATCCTACATCTTAGGAATCAAGGTCTATAGAGATAGATCTAGAAGGCTTCTTGGACTAAGTTAGAGAACATATGTTGACAAAGTGTTGAAGAGTTTTAGCATGGAAGACTCAAAGAGAAGAAACATGCCCATGATTCATGGAGTTATCGTCTTAAGAGCCAAATGCCCCATTTCTTGTGAAGAAAGGGAACACATGTGTAATTGGATCCATCATGTACACAATGTTGTGTACTCATCCTTATGTCTCATATGCCTTGAACATGACAAGAAGATATTAGTCAGATCTAGGTTATGCTCATAGGAAATATGTGAAGAACATCTTTAAGTACTATTGTTGTGAGTTGGAAGAGTTTCAAGCAAGAGACAAATAATGATTCTACAATAGATGAATAGTATATTGTTGCATTGAATACGGTAAATAAGGTTGTTTGGATCAAGAAGTTCATCTTTGAACTTGGGGTAGTTCCAATCATTAGCGATGCAATTGAGCTATATTGTGACAACAATAGAGATATTACACAATCTAAGGAGCCCAAATTGCATTATAGATCCAAGCATATACAAAGGTGATTCCATCTCATATGAGAGATTGTACAATGAGGAGATGTGAAGATTTGCATAGTACCAACTGAGAATAATGTTTTTGACCCCTTGACAAAAGCAATTTTACAGTAGAAGCATGATGGTCATGTTAGATCACTTAGAATAAGATTCATGAGTGATTATCTCTAAGTACAAGTGGGAGTCTATTGGTATGTATGCCCAGAGAGACAATCATATGATGATTGTAATGGTATACCTTTTAAATAATTTGATTAATAATAAACATAATCTTCCAATTTATTTTGTTTTATTCAGTTATGAGATAATGATGTAACATAAAAAATTTATGAAGAATGAAATTACTCAATGGCATATGTCTTTGGGTTGATGACCTGAACAATGAGATCATATAGATGTTAAGAGTAAATACATTCTTTTGATGTCCCTAGTCAGATGTTATTATGGAAGGCTGATAGAAAATAATAATACATAGGACTAGAGTGTGTGTTGGTTGATGATAGAATCTCATCAATCATGATATGTGATTTCAAACTAAACACAAAGATACTTATTAGAGAATAGTTTATTGGACAGACCCACCATAAGAGTGATGCATGGAAACCATAATTGGTAATCAGAATCATTTCTTAGTGTTGGTGGTAATTGGGGTTCTTACACCTAAAGTCACTACACTCATCAAATTTCGTTCAGTGTACTTGACATCATCCATCATGATCATGAATAAGGATTGTCATAAAGGTGATGATTGGGTGCACTGTGACACATATGGATGATTGTGAATGATGTAGATTGGATTTGTCCCTCCTATAGGAGTATGGTATCCTGGTCACTTGAAAAGAAAGACTGAGAAATGCATGGACATGCTCATGTGAGTCAATATATAAGCACACACATGCACATAGTGGAAGCAACACAGAGTTATCCATAACTTGTTCACTCAAGGGGGCATCACATAAAATTGGCATACAAAACAACAATATAAATAGTCACACAAACTTTAAACGACAAACATTCTCATAGTTGTTCTTAAAAAAGGAAACATTAAGGCTATAACATGGAAACTCATATAATATTTTGAGACAAAGTCTATAATCTAAGTTCTAATAGATTGTAAACATATAGCTGAATCTATAATATGAGGATTGACTTATAGTTTGTGCCCCACTAGATCTTATCTTGATCTATCTTTGCGCTCCAAGTCTATGGATACTATTGCTTCTCCTTGTACTAACTCGCAAACATCTTGTCCCCAACCATGCACAAAGATAAACCTAGGTTAGGCTAACTGGAATTAATTTCTAATAACTGGAATGAAAATAACTGCATTATGAAAAGTATGAATCCATGCTGAAGTGGACATCTTTTATTTACATATTTTATATTTCTATGGCCACTATTATACAATAAGTCCTCTTCTGTGGCACTATGTTCCTTCTATGGTGCAACACACCCTCTGTGGCATAACAACCTTCTAGTGAGACCAAGATGTCTTCTATTTTGTGGCACCAAGTGCCTTCTATGGTGCAATGCACCTTCAGAGGCATAACGACCTTTCGTTCGGTGTACCACAATACTTCTGTTCTATGAGGACTTATTATATAATATAAAATATGTTTGGGTGTCATTTTCTATTCATTTTCTATTTCTATTTCTAATTCTATTGTGATTCTATTTATATTTTGATTTTGTATATCAATTATTTGAGATGAATTCTGAATTATGTAATCAATTCTGGAATTCTAAGTTACTAGTTGTATTCTAAATTCTAAAACTCAATTAGTAAAGAATTGTGATAAGTTTGAAATCCAAATTTTGTATCTAAATTTGATATTCTGAAAAGGATTCTAGATTCTAAATGATTATAAGGAATTAACATATTGAAATAAATTCTAATCATATATTCTAAGTTCTAATAATTCACAGGGTGGTTTCTAATAATTATGCATGAATAATAACTTGAAATTGATCATTTATATGATCTAAGCACGAGCTATCTGAGGTAGAAATTCTATTCTAATGAAAAGTAGTAATCTATGCATGAACATTAGACCATGTGTCTAATGGGTTATTCTGAGAAGCATAATTAGATAACATGAATTCAAATGTCATGGCCCACTTACCTTTCTTGACGAAAACCCAATTGCTCTTCTTAGGTTGACTAAGCCCTAATCACATTCCTGGGTTGGTTGAACCCTATTTATCATGTTCATTCAATAATCATTCATTGATAATTATATTCACCTTAGTTTCTAGGGTTTCATAGTTCTTTGTTAAAATAGGAAAACACAAAGTAAAATCAGGCTCTAAAATCTATACCATTAGGTAGGCCACGAAAAACGGGTCAATTTTCATATATGACTTGTCTTCATAGGACAAACCAATCAAAAGTTATAAAATAACTAAAGCCCAACCAATCAAGTGCAAGATAAAGACATTAACTAATTTCTTGGGATTGGATAAATCAAAAATTAAAAGACCAATTTGACCATTACCCCATTTTGAGATCATATGTGTGATAGGGGGAAATCAACAAAACTATCTTCTCAATGTCAAGTGATTTAACATTGGTAAATATCCTCTCATTCTGGAAATGCCCTAGGCATTACATGACACAAAAGAAACACCAGGGATAGAGGGGTCAAACCCGCACCTGGCTTCTTCTTCCCTACCATGGTATCAGGCTTCTCTCCTAGAGCATGATGCTCCAACTCAACAACACACGATGCTCAAAATTGATGACTAGACCTTGTTCACCAGGTTCCTTTGTATCACCCGACCTCAGAGATCCATTAATGGGTTTACCCATAGACCTAAATATCCACTCTAAGATGTCACTATGGATGGAGGAGTTGAGGAGAGAAATCAGATAAACACTACATAAGAAACATAACTAACATCCTCACCAATATCATGGCAGTCCACCGAAACTAGGGGAAGAAACCCCATGGTAAAAAGACCAAACATGACCAAAAAGCCTCTAATACATCTCGAGGTACAGAGAAACAACCTGAAAACTTGAAACTATGGCATAGAAACTTAAACTTGAAACCTAGAGTGAAGAAAACTCCATGGTGATCTAGTAAAGTTGTAGAGGAAAACCCGCAAAGGATGGGGCACTGAAGGGGCCCGATAGCAAATGCTGGCGGAGACCATGGGGTGTTTTTATGGGGGAAACTACTGGGTCTATTCTATGACAAACTAATAATGCTAAAATGAAGGTACTAGGTAGAGGAAACTTATGGCAGACCTAATTTGGTGGTGGTGGTCGAAACTAAGAAGATCGGTTCATCATTGCCAGAGAGGAAGGTCAGATTGGTGGAGTCAAACCCAGGTGTCTCACCCACAATTGACCTTATCCATGAACTCTTGAAAGGATGTGGAAGCTCCTGGGATTGGTATCAAGTGACGAAGAGACTAGCCTGACTGCAACTCACGATATGAGAAGATTAGTGGTGTAGAATTGGGCGTTTTGTGGATGGATGGAGTTAGGCTTTCATCCGGGTATAAGTAGGTTCACAATCATGTCCTAGATTGATCAAGACTCTTAGCTTGTGATGAGGAGCACCCAGAGGAATCGGTGAGGTTTTTGGGTGGTTATAGGACTTGTAGAGTCCACAGTGTAGGGGAGGTAGGAGATGAGGGCTCTACCCTCTAACTCCAATCAACGATCACAAAAAGATTGGGTACAATAACCTATGTGTGATGTAGATCTTAGGGAAATCTAACAATATCAAGCATGTGATATGTTTCTTGATCTAAATCCAATAAACTAAAGTCTGGAGATATGGAAAAGCACATTTAAGAGGATTATCTCATTTAATCAACTTGGAAGAGCAAATGCAGTCCGATTAAGTTGAAACTTTATACCAAAGCTAAATCCAACTTTATACCAAACTCTTTACATATTATATCATGGCTATGTTTATTTGGTTTCTTCTTGGAATCTTATTAGAAAATCCAAATTAAAGTTATTTAGATATGAAATTTGGGATGCTACAATTCTACCTACCTTACAGGAACTTCATCCTCAAAATTCAATTAGGCTACCCACCTTAGGGTTTTACATATAGTACATGCATTGACTATAGTATTATCTTAGATGTTCTCTAACACACTCAATGTGTGAACTTCTCATGGATAAAGATATAAATCTGACTAACATGTGCATATACTACTAATGAAACTTAAGATCACTTCCACATCTAACATAGCAAGGAACCTAGCTTTTGTCTTTTCAGAGCAAGTTGTGAAAGGGTTTTAGTTTCACTTTAAAAGCATATCACTCATCTATTTTGAAATATCTACCCTTTTATGCATTATTGCCCTTACTTGGATCTAATTAGGTTAGATGACTACATTCTTCAAACTTTTGAAGTCAACACCATTTTTTTGTCGCCTTTTGATACATGTCGGCCAGTCATATATTCAGAGGTGACATGTCTTATCACACTTATCTTAGCATCTCCCTCGTGCACATGTCCCATACCACATGCACTTGAAAGGAAAAGACAAGTCTTATTATGCACATAATATTCTCTCTACAAAACCCCATAAACATGTGTCTTATACCACAAAGATGAGGGGAAAAGAGAGAGAATGCTATATACAACTATTTAACATCAAAGTCTAAAACATATAGGCACATAAACCAAATCCTTATCTTAAATTTTGTCTCCTATTTAGATCTCTACCTTGATTTCTAATATCTTTCTCTTCTTCTATAAATAGGGTTACTAGTTATATTTTTATATTTGTGCTCTACTCTAACTTAAGTTCTTATAGGGTGATCTTAAGTAAGAACATGAAAATTCATCTGGTGGACAACTATAATGTCGATCTGATACCATATTGTAATTACCTTCTTAAGCACACACATGTACATAGAAGAAGCAACATAGAGTTATCCATAACTCGTGCACTCAAGGGGGCATCACATAAGACTGGAATGCATAAAAACAATATAATCAATCACACAAATTTTAAATGACAAACATTCTCATAGTTGTTCTTACAAACGGAAACATTAAGGTTATAACATGGAAACTCATACAATATTTTGAGATGAAGTCTATAATCTAAGTTCTAATACATTGTAAACATATAGCTGAATCTATAAATCTAAGGATCAACTTATAGTTGGCACCCCACCATATCCTATTTTGCTCTATCTTAGCACTCCTTGTCTCTGGATACTATTGCTATTCCTACTACTCACCTACAAAAATCTTGTCCCCAGCCATACACAAAGGTAAACCTAGGTTAGAGTAAGTGACATTGAATTCAAATAACTAGAATGAACATAACTACATTATGAAAACTATGAATCCATACTGAAGTGGACATCTTTTATTTACATCTTTTATCGTTTCGTGGACACTATTATACAATAAGTCTTCTTCTGTGGAACTATGTGCCTTCTATGGTGCAACACACCTTCCATGGAATAACAACCTTCTAGTGACACCAAGGTGTCTTCTATTCTGTGGCACCAAATGACTTCTATGGTGCAATGCCCCTTCTGAGGCATAATGTCCTTTTGTTCTATGTACTGTAGTACTTCTATTCCGTGAAAACTTATTATATAACATAAATTATGTTATGGTGTCATTTTCTATTCTTTTCTATTCTTGTTCCATTTCTATTTCTAATTCTATTATGATTCTATTCTATTTTGATTCTGTATCTCAATTGTTTGAGATGAGTTCTGAAGTATATATTCTGTTCTAGAATTCTAAGTTACTAGTTCTATTCTGAATTCTAAAACTCAATTAGTAAAGAACTGTGATAAGTTTGAAATCAAAATTATGTATCTAAATCTGATATTCTGAAAATGATTCTAGATTCTAAATGATTCTAAGGAATTAAAATATTGAAATAAATTCTAATCATATATTCTGAGTTCTAATAATTCACATGCTGATTTCTAACAATTATGCATGAATAATAACTTGAAATTGATATTTACATGATCTAAGCATGATTTGTCTGAGGTAGAAATTATATTCTACTAAAAAGTAGTAATCTATGTATGAACATTAGACCATGCATCTAATGGCTTATTTTGAGAAGGATAATTAGATAACATGAATTTAAAGGCATGGCCCACTTACCTTCTTTGAAGAAAACCCAATTTCTCTTCCTAGGTTGAATAAGCCCTGATCACGTTCTTGGGTTGGTTGAACCCTAATTATCATGTTCATTCAATGATCATTAGTTAATAATTACATTCACCTTAGTTTCTTGGGTTTCATGGTTCTTGGTTAAAATAGGAAACCTTAGACCAAAATCAGGCTCTAAAATGTAGACCATTAGCTAGGTCTCAAAAACTGGGTCAACTTCCATATACGAGTTGTCTTCATAGTACAAACCAATCAAAAGCTATAAATTATTGAAGGTTAGGCACATGATAAAGACACTAAATAATTTTTTGAGATTGGGTAAATCAAAAATCAAAAGACTAATTTGACCATTACCTCATTTTCTGATTGTATTCATTACAGGGGGAAAATCAATAAAACTATATTCTCAATGTCACATGATTTAACATTAGCAAATATCCTTGCATTCCAGAAATGCCCTAGGCACTACATGACACATAAAAGAAACACTAGGGGTAGAGTGGTCAAACTCACACAAGGCTTCTTCTTCCCTGCCATGGCATCAGGATGCTCTCCTAGAGCAGGAGGCTCCAACTCAACATCACACCATGCTCAGAATTGATGACCAAACCTTGTTCACCAGGTTCCTCTGTATCATACAACCTCAGAGATGCATTCATGTTGTCTAGTGGTGGCCAAAATTGAAAAGATTGAGTCATTATCGCCAGAGATGAAGGTCGGATTTTTGGCATCAAACCTAGGTGTCTCGCCCACAATTGACCTTATCCACAAACTCATGAAAGGATGTCAAAGCTCTTGGGATCAGTATCAAGTGACAAAGAGTCGATGACTCGTGACTGCAACTTATGATCGTAGAAGATTACTGGTGGAGAATTGGGCATTTTGCGGGTGGAGGGAGTTAGGGTTTCATATGGGTATAAGTAGGTTGACAATCATGTCCTGGATTGACTAGGTTTCTTAGTTTGCGATGAGGAGCACCCAGATATGAGGAACATGTGGGGTTTTTAGGTGGTTATAGGACTCCCAAAGTCCAAAGTGCCACGGGAGGTAGGAGATGTGGGCTCTACCCTCCGATTCCAATCCAACAGTCACACAAAGATTGGGTATAGTAACCCATGTGTGATGCAGATCTTAGGGAAATCTGAGAATATCAAGCATGTGATAGGTATATCGATTTAAATCCAATCAACCATAGTCCAGAGATATGGAAAAACACATTTAAGAGGATTGTCATTAAATC
Organism: Alisma plantago-aquatica; assembly: GCA_963693085.1. Taxonomy (NCBI): domain Eukaryota; kingdom Viridiplantae; phylum Streptophyta; class Magnoliopsida; order Alismatales; family Alismataceae; genus Alisma; species Alisma plantago-aquatica. The sequence goes on from OY856412.1 coordinate 571,264,457, forward strand.
AATTTGGGAGAGAAAATGCAGTATGATTAAGTTGAAACTTTATACCGAAGTTGAACCCAACATGTAGATTATGATTTCAGTTATAATTAACTTATGAGATTATCTTTTATGAGTTTTACTACAATAAGGATTTAACTCAATTATTTTTATATCAACTGCTATACATCACATTAATAATCAAAATTTAGGATTTAGGGTCCCATAAATATCATCTTACTTCTAGAAAAGTTGCATGGAATTATTCTAAATTAATTGTGATGTGGAGGTTATTGTCTTCATTCATTCAATATGAACTTATATCAAACACATTATTTACTTAAACATCACTAATTATCACACCATGTCCATCAGTCACCTTATTGTTCATCAATCATATTCATACACATTATATTACTAATTGTACACATTTAGACCATTAAGTGTGTATTGGTGTGCCAAGTGGCATATAATACATCTTTTATGAACTATTTTCATATTATATCATGGCTAGGTTTATTTGGTCCCTTCGTGGAATCTTATCAGAAAAGACACATTAAAGTTTAAATTATCTATGAAATTTGGGATGTTACACAATATATGATATTGAGCTTACACATATCTTAGACAGTCTGCTCTAGTTCAAGGAACATGGATTAGATGTTGATGAGGATGACAATTCCTTGGTATAGAAATTTATTCATGAATGATGTTTAACTTGATTACTAAAGTGTTTAGGTATTCAATTTAAACAACAATTGAATGAATGGACTCTGAACCTACTGGTTCAAGTGTTGAACCGACATGTTGTAGTGTCGGGTTGATTATAGACTACATTGGCTAAATATCAATTGAACCAGGGTATGGATCGATCAGTTCACTGAGTGAACCAATCCGATGAAGGTCAGCCAACTAACTGGTTGATGTGATGAACCACCCACTCTATAGATCAATTTGATTTCATCAAGGATTTGTGTTGACGTCATGTTATGCATTAATTAAATATAAATTTCCAATACAATTGCGATGGGATAACATGATGAAAACACCAGTTCACTAGGTGAACTGATCGTCTCACATGCCCACCAATCAGTTCACCGCTCATAGGATGCAAAACTTTATGAAATTCCATCCCCTTCTACTCCCACACAATCCTGACCCTTACCCTCCTATAAATAGAGGGATACTAGGGGCTTCCTATACACAAGATCAGTTGTTCTGAAAATTGTTATCTTCTCTAGTTGTGGTAATCAAGAGAACCTGAGAAATTCCAACCCGTCAAAGGGAGGGATAGCAAGGGAGAACAATTGTGGGAGAGCAAGTTGGTTCAAGTACACCAATGTGAAGAAAAACCTCCTTCCTATCCGGTCATCTAGAACGATAGGGGTTCCATTGTCTGCCGCTAGGAGGACAACATCAAACTACTATCAATGGTGATCAACCAGGAGCTGTTGTAGATGGCATTTGGGTGTGACTTGAAGAAAGATGCATAGTGGATCAAGGGAAATGTCATGGACTAGCTCCAGGACCAGGTATTACCTCAAAACCAACCTTCCCATTGCATAGTTATTGATGTGATCCATTGGTTAAAGGGGAATATGGAGGTTAAGCTTTTTTTTTAAGTTGCCTTCTCTATCGCCATATTTACCTACAATCCTTCCCAACCTTCACAGGTATATCTTCAATGATACCCATAGGTTTCATCACGGATGAATCTGCTAACTAGATGGTCATGGTGGTCGAAAGCATACCAATAAAAGCTAATCCTTTGTAGAGACTATGAGGGATGATTGAAATATTGGTGCCTAAGTCTGTAAGACCTTCCTACAAGCATTGTTGCCTAGATCGCATTGAATCCCAAAGGAGCTAGAGTCTTTCTATTTTTAGGCATCTTGCAAAAAATGATATCTGAGGTGGTCCTAGCAAGTTTTACAGTCTCATACTCCTCGGTGGTGTACTTCCTAGTCAATAGAGTTTTCATATACTTAGACTAGGAATGCATCTCAATGATGGCATCTAAAAAGGGAATGTCCACAAGAAGTTTTTTCATAGCATCCCTAAATTTCATGAACCGGGCATGTAGCCTAGTTTGTTTACAATGGGCCTTATATGGCAGATGGGGTTTGTAGACTAGGATCTCAGGCTCCTTAGCTTCCACTTGTGAAGTTTTTGGGATAGAGGTTTTATCAACATTGGGTTAAGTAGAGTCTTTTGAAGGTTCTTTTTCAACAAGTACGGTGTCATAATATTCAAAACTTATGGGTACAATGGGTGAATTATCTATAGGAGGGGGGATCATAGTGATTCCCAGAATGCATGGAGATGACCTTATGTTGTTCAAGGTGTTTCAGGTTGTTTTCAAGTGGGGTCCTAAAAAAGTTCCGACGGGAGGTCTTTGGATAGCTAGGAGTTGGGCCAACTAAGCATCAATTGCCTTCTAATGGGCTCACTGTGACATGATGATCTACCATAGATCATTTATCCTATCATTAAGAGAGGATATGGGAGTATTTTTTTTATTTTGTTGTGCTTGATTCAATTGTTGGTATTGTTCTCCTTGGTAAACACCACGGGTTTTGGAAATTACCTTGGGAATTCCCTTGGTTTCTGAAATTACTCTGGTTGTCATTGTATTGAAATCCTGGGGGTGGACGGTTTGAGTTGTTGACTTAGGGAGGTTTTTGATGAGAAGAATTTTCAACACCTGTAGGATTGCCATATTGGAACCCAGGGTGGGTCCTAACCTAATTTGACTTATAGTAGGCTTGACCGGGTATACCGTGCATGGAGTTGAGGTCCTCCATTTGCTATCTGGCATTTAGTTTCATGGGAATATTATAGAGAATTTGACATTGTTGGGTAGTGTGATCATCCTTAATTTGTTGTAGTTGCTCTCTACTCTCATACCCCTAGAAGATACCACAAAGAGAGTCAACATCCTTAATTTGTTGTAGTTTCTCTCTCCTCTCATATGAATTGAAGGAAAACTCTAAATGGTCTTGTTTAATGAAAAGGATCGTAAGACTCTCAACAATATCTCTTATGCACAAATTATCTTCAACCTTTGCTACTTTGAGGACCCCATCGGTCCCTCTTTGTGCTTGAGTCTTATAACTGCATTTAGCAACTTCCAATGCAGTATCTAGGCTATGGAACATAAAATTACCTCTAGATGAGGAATTAAGGAAAACTTTAGTGTTTTCGTCATGGTAAAATGTTTCTATAAGTTAGGCTTGGGGAATATCATGGTGTGGGTAAAGACAGAGAAGGTCCTTGAACCTCTCTTAAGGTTCACCCAAGGTATCACCTGGGACCATGGCAAACTGGTGATTTGTTCCTAATTTCAAAAGTGAGAGAAGGCGGTAATATTTTTCCAAGAACTTGGATTGGAGTGCATCTCCAACTGGTGACATGATCTCCTTACATGGCATTCTACCATCTAATAGCTTAATCAGATAGGTAGTATTTGAACAATCTTAATTTTATGGCATCCTCAAAAATGCTTAAGATTTCATACATAGAACATAAATCTGAATATCATCATAGATGGACCAAGGAGTTAGCACTCTTGTTACTGGAGAAAGGGTTGGCTTGGAGTATTGTGATCCATTGAGTTTAGATTTCAAACTGTGGATCAATGATCTCGGGTGGCACAACTAGATGTTATGCATAGTCAGTCTTAGGGATAGAGAATTCTATCAATTATTTTTGTCATTCGATCTCGCATAGAATGGCATCACGAGTTGCTTGTTGGGCCAATAATGTCTCCCTTTGGGAAGCAAGGGCTCACTCAATCCTATTGTAGACTTCCTGATCATCCATTCTACAGATGTTTCCTTAGTTTAAATGATGAAAATTTCTTTATATTTTAGGATAAAAAACAAATGGCACAGAATCAACATTTTGCAAGCATGGCATACACTACTAAGTTCTTGAAAGATTGAACAATGGAATTTTTATTTTAACTAGATAAGCATGATTGTAGAATTTTTTTTTCTCATAATAGAAACTTGGTATAAGGAGGAGTAACATTTCTAGAATGGGACTCGGTAGGCAAAGAAAAAAAGTGTTTTCTCAAAGTAAATAGGGTTCAAAAAACAATCTATTGTCCCCGACAATGTTGCCAAAATTGATGGGTACCATTTACATAGAAATTCACTAGGGAGTTGATTCCTAGAGTTTAACATTTGTTAATGGAAAAATAACCACTCCAACAAGTTGGTTAATTTATTAGTATAGAAAGGTTCATCCCACAAAACAATGTTTCTGAGATTGGTTATTGATCTGGATTACTTTGAACAATGATTTAAATAGGAATTGAAAGTCTGACAGTTGAAGGTTTGATTATGCTAGAACAAGTAAAGAAAGATTACACTATGAATAGGGGGGTAATAAAAAGTTACATTAAGAATAAATTAGAGAGAGTTACACTACAAACAAGTAAAGCAAGATTATCTATGAGCAAAATTAAATTGCAAGAAAGAAAAGGGTGACTGGAAAGGGAGTGATTGGAAAACTGAGTTTGATTCGATGATATAGGATATCAGGGTTATGAGTTTCGCAATCATGTCCTGCGTAAAACTATATCAATGAAATCTATGAAGAGAAAACAAGCTAGATGAAGGCATTTGAAAGCATTCTCAAATTCATTTACAAAAGTCAAACTTCCTACAAATCTATTGATCCTGGTGTTTGTGGATCCTTGCTCAATCATCCCAACAAAGATCCTTCCAAGATCTCATCCGGAGCTTTGTGCATTTGTCTAGTTGTTCTAAACCTTCAGATCCGATATCTCATCACCCAAGGCTAACATTCAACAAAAATAAGAGATCAAGTCATTTAAGTCGTGTGATGATCCAAACAAACACCATCTAATAAGTTTTATCAAATAGAAATTGATCTAATTAACTACAACTATGGGACTACTCTCCTTGCCCTGATTTGAGGAACTACTCATGATCAACAAATTTAAAGAAAGAACAAAGGAAGTAAGAAAGGGAGCCATAAACTAGTAAATAGGATAGAATCTAGAAGGGACCGTGGTTTAGTGATAATAAAATCACTGCATTTCTTAATTCCTTTTCAAAACCAAGAAAACCAAGAACAAGAATTGAACTAAAAATTTTACTGAAGAAAGAAGAGTATAAGATGCAAGAATGCCAAAGGAAGTTCTAAAAGCTAAGAGAAAGATACAAATATTGAATCCCTTTCTTTGTGGATTCCCCCCTTCTTTTAAAGAGGAAGGAGGGATGGAATCCCTATAATAAAACTTGTTGGTAGCACTGTAAAATGTCTGTACGTGGACTGTGAATTGATTGATCCACATTGTGAATCACTAGACTCGGGTTCGCAGGTGTGCTTGCCTACGGAAGCATTTTAAAATCCTAAAAAGGGGTGACAACGCATTGTTGACCAAGACTTGGTGATGAATGCATATTCATCATGATTTTCAGTCATTTTTTTGGACTCTTTTTTTATTCAATACATCCATTTTCATTTACTAAATATCAAAATGTGCAAAATTACTTAATTTGTCCAATTATCATGATTTTAACTGAATTTATGTCGATTTGATGTAGGTCTTGGTGAGGTTGACCAATCAGATGGGATCCACCTTTCTCTCACCCGTGTTCTAACCAATCGGTCTGACCAAACAATCTCACCATTCGGTCTTGACCAATCGGTTTCATCCACTTAGTCTCAAGACTTTATGGACAGCTTCACCTCAAAACCGTTTGGATCTAACCTCATTTCTAGACTGTTTGGGCACTAGTTGTTCTTCACCATTAGATCACTGATCATCGGTCCACCTTCGTCTGCATTAAATGATCTTGACCACATTTTTTGGTTTGGCCCTCTCAGTTTACCCTCTAATCTACTCTAACAGTTTTCCCTCACAGTTTGGAAATCGAGAGAGCCCTCATGGTCTCAAGACCGTGAGAACTCTCACGATCCCGAAATCGTGAAGAGAAACACACCCCAAAACTGTTTGAGAACTTCACGCCCTATTTCCCTTCTTCTTCCTACCACTGCACCTGAAACCCTAGCAGCAAGCACCCCATCACCTCTCGTGCCACCCACCACCACACCTGCTTCTCAGACCGGTTGTTCCTCATCCCTAAGATTTCTCATAGGCAAGGATCGTGTGGAGACCAGACTGTTTGGTCAGAGAACGGTCACAAAGACCGCTTGGACGTGAGGGAGTTGTAGACCGATTGACATCTTACCACGTGAAGGTAGGACCGATTGACCAGTGCCCTCATTCAAGACCGTGAAGTAGCCACTCGATGGAAACCGATAGAGCAGGGTATACCGCAAGACCGATTGATTGAGTATCAGACTCCAAAGACCTATTGTGCAAGACACCAATCCACAAAACCGTACAAAGGCTGAGCAGACCATTTGATAGCAATCGGTCTCACAGACTGTATGCTCCTCCTCATTCAAGACTGATAGAGCATTGCGTCCAAGACCGTTTGAAGATCTTAGTATTCCAAACCATTTGGGCAATGGTATCTGAGACCGATAGAACCATTTTGAAGAATATTCATCCAAGACCGTTTGAGTACAAGATACAAAGATCGATTGGAACCAAAGATCCCAAACCATTTGGAACTCAATGTAAAAATGAGAGGACCAGACCCGAGCCTATAAATAGGACCAACAAGGTCTTCATTTGATCATTAGTTCCGGGATGCCGACAGGCTGCTTGTACGCTGGTCCAACCCTGCCACTATCACTTCACCTGCCGTTCCTACTGTAACTCAAGGAGACCGAGAAGAGAAGGAAGGAGGAGTGAGAAATATTGCCCAGTCTGTCTTGGCATCCCTTGTTCTTCATCCAGATCTGCTCTGACACGACATAGGAGAATGTATCATCTTCACCGAGCTGTGACCACCTTCTACATCATGCTCATGTTGGATTCATCTCTCTTTCTTATTCTTCTTGTTTCTCACATCATGAGTGAGTAGTTCCTTTTTGCTGGGGTGGGGGGACTAGTCCCGCTGCCCATGCAACCATGTCTTTTCGTTTAACATTCCAGGGAAATGTATATAACTTTTCATTTTGTTGCTAATTGATATGCATGTAGTTGATTACCTACTTGCTTTCATCCTTTTCTTCTCTTTGTAGTATAGAATTTCGATTAATGAGGTAGACTCCTTGATGAGAAATCTGATAGGGTTCCTTGAGGTCGTAAGTGTATGATCCATGAGGGGACGAGCCATCTAGCCTACGTTGATGCTTCTTTGGTCTAAACATCCCTCAGGGAGGACCACAACCTTAGTTGGATGTTGTATCTTATTGTTAATCGTCGATGTTTGCCTATAGACTAATCACCTACATGTATGTTGATTAGCACGGTTGACTCCCGGACTAAAAATAGAATGGGGTTCCTTGAGGTCGTAAGTGTATGATCTATGAGGGGATGAGCCATCTAGCCTACGGTGATGCTTCTGTGGTCTAAACATCCCTTAGGGAGGGCCACAACCTTAGTTGGATGTTGTATCTTCAGAATTGTAAGTGCATGATCCAGATGGCGACGAGAAATATGATGCCTAAGGGGATGCTTATGAGGACCTAAACATCCCTCCAGGAGGGTTTACAGCAGTTCCATTTGGATAGTTAGATGCTTGCCTGGATGTTATGTGTTTGGATGTGTTTGCCTATGCAGTGGTGGTGAAACTCGATACCATCCCAGTGATTCCATATCATTAATCTAGAACAAACTTTAATTCTACTCTTTTACTTTCTTGCATTTAGTTTAATTAACCTCAACTAAATCAATTGTCTTAAATATTAGTCTTACTTGAGCTAGATTCGACTAACAAAGATTCTTAAAAATGTTTTCTCTCAGAATTCAATCCTTAACTATACTGGGATAAGACCCGTCTGCTTACGGGTGGTATTATTGCATGAGGTTTTGGTAAAATCTCGGGGATTTCAACCCCGAGTGAATTTGTTAGTGAAATATTTGCCACGTCAAATTCTGGCGCCATTTCCAGGGACGATGGAATCAGTTAGTCAAATCTAGTTCTTAAGGAAAATCTAGGACTTTGCTTTTTCTTTTTGAAACTATTGATCATTCACTTGAATTTGACTCTACCCCATGGATCTCACCTTTGAAATTTTTCTATCTCAGGTACTTTAGAAGGATTAGTGCATGCACCGTTTGAACAGTCCCAGACTCACTGCCAACTTTGATCCAGAGATTGACAGAACCTTTCACCGTCAAAATAGAGAGAATCAAGCAAGAATGGCTCAAGAGGAGGAGATAGCTCGAAGGGTGGCTCAAGCCCTTAATGCATAGAGAGAAAGATTCATGCAAGAAGATAGAGCTGCGGTTCAAGAAGAAATTCAAGCAGCACAAGCAGAGGCAAAAACAACAGAATTACAAAAGGATCTTAGAGAGTTCTCAATCCCCAAAGCTGCTAATGTTCATCTTCCAGTACAACCTCCTCCCATCAATGCTGCCAATTTCGAGATTAGGGCATAATGGATCACATTGCTTCAAAACAACCCATTCTATGGCAAACAATGAGAGGATAGTCAAGAACATCTTTTGAGGTTTATTGATCTATGTGCTATGAAAAAGAAAAATGGAGTATCCAATGATGCCATCAGACTCCGTGTCTTCAAGTATTCACTTGCTAATAGAGAAATAAGCTGGTACAATTCATTGCAGAGTGAACCCATCACCACTTGGGAACCACTCCAAAATGTTTTTCTGGAAAAAATTTACCGTCATTCTCTCACCTATGAAATTAGGGGGTGGATAACAAATTTTACTCAAGTCCCCAGAGAAACCCTTGCTGAAGCATGGGAAAGATACAAAGAGCTTCTATACAAGTATCCACACCATGGAATTCCTAAGAACCAACTCATCAAATTTTCTATAGGGGTGTGTGTTGGTATGTATGCCCTGAGAGCCAATCATGGGATGATTGGTGGGATACATTAAGATTGATTTGATAAACATCAAAGGCAAGCTTCCAATTCTTTCTGGTTCAGTCATATGAGATAGTGATAGAACATATTGAATGTCTAGAGAATGACAATACTCAATGACATATGCTTTCAGGTTGAGGACCTAAACGATGAGATCATACGGATGCTAAGAGTTTGTACATTCTTGTTTTGTCCCTAGTCGGATGTCATTGTGGAAGGTAGATAGACAGCAATGAAACACAAGACTAGATTGTGGTGTTGGTTGATGACAGAATCTCATTAGTCATGATATAGAGATATCAAACCAAATACATAGGTACTTGTTAGAGAACAAGTGTACCAGACACACCCACCGTGAGTTTGACACATGGAACCATGACATGGTAGTCACAGTCAGTACTCACAGTGATGGTGGTGAGTGTGATTCCTAGACCTAAAATCACTGCACTCAACACATGTCGTTGGGCACACTTTGACATCATCAAACACAGTCATGATACATGGGTTGTTATAAAGGTGATGATTGGGTGGCTTTGACACATGGGGATTTTGAGGGGTGAGTGATAGATATGGGATTTGTCCCTCCTGAGGGAGTTTGATATCCAAGGCCACTTGATGAGTAGGATTGAAATAGGTGTGCGCACGCATGTGTGAATCAGTATGTGATATTGATGTCATACATATCTCTTCCAATCTACTCTGAGATCAAGAAAGTGAATGAACGTTGACAGGATGATTGTTCCATGCCTCGAGTTCATTCAGGATATCAGTGACAAAGGAATTATACATTCACTGTAACACCATTCACAGATTGTAGGATTGAAAGTTGTTCTCCAACTTTCTACTTTCACTTGGGTAGCACTGGTGTGTGACTAGGCACCTCTCTTTGCTTGTGAAGTCATAAGTGTTATGGACTTTCACTGCCAATGTGAAATGGACTTGTAGGGTCACACACATAGGATTTAACCTGGAAGAGGAAGTTTTGTCCACAAGCAATGTTTAGATTGATTACTAAAGGAGTTTAGTAGTTCAATTAAACACTAAGTCAATTGATAGCTCAATATCATAATGTTCAAGGTGTTGGACACATTGATTAGAGTATCAGATTGATTGAAATCACAATTGACTGATTATGTACAACCTGTACTCCCAACCGATCGGTTCATGTGATGAACCGATCGGCTGAGCTTGGTGAACCGGTCAGCTCAAGTGTTGAACCAATCAGCTCAAGATCAGGGTGAACCGATTGCTTCAAGTGTTGAAACAATCGATTCAACTGGTGCAACCGAGTAACTTGGGAAAATAGGATTGGTGAGAATTTTCCTTTCGTTTCAATTTCCCAATTTGATTGGGAAATAGGATTGGTATTCGATACCAATTAGAAAAAAAAGAAGAAAAGTCAATCGGGAACCGACCAGGACCACCAACCGACCGGTTGACGTGTCCCAACCGACCGGTTCAGGTCCCCAACCGATCGTTTCAGTTGTGAAACGATCGGTTCAGGTTGCGAGTTGGTTGCTTTTGTGGAAAATCTCGAACCCTTCTACTCCTGCTTTTAGTCCCGCATTGCCCGGGATAGAGAACCCTGTCCCATGACCCTCCTATATATAGGGGTCTTGGGGGCTTCTCAAAGAAAAACAACTCAGTGCAACCCGTTTCTCTGCAAAGTTGTCGTTCTCTCTAGTTTTGGTAACCGAGAGAGAGCCCGAGCAAGTGCTACCCGCAAAGGGAGGTGCAGCAAGGGAACGACAACTGCAGTTGCAACTGGAGGCAGGAGAGTGTGTTGGCGACTAGTACGCTGACAGGAGGGTGCGACTCCTTCCAATTCCTTATGGGACAAGGAGATTGGAGTTCCATGTGGTCCGTGTGGACTACTTCAGAGGCGGGAGGTTTCTACCGCTCAGGAGGACAACTATCAACCCCGACAGTCCCCATGAGAGGAGGAGTCATCAGTCCCAGTGCGACCAGGAGCTGGACATACACCGTCCAAGACCGGAGGTGAAGACCGCACAAGGCGCGAGGTATTATCGCCGAGCAAGCCTCGGGACAAGGTATGATTCCACAAACCATCATTTCCTATTATATAGACATTGATGTGTTTCCTTGTTCCGGGTTTGGGGAGAAAAGTTTTTGTTTCCTCTGCCTTCTCTGCCTCCCCTAAAACCCAACAGTGGTATTAGAGTCACGTCAACTGCTCTATATTTTAGGAATATCAATATGATCAATATTGGTTTGTCGCCTTTATTAATTGCATACGATGCAAATAAAATTGGCTTTATGCATGTCCAATCCTAAATCCACAAATCCCAATTACATATATGATATGTATTATTAATGCACTCGATACGCGTCGCCCTTAAATGAGTTTTGTGGTGGATGTATAGCGTGGTTATGGACAATAAACGCTATCCGTGTATGGTTGTATGTTGTTGCTTGCATCTCGGTTTGCGCACCGATCTTCCCTCTCCTATTCCTGATGTAACTCGAAATAATTCGAGATTCTTTCCTACCTTTGCTCCCCCCGAATGTAACTCAGGGTTTCTCTTTTTACAATGTAAAATATGATAGATTTTTATTTCCTGTTATGTCAAAGAACGGAGGACATCGAGACGACAACTGAGACGATCGATTCAAGGTGTGAACCGATCGGTTGACGTTCCATACGATCGGTTCAAGGAGTGAGCCGATCAGTTGATGACCAATTCCAGGAGTGAGACGAGTGGGTGGCGGACATGACGAGATGCCCGGCGACCAAGAGAACTGATCGGTTGGAGGAGCCAACCGATCAGCTGGTGGCACCCAGACGACCTGGCCAGAACGAGCAAGTCAATCATGTGATGAGTTGATCTACTCCGAAGGCAAAGCACATAGTTCATCTTGTACAGGTTGCATGTGATGTAGACCTAGATGACCATGATTCCTCTTGGCTCGAGGAATCACATTAGGATGGCCATAATCATCACTTTTATCATTTGTGCATGTTTTCTGTGGGATATAGCATGTATATGATACGTACTATGTATTGTGGTGATTGGATATGTATATGTATATAAAACCAAATCCCTCATTAAAATATTAAGTTTAGATGCCTTCTAAATGCGACACACGTGAAAAGCTTGATCGACCAAGTGTGGGCATGCCCTAGCGTGGTGCACCGTCTATCTTGTGGAAGCGTGAAGGATGAATGTGTGGGTCTGCCCTAGTAGGGTGCATATTCATCGTGTTTGCTTTGGGTCGGACTTAACAAGGTGACCTAGATAGGATCTAGGACCTTGAGGCATGGAGATGATCATGGCAATGAGTTGCATATGACATCGTATCAAGAGTTGCATATGATGCAATTGGCAAGAGTTTCCTACCTGAGAGATCTATGTTGTGGGTGACAGCCCTAGCTAGTCCATGACTTAGAGGATTTCAGGATCTTGCCCACTAGAAGGTTGTACACTGCGATCTTCCGAATTGATGGTGAGGGCTATCAATTTGAACTAAAATAGTGGGAGCGATAATTAATTAAAGGCCTAATTATATCGTCAACTTTTCAAATCAATCAAATAAGTCAAAAATGAATTTTTGGACTAAAATTGCATATTTCCTTTTGTAGTGAAAATGACAACAAACAACAATCACTTTTCTTTGCGATCGGTCCTTGAAAAAGGACAGGCTTAATGGGACAAACTTCCACGACCGATATCAGACATTGAGAATTGTTCTCACTCAAGAGTGTAAGCTCTATGTCCTGGATACTCTAATTCTAGAGGAACCAGCTCCTAATGAACCAAAGACAGAAAGGGATGCTTACAAGAAGCATTCTGATGATGCCATTGATGCAAAGTGCTTGATGTTGTGCTCCATGAACCATGAGTTATAGAGACAACATGAGAATATGGGTGTCATTGAGATGATTCAGCATCTCAGGAATCTTTATGAAGATCAGGCAGGACAAGAGAGATACAATGTCTCAAGGGCACTGTTCAAGTGCGTCAGGACAGAAGGAGATCCAGTTGGTCCTCACACACTCAAGATGATTGGGTATGTGGAGAACCTACAAAGACTGGGATTTCCACTGAGCCAAGAGTTGGCTACTGACCTGATACTGCAATCGTTGCCAAAATCTTACAGTCAGTTTGTGATGAACTACAACATGAACAACTTTGATAGGCCACTGTCAGAGTTGTTGGGTATGTTGAGGACAGCCGAGACATAGATGAAGAAGGACAAGCCTAAGTCTGTGATGGTGATCATGAGCAAGAAAGGCAAGTCCAAGCACAAGGGCAAGGGCAAAGCTAATAAAGGTTCTGATGCTAGCTAGGAGCCCAAGACGAATTCAGCTCTCAAGGCCAAGGGAGGCGTGACCAAGAAAGGCAATTGCCACCATTGTCAAAAGCCAGGACATTGGAAAAGGAATTGTCCTCTCTATCTGGAAGAACAAAAGAAGAAGGAGGTGACTGACGTCTCTACTTAAAGGTGTCATGAAAGTAAACTTGTAACACTTTTTGAGGTATATGATACCAAGATGTAAAGTGTAAAGCACTCATAATTGGGGCAAGTGTTGTCGCCACAGATAGGAGTACTTTAGTTTATTTTCAGCCTACAAGGCATGTAATACAGTTATGAACTGCTATTTCATATTTGCCAATAGATAGAAACACTTTATTTTGCATATTGTATGACAATGATGGCAATTAATAAAGAAATGTTTCAATTTATAAAGATATGATCTTTGTGGCAATGCCTTGTTTATCTTGTGGTATTTGATATGCATAAGATAAAATGATACCTAAAAGTTATAGATAACTCAAACAATGAAATTAGCATCAATCATGAGAAATTCATATCTAGTTCCATGTGATGGATAAATCGAGACTCTTTTGGTTAGAGAACCAGTAAGAGACATGAATCTCTTGTACATGATTAATCAATCTTCACTAAAGGTAGTGGGAGAATGATTATCCTATTAGGTATGATACATGTGATGTATTTACATACCTATTGGAACAACAGCTAATACTTCAAATGGTGTTTAGAGAAATACCAATATGAATATCTTGAAGTGTTCAAGATTATCATAGATGAAGTGCAAATTTGGTAAAGTGTTAATTCTTGATAAGATCAATGAATGAAATACTTGGACCAAATGTTTGAGATCCTTATGAGTGATTATGATAGTGTATCATAGTGAACTCATGATTAAGGCATGGTGATGTCTAAATCAAGAAGGAATCATACTCTAAGGAGTTAGAGAATGATTATCAAATAACTGATTTCTTCTTAAATAAAGAATACGCTTCACTAATAAAGGACATTAAGAATCACAAGGAGTTGTGAGTTATTATATCCTTGACAGATACACCTCAATTACCTATGTGATGAGTTGTTCATGTGATGAGTCAACTATCTAGATGAATATGAGGAACCGAATTTTGAGTTATGGTTTATGACCATTACATCCTAAATGACATCCATGTGAACCATAAGGTATGACCTTGATGGTAGAACTCATTGGATCAAATCCATAAGTGTGAATAAGTCTTAAGTGTTAAGATACATGGATAACATTTTGAGAAGGATGATGCTTGCTGATTGTAACTTAATGACTAAGACGTTTGGCATATGGATACTAAAACCACATTCCTATGAGGGAAAAAACAAGGATGTGTACGTGACACAACCTATAAGGTTTATGAATCCACTAATGCAAATGAAGTCTATAAGTTACAATGGACTAATCAATGTGATTGATTGAGTACAAGCAACTCAGAATTGGATCTTTACTTTGATGATATAGTCAAAGGGTTTGACTTATATGTCAAAGATAAAGAAGGGATTTGTGATTTAGTGGGAGTGTATTCACATTCCACATGTTGATGTGAAATGAAAATGTTCTAGAATGGAAATCCAACAGTGGAAATTATTTTTAAGGAAGATAGAGAAGTTTCCTATGTGATAGGAATAGAGATCTGTAGAGATAGTTCTCAAAAAACCTCTTGACCTGAAAAGAGAAAGCATACATTGGCAATATGTACTGAAGAGTTCAGTATGCATAGATTTAGTGGGAGAAAACTTGTCCATGTTACATGGAGTTAGTATCCCAAGGCCAAGTGTCCAATTCTTATGAAGAATGGGAACACTAAGAATAGATATGGATCTATCATGTATGTAATCATCCCATTATCTTGCATGGAAATATGATGTGCTCATCCTGATAACTCGTATGATGAGTGGATGTCTGTCTACTTCCAGTAAGAGTTACTGGAATACCATGAGAACTTGATAAGTACTTGTGAAGTACTAGTTCTATGGAGATAAGGAAGAGTTCAATGTAAAGAGTTACACTGATGCGAACTTCTGAAAGGATAGAAAATTAATCGCAAAATATATATAGGATATATAAAAGTGAAAGTTTGTTGATAATTGGAAGTGTTCCAATAAAGTCATTTAAAAGGAAATGCCGAGTATCTATGTGTTAGAAAACAACAGTGGATACTATATGGATCTGGAAGTTCATGAGATGAACTTATATTCCGCTCATTGATGACAAGTATGGAATCCTTGAGCATGCAATGAGGATAAAGGTTAGAAAAGGAATACTAGATCACATATTACGGCACCTCCATATCATACATGTGACGTACAATGAAGAGATGAGAGACATGCAATTTATACTGACTTTGGCAAGGTGTTGCCATAACTCACTATGTTGGCACTAAGAGTACAGTAACATGTGGGACATATTTGAAGATCACTATGAATATGATTCAAGTGTGATTGGCTCACAGTACAAGTGGGAGTCTGTTGGTATGTATGCCCTGAGAGCCAATCATGGGATGATTGGTGGGATACATTAAGATTGATTTGATAAAAATCAAAGGCAAGCTTCCAATTCTTTCTGGTTCAGTCATATGAGATAGTGATAGAACAGATTGAATGTTTAGAGAATGAGAGTACTCAATGACATATGCTTTCAGGTTGAGGACCTGAACGATGAGATCATACATATGCTAAGAGTTTGTACATTCTTGTTTTGTCCCTAGTCAGATGTCATTGTGGAAGGTAGATAGATAACAATGACACACAAGACTAGATAGTGGTGTTGGTTGATGACAGAATCTCATTAGTCATAATATAGAGATATCAAACCAAACACATAGGTACGTGTTAGAGAACAAGTGTATCAGACAGACCCACCGTGAGTTTGACACATGGAACCATGACATGGTAGTCACAGTCAGTATTCACAGTGATGGTGGTGAGTGTGATTCTTAGACCTGAAATCACTACACTCAACACATGTCGTTGGGCACACTTTAACATCATCAAATGCAGTCCTGAAACATGGGTTGTTATAAAGGTGATGATTGGGTGGCTTTGACACATGGGGCTTTTGAGGGGTGAGTGATAGATATGGGATTTTTCCCTCCTGAGGGAGTTTGATATCCAAGGCCACTTGATGAGTAGGATTGAAATAGGAGTGCACACGCATGTGTGAATCAGTATGTGATATTGATGTCATATATATCTCTTCCAATCTACTCTGAGATCAAGAAAGTGAATGAACGTTGACAGGATGATTGTTCCATGCCTCGAGTTCATTCGGGATATCAGCGATAAAGGAATTATACATTCATTGTAACACCATTCACGTATTGTAGGATTGAAAGTTGTTCTCCAACTTTCTACTTTCACTTGGGTAGCACTGATGTGTGACTAGGCACCGCTCTTTGCTTGTGAAGTCATAAGTGTTATGGACTTTCACTACCAACATGAAATGGACCTGCAGGGTCACACACATAGGATTTAACCTGGAAGAGGATGTTTTGTCCACAAGAAATGTTTATATTAATTACTAAAGGAGTTTAGTAGTTCAATTACACACTCAATCAATTGATAGCTCAATATCATAATGTTCAAGGTGTTGGACACATTGATTGGAGTATCAGATTGATTGAAATCGCAATTGACGGATTTTGCACAACCTGTACTCCCAACCAATCGGTTCATGTGATGAACCGGTCGGATGAGCTTGGTGAACCGGTCGGCTCAAGTGTTGAGCCGATCGGCTCAAGATCAGGGTGAACCGATTGCTTCAAGTGTTGAAACGATCGATTCAACTGGTGCAACCAAGCAACTTGGAAAAAAGGATTGGTGAGAATTTTCCTTTCGTTTCAATTCCCCAATTTGATTGGGAAATAGGATTGGTATTCGATACCAATTAGAAACAAAAGAAGGAAAGACAATCGGGAACTATCCAGGACCACCAACCGACCGGTTCACTTGTGAACCGACCAGTTGAGGTGTTCCAACTGACGAGTTCACTTGTGAACCGACCGGTTCAGGTCCCCAACCGACCGTTTTAGTTGTGAAACGATCGGTTCAGGTTGCGAGTTGGTTGCTTTTGTGGAAAATCTCAAACCCTTCTACTCCTGCTTTTAGTCCCCCATTGCCCGGGATAGAGAACCATGTCCCATGACCCTCCTATATATATAGGGGTATTGGGGGCTTATCAAAGTACAACAACTCAGTGCAACTAGTTGCTCTGTAAAGTTGCCGTTCTCTCTGGTTTTGGTAACCGAGAGAGAGTCCGAGCAAGTACTAACCGCAAAGGGTGGTGCAGCAAGGGAAGACAACTGCAGTTGCAACTGGAGGTAGGAGAGTGTGTTGGCGAATAGTACGCTGATAGGAGGGTGTGACTCCTTCCAATTCCTTGTGGGACAAGGAGATTGGAGTTCCAGGTGGTCCGTGTGGACTACTTCAGAGGCGGGAGGTTTCTGCCGCTCAAGAGGACAACTGTCAACCCCGACAATCTCGGTGAGAGGAGGAGTCGTCAGTCCCGATGCGACTAGGAGTTGCACAGACACCGTCCAAGACCGAAGGTGAAGACCACACAAGGCGGGAGGTATTGTCGCCGAGCAAGCCTCGGGACAAGGTATGATTCCACAAACCATCCTTTCCTATTATATAGACGTTGACGTGTTTCCTTGTTCCGGGTTTGGGGAGAAAATTTTTGTTTCCGCTGCCTTCTCTGCCTCCCCTAAAACCCAACAGTGTGGACGATGATATCAAAAGATTTTTAGATTCCTCATCTGGAGGAAATTTCATGCGTCAAAGTTATGACAGCGCATGGAGGGTCATCACCCTCAGAGCTAAAAATCAAGCTAATTGGGGTAGATCTATAGGTAAAGGAGTCTTGAAAGTAGCTATGGCTGAAGCTACTCCCGAGTACAAGTCTATCGCTAAAACCCTAAAACTCTTAGTTTCCAAGCAATACCATATTGAATCATCCCTTGATGCGATAGGAAGAGGACGTTCGCCCTCTCAACAACAAGAACAGGTCAAGTCTGCTTCCCTATTCTGTGAAGCATATAAAGGAACTGATCATTCCACCTTAGCATGCAATGTTCTTTACGATGTTGTTCTAAGCAACGTATGTGGGCAAGGAGATAATGGTCAAATGGAAAATCTTAATGTTATTAATACCATCCCTGGTCAAGGATACTATAATCCAAATCAGAATAGGAACCATCATGGGTTTCAATATGGAAACCCCTCTGGAGCTGTAAACTCACATCAATTTGGTTTGAGCAATCAAACATGAGGCCCACTAAGATTCCAGTATAATCAACAATAGAATTTTGGAAATCAAGGAAATTTCAAGGGAAGCTTTCAGAATAGGAACTTCAATAATTATCAAAAAAAATCTCAGTACCAGAATCTTAATCAACCTCAAGGACCACAAGTTGGTCCCATCTCACCTGATGACAATCTATCAGCCATTGAAAAGATGTTGCAAACTCAGAAAACAATGATAGCTAACCAACAAGCTTAGCAGAAGGCTATTGAATCCCAACTAGCTCAACTTGCATATAAACGTTGGTTCTTCGATCATGTTTTGAATGACTTTCTAGTGAGATCGTTCGTGCATTTCAGATATTCAGTCTCATTCGAAGCTTTAGACAAGGGTGATATTGAGATATTGGGCCCTTATGGTATCTCGTACACATTCCGATGATTGGCCGAGTGAATAAGTCAACTTCAAAGTGGATCTGTTGTGCGAAGAGTGCGTTATGAACCGTTTCCACCTGCCTGGTTTAGTTGGTGGTTGTAGTGAATAATCCTAAACATCCTGAACAATTGAAGGCAATCACCACTAGGTCTGGAAAAGACTATTCTAATCCTCCTATGAAAACACCTATGGTTGTTACAGATGAGGATGAAGCTGTGATTGAATAAGACTCAACAAAACCTAAGTCTCGACCAAAAGAATCAGTAACCTCTGATGAGACATACAAAGGAAGTCCAATGAAACCCATTGATGAAGAAACTGAAACTCCAAAACTTGATATTCCTATATAAAAGCCTCGTATACCTTTCCCTGCTCGTTTAAGGCAAACCAAGCTTGATACCCTGTTCAATAAGTTCAAGGAAGCCATGAAGAAACTTCATGTTGATATACCCTTTTTGGATGTGCTGGCTGAGATACCAGCTTGGATAAAATACGTAAAGTCACTCCTCACCAGGAAATGTATAACTGAAGAATATGAGATAGTCAAGTTAGCTAAAACTACTTCAGATATCATCCAGAGTAAGATGCCAAAGAAGTAGAAAGATCCATGATCTTTTGAGATTTCCTACCACATCAGTGATTCTTCATGCAAGAAACGATTAGCAAATCTTGGTGCTAGCATCTCCATCGTGCCACTCAACCTTTGCAAAAGGCTAGGTTTTGATAAACTTCTCCCAACTAGCATGACCATACAACTCACAGACAATTTGATAAAATACCCGTTAGGAATTATTGAGGATGTACCTATCAAGGTAGGAAAAGATTCCTATGTTCTGTGTGACTTCATCATCATGGACATAAAAGAAGACCCCAGATATCCTCTCATCTTTGGATGACCATTCCTCACCACTGCAAGAGTTCTAATTGATGTTGAACCAGGAACATTGCTACTCAGACTTGGTAAAGAAACTCACGAATTCAAAGTTATTGAAAGCATGCGAAGACTAAGCATGCATGAAGAAGTCTATCTGATTGACTGCATTGAGTAAATGTCACTCCTCACACAAGAGGAATATGAACAAGAAGATCCTTTAGAAGTGACTCTAACAAACCCATCTTCTGATAATTCCATCAATTAACAAGTTAAAGAGTGTGTTCTCGACCTTGACACTACTGAAGAAGACTCCAAAGCCAAAATGGAAGAACTCAAAGTTGTGGAAGCTATTGAAGAAACATGCAGAAAACCAGAAGCCCCACAAATGAAGACCCTTCCCCAGGGACTGAAGTACGTGTTTTTGGACAATCTCAAGGTTTCTCCAATTATTATAAATTCCGATCTAACGACCGAGAAAGAAGATAAACTCCTGAATGAACTAAAGGAAAGAAAGAAAGCCATTTGTTATAAGATGAGTGACCTCATCGGGGTCAGTCAAGAGCTTTGCATGCATAAAATCCCCATGATGAAAGATCACAAGCCAACTATTGAACATCAACAGAAGATGAATCCAAACATGAAGGAGGTAGTCCGTCGTGAGGTCATTAAACTGCTCATTGTAGGAATAATCTATCTGATATCAGACTCGCCATGGATGAGCCCAGTGCATGTAGTCCTGAAGAAAGGTGGACCAACTATAATACGAAATGAAAATAATGAACTCATCCCCACTAGAATAGTCACAGGGCAGAGGATGTGCATAGATTATAGGAAGTTAAACAAGGCAACTCGAAAAGATCATTTTCCAATGCCCTTTCTTGATCAAGTATTAGAGCGACTGGCTCATCAAGAATACTTCTGTTACCTCGATGGTTACTCTGGATTCTATCAAATACCCATTTATCTAGATGACCAAGAGAAAACTACTTTCACCTACCCATTCAGAACATATGCATTTAGAAGAATTCCATTTGGCCTTTGCAATGCACCTGCAACAGTCCAGCGCTGCCTGGCTGCCATATTTGCCAGTCTCACTGAAACAATTATGGAAGTTTTCATGGACGACTTTTCTGTGTATAGAGACTCATTCAATTCATGCCTAAAACACCTCTCCCTTGTTCTCAAACGATGTGAAGAAGCACATCTTGTGTTAAATTGGGAGAAGTGTCACTTTATGATAAAGGAAGGAATTGTCCTCGACCAGAGGGTCAGTAATCAGGGAATTGAAGTAGATAAGGCCAAAATTGAAGTGATTTTCAAGCTCTCTATCCCTATCAATTTAAAATCAGTTCGAGCATTCCTAAGTCATGTGGGTTTCTACAGATAATTTATAAAGGACTTCTCAAAGATAACCAAACCGATGACAAATTTGTTACTAAAGGATGTTGAATTCAAATTTGATGAAGAATGTGTTAAAAGTTTCAACAAACTAAAGCATTCCCTTACAACAACACCCATCATTAGAGCTCCTAATTGGGACCACCCTTTTGAAATCACGTGTGATGCAAGAAATTATGATGTGGGTGTTGTCTTGGGTCAATGTATAGAAAAGAAACACTATGTAATCTACTATGCATCGAAGACACTTGATGAAGCTCAGAGGAATTACGCAACTACCGAGAAAGAACTTCTAGCAGTCATGTATGCCTTTGACAAATTTAGATCCTATCTCATTGGTTCAAAAGTCATTGTCTATATGGATCATGTTGCTATCCGTTACCTTCTGACAATGAAAGATGCAAAACCCAAGCTAATTAGATGGATTCTCCTATTGCAAGAATTTGATCTAGAAATAAGAGATAAAAGGGTACAAAGAATGTGGTAATAGACCACCTTAGTCACATCCACACTCATAATACCAAGAAGATTCCAATTAATGATTCTCTTCCAGATGATCAACTAATGAAGGTCTCACAAGCTACACTGTGGTACTCAAATTATGTGAATTACCTTGCTGCTGGAGTTATTCATCCTCAATGCACCAGAAATGCACTAAAGCAATTTATGCATGATGTGAAACAATACTACTAGGATGAGCGGTACCTTTTCAAACTATGCATTGATGGTCTATACAGACAATGTATCGCCGAAGAAGAAGCTCAACTTATCTTGGAGCAATGTCACTCAGGGCCAGTTGGAGGACACATGAGCTCTAAGAAGACTGCCTTGAAGGTTTTGCAATGCAGATTCTTTTGGCCAACCATATCCAAAGATTCCTATGACCTTGTCTTATCACGTGACAAATGTCAAAGATCAGGCAATATAACAAAGAGAGATGAGATGCCACTGAACTTGTGGTAAGAAGTCGAGATATTTGATGTGTGGATGTAGACTACATGGGTCCATTCCCATCTTCTCATGGATTTTCATACATCCTAGTAGAGGTGGACTACGTCTCAAAATGGGTTGAAGCTATACCAATCGTCACTAGTGATTCCAAACTCGTCATCTAATTATTCAAAGATATTATTTTCCCCTATTTTGGAGTACCATGAACTGTGATATCTGATAGAGGGTCTCATTTCCTTAAAAGATGCTTTGAAGCTTTACTGAGAAAGTATGGTGTAACACATAAGGTAGCCTTACCCTACCACCCACAAATGAGTGGGCGGGTAGAAGTTTCTAATCGTCAACTCAAGGTTATCCTGGAAAAGACTGTAGGCCACAATCGGAAGGATTGGTCGGTAAAAATCAATGATACATTGTGGGCCTATCAGACTGCTTTCAAAACTCCCCTCAGAACTACACCATTTAGATTAATATATGGAAAGGCTTGTCACCTACCTGTTGAACTTGAGCACAAAGCATGGTGGGCAATTAAACAACTTAATTTTGATATGAAGGAAGCTGGACAAGCTAGGATTCTACAACTCTAAGAGCTGGAAGAACTCCGGATGACAGCTTACGAGAATGCATGAATCTATAAAGAACATACAAAACTTTGGCATGATGGCCATCAAAAAATAAAAGACATACAGGTGGAAGACCAAGTTCTTTTATTCAATTCTAGACTGAGGTTATTCCCAGAAAAACTCCGTTCTCACTGGTCAGGACCTTACATTGTTAATAGCACCTACCCACATGGTGCTTTCCCTTTATGGAGTGAAAAAACAGGTGAATTTGTGGAAAATGGTCAACGATTGAAGAGATATTTCACCTATGCTGATACATGCTCTGAAATGATGATGGATCTCACCAATCCAACATATCCACCATAGAAGTTATAAGAATCTAGTCAAGCCATCGGCATAAAACAAAGGCGCTTGTCGGGAGGCAACCTCATAAATAAAATTTGTATTTAGTTTTAATTTTAAAATAGGATTTTTCCTTAATTTTGTTTTTACCATTTAGATAATTTTACACTAAATAAAATTGCATTGCAAGATGCTATTTTGAGTTCTGAATGGTCTTCATTTTTGAAATTTTCAGATAAAGGATGCAAGCTTATTGGAACGCAACCACATCCAGTGGCCCAAATGACATGAAAAGTCCCCTCCATCTCAGATTTAGAGTTTGCTCAGGACGAGCAAATTTCTAAGTTCGGGGTGGAGGGTGGGTGGTACGTATTTTACTTTCCACCTTCACCCATCTAAATCAAACTTAAGATTTCATCATCGCATTTTTTACCTAATTTTCAAAATTCTCAAATAAAATTTTCAAAATTTTAAAGTTTTTCAAAGAAATTTGAACAGATACAGGATGGAGTTTTAACACTTCTTTGTTTCAATCTTTATGCATTTTGAATCATTATACCCTCCTTATTTGAAGCAGATCCTCAAAAGGACCACTTTCTAAAACCTAGCCTTTTGATTGAAATAATCTTGTGAAGCTTATGAATCCTAACATCACGATCTTTATGCAAAAATGACAAGTGTCTTTCGAACTGATAGGGATCAAACACATTGTGCTTCCTAACTGACTAGCGGAACAATAACATGGAATCTCCACTGGATCCTCATCAAGTCATTATTTGAGAAGAGTATGATAAAGAGAACAACCCGATGCATGGAATTGTAAATCAAGTTGCATTCTGATCTGAACCCTCTTCTACACTTCTTCTATCATCTTTGTACCCCTCCATCCATCATAAAGAAATAAAAATAGCCAAAATAGTGCCAAACCCTAAGTTCGGGGTAGCATGCCACTTCCCTCTATATCTGCTTCTTCCATACCCCTCACAAATAAATAGGGGCGTACCACCAAGAAAAGATGCCAAAGCGCACACAAAAAGAAATTCAATCTCGAGTCGAATAGAGGAGAGATTTGCACAAAAAAATGCAATAAATGAAATTGCAAATAATATAATAAAAATCTTGATTTGAATAGAGGAGATATTTATTTCTTCCATCTATACCTCCCTTCACTCCCTTTTCTACCTAAAGGCACAAATAAATGCCTCCACCACCCTGAAATACACCAGTGTCAGATCGGATGCACACTTGTTGTTCAGTGGGTATCTCACCTCTTTGACATGCTTGTTGTTGGAAAAAGTGAGGAGGAAGTGAAGTTGGAAAGCAAACTCAGGAACAAAGATATGGTGAGATGTGTTCAATGATCTCAGGAAGTTGAGATGCATAGTCATATTAAGCAAAAAAGAAACAATCGCGATGCAAAGAGGAGGCAATCACATGACCAGAGCGTATTCATTTGGCGACTGTTTCAGATTTTGTGTTACTTGAGGATGAGCAACGTTTAAGTTCGGGGTGTTTTGATGAATGCATATTCATCATGATTTTCAGTCATTTTTTTGAACTCTTTTTTTATTCAATACATCCATTTTCATTTACTAAATATCAAAATGTGCAAAATTACTTAATTGGTCCAATTATCATGATTTTAACTGAATTTATGTTGATTTGATGCAGGTCTTGGTGAGGTTGAACAATCAGCTGAGATCCACATTTCTCTCACCTGTGGTTCTGACCAATCAGTCTGACCAAACGATCTCACCATTCACTCTCACCATTCGGTCTTAACCAATCAGTTTCATGCATTTGGTCTCAAGACTATATGGATAGCTTCACCTCAAAACCGTTTGGATCTAACCTAATTTCCAGACTGTTTGGGCGCTAGTTGTTCTTCACCATCAGATCACTGATCAACGATCCGCCTTCGTCTGCATTAAATGATATTGACCACATTTTTTGGTTTGGCCCTCTCGGTTTACCCTCTAATATGCTCTAACAGTTTTCCCTCACGGTTTGGAAAATGAGAGAGCCCTCAAGGTCTCCAGACTATGTGAACTCTCATGATCCCAAAATCGTGAAGAGCAACGCACCCCAAAACTGTTTGAGAACTTCACACCCTATTTCCCTTCTTCTTCCTACCACCGTACCTAAAACCCTAGAAGCAAGCACCCCATCACCACCCACGCCACCCACCACCACTCTTGCTTCTCAGACCAGTTTCTCCTATCCCCCAAGATTGCCCAGAGGCAAGGCTCGCATGGAGACCAGATTGTTTGGTCAGAGAACGATTACAAAGACTGCTTGGATGTGAGAGAGTTGTAGACTGATCGACATCTTACCGCGTGAAGGCAGGACCGATTGACCAGTGCCATTGTTCAAGACTGTGAAGCGGCCACTCGATGGAAACCGATAGAGCAAGGTATACCACAAGACCGATTGATTGAGTATCGGTCTCCAAAGACCCGTTGCACAAGACACTAATCTGCAAAACCGTACGAAGGATGAGAAAACCATTTGATAGCAATCAGTCTCACAGACCGTATGCTCCTCCTCATTCAAGACCGATAGATCATTGCTTCCAAGACCATTTGAAGATCTTAGTATTCCAAACCATTTGGGCAATGGTCTCCAAGACCGATAGAACCAAAGGACTACCAAACCATTTGGTCAGTGCACACTAAGACCGTATGGTCATTTTTCCAAACTATTTTGAAGAATACTCATCCAAGACCGTTTGAGTAAAAGATACAATGACAGATTGGAACCAAAGCTCCCAAACTGTTTGGAACTCATAGTAAAAATGTGAGGACCAGACCCGAGCCTATAAATAGGACCAACATGCTTCCTGTACGCTGGTCCGACCCTGCCACTGTCACTTCACTTGTCATTCCTACTGCAACTCAAGGAGACTGAGAAGAGAAGGAAGGAGGAGTGAGAAAGACTACCTGGTCTATCTTGGCATCCCTCGTTCTTCGTCCATATCTACTCCGACATGACGTAGGAGACCGTATCATCTTCACCGAGCTGCGACCACCTTCTACATCATGCTCATGGAAGATTCCTCTCTCTTTCTTATTCTTCTTATTTCTCACATCATGAGTGAGTAGTTCCTTTTTGCTGGGGTGCGGGGACTAGCCCCACTGCCCATGCAACCATGTCTTTTTGTTTAACATTCCAAGGCAATGTATATAACTTTTCATTTCATTGCTAGATATGCATGTAGTTGAGTACCTACTTGCTTTCATCTTGTTCTTCTCTTTGTAGTATAGAATGTTGATTAATGAGGTAGACTCCTTGACGAAAAATATGATAGGGTTCCTTGAGGTCGTAAGTGTATGATCCGTGAGGGGACGAGCCATCTAGCCTTTGGTGATGCTTCCATGGTCTAAACAACCCTTAGGAAGGACCAACAACCTTAGTTGGATGTTGTATCTTCTTGTTAATCGTCGATGTTTGCTTGCAGACTAATCACCTACATGTATGTTGATTAGCACGGTTGACTCCCGAACTAGAAATAGAATGAGGTTCCTTGAGGTTGTGAGTGTATGATCCGTGAGGGGACGAGCCATCTAGCCTACGGTGACGCTTTTATGGTCTAAACATCCCTTAGGGAGGGCCACATCCTTAGTGGGATGTTGTATCTTTGGAACTATAAGTGCATGATCCAGATGGCGAGGAGAAATCTGATGCCTAAGGGGATGCTTATGTGGACCTAAACATCCCTCCGGGAGGGTTTGCATCAGTTCCATTTGGATAGTTAGATGCTTTCCTAGATGTTATGTGTTTGCATGTGCAGTGGTGGAAAAACCTGATACCATCCCAGCGATTCCATATCATTAATCTAGAACAAACTTTAATTTTGCTCTTTTACTTTCTTGCATTTAGTTTAATTAACCTCAACCGAATCAATAGTCTTAAATATTAGTCTTACTTGAGCTAGATTCGACTAACAAAGATTCCTTAAAAGCGTTATCTCTTTGGATTCAATCCTTAACTATACTGCGATAAGACCTGTCCGCTTGTGGGTGGTATTATTGCACGAGGTTTTGGTAAAATCTCGGGGATTTCAACCCCGAGTGAATTTGTTAGTGCAATATTTTCCACGTCAATTGGTCAATATAGAATTGAGTCGACCGCTTGGATCTTTGAAACACCTAGTTTAGACTTCTCAGTCAAACGGTTCGTGGTATGAGTCGCTCATTTTAGCTGATGAATTAGTTGGTTCAGATGATGAGAAGTATGTTGAATCGATAGATCGACACTATGAAACTACCGATTATAGTTTTGAAATGGACCTCTTTGGGCAAGTGAGTCGACCGTTTCACTGATTGAATTTCTCAATGACACTGGGATGCTTGGAAATTTGTAATTGAAGTCCTTGGTTTTTTTATTTCCAACTAGTGAAGTAGTCTCTTGTCTTCTGAAGTTGAGATAATGTGAATCAGGGTTGAATCTAAACAATATGAGAAAAAATGATAAAAATTATTTGGTTGGAAACAACTAAAGAATATTATAGTAATTATTTCAAAAAATTTGGTACAAGAAAGATGAATCATAGGGAAAGACTTAAAAGATGCAGTTTGAAAAGGGTTGAATATCAATTCATCATCAACCAAAGTAGAAGTTGTACTTGGTTGGAAACAACTAAAGAATATTATAGTAATTCTAATATTTCTTGGTATGTGGGGGTACTATAGACCCATCCAAAGTTGTGTAATTCAGTAGTATATTTATAGACCCAACCAAATTAGTGTTATCTGGAGGTAATTCTATAGAACCAACCAAAGTAGAACTTTAACGTTGGTGGAAGAAACCAAATAATATACTAGAAATTCAAAATTTTGTTGGTATTGGGGATACCATATACGGTTTATCCAATACTTTGTAGAGATTGTCAGACCTCAGACCAATTCGAATCATAAAGATGTCCATTTTGATTGTTCAGAGGAGTATGAGAATTGCTTTCAAGAAATACAGAAAAGGTTGACAACTTCACCAGTACTAAGTTCACCGCAAGAGGATAAGTTGTATGTCACTTGTAGTATTGAGTCAAAAGATGGTTGGGTGTGTGCTAATACATGTTGGAAAGATGTTTGCATACACCTCTAGGCAATGGAAATCACATGAGTTAGATTAACCCACTCATGATTTTAATTTGGCATTGCTAACATTTTCTTTGAAGATTGGGAGGCACTATCCATATGATATGAGATTTGAGGATTTCACTGACCAAAAAAGTCTTAACTATCTTTATGCCCCCAAAAATTTGAATCTAAGACAAAGAAGGTGATTAGAATATGAAAAGATTATAATTTCAAGGCATACCACCCAAGAAAAGCAAATGTTATTGTTGATGCTTTCAGTTGGACAGCAAATCAAAGTAGCTTCTATAAAGGTATGAGAGTGGATAATGGTGGATGATTTCCTATAGTTGAATTTGATTTAATTTTAAGATCCTATTATTTTAAACAAACTCACAGTGATTGCATGAATTAAAGAAGAGGTCATGATAGCACAAAGAGAATATTAAGAGTGCGAAGAAATGTAAAGAGTGGCCCATAAGCTACCACTTAGCTAGTTAGGGAGAGGGTGGAGGCATACACTTTGTACATCATCTATAGGTTCCAAATTCAAATAGTATTAAGTAAACATCCATGAAGAGGCCCATAACTTACAATGTTCTTTCCATCTTGGAACCAAACTATGTATAAAGATCTAAATCAAAACTTTTTATGGACAAATATGAAGGAGGGGAATAGCTAGACAAGTACAACGTTGCTTGAAATGCAAACTTATCAAATCTAAACATCAAATACTTGAAGAACTTTTGAAATCCATTAAAACTCCTTGGTGGAAGTGGGTTCACATAACTATGGATTTTTTTACTGGGTAACAAGGATGGATAAGGGTAACAACATTGTCAGGGTCATTGTATCTCAATTGACAAAGTCTATATACTTTCTACCCATAAATGTCACTAAAAAAATGGACACTTAGGTTGATTTATACGTGAAAGAGATTGTCTAACTCCATGGTATCCCTATATCTATAGTGTCTGATACAACTCTGAGGTTTACAACAAAATTTTGGATATTGTTACAAGAATATCTTGGTACTAAATTAAACTTTAACACTACATTCCATCCCCCATAATGATATATAATAAGAAAGGGTAATATTAATGTTAAAATATCTACCCGCACATGCTCTTTGGGCTCAATGGGAAGTTAGGATAGTCATTTACCACTTGTGTAGTATTCTTACAATTATATCTATCAAACAAGCATATAAATGGCACCATATGGAGAGGCCATGTCAGACCACAATATATTGGGATGATTTTGTATAGGCCTAGAAACACTCCAACATTGGGAATATAAGATAAATTTGATAAAAGGGCACTATTAACAAATCAGAATAGACAATAAATGGTATGCATACAAGAAACAAAGATCAGTACATGATAAAGTTGGAGACAAAGTACTAAAAGTATCACCTACAAAGGGCCTTATGAAGTTAAAAAAGAAAGGAAAACTCAGTTCGTGCTATGTAGGGCCCTTCAAGATATTAAAGGAGGTTGGAGATTGAGTATACCAGTCAGAATTTTCATTGGAACATGGTCACATACATAATATTTTTCATGTGTCCTTGTCGAAGAAATATATTATGGATGAATCCCACGTTCTTCAGGAAGGACCTAAATTCTAAAGAGTGTTCTATACAAATCTTTGTTTAAAAGGTGAGATAACTATGGAATAGGAGCATTCCAATATTTAAAGTATTATGAAAATACCATGGAATTGAAGAAACAACTTGGAAGCAAGAAACAATAATCAAGAAATATACCTCAAAATAAATGGAGAGATTTAAATTTGTGGATGGATTTTTTAGATGAATATGATGTAAGGTCTAACAGAAATAAAATATTTAAGATTGAATGAAATAGCTATATATTGAAACACTACTCACTTTTTGTTGTCTACCAAGTGTAACTCTCCAAATATTTTTTCTATAAAAAATGGGGCATGATTTTAATTGTACTATACATTTTCATAAGAGGGGATTTAGCAACAAAACTCTAAGAATCAAACACCAGTTATTAAATTAAAATATAATCAAATATACAAAAAAGTAGAAATCAAGTAAAGTAGAAATCAAGTAAAGTTGAAATGGCTATTCCACCAAGGATGAACCTCACGATGTGAGAAGACATGTATCCCATACACACAACCTTACTTTTAGGTTGCCACATGAGAGAGAGATGGATCATTTCTCCATCTCTCTTTTTCTATCTAACTTTGACTATAATGTACCAAAACATACCATTTCCCCATGTGTTATATATACCTTTCCCTAGCTTGTAGAACAAAACTATAATCCATGTATGTGACCATAGTTTATTCCTTTTTTATTTATACCTCCAACCATCAGCTTCCACTTTATATTTGCTTCACGCATTTCAGCATCTGGATGTTGCTTGGTGGAGCAGTGCATAACCTACCTATCATGCAGTCCAAACTGTATCCTAACCATCTTGACTAGTGCCACATCTAAATATTTTGGTAGATGCTCCATTATACAAAGGACTACAACCAATGTTGCAAGATTCTAAGTACATACTCCTTGGACATTTTTGTTTCTACCTTTTTCATTCCATACTATGGCAACCTTTCTTTTTTTCTTACCATGCTTGGTTTATAAGAAAGGGCTTTTCCAAATTCAATTGCATACTAATTTAGATGCATTCACCCAAGCATTTAAGCATATTGTTAGCAGCAAGATCATGAGTAAAAGTACATCTAGGATGGTGTAGGAACTACTCACGGATAGGTCTGATTTTTTTTTAAGGGTTGTACTTCACACCAGGGGGGATAGGGAAGCCTTAGCAAGTTGTACAATTTGAGTTGTCTAAAGGAAAGGTAGAAGAAATGTGAGATGTTAACAACCCATTAAAGGTACAACCTTCACACTCTCAGCCCTTGTAATCGTAGTGAATATTTCACTGAGTTGTTCACTTGTTTGGAATGCACATTTCTTAGTAATAGAACCAATATAGAAACATAATTTTAACACATAGAGAGCAGTTCCCATTAATTTTCATGTCAATACCGGGTTAGGTGATCGTCTGAGTTCTTTTATATCTATATTTAGTAGATAAAAACTATGTTTTTGTAGCAGAAGTGCTTCAAATGAAAAGGGAAATGAAAGAAAAGAATAAGAAAAAAATAGACATGTGCTGTCATGATCTTTAGCTCTAGTAGGTTTATGACCTATGGTGTTACTTTTCTTAACATCAATTTTAAGGAAAAACTGATACTAGATGCCTATATCATATGTTGATAAAGCACAATGTCACTACCAGTCAAGCCGGTTAAGAAGAAATATTGGTACCACTTTAATTAGAATGTTGATTTTTTGGTGTAGAATCGAAATCACAAACATTCTAAAAGATTCAAATTTGTAGGGGAAAATTTTAACAAAGGTGTTTAGCATCGGTTGAATTAAACCCGATGATGCACCTTTTCCAGTGAAATAAGTTTGTCTCCAAAAATTCTTTATCATCAGTTGTACTCCTAAAAATTGATGTCATAGGTCATTCCCAACACAAAAACATTTACCTCCAAAAAACATGTGGTGTCAGTTCCTTCATAAATAATAAAAAACAAAGGTTTCCTACTATATTCTCCATGAAAAACATTTCCTCCCAAATTGGGTTATGTCGTCGAAGTTTCTACTAAAAACTGGCAATGTAGGTCTTAGTGAGGTAGATTATTTTTAGGGTTTGGGACATTTATTGTTAGTTGCTAAGTACCAATCATTGATAGAATGTAACCTTCATCGTAATGAATGAATCGACGATGAAGGTCTTAGTGCGGTTGGCATTTTTTAATAGGGATAAGGACATTTGTCACCGGTTTCTAAGTATCCCACCAATGATATAACATACAACAGAGGTTAACCTCTGTCATCAATTTTTTTGAATGAACTAGTGATGAAGGTTTTAGTCATCATTTGTTTATACAACCTATGACTAAGTTCCACTTAACAACATCTGTAAAATTTCATTACCCCATTCTTTGTTTCATCAACCCTGATACCTATCTTTGGTGATCATCTTCTTCTTCCTGTGACCACCAGCATTCTCTAATATTGTGGGTGCTTCTACTGTTTCATTGCCTCACTCGTCTCCTGACCGGCCCAAATCACGCGTCCAAAAGGAGCAGATTTAAAGTAGTCGGACTTTTAAATAACCTGACTCTTAGGCCCCCGCAACGATGACGGGGTCCGAAGTAGCGATCGAGGTCGAACCACAGGGACGGTCATGCTAAGAACGCGGAATCAACACTCTACACTCCGGTAAAAGAAGGGTAA
The DNA here is from genome assembly GCA_963693085.1 of Alisma plantago-aquatica. NCBI lineage: Eukaryota > Viridiplantae > Streptophyta > Magnoliopsida > Alismatales > Alismataceae > Alisma > Alisma plantago-aquatica. The sequence goes on from OY856412.1 coordinate 571,296,873, forward strand.
GAACAAAGTTCCCAAGGGAACGATAGGAGAAGATCGGTAAAACAAAAGATAACTATCTCCAAGTGGAGTTACAAGGAAGATTAAGGTTTTTGGTATTTATCAGTTTTTAGGGGTTTTGCGCAACAGAACCGGAGGAGATAACGCGATTGCCTCGGTAAGGAATGAAGGAAGAAAACTTCGGCATAATAAGTGGCAGTAGGAAAAATCCAGTACCGGTTCTCTCAAAGAGGGTACCTCCAACTAACCACCACCACCTTCTCTCAAAAGTGATGGACTTGGGTTGAAGTGGAAAGATAACTGAAGCAACTCTGACCGTGGGTAATCTCGTACTCCTTGATCGGACCAAACACTAGAGTTACAACTCCTCTCTCGAGGGAGCAGTAATAGGAAACACGATTTGATAGCTAGTCAAAACATGATCCAAGCATCCAAGCTAACGTTCAGATGCTATAAGGAAATCATCCAACAAAAAGGGACCAAACATAGAGCAACAGGTATTAAAACTCCTCTTTTTCCATTGTATAAAAGGTTTAGCTACATTGCGTAAATAAAGAAAGCAAACGACTGAAAAAGGGAAGATCGGTATCACCTCCTTGATTTAGGAGGGCAACATACAACAACAGACCCCTAAGGCACCCCTAACCCGATACCGGGCGAGAGCTCTGCCTGATACGCCTGTGTTGGGCAACATCCCCTATCGGGCGATAGGCCGTGACTAGCAGATGTATCGATCAAATCACTCTACCCAATACGGTTGTATCAGGATGCCACCCTCTCGGGTGACACACTGTGACGGGTTGTCCGTATCGGGTTCAGTATTGTGTCAGGTTAGAGAGGCCTTATGTTTTCAGGTTCCTCGTATCAGGTGTAGAGGGGTGAGCTGTCTCAGGCGGGAGCCCATCCAGGAACCTGACACATCAGGTGGCCTTCTTGGTCGATATCGGCTGCTGCGACTATCGGGACGGGTCCTAAGTGAACCACTCCCGCCCCTCTCGGGTGGGGGGTGCTCACCTAGTATCGCCCGGTATGCCTTGGGTGCATGACACACTAGCTCCAGGTGCTTGCCAAAGTTAGCTTTCGTGGGGGTTCATCCTGTCCCATCGAGGTCCCGTAGCTGCTATTTATAGGCAGCGGATGGAGGAAGTTGTGGATCTCCAGGTGCCACATATCCTTCACTGAATCCCCTCTATGTGGCTTCGGGGATGTATGACACCTAGGTATCGCCCGACACACCGTGGCTATCGCGTGTCGGGCTACGGTTGTATTAGGTGACTGTGACAGGCAGGCATTTTTCCGGTGAGTGGCTCATGTCACGTGATATGTCCGTGTCAGAATGATTGATCATGGCGTGATAATGACTCTCTGTCGGGTACTAGCGCGTCGCTCATCAGATTCCACATTGTGCGATATGTTAGTGTCGGGTTGCTGTCATATCGAGCAGCGACTGTGACGGGTAATGGACGTGTCGTATAGCTAGAAAAAGGTCGATTCTTTGTAAGTGGGCCGGGATGAGCCATTTTGCTGATTTTGAGTGGAAAAGTGAGGAAAACTCTATAAAAGATGATAAAAACGAGTTAAGAGCATAGTGTGACTCATTTATTCAATAACATGACAAAAAGGAGAGGAAAATAGTTTTAAAAGGGTAGTTTTGACAACAAAATATGGGCCATAAATATCACAAAAATGGGTGTTATCAACTCCCCCAAACTTAGCGTTTTGATTGTCCTCCGTCAATTTTAAAACTTTGTTTTGTAATACTACTACTTAGCCCGATATAGTTTTCAGACAAGGGGTTTGAACGAGTATTGAGATGCCTTAAAGAGAATACTGCCCGACCACATACAAAAGACTTTATTTTTCCTGCCTTATTAAGCAAATTTTTTCTCTTCAGCTTCGGCAAGACTTGGGTGTATGATTTCGAAGTTATCTTTCACACCAAACAACTTTTGGGAAAAGAAAGTTGTGTGTTTGGGTAGGCTTAAGGCTTTTTGGGTTTTTTTCTTGTTTCCCATCAGTCCATCTAGGTACGAGTATGTTAACAGGCAAGTGGTCCCTACAGTCCAAGTCAGTTGGCTTTAGAGCAGTGATTTCACATCCTACATACCACTGCCCCAGATATACCATGCCTAAAGATGGGTACTTTTGGAAAGACAAGTGTATATATATATATATATATATATATATATATATATATATATATAATTTTTCATTTGGCACAACTCTCATGCTTTTATTCACTCTCATAAGGCTTTTCTCTCTTTTTTGGGATTTCTTTTGATAAGGGAGAACAAGAGCAATTTTTTGCTATTTGGGCAGCTTTTTCCTTCGCATACACATCTCTTAGCTGTTGTGAGATTATTATTTTCGAAATTTTGGCATGGAAAGTCATAGTCTTTTGTTGTTTCGAGACAACATTTCCGAAAAGATCATAACAAAATGAGCACCACCTTAGACACAATGAAAACAAACTGGAAAGAAGTCGTATCAGGTTTTTACTATAAAGTGCTTTTGTACAATTGTATATATATGCACAGTTTTGTATGAGACATGTATATGTATATATGTACACATCTTATGTTATAGGAAAAAGAAGAAAAGGTGAAGTTCAGAGAGCTTTTAGTACCTCCCTCACTGATACATAGTACCCCCCCCAAGCTTGTTCCACACTCTGTCCCAGAGTTGTGAAGTAGAAATGGTAGGGTAATGTTAACTCAGTGAGGGTTAGCTGGTGAGCGTGCCTTTTCCAGATAGAATCTCCCATACATATTCGCCACGTTTTTTGTGGTAATCAATGTGGTGGAGCTGGTCAGGCGTCTCTTGGTTTGATATTCATTCCAGCACGAAGATGTCACAGTCGTTGGATAGTGGAATCTGTTGTGGACTGCGGTGGCAGAACTGAAGCTCGTGCCATTTGCTCGCTACTGTCTCCAGGAATGACTATATCAGTGTCACCACCTCCTCATAATATTTTCGTACTAAGCGCTCGAGGGGTGTCAACGCTGTTGATGTACTATGTACTTGGTGATCTTTGTTGCTGTCCGAGTTGTTGTAGAAGATTCCTGCTCATTGGCGAGTGTACATCGTCAGGAGCGTCCAATGGTTGTAGTGCAGAATCGGAAGGAAGATGATGCGTGGAATCCTACTCTACAACTCTGCCAGAAAAGATTGTTTCGCTCCTGGCTCGTCGGCAAGGCAGATGTCATTGAACAACATCGGATGACCTATGTATGTGTGTTCAAACTTTCTTTGTAGTATCTGGATGTAGGCGTCCACCACTGATATCGCCAAACATTCTCCTTCTTTTACCATGTCCCTTAAGTCATCAACATGGACTATGACACTACCTACCTCGTAGATGACGTCTGCGGGGGTAGAGTCGACTAACTTCAGAAGAACTTCATTTACCTATTCCTGCATGAGTGTAGAGCACGAGAAACGGTCGAAGTTGTTGATCATTTCTTCTGAAGTTTCAGGTGAAGTGGGGTCTTTGATTCCGCATACTTCCCGTAGGATTTCTAACCGCTTGCCTGCCCCGTAGACGTCTTCTTCTACCTCAGCTTCTTTTTCTAGAGTGTTGCTGGGTTGCAAAGATTTGTCTGCTTGGTCACTATACAATAGCTTTTCTGGTACCCTACATCTTGGAAATAGCATTTGTCTTTGATCAGCAGCAAGGAGTAGGTGCTCCTGAGATGGAAGAAGTCTTGGCCCTAGAGATGCCTTATGTTTCCAAATATGTTGAGCAGCTCCATGGCGTGCAAGATGACAAAAGCATTATTCTCGCTTCCTGATTTCGCTTGGACAGGGAAGTCTCCGATAGAGAAGAAGTTCCAAATGCCACTATGACGTTGGACTCCTTGCTTGATAGCTCGGAGAAGACGCAGTGGGAGAAGCCTGAGATGTTTGTCCTCTGGGCGACTGAAGATAAGTCCTGAGCGTGGCACCTCCTCATTGCAACAGCTGAATAGCTGGACATCATGGTTTCAGAGGTCTGTCACACACATGAACCAGTTGTTGTGGTGCTTGTATGGGGCCAACATGAGGTTCTTGTTGTGATCTTCAATATGCCACAACATGTTGGCCACCGCAATGGAGTCTGATGCTCCCATCATCAATCTTCTTGCCAAGGTTAGGGTGGCATTGTATATTGTTTGTCGACCAATCCTGGTGCTGACATTCTCGAATATTGCACCCTCCAGGACCCTGGACAACTTTGTTTTGACGATGGTTGGCGAGCAAAATATGCTTCTGAGTGCTCTCCGTCGTACAGAGAAGTATCCGTCACTCCAGATGATGTCTTCTTCATCAACATGTGACCTCAGGACCTTGTTCAGCAGTTTCCGGTCCTTGATCGTCAGGTATCTGATTGCCCTTCTGTCGAAGTCGACCATCTTGAAGGAAGGTATCTCTGACGGCACAGAAAATGCATCTTCCGTCGAGCTTCTTCCTCTTGGGGGTGTCTTTCGTTAGTGGTGTAGATGTCCCCCCCCTCCCTCTGATTCATCAAAAGAGTCCTCCCCGACGCCATTTGCTTCGTTGTTGTCCTCATCTTCATCTAGGGGACTGAGGGAGCAACTTCTTTCAAGCTATAGAAGCTCACTTGTCTGGCTGGAGCTCTGTCGGCTGACTTTTGCAGCGTCGCTTCCTTGGGCATTGTGGATGGCCCACTGGAAGAGGAAGTGGACGACGTCCTTGGTGATGATGCTGACAAGGAGGGTTGGGAGCCTGAGCTAGGAGGTGACAGAAATCTCCTCGGCTGCCTTGGACGTAGATGGGCATCCCTCCTGTTCAGCCTCTCCTCGATCACATCAAGGCGTTGGAGGGCCTGTTGCTATGTGGCCTTGAGTGCCTCTAGTTGGCCGGGAAGGCCAACTAGAGTCAGCAGTTGCCTCTCCTGGATACTTAGCCACTGCTGGAAAATAGAAAACTTGCGGGTTAGTGAAGTAAAAGTAGCTGAGTGGCTTCCTGTTACCTCCCTCAAGTGATCGAGTTCATGACCCAGCATCTGTCCCAGTGACGGAGGGGCTGCTGTAGATCTTCCTCTCATCCTCGCAATACTTCTCGTGCATGAAGATCTACCCGATGAGTGTGTAGCTTCACTTGGGGTAGTGTCAACCTGGATTGTTCGTGAGGTTGTTGCTTCTAGGTGAGGCGTCAACACTTTCATGGCTGTCTCTGCCTCGCCTGCTTGTGGTGGTGGAGAAGGGTGCGGTGTGGGTGGACATTGCTCCACCTCTCTGTTGTCGGTGACCTCCTTTGTAGCTTCCACTGAGGACACCGATGGCGGTGTCGGCGTGGGCTGCTCAGCCCTAAGCTCCCTCTCAAGGATCTCAGTGAACGCTCCATTACTGGCGTCTGGCTGCACCACTTCTTCTGCCACTGGAGGTGCTATAGAAAGCTCGGGAGTTGCGACCATCTCTTCCGTGGTAGTTTCCCTCTGGGATATCGAGGTTGTCTCAGCCCCAGTTGTCACGGCGACCTCCACGATCGTCGACACTTCTTCAGCCATGGTAGCTATTGTTGCGGCCACGGCTGGTATGGTAGGAGCGATGACAACTCTATCAATGGATGTCATCAGTTGCTCTGGAGTGGTGGGTGGCTCGGCAGGAACTGTGGATGTTTTATCCTGCCGAGCATTGAGAGGGACATGCCTTCCTGTCGTGGCTATCCTCTCTTGTATCCTTGTGGTGGCGGCGTAGGTGGATTCAACTACCATAGCTTCAATCTTTGTTGTGGTGAAGACTAGCTTTTCTGCGTCATAGTTGGCGCAGCGTGGGAGCGGAAGGAGGGTGTTTGTTCTGGAAAATTTGTAGAAGTAGCATCGCCCCTCCTTTTTGATGATGTTGGCCCTCATCAAGAACTTGAGGTCGATCTTGTTGTCACCCCTTGTACTTGAGAGGCTTCGTGGTTCTTGTGGGTATCCTAACCCTACCGCAATAAGATTCACCAATCTACCCATGTTGTATTCTTTGGTGGCATCCTTTATTAGATGAAGGCAATTGAGGAGGAGCCTCCCCAGGTTGATCATGCGGCCTTCCATCATATGCCACATTAGGTGTAGCTCTTTACTGTAAAGATTGCTAGATTCATTTTTGTTGAAGAGCAGGCATGCCACAATTTTATGCACTATCCTCCAGAAGCAGGAGTGCACTGCCGCCACCTTACTTCCCGGCATGAACGATGACTCACCGGTCAGTTTTCTCCAGAGATCCAACGGGTTGAACCTGTCTCCTTCGGTGATTCTTACACCGTTGTTGATCTGTTCTTTTTTTTTGCTTCACTGGAAGAAAAGATTCTATTGAGAAACTTGTCTGATATGACGTGCTAAACATTATACAACCGTCCTTGTAGTCTATCTTCTCTGCCAAATTCTTTGATTTCCTCAGGTTTATTCTGTACCCAGCGGAGAGACAACATGAACTCCTTGGTGAGTTCAGTGTAAGAGGCAGAGTGGCTGAAGTAGATCTTCCTCATCCCGACTACTGCTAGGACATTTTCCAACCTATTGAAAATGCCTATTTGGAAGAAGGACGACTGGTGGCAGAATCTACTTGGTCTGTAGACTTTGGTTGCCAGTTCTATATATCAACACATGTGCTCATTGTCTCTGGGCATGAACCTGCCTGGTGAGTGATCTAAAGGTTCTGTTTCCGCAGTTGAAGTAGTCGTTGCGGTCGTTACTTCTTCCGTCCTTGGTATCTTTTCAGCCGTGGATGGCCCAGCTACTTTGGGGTTTGGGTGTTTCTGACTGACTATTGTAGCTTCTGTTGCGGCCTCAGCGTTGATCCTCCGGACTGGTTCATCTACTTGGACGACCGTTTGCTTGGTGCGAGCCATTTCTATTGTCATAAAACAAAAGTTTAGTAAGCATCTTGGATGGTTCACCTTACCCGATATCAGGCGGCTGGGTTGTGTCACCCGATAACAGTTTGGTGATATAACAAAAACATAACAAAACCTGAAGGCATTAAGTCGATATCGGTGACAAAGTAATAATAGCCCGACACAGTCTAAAACAAAAGTTGTTTGCATGATAAGTAAAAAAAAAGTCTGGACCGATATAAGAGCTACCTGACACAACTGTATCGGGCTACAAAACTGGACGATACAATGCTTGCCTGATATGCCTGTGTTGGGGGACATGAAGTTAGGACCGATACAAGTTTATCGTGAAACACCGAGCATCACAGCGAACAACTATCCTGTCCTATACGGTTGCTTCAGAAAAAGGGGTGTTGCCCAACACGTGCAAGACGCGAGGCGATATAAAACGGGGCGACACGGTGATTGCCCGATATAGGGTATCGGGTGGGCACGCAAAAGAAGTGTGTCGTGCGACATGGTCAAAATATAGAAAACCCGATAGGCAGAACGCGATATGGGGGTGATGCCCGACGCAAGCTTGTATCACGCAATACATAAGAACTAAGGTCTTGCGCCCCATATAGCTAAAGTACAACGTGTGCTGGGCGATACTCTAATACCGTTTTTGTTCTTGATAAAACAAAGTCACACGATACGAAGTGCCTGATACGTGCTACGCGACACGAGTGGCATGTTGCATGACTATCACGATAAGGATATCAGGTTATACCTTTAGGTTGTTGCGTGACACGGGAACCGAAGCAGAGATGCCTGATATGAGAGCTAGTGTGAGAGTTTAACTGCACGATACAGGAATAGGTGAGAAAGTAAATGTCGATGCCCAACACAGTTAAACCATAGTTACTATATATAGCAATCGAGGGCAGGGGTAAAATGGGTAAAGCTAGGGCACATGTCGCTCGAGGAGACAAATCATTCCCGAGACGAGCAGTAAAATCAGTCTCGTCTGTCAAATCAAGGGTCATTACTCATGCCGCTCGACACGGATGCCTGCTAAGGTACGCTGCCTGATACCATAGCCAGATAAAGGTGTGTCGTGTAATGCGCCCGAGTGTTTGCCTGATATCGGCCATGGAGTAAGGCATCTCAGCCTGATACAAAGCTTCAAGCAAGATAAGAGATGAAAAACTAAAACTAAAGCGAAGGAAAAAGTGATTGATGGGTAAAACATCATTGGCCTAAGGTGAGGTCCCAACCTTAGATAGTATTACTGATCAATGCTTATAAAACTAAGCGGTGGCCCATAAAATGAGGGTGTCTGAGCATGAGGTGCATGCACTGACTTGAGCCTTATTACAATCATAATGTTCATAATGTTTTTCTTGTAGGAAAGGAAATAATGTCCTATTCTAAGAAAAGTAAAGACTCAGGCTTCCTCCCGAGGAGCGTTGTAGTTAGTGTCATCAGTTCGACAACTTCGGATCCTTCACTTTGTGCCTTCTGTTGTTTCAGCATCCTACAAACTTATCTCTGATCTTCTCATGAATGCTTCATCTTCATAGTAGATTTTTACTCTGTGCCCATTCACTGGAAAAACATTTGCTGGATTGTCCTTGTCATACAGCTCCATCATCCCTGATGGATATATTTTTACTATGGTGAAGGGTCCAGACCACCTCGTTTGCAGCTTACCTGGAAAAAGACGGATAGAGGATTTAAATAACAAAACTTTATCACCTTCACTCAAGTCCTTTTTCTTCAGGTGGCATCATGCCACACCTTGGTCCTCTGCTTGTAAATCCTTGCATTCTTGTATGCATGTATTCTCAGCTCTTCGAGTTCCTGTAACTGTAGATATCTATTTTCCCCTTCCTTCTCTAGGTCCATATTTAGGAACTTGATTGCCCTAAGAGCCTTTTGTTCAAGCTCTAAGGGTGGATGATAGGATTTTCCATAAATCAATTTGTAAGGAGTAATGCTAAGGGGTGCCTTATATGCAGTTCTGTAGACCCAAAGAGTGTCGTCAAGCTTCATCGACCAGTCTTTCCGCGTGCGGCTGATAGTCTTTTCTAGGATCTGTTGAATCTATCTATTTGAAACCTCCACCTGCCCAGAAGTTTGAGTGTGATAGGGTGTAGCGACCTTTTTCTTGACCCCATACTTCCACAGAAGTACTTTGAACTATTTCTCCCCGAAATGTGATCCACCATCGCTTATCACAATACGAGGTACTCTGAAGTGAGGAAAGATAGTTTTCTCAAATAGCTAGATCACAGATTTGGAGTCACAAGTTTTGGGTGGCAACAACTTCCACCCATTTAGACGCGTAGTCCACCACGACTAAAATTTATTGATATCCTTTTGATGGGGGAAAATGACCCATGTAGTCTATTCCCCAGATGTCAAAATCTCGACTTCGACCCAATTGGCCATAGACATCTCATTCCTTCTTCCAATGTTTCCCGTTGATTGTCATTCTTTACAAACTTTTACATAATTTGCAACATCCTTGAACAATGAAGGCTAGTAGAACCCTGATTGCAGCACCTTAGCGGTGGTCCTTTCACTTCCTAGATGTCCTCCATATGGTGAGGCATGGCATTCCTTCAATATCAGCGGGGCTTCTTCTTCTGGTATGCATCTCCTGAACAAATTGTTCGAACATTTCTTGAATAGTAACGGGTCATCCCAATAGTAATTTCTCACATCAGACAGGAGCTTCTTCTTCTACTTGTATGTGATATCTGGCAGGAACTCCCCGCAAGCAAGGTAGTTGCAAAAGTCTGTGTACCATGGCAAGTTGTGTTCTTCGGATCTTATCATGAGCAAAGCCTCATTTGCGTAGTTATCATTAATGGGTGGCTCATTTCCATTTTCGACAATGATCCGCGACAAATGGTCGGCCACAATGTTTTCTTCTCCTTTCTTGTCAATGATCTCATGATCGAACTCTTGGAGTAATAGGGCCCACCTCAGTAACCTAGGTTTAGTGTCCTTCTTTTGCATTAGGTATCTGATAGCTCTGTGGTCAGTATAAACTTTTACCCTTGCTCCGATCAGATAGGACCTGAATTTGTCAAAAGAAAAAAACAATTACTAGCAATTCTTTCTCCATGGTTTTATAATTTAGTTGTGCCTCATCCAAGGTGTGGCTAGCATAGCAGATAACATGATGTTTTCTATCCTTCTTCTACCCTAGGACTGCCCCTACGACATAGTCACTAGCATCACACATTAGCTCGAAAGGTAACTCCCAATCTGGGGCACAGAGGATAGGTGGGGTTACTAGGGCTTCCTTCAGGGTTTGAAAAGCCTTCAAACAATCATCCGTAAAATCAAATTCCGCATCTTTAACCAGTAGGTTTGAAAGGGGTTTTGATATCCTTGAAAAGTCCTTTATAAATCTTCTATAGTAACTGGCATGTCTAAGAAACCTTCGCACCCCTGTTATGGACTTTGATGGAGGCAAATTAGAGATAGCTTCGATCTTGCTTGTATCTACTTCAATACCCCTCTTTGAGACCTTGTTCCCTAGGACTATGCCCTCTTGCACCATAAAATGACATTTCTCCCAGTTAAGGACTAAGCTCTTCTCTTCACAGTGTTGCAGGACTAACAATAGGTTCCTCAAACAACCGTCAAAATCTCTTCCGTACATAGAAAAGTCGTCCATAAAGACTTCCACGATGTCTTCCAAAAAATCTGAAAACATTGAGATCATGCAACGTTAGAATGTTGCAAGGGCATTACATAGTCTGAATGGCATTCATCAGAAAGAATAGGTACCATATAGACAGGTGAAGGTGGTTTTCTCCTGATCGTCGGGAAAGATAGGAACTTGGTAAAATCCGGAGTAACCATCTAAGAATCAAAAGTATTCGTGGTGTGCCAATCTTTCTAGTACTTGATCGATAAAGGGAAGAGGATAGTGATCCTTCTTTGTTGCTTGATTCAGCTTTCGATAATCGATGCACATTCTCCATCTGGTCACAGTCCGGATGACAACTTCATTTCCTTTATCACCTTTTACCACTATCATCCCTCCTTTCTTTGGTACAACGTGAATTGGGCTCACCCAATTGCTGTCGCTAATAGGATAAATAATACATGCGTCTCTCAGCTTGATGACTTCCTTCTTTACAACTTCCTTCAACATTTGATTCAGCTTCCTCTGGGGTTGAACCAGAGGTTTTGTTGCTTCTTCTAGATTTATGTGGTGCATACATAGAGCAGGGTTAAGCCCCTTGATATCATCCACTGAATAGCCTATAGCTTGCCTATGTAGCCTTAGCACATTAAGAAGTCTTCCCATTTGCTCTTTGGTCAAGCTAGCACTGACTATCACAGGATACCTCTCTTCAGGATCAAGAAACTCATATTTCAAACCTTCCGATAATTTCTTAAGTTCAGGTTTGGGTTTTTGGACTTCCTCTTCTTCACTTGATAATTCTAGAGAAGCATACTTGACAGTCTCTACAGCCTCCTCTTCATCACTTAGATCTTCATCAAATTGATTTAGGAAGGTCTTGACAACCTCAGGATCTTCGGAGTCAGAGTCATGACTGCTCAACGCCCTCATAAGAGGGTCTACCATTGCAAAATCTTCTTATACTTCTTCACAAAACTAGTTATAGCTATCCACGAAGTAGGTGGACTCTAGCAGGGACAACCCTTTCATTGTGTCTTTCATCCTAAAATCTATGTGATCATTTCGGATTCTTAGAGTAATGATTCCTTTAGAAACATCAATCAACACTCTTCCTGTAGCTAAGAAGGGGCGCCCAAAGATGATAGGACAGTTGGGGTCTTCAGTAGTGTCTATGACAACAATGTCACAAGGAATGAAGAATTTTCCTACATGAATCAGAACATCCTCAACGACTCCCACAAGTTTTTTGAAGGTATGGTCTGCCTATTCAATCCTCATGTTGGTCCTGACCATATCAGTCAAACCCAAATGTTGCGTAAGGCTTAAAGGCATAAGGCTTATGCTAGCCCCTAAATCAGCAGGACCCTTTCACTCAACGTTATATCCAATAGCAAAGGAATGGTGAAGGCCTCTGGGTCCTTCTTCTTGGTAGGTAAATCCACCTTCACGAAGGCAGATGACATACTGGCTAGGTGTACCATCTCAATCCTCCCTCCTCTCTTTTTTCTTGGTGATCAAATCCTTGAAAAACTTGGCATAGGTTGGCATTTCCTCTAAAGCATCCAGAAATGGCACTTCGAGGTGAAACTTTTTCACCAACTCCATAAACCTTTCGTAATGCCTTTTAAGATGTGCTTTTATGAGCTTGTAAGGGAAGGGAAATCTTGGAGAGTAAGGACTTCTTTTATCGAATAGGTCCTCCACAGATATTATTTCTGGCTCCCTGACATGAGCTTGTTGGTTTTCTTCCTCAGCTGGATTCTCTACCGCAATCCTTGGTTCATGTTCCTCGGGTTTGGCCGCATCAGGGCATTCTACTGTCTTCCCTGATCTGAGTACCACCATTTTTGCAGACTCATTGTTGGATGGTATCCTACCTGAGGGATTCTTTTTTAACTCGACCATTTGAGCCAGCTACTGATCTATCTGGCGTTAATGCGTTTGCATATCTGCCATTTGAACCTGCATCGTATTCAGAACCCCCGAGTTGGACAACATGCTTTGTGCCAGCTGATTGTTTATAGTATCTTGTCTCTTGACAAATCAAACAGCTGTCCCACCAAGTCTGGTTGATTCGAGTTCTTGTCCTGACTCTGCTCCTTAGCTTGACCCTGGCCTTGACTAGAGTTAGCTGCTTGGCAGTTTTGGTACTTCCCTTGCCCTTGGAAGTTTGCCTTGTTTGTTTGGAAATTGGTTGTTCTGGTGAACTGACTTTGTCTGCCTCTTTTCTCGAAACCTTGCAGTTGTTTGGGCGGATTATTCAACTGATGTGAGTTCTCCGCCGCATCCTTGTTGCCATAGGTAAAACCAGGGTGGTTTGGTCTTTTGAAGTTGACAAAAGAGATGTTCTCCGCTTCCTCTGCTTCGAATTCGCTTTCACTTGACTCGTTGGGTCAGGTGTAAATGTAGTTATCAACACCATGTCCACCTTCTCCATAGGTGACACATTTCATCACTCTCTCAATCTATTTCTTCCCCTTCCCTCCCAATTCTTTAACTGTCTGACGTCATTGGCTATCTTTTGGATTTGAGTGGTGATAGCTTCAAGAGCTTTGGATTTGATCGATGGCCCTTCATTAGCGGCCTTCTTAGCATATCCTTTATTAGACCTATCGTAGTTGGTGTCGGCTTGTAGTTCATCCATGTTTTCGATGATCTTTTTTGGATCTACTGGGCTTCTTCCCTAGAAAGTCGCTTCCTACTGCTGCATTTAGTGATACCCTTTCTTCAGGGGTCAGACCATTGTAGAAGGTGGTTATCAGGAAACCTTTCTTGTAGTTGTGATGAGGGCAGTCTCTTTGATACTCATGATACCTTTCCCAAGCCTCATGAAGATTCTCATTTGGCTTCTGCATGAATGATGTGATCATTTGCCTGTTCCTGACAGTTTTCTCTGTTGGGTAAAACTTGTTCACAAAAGCGTCTTCTAGTGCGTTCCATCCGTTCAGAGCTTGATGCGGTAGCCTGAGGTACCAGGATAAGGCCTTGTCCTCTAAGGAGAAGATGAAACCCTTGTAGTAAATGACTTCTTGTGGAACTCCCCACATTTTGATGGTATCATAGATATTATTAAAAGCGTCAAGATGATGGTAAGGGTTATCGTTCTTAGAACTCCCTCTAAAGCTTTTATTTTGAATCATGGAGATCACAGCTGGCTTCAATTCGAAGTTTACAACGTCAAACCTTGGGATCACGACTGGGCATCTTGAGTTATTGGCCTTCGTGGCAGCCAGCTCCCAGAGAGTCTTTTCTTCTTCGTTGGAATCTTCATTGTTGTTGTTCCTCTGATTCTGCTCTTGATTATGATGATTCCTTCTATGCCTTCGGTGATGATGATCATCCCCGAATTGTTCTGATTCATGTTCTTCTTGTAAATTATCGTTATTATAACGGTCATTGTTCCCACGCAGAGGTGAGTGTTGTCCCACTCTAGCGTTTCACTCATCTTCAGAAAGAGGTGGTTCCACGTCAGGTGGCATGATGAATGGTGCTCAACCGAGCAGAGTGCTTCTTCCTTGAGTACCTGAATAGAGCGTATAATCAAGTTAGAAAACTTGTGTTATTGAAACGAACTATTCTATACATATTCAGGTTATAAGACTAAAAGAAATGGTATTGTCAAGCTTATTACTAAGCTTGAGGCATGGGAGTGTAGTTAGTAGATTCAGGTTCGTTAACAAGTACTGTTTGCCTTATCCCTGACAATGGTGCCAAAAAGTTGATCGGCCTAAATTACGTATCCAAAAGGAGCAGATTTAAAGTAGTCAGAATTTTAAATAACCCCACTCTTAGGCCCCTGCAATGATGACGGGGTCTAAAGTAGCGATGGGGGTCAAACCATAGGGACAAGGGTGGTCGTGCTAAGAAAGCGGAATCAACACTCTACACTCCGGTAAAGGAAGGGTAAGAACAAAGTTCCCAAGGGAACGGCAGGAGAAGATCGGTAAAACAAAAGATAACTCTCTCCAACTGGAGTTACAAGGAAGATTAAGGTTTTTGACATTTATCAGTTTTTAGGGGTTTTGCGCAACAAAACTGGAGGAAATAACGTGATTGCCTCGGTAAGGAATGAAGGAAGAAAACTTCAGCATAACAAGCGGCAGCAGGAAAAATCCAATACCCCTTCTCTGAAAGAGGGTACCTCCAACTAAGAACCACCACCTTCTCTGAAAGGTGATGGACTTGGGTTGGACTGGAAAGATAACTAAAGCAACTCCGACCCTGGGTACTCTCGTAATCCCTGATCGGACCAAACGCTAGAGTTACAACTCCTCTCTCGAGGGAGCAGTAATGGGACACACGATTCGATAGCTAGTCAAAACATGATCCAAGCATGAAAGATAATGTTCAGATGCTATAAGACAATCATCCAACAAAAAGGGACCAAACATAGAGCAACAGGTATTAAAACTCCTCTTTTTCCATTGTATAAAAGGTTTAGCTACATTACATAAATAAAGAAAGTAAATGACTGAAAAAGGGAAGATAGGTATCGCCTCCTTGATTTAGGAGGGCGACATACAACAACAGACCCCTAAGGTGCCCCTAACCCGATACTGGGCTGGAGCTCTGCCCGATACGCCTGTGTCGGGTGACATCCCCTGTCGGGCAATAGGCCATGATGGATAGATGTATCGATCAAAGCACTCTACCCGATATGTTCATATCAGGATGCCACCCTCTCGGGCGACACACCGTGACGGGTTTTCCATATCGGGTTCAGTATCGTGTCAGGTTAGAGAGGCCTTAGGTTCTCAGGTTCCTCGTATTGGGTGTGGAGGGGCGAGCCGTCTCGGGCGGGAGCCCATCCAGGAACCCGGCACATCGGTGGCCTTCTCGGTCGATATCGGATGTTGCGGCTATCAGGACGGGTCCTAAGTGAACCACTCCCTCCCCTCTCGGGTGGGGGGGTGCTCACCTAGTATCGCCCGGTATGCCTTGGGTGTGCGACACACTAGATCCAGGTGCTTGCCAAAGTTAGCTTTCGCGGGGGTCCGTCCTGTCCCATCGAGGTCCTGTAGCTTCTATTTATAGGCAGCGGTTGGAGGAAGTTGTGGATCTCTGGGCGCTACGTATCCTTCACTGAATCCCCTCTATGTTGCTTCGAGGATGGACGACACCTAGGTATCGCCCGACACACCTTGGCTATCGCGTGTCAGGCTGTAGTGGTATCAGGCGACTGTGACGGGCATGCATTTTTCTGGTGAGTGGCTCGTGTCGCGTGATATGTCCGTGTCGGAATGACTGGTCATGGTGTGATAATGACTCTTTGTCGGGTAGTAGCGTGTCGCTCGTCAGATTCCACGCTGTGTGATACACTAGTGTCGGGTTGCTGCCATATCAGTCAGTGACCGCGACGGGTAGTGGACGTGTCGTGCAGCTCGAAAAAGGCCAATTCTTTGTAAGTGGGTCGGGACGAGCCATTTTGCTAATTTTGAGTGGAATAGCGAGGAAAACTCTATAAAAGATGATAAAAACGAGTTAAGAGCATAGTGTGACTCATTTATTCAATAACATGACAAAAAGGAGAGGAAAATAGTTTTAATAGGGCAGTTTTGACAACAAAATATGGGCCATAAATATCACAAAAATGGGTGTTATCGTCTCCCTTCCTTTTCTTCCTCCATTTTCCTACCCTCTCTCCGATGCTACTTTGACCATCACCATTGCCACAGTCCTCCTCTATCCACCACATGTTGTTGGTTGATGACTCCTGATGCTTCTTCTGGTCGATGGGCTTCCACCGTTGCTGCTCAAGTTAGTTTCCAAGCTAATTTTTCTCAACACCATTGTCGTTGTTGCTCAACACCACTGGCGTCACCATTGTTGGTGCTTCTCCTTTCATTGACACTAATGTTGCCAACTACTTGAGGTCATTTCTTAATTGATATTCTTCTTCTGTCTGATATATTGTATTGACATAAAATATTGAAATCAAATCAATTAATGCTGGTTTTCTCTAATAGCTTCAATTAAATTAAATTTTCTCTAACTACGTGTTTGGTGTATAAATTGAAATGAAATTAGTTATTGTTGGTCTTTTAACAAGTGCTTGTTTGTGTTGCATATTGAAATGAGATCATTTAATGTTGGTTTGATTTTTGTGCTTGATCAATATATGGCATGCCTCTTTATAACTAAAAAAATCTAGAAGTTTAAATGAATTCTAGGATTTTATGATAAATATTGTCAAGGTTGTGTCAATATAATATGAAGACTATAGATCACATTTATCTAAGCCCTGATATTATATTTTATAAATGTATAATTTAGTTTACACCTAGGATATGAATTATAATGTTAGGATCATAGCTATGCAAATGATAGAATACATGTAATCTTTTGGCCTAGAAATTTGTCTGACATTTACTCATTAAGAGTAAATCTTGGATAGTCCCGGGTTTGGGATTGTTCTTGAACACTTAATCTTACTTAGGATGTAAGTGTATAATGTCTGTTTTGCTTTCAAGATATTTCATCATCACTTCTCTATTTGTTCTTAAGTACATATGTGGGTGGATATTTACCCATCTACATCGATGTACTTGGAGAACTGTAGGGAAATGTTGTCAAAATATTCTTGAAAAATAAATACACATTATACCTTACTAGTGTTCAAGAATGGTATAGGTGGTACACGTTCATTACTAAATCCTAAACCCTAATATGTAGAATCTAAAACCTAAAACTTAAATGATAACCCTAATCTGTAAGCCCTAATCTCTAAATTGTACTCTTAAACACCTAATTCAATACTCATTTCTATGTGATCGTATAATGGATTGATCATATATGTCCATTTTAAATCACCACACTCCTAAGTTTATTACTAGTCATTGTTAGTTTATAAGATTTGCATAGGAACATAGGAAATGAGATGAAGATAGGTTCTATTGTCCATGTAGGAATTGCGGGAACCACTTGAAGGTCAACATTGTTGATGTAATAAAAAGTCATGTCATGTGCAATGGGATTATACAAAGCTATACTAGAACAATACTAGTATGGAGACATTCCTACTATGAGATCAATACATGTCGAGAGTAGTACTTTTGTTGAAGAAGAAATTGTTGATCATGTAGATGTTAATGAACCAATTTCAATAGACATTGTCAATGCAAAGCTAGATAGATGTGGGGTAAATCTTAATGATTTTCCTGGCTTATTTAGAAGAATTGTGCATGATGTTGAGAGACTATTAGACTTAGGTTGTACTAAGTTTATGAAACTGAACATTGTGTTGAGATTGTATACTCTGAATGCTAACATATTAACAATAGATACAGTCACAAAAGATTCATGTCTTTATTGTCTTTGTTGAAAGAAATCATGAAGTCACTGAGCTTTCAATCTCAACATAAAAATTAAAGGAAATGTTGTGCCCAATGGTAATGGAGGATAAAAAGATACATGCATTTCCAAATGATTGTGTGTTATTTAGAAAGGACTATATCGATTTGAAAGATTGTCCAAATGTGGGGCGTCAAGGTAGAAAATGATGACTTCAGGTAAGTCAAAATTGGCTCTCTTATCAAGGTGATGTGGTATCTACCTCTAATACCACAGATTTAGATATTGTTTTCCAATAATAATTATGTGCATAATTTACCTTGGCATGTAGAGTCAAAGAAAATCAATGATGGGATCCTACAACATGTGTTTATTTCCCCAAAATGGAAGTACCCTAAGTTTGATGAAGAATTCATGAATTTAAGACTAGGGCTTTGTACCAATGGGATGAATCCTTATGGAACATTAAGAACCCAACTAATGAATGCATATGCATCATGATTTCAGTCACCATCTTGGGCCCATTTTTTATGGATATTTTTGCTTATATCTCTTAAATCCTCAGATGTACAACCTTATTTGATTCATTGGATTATTAGGGCTTATTGACTAAATCCAGGTGTTTCTCATGTAGTTTGAGTAGGTCATGATGATGCCAAACCTTCATCTGGGCCTACCCTATGGTCGTGGGCTCACCTTCACTAGAGACCCTCTCATTAACCCTTAAACATCACCTTGGTGTGCTTCACCATCCTCACCACCTCTCTCAACCATCCAATCACAGATCAATGCCTGCTCTTCATTTGACCATTCGGTCTTGCCCTCTCAATCTTGCCCATTTGATCTGCTCCTCTCGAGTTTGAAACTGAGAGAAACCCCCCTCTCAAGACCACGGGCATCTGACACCGTCCGATCAAGAATCAACGCCTCCTATTCATCCAGCCACTCGTTCTCATCTTAACGGTTTTGCACCCTCAACCCCCCTCACAGTCTCAAGACCGTGAGAGCCCTCACGATCCCAAGCCTGTGAGGAAAAGTGTCAACCTTCCTCGTCTTCTTCCATCTTATCATCTGCATGTACTGCTCGCCCTGCACTGCTCTCTACGACGCCACCTGCCATCACTTCCACCATCAAGTCTACAGCTCATCGCTGACGACCTCGCCTTCATCCACCAACAACAACAACTATGACCTGTAGTGGTCCTCTTCCGCACATAATGATCATCTATCACCACCATCTGAGGACCGTGAACCACCCATAGCAACGCCTCCTGTAGTCTTCACCTGCATTAGAATGCCTTTTGTCCTCCCTGTGGACTACCCTCGCTTGCTCGAGACCATGTAGCCAGCGATCAGTCTTGAAGACCGTATGGAACTCTAGTAGAATTAAAGATCGAGAAGATCTTAGCCATCCTAAAACTGCGAGGGAAGCATCGATGCCTAAGACTGAAAGCAGTTCAAGACCGAGAGGCAAGCGAGACCGCATGGGCATCAGATCCCAAAATTGTGAGAGACCTTTCGGTCTTCTTATCACTAAGAGAGCTATCGGTCTTAAGAAAGTTAGGACGGTCACTGAGTCCTAAAGACCGTGAAGAGCAAGATCAGGTAGCTGAAACCAAGAGAAACCTTGCGGTCTCTCAAACCGTGAGACCAAGACCATGAGAACGTGGAACACAAGATTGAGAAGAGCCTATCGGTTTCCCAAAACTATGAAGAACTTAAATAGTTTTCAAAGCTGTGTAAAGATGACTCACACCAACAATGTGAAGACCAAAGTCCAAACCAAGTGGGACTCTATCCAAACCTATGAATAAGACTAGCAGGGTCCTCATTTGTGGGGGGGGATCTGGGATGCTGCCAAGCTTCCTGAACATAGGCTCGACCCCTGGAAAGGGATCCCAATCCATCTACGTGCATCCACACTACATACGCATCCAAAGATTGCTCCTTCTATTGTGAGCAAGAACGAAGAGAAGAGAAGGAAGGTGGAGAGAGAAGGTTTGTCGGGTCTTCCTTGGTGGTTCTTCCTCCTCGTCCAAATCTTCTCTGATGTGGCATAGAAGATTGTATCTTCACCGAGTTGCGACCATCTTCTGCATCATGCTCACGGAGGAATCTTTCCTATATTTTTTTTTCCTCGCATCATGAGCGAGTAGTTCCATTTCACTGTGGTGTGGGGACTAGCCCCGCTGCCCATGATTATATGTCTTTTCATTAAACATTCCATGGCATGTATGTAACTTTTCATTTTATTGTTAATCATTGATGTGTGCTTGTGGATTGATCACCTGCTTGCATTTATCTTGTTCTTTCCTATGTTGTGAGAACTTCAATATGTATGTTCGAATGTCGATTAATGCAGTTGACTCCTTGACAATAAATCAGATGGGATTCCCTAAAGTCGTAAGTGTATGATCTGTGAGGGGACGAGCCATCTAACCCATGGTGATGCTTTTGTGTGCCTAAACATCATAACGGAGGGCCACAACTTCAGTTGGATATCTGTATCTTAGGAACCATAAGTTCATGACCTGGATGGCGACGAGAAAACTGATGTCTAAGGTGATGTTTACGCAAATCTAAACATCCTTCTGGGAGGGTTCACAACAGTTCTATTTGGATGGTTAGATCTTGCCTGGATGTTTGGTGTTTGGATATGTTTGCATGTGTAGTGGAGGTGAAACCCAGGACCACCCCAGTGATCTTTATCATTAATCTAGTTTCAACTTTAATATTGTACTTTACTTTTCATGCACTTAGTTTAGTTAAACTCAAATCAACCTTTGTTCTAAATATTAGCCTTACTTGAATTAGACTAGACTAGAAACAATTCTTAAAAACGTTGTCCCTTGGGATTCAATCCTTAACTATATTGCGATAAGACCGGTCTTCTTGGGGGTGGTATTGTTTCACAAGTTTTGGTTAAAAACTTTGGGATTTTAACCCCGAGTGAATTTGTTAGTGCGATAATAGACCACGTCACATTCTAGCATCGTTGTCGGGGACAACAGAATTAGTTAATAAAATCTAGTTCTTTTAAGGAAAATCTAGGAATTTGTTTTTTCTTTTGATACTATTGATCATTCACTTGAATTCGATTCTACTCTGTCAATCTTACTTCCGAAAGACCTTTTCACCCCAAGTACTCTTAAAGACTAGTGCATGGACCGTTCGAACGGTTCCGGCCTTGCTACTAGCTTTGACCCCGAGATCGAATGAACCTTTCATCATCAAAGTAGAGAGAACCAAGCAAGTATGGCTCAAGAGGAGGAAATAGCCTAAAGGGTAGCTCAAGCCCTTAATGCAAAAAGAAAAAGGCTTATGCAAGAAGCCAGAGTTGTAGTTCAAGAAGAAATCTAAGCAACACATACAGTAGCGCAAGTAGTAGAACTGCTGAAGGACCTTAGAGAGTTCTTCATTCTTAAAGCTACTGGCATTCATCACCCAATGCAACCTCCTCCCATCAACGCTCCAAATTTTTGGATAAGGGCTCATTGGATCACCTTGCTTCAAAACAGCCCATTCCATGGTAAACAAGGAGAAGATAGTCAGGAGCACCTTCTGAGGTTTATTGATCTATGTGCCATGACAAAGCAAAATGGAGTATCCGATGATGCCATCCGACTCCGTATCTTCAAGTATTCTCTCACTGATAGAGATATAAGTTGGTACAACTCCTTGCATTAATGCGAACCCATCACCACCTGGGAACAACTTCAAAATGTCTTCCTGGAGAATTTCTATCCTCCTCCTCTCACCTATGAAATCATAGGACGTATAACTCAATTCACTCAGGAACCTGGAGAATCCCTAGCAGAAGCATGGAAAAGATACAAAGAGCTTCTATGCAAGTGTCCACACCATGTGATTTCAAAGAATCAGCTCATTGAGATCTTCTATAGGGGTGTGGATGACGACATCAAGAGGTTCTTAGACTCCTCGTCTGGGGGAAACTTCATGCGTCAGAGTTATGACAGCACATGGAAGGTTGTCCCCGTTGGAGCTGAAAATCAAGCTAATTGGGGTAGATGAGTAGGAAAAGGAGTGTTGAAGGTAGCTATGGTTGAAGCTATTCCTGAGTACAAGTCTATTGCTGAATCCCTCAAGCTCTTAGTTTCCAAACAAGACCATCTCGAATCATCTCTTTCTAGCTATGAAAGAAGGCGCTCACCCCCATCAACAACAAGAACAGATCATGTCAACTTCACTGTTCTGTGAAGCATGCAAAGGCACTGATCATTATATGCTAGCCTGCAATGTTGTCTATGATGTTGTTCTAAGCAACATGTATGACCAAGGAGATAATGGTCAAATGGAAAATCTTAATGATGTCAACACCATCCCCAGTTAAGGATATTACAATCTGATTCTGAATAGGAACCATCCTAGTTTTCAATATAGAAATCCTTTAGCAGCAGAAAACTCCCAGCAACTTGGTTCAAACAACCAACAACGAGTTCCACCAGGATTCCAGTACAACCAACAACAAAACTTCAGAAATTAAGGAAACTTTAGGGGTAACTTCCCAAACAGGAACTACAACAATTATCAGAACAATTCTCAGATCTAGAATCCCAACCAAGTCCCTTACTAGAACCAACAACAAGGGAAACAAGCCGGTCCCGTCTCCCCTGATGACAAGTTGAAAGCCATTGAGAAGATGTTGTAGTCGCAGCAGAGTATGATAGCTAACCAGCAAGCCCATCATAAGGCTATTGAATCTCAACTAGCTCAACTTGCAGCTAGCATGAAGCCACCTGTTGGAGCCTTTACTGGCCAACCAAAGAACAATCCTAAGCACCCAGAGCAACTGAAGGCTATCACCACTAGGTCTGGAAAAGACTATTCTGATCCTCCTGTCAAGACACATGTGGCTATTATAGATGAGGATGACTTTGTGGTTGTCCAAGACTCTACAACACCTGAGTTTCAACCAAAAGGGGTAGTAATTGTTGATAAAACAAACAAGGCAAGTTCTGAAGAACCTACCGTTACAAAAGCTGAAGAAACACCTGAGCCAGACGTGCCAATGTACAAGCCTCTCCCTCCTTTCCTTTCTCATTTAAAGAAAACCAAACTTGATACTCGTTTCAACAAATTCAAGGAAGCTATGAAAAAGTTTCATGTTGATATACCCTTTCTAGATGTGCTGGCTGAGATACCAGCATGGACAAAGTACTTAAAGTCTCTCCTGACAAGGAAATATATAACTGAAGAATACAAAATAGTAAAGTTAGCAACAACCACTTCAAATATTATTCAAAGCAAGATGACAAAGAAGTAAAAAGATCTAGGATCTTTTGGGATTTCTTGCCATACTGGTGACTCTTCATGTAAGAAGGGATTGGCTGATCTTGGTGCTAGCATCTCCATCATGCCACTTAGCCTTCACAAAAGGCTAGGGTTTGCTGAACTACTCCCGATCGACATGACCATACATCTTGCAGATAACACTGTAACTCTCCCCTTGGGAATTATTGAGGATGTACCTGTCAAGGTGGGCAAAGACTCCTATGTTCCGTGTGACTTTATCATTATGGACATAAAGGAAGATGCCAGATACCCTCTCATCTTTGGACGTCCATTCCTTACCACTACAAGAGCTCTGATTGATCTTTAAGTAGGAACCTTGCTGCTCGTACTAGACAAAGAAACCGTCGAGTTCAAAGTTTTTGAAAGTATGCGAAGACCAAACATGCAAGAAGAAGTCTATTTGATTGATTGCATACAACAAATGTCATTTCTTTCGCAAGAAGATTATGAACAAGATGATCCATTAGAAGTGGATCTAACAAAATTATCTGCTGATGACTCCATTGATGAACAAATAAAGGATTATGTTCTCCACCTCGACAATGTTGGATATGATCCTAAAACCAAATTTGAGAAACTCAAGGTTGTGAATGTTACTGAAGAACCGTGCAAGAAACCAAAAGCTCCTAAAAATAAGACTCCTACCTGAGGGATTGAAGTACATATTTTTTGATGATCTCAAGGTCTGCCTAGTCATCATAAATTCTGATTTAATGATAGAACAAGAAGAAAAACTCCTAATGGAATTAAAGGAAAGAAGAAAAACCATCGGATACAAGATGAGTGATCTCACCGGGGTCAGTCAAGTGCTTTGCATGCACAAAATCCCTGTGATGGAAGATCACAAGCCGATTGTTGAACATCAAAGGAAGCTTAATCCAAACATGAAGGAAGTAGTCTGCCGTGAAGTTATTAAACTTCTCACTATTGGAATCATCTATCTGATATATGACTCACCATGGGTAAGTCACGTTCATGTTGTTCTGAAGAAGGGTGGAACTACCGTGAAATGAAGTGAAGACAATGAACTCATCCCCACTCGAACAATCACTAGGTGGAGGATGTGTATCTATTATAGGAAGTTGAACAAGGCCACACAAAAGGATCATTTCCCTATGTCTTTTCTTGATCAGGTCTTAGAGCGGTGGCTCACCAAGAATATTTCTTCTATCTCAATAGTTACTCTAAATTCTATCAAATTCCTATACATCCAGATGTCCAAGAGAAAACAACTTTTACTTACCCATTTGGAACATATGCCTTTACAAGGATGTTGTTTGATCTCTGTAATGCGCCTACAACTTTCCAGCATTGCATGGAGGCTATATTCACAGGTCTAATCGAAACTATTATGGAAGTTTTTATGGATGATTTCTCTATATATGGGGATTCATATGACGCATTCCTGAAGCACCTCTCCCTTGTCCTCAAATGGTGTGAAGAAGCACATCTTGTGTTAAACTGGGAGAAGTGTCACTTTATGATAAAAGAAGGCATTGTCCTTGGCCATAGAGTCAGCAGTAGAGGGATCGAAGTAGATAGAGTGAAAATCGAAGTGATTTCCAAACTCGCTATTCCGAAAAATCTAAGAGAGGTACGTGTGTTCCTTGTTCATGCATGCTTTTACATAAGGTTTATAAAGGATTTCTCCAAGATAACAAAGACAATGACAATTTATGGCTAAAGGATGCTAATTTCCATTTTGACAAAGAATGTGTCAAGAGTTTCAACAACCTGAAGCATGCCCTTACAACAACACCCATCATCAGAGCTCATGATTGGGATCACCCATTTGAAATCATGTGTGATGCCAGTTATTACACTGTGGGTGCCATTTTATGCCAATGTATACAGAAGAAACATTATGTGATCTACTATGCAACGAAGACCCTCAACGAAGCTCAGAGGAACTACATGACAACTAAAAAGGAACTCCTTGTAGTCGTGTATACCTTTGACAAGTTCAGATCCTATCTCATTGGTTTTAAAGTCATTGTCTACAAAGATCATGTTTCTATCTGTTACCTCCTAGCAAAGAAAGATGCAAAGCCCAGGTGGATCAGATGGATTCTCCTCTTGTAAGAATTTGATTTGGAGATAAGAGATAAGAAAAGTACAAAGAATGTTGTGGCAAACCACCTCAGTCATATCCACATTCTAGAAATTGAGAAGATCTCGATTAACAATTCTCTTCCGGACGACCAACTTATGAAAGTCACAGAAGCTACCCCTTGGTACTCATACTATGTGAACTACCTCGCCGCTGGTGTCATGTACCCTGAATGCACCAAAAATGCACAGAAGAAATTCATGCATGATGTGAATTAGTATCATTGGGATGAACCGTACCTCTTTAAGCTTTGTGTTGATGGTCTCTACACACGTTGTATCACTCAGGAAGAAGCCCAACTCATTTTAGAGCAATGTCACACAAGCCCAATTGGAGGCCATATGAGTTCTAAGAAAACTGCCTTGAACGTTTTGCAATGTGGTTTCTTTTGGCCAACCATATCCAAAGATTCCTACAACTTCGTCCTAGCATGTGACAAATGTCAGAGAACAGGTAACATTATGAAAAGAGATGAGATGCTGCTTAAACTGTGGCAAGAAGTCAAGATTTTTGATGTTTGGGGTCTGGACTACATGGGTCCATTCCCATCTTCACATGAATTTTCCTACATCCTAGTCACAGTGGATTATGTCTCAAAATGGGTAGAGGCCATACCAACCGTAACTAGTAATTCCAAACTAGTTATCAAGATGTTCAAAGATATTATTTTCCCCCGTTTCAGAGTCCCACGCACTGTGATATCTGACGGAGGTTCTCATTTTCTGGAAAGAAGCTTTGAAGTGTTGTTGAGGAAATATGGTGTAACACACAAGGTAGCTTCCCCCTACCATCCAAAAATAAGTGGACAGGTAGAAGTTTCTAACCATCAACTCAAGGCTATCTTGGAAAAGATAGTAGGTCGCAATCAAAAAGATTGGTCAGTGAAAATCAATGACGCCTTGTGGGCCTACCGAACTGCTTTTAAGACTCCTCTTGGAACTACACCATTTCGATTAATCTATGGAAAGTCATGCCACCTGCCTGTAGAACTCAAACACAAAGCATGGTGGGAAATCAAATAGCTAAATTTTGAATTGAAAAAAGCTGGCCAAGCCAGGATTTTACAACTTCAAGAACTGGATGAACTACGGATGACAGCTTATGAGAATTCAAGAATCTACAAAGAACGTACGAAGCTTTGGCATGATGGTCATCTGAATAGAAAGGACATACAAGTGGGAGACCAAGTTCTACTATTCAACTCAAGACTGAGGTTGTTCCCAGGAAAATTCCATTCTCACTGGTCTGGACATTACATTGTCAAGAGCATGTACTCGCATGGTGCTTTTGTTTTATGGAGTGAACAGTCAGGAGAATTTGTGGCTAATGGCCAATGCTTAAATAGATATTTCACCCCAGAGGACATTGGCACCGAAGCAATGTTGGATCTTACTAATCTAGGATATCCACCAGAAAATTGAAGGATTCACGTCAAGCCATCGACGTAAAACAAAGGCGCTTGTCGGGAGGGAACCTGATCAATAATTTCATTTTTTCTTTTAATTTTAAATTAGAAAATTTCCTTAATTTGGCTTTTACTTTTTAGAAAATTTGCACTGAATAAAAATCACATCATGAAATGCAATCTTAAGTTCTGATTAGTCCTCATTTTTGAGATTTTCAGATGGTGGATGTGCGCTGATTGGAACGCAACCACATCTAGTGGTCCAACTGGCATGTATCTTCCCCTCCATCTCAGATTTAGAGCTTGCTTGGGACAAGCAAATTTTTAAGTTTGCATTAGAGGGTGGGTGGTACGTACTTTACTTTCAACTCCCTCCTATTTGTTTCAAACTTAAGCTTTCATCATTGATTTTGATCAAAATTTTCAAAAAAATTTAAGTTTTCAAAGAAATTGTATAGAAACTTGATGAAGTTTTGATGCTTTTTGGTTCAATAAAATCCATTATCCAGTTAGAAAGTTTCTCTCTCTATGCATTTTGAATCATTATACCCTCCTTATTTGAAGAAAATCCTCAAGAGGACCACTTTTTGAAACTAGCCTATTGATTCAAATCATCTTGTGAAGCTTATGAATCCTAACATCATGATCCTTTCTGCAAAAATGGCAAGTGTTTGTCGAACTGATAGGGATCAAACACGTCATGCTTCGTAACTGACTAGTGGAACAATAGCATGGAATCTCTACTAGATCCTCATCAAGTCATTATTTGAGCAGAGTACGATAAAGAGAATGACCTAATACACTGAATTGTAAATCAAGTTGTATTCTAATCTGAACTCTCTTCTACACTTCTTCTATCATCTTCTTACCCATCTGTCCATCAAAAAGAAACAAAAATAGCCAAAATAGTGCCAAACCCTAAGTTCGGGGTGGCACACCACCTCTCTCTATATCCTCTTCTTCCATACCCCTCGCTAATTAATAGAGGCGTACCACTAAGAAAAGATGACAATGTGCACACAAAAAAATGCAATCTCGAGTCAAATAGAGGAGCGATTCACACAAAAAAATGCGATCAATGTAATTGCAACCATATAATAAATCTTGAGTCGAATAGAGGAGAGATATACAACATCCTTCCATACCACCCTTCACTCCCTTTTCCACTTAAAGGCACAATGAATGCCTCCCGTACCCTAAAAAACACCAGTGTCAGATCAGGTACACACTTGTTATTCTATGGGTATCTTTGGACTCTTACGAAACTCTTAGAAATGCTTGTTGTTGGAAAAAGTGAAGAAGAAGTGATGTTGGAAAACAAACTCAGGAACAAATATATGGTAAGATGTGTTCAGTGATCTTAGGAAGTTGAGATGCTTAGTCATACTAAGAAGAAAGGAAATAATTGTGATGTGAAGATGAGGCAATCATAGGAGCTGAAAGTATTCATTTGGCGACTGTCTCAGATTTTGTGTTACTCAAGGATGAGCAATGTTTAAGTTCGGGGTGTTTTGATTAATGCATATTCATCATGATTTAAGTCACCATCTTGGGCCCATTTTTTATGGATATTTTCACTTATATCTCTTAAATCCTAAGATGTACAACCTTATTTGATATATTGGATTATTAGGGATTATTGACTAAATCTAGGTGTTTCTCACATAGGTTGAGTAGGTCATGATGATGTCGAACCTTCATCTGGGCCCACCCTCTGGTCGTGGGCCCACCTTCACCCAAGACCCTCTCATTAACCCTAAATCATCACATTGGTGTGCTTCACCATCCTCACCACCTCTCTCAACCATCTGATCATAGATCAATGCCTCCTCTTCATTTGACCATTTGGTCTTTCCCTCTTGGTCTTGCCCATTCGATTTTCTCATCTCGATTTCAAAACTAAGAGAAACCCCCCTCTCAAGATCGCGAGCATCCGACAATGTAAGATCGAGAATCGATGCCTCCTATTCATCCAGCCACTTGGTCTCATCTTAACAGTTTTGCACCTTCAACCCCTCTCACGGTCTCAAGACTGCGAGAGACCTCATGGGCTCAAGACCGTGAGAGCCCTCATGATCCCAAGATCGTGAGGAGCAGCGTCGACCTTTGTCTTCGACCAAACACTACTGACGACCTCGTCTTCATCCATCATGTCACCTGCATGCACCGCTCGCCATGCATAGCTGTCCATGACGCCACCTGCCATCACTTCCACCATCAGGTATGTAGCTCATTGCCGACAACCTTGCCTTCATCCACCAACATCAACAACGGAAACCTATAGTGGTCCTCTTCTACACACAACGATCCTCAATCACTGCCATCTAAGGACTGTCAACCATCGATAGCACCGCCTCCTACAGTCTTCACCTGCATCAGAATGCCTTCTGTCCTCCCTGTGACCAACCCTCGCTTGCTGAAGACCATGTAGCCAGTGATTGGTCTTGAAGACCGTATTAAACCCTAGCGGTCTTATGGACCGAGAAGATCTTAGCCATCCCGAAACTGCAAGGGAAGCACCGATGCCGAAGATCGAAAATAGTTCAAGACAGAGAGGCAGTCGAGACCACATGATGGCAAGACCGCATGGGCATCCGATCCCCAAACCGTGAGAGACCTTTTGGTCTTCATATTACTAAGAATCCTATCAGTCTTAGGAACATTAGGACGGTCGTTGAGTCCTCAAGACCTTGAAGAGAAAGATCAGGCAGCCGAAACTGAGAGAAACCTTGTAGTCTCTCAAATTGTGAGACCAAGACCGTGAGAATGTGGAATGCAAGAGTGGTAGGAGCCTATCAGTTTCCCAAAACTATGTAAAGATGACTCACACCAAAAATGTGAAGACCAAAGTCCAAACCAAGTGGGACTCTATCCAAACCTATAAATAGGACCAGTAGGATCCTCATTTGTGGGGGGGTCTGGGACGCCGCCAGGCTGCCTGAACACAGGCTCGACCCCTGGAAAGGAATCCCGATCCATCTACATGCATCCAAGCTACATATGCATCCAAAGATTACTCCTTCTACTGTGAGCAAGAATGACGAGAAGAGAAGGAAGGTGGAGAGACAAGGTCTTCCCAGTCTACCTCGGTGGTTCTTCCTCCTCATCCATATCTACTGCAACGTGGCATAGAAGACTGTATCTTCTCCGAGCTGTGACCATCTTCTACATCATGTTCATGGTAGAATCTTCCCTCTCTCTTATTCTTTTTATTCCTCACATCATGAGTGAGTAGTTCCATTTTGCTGGGTGTGGGGACTAGCCCTGCTTCCCATGCTTAAATGTATTTTCATTAAACATTCCATGGCATGTATGTAACTTTTCATTTCGTTGTTAATTGTCGATGTGTGCTTGTGGATTTATCACCTACTTGCATTTATCTTGTTCTTTCCTATGTTGCGAGAACTTCAATATGTAGGTTCGAATGTTGATTAACGTGGTTGACTCCCTGACAAGAAATCGGATGGGATTCCCTAAAGTTGTAAGTGTATGATCCGTGAGGAGACGAGTCATCTAGCCCACGGTGATGCTTTTGTGTGCCTAAACATCCTAACGGAGGGCCACAGCTTCAGTTGGATATATGTATCTTCAGAACCATAAGTGCATGATCTGGATGGTGACGAGAAATCTGATGCCTAAGGTGATGTTTACGTGAATATAAACATCCTTCCGAGAGGGTTTGTAGTAGTTCTATTTGGATGATTAGATCTTGCCTAGATGTTTGGTGTTTGGATATGTTTGCATGTGTAGTGGAGGTGAAACCCGAGACCACCCCAAAAATCTTTATCATTAATCTAGATTCGACTTTAATCGTGCACTTTACTTTTCATGCACTTAGTTTAGTTAAACTCAAATCAACCTTTGTTCTA
Source organism: Alisma plantago-aquatica (assembly GCA_963693085.1). Lineage (NCBI taxonomy): Eukaryota > Viridiplantae > Streptophyta > Magnoliopsida > Alismatales > Alismataceae > Alisma > Alisma plantago-aquatica. Next base: position 571,327,331 of record OY856412.1, read on the forward strand.
AATATTATCCTTACTTGAATTAGACTAGACTAGCAACAATTCTTAAAAATGTTGTCCCTTGAGATTCGCTCCTTAACTATACTGCGATAAGACCCGTCCACTTGCGGGTGGTATTATTGCACACATTTTGGTTAAAAACTCTAGGATTTCAAGTTCGAGTGAATTTGTTACTGCGATAATAGACCACGTCACCAACATAGCACTTGTCATTTTATGATTTTTATATACAATCTTCCTCCCTAGTTGTGTATGAAGAATAAGTACGACATGATGTCCTTGATGATATCGGGCCCCATACAATATGACAATGATATTGATATTTTTCTTGAACCTCTGAATGATGAATTAAAGAAACATTGGGAAAAAGGTGTGATGACCCATGATACTTTGCATAGAAAGACATTTTGTTTGCATGCTATGTTATTTTGCACTGTTAAAAACTTTCCAGCATATGGGAATTTATCTGGATACAACATAAAATGATCCAAAAAATGTCCTATATGTGGGGAAAATTGACTCAATACAACTAAAACATGGAGACAAGATTGTGTATCTTAGTCATTGAAGGTTTCTTCCAAAATTACATTCTTAGAGAAGGTTGTACAAAGCATCCAATGAATCAACTGAGAAACATAGTGCCCCTAAACCTATATCAGGGGAGGATGTTTATGAAAGAGTAAAAAACTTTGTGAATGCTTTTGGTAAAAGATCACAATGTACTATTTCGATAGATAATGACAAATCTTACTCAAGAATAGATCAACATTTTGGCATCTTTTTTGTTATTGTTCTTTGGTAGTTAGGCATTGAATCAATGTCATACATGTTGAGTAAAATGTTTGTGATAGCATCATTAGTACTTTGTTGAATATACTAGGTAATACTAAAGATGGATAGGTAATACTAAAGATGGAATCAAATCCAAAATAGACCTATGTGAAATGGGTACAAGGAAATAATTAACAACATAAGTTAGAAGTGACCAAAAATCATACCTACCTCCTGATTGTTATAGGTTGTCTAGATAGGAAAAGAGAACTTTTTGTGAGTTCTATCTTAATGTTAAGGTACCACATATACCCTTCCAATATCTATAGATTAGTATTAGTGAAGGATGTGAAGTTGATAGGTCCTAGATGTCATGATTGTCACACTCTAATGTAGAAAATATTGTCAACATCTATTAGATCTATACTACCAAAGCATGTAAGGTTTATAATCATCAAGTTTTTTCTCTTCTTCAACACTCTATGTAGAAAAGTTGTTGAGTCTGAGAATCTTGATAAGTTTCAAAGAGATGTGGTCATTATCCTATTTCACCTTGAGATGTATTTTCCTCCTTCAGTCTTTGATATAATGGTACTTCTTATTGTCCATTTTACTGGGGATGTGATAATGTTGGGTCTGGTGTTCTAGCATTAGATGTATCCTTTTGAATGGTACATGTACATTTTCAAAGGTGATTGTGAGAACCCGTTACACTAAATGAGATTACTCAAAACACAAAGCACGATTACACAATAACTAAAATAGGGTAAATTGAAATCGATTTCAACATTTCCCAATTGTTCATAAACATTTACATAAAAGCCTTGCAACTTGTTATATTTCATATAATGCTCAATATCCTTTACCACTACTTTGTAGCCCTAGATACAACATAAACTTTACAAAGGAACACTATCCACATATAAAACATCAATATGCTATTCAAAGATTGATTCAATCAAAACATCATATATAAACTTTTCACTCAGACCTAAGAGTACAAGGATGACTGTAGGACACAATAGACAAATAAACAACAATATCTAGGGTTCATCACCTCAGTATCTCCATATTTCCATGGTTTTGTTGATGTTGTTTTTGATCACCTAAAAAGATGTGGAGACCCATGAGGTGAGGCCTTATCCCAGTGAGAGATATAACTCTCTCCAACAAATATTAATTACATCAAACTAAACAGTAGATAACTGAGCAGTTGGAGTTTTTAATAATCAATTGAACAGGTTGAATAGTTAAAGTATACTAAAAAGATTAAGCAAATAATCTTAGCAACAAGTATGATTATCAATGTATATATAGGTAACTAGATAAATCCATTTCTCTCTCTCTATATATATATATCTACTCAAATATCATCAAATTGCATTTAATAACAATCATCATATTTAACCTGACTATCATCATATGCCTTGCTAACAACACAACCAATCTAGTAGCATACGCATCCCTGACATCATCAATATGTCTAGTAACATAACATGGCTATCAATATTGGCATGTCAAATAAAGGGAGCAAATCTATATCATAAGTAGAACTAACATCATAGCACAATTAACTGCATAAGCATGATTAGAAGTTTAAACATTTCTAATTCTATAGGCATGGCTAGAAATATTAAACATGGCTAGCAACATTATCTTAACTATCAGTGTCAGTATATCTTACAACATAAGCATGCTTAGAACATGAGCATAACTACAGCATAAGCATATTTATCATCTCTTATTGTATGATACACGATCTCAGTGAAAAGAAAGCAAACAATGATTATCATCCAATATGTAGCGTTGTGTATAACCCTAAATAGATATGCTACACGACTATCTTACATCTTTTATTACACCCTGGGGAGCTTGAGTCGTACCACTCAAAGTCTAAATGAGCACCATTTGGTCACAATTAGTTCCATATAAGATCTAGGTAGAGCCCGACTCTAAGATCTTCTCCATACTCAGTCAGTACAAGTCTACACCACAGTGACATATAGTCAAACTATAAAACAGTGACATATAGTCCTATAATTAGCCCACCTTGGTACAAGTCACAATTCTAGCATCCAGGGTATTCAAACCCAATCACTGAGGTACAACCACATTTTTCCTCTAATCACATCATGTTATAATCACCGAGACTCGACCAAAATCATTCTCAAAAAGTGGTCTAGGTATGACCGCATCCATCCTCCCAAAACACTTGGTGTCAAGATGACAAGCACCCTGCATACTCAATAGTATGCACTCTGAGTTCCCTTAGGAATACTTGTTTCACCATCCAACAAGTTCTGACACTAAAGATTGCTCTATGGCACAATGCACTACATGATTAGGGCTTCACTTGATTAGTTATCTCCAACTGGGTGATTAAGGCTGCATCAAACAAGTAGACACACAAACCCTAATTCATCTCTAGCAAACATTGCTATATAACAACTTTAGAAGATATATAACATATGACACATAATTTCTCATCTCAATATCACTGGGCACTATTCACCTGTCAATCAAAACACTATACTTGTCATCACATCATCATCACATGGTACTATTCATTATTATTCAATAGAATACACTTGTCATCATACTATCACATGATATAAATCCTTCACAATATCACAAGGTTTCGACCCTTGTCATCATAAGTGGATTACACATCATTCAGGTATCAATCATTCCCAAAGATCATTAAGACCATTACATGATTCCCTACAAGTTCATCATTATCATTCCATGCCTTATAACAAGGCTCAACAAACATCACCATACATGTGATGCACAAGCTCAACATGATATTGTATTTCATAATTAAAATATGTTTATAGGATAACATTGCTAGGTGATATTAGCATTTAAGAGCATTCCTTTATTATATCACATATAAGGAAGCTATGTGATTGGTCATCATCATACTTATAGTGTACAAGTTTAGTATAAGAAAGCATAAATCATAAAGCTATGATGATCACTAGTTAACAAATTCGAGTTGAAATCAATCATTAGGAAGGATATTTCATCATTATATTAACCATTCAAGGAAGGGAAGCAAAGCTAACTACCATCATCTTTTATCATAAGGGTTAGGTTCAACAAGATAGGTTACTTTGATGTTACAAATCAACACTCGTACCCAAACCCTAACTCATTACATCTAGATTGGATAATGGATGCATGGGGTGAAGCACCACCATCACATTCCAAACCATCCTCAAGTACAAATTTACATATAACTCAAGATGTAACCATCAATTTATAACATACTAATGTTCAACCACAAAAGAGAGTACTCCATGATTGTATTCACCATTCAAGGACTATTCATAACCACTTGCAAGCATTCGATTATATTAAGACTAGGTATAACAACATATACCTTATTAGGGTTACATATCAACACAATATGGTCATTATCCCTTCTATTCATATGTGTAAAAACGTAAGACTACCTTATGAAGGGTAAACATCAATTTGTTCCATCATTGTTCAACCCATATCACCATACCACAATGTCATGTAGAACCATTGGATGTTGAAAAGGTAAGATCTTTGGTTATTTACATAAGTAAAAACCTTAACAAACCATATGTAAATCCATTGAGTTGTGACCTAGAAAGAGTCACCATTAAACCCTAAACATCCCTTGTTTAATAACATAAAGGGTCAGCATAGGTTGGGGGATTCAAACCCATCATCAGTTGTATATTTTAAGAATGTTATCATGTCAAAAATCAAGCTCCTTAAATTGATCATATGAGGGAAACCGTCAAATTCAGATTATTAGAAATCATATGTAATACTATAGGTTAAAATTTAAACCATTGGATGTTAAAGAATCCAATTTCAACCATTGGATCAAGTCTATTATTCAAAACTATTAGATGAAGAAGTACTAGATCCTAACCATTGGATCAGGTTCATATTTCAAAACCATCCATTAGAGTATAAGTCTAACCATTAGATCCATTGAACCAAGAAACCATTGGTTTATGGCATAATTGAAAATACATTTAAATACTTGACTCACCATTAGTTGTGGTTTTTGGGTTTTAGGGGAGGCAGAGAAGGCAGCGGAAAAAAAATTCTTCTCTCGAACCCAGTCTAAAGGAATCACGTCAACATCTATACAATAGGAAGGATTGTTTGTAGAGACATACCTTGTCCAGAGCCTTGCTCGGTGACATTACCTCACGGCTTGCATGGTCTTCACCTCTGGTCTTGGACAGTGTATGTGCAGCTCCTGGTCTCACCGGGACTATCGAGATTGGCAGCTGTCCTCCGAGCGGTAGAAGTCTCCCGCCTCTAAAGTAGTCCACACAGACCACCTGGAACTCCGATCGCCATATCGCACAAGGCATCGGAAGGAGTCGCACCCTCTTATCAGCGTACTAGTCACTGACACACTCTCCTTCCACCAGTCACTTTTCTATAGTTGTCTTTCCCTTGTTGTGCCTCCCTTATCAGGTAGCACTTTCTCAGGCTCTCCGGGTTACCACAACCAGAGAGAATGAAAACTTTGTAAAGCAACTGGTGTTATGAGTTGTACTTTGAGAAGCCCCCAATATCCCCATATATAGGAGGGTCATGGGATAGGGTTCTCTACCCCGAGCAATGCGGGATTAAAGTAGGAGTAGAAGGGTTCACGATTTTCCATAAAACAACCAACTGCGCCAACTGAACCGATCATTTCAAGCATGAACTGATCGGTTGGGGACCTGAGCTGATCGGTTCATACCTGAACCGATCGGTTGGGGCACCTGAGCTGATCGGTTCACTTCTGAAATGATCAGTTCACTACCCTGGTCAGTTCTCAATTGACTTTTCCTCTTTTGTTTCGAATTGATCCAAATACCAATCCATGTTCCAATCAAATTGGACAAGTGAAACAAAGAGAAATTTCTTACCAACCTTACTTTCCCAAATCACTCAGTTGGACCAGTTGAGTCGATCAATTCAACCCTTCCTGAGTCGATCGGTTCATCACATGAGTCGATTGATTCACCAACCTGATTCGATTGGTTCATTACATGAGATGATCGGTTGGGAGTGTAGACTGTGCAAAATTAGTCAATTGTAGTTTTAATCAATCCGATACTCTAATCAATCGGTCCAACACCTTGAACACTATTATATTGAGCTATCAATTGATTGAGTGTTTAATTGAACTAATAAACTCTTTTCGTAATCAATCTAACCACCATTTTTGGATAAACTCCTCTTCTAGGTTAAATCCTATGTGTGTGACCCTACAGGACCATTTCACGTTGGCAGTGAATGTTCATAACACTTATGACTTCACAAGCAAAGAGCAGTGCCTAGTCACACATCAGTGCTACCCAAGTGAAATAGAAAGTTGGAGAACAACTTTCAATCCTACAATCCGTGAATGGCGTTACAACAAATGTATAATTCCTTTGTCACTAATGTCCTGAATGAACTCAAGGCATGGTACAATCATCCTTTCAACATTCATCCATTTCCTTGATCTCAGAGCAGACTGAGTGAGATGTGTGTGACATCAATATCACATATTGATTCACACATGCATGTGCATGCCTTTCTCAATCCTACTCATCAAGTGGCCATGGACATCAACCTCCCTTAGGAGGGACAAATCCCATATCTATCACTCACCCCTCAAAAACCCATGTGTCAAAGTCACCCAATCATCACCTTTATAACAACCCATGTTTCATGACTGCATTTGATGATGTCAAAGCATACCCAACGACATGTGTTGAGTGTAGTGATTTTAGGTCGAAGAATCACACTCACCACCATCACTGTGAGAGTTGACTGTGACTACCAAATCATGGTTCCATGTGTGACTCTCATGGTGGGTCTTTCCAGTACACTTGTTCTCTAAGAAATACCTATGTGCTTGGTTTGATATCACTATATCATGACTAATGAGATTTTGTCATCAACCAACACACAATCTAGTCTTTAGTGTTATTGATGTCTATGGTTATTTCCACAATAACAACTGACTAGGGACTAAACAAGAATGTATACTCTTAACATCTGTATGATCTCATCATTTAGATCCTCAACCCAAAAGCATACGTCATTGAGTAAAACAATTCTTTAGACATCTATCATGTTACACTATCATCTCAGAAACAGTTAAAACATATAGATCGGAAATTGCCTTTATTATTATTCAATTCATTTACAAAGTATCCCATTACAATCATCACATGACTTGCTATATGGGAATACATACCAACAGACTCCCACTTGCACTTAGAGCCAGTCACCTAGGAACCTCAGTCCTTGTGACCTAGCATGACCATCATGCTTCTTCTTAGAAAGGGCCTTAGTCATTGGATCAACTATGTTGTCTTCAGTTGGTACTTTGTAAATCTTCACATCTCCTTGTTGTACGTTCTCTCATATGAAATGGAAGCACTGTAGTATGTGCTTAGACCGCATATGTGATCTGGGCTCCTTAGCTTGAGCAATAGCTCCATTATTGTCACAATAAAGCTCAATTGCATCACAGCTAATGGGAACTACACCAAGTTTAGAGATGAACTTCTTGATCCACACAGCCTCCTTTGCTTCATGTGAAGTAGCAATATACTCGGCCTCTGTAGTAGAATCGGCAACTATTTCTTTCTTGGAACTCTTCCAACTCATAACTCCATTGTTTAGGCAAAATACAAATTCTGATTGCGATCTATAATCATCTTTGTCAGTTTGGAAGCTTGCATCGATGTAACCTCTTACAACCCGTTCTTCCTCGCCATCGTATATAAGGAATTGATCCTTAGTCCTTCACAAGTACTTGAGGATATTCTTTACGACTATCCAGTGAGCATCCTCAGGATTTGACTGGTACCTGCTCCTCATGTTGAGGGCATATGAGACATCCGAGTGTGTGTACAACATAGCATACATGATGGATCCGATGGATGATGCATATGGGATCCCATTCATATGCTCCCTCTCTTCACAAGACTGGGGACATTGAGCTCTAGAGATGGCGACTCCATGTAGCATGGGTATGTTGCCTCTCTTTGAGTTCTCCATGATGAACCACTTCAACTCTTTGTCAACGTACGTGCTTTGAATTAGTCTGAGAAGCCTTATAGATCTATCTCTATAGATTTTAATACCTAGAATGTAGGATGCTTCTTGTTGTGAGGATTTTGAGTCATTTATATAGACTTGTTTTACATGCGTTTTATGTGTATATTAGTCACTTTTGTGGTTAGTATCTCATGATTCATTCTCTTTAGTCTATAATCTCATTTTGTATCAAATCTCTCATATTTTATCTTTTTGATTATAAATGTTCATATTGATATGTTTTAGCATAGCTGATTTGGCTTCATCTTGAAATTTCAGGAAGAACGGATATACACAGCTTTTGATACCATCGACATCCGTCGATAGTATCAACACGGTCATAGTTAGATAGTCGCAAGGATATAAGATTAGTCGATACCATCGACTGGGAAGTCGATGGTAGCGAGATACCTACAGTGAGCCAGCAATCAACCCATCGATACTATCGACATTGCCCAGCTTCAGCATCAGATTGGTGATAAAACCGACGCCTAAAGGTGTCGATACCATTGACACTAAAGTCGATGGTATCGAGTCTGCATCAGTGGGAACGTCAAAGAAAAAGACAACTTGCCGATATTATGGCAGGTCGATACCATTGAACCGCGTCGATGGTATCGACGCCGTCATGATAGGGTTTGTTTCAGATCGATTCTAATCCGACGGTGGTGATCTTTTGGCGACAAAAAGTGGCCCATATACCTAATTTCGGCGGCCCTAAGCAGGGAATCACGTCGTTAGTCATTGCACAAGTCTCGAGGAGATGTGGAGAGAAGAACAGAGCCCAGAATCACACCTCGATCGTTCTGAGAGCCGCATAAGACGTTTTCCATCGCCGGAAGGCTGTAGATTGCGCACTCTGTCAAGGAACGCCCGAATCTCCTCTGTCCAGGGGTTTACATCACTTTTATTTGCGTTTTCTCCATGTTTTCCCTTTCTCTCATCATGTCTTTCATTGAGATGAACACGTGGGGCTATTCCCCTTTGTCTTTAGGACCGAGAGTAGCCCGGGTAATCGTTGTATGACATTTTTACCATAGTAATTCATATTTTGTCTCTTAAATCCGTGGTATGATTTTGTTTTCTCCAATATATCATTATGATTGATCACCCTAATGATAATCTAATGCCTTTAATTGTTTTAAAAGAAGAATTAACGATTGAAAAGAGACAAAATTCACATTAACTAATAAATCCTTTGAATAAGGTGATGTACGGTTAATGGTGGAAACCCAGAGTTTGGTCTTCATGCACCTAGTTTAGGGTATAGGTTACTACTACTGTGGAACTGACCTAGATTTAGGTAGTGAATTGTATCACAATAGTGAACAATTCTGAATACAGGCTACTACCCAGAATGAGAGATGGATTTGATTAATTATGTAGGACTGAATACAATGAGATCCTACGATGAAACCACAATCCTAAAGATTCCCATCTAAATTGATTAAACTAAACATTTAATCGATTGCTTTGTTTTCTTTTCTTTTTCTTTTCTTTTTCAATCAACTCTCAAAACCTTTAATTGGTATAGATGATCGCGAGTAGTTAGTAAGTAGTCTACCGACATTTCAGTGTCCCTGTGTTCGACTCGGGCCTCACAAAGGCCTATATTACTCTGACGCGTGCACTTGTGTTATACGCACGGTAAAATCGTGTCAAGTTTTTGGCACCGTTGCCGGGGAAACGAAAACTTTCGGCACTACGAGTTCTGCAAGAGGCCACTCTATGCCACATTTTATTTTATTATTATTTTTGAAATTCATCGTTTATCTTTCATAATTAGAAATCGCCTAGCACTATACTGAATCAAATTTATTACCTTGCAGGTATCAGTGCATGGTGAATACGTGTAGCACAAACTACATATTGATCACCAGAGGTTCCACCATTGGGATCAGACGACAAGGAGAACAACATTCAAGATCAAGCTGAGGACATAGATTTGGACTCTGAACCGGAAGCCATGGCTGAGGAATAGACAATATGGGAGAAGATAAAGGCTTCTTCCTCATCAACATCAAAGGGGCCGATAAAAAAGCCAGCAGTTAACATTCCAACATATAAGATTGATCCGGCTCTGATCAACTTGGTCAAGTCTCAAGCATTTCACAGGCTGAAGAATGAAGACCATGTTGCCCACATCAACACTTTCATGATTAATTGCGATATGATCAAGATAGATAGGTTTCCACAGGAGACACTGTATTTGAAGTTGTTCCCCAGCTCTCATATAGGTAATGCACGGGAATGGTTGCATAACCTTGATGATGAGACCGTCGATACTTGGGATCAAATGATCGAGGTTTTCTTTGAGAGATTCTTTCCACTGGAGAAAACCGATGACATAGTACGGAAGATCCACAATTTTTGTCAAAGGGCTTGGGAGACATATTATGAGACATGGGAGCACTTTCAGATAATGCTGCGGAAGTGTCCACATCACGGGCTCGATAAAGAAAAACAAGTGAAGATCTTCTACTTTGCTTTAAATGAGCACGACAGGAGAAATATAGACTCAACAGGTTCTGGTTTCATCTTGAACAACACTGGCACTAGGTGTTGGGAAATTCTAAAAAATATGGCTAGAAAGCAATCATGGGGCGACAGAGACACACCAGAATAGGTTCGAGTTGCAGGTGAGTCAAAGGCCATCAAGGAATTGAAAGAAAAAATGGATCTCATAGCCAAGAAGCTTGTGGATAAAGAGGAAGAGTCTGATTAGGAGGCCCAAGTTAAATTCATTCAACAATAGGGTTACATGAGCAATGATTACTCTTGAATAAAGGATAGAAAATTTTCATGGAAGGATCCAAACAACTTCCTACAAGACCCGAATGTAAAACCACAGCCCACTGCGGAGGATAAAAGCACTAAATTGCTCAGCCAAGTAGTGAAACAGAATCAAGAGTTGATGAATATGTTCGGTAAGCAGTTACAGTCTCAGAGCGAGATGTTGAATAAATTTGGGTAGACATTGCAAAGTCATGGAGCATTGATGAGGGCACTGGAGACGACTGTGGCCCAAATTGCTAATGAAGTGGCAACCATGAAACATCAAAATAAATAAGGACCAGCTGTGAATGTAGAGGGTGCTCAAGTACATCATCAAGTGAAGTATATATCTATGATTAAGGAACCAGAGCCCCTAGTGGTGGAGGTTCATGACAAGAAAAAATGCATTTTGACACAGGGGCTAAAACCAGTGTACCATACCCCCACAACTTATATGGACTACCAGGCGGATATTTCCCATTCAGGAAATCATACCAAGAACCCATCACAGTCGTGCCCACATCTAGGTAAGAGGAGCAAGCGAAAGTGATATTACACAGTGAAGCTAATGCCACCGAGAAGGATGAGCAGCCACGAGTCACACCAACCGTGAATGATGTGTTGAAGCCTATGTCAGAGGGTGACAGCGAAGCAATCTTAGGGGAGGAGACCCCAAATAGCCCGTATGTGCCAGCGCACAAGCACATAAAAGAGCCTAGCGTGCCATTTTAGGATATTCGGAAGTCGAAGAAGGAGCATAGACACTACAAGAAGTTTTTGGAGATGTTTAGGAAGCTCCATATTAATATTCTGTTAGTGGAAATGATAGAAAAGATTCCTACATATGGAAAATTTATCAAGGACATCATCACCAAGAAAAGGCGGATAAAAGACACTGATGTTTGCTTTGTGAATGAGACAGTGAGCTCGATAATCACTGGAAGTGTACCAGAGAAGAAGAAAGATCCCCGGAGTTTCTACATACCATACTCAATTGGCGGCCATCACTTTCCATATGCATAATGCGATTTAGGCACTAGCATAAATCTTATGTCGTTATCCACATTCCAAAAGCTTGGATTGAAGATACTAAAGAAATCTGCCATGACTATTGAGTTGGCAGATGGGTCTATTGTTAAGCCATATGGGGTGTGTGAGGATGTACTTGTCAAATTCGACAGATTCATCTTTCCCATGGATTTCATTGTTGTGGACATGTCACAGCTAAAGGGTTGTGAGATGCTATTGGGTAGGCCGTTTCAAGCGACGGCTGATGCTATCACCGCTATCGGGAGAGGTATCTTGACATTAGGAATTGGCAAGGAAAGAGTTGAGTTCAGACTGCCGAGTGATCCCCTAGGAACACTCCCTGATGCCCCAAGCTGAAGAGCTTTATTGTGTCTAGCCGAAGACGTTAAAGTAGGGCGCTTGTTGGGAGGCAACCCAACCATCGGTGGTTTTAATTTGTAGTTCTTTCATTTTCTTTTGCATTTACAAGTTAGTTTTGTTTAATTTCGTTTTTGTGTGTAAAAATGATACCTTAATTGCTTTGTTCAGTGTGCAATACTAAGTCAGAGTCGATACCATCGACCATAGAGTCGATGGTAGCGACGTGGGGTAGGGAAGCGGCTGTAGAAAATTTTTTGAGTCGATACCATCGACGGCCTCGTCGATGGTATCGACCTACCATCAACAACGTCGAAGAAAACAATAGCTCCAGGTCGATAGTATCGACCAGGAAGTCGATACTCACGAGATCCTTGAAGATTTACAGAAGAATTTACCTCAGTGAAGTCGATACCATCGATGGCCTTGTCGATGGTATCGACACGACAACAGTAAGAAAGCGGCATCTAGGTCTCGTGAGGGTACTCGAACCACACAGAGTCGATACCATCGACACCCAGTCGATAGTATCGACGCGACACATCACCGATCCATGAGAAGAAATCAACGGAGCCTACCAGTTTCGGAAGTCGATCCGTGGGATGGGTCAATACCATCGACTCTTGTCGATAGTATCAACACGTCATCGATATGGGTCCCCACATCAAGCAATCGACAACTGTCGATAGTCACGAAGAGGAGATTGTACTCCAGGTGTTGATACCATCGACACCCTATCGATGGTATTGACGGAGCAACAGCAGTGACGAGATCAATTATAAAAGGAAGGTTTGTTTCTCGATTCTATTCACACCTTCAGAGTGAATCCCCTCAACTTGTGCATTGAGCATTGTTGAGCGACCAGAGGCCTTCATCGAGCATCAAATGATCAAGATATCTTCCCCGAGCTTTGCATTGAGCGAAGATCTTCTGCTCCGACCTTCATCGAGCTCTATTTCTTATTCCCCTTCCTCTCTATTAACGATGGTGAGGACGGCAGGAGCTTCTTCTTCGTGGGAAACCCCAATGGAGATTGAGACATTCATTCCTCCACCACCCGCCTCCATTCCTCGTCTGAGGATCATTCATCCCTCGGCGGACGTAAATAAGATCTACGAGGAGTTGCTCAAGTGAAAAATTGAACCAACCCGGTATGTTGATCGGGCCATGATCCGTGGCCTCGAGTTTGAGGCCAACCTCACTTATGTCCTTCAGGGGCAAGTGAAGCATACAGGCAGGTGGTCTGACGAGGTCCAATACCACACTGAAGGCCACCCCTTTTTTGGCGAGTGGTCGACGTACAAAGAACTGGTGGCGGAGTTTATGGCATCACTTGACATATGTGTCGTGCCTAACGACCTTATCGCCACTGATAGGGAGTGGATAAAAGGGCGAGTTTCTTTTTGGCTCTACAACAACAACTACACCCTAACCCTCCAACAGTTCAATTTAATCTACAAGTGGTATCATTCTCTGAATCAGCACAGGAGGCTAGACAACCAGACCAATTATGATGAAATCTTTGCCCAGCTGGTGACCGCGCCTCCAGGCAAGTCCGTCAGCTATCATAACGCAGCCTTTGCTGATTTTGAGCATCCATTTGTGCGGATTCTGCATCGCATGTTGTGTACTACTTTATTTGTTCGAGGCGACCTTTCGCTAAGTAAGTTTCAAGAGACAGACTTGTTCTTTCTTTATAAGTTGTTGAAAAGATAAGAGCTCAACTGGGGCGTGTTTTTCTTAACGCGTGTGTTGGACATGCGGAGGAGTACTAGAAGAGCCCCTATCCACTTTGGGGGGCTTATCACACCGCTCGCTCTCTATCTTGGGCTGGATTTTTTCCAACTCACTCTGCTTGTCAATAAGAATAAAGTCAATCTACATCATATACATCGCTCCAATCTTCTTACGCTTCGTGATGGCATGGTCTATGAACATTGCCATGTCAACAATGATTACCAGGAGTGTGCACTTCCAAATCTCGTCTTTCACATCCAAGAAGTTCAACACTTTCAGTGGCCCATAATTGCCATTGATGACTCCGACGAAGAAGAAGACGGTGACGACAACGACAACGACAATGACGAAGGCGACGAGCATGAGGAGGAAGAGGAGGCTTTCACTCCTCTTCATGCACGAGTGGCACCACGGAAGCGTCCACGCTTCCACCCAGGTGCATCATCATCTTCGCAGCCTCCGCCACCATAGCCCTCCCAACAAGGAGAGGATGTCTATTCTATGCAGGATATGTACTCCATACTGCAGGATATCCAGCAGACCCAACAGTAACACACTGCCTCCTTCGCCTATATTCAGGATACTATGAACCGGCTATTCTTAAATTAGCAGGCCATTTATGAGAACGAGCGCCTCCTCCTTGCCAACCAAGAAAATATTCATGATAGGTTGCATAGGATGGAAATGTAGCAACAATCGTTCTATGATCATTACTAGCACCAAAACTACTTTGGGGGATATCTGCAACCTCCGACCATGCCCCCATATGATCCAAATTTATAGGGGCAATATCCATCATGGGATCCCACCGCCCCGCAGTACCCACCACCTAAATAATAAATGGTATCACTGTTCCACCTGTTAAGATTGTTTTTGACTATGAGGCCATAGTCGGATTCAAGCTTAGGGGGGAGATGGAACAATTTCTATCTTTTTCTATCTTTTATTTTTAGTTTTTATCATTTATTGTCTTTTCTTTTATTCTAGCAATTTTCTTAGTTTTTAGGATCCACATGCTATCTAGTGTATCTATGGATGTCTAATTTAAATGTTTCATCTCTTTGTTCGTCACATGGGAGTCATGGGTCAATTTGAAATTTTGTAATGAAATTGCAAGCTTTCTTTGTTTGAACTTGAGCATATGACTTGTGAAAATAATTGGGTTTGTCAACTTTAAAACATAAGACCACAACTGTACATGCCTATGATTCAAGAAAAGTGGACGGAATTAGATGTTGAGCCTAAACTGACCAAATGGTAATGAGACTTTAATCTGAAATATGAGAGAGAAACCTCTTGATTTTACACATGTCAGTAAGGAGGTACATATAATATCTTCCAATGGTTCTGTCAATTAATCTTGTGATCTATCCACTTCATCTTATCTACACTCCACCATAAGAATTGGGAGCACTATACAGTTTGTCATCTCTTGATTGCATATCATGTAGTTAGGATTGCATTGTAGTTAGTGTTTACCTTTGTTGCATTGAAAAAAAATGGTGCATTATAGTCATGCATGCACGAATTTTAGAATGCATGTTAATGTCATTTTAGTTGCATTTTGCATAATCTTAACCATCTTATTGCATGATGTGCCTTGCTTCTTCAGAAAATAAGGAACTTGTTTCATGCTTTCTGAAGATATATAAAAAAAGATATATATATATATATATATATATATATATATATATATATATATATATATATATATATATATTAGTTATGAAAATAAGCCCATGACAAAGATGTGTGAATTTCATCTTAGTTCATGAAGAAAAGTGAGGGCTGAAAAAAAAGAGAAAGAAGAAAAAAAATAATAAGTGAAAATCAGGAAGAGGAAGGAACTTGTTCACATGCATAATAAGAAGAACAAGCACATGTGTAGTTTTGTAGATATTCTGTCTATCGTTGGGATAGAATGATAGTGCATGCATCATTCCACCTAAAATGTAGCAGTAGGACATTTTCACGTGCATTTTGCATCATGATAGGTCATTAATTTTTGTGTTGCATGATTGACTGTTATGTGCTTCCATTTCTTCCACAGCCACCTATTCCATCCACCTGTTTCTCTAATTGGTAGGCCACCCATGATTATCTCCTCATTCATTAATATCAGGAGATCTTCTTCCATTTAGATGGTAGTTAGGAAATGACCAACATAGATAGGATATCACAAAGATGCACCAAGCCTGAATCAGAGGATTTTATTATACTAACTGCCTTATTTGATAATGTTCGCCAATCTTGGGGTGGATATCTCTTATGGATGACCATTGTCGCCTAGCGGGTAATTATCATTCTGTGGTTAGTGAGGGCCGGTATGTGAATGTCTGGTGGGGATCATATGGCAATGTATGTTATGATAATGTGTTCTTTAGTTGACCCTCACAATTTTATTCTATAGCTTTGCTACTCGAGGACGAGCAATGTTTAAGCTTAGGGGAGTTTGATGCGAGGATTTTGAGTCGCTTATATAGACTTGTTTTACATGCATTTTATGTGTTTATTAGTCACTTTTGTGGTTAGTATCACATAATTCATTTGCTTTAGTCTATCATCTCATTTTGCATCAAATCTCTCATATTTTATCTTTTTGATGATAAATGATCATATTGATATGTTTTAGCATAGTTTATTTGGCTTTATCTTGACATTTTAAGAAGAACAGATATACACAGTTGTCGATACCATCAACATCTGTCAATAGTATCGACACAGTCATAGTGAGACAGTCGCAAGGAGCCAAGATTAGTTGATTCCATCGACTGGGAAGTCGATGGTAGCGAGATACCTACACCGAACCAGCAATCAACCCATTGATACTATCGACACAAAGTCGATACTATCGACACAAAGTCGATACTATCGACATTGCCCAACTTCAGCGTCGGATTGGTGATAAAACTGACGCCTAAAGGTGTCGATACCATTGACACTAAAGTCGATGGTATCGAGTCTGCATCAGTGAGAACGTCAGAGAAAAAGACAATTTGCTAATATTATGGCGGGTCGATACCATCGACCCGGGTTGATGGTATTGACGCTGTCAGGATAGGTTTTGTTTCATATCTATTCTAATCGGATGGTGCTGATCTTTTGGAGACCTAAAGTGGTCCATATACCTAATTTCAGCGGCCCTGAGCAGGGAATCACGCCTTTAGTCATTGCACAAGTCTCGAGGAGAGGTGGAGAAAAGAACAGAGCCCATAATCATGCCTCGATCGTTCTTAGAGTTGCAGAAGACGTTTTCCACCGCCAGAAGGTTGTAGATCGCACCCTCTACGTCAAGGAATGCCCGGATCTCCTCTGTCTAGGGTTTTACATCACTTTTATTCACATTTTCTCCATGTTTTCCCTTTCTCTCATCATGTCTTTCATTGAGATAATAACATGTGGGGCTAATCCCCTTTGTCTTTAGGACTGGGAGTAGCCCGGGTAATCGTTGTATGACATTTTTACCATAGTAATTCATATTTTGTCTCTTAAATCTGTAGTATGATTTTGTTTTCTCGAATATATCATTATGATTGATCACCCTAATGATAATCTAATGCCTTTAATTGCTTTGAAAGAAGAATTAACGGTTGAAAAGAGACAAAATTCACATTAACTAATAAATCCTTTGAACAAGGTGATGTAGGGTTAATGGTGGAAACCCAGAGTTTGGTCTTCATGCACCTAGTTTAGGGTATAGGTTACTACTACCATGGAACTGACCTAGATTTAGGTAGTGAATTGTATCACGACAGTGAACAATTTTGAATACAGGCCACTACCCAAAATGAGATCCAGATTTGATTAATTATGTAGAAATGAATACAACGAGAACCTGCGGTGAAACTACAATACTAAAGATTCCTATTTAAATTGATTAAACTAAACATTTAATCGATTTATTTGTTTTCTTTTATTTTTATTTTCTTTTTCAATCAAATCTTAAAACCTTCAATTGGTCTAGCTAATCACGAGTAGTTAGTAAGTAGTCTACCGACATTTCAGTGTCCCTATGTTTGACTCAGGCCTCACAAAGGCCTATATTACTCTGATGTGTGCACTTGCATTATACGCACGGTAAAACCATGTCACTTCTCCTCAGTCCTTCATTGAGAAAGTATTCCTAAGACAGGTATTTACCTTCTCTAAGGCTATGACATCATTACCCATCAATAGTATGTCATCCACATACAATATGAGGAATGTGGTCATGCTCCCACTAACCTTCTTATACACACAAGGTTCATCTTCATTTTGAATAAAGCCAAACATTTTGACTTCCTAATCAAATCAAAGATTCCAACTCCGAGACACTTATTTTAATCCATAGATTGACCTTTATAGTGTACAAACTTTATTGGCATTCTTTGGATCTATTAAACCTTCAGGTTGTGTCATGTACACATCATCATTTATATTCCCATTAAGGAATGCAGTTTTAACATCCATTTTCCAAATATCATAGTCATACTAAGCCGCAATAGCAAGCATGATCCTGATGGACTTAATCATGGCAACTGGATAAAAAGTTTCATCATAGTCAAAACCTTGAACTTGTCAGAAATCCTTCGCAACCAATCTGCCTTTATAAGTTTGCACATTGCCATCCATTTCGGTCTTCTTCTTGAAGACCCACTTGCACCCTATGGGTTTAACCCCTTCGGGTGGTTCCACTAAAGTCCATACTTTGTTGGAATACATAGATTCCATCTCAGATTTCATGGCTTCAAGCCATTTCTCAGAATCTGATCCCTCCATAGCCTCTAGATAGGTAGTTGGATCATCATTTGTGATCAACTCACTGCCTTCCTAAGTCACAAGGTATCCAAACCTCTCAGGTTCAAGGCGTGTCCTACTAGATCTATGAGGTCCGTGTCTTACTTGAGGAGACTGAGATTCCACAACACTTTGTGAATCTCTATGTTCCTCTTGTACATCTATTGGTTCAATTTTTCTTGTTGGGCTTGAACCTCTTCAAGCTCTATTTTCCTCCCATTTTTTCCTTTGGAAATAAATTCCTTTTCTAGGAACATAGTTGTCCTAGACACAAACACTTTGTTGTCAGTAGGGTGGTATAGATAATATCCCCTCGTTTCCTTGGGGTATCCAGCAAAATGACATTTATCGGACTTGGGTCCAAGCTTATCAGGAAACATTTTCCTGACATAAGCCTCACAACCCTAAATCTTAATAAAAGACAAATCGGGACGCTTCCCGTGCCATATCTCATATGGTGTCTTTTAAACTGATTTAGATGGTACTCGGTTAAGTGTAAATGCGACAGTTTTAAGAGAATGACCCCAGAAGGAAATCGGAAGATCAGAAAAACACATCATTGATCGTACCATATCTAGTAAAGTGTGATTCCTTCTTTCAGACACACCATTATGTTGTGGTGTTCCAGGCGGATTCTATTGTGATACGATACCACGGGCTCGCAGAAGGTCCTCAAACTCTTGGCTTAAGTATTCTCCACCTCGATCGGATCGAAGTACTTTAATACTTTTACCAAGTTGGTTATCTACTTCATTCATGAAATCCTTGAACCTTTCAAGGGTTTCTAACTTATGTTTCATCAGGTACACATAGACATACCTACTGAAGTCATCAGTGAAGGTAATGAAGTATTGATACCCACCTCTATATTAGTTCTAAAAGGCCCACATACATCAGTATGTATGAGTCCTAATAGATTACTAGCTCTCTCACCTTTACCTAAAAAGGGAGTCTTGGTCATCTCGCCCAACAAACAAGATTCACATGTCTCTATTGATTCATAATCAAAAGAGTCTAGATAACCATCTTTATGGTGTCTAGAGATGTGCTTCTCATTTATGTGCCCTAGACGACAATGCCAAAGATATGTTTTGTTTGAGTTGTTGAGTTTTTTCCTTTTGGTGTTTACATTGTATACACTTGTCTCCACATCTATCAAGTATAGACCATAAGACATTGGGGCACTGCCATAAAAGATCCCATCTTTTGAAATGGAACACTTTCCATTCTTAATAAGAAATTCAAAACCATCCTTGTCTAACAAGAAACGGAAATTATATTCCTATTTATGGTATGTACATAATAGAAAGTTCATCAACTCTATTATTAACCTACTAGGTAGAGTTAACACATAGGTTACTACAGCACTGGCGGCAACCCTTGCCCCATTGGCAACATGTAGTTCAACCTCGCCTTTCCCTAAAGGCCTACTCCTTTTAAGATCCTTCACATTTGAACAAATGTGAGATCCACATCCGATAGCAAGTACCCATGACAAAGAAGTAGTAAAGTTAATCTCTATCATGTATACACCAGAAGTAGATATCTCTATCTCTTGCTTCTTCTTCCATCATTCCTTCCATCCACTCCATGTTTTGAGCGCAAAAGATTCTGACATTGGTTCAGCGAGAGAACCCTTCTCTTCCTCACCTTTGTCCTTAGACTTTGTTCCATTAATCTCCATCAATGAACTATCCTTCTTCTTAAGAATACATAGAGTGGATTCAAAGGCTACCGGTATATCTGGATTGTGCAGAATACTTCTCACAATCCCCAACCGGTTATGGAATTTATTCTCAATTAATTTACCCATTTTAAAAGATGATTCTTTTTCCATTCTACAAGAGAATATTGCATTTGTCAAAACTCCTTTTGATTTGATTTGATTTGAATAAAATTTGATGATAGTTAATTAGTCCTTTAATTAATTACTACTCCCACTATTTTGATTCAAATTGACAGCCCTCACCATCAATTTAGAAGATTGCAACGTACAATCTCCTAGTGGGTCAAGATATTGAAATCCTCTGACTCATGGACTAGCTAGGGTTGTTACCCACAACTCAAATCTTCCAGTTAGGAAACTCTTGCCAATTGCATCATATGCAACTCTTGAAAGATGTCATATGCAACTCCTTGCGATGATCACCTCCATGCCTCAAGGTGCTAGACCTTATCTAGGTCACCTTGTTAAGTCCGACCCAAAGCCAACATGATGAATATGCACCATTCTAGGGTAGACCCACATATTCATCCTTCACGCTTCCACAAGATAGACGGTGCACCATACTAGGGCGTGCCCACACTTAGCCGATCAAGCTTTTCACGTGTGTCGCATTTGGACGGTATCTAAAACTTTAATATTTAATGAGGGATTTGGTTTTATAGGTACATATACATATCCAATCACCACAATATAGTAAGTATCATATACATGCTATATTCCACAGAAAACATGTGAAACGATAAAATCAATGATTATGACCATCCTAACGTGATTCCTTGATCCAAGAGGATTCACAATCATCGAGGTCCACATCACATGCAACATGTACAAGATGAACTCTATGCTTTGCCTTTCTGGGTTTGATCAACTCATCTCCATGATTGATCGGCTCGCCATCAGACCGTTCGGTTGGGTACCACCAGCCGATCGTCTGGCACCTCTAGCCAATCGGTTCACTAGTCGTCGTGCACCTCCTCAGGTCACCACCCGCTCATCTCACTCCTCGAATCGGTCGTCTAGAACGCCAAACGATCGGTTCAAGCCTTGAATTGATTATTTCTGTCGTCGTCAGGTTGTCCTCCGTTCTTCGACATAACAGGAAATAAAATATCTATCCTATTTTACATTTTAAAAAAAAAAGGAAACCCCGAGTTACATTCGAGGGGAGCAAAGGTAGGAAAGAAAACTCAAGTTATCTCGAGTTACATCAAGAAAAGGAGGTAGGAAATTGGTGCGCAGACTGAGATGCATGCAACCACATACAAGCATACACAGATATAGGGTTTATTGGCCATAACCACACTATACATCCACCATAAAACTCATTTAAGGGTGAATCGTATCGAGTGCATTCATATTACATATCATATATGTATATTGGAATTTATGGATTTAGGATTGGACATGCATAAAGCCAATTTTATTCACATCGTATGCAATAAATAAAGGCGACAAACCAAAATCAATCACATCTATAATCCTAAAGTATGAGCAGTTGATGTGGCTCTGATACCACTGTTGGGTTTTAGGGGAGGCAGAGAAGGCAGCGGAAAAAAAATCTTCTCCTGAACCCAGTCTAAAGAAATCATGTCAACATCTATACAATAGGAAGGATTGTTTGTACAGACATACCTTATCCCAAGGCTTGCTCGATGATGTTACCTCACAGCTGGCACTGTCTTCACCTCCGATCTTGGACGGTGTCTGTGTATCCTCTGGTCTCACCGGGACTGTCGGGATTGGCAGCTATACTTTGAGCGGCAGAAGTCTCCCGCCTCTGAAGTAGTCCACACGGACCACTTGGAATTCAGATTGCCTTGTCACACAAGGCACTGGAAGGAGTCACACCCTCCTGTTGGTGTACTAGTCACCGACACACTCTCCTGCCACCAGTCACTTTTCTGCTGTTGTCTTTCCCTTGTTGTGCCTCCCTTATCGGGTAGCACTTGCTCGGGCTCTCCTGGTTACCACAACTAGAGAGAATGACAACTTTGCAGAGCAACTGGTGTTCTGAGTTATACTTTGAGAAGCCCCCAATACCCCTATATATAGATGGGTCATGGGACATGGTTCTCTACCCGGGCAATGCGGGATTAAAGCAGGAGTAGAAGGGTTTGAGATTTTCCACAAAACAACCAACCGTGCCAGCTGAACCGATCATTTCAAGCATGAACCAATCAGTTGGGGACCTGAGCCGATCGGTTCACACCTGAACCGATCGGTTGGGGCACCTGAGCTAATTGGTTCAATTTTGAAACAATCGGTTCACTGCCCCTGTCAGTTCCCGATTGACTTTTCCTCTTTTGTTTCGAATTGATCCAAATACCAATCCTTGTTCCAATCAAATTGGACAAGTGAAACGAAGAGAAATTTCTTACCAACCTGACTTTCCCAACTCACTCGGTTGGACCAGTTGAGCTGATCGGTTCAACCATTCTTGAGCCGATTGGTTCATCACATGAGTCGATCGGTTCACCAACCTAAGCCGATCAGTTCATTGCATGAGCCGATCGGTTGGGAGTGCAGACTGTGCAAAATCAGTCAGTTGTAGTTTCAATCAATCTGATACTCTAATCAATCGGTCCAACACCTTGAACACTATGATATTGATCTATAAATTGATTGAGTGTTTAATTGAACTACTAAAATCTTTTAGTAATCAATCTAAACATCATTTGTGGATAAACTCCTCTTCCAGGTTAAATCCTACGTGTGTGACACTGTAGGCCCATTTCATGTTGGCAGTGAAAGTTCATAACACTTATGACTTCACAAGAAAAAAGTGGTGCCTAGTCACACATTAGTGCTACCCAAGTGAAATAGAAAGTTGGAGAAAAACATTCAATCCTACAATCCGTGAATGGTGTTATAGAAAATGTATAATTCCTTTGTCACTAATGTTCTGAATGAACTCAAGGCATGGTACAATCATCCTTTCAACGTTCATCCATTTCCTTGATCTCAGAGAAAACTAGGTGAGATGTGTGTGACATCAATATCACATATTGATTCACACATGCATGCACATGCCTTTCTCAATCCTACTCATCAAGTGGCCATGGACATCAAACTCCCATAGGAGGGACAAACCCCATATCTATCACTCACTCCTCAAAAGCCCCATGTGTCAAAGTCACCCAATCATCACCTTTATAACAACCCATATTTCTGGACTGCGTTTGATGATGTCAAAGCGTACCCAATGACATGTGTTGAGTGTAGTGATTTTAAGTCGAAGAATCACACTCACCACCATCACTGTGAGAGATGACTGTGACTACCAAATCATGGTTCCATGTGTCACTCTCACAGTGGGTATGTCTGGTACACTTGTTCTCTAACAAGTACCTATGTGATTGGTTTGATATCACTATATCATGACTAATGAGATTCTATCATCAACCAACACACAATCTAGTCTTTAGTATTATTGATGTCTATGGTTATTTCCACAATAACAACCGACTAGGGACTAAACAAGAATGTATACTCTTAACATCCATATGATCTCATCGTTTAAGTCCTCAACCCAAAAGCATACGTCATCGAGTAAAACAATCCTTTAGACATCTATCATGTTACACTATCATCTCAGAAACAGTTAAAACATATAGATCAGAAATTGCCTTTATTATTATTCAGTTCATTTACAAAGTATCTCATTACAATCATCACATGACTTTCTCTATGGGTATACATACCAATAGTGGTGACCTGATCTAACAATGGTTGTGACATCTTATGTCACCATCGGTTGATAGTATCAGCACTATATTGATTTAACACCATCAAATATTAAGCTCATGTCATCATTGATTGATAGCATCATTAGAGAAGAAAACCATTGCTCATTGAGATTCTATTAGAGCCTAACACTGGCCTAAAGTGTAACTATCAGTTCACACCATCGTTCATCACCATTTGGTCACCACCTTTGGTTGTCATGAAAACCACATCATCAGGTCATGTGTTTAGATAAGAAAACAACCTAGAAACCCTAATATGGACCATTAGCACAATAGGTGGTCATACCAACCTGAACTAAGTCATCTCCTTCATTAGAAAGAATTTGCACATGATTACAGGTTCACATAGAACTAGAAACAAAATAGGAAACACCATAAACATCAAAATCCCAAACAAGCTTAGCTTCTTAATACTTAAATCACTATTTTTAAGCAAGAACATGAGCTAACAAGCTTATAGTACGCAATATAAGTAAAGAGGGTTATAAAACTCACATCTACTGAGAAGAAAAGACTTCTATCAGCAAGAAACTCTAGCAAAGAAAGTAGAAAACCCAAGAAGAAGCTTTTATCTCATCCATGTAGGCACCCTTCTTCACAAGGAATCAAAACCCTAGAAGAAGAAGAAGAAGCAAGAAAGATAGGATCTTGAGCTCTAAAGAAACTTTTACCATGGAACAACAGAGTTATGACCTAGAGGAAGGTATAAGGAAAAATAAGAGCAAGAAAAACTGAGAAGGAGGGAAGAAAACAACTTGCCTTGGTCAAAATCCCTAGAAGATAACCTTGGAAATCCTAGGTAGGGCTAGATGGAGCTCTAGGAGACCTTCTTCTCCAAAAAGAGGTTGCCTTCTTCCTTAGATCACTTGGTTCAACATAAAAACAGAGTGGAGTCATTTCTCTAGGTTATAGAAAAGATAAAGCAAGCAAAGGTTTCAGACTTGGGCAAGCAAGAGGTAGATATAGCCCATGGATAAGGATGGAAGCAAGCATGAGGTGTTGAAGTAGCTTCCCCATGTGTCCATGGCCTTAAAATACTAAGGATATACAAGAAACCACACAAGAAACTGCCCCACCTTTCTTGGAAACCTGATTAGGCATCGTTTGTTCAATTTCCAAGCCAAGCAAATAAACCATTGGTTGATAACTCCTAAAGGTAGCTCATCCATAAAGGGTTAAACCCTGAAATACCCTTGAAGAAAACACCTCCAAACCAATGTACAATTGAGCACCCCAAGGCTCAACAAGCTCAATAATGATTAGAGAACATTAAAGTACCATAATGAAAGTGCAAAATTGCAAATAAAACCTCTCATTTGGGTAAATTACATAAAATCCCATAATGTGCATAAAATTACATAACTTGCACAAACAGTGTCCAAATTGGACCAAATTTGAAACTTAAGCTTGTCTTATCATTCCAAAGCATATGACAAGGTTATATTAGGGTTATAAGAATACAATTATGGTGATCAATCTTGATCAACACTTTAAGCAAGGTTAGGGGTCTCACAACCATAAACCCCTAACATGAATTTCACCCCCGAAATCCAAGGTAAATAAAGATGGATACTTTTCATGCACCTCATACTCAATCTTACACATGGTTACTTTAATCACATGGTGATGTAACATCATTCTCATGGAAGACATATTCTTCTCCCTCCAGTCATGCATGTGTCACCTTAGTTCAGCATAGCAATTGTTGTGCCACTTGTACAGGTCTAGTAGTACCTTTCAACTTGGGACTCTAACTGTCATCTTGGACTATACTATTTTTTGTACCACACATCAAAGGCCATAATTTTTGTCTCTTACCAAACATAGAACATCATGTATATATTATCATATGTAACTTTACAAGGTTTCATTTCTATACTCCTTTAATGGTTGTTGTAATTAGAAACTCAATTAACTAGGTGGGTATCCCCTAATTGTCAAGAACTATAAGGCACATGTTCTTAGAAGATTCTTAAATCATCTCAATGATGGACTGGACATTTTTCTAGTTGAAGAATCATACACTTGTCTACAACCATAATCCAATATAACTTCTTGATTGACCTTTTTAGGGCTAGGGCAACGACACTGTCTTCATCTTACCACGATACACACAACCCACTTAACAAATGTACCATAACTCCAAGAGGGTGCTCTAGTTAACCCCCAACTCACTCTTGCTGAAATTGTCACATGTAAGTAT
The DNA here is from genome assembly GCA_963693085.1 of Alisma plantago-aquatica. NCBI lineage: Eukaryota > Viridiplantae > Streptophyta > Magnoliopsida > Alismatales > Alismataceae > Alisma > Alisma plantago-aquatica. Next base: position 571,353,531 of record OY856412.1, read on the forward strand.
AGTTGCTTAAACATTCTTAAGATTTAGCAAATATGTTAACCATTCTACATACCATCTTTGAAATACTTTGAGATGTCATCATTCAAAGCTTGTCACATCCTATGAGACATAACTTGATTACTTTTTTTCTCCTATTTATAAATGTTATTGATACATTGGTTAGTCCAAATGACATAAACCTAAACTTATCATGGACGTGTAACTTATTCCATCCACTCTAACTCTTATCCACTGATATTCTAATCCTAGATTTATCTTAAAGGAACACGGTAACACATGTCTATTGATCAACAAACCATATATCCTTGATAGTGGTCTTTCCTAACTATCAACAAACCATACATAACTTTATAGAATCACTCTTCATTTCCCAAACAACACGTAGATGATCCACATTAACTCTCTCTCTCTCTCTCTCTCTATTAGAGAGGAACATTGGATAGCTCATCTAATAGATATCTTTAACTCATATATAATCGATACACTCTGGATACTAGGACTCATTACCTTGGTATCCACTACATGTGTTATAAAGAACTCATAACCTGGTTTCATCCACTTCCACAACATCATAACCAGCTAAGAACATATAGGAGGAATCCCCCTAACTCTTGAAAGGATAAAAAAGCATGCTCATTACAAAACATAAAGATTTTGTAACTATATACCAAGGAAATCACACATCATATCAAGATATCCATCCTAGGATTATAGAAAATCCATGTGTACCAAGTGGCATGAGATCCACTTGTAAGATACTCCTCAAAAATAAAGGAACACAAAGGGAAACACACTTCTCACATCAAAGAAGCATTGTCCAAGGGTCACCAGTAAAAGGTAACCAATTCTATTTTTTTCCCATGAAGGTTACACTTTTTATGTATCATTTTACCTCTTACATCTTGGGTTCCTTTCCATTAGCATAGGAATTATTACGATTATCACATCTCATTGCTCTTTTCTCATTATATCTTCATCATTCATATGTATGTCCTTTCAGGTTATCATGTTTCTCAACCACTTATCAATGAATAGATCATCATATTCTACATTTTCTTCATTAGAATGGATCATCTCCCTTAATTTCTTTCATATGCCATGAATATTGTACATTAGCACTTCTTACACACATAGCTTGGTCTGAGATAACTAAGGTTCCACTTTATTCATCTACCATTGTTCTCATTCATCTTCTCATATTATACTTATAACAAGAGCTCTCTCCATCTTATGTGGATTTCATACCTTGAATCACTTTATTAGCATAGACGTATCTGTCTTTTACTTTATTATCTTCTTGAATTATAGCTTCAGGAACTCCTCTTTTACTTATTTGTATTCATATTTAGCTTTCATTGTGTTGCATCTTTCTGTTATAGTTACCAAATATTCAAGTTTTGATAGCTTATGATGTAATTCTCATCTTATTTAGGATAAGTTTGAGATATTTGCACCATGATTTCTGATTTGTTAAGCTTTTTAGATTGTTTCAAAATGACTACATTATTAGAGTAATTAGAAATATAACAATCTAAGAGTTCCATACTTACCTTTTCTTCAATAATTGAATACCTCGACAGGGTACCCAAATATTGAGATTAGGCAGTATGTACCATATTTTTATGTCTTTTTCCTAACTTAGACATCATCCTAGTCCTTAGTCCTAGTGTCCCTATAGACTCAGCAAACCTAAAGCTCTGATACCAAATTGAGAGAACCCATTACACTAAATGAGATTTCTCAAAACACAAAACATGATTACACATCAATTAAACACAAACCCAAAAAATAGGGTAAATTGAAACTGATTTGAACATTTACATAAAAGCCTTGCAACTTGTTATATTTCATATAATGCTCCATATCCTTGACCACTGCTCTGTAGCCTTATCTACAACATAAACTATATAAAAGAACACTATCCACATATACAAATAGGAATATGCTATTGAAATCTTGATTCAATTAAAACATCATATATAAACTTTTCATTCAGGCCCTAAGAGTACAGGGACAACTTTAGGACACACTAGACAACTAAACAACCATTGCTAGGGTTCATCACCTTGGTATCTCCTTGTTGCCATGTTTTTTCAACTGTGGTTTTCGATCACCTAAAAAGATGTGGTGATCCACGAGGTGAGACCTAGTCCCAGTGAGAGATATAACTCTCTCCAACAAATATTGATTACATTAGATTAAATAGTATATAACTGAGCAGTTGGATTATTTAATAATGAATTGAACAGATTGAACAGTTCAAGTATGTTAAATAGATTAAGCAAATAATCTTAGCAACAAGTATGATTATCAATGTATATACAGATAACAAATAAATCCATTTCTCTAGATAGATATCTACTTAAATTTCATCAAATTGCATCTAATAACAATCATCATAATTAAACTGACTATCATCATATGCCTTGCTAACATCACAAGCAATCTAGTAGCATAAGCATCCCTGACATCATGAATATGTCTAGTAACATAACATGGCTATCAATATTGGCATGTCAAATGAAGAGAACATATCTATATCATAAGTAGAAATAACATCATAGCACAATTAACTACATAAGCATGATTAGAAGTTTAAGGATTTCTAATAATATAGGCATGGCTAGCAATATTAAACATGGATAGTAGCATCATCTTAACTATCAGTGTTCATATATCTGACAACATAAGCATTTTTACAACATGAGCATAACTGAAACATATACATATTTATCATCTCTTATTGTACTATACATGATCTCAGTGAAAAGAAAGAAAACAAGGGTAATCATCCAATAGGAAGGATTGTTAATAACCCTAAATAGATATGCTACATGGTTGTCTTACATCTTTTATTACACCCTGGGGAGTTTGATTCATACCACTCAAAGTCCAACTGACCACCGCTTGGTCGCAATCAGTTCCATATAAGATCTAGGAAGATCCAGGCTTCAAATTCTTCTCCATACTCGGTTAGTACGAGCCTGCACCGTAGTGACATATAGTCAAACTACAAAATAGTGACATGTAGTCATGTAAGTAGCCCACCTTGGTACACATCACAATACTAGCATCCAAGGTATTCAAACCCAATCACTGAGGTACAACCACAGTTGTTCTCTAATCACATAATGTTATAATCACTGAGTCCCAACCGTAATAATTCTAAAAAAGTGGGCTAGGTATGACCACAGCCATCCTCCCAAAACACTTTGTGTCAAGATGACAAGCACCCCACATACTCAATAGTATGTGCTCTGAGTTTCCCTTAGGAATACTCATTTCACCATTCAACAAGTTATGACACTAAAGATGGTTATATGGCATAGGGCACTACATGATTAGGGTTTCACTTGATTATTTATCTCCAATTGGGTGAATTAAGTATGCATCAAACAAGTGGACACACAAACCCTAATTCATCTCTAGAAAACATTTCTATATAACAATTTCAAAAGATATATAACGTATGAGACATAATTTATCATCTCAATATCATAGGGAACTATTCATCTATCAATCAAAAGACTATACTTTTCACCGCATCATCATTACATGGTACTATTCATTGCCATTCAGGAGACTACACTTGTCATCACACTATCATATGATATAAATCCTTCACAATATCACAAGGTATCGACCCTTGTCATGATAAGAGGATTACACCTCATTCAGGGATCAACCATGCCCAAAGGTAATTAAGACCATCACATCATTCCCTACAAGTTTATCATTATCTTTCCATGCCTTATAACAAGGCTCAACAAACATCACCACACATGTGATCCACGAGCTCAACATGATATTCCATTTAATAACTAAAAGATGTTTACAAGATAATATTGTAGGGTAATCTTAGCATTTAAGAGCATTCCTTTATTATATCATATATAAGGAAGCTATATTTTTTTAAAAGACACGACATTCATTACATTAAAGCCATACGACATCTACATGTAAAGGGAGATACACCAACTAGACACAAAAAACTAAAGAGCAGATACAATAACCAAAAACTCATATCGGAACGTGATAAGTACAATGATGTATTGATCTCTCTTCTATATCGCTGACCAAAATAGCTTTTTTATGAGAGATTCCTTCAACTTGAGATTATATCTGATATAAAGTATATGCTCCAAACCAGTGGCCAAAAAAGGGATAACCTTCGCACTTGTTGCCATATAACAAAGAAACAAAAAAAGACCTAACATGAAAGGAGGACACAAACCAAACAACAACATAGAACATATAACTCACTAAAGAAAACTGCAAACAGAGAGAAAGATAATAGATAATAGGCCACACTACGGCACCAGTAGAAAAAGCCACTACAGATCCCTTTCAAGGACAAGTAAAGGAGCAGAAAAGGCTAGAGGAAGAACAAAGATGGGGGATAGAAAACACAGCAGAACCCCACCACCACTCACCAAGAATCCTAACTCGATCACAATCGAGAGAGGAATAGAAGCAACGCCTCCAAACCCAAGACCCTTGATTATCCCCTACCCCAGCAAGCCAACAGAGAAATCGATAGCACACCCACCAAACCTCAGACGGTAGAACAAACACAGATAAGACACATAAAAAGGAAGACCCCGACAACCTAGACCTATGAACGACACAAAAGATAAACAACAAGATGAAAAGAAAGAAAGAAGGAAAACCAGAGACGAAGGAACCCAAAAGGAAAAGACAAGCTAGATCCATCTAAAGATGAAGCATCGACAGGACCACGCTGATGGAAGTAGCCACATCCACTGCACAGCTGCCGATGCACCAGCCTTACAAATCGTCACAGAGGAACTGATCGAGCAGACCAGCCACCACGCCAAGAAGCAGTAAAGAATGGATTCAAAGTGTACCACCCCGTGAGAACCACCAACTCTGGCGAGAGGGCTAGGGGAGAAGGTCGGCATTGAGAGGTGACAGGCACCCCTCCCCCAAGCCGGCGAGGCACAGAAGAGGGGAGTTTCCCTAGGGTCGATGCTCACATAGCCTGCTACACTATATAGTGTTCAAGTTTAGTATAAGAAAGCATACATCATATAGTTATGATGACCAATAGTTAACACATTAGAGTTGAAATAAATCATTAGGAAGGATATTTCATCATTATATTAACCATTCAAGGAAGGGCAACATAGTTAACTAGCATCATATGTTATCGTTAGGGTTAGGTTCAACAAGATAGGTTACTTTGATGTTATAAATCAACATTCATACCCAAACCCTAACTCATGGCATCCAGATTGGATCATGGATGCATGGGGTGAAGCATCACCATCACATTCCATACCATCCTCAAGTATGGATTTACATATAATTCAAGATGTAACCATTAGTTTATAACATAATAGGGTTCAACCACAATAGAGAGTACTCCATGACTATATTCACCATTCAAGGACTATTTATAACCACTAACAAGAATTTGGTTATATTAAGACTAGGTATAACAAGATATACCTCATTCAGGTTACATATCAACACAATACAGTCACAATATCTTCTATTCATATGAGTGAAAAGGTAAGAATACTTTATTAAGGGTAACTCTCCATTTGTTCCATCATTGTTCAACCCATATCACCATACCACAACCTCACCCAGAACCATTGGATGTTGAAAAGGTAAGACCATTGATTATTTACATAAATAAACACCTTAACAAACCATATGTAAAGCCATTGATTTGTGGCCTACAAAGAATCACCATTAAACCTTAAACATCCCTTATATAATAACATAAAGGGGCAACATAAGTTGTGGGATTCAAACCCATCATCAGTTGTATATTTTTAATAAGTTATCATGTCAACAATCAAGCTTCTTAAATTGATCACATGAGGGGAACCATCAAACTCTGATTATTAGAAATCATATATAATACTATAGGTTACAATCCAAATCATTGGATGTTAAAGAATTCAATATCAACCATTGGATCAAGTCTATTATTCAAAATTATTAGATGAAGAAGTGTTAGATCCTAAAAATTGGATCAGGTACATATTTCAAAACCATCTATTGGAGTATATGTCTAACCATTAGATCAATTGAACCAAGAAACCATTGGTTTATGGCTTACTTGAAGATACACTTAAATCCTTGACTCACCATTAGTTGTGGTAACCTGATATACCATTGGTTGTGACATCTTAGGTTACCATCGGTTGATAGGATCAACACTATATTCATTTAACACCATCGGATATTAAGCTAATGTCATCATTGATTGATATCATCATTAGAGAATCAAACTGTTTCTCAATTAGATTCCAAGAGATCCTAACACTAACCTAAAGTGTAACTATTAGCTTAGACCATCGTTCATCACCCTTTGGTCACCACCTTTGGTTGTACCATGAAGACCACACCATCGAGTCATGTGTTTAGAGAAGAAAACAACCTAGAAACCCTAATATGGACAATCAGTTGATAGGTAGTTAGCACCATAGGTGGTCATACCAACCTAAACTAAGTCATATCCTTACTTTAGAAGAATGTGGACATGATTATAGGTTCATCTAGATCTGTAAACAAAATAGGAAACACCATAAAAATCAAAATCCCAAACAACCTTAGCTTCTTAATGCTTAAATCACCATTTTTAAGCAAGAACATGAGCTAGCAAGCTTATAGTAAGAAATATATGTAAAGAGGGTTATAAAAGTCACCTCTACTAAGATGAATAGACTTCTATAAACAAGAAACTCAAGAAAAGAAAGTAGAACACCCAAGAAGAAGCTTTGATCTCATTTAAGTAGGCACCCTTCTTCACATGGAATCAAAACCCTAGAAGAAGAAGCAAGAAAGGTAGGATCTTGAGCTCTAAATCAACTTTTACCATGGAACAACAGAGTTCCAACCTGGAAGAAGGTGGAAGGAAGTATAAGAGCAAGAAAAATGGAGAAGGAAGGATGAAAATAACTTGCCTTGGTCAAAGTCCCTAGAAGATGACCTTGGAAACCCTAGGTAGGGCTAGATGGAGCTCTAGGATACCTTCTCCTCCAAAAAGAGGTTGTCTTCTACCTTAGAGCACTTGGTTCTATAGAAAAACAGAGTGAAGTCATTGCTCCAGGTTAGAGGAAAGAGAAAGAAAGCAAAGTTTTTGGACTTGGGCAAGAAAGAGGTAGATATAGCCCATGGATAAGGATGGAAGCAAGCATGAGGTGTATAAGCAGCTTCCCCATGTATCCATGTCCTTAAACTATTAGGGATATACAAACAACCACACAATAAGCTGCTCCACCATTCATTAGGACCTTCTTAGGAACCATTTGTTAAATTTCCAAGACAAGCAAATAAACCATCGGTTGATAGCTCGTAAAGGTAGCTCATCCATAAAGGGGTAAACCCTAAAATACCCTTGAAGAAAACACCTACAAACCAAGGTAAAATTGAGCACCCCAAGGCTCAAAAAGCTCAAGAATGATAAGAGAACATTCAAGGACCATACTACAAGTGACAAATTGCAAATAAATCCTCTCAATCGGGTAAATTGTACAAAAGTCCAAAATGTGCATAACATTGCATAACTTGCACAACCAGTGTCCAAATTGGACCAAATTTAAAACTTAAGGTTGTATTATGATTCCAAAGCATGTGAAAATGTTATATTCGGGTTATAAGAATAAAAGTGTGGTAATTAAGCTTGTTCAACACTTTAATCAGGGTTGGGGTTCTCATAGTGATGTTCAAAATTGTTATCGTCTTGAAGGGAGTATTATTGAAAGTTATGTGGTTAGGGAGGTTATAGACTTTTAATGGATTTCTAAGTTGTAATGAAGCTCCTTCTAGTGAAAAGAACATTAGTTCTTATTTAGGATTATGAGTGCAAGTAATGCGTCGTGATTTGTGGGAACAAACACACTTTTATGCTTATATGACATCAAGAAAGTGGGTATTCACTCACCAAATATACCAATTTAATCAAGACAAAATATAGAGTTGGTTCAATGTAGTTTGATCGAGAGAATAATAGGACATTTATTATGTGGCTTGAAGATAAAGTCTTTCGTCAACTATCTGACTAGCCTAAATCGCACGTCCAAAAGGAGTGCATTTAAAGTAGTCAGACTTTTAAAGAGATAACCTGACTCTTAGGACCCCACAATGATATACGGGGTCTAATGTAGTGATCGAGTTCGAACACAAGGACAAGGTTGGTAGTGTTAAGAATGTGAAATCTAACACTCGTATACTTTAGCCGAAGAGGGTATATAAAGGTGTTCCCTAAGGAATGGTAGTACACAAACAAGAATAATAAGACCAAAAGAAACAAAAGAAATAAGATGAAACAATCATAAGGAGGGAAACCCGGGTTGGGGTTCACCTACTAAAGCATCTCACCAACATGAAACACTATCTCTCTCTCGCATACTCTTATCAATATTAGAAGCAACCATTAAAAGTGTCTATTGCACTCTCTCTCAAGATGAGGATAGATCTAAGTCTAGGAATAGCCTCTCTCTCAAGATGACCACACATAAACTTTGTAACAAAACATATGGTTAAAGCTTTAGCATTCCAACACCCTCGTGCATTCATACTACTCCATGACATGGGATAAAAATGATATTAATCTCTTGAGATATAAATAATCAAACATCACAAGATGGTAGCTAAGCATACAAGTGAAGCATTAAAACAAGTGCATGGAGCTAATCTTAATAAGAATATGTATATTCAACAAAAAGAGATAATATACATGTTAGGAGAGCCTTAGTGGCTACTCCCAACCCAAGTTAAGGTGTTTAGTCGCTCATGCTTGCAGACAGCATAACGAAGTTATAGAAGGATAGATCCATGAGATACCACGAAGAGAGGGAGGAAGTACAATAAGATGGAATGATATATCTAGAAAGGAAGAGACATGATACGACACACTACTTCTTCATATCTGGATTTATCACATGGATGGCGTGGATGGTCTTCTTCTCTTGAAGAAGGGATCTTCCATCTTCTCTCTCCTCAGCTTCCACCTTTGGAGATCCAAGACTGATGGATGGGGTGGTCGGGGACGAATTTGGAATGTAGCAGCACTTCATGGTCCTCTAGATCAGATCTCCCCTCCTCCCCTTGACAAGACAAATGGGTGCGCTATTTATCGACACACTCCACCAACTTAGAACCACAGTCGTGGTCTGGTGGTAAGTGAGGGTGAGACCGCGGTCGCAGTCTGGTGGAAAGTGAGGGGGAGATCGCGGTAGTGGATTGTGCCTTATTCATCTCTTACTGCAGTCTAGCTTGGTCGTAGTCTTCTCATATTCATGGTCGTGGTGTTGTGATAATCGCGGTCACGGTCTGGTGATAACTGTGGTCAGGGTGTTGTGATAACCGCGGTTGCGGTCTTTAGGAGTCCATCAATGAATACAACTGTGGTCTTTCCTTATTGCTTGATGATCAAGATCTCTGGGGTACTCTGGAACCGCAGTCGTAGTTGAGAAATAAGTGGACCACAGTCGTGGTCCCCAAAATTGCGACCTGAGTTGTGGATGTTCCTGAAAACATGTAAGTGAGGCTTTAGTCAAAAATATAGAAAAATAATGTGAAAACCTGACGAAAGGTATACTAAAAGTTGTGTAAAATATATATAGAAAGTACATAAAGTAGAGTGTTATCAACTCCCCCAAACATAGAATCAATCCTATCCTCAGGCTAAGTGTAGGTTTGAGAACTCAGAGAGAAAAAAGAATGAACAATCTTAAAAGACAACATAATAACATGACTGAAATATCTCATTCTTACATCAAGACTGTTTTGGTATGTACTCAAACCCTTAGGTTTCAATCTCCCCCCTCAACCGGAGTTGCATAACTTCATTTCTCTATCATAACCTTCAATTGTAAAAGGCTCCTCCTTCTCAACTTATCACCCCCTCCCTTAGATAATGACCGTACTAATGCTAGATCTTTTTTGAAGGGTAGCTTTCACACCAATTCTTTATTTTTTAGCTGACCCTATGCTAATGTGTTTGGGTAGGCTTAAGGATTTTAGGTGTTTTCCTCTTCCCCCTAAACTCCTCACCCACAACTGTCGTAAGAATAGTGTTTCCCTTTTTGGGCTTCTGTCTTTAAGTCAGGTGGTTTTGTGAAATTCCATTCAGGATTGGAGGTGTGTAAGCTTGGCTTCAAGATTCCACTTACGGGCATGACATATATGCATTCATGAGTGTAGCAATATACCGGCCGCGCAAAAACTTTTGGCATATTTTCGGGCACAACTCTCATTTTTTTCTTTATTTATTTTTTTCTTTTTACCTCTCCTTTTAGGCTTGGGTTTGGGGAGTTTTACTTGGTCATCTGGGTTGCCAAGCCTCTTTTAGATATTCTTTGAAGAGGGCAGCTTTTTCCCTTAAGAATTTTCTGGTCAAAAGCGTCAGGTGAGGGTGGTTGGTCAGGAGTATGACTAGGTGAAGTTCTCTAGTCTCTGAGGGTTTCATGAGTTAAGGTTGTTACATTTACAATGTCCTATTGTAAGAATGAGGTATGGCAGTAGGGCTATGACTGTTGTTTTACTCATATATACTTGTATATGTTGCTCATATATTTCTCTTTAAGAGGGTTGGAACACTACAATCAAAAATTTTAGTGAGAGAGGAGGCGAGCTGCTAAAAAGTTAGTTGTAACAAGAATTCAAAAATTCAATTTCAAGATTTTAGGGGCAAATTCAAAATTTTCAACATTTTGGCGGTTAGATGTTTTTTAAAAGGGAAAAAGGATGGAAAATGTACCTCTGTAGCCCATTTATGACTCCTCCCCCAAACGTATCATGCACCCCATCTCGGGGTATCAAAATTTGAATGAGATGTATAAACATGCTTTCTTTATTTGTTTTTGTTGTTGTTGGTGGAGGCCCACTTGGACTCTAGGAGCATGCTTGCATATATACCCCTTAACGTGTGATATTTCTCATATTGCATGTTTTCCACCTTGAAGCCAATAGTGTCTATGGCCACCATCCATGATAGGTAGAAGAAACCACAGTCATTAGATAGGGGTACCTGCTGAGGGCATATGTGGTAGAATTGTGTCTTCTTGAAGTCCTTGCCTTTTGTGTATTCATACCCTCAACAATGCCTTCTTGTCATGTCAATGATAGCTTCGGTGCATGTGTTTGCCTGTTCTTCTATGGGTGTCTTTGCTATTGTAATACTAGTCTTCTTATTGAGTGTGAAGGCTGGGTCAGAGCTGTTGTATAGTATTGCAGTCCTTTTGAGAAGGTTGACTTGCAGTAAAGTACAATTGTTGTCGTGAAGAATAGGCAGGAAGATGTGCTCTAGTGGGGCCATCTCCAAGCATTTTTGCAGCCACTCCTTCTCTCCTAACTTTTTGTCTTTGAGGATGCCATCTACCAGTAAGAAGTATGCCATGTGGGTATTTGTCATGGTATCACCTAGTATCACCTGGTACGCTGACATCGTGCTTAAAAAAGGTATCCTCTTATTTTCAACGTTTCTCGAAGGTCACCTTTTAGCACAGAGATGCCATCTCTCTCGAAGATGACATCTCCCAACAAATTGTCTTCCTTCAGAGAATTCATAATGATAGTCAGCTCTTCCAGTGACAGGCTGAAGTAGATCTATCTATCAAAATTTTTGAAAGAAGACATAATTTCTCTTGTCGGTCTGTCTGGTCTATCATCCCCCCGATCTTCCTCTTCAACCTCTCCTTCTGCAGACTGTTCTTTTGGAGGTTGATTTTTAGGAGATTCTTCTACTGAAGGATGTCGTGGCTCTTCGTCTGTCGTGGGCTTCACAACATCTTCAGAGCCTTCATTCCAGCCTGCTTTCGATGTTGTAGCCCTGGCTGAATCTGTTGGATCGACCCACATGGCTTTTAGCTTTTCCCTCCAAGCGACCTTTTCGGGTAAGGGAATGTCCATGTGAAGCCTATGGGGTACAACTTCTATAGGCATCATTGGATCGTTAAAGAACCGCCGATCATAGATGACTTCCATAGCGTACATACCCCGCAGTCCATGCAGGTCTTTGGTGTTTAGGTCTTCCAGGGGGATGCCCTTGTTGATGGCCTCCATCATGTGCAGTACTATGAAGGTGCAATCCCCTGAACTAGCCTCTTCTTGGGGAACTTTCTTGATAAAGGAAAAAAGCTTCCAGGACCCTTGAAATTTGTTGTCTGCCTCCTTGATTGCTCATTGTAGGTGCAGCGGTATCTTCAAGGTATCTCTGGCTTCCTTCCTCTTATAGACTAGTGAGGTGTGTCCATTTCAGTTGCACAACAATTGAGCACCATCGTCTTATGCTCATGTAGATCGATGACTATTAGTGCCCAATGCTTTACATTTCTTATGGGCAACACCACAGACTTCATCCCCTTTCTCTAGATTGCTGCCATTAGTTCAACTACATCTTCTGCCATATAGTCTTCATTATATAGGATGTTGGCTAGATGCGTCATCCCATTGAAGACCGGTTTTGGCTTGTCTAGGTGTAAGAATTCTTCCAAGAGGTTAGCATAGAGTACTTTGAACAACCTTTTGTGTACTCACACCTTCTTCAGAAATATCCCCCTAAAGTGGTCTCTAGACAGACGTCTACCCTTATTGTTGTACAAAATGTATGACCCAGGTAGATTTTCATTGAGGACATCTACCAAGATGTGGACATCTCTACATGAGATTCATGATACCGTAGTCATGTTCATATCTTTCATCTTACAGGGCAAAGGGGGAGATGTTCTAGGTATTTCTACTTTAGTCTGTGTGCTCTGCTCCCTGGAGGGTTCATTTGTGAAGAAAGTTGTCAGTCTGCCATCCTCATCATCAAACGTTCCCTCCTGTGCCAAAGGTGATGAGTTTTCTTCTATTGTCGGCATGGCCTTGGCCACTTGCTCAGCCAATTTATACATCAATTGTGTAGTGGCTATTGGTTCAGCTACTTCTGAGGAGGCTTTAGCAACTACGTTGTCTTTGACGTGACTCTCCTCAGAAGTTTTCCCCAACTTGGCTTCCGCCATCATTTTTAGTGTTGCCTCCATCTTCCCATCATAAAGATAGTCACTATGCTTGTGATGTGGTTGTAAGAGGAGGAGCTCGCTGGTCTCCTCAAGCCTGGCCCCCAACTCAGCTATCATTCTGTCAAGCTCGACTGCTCTTGCTGAGCTGAGTTCTACGACCACCTCTTCGCGATGAGCAACAACAATCTACTCTTCTAGCATTAGAGTTTGTGTTGGTGGGGATAGGTGATGCTCCTCTAGATTTCCATTGTCTTCAGTGACTTCATCCAGGCCTTCCTCTGGGTCGCAGTTGACGTCGAGCCCCCTTGTTGTTGTCGTATATTTCTTCATTTGGTTTTCATTTTGGGAGCTCGACCATTTTGGTGACTGGTTTCCCTTTGGTTCAGCTGTGGGTGACACATTTGTGTTCACACTCCCAACTTTTGGTGTGCCAATTCCCATGCCCGGTCCTCCCACGTTGTCATCATGGTTGGAGGGGTTGGCTGAGGAGTGGGCGGGGCTCGCTGAGCACCTTGTCTTCTTTTTCTCTCATTAGTCCTTGAGTTCTTCACATTCCTTCTCGAGCATCCAGTGGTCTTCTTGTAGGCTTTGATGCTCTTCTTCAAGGGCAGCCACTGTTGCATTGTAGCCCCGACACATGTGCTCGTTGTCGGCTCAGATAGCTTGCCTCTCCTTCTGTAGGTCTGTCATCTCATCCTACATCTTTTTAAGCATCCCCATCATCATCCACTGTTTGTTTAGAACTTCTTGGAAGAAGTCTGGGAGTGCTTTTGTTCTTTCCTCCAGCACCTGTACCTGTGTTGTTAGGTTTGACAATGAAGTAGAAATTGTGGTATTTATTTTATTGGTTTGATGCATGTGTTTCCACATTGCATCAAACATTGTACCTAAGGCACCCCCGAAGGAAGGTGTGTGTTGGTGATGCTGGTGCAGCTGATGCTCTGCACGCGTCGTTGACAAGCTTCGTATCATGGGTTGTGGAGGCAGTGGTGGTGGGAATTATCCTTTCTCCTTCAGCTCCTTTGGTTGGCCCATGTCCTCTCCACCGGTATCTGCATCCGGTATGGCTTGAGAGCCTTATCCTTCTAGATCTGCCTCCAGTTTCTTACTGGGATGTGGGTCGACTTTAGTGGCCTTCTCTTTTCCCACCTCTAGCTCCATAGTAATTGCTTCCTCGTGTGGCTTGAGAGGTGTCAGTTCTACAGCTCCCACTGGGTCTTCTTGAGGTAGAGTTGTGGGGAGGGGTTGTGTTGCGTCCTTCTCACTTGCGGTTGGTAGAGTAGTTGTTTCTTTTTTCATTCTCTCCACGACCAATTTCTTATGTGGCTCCGTGCTCTTCTTCTTCTTTAACAAAGCTCGGGTACTGCTTTCTCCCATTGTATGTATAGGATCTACAGTAGTGCCGGTGTGCAGTGCCCCAAATCACATTTTCTCTATGTCATCTTGGGTTGGTCGCAGCTTGTGGGTATCATAGTATGCCATTTTGGCAAGTGGGAGTGGTCTTTTTGACCCTCTCTATTTGAAGTACACCTTCTCCCCCTTCAACTCTAGAATACCTATGCTGGCTAGGGACTTGATGTTTATTCATTGTTGTCCCTCCATTTCTTTATATTTCTAGACCTCTCCTTTGTCTACTACATAATTAGTAATCATGGCTATCTGGCCGCCCATGTAGAATGCAGATTTTCTTTTCACATCCCCGCCTACAACCGTTGATAGATGCTTGATTAATATTTTATAGATATTCACCAGTTTTCTATTGATCATGGGCCAGATGAGGAACATTTCTCCCATGCTAACTGTCCATGTCTCTGACCTTGTGTCAATCGTGTAGGCGGTGATCTTCTACATTATGTGGATAAAGCATGAGGTGATTTGGGCGGCCTTGGAGTTTTTAGAACCTTGTTTCTCCTCCCCAGTTAGTTCTTTCCACATCTCGTCTCTATCATATGCGATCATCACTTTTTCTCTCAGGGCTGCAGAACATGCCTTGGCTTCTTCCTCCGTCGTGGTGAAAATTATGTTCAGATCTGCCTCCGAGACCATGTGGGTTTTGCCCACTAGCCTTACTTGAAGCTGGAAATCTCCACCCCTTTCCCTTCGTGTCTCACTACTGGTAGTGACCTTCTTTAATGAGGACATGAATTCTAAGGTCATCTTCATGTATGATTTCACCTCAGGTGTGCATAGGGTGCATAGATTTGCACCTTCTAGGAACTTCATTACCCTATCATAGATCCCCATTTTCATGATGTCTTCCATATCTAGGTAACATGTCGGTCAACATTCTTTGTGTAGGTACATCCATTCATAGGTATACTGGTGCAATGCATCCCTGGGCACAAATGGAGGTTCCCCAGACTGTGCAGATATTTCCCCTATTGCCTCTTTACCCTTACTTTCCTCCTTCTTAATTGGTTTGCTGGAAACTTCTGGCTTCACCCTCTTGCTACCCTTAGTTTCCTTGCGTGCAACTTTTCTCTTTTTGCCATCCACTTGGCTATTAGTCTCTCCTGGCTGGTACTTGGAGTTCTCAGTACCCTCGGTCTGTTCTATCTCTTTTGGGGATTCCTCCTATCGCAACTCCCCCAGTATCCTTTGATACTATTCTAGCCTCATTTGTATTTCCACTCACTTTGGCACTAGCAGAAAGGTACTCCTCTTCAGTGCTTCTATTATATCCTTGACGATCTTCTCTACCTCCTTCAAGGAAGTAGCTTTCTCGTATAGGGGTTCGCTGGTGACTAGAGAAGACATTCTGCAAAAAAAATTTAAGGAATTAGATTCTTATAGGATTTAATGAAATTTATAATTATTGCATGAAAGTTATCATTATTGCATTTAGCTGGGTAAAGCATTTCTTGCACGGGATAGGTATTCATTGAATCATTTAAGTTTCAAGTTCAAGGAGAGAGAATAGAAACTACAGTCACGTTCTTATAACTTCAAAGTACACCGCGATCGCGGTCTCTTGAAAGTGATCACAGTTGCGGTTTTCTAAGTAGGGACCGCGGTCGTGGTTTTCTTGTAAAGAACAACCACAGTCGCAGTTTTTTTTGGTAACCCATATGACACCGCGGTTGCAATTCCTTGAGTTAGGACCGCAGTCGCAGTTAAGATCGCGGTCGCAGTTTTCTTCCTAGTTTTGGGTAGGTTACGGTTCTAGTAGTCAGAGAAAACACTACGGCCGGTGTTAAGGTTTACAAGCACACCATGGTCGCAGTTGTAGAGGTGATGACCATGATCACGATTTTCCTTCTTCTGACCCTTCTGGTTCCTCTCTCCATCCGATGATCTATTCTTCATTTTTGCCAACAGTAGTCGTCCCATTTATTAGGGGCTTTAGGGTTTGTTTTAGAGGTTGTGAGCAACCACAGCCGTGAGGAAGTCGAGATAATAAAGAAAGCTGGGACAGCCATCGAAGGGGCGACTTACGGCCGTCGAGGGACAGGGCGAAAGGAATCGATTCGGGGGGGTTTAAAATGGGGGCGACAAGGTGGTCTGTCAATTAGAAGTGCAAAAAGGAGTTTATCCCAGACAGTTACCTTAATGGTGGTTACGACGACAGAAACAAATGTGGTTGGGCGTAGCAAGGCTTTGTTGTGGTGGGAAGTCATTGGTCACGATCGGAGTAGAGAGTAGGGTTTAGCTCGGCAGAGACTGTGAGCGAAAACAGCTTAAGATGTGAGGGTTTAAGGATATATATATATATATATATATATATATATATATATATATATATATATATATATATATATATATATATATATATGTAGGTAACCGCGACCAAACAAATAAGGGGGAAAGACCGTGGTCGCGGTTTTCATCCAGAAGAACCGCGGTCACGGTGTTCTCGTGAAAGAATTGCGATCGCGGTGTTCCTAAGGAAGAAGACCGAAGTTGCAGTTTTTTAGTTATTGCAAAGAACAACCGTGCTCATGGTCTCGCGTAAGTAAGAACTAAACCACGGTTGCAGTTTAGACCATGACCAGATCAAATAAGGGTTGATGTCTTAGGTGAAACTTGAAATACTCAAAAGAAGATGAACATGTACATCAAAAAGAAGAAAACCCAAACAAAGTGAAAAAGCATGAGAAAACAAAGATTAACTTGGGTTGCCTCCCAAGAAGAGCTTATTTTAAAGTCTCTTAGCTAGACTTTATAAAACTTCATTCCTTGGGTACTGCAGTTGGGTGTGGTAACTCTTCATTGCTTCTATCATTTGGCTGGCTTTGTTCCTCCAAATTGATCTCAGATCTTCTCACAAAGGCCTCATCTTTGTAAAACCTTTTTATCCTATGGCCATTAACCTTGTAGATTCCAATTTTCTCTCCTTGGATTTCCATCACTCCTTATGGGTAGATTTTTACCACAGTGAAGGGACCTGACCACCTGGTTTTTAGATTTTCAGAGAACAACCAAATGCTAGAGTTGAAGAGGAGTACTTTGTCTCCTTCATGAACATCCTTGTTCTTCAGGTGGGTGTCGTGCCATACCTTGGTCCTTTGTTTGTAAATTCTTGCATTTTGATAGGCATGCAATCTCAATTCTTCTAATTCTTGTAGTTGCAGATAACATCCTTGGCCATCCCTTTCCATGTCCATATTTAGAAACTTAATCGCCCATAGGGCTTTGTACTCGACTTCCAATGGTAGATGACATGATTTCCCGTATAAGAGTCTATAGGGTGTAGTCCCTATAGGGGTTTTGTAAGCAATTCTATATGCCCAAAGGGCATCATCCAACTTCATCACCCAATCCTTCGTCATTCTATTAACTGTCTTTTCAAGAATTTTCTTAAGTTGTCTATTTGACACTTCTACTTTCCCCAAAGTCTGGGGGTGGTAGGGTGTAGCAACTTTGTGTTTGACCCCGTACTTTTTCAACAAAATTTATAATTACTTTTCCCCAAAGTGGGAACCTCCATCACTAATCACAGTATGAGGTACACCAAATCTTGGAAAATTTGTCTTCTCAAAATGCTTTATGATAGCTTTGGAGTCACATGTTTGGGTGCCTACATCCTCAACCCATTTTGAAACGTAGTCGACAGCGACAAGGATGTATTTATAACTTGAGATGGCGGAAATGGGCCCATGTAGTTGACTCCCCAGACATCAAAAACTTCTACTTCAACCCATTCTACCATAGGCATTTCATTTCTTCTTTCAATATTACCCGACATCTAACATTCCTTGCAAGATTTGACGTAAGCAGTAGCATCTTTGAACAGTGAAGGCCACTAGAAGCCAAACTATAGGACTTTAGCACCAGTCTTTCTACCTCCCAGGTGTCCTCCATAAGGTGAGGATTGGCATTCCCTTAAGATGTGAGGCACCTCTTCCTCAGGAATACATCTTTTGTACAAGTTTTCAGAGCATCTTTTAAAGATCATCAGGTCATCCCAATAGTAGTTCCTTACATCTGAAAAGAGTTTCTTTTTCTGATGATATGTTATCTCTGGGGGTAACTCCCCACAAGAAAGATAGTTGCAGATAATTGTGAACCATGACAACTTTTGTTCTTTGACTTCTATCATAAGCAAAGCCTCATATGCATAGTTATCGCTGACTGGCGGCTCATTCTTGTCTTCGACGACAATCCTTGACAAGTGGTCAGAAACTACGTTTTCCACCCCTTTCTTATCAATGATTTTTTGATCGAACTCTTGGAGCAGTAACACCTTAGAATTCTAGGCTTGGTGTCCTTTTTTGCATTAGGTATCTTATTGCTCTGTGATCTATGTAAACTTTTACTTTTGCCCCAATCAGATAAGACTTGAACTTGTCAAAGGAAAAGACAATAGCGAGCATTTCTTTCTCTGTGGTTGTGTAATTTATTTGCACTTTGTCAAGAGTGCAACTAGCATAGCAGATGACATGGTGTTTCTTGTCTTTCTTCTGCCCCAGGACTGCTCCTACGACATAGTCATTAGTGTTGCACATCAGCTCGAAGGGTAGCTCCCAATTTAGAGCTTGAAGAATAGGTGTGGTTACAAGTGCTTCCTTCAATGTCTGAAAAGCCTTCAAATAATCATTTGTAAAATCAAATTCGGCATCCTTGATCAGCAAATTCAACAATGGCTTTGAAATCTTAGAAAATTCCTTTATAAATCTTTGATAATATCTAGTGTGACCAAGAAAACTTTGTACTCCAATCACGGACTTAGGTGGAGGTAGTCTAGAGATAGTCTCGACTTTGCTGATATCCACTTGAATTCCTCTTTTTGAAACCTTGTGGCCCAGGACTATGCCTTCTTGTACCATGAAATGGCATTTCTCCCAATTGAGAACTAAGTTCTTCTCCTCACAGTTCTGCAAGACCAATGATAGGTTCTTCAAACAACCATCAAAATCGTTTTTGTAGACTAAAAAATCATCCATAAAAACCTCCACAATATCCTCCAGAAAATCAGAGAACATGAAAATCATGCAGCGCTGGAATGTTGCAGGAGCATTACACAGCCCAAACGACATTCTTCGGAAAGCATAGGTGTCATATAGACAAGTGAAGGTAGTTTTCTCCTGGTCGTCGGGTAAGATAGGAACTTGGTAAATTCCAAAAGAACCATCTAAAAAGTAGAACTATTCATGACGCGCCAATCTTTCTAGAACTTGATCGATAAAGGGTAGTGGGTAGTGATCTTTCTTTGTCACCTGGTTTAGCTTTCGATAGTCTATACACATTCTCCACTCGGTGACAGTCCAGGTGGCTACTTTATCTCCTTTCACAACAATAACCCCCCTTTCTTTGGCACAACATGAATAGGGCTTACCCAATTGTTGTCGTTGATTTGGTAAATAATACATGCGTCTCTTAGCTTAATGACTTGTTTCTTCACAACCTCTTTTAACATTTGATTTACCTTCCTCTGGGGTTGAACCATAGGTCTTGCCGATTCTTCCAAATTTATGTGGTGCATGCATAGGGAAGGATTAAGCCCCTTGATATCATCCACAGAATAGCCAATAGCTTGCCTATGCAACTTTAACTCCTTAAGAAGTCTTTCCATTTGCTCTTCAATTAGATTAACATTAACTATAACATGGTTTCTCTTTTCATGATCTAGAAATTTGTACTTCAAACCTTCTGCCAGTTGTTTCAGTTATGGTTTGGGTTTAGGTGCCTTCTCTTCCTCCGATGCCTGTTCTAGAGAGGCATACTTAACCGTCTCGATTACTTCTACCTCCTCACTCAGATCTTCTTCATCTTGATTTAGGTAGTCAAGGATCTCAGTAACCTTAGGGTCTTCAATTTCTAAATCATGATTGTTTAATGCCCTCATAAGAGGGTCTACCACAGCGGTATCTTCTTTCACTTCTTCACAATATTGATTATATCTATCCATGAAGTAGGCATATTCGATCAGAGACGGTCCCTTCATGGCATCTTTTATCTTGAAGTCAATGTGGTCATTCCCGACCCTCAGAGTTATGATGCCTTCAGCGACATCAATCAGAGCCCTCCCAGTTGCCAAGAAAGGGCAGCCGAAGATGATAGGGCACTTAGGATCTTCTACAGTATCAATGACAACAATATCACATGGGATGAAGAATCTTCCCAAGTGAATTGGAACATCTTCAACTACTCCCGCAGGCCTTTTGAATGTGTGGTTTACTAACTTGATTCTCATATTGGTCATGACCATATATATCAATCAGTCCTAATCGTTGCATAAGGCTTAAAGGCATCAGACTGATGCTAGCCCCAAAGTTAGTGAGACCTTTTCTATCAATGTTATCTCCCACAACAAAAGGTATATTGAAGTCTCTAGGGTCTTTCTTCTTAGTGGGTAACTCTGCCTTTAAGAAAGTAGTTGACGTACTGGCTAGGTGTACTATTTCAATTCTTCCTCCTCTTCTTTTCTTTGTGATTAGGTCTTTGAAAAACTTGGCATACATTGGCATTTCTTCTAAAGCATCCAGGAATGGTACATTGAGATGGAGCTTTTTCACAGCTTCCTTAAACCTTTCATATCTCTTTTTAATATGTGCCTTTATGAGTTTGTACATAAATGACACTCTAGGAGAATATTGACTCCTTTTGGTGAATATGTCCTCAACAGGGTCTGGTTCTCTAGCTTCAACTTGTTATCTCTATCCTTCAGCTGACCTCTCAAGAATAATTTCTAGTTGAGGTTCTTCAAGTCTTGTCGCCTCAGGGTGATCTATCATCTTTCCCGATCTAAGAACTACCATCTTAGCAGACTCGATGTTAGATGGTATCTTCCCTGAACGGTTCTTTACTAGCTCAACCAACTGCGTGAGCTGTTAGTCAATCTTACGTTGATGTGTTTGCATATCTACCATTTGGGCTTGCATCGTATTCAGAATGCCAGAGTTGGATAGTGCACTTTGTGCTAGTTGATTGTTCATTGTATCCTGCCTCTTGAAAAAATTGAATAGTTAAGTTACTAAGTCAGGTTGATTGTTATCCTTTGCTTGACATTGTCCTTGAGCTTGTTCTTGTCTTTTACTTGTGTTTTCTGCTTGGCAGCTTTGATACTTCCCCTGACCTTGATAGTTGGCCTTGTTTGTCTGGAAAGTACTTGTTCTGGTATACTGAGCTTGTCCGCCTCTCTTCTCGAAACCTGGTGGCTGCTTGGGTGGATTATTTCACTGATGCAAATTCTCCACGATGTCCTTGTTGCCATAACTGAAACCTGGGTGATCATGTCTCTTAAAGTTAGCATAAGAGGCATTTTTAGCTTCCTCCTCCTTAGACTCACTTTCACTTGATTCTTTGGGTCGTGTGTATATACAGTTATTTATTCCATGACCACCTTCACCACAAGTGACACATTTCATCACTTTCTCAACGTGCTTCTTTCCCTTTCCCCTGATTCCTTCAGTTGTCGGACATCAGTGGCTATCTTTTGTATCTGAGATGTGATTGCCTCGAGAGCCTTTGATTCAACTGACAGCCCTTCATTGGTGGCCTTTTTGGCACACCCTCTGTCAGTCCTATCATAATCAGTCCCAGATTGTAACTCGGCCATGTTTTTGATGATTTTCTTGGATCTATTGGGCTTTTTACCGAGAAAGTCACTTCATGCTATTGTATTTAGCGAGACTCTCTCGTCTGGTGTTAAACTATTGTAGAACATCGTTATTAGGAAACCCTTCTTATAATTATGGTGAGGGAAATCTCTCTGATACTCCCGATACCTTTCCCAAGCTTCATGCAGATTCTCACCTGGTTTCTGCATGAAAGACATGATCTTATGCCTGTTATGAATAGTCTTCTCTGTGGGGTAGAACTTGTTCACAAAAGCATCAACCAATGCATTCCATCCATTCAAAGCTTGATGTGGTAATCCAAGGTACCAAGATAGTACCTTGTCCTCTTAAGGAAAAAATGAAACCTTTGTAATAAAAGACTTCTTGTGGAACTCCCCGCATCTTGATGGTGTCGCATATATTCTTAAAATCATCAAGGTGATGATAAGAGTTATCGTTCTTTGAACTCCCTCAAAATCTTTTGTTCTGGATCATAGAGATTACAGATGGCTTCATCTCAAAGTTCATTGCATCAAATCTCAGGATGATCACAGGGCATCTTGAGTTGCTGGCCCTTATAGCTGCCAACTCCTGAATAGTCTTCTCCTCCTCCTCATCGTCTTCTCTATCGATGTTCCTGCTATTGCGCTCGTGGTTGTTATGGTTTCTTCTGTGCCTGTGATGATGACGACGCTCCTCATAGTGACGATCATCATCTTCATGTCACTCTTCTTGCTCTTGATACCGATGGCCATCATTGTAACGGCCACCTCTATCTTCATCCATTGCTAGTGGAGGTGGGTGTTGTTCATTCCTCACATTTCGCTCATCGCTTGGAAGGGTAATGTCCACGCGAGGCGGCATGGTGAAAAGAAGTAAATTCAAACAAGTTGCTTCTTCCTGAGTACCTAAATAGATCGTATAGTCAAGTTAGGAAACCGAACTGGTCCAAACGAACTACTCTACACAAACCCAAGTTAGCAAACTTAAAGTAACTGTGCTATCAAGCTTATTGCTAAGCATGAGGCACGGGAGTATAGTAATTGGACTTGGGTTCTTAACAGTGCCATTTTGCCTTATCCCCGACAATGGTGCCAAAAAGTTGATCGGCCTAAATCGCACGTCCAAAAGGAGTGGATTTAAAGTAGTCGGACTTTTAAAGAGATAACTCGACTCTCATGCCCCTGCAATGATAAATGGGGTCCAATGTAGCGATCAGGATTGAACACAAGGACAAGGTTGGTAGTGATAATAATGCGGAATCTAACACTCGTATACTCCAGCTGAAGAGGGTATATAAAGGTGTTCCCTAAGGAACGGTAGTACACAAACAAGAATAGTAAGAATAAAAGAAGAAAAAGAAATAAGATGAAACAAGAATAAGGAGGGAAACCCAAGTTGGGGTTTACCTACTACAGCATCTCACCAACATGCAACACTTTCTCTCTCTCTCTCACATACTCTTATCAATATTACAAGCAACCATCAAAAGAGTCTATTCCACTCTCTCTCAAGATGAGTGACGCAAATTTACCGTGCGCAGAAATGCAAGTGAACGCGTCGAAGTAATATAGGCCTTTGTGAGGCCCGAGTCGAACTCAGGGATATGTGAAATCGTCGGGGACTCCTACTAACTACTCGCGATCAACTAAGCCGATTAAAAAGTTGAGAGTTGTTGTTAAAATTAAAAGAAAATAAAAATAAAACAAAACAATCAATCGATTAAATGTTGGTTTAATCAATTCAAAAGAAGATCTTTAGGATTACAGTTTCACCGTGGGTTTTCATTGCACTAGATTCTATATAGCTACTCAATTTTATCTCTCTATCTTGGTAGTGGCCTGAAATCAGAATTGCCCACTGTCGTGGTACAATTCACTACCTATGTCTAGGTCAGTTCCACCGTCGTAGTAACCTATACCCTAAACTAGGTGCATTAGGAACGACCTCTCGATATCCACCATTAATCTTACACCACCTTGTTCAAGGGATTTGTCAATTAATGTAAATTTCGTCTCTTTTCAACTGTTAATTCTTCTTTCAAAGCAATTAAAGGCATTAGGTTATTATTATGGTGATCAAGCATAACAATATATAGGAGAAAACGAAATTATACCACGGATTTAAGAGATCAGATATGAATTACTATTATAAAATCATCATACAATGAATCCCCGGGCTACTCCCGGTCCTAAAGACAAAGGGAATTAGCCCCGTATGTTCATCTCAGAGTACAATGTGGAGAAGAAAAAAAGAAACATGAATGAAAACGTGATTGAGTGATTAAACCCCTGAACGGAGAAGGTCCAATCGATCCTTGGCGTGGAATCTGTGTTCTCCCGCCTTTCAGTGGTGGAATTCGTCTTCTTCAGTGTCCGGATCGGATGGGGCATGCTCTCGTGCTCCGTTCTTCTCTCCTTGGTCTCCGAGATGTGTGTAGCAACTAATGACGTCCTCCCCAGTCAAGGGCGTCGTCATTAGGTATATCTCCCGAATTAGGTCGCCAATTAACCACGGCCGTCCGATTAAGATTAATCTGAAACAAACTCATATCTGACGGTGTCGATACCATCGATGCGGGTCGATGGTATCGACCTAGAATGATAGCGGCAATCCTTCTTCTCTTTCATCTGTGCGCCTGATGTCATCTCGATACCATCGATGCGGGTCGATGGTATCGACGAACCTATAGAGACGGTTTTGTCATTTTGTGTCGCTGTAGCTCCACCAGTCGATAGTATCGACATTTTGGTCGATAGTATCGACGCACTTCTCGCCAACAACCTGATGGTATCTCGATACCATCGACATCCATGTCGATAGTATCAACTTTCTTCTGGTCCTTGCGGATGGCAACCTGTGGTCCGGTCGATGGTATCGACCACCGTCGTTGACAAGCTTGGTATCATGGGTTGTGGAGGCAGTGGTGGTGGGAATTATCCTTTCTCCTTCAGCTCCTTTGGTTGGCCCATGTCCTCTCCACCGGTATCTGCATCCGGTATGGCCTGAGAGCCTTATCCTTCTAGATCTGCCTCCAGTTTCTTACTGGGATGTGGGTCGACTTTAGTGGCCTTCTCTTTTCCCACCTCTAGCTCCATAGTAATTGCTTCCTCATGTGGCTTGAGAGGTGTCGGTTCTACAGCTCCCACTGGGTCTTCTTGAGGTAGAGTTGTGGGGAGGGGTTGTGTTGTGTCCTTCTCACTTGCGGTTGGTATAGTAGTTGTTTCTTTTTTCATTCTCTCCACCACCAATTTCTTCTGTGGCTCCGTGCTCTTCTTCTTCTTTAACAAAGCTCGGGTACTGCTTTCTCACATTGTATGTAGAGGATCTACAGTAGTGTCGGTGTGCAGTGCCCCAGATCACATTTTCTCTATGTCATCTTGGGTTGGTCGCAGCTTGTGGGTATCATAGTATGCCATTTTGGCAAGGGGGAGTGGTCTTTTTGACCCTCTCTATTTGAAGTACACCTTCTCCCCCTTCAACTCTAGAATACCTATGCTGGCTAGGGACTTGATGTTTATTCATTGTTGTCCCACCATTTCTTTATATTTCAAGACCTCTCCTTTGTCTACTACGTAATCAGTAATCATGGCTATCTGGCCACCCATGTAGAATGCAGATTTTCTTTTCACATCCCCGCCTACTACTGTTGATAGATGCTTGATTAATATTTTATAGATATTCACCAGTTTTCTATTGATCATGGGCCAGATGAGGAACATTTCTCCCATGCTAACTGTCCATGTCTCTAACCTTGTGTCAATCGTGTAGCCGGTGATCTTATACATTATGTGGATAAAGCATGAGGTTATTTGGGCGGCCTTGGAGTTTTTAGAACCTTGTTTCTCCTCCCCAGTTAGTTCTTTCCACATCTCGTCGCTATCATATGCGATCGTCACTTTTTCTCTCAGGGTTGCAGAACATGCCTTGGTTTCTTCCTCCGTCGTGGTGAAAATTATGTTCAGATCTGCCTCCGAGACCATGTGGGTTTTGCCCACTAGCCTTACTTGAAGCTGGAAATCTCCACCCCTTGCCCTTCGTGTCTCACTGCTGGTAGTGACCTTCTTTAATGAGGACATGAATTCTAAGGCCATCTTCCTGTATGATTTCACCTCAGGTGTGCATAGGGTGCATAGATTTGCACCTTCTAGGAACTTCATTACCCTATCATAGATCCCCATTTTCATGATGTCTTCCACATCTAGGTAACATGTCGGTCAACATTCTTTGTGTAGGTACATCCATTCATAGGTAGACTGGTGCAATGCATCCCTGGGCACAAATGGAGGTTCCCCAGACTGTGCAGATGTTTCCCCTATTGCCTCTTTGCCCTTACTTTCCTCCTTCTTAATTGGTTTGCTGGAAACTTCTGGCTTCACCCTCTTACTACCCTTAGTTTCCTTGCGTGCAACTTTTCTCTTTTTGCCATCCACTTGGCTATTAGTCTCTCCTGGCTGGTACTTGGAGGTCTCAGTACCCTCGGTCTGTTCTATCTCTTTTGGGGATTCCTCCTATCGCAACTCCCCCAGTATCCTTTGATACTATTCTAGCCTCATTTGTATTTCCACTCACTTTGGCACTAGCAGAAAGGTGCTCCTCTTCAGTGCTTCTATTATATCCTTGACAATCTTCTCTACCTCCTTCAAGGAAGTAGCTTTCTCGTATAGGGGTTCGTTGGTGACTAGAGAAGACATTCTGCAAAAAAAATTTAAGGAATTAGATTCTTATAGGATTTAATGAAATTTATAATTATTGCATGAAAGTTATCATTATTGCATTTAGCTGGGTAAAGCATTTCTTGCACGGGATAGGTATTCATTGAATCATTTAAGTTTCAAGTTCAAGGAGAGAGAATAGAAACTACAGTCACGCTCTTATAACTTCAAAGTACACCGCGATCGCGGTCTCTTGAAAGTGATCACAGTTGCGGTTTTCTAAGTAGGGACCGCGGTCATGGTTTTCTTGTAAAGAACAACCACAGTCGCAGTTTTTTTTGGTAACCCATATGACACCGCGGTCGCAATTCCTTGAGTTAGGACCGCAGTCGCGATTAAGATCGCGGTCGCAGTTTTCTTCCTAGTTTTGGGCAGGTCTCGGTTCTAGTAGTCAGAGAAAACACTACGGCCGGTGTTAAGGTTTACAAGCACACCATGGTCGCAGTTGTAGAGGTGATGACCATGATCACGATTTTCCTTCTTCTGACCCTTCTGGTTCCTCTCTCCATCCGATGATATATTCTTCATTTTTGCCAACAGTAGTCGTCCCATTTATTAGGGGCTTTAGGGTTTGTTTTAGAGGTTGTGAGCAACCACAGCCGTGAGGAAGTCGAGATAATAAAGAAAGATGGGACAGCCATCGAAGGGGCGACTTATGGCCGTCGAGGGACAGGGCGAAAGGAATCGATTCGGGGGGGGGTTTAAAATGGGGGCGACAAGGTGGTCTGTCAATTAGAAGCGCAAAAAGGAGTTTATCCCAGACAGTTACCTTAATGGTGGTTACGACGACAGAAACAAATGTGGTTGGGCGTAGCAAGGCTTTGTTGTGGTGGGAATTCATTGGTCACGATCGGAGCAGAGAGTAGGGTTTAGCTCGGCAGAGACTGTGAGCGAAAAGAGCTTAAGATGTGAGGGTTTAAGGATATATATATATATGTAGGTAACCGCGACCAAACAAATAAGGGGGAAAGACCGTGGTCGCGGTTTTCATCCAGAAGAACCGCGGTCACGGTGTTCTCGTGAAAGAATTGCGATCGCGGTGTTCCTAAGGAAGAAGACCGAAGTTGCAGTTTTTTAGTTATTGCAAAGAACAACCGTGCTCACGGTCTCGCGTAAGTAAGAACTAAACCACGGTTGCAGTTTAGACCACGACCAGATCAAACAAGGGTTTATGTCTTAGGTGAAACTTGAAATACTCAAAAGAAGATGAACATGTACATCAAAAAGAAGAAAACCCAAACAAAGTGAAAAAGCATGAGAAAACAAAGATTAACTTGGGTTGCCTCCCAAGAAGAGCTTATTTTAAAGTCTCTTAGCTAGACTTTATAAAACTTCATTCCTTGGGTACTGCAGTTGGGTGGGGTAACTCTTCATTGCTTCTCTCATTTGGCTGGCTTTGTTCCTCCAAATTGATCTCAGATCTTCTCACAAAGGCCTCATCTTTGTAAAACCTTTTTATCCTATGGCATTAACCTTGTAGATTCCAATTTTCTCTCCTTGGATTTCCATCACTCCTTATGGGTAGATTTTTACAACAGTGAAGGGACCTGACCACCTGGTTTTTAGATTTTCAGGGAACAACCAAATGTTAGAGTTGAAGAGGAGTACTTTGTCTCCTTCATGAACATCCTTGTTCTTTAGGTGGGTGTCGTGCCATACCTTGGTCCTTTGTTTGTAAATTCTTGCATTTTGATAGGCATGCAATCTCAATTCTTCTAATTCTTGTAGTTGCAGATAACGTCCTTGGCCATCCCTTTCCATGTCCATATTTAGAAACTTAATCGCCCATAGGGCTTTGTACTCGACTTCCAATGGTAGATGACATGATTTCCCGTATAAGAGTCTATAGGGTGTAGTTCCTATAGGGGTTTTGTAAGCAATTCTATATGCCCAAAGGGCATCATCCAACTTCATCACCCAATCCTTCGTCATTCTATTAACTGTCTTTTCAAGAATTTTCTTAAGTTGTCTATTTGACACTTCTACTTTCCCCAAAGTCTGGGGGTGGTAGGGTGTAGCAACTTTGTGTTTGACCCCATACTTTTTCAGCAAAAATTATAATTGCTTTTCCCCAAAGTGGGAACCTCCATCACTAATCACAGTATGAGGTACACCAAATCTTGGAAAATTTGTCTTCTCGAAATGCTTTATGATAGCTTTGGAGTCACATGTTTGGGTGGATACATCCTCTACCCATTTTGAAACGTAGTCGACAGCGACAAGGATGTATTTATAACTTGAGATGGCAGAAATGGGCCCATGTAGTTGACTCCCCAGACGTCAAACACTTCTACTTCAACCCATTCTACCATAGGCATTTCATTTCTTCTTTCAATATTACCCGTCATCTAACATTCCTTGAAAGATTTGACGTAAGCAGTAGCATCTTTGAACAGTGAAGGCCAGTAGAAGCCAAACTATAGGACTTTAGAACCAGTCTTTCCACCTCCCAAGTGTCCTCCATAAGGTGAGGATTGGCATTCCCTTAAGATGTGAGGCACCTCTTCCTCAGGAATACATCTTTTGTACAAGTTTTTAGAGCATCTTTTAAAGATCATCAGGTCATCCCAATAGTAGTTCCTTACATCTGAAAAGAGTTTCTTTTTCTAATGATATGTTATCTTTGGGGGTAACTCCCCACAAGAAAGATAGTTGCAGATAATTGTGAACCATGAAAACTTTTGTTCTTTGACTTCTATCATAAGCAAAGACTCATATGCATAGTTATCGCTGACTGGCGGCTCATTCTTGTCTTCGACGACAATCCTTGACAAGTGGTCGGCAACTACATTTTCCACCCCTTTCTTATCAATGATTTTGTGATCGAACTCTTGGAGTAGTAACACCTTAGAAGTCTAGGCTTGGTGTCCTTTTTTGCATTAGTTATCTTATTGCTCTGTGATCTATGTAAACTTTTACTTTTGCCCCAATCAGATAAGACTTGAACTTGTCAAAGGAAAAGACAATAGCAAGCATTTCTTTCTCTGTGGTTGTGTAATTTATTTGCACTTCGTCAAGAGTGCAACTAGCATAGCAGATGACATGGTGTTTCTTGTCTTTCTTCTGCCCCAGGACTGCTCCTACGACATAGTCATTAGTGTTGCACATCAGCTCGAAGGGTAGCTCCCAATTTAGAGCTTGAAGAATAGGTGCGGTTACAAGTGCTTCCTTCAATGTCTGAAAAGCCTTCAAATAATCATTTGTAAAATCAAATTCGGCATCCTTGATCAGCAAATTCAACAATGGCTTTGAAATCTTAGAAAATTCCTTTATAAATCTTTGATAATATCTAGTGTGACCAAGAAAACTTTGTTCTCCAATCACGGACTTAGGTGGAGGTAGTCTAGAGATAGCCTCGACTTTGCTGATATCCACTTGAATTCCTCTTTTTGAAACCTTGTGGCCCAGGACTATGCCTTCTTGTACCATGAAATGGCATTTCTCCCAATTGAGAACTAAGTTCTTCTCCTCACAACGTTGTAAGACCAATGATAGGTTCTTCAAACAACCATCAAAATCGTTTCTGTAGACTAAAAAATCATCCATAAAAACCTCCACAATATCCTCCAGAAAATCAGAGAACATGAAAATCATGCAGCGCTGGAATGTTGCAGGAGCATTACACAGCCCAAACGACATTCTTCGGAAAGCATAGGTGCCATATAGACAAGTGAAGGTAGTTTTCTCCTGGTCGTCGGGTAAGATAGGAACTTGGTAAAATGCAAAAGAACCATCTAAAAAGTAGAACTATTCGGGACGCGCCAATCTTTCTAGAACTTGATCGATAAAGGGTAGTGGGTAGTGATCTTTCTTTGTCACCTGGTTTAGCTTTCGATAGTCTATACACATTCTCCACTCGGTGACAGTCCGGGTGGCTACTTTATCTCCTTTCACAACAATAACCCCCCTTTCTTTGGCACAACATGAATAGGGCTTACCCAATTGTTGTCGTTGATTTGGTAAATAATACATGCGTCTCTTAGCTTAATGACTTGCTTCTTCACAACCTCTTTTAACATTTGATTTAGCTTCCTCTGGGGTTGAACCATAGGTCTTGCCGATTCTTCCAAATTTATGTGGTGCATGCATAGGGAAGGATTAAGCCCCTTGATATCATCCACAGAATAGCCAATAGCTTGCCTATGCAACTTTAACTCCCTAAGAAGTCTTTCCATTTGTTCTTCAATTAGATTAGCATTAACTATAACATGGTTTCTCTTTTCATGATCTAGAAATTTGTACTTCAAACCTTCTGCCAGTTGTTTCAGTTATGGTTTGGGTTTAGGTGCCTTCTCTTCCTCCGGTGCCTGTTCTAGAGAGGCATACTTAACCGTCTCGATTACTTCTTCCTCCTCACTCAGATCTTCTTCATATTGATTTAGGTAGTCAAGGATCTCAGTAACCTTGGGGTCTTCAATTTCTAAATCATGATTGTTTAATGCCCTCATAAGAGGGTCTACCACAGCGGTATCTTCTTTCACTTCTTCACAATATTGATTATAGCTATCCATGAAGTAGGCATATTCGATCAGAGACGGTCCCTTCATGGCATCTTTTATCTTGAAGTCAATGTGGTCATTCCCGACCCTCAGAGTTATGATGCCTTCAGCGACATCAATCAGAGCCCTCCCAGTTGCCAAGAAAGGGCAGCCGAAGATGATAGGGCACTTAGGATCTTCTACAGTATCAATGACAACAATATCACATGGGATGAAGAATCTTCCCACGTGAATTGGAACATCTTCAACTACTCCCGCAGGCCTTTTGAATGTGTGGTTTACTAACTTGATTCTCATATTGGTCATGACCATATATATCAATCAGTCCTAATCGTTGCATAAGGCTTAAAGGCATCAGACTGATGCTAGCCCCAAAGTTAGTGAGACCTTTTCTATCAATGTTATCTCCCACAACAAAAGGTATATTGAAGGCTCTAGGGTCTTTCTTCTTAGTGGGTAACTCTGCCTTTACAAAAGTAGTTGACGTACTGGCTAGGTGTACTATTTCAATTCTTCCTCCTCTTCTTTTCTTTGTGATTAGGTCTTTGAAAAACTTGGCATACATTGGCATTTCTTCTAAAGCATCCAGGAATGGTACATTGAGATGGAGCTTTTTCACAGCTTCCTTAAACCTTTCATATCTCTTTTTAAAATGTGCCTTTATGAGTTTGTACATAAATGACACTCTAGGAGAATATTGACTCCTTTTGGTGAATATGTCCTCAATAGGGTCTGGTTCTCTAGCTTCAACTTGTTATCTCTATCCTTCAGCTGACCTCTCAAGAATAATTTCTAGTTGAGGTTCTTCAAGTCTTGTCGCCTCAGGGTGCTCTATCATCTTTCCCGATCTAAGAACTACCATCTTGGTAGACTCGATGTTAGATGGTATCTTCCCTGAACGGTTCTTTACTAGCTCAACCAACTGCGTGAGCTGTTAGTCAATCTTACGTTGATGTGTTTGCATATCTACCATTTGGGCTTGCATCGTATTCAGAATGCCAGAGTTGGATAGTGCACTTTGTGCTAGTTGATTGTTCATTGTATCCTGCCTCTTGAAAAAATTGAATAGTTAAGTTACTAAGTCAGGTTGATTGTTATCCTTTGCTTGACATTGTCCTTGAGCTTGTTCTTGTCTTTTACTTGTGTTTTCTGCTTGGCAGCTTTGATACTTCCCCTGACCTTGATAGTTGGCCTTGTTTGTCTGGAAAGTACTTGTTCTGGTATACTGAGCTTGTCTGCCTCTCTTCTCGAAACCTGGTGGCTGCTTGGGTGGATTATTTCACTGATGCAAATTCTCCACGATGTCCTTGTTGCCATAACTAAAATCTGGGTGATCAGGTCTCTTAAAGTTAGCATAAGAGGCATTTTTAGCTTCCTCCTCCTCAGACTCACTTTCACTTGATTCTTTGGGTCGTGTGTATATACAGTTATTTATTCCGTGCCCACCTTCACCACAAGTGACACATTTCATCACTTTCTCAACGTGCTTCTTTCCCTTTCCCCTTATTCCTTCAGTTGTCGGACATCAGTGGCTATCTTTTGTATCTGAGATGTGATTGCCTCGAGAGCCTTTGATTCAACTGACAGCCCTTCATTGGTGGCCTTTTTGGCACACCCTCTGTCAGTCCAATCATAATCAGTCCCAGATTGTAACTCGGCCATGTTTTTGATGATTTTCTTGGATCTATTGGGCTTTTTACCGAGAAAGTCACTTCATGCTATTGTATTTAGCGAGACTCTCTCGTCTGGTGTTAAACTATTGTAGAACATCGTTATTAGGAAACCCTTCTTATAATTATGGTGAGGGAAATCTCTCTGATACTCCCGGTACCTTTCCCAAGCTTCATCCAGATTCTCACCTGGTTTCTGCATGAAAGACATGATCTTATGCCTGTTATGAATAGTCTTCTCTGTGGGGTAGAACTTGTTCACAAAAGCATCAACCAATGCATTCCATCCATTCAAAGCTTGATGTGGTAATCCAAGGTACCAAGATAGTACCTTGTCCTCTAAGGAAAAAATGAAACCTTTGTAATAAAAGACTTCTTGTGGAACTCCCCGCATCTTGATGGTGTCGTAGATATTCTTAAAATCATCAAGGTGATGATAAGAGTTATCGTTCTTTGAACTCCCTCAAAAGCTTTTGTTCTGGATCATAAAGATTACAGATGGCTTCATCTCAAAGTTCATTGCATCAAATCTCAGGATGATCACAGGGCATCTTGAGTTGCTGGCCCTTATAGCTGCCAACTCCCGAACAGTCTTCTCCTCCTCCTCATCGTCTTCTCTATCGATGTTCCTGCTATTGCGCTCGTGGTTGTTATGGTTTCTTCTGTGCCTGTGATGATGACGACGCTCCTCATAGTGACGATCATCATCTTCATGTCACTCTTCTTGCTCTTGATACCGATGTCCATCATTGTAACGGCCACCTCTATCTTCATCCATTGCTAGTGGAGGTGGGTGTTGTTCATTCCTCACATTTCGCTCATCGCTTGAAAGGGTAATGTCCACGTGAGGCGGCATGGTGAAAAGAAGTAAATTCAAACAAGTTGCTTCTTCCTGAGTACCTAAATAGATCGTATAGTCAAGTTAGGAAACCGAACTGGTCCAAACGAACTACTCTACACAAACCCAAGTTAGCAAACTTAAAGTAACTGTGCTATCAAGCTTATTGCTAAGCATGAGGCACGGGAGTATAGTAATTGGACTTGGGTTCTTAACAGTGCCATTTTTCCTTATCCCCGACAATGGTGCCAAAAAGTTGATCGGCCTAAATCGCACGTCCAAAAGGAGTGGATTTAAAGTAGTCGAACTTTTAAAGAGATAACTCGACTCTCATGCCCCTGCAATGATAAATGGGGTCCAATGTAGCGATCAGGATTGAACACAATGACAAGGTTGGTAGTGATAAGAATGCAGAATCTAACACTCGTATACTCCAGCTGAAGAGGGTATATAAAGGTGTTCCCTAAGGAATGGTAGTACACAAACAAGAAGAGTAAGAATAAAAGAAGAAAAAGAAATAAGATGAAACAAGAATAAGGAGGGAAACCCAAGTTAGGGTTTACCTACTACAGCATCTAACCAACATGCAACACTTTCTCTCTCTCTCTCTCTCACATACTCTTATCAATATTACAAGCAACCATCAAAAGAGTCTATTCCACTCTCTCTCAAGATGAGTGACGCAAATTTACCGTGCACAGAAATGCAAGTGAACGCGTCAAAGTAATACATGCCTTTGTGAGGCCCGAGTCAAACTCAGGGATATGTGAAATCGTCGGGGACTCCTACTAACTACTCGCGATCAGCTAAGCCGATTAAAAAGTTGAGAGTTGTTGTTAAAATTAAAAGAAAATAAAAATAAAACAAAACAATCAATCGATTAAATGTTGGTTTAATCAATTCAAAAGAAGATCTTTAGGATTACAGTTTCACCGTGGGTTTTCATTGCATTAAATTCTATATAGCTACTCAATTTTATCTCTCTATCTGGGTAGTGGCCTGAAATCAGAATTGCCCACTGTCGTGGTACAATTCACTACCTATGTCTAGGTCGGTTCCACCGTCGTAGTAACCTATACCCTAAACTAGGTGCATTAGGAACGACCTCTCGGTATCCACCATTAATCTTACACCACCTTGTTCAAGGGATTTGTCAATTAATGTAAATTCCGTCTCATTTCAACCGTTAATTCTTCTTTCAAAGCAATTAAAGGCATTAGGTTATTATTATGGTGATCAAGCATAACAATATATAGGAGAAAACGAAATTATACCACGGATTTAAGAGATAAGATATGAATTACTATTATTAAATCATCATACAATGAATCCCCGGGCTACTCCCGGTCCTAAAGACAAAGGGAATTAGCCCCGTATGTTCATCTCAGAGTATAATGTGGAGAAGAAAAAAAGAAACATGAATGAAAACGTGATTGAGTGATTAAACCCCTGAACGGAGAAGGTCCAATCGATCCTTGGCGTGGAATCTACGTTCTCCCGCCTTTCAGTGGTGGAATTCGTCTTCTTCAGTGTCCGGATCGGCTGGGGCGTGCTCTCGTGCTCCGTTCTTCTCTCCTTGGTCTCGGAGATGTGTGTAGCAACTAATGACGTCCTCCCCAGTCAAGGGCGTCGTCATTAGGTATATCTCCCGAAATAGGTCGCCAATTAACCACGGACGTCCGATTAAGATTAATCTGAAACAAACTCATATCTGACGGTGTCGATACCATCGACGCGGGTCGATGGTATCGACCTAGCATGATAGCGGCAATCCTTCTTCTCTTTCGTCTGTGCGCCTGATGTCATCTCAATACCATCGACACGGGTCGATGGTATCGACGAACCTGTAGAGACGGTTTTGTCATTTTGTGTCGTTGTAGCTCCACCAGTCGATAGTATCGACATTTTGGTCGATAGTATTGACGCACTTCTCACCAGCAACCTGATGGTATCTCGATACAATCGACATCCATGTCGATAGTATCAACTTTCTTCTGGTCCTTGCGGATGGCAACCTGTGGTCCGGTCGATGGTATCGACCATCGTCGATGGTATCGACCACCGTCGATGGTATCGACGGCAGCTTATACTTGTTTTTCCTGAAATTAACTCACGAAACCACATAAATCCACACAAAATATATTCTTTTGATAATTAATACTCAAAATACTTAAATAAAGGGGATTTGACATAAAGAAGTAGCATAGACCAAAATGAATGAATTATGCAACATTAACCATGAAAATGACTAATAAATGCATAAAACACATATCAAACAAGTCCATAAATGCGACTCAAAATCATCACATCAAACTCCCCTAAGCTTGAACATTGCTCGCCCTCGAGCAACTAAACCTTAGAATAGAATTGCCAGAGTCAGCTAAAGAACAAAGCATCACAACAGACATCCCACATGACTCCCACCAGACATTCGCATACCGGCCCTCACTAACCACAGAATGATAATTACCCTAAAGGTGACAGTAATCATCCATAAAAGATATTAACCTCAAACTGATGAACACTATCATGTAAGGCAGTTAACATAATAAAATTCACCGGTCCAGACTTAGTGCATCTTGTGATCTTCTAAATTGCGTTGCTCGCCCTAACTACCATCTACATGGAAGCAGTTCTCCTGATATTCACTAGTGAGGAGAAATTCACGGTGGCCTACCAATCCAAGCAATGGGTGGATGAAATAGGTGGCTCATGGAAGAAGTGGAAGCATTATACGATTTCAACATGCATACAACAAAAATGCCCTAAATGATGCAAATGCACATGAAAAATGCCCTAATGCCTAAGATTAGGTGGAATGATGCATGCACTAGCCATCCGTCTCAAAATGATATGGATATCTAATTAAGCTACATCATGTACTCACTTATCTTGAAATACAGGTGAGATTATGTTCCTTTCTCCTTATTCTTGTTGCTTCTGAATAACATTTTTTTTTCAATTTCAGATTTTTTCTTCTTTTTTTTCATTACAAACCCTTATATCCATGATTGACAATGAATACTGATTGGGCTCATATTTTCTGCATAGCTCGAATATTTGCACTATTGGGAAGGTATGGAACAAATTAACTCACCAATAAAGAATAAATGAGGTACATGACATACTTTATGCATAAAAGTTATGAATGCAACAACGTGACATGCACCTAAGGGTAATGTGCATGTATACCTATTCTAATTTTTTTTTTCATGCAAACATATGAAGGTGGCTGTAATGCAAGTCCTATCTACATGCCATGTAATCAACAAGAGTTAAAACCGTACTTTACTTCCAAATCTTGGTGGATGGTGAAAAACAACGAGGTGGAAAGATCACAAGACTAGTTGATTGAACCTTTGAAAAATATTATATGTCCCTCCTTAATGACCTGTGTAGTATCTAAGAGGTTTTTTCTCTCTTACTTCAAATTAAAGTCTCACTATCATTTGGTCAGTTTAGGCTCAAACAACCAATTACGTCCACTTTCATGAATCATTAGGAATATACAGTCGTGATTTTCTATTTTAAAGTTGACAAAACCAATCATTTTCTAAGTCAGGTGATCAGGGTGTAAACAACACTCAAGCTTGCGAACACTCAAAAATTTTTAGTTTCCCTCAATTCCCCATGCACATGCAACTGAGATGACTCAACATTAAAGACATCCACGATTACACTAGATAGATTGTGGAACCTAAAACAAACTAAGATTGCAGAAAACAAATGACAAGAAACAAAAGCAATAAAACTAAAGATATAGAAAATGAAAGATAGAATTGTTCCAATACCCCCCCTAAGATTGAATTCGACTATGGCCTCATAGTCAAAAACAATCTTAAAGGTTGGAACAGAGATACCGCTTTTACCCTTCAGGTGGAGGCGGGTACTGCGGAGCCGTAGGGTCCCATGACGGATACTCCCCCTGGAAGCTTGGATCAAACTGGGCCCTAGGTGGAGGTTGTGGATAGCCTCCAAAGTAATCTTGGCTCCAATAGTAGTCGTAGAAGGGCTGTTGTTACATCTCCATCTGTTGCAACCGATCATGAATTTGTTGTTGGTTGTCAAGGAGAAGACGCTCATTCTCAAACATTGCCCGTTGGTTGTCTAGTTGTCGGTGTGTAGTGTCTTGAATACCGACATACATTGTCATGTGATGTTTCTGCGTTTGTTGTATCTCCTGCAGCATAGTATACATTCCCTGCATAGAATAGGCTTCCTCGCTTGGCTGCGAGGGCGGTGGTGGTGGCGGCGTAGGCTGTGATGATGAAGATGCACCCGGATGCATCCGAGGATGCTTTCGTGGTGCCACTCGTGCTCGAAGAGGTGTAAATGCCTCCTCTTCCTCCTCAACCTCGTCGTCATTGCCGTCGTTGCCGCCTTCTTCATCGGATTCGACGATGGCTATGATTGGCCATCGGAAGTGTTGTGCCCCTTCAATGTTGAAAACTGGATCGGGCAGCGAGCATTCCTGGTAGGCGTGGTTGACGTGGCAGTGCGCATACTCCAAACGATCTTGAAAAAGAATGATATTGGACCGGTGCAAATGTTGCAAGTTCACCTTGCTCCTTTTGGATATAGGAGTAAGCATCTGGAAATTAAGCCCAAGGTAGAAGGCTAGCTTGGTGATGAGCCCGCCGAAGTGAATCGGCACTTTCCTTGTACTCCTCTTCACCGCAAAAACTCTCTGCAGAAAGAAGGCATCCCAATTGCATTCTTGACGCTTCAGGAGCTTATACAAAAAGAATAAGTCCGTCTCCTGAAACTTGCTGAGGGCCAAATCACCCCGAGAAAACAATGTAGAACTCAGCATCCGGTGCAATATCCGGACGAAAGGGTGCTTGAAATCAGCTACCGCAGCATTATGGTAGCTTACTGACTTACCCGGTGGCACCGTAACTAGCTCGGCAAAGATGGCATCGTAGTCGGTGTTGTTGTCCGGGAACCGGTAGTCGGACCGCTAGTGGTTCCAGTTGAAGATCGCATTGAACTGCCGGAGTGTAAGGGTGTAGTCGTTGTTGTACAACCGGAAAGACACATGGCCCTTAATCCACTCGCGGTCGGTGGCTACGACGTCGTTGGGTACGACACAAACGTCCAGTGACGCCATGAACTCAGCCACCAACTTCTTGTAAGTAGGCCACTCGCCGAAGAATGGCTGGCCATCTGCATGAAATTCCAGCTCGTCAGGTCGTCTTCCCGTGTGTCGGGCCTGACCCTTCAGGACGTAGTCGAGGTTGGCGTCGAACCCGAGGTTGCAAATGGTTTCCCGTTCAACATAACAGGTCGGCTCAATCTTCCTCTTTAGAATCTCCTCATATATCTTCTTCACCTCCGCAGATGGATGAATCATCCGCGGCATGCAACTGATGCGGTCGGAGGTGGCACGAACTCCGGAATGTCCATTGGGTTCGCACGTGAAGATGACACACCAGCTGCGTGCACCATGATGTCAAAAGAAAGGAGAATAGGAAAGAAGCTCGGTGAAGATCGGAGAATCGAATCTCCGCTCGATGAAGAACTAGCTCGGTGTTGCTCGTCGTCGGGCTTGGACAGCTCTGGAACACGCTCGGTACAAGTGAAGGAAAGTTGCAATGAAGGTGTGATGTCATCTGACGCAAACACTCCTCATATATAGCTGTGGCCGGCACTACTGTCCGCCTGTCGATACCATCGACGCGAGTCGATGGTATCGACTCGGGTAACACGATCTGTACCTCCACGAGTATCGACGGTTGTCGATGGCTGGATCTGTGGGGCCCGGATTGCTGACGCGTCGATACTATCGACGCGGGTCGATAGTATCGACCCATCTCTTGAATCAACTTCTTGGCTGCTACGATCGCCGTTGATCTTTCCTCGCGGATCGTTGATGTGGCACGTTGATACCATCGACGTGGGTCGATAGTATCGACCCTCTGATTAGGGCAAACCCTCGCGAGGCCCGGCCGCCGCCTTCTTTGCATGAATGTGTCGATACCATCGACACGCCCGTCGATGGTATCGACTTTCCTGAGACGATTTGTTCTGAAAATCTTCAGAGATCTCGATAGTATCGACACCCATGTCGATACCATCGACTTCTTCTTGTGATCTTCCTGTTGGTATGTCGATACCATCGACCAGGCCGTCGATGGTATCGACACAGTCCGATTCCTACAGTCGCCAACCTATACCATGGTTGATACCATCGACACAAGGGTCGATGTTATCGACTCTGCCTCAGCCCTGCACATGTAATAAACGATCACGGTATCTTTTTTACACTACAAACTAAGTGAAAACAAATTAAACTACGAATGTAAATGAACTAAACTAAGGTACCAATGGTTGGGTTGCCTCCCAACAAGCACCCTTATTTAACGTCTTAGGCTAGACGACTTGAATCATATCATTGGTCCAACAGTGAAATGAGTTTGACCTCATTCACCCTCCTCGTGTAATCTTCACCAAAATATAGCTTCAACCTCTGTCCGTTCACCAAAAATGTAGTCTCACCATCGCGCACCAAGATTGCGCCATGTGGTTTGACCTCTTCCACCGTGAATGGCCCACTCCATTGGGATTTTAGCTTCCCGGGATGCAACTTCAGCCTTGAATTGAATAACAACACACGATCTCCCTTCTTGAAGGTGCACATCTGAATGTGGCGATCGTGGATCAACTTAGTGTGCTCCTTGCATATCCGAGAGTTCTCATATGCAGTCATGTGCAGCTCATCCAATTCATTTAATTCAAACAATATCTTCTTCCCCGCCTCATCATAACTCAAGTTGAGATTTCTTAGCGCCCAGTGTGCTTTATGCTCTAACTCTACCGGTAAGTGACAAGCTCGGCCGTACGCCAACCTAAAAGGCGTGGTGCCTATACGTGTCTTGTATGCCGTCCTATATGCCCACAATGCATCCGGCAGTAAGGCACTCCAATTCTTCCTCATGGAAGCCACCGTACGCTCTAAGATTTTCTTAATTTCGCGATTGGATACCACCACCTATCCTTGAGTTTGCGGGTGATATGGGGTACTTATGTTATGTTTGACCCCGTATTTCTTCAACAATGCCAAGAACTTTTGATTCTTAAAGTGTGTACCCCCATCACTGATGATCATTCGGGGCACTCCATACCTGTAGAAGATATGTTCCTTAACGAATCTGCACACTATAGTAGAATCATTAGTCCTTGTGGGTATTGCTTCTACCCACTTCGACACATAATCAATAGCTAAGAGGATATATAAATTCGAATTTGAGGACACAAAGGGTCCCATGAAATCTATACCCCATAGGTCAAATACCTCAACCTCTTGGAAGACATTAAGGGGCATCTCTTGTCTCCTTGAAATGTTACCCACCCTTTGGCAGGAATCACATTGTCTCACGAACTCATAGGCGTCTCGGAACAAGGTAGGCCAATATAGGCCACTTTCTAACACTTTGGCCGCCGTACGAGAGCTCGCGTGGTGTCCGCCCGTAGGTAGAGTGTGGCAGTGACGAAGAACACTCTCATATTCCTCCTCAGGTACACACCTGCGTAGAACACCATCCCTACATTGCTTCAAAAGAATGGGGTCATCCCAAAAATAATATCATAGAGAATGGAAAAACTTCTTCTTCTCTTGATATGTCCAATCATCCGGGATGATCCTGCAAGCAAGATAATTCACAATATAGGAAAACCAAGGATCTTTAGACTTCACTTTCAATAATTGTTCATCCGGAAATGTCTCGGTTATGGGTATGTGTAAATCTTTTTCATCTACCCTCTCTAACCTAGACAAATGATCCGCTACAACATTCTCAATTCCTGCCTTGTCTTTAATTTCGATATCAAATTCTTGTAGGAGCAAGATCCACCTAATCAATCTAGGTTTGGCGACTTTTTTCTCCATCAAATATTTAATAGCGACGTGATCAGTCCAAACAACTACTTTTGATCCAACTAAATATTGCCCAAACTTTTCAAAAGCAAAAACAACAGCAAGCAATTCTTTTTCAGTAGTTGTGTAATTTAATTGGGCATCATTCAAAGTCTTAGAAGCATAAAAGATTGTGGCAGATTTATTGTCCACCCTCTGTCCCAACACAGCTCCTACAGAAAAATCCGATGCGTCACACATGAGTTCAAATGGCTTAGTCCAATCTGGTGTTTGAACAACCGGCACGGAAATCAATTTCTCCTTCAGCACGTTGAACGCGTGTAAACATTTGTCATTGAAATAAAAAACAACATCTTTCTCGAGCAGCTCGGATAGAGGTTTGGCGATTTTAGAAAAATCTTTTATGAACCGACGATAAAATCCATCGTGTCCTAAGAAACTTCTTACCCCTTTTACTGAATTTGGTGGGGGCAATTTAGAAATTACTTCAATTTTAACCGGATCTAACTCCAAACCCTTGCTAGACACTTTATGTCCTAGCACTATCCCTTCACTTACCATCATATGACATTTCTCCCAGTTGAGGACCAAATGCGTGTCCTCACATCTCTGTAACACCTTATCTAAATTATAAAGGCATTCATCAAACTAAGCACCATAAACCGAAAATTCATCCATGAAGACTTCGAGACAGCGTTCAACCATATCAGAAAAAATGGCGAGCATACAACGCTGAAAAGTCGTTGGTGCATTGCATAATCCAAAAGGCATGCGGTGATACACAAAAGTTCCATAAGGACAAGTGAAAGTAGATTTCTCTTGGTCCTTAGGGTCAATTGAAATTTGATTATATCTCGAATACCCGTCTAGAAAACAGAAATGAGATCGGCCAGCTAAGCGCTCTAGAATTTGATCGATAAATGGGAGAGGAAAATGATCCTTCAGCATAGCGGCATTAAGACGTCGGTAATCAATACATACACGCCACCCGGTTACCAAACGGGTGGTGATAGGTTCGTTTAAAATATTTTGAGTGACAGTAATACCCCCCTTTTTAGTGACTACCTACGTGGGACTTACCCATGTCGAGTCTGAAATCGCATAAATGATACCTGCGGAGAGAAGCTTAATCACCTCTTTCTTCACCACCTCCATCATGCTCAGATTCAGTCGACGTTGCGGTTGGATTACCGGCTTGGCTCCCTCCTCGAGCCGAATCTTATGCTGACACAAAGTAGGGGAAATCCCCTTGATATCTGCAACAGACCACCCAAATGCTCCCCGATGGTTCTTCAGCACTATCAACAATTGGTCTTCCTCTTCCGCACTCAAATATGCAGAAATGATCACAGGTAACTTTTCTTCCTCTGCTAGAAAGGCGTACTTAAGATGTGGTGACAGTGGCTTTAACTCTAACTCCACCGAGCCAATCAAGGATGATTGAAGCGGAGGGGGAAGTTCACCTAAATCTTCATAATACCTCGCATAGAAGCTTGGAAGCATCTAAAGCATCTTGGCGCACTCCTTGAGTGATTTACTTCTCATCCAATCATGAGTGATGTTGACTAAACAAGCCTCCAATGGTAATTCCAGATATGCATCAAAAACTAAATTTTCTATAGCATCATCCTCCGTAGAGGGAGGAATGTCCTCATTCTCATCATTCGGGAACCCGACAGCCTTGCAAAGGGATACTACCTTAGTCTGCTCCATGATGTCTACAGCCAAAGTCCCTTTGTCCACCTTGGTCATTACATAAGCCATATCCAGAAATGGCTTCCCTAGACAGAGTGAGATGGTATTATCAAAATGTTTTACCATGCGGCATTGCTCCTTTGATTTAGGTGAAGTGGCGCTGGAAGGCATGACCATCTCAAATCGGTCATCGGCTATGCCCAAGGTCAACCGACCTCTCCCCATCTCGAGTATCATGTCAGCTGTAGCTTGGAATGGTCTTCTGAGTAGTAGCTCATTGCCTTGTTCATCTTGCATCTCCATGATGAAAAAATCTGCAAGAAATACAAATCTATCCACTTTCACAAGCACATCTTCACAAATCACATACGGTTTCACCACAGAGTTATCCGCCAATTGAATTGTCATGTTGCTTGGCCTTGACTCCTTTAATCCCAACTTCTTGAATGTAGAAAGGAGCATTAAATTGATGCTTGCTCCTGAGTCACATAATGCTTCACCAAATTTGACTTTCCCGATATAGCATGAAATGTTGAAACAACCCGGATCTTGCCTCTTTGGTGGCAATGTACCCATGATGAAGGCACTCACCTGCTCCTTAAGCACAACTACTTCAGTGTCTGGGATTTTTCTCTACTTGGTGATGATGTCCTTCAGGAATTTCTCGTAAGACGGAATTTGCTCAATAGCTTCCAATAGAGGGATGTTGACTGAAAGCTTCCTGAAACTATCTAAGAACTTTTTGAATTGGTCATCTACCTTCCTTGCCTTAGCACTGTTCGGATAAGGGACCAGGAAAGCCTGTTCCCTTTGATGCGGTGGCACATAGGGTGCCTGTTTCTTAGGCCCTTCCTCCTCTGCAATATGATCTTCAGTAGCATCCACTGCCGTGTCCTCAACTGGTTCTGTGACCGGTACAGGAAAATCCTTAGTGACCTCAACTTCAATTTCATCTTGGGGTTTTCTTGCTTCATCATCCCTGGGATTTAACAATTTCTTGCCACTTCTTAGCAAGATGGCCTTCGCTTGTTGGTTTCCTCCTAGAACATTAGTATTTCCTGGGAAACTTGGATGTGTCGGCTTCTTCAAACTGGCTATCTCCGCAGCCATCTGTGCCATAGATGTCTCTATTGTCCTCATTTGAGCCCCATGGCTATGCAGTGTCTGCCCGAATTGGTTCATGAACTCCCCTTGTTGCTTTATTTGCTGGCCGAAAGTAGCCATGAGTTCTTGGTTTTGCTTTATCACTTGATTGAGCAGCTTTGTGCTCTTATCCTCCTCTATTGGCTGGGGTTTAGCATCCGGATCCTGCAATAAGTTATTTGGATCCTTCCAGGAGAACTTCTTATCTTTCCTCCTTGAATAGTCGTTGTTCCTGTAGCCTTGTTGCTGCCTCATGAATTTCACTTGAGCCTCGTCCTCGGACACAGTATCTTCCTTTGCAAG
Source organism: Alisma plantago-aquatica (assembly GCA_963693085.1). Lineage (NCBI taxonomy): Eukaryota > Viridiplantae > Streptophyta > Magnoliopsida > Alismatales > Alismataceae > Alisma > Alisma plantago-aquatica. Next base: position 571,398,255 of record OY856412.1, read on the forward strand.
CAATTTCTTTGCAAGAAGATCCATCTTCTCATTCAGCTCCTTTATTGCTTTAGATTCACCTACTACTCGAACCTGCTCCACAGCGCCTCTTTCGCCCCATGATTGTTTCTTAGCCATATTCTTTAGGATCTCCCAACATCTAGTGTTCGTGTTATTCAAGAAGAATCCAGAACCGGCTGAATCGAGGTTGCTTCTATCATGCTCGGAGAGAGAAAAATAGAAGATCTTGACTTGGGTCTCCTTATCAAGCCCATGATGCGGGCATCGCCTGAGCATGATCTGAAACATTTCCCATGTCTCAGAATAGGTCTCTCCTTCTTGTTGGGTGAAGTTGTGGATCTTTCTGATCATGTCATTGGTCTTCTCGGGCAGAAAGAACCTCTCGAAAAAGACCTCCACCATGTGGTCCCAAGACTCCACATTTTCATCATCCAAGTTATGTAGCCATTCGCGCGCAATTCCCGCTAGAGAACTCGAGAAGAGCTTCAAGTAGAGCACATCTTGCGGAAATCTGTCGATTTTTATCATATCACAATTCTCCACAAATTGACTTATGTGCGCGATGGGGTCTTCATTCTTGAGCCCATGAAACACATTCGACTTCACCAAGTTGATTAAAGCCGGATCAATCTTGTATGTCGGAATATTCACCACTTGCTTCTTGATCGACCCCTTGGAAGCGGATGAGGAAGAAGCCTTGATCTTCTCCCATATTGTCTGTGGCTCGTCCATCTCTTCTTGTTCTAATTCAAAATGTATTTCTTCAAGATGGTCTTCATTATTGTCGTCCACGTCTTCCAGTCCCGGCAGTGGAACCTCAGGTGCATGGCGTGTGTAGTCAGTACTACGCGTCTGCACCATGCACAGTACCTGAAAATAGAAAAATTAAATTTAATACAGTGCTTGACGATTGCAAATATTTAGAAAATAGATTATAAATTTTTGGAATGATAAAAAAATAAAAATGTGGCCTAGAGTGGCCGCTCACAGCACTCAAAGTGCCGACAAATTCACCGTATCCCCGACAACGGCGCCAAAAACTTGACACAAATTTACCGTGCGCAGAAACGCAAGTGAACGCGTCAAAGTAATACAGGCCTTTGTGAGGCCCGAGTTGAACTCAGGGATACGTGAAATCGTCGGGGACTCCTACTAACTACTCGCGATCATCTAAGCCGATTAAAAAGTTGAGAGTTGTTGTTAAAATTAAAAGAAAATAAAAATAAAATAAAACAATCAATCGAATAAATGTTGGTTTAATCAATTCAAAAGAAGATCTTTAGGATTGCAGTTTCACCGCGGGTTTTCATTGTATTAAATTCTATATAGCTACACAATTTTATCTCTCTATCTGGGTAGTGGCCTAAAATCAGAATTGCCCACTGTCGTGGTACAATTCAGTACCTATGTCTATGTGGGTTCCACTGTCGTAGTAACCTATACCCTAAACTAGGTGCATTAGGAACGACCTCTCGGTATCCACCTTTAATCTTACACCACCTTGTTCAAGGGATTTGTCAATTAATGTAAATTCCGTCTCTTTTCAACCATTAATTCTTCTTTCAAAGCAATTAAAGGCATTAGGTTATTATTGTGGTGATCAAGCATAACAATATATAGGAGAAAACGAAATTATACCACGGATTTAAGAGATAAGATATGAACTACTATTATAAAATCAGCATACAATGAATCCCCGGGCTACTCCCGGTCTTAAAGACAAAGGGAATTAGCCCTGCATGTTCATCTCAGAGTACAATGTGGAGAAGAAAAAAAGAAACATGAATGAAAACGTGATTGAGTGATTAAACCCCTGAACGGAGAAGGTCCAATCGGTCCTTGGCATGGAATCTGCGTTCTCCCTCCTTTCGGTGGTGGAATTCGTCTTCTTCAGCATCCGGATCGGCTGGGGCATGCTCTCGTGCTCCGTTCTTCTCTCCTTGCTCTCCGGGATGTGTGCGGCAACTAATGACATCCTCCCCCAGTCAAGGGCGCTGTCATTCGGTATATCTCCCGAATTAGGTCGCCAATTAACCACGGCCGTCCGATTAAGATTAATTTGAAACAAACTCATATCTGACGGTGTCGATACCATCGACGCGGGTCGATGGTATCGACCTAGCTTGATACCGACAATCCTTCTTCTCTTTCGTCTGTGCGCCTGATGTCATCTCAATACCATCGACGCGGGTCGATGGTATCGATGAACCTGTAGCGACGGTTTTGTTGTTTTGTGTCGTTGTAGCTCCACCAGTCGATAGTATCGACATTTTGGTCGATAGTATCGATGCACTTCTCGCCAGCAACCTGATGGTATCTCGATACCATCAACATCCATGTCGATAGTATCGACTTTCTTCTGGTCCTTGCGGCTGGCAACCTGTGGTCCAGTCGATGGTATCGACGGCAGCAGATACTTGTTTTTCCTGAAATTAACACATGGAACCACATAAATCCACACAAAATATATTCTTTTGATAATTAATACTCAAAATACTTAAATAAAGGGAATTTGACATAAAAAAGTAGCATAGACCAAAATGAATGAATTATGCAACATTAACCATGAAAATGACTAATAAATGCATAAAACACATATCAAACAAGTCTATAAATGCGACTCAAAATCATCGCATCAATGAGGATAGATCTAAGTCTAGGAATAGCCTCTCTCTTGAGATGACCACACAGAAACTTCACAACAGAACATATTGTTAAAGCTTTAGCATTCCAACACCCTCGTGCATTCATACTAATCCATGATACAAGATAAAAGCAATGTTACTCTCTTGAGATAACAACAATCAAACATCACAAGATGGTAGCTAAGCATACAAGTGAAGCATTAAAATAGGTGCATGGAGATAATCTTGATAAAAATATGTATATTCAACAGAAAGAGACAATATACATGTTAGGAGAGCCTTAGTGGCTAATCCCAACCCAAGTTAAGGTGTTTAGCCACTCATGCTTGCAGACAGCATAGCGGCATTACAGAAGGATAGATCCATGAGATACCACGAAGAGAGGGAGGAAGTATAGCAGGATTGAATGACATATCTAGAAAGGAAGAGACGTGATATGACACACTACTTCTTCATATCTGGATCTATCACGTGGATGGCGTGGATGGTCTTCTTCTCTCGAAGAAGGGATCTTCCATCTTCTCTATCCTCAGCTTCTGCCTTCGGAGATCCAAGATTGATGGATGGGATTGTCGGGGATGAATCTGGAATGCAGCAGCACTTCTTGGTCCTCTAGATCGGATCTCCCCTCCCCCTGATAAGACAGATGGGTGCGCTATTTATAGGCACACTCCACCAATTTAGAAACATGGTCGCGGTCTAGTGGTAAGTGAGGGTGAGACTGTAGTTGTGGTTTGTGCCTTATTCATCTCTTTTTGCAGTCTAGCTTGGTTGTGGTCTTCTGGTATTCACGGTCGCAGTGTTGTGATAACCGCGGTTGCAATCTGGCGATAACCACGGTCACAGTTTTGTGATAATCGCGGTCACGGTCTTTAGGAGTCCATCAGTGATCGCGATCATGGACTTTCCTTATTGCCTGATGATCAAGATCTTTGGGGTACTGTGGAACCACAGTTGTAGTTGAGAAATAAGTGGACCACGGTCGCGGTCCCCAAAACTGTGACCTGAGTTGTGGATGTTACTAAAAACATGTAACTGAGGCTTTAGTAAAAAAGATAGAAAAATTATGTGAAAACCTGACGAAAGTTATACTAAAAGTGGTGTAAAATATATATAGAAATTACGTAAAGTAGGGTGTTATCAACTCCCCCAAACTTAGAATCAAGCCTATCCTCAGGCTAAGTGTAGGTTTGAGAACTCAAAGAGAGAAAGAATGAACAATCTTAAAAGACAACATAATAACATGACTGAAATATCTCATTCTTGCATCAAGACTGTTGTGGTATGTACTCAAACCCTTAGGTCTCGATCTCCCCCCTCAACCGGAGTTGCATAACTTCATTTCTCTATCATAACCTTCAATTGTAAAAGGCTCCTCCTTCTCAACTTATCACCCCCTCCCTTAGATAATGATCGTACTAATGCCAGATCTTTTTCGAAGGGTAGCATTCACACCAATTCTTTATTTTTCAGATGACCCTATGCTAATGTGTTCACGTAGGCTTAAGTCTTTTAGGTGTTTTCCTCTTCCCCCTGAACTCCTCACCCACAATTGTCGTAAGAACAGTGTTTCCCTTTTTGGGATTCTGACTTTAAGTTGGGTGGTTTTGTGAAATTCCATTCAGGATTGGAGGTGTGTAATCTTAGCTTCAAGATTCCACTTACGCGCATGACATATCTGCATTCATGATTGCAACAATATGTCGGCCGTGCGGAAACTTTTGGCATCTTTTCAGGCACAACTCTCATATTTTTTCTTTATTTATTTTTGTCTTTTTACCTCTCCTTTTAGGCTTGGGTTTGGGGATTTTTACTTGGTCTTCTGGGAGGCCAAGCCTCTATTAGTTATTCTTTGAAGAGAGTAGCTTTTTCCCTTTCTATAGAGATAAGGATTTTCTGGTCAAAAGCATCAGGTGAGGGTGGTTGGTCAGGAGTATGACTAAGTGAAGTTCTCTAGTCTCGGAGGATTTCATTAGTTAAGGTTGTTACATTTACAATGTCCTATTGCAAGAATGAGGTATGGCAGTAGGGCTATGACTGTTGTTTTACTCATATATACTAGTATATGTTTCTCATATATTTTTCTCTAAGAGGGTTGAAACACTACAATCAAAAAATTTAGCGAGGGAGGAGGTGAGCATCTAAAAAGTTTGTTGTAACAAGAATTCAAAAATTCAATTTCAAAATTTTAGGGGCAAATTCAAAATTTTCAAAATTTTAGTGGTTAGATGTTTTTTTAAAGGGAAAAAGGATGGTAAATGTACCTCTGTAGCCTCCTCCCCCAAACTTATCATGCACCCTATCTCGGGGTATCAAAATTTGAGTGAGATGTATAAATAGGCTTTCTTTATTTGTTTTTGTTGTTGTCGGTGGAGGCCCACTTGGACTCTAGGAGCATGCTTGCATATATACCCCTTAACGCGTGATATTGCTCATACTGCATGTTTTCCACCTTGAAGCCAATAGTGGCTATGGCCACCATCCATGATAGGCAGAAAAGACTGCAGTCATTAGATAGGGGTACCTGCTGAGGGCATCTGTGGCAGAATTGTGTCTTCTTGAAGTCCTTGCCTTTTGTGTATTCGTACCCTCTGCAATGCCTTCTTGTCATGTCGATGATAGCTTCGGCGCATGTCTTTTCCTTTTCTTCTGTGGGTGTCTTTTCTATTGTCATATTGGTCTTCTTGTTGAGCGTGAAGACTACGTCAGAGCTGTTGTATAGTATTGCAGTCCTTTTGAGAAGGTTGACATGCAACAAAGTACAATGGTTGTCGTGAAGAATAGGAAGGAAGGTGTGCTCTAGTGGGGCCGTCTCCAGGCATTTTTGCAGCCACTCCTTCTCTCCTGACTTTTTTCCTTTGAGGATGTCATCTACCAGTAAGAAGTATGTCATGTGGGTATTTGGCATGGTATCACCTAGTATCACCTAGTAGGCTGACATCGTTCTTACAGAAAGGTATCCTCCTATTTTCAACATTTCTCGGAGGTCATCTTTTAGCATGCAAATGTCATCTCACTTGAAGATAACATCTCCCGACAAATCGACTTCTTTCAGAGAATTCATAATAATAGTCAGCTCTTCCAGTGACAGGCTGAAGTAGCTCCATCTGTCAAAATTCTCAAAAGAAGACGTAATTTCTCGTGTCGGTCTGTCTGGTCTATCATCCCCCAGATATTCCTCTTCAACCTCTCCTTCCGCAGGCTATTCTTTTGGAGGTTGATTTTCAGGAGCTTCTGCTACTGAAGTCTGCCGTGGCTCTTCATTTGTCGTGGGCTTCACAACATCTTTAGAGCCTTCATTCCAGCCTGCTTTCCATGTTGTAGCCCTGGTTGGTTCTGTCAGATCGACCCACATAGGTTTTAGCTTTTCCCTCCAAGTGACCTTTTCGGGTAAGTTATACTAAAAGTGGTGTAAAATATATATAGAAAGTACATAAAGTAGAGTGTTATCACTATCTCAAACACCAAATGATGTTGTTAAAAATATCAAATATCTCACCTTTAAATAAAAAATGAATGTTATGTCTTACGAATGATTTGACATAAATGGATTTTCATATCACACAAAATGTCATTATGATAAGAGTGTTGTCCAAAATAGTGGGTCACCTTCAAGCGTCTTCATTGTTTGTTTTCTTCTAGTGCAAAGATAAGATTATGTATGAAGTTAAATATCATATTATAGTAATACCACATACATATGGAAGTTTGACTACATTGATTTTAGAGTTCTCACATTTAGGTGTAATTGGATAGATAACAACAAAGAAGTTGTAGTAGATAAATTAGATTTCACATTAGTGAATTTTGAAATGATTGATGAGAAGGGTGAACCAATTATATTGGCATCATAGGTAAAGCAAGTATTATATATTAATGATCTTGCAAGTGAAAAATGGTCTATCATTCTTCTTGAGAAAAGGTAGTTCCTTACAAATCCTATAGTGAAGAAGAGAACTATGATAAGTATTATGACTCCGGTCAATCCTCAGTTGGCTTGACAAGTGTAAATGTTGAAGCCAACACTGACTTATATACGCATGAAGATCACACATAAGGAATATTAATTGAAAAATATTCCAACCAATACTAGCGGCATGCACTTTTACTTTTTGAATGTTAGATGTGCATTTTATATGCTTTGTTATAGTTATATGTTTTTTATGTGCTACATGTGCATTTTATATTTGTTGTCACTTATATTTCATTCTTTGACTATTTTTAATATGATACTCTATAGATGGTGTCTAACCATAAGATGAGTATTGTGACAATGTGAACCATGAGGATGAGTTTTGTGTAAGTTGTATTATTTTATTACGTAGATGCGCAGTTTACATTTTCTACCATAGTTATAAAAGTTATATTTTGTTTGTGTTTATTCACTATTCAGGATGAGAAACCTGAAGATGTGCACCATGAAGATCTTGTGGGTTTGTTGAGGACCAGCATGATCGTATATATAAAAAGGCATCGCTTTGATGATCAAGTTAGTAGCAGAAAGGGGTAAGGGTCTGAAGATGTTTGTTGACTTTGATAAAATAGGAAATCATATCTGAAAGAATCATAGTTCATTCTAGAAATATCTAGGGATTATTACTCATAGAAAAGTACATATAACAGTAGAATATTAGAATAAAGTTAACCTTCCATTAAAGACCTCATATGAAAGGACATAGCTATGAGATATTCTATTTTTTGAAGATATTCACAATTCTATTTTTATAAATATTTCATTTAGTATATGAACTTTTGCAGAGCATCTTTGACCTTGATGAAAAATTGCATCGTAAAAAGGTGTTGCAATGCTATGAGAGGATATTGAGAAATTATAGGACAAATATGACAAGAGAATACATAATGAAAGATAAGAAGAAGAATCCTACCATTGATAAATGAGCCTATCTTGACCAGAATGTGTGGGAAGCATTTGTTGCTTCAAGGCAAATTGGTGAATTTAAGATTTTAAGCCTCTTCCTTTAAATACATTATTATGATTAATAAGATGAATTCAAATGTATTATGTGATTAATATATGTTTTTTATTATTAAAGATTTACATGATGCTAAAAAAGAAAGGTGTTGAAAGAATGTGTAAAACTACAAGTTGGGTCCAGGTGGCTATGCAAGGTGTCATCAATAGCGACTGGATGCATCTTCTTCTAAGCAACCTACTCATGAGTCTGATGAGTCTTCTACTACTCCTACACCTTTAGGAGTGCAAAAAGTGTGAGGGCAAGCCACTCTAGAGAAGTTCCCAACCCTGTAACTACCGAGGTGGCTACAAAAATGGTAAAATTCAACTCTCAAAGTGTATGCTCATTTTTGACCTTGATTGTTATGTTTTGTTGAAGAATTAATATTGATGATGATTCGCAAGAGTTATACAAAAGAAATAAGGAAAGCTTATCCTTGAGGGATAAAGGGATGTATTGATGGTTACTTTGAGTACTCCAAAGCATCTTGGCCTTGTTAGGGCCATCGGGGCAGCTATAGGTATAAGATGCTTTTATGGCACATCAGAGAAAAAGAGAAGATTTGTGAAGAAAAGAGGATTTTCACAAGAGGAGGTATAGGACATGATTACAAAGAGAATAGAATAAGCAATGAGATAGTTTGAGGATTCTTAATCTCAACCTCCTTAGATAGTACCTCAGTTGCACCACTCTTCTTATAAGGTGGAACCTCATCACACAGAGGTGGTTGGGAGTAATCACATGGATAGGCCAGACACACTAGGTGTAAGTTTTTTTGAGATTCAATAATCTTTCAAGTGAATTTTTAGTATGTTATGTTTGGGTATATATGAGTTTATATACTAAATTGTAGGCATAGAGGTTATGTTGTATTGCACTACTAGAACCTAGATTCTATGTTGTTGCACTGGGCGATGCTTTCCCACCCAATCCAGGTGCAACACTTCATGGTTCTCTAATACCCAACAATGTAGTTCATGTGACTATTAGGCTTGTCTACCTAGCTTGGAGATAGAGACCACTGCCACATGGCCACCTCAAGCACAACATGAAAGGAGATGCATAAGGCAGTGTGGTTGTGTGGCTTAAAGATGGAGTTATCCATGAGAATGTATGATAAATTTACATTTCATTTATATTTGTGATTCTTTTCTATCTGTGTATATAATTGGCAACTGATATGATAATACATCTAGATTATAGTATCTAAGAAGCCCCTACGATTCCCCCTCTAGTTCCTCCTCAATTATCTACTTGGATTGAATTAATCTGTTCAAATCACTTGGTGCTAAGTGTAGGGATCAACACTATGGTTACACAATTTAAAAGAAGGATCGAATATGATAGTTTGTTTCTAAGAGGACGTTGTAGGTCAACATCATGATACTAGTGTATTCTTGACAGATACTGTGGAGATGTTTAGTTATAATGGTTAAATACAGTCATGACAAAATTTTAGATATGGTAAAATCTTATTGCTACATATCTCATTCTATATATGTGAAAATATATGATGATTTATTTGTTTTATATTAAGCTATATATATATATATATATATATATATATATATATATATATATATATATATATATGTGTGTGTGTGTGTGTGTGTGTGTGTGTGTTTTGCATCTACTTATATAATACATGTGGATAATTCACATTAATCATGTGGCATTTCTAGTTCTATCATTGATTAGTCGCATAGATAAAGACCCAACATATGTTAATGATTACTTATCTACCACATTTAAATATTTAGTACCACAAGAAAGAGTGTGATTATAGTTCTTTAAATTGTTGGGTAAGGTTCGAGCATTTGATTTATAATTTCCACTTATGATTTTATATTTCATTGTGAAATTCGAGTTTTCTTTATTTGTCATCTTTTCACTTAGTAATAAGCATTGGGGGTCATTGGTAATTGTCCCCAAGATGCTATATGTATTATCTAGATCCTTGGGATGACATAATAGGGAGTCGGGGAAACTAAATGAAAATATTAGTAGTAGCATAAATAAAAAAAATTATCCGTCAATATATACTAATGTCTTCATCATTACGTGACCATTTACTAATTCCACTAAATGTATTACTTTAACTTACAGGGGTATAAAAGCACTCAAAAAGGTCATAAGAAAGGAATATGAAAAATAAATTATTAACTTGGAGTATAAGATAATAATTGGGCATACAAATACTTCATCATGTAGTGCATGCACCTGATTGTTAGACATTTCTCACTCGACATCCATTTTATAAAAAAAGTAATGTATATAGTCTTGATCATCATAAGTAAATAGTTTCATTTCATTATATAAAAAATCAAATCAAACTCTTTAATTATGTCATTCTCTTCGTAGAAATTGACACAACAGATGTTATACAAAAGAAGAATTGGATGTGACACGAGAAGTTTGGGTAGAGTCCTTCATTAATGAAGTCAACTTTTCATTTGATTGGGACAAAATATGAGTTTTCAAAACTTTAATGTCATTATTTCTATATACATGTGATGGTTGTGACTTCTTACAATTTTAAATTTGATGTAAGTGAATTATTGGTGTGTATGTGAATGATGTGTATATATGTGCATGTGCATGAATGAATGTGAAGAGAAATGAATACATGAGAATGACACTTGTACATGTGATGAGAATGAGATTTAAGAATGAAATTGCATGTGTATTTTCTGAACTATCTATGTGCATGAGAATGGAATTAGTGTTGATGAGATAGGAAATTTATGTGTGTGAATGAGTTGTTTATATGTGGACTATTGTGGTTTTGTATGTATGTTGGCATGTTGTTAAGCTAAATATAGGATGGAACTTATAGTTAAAATGAACTATAGGTTCTGCATCATGCTGAACAGCCGAACAACAAGTCTACAAACATTTTACAAAAAACATTTGTGGCGTCGATTGCATAAAAATTGATGATGTAGATATGTGTCGTTGGTTTTGCAAAAATATTGATGACACATCTATCTTTATTAGTTAAAATGGTCATGCCATACAACATGGCCATGCTACCCAGCTCTCACCACGGTCGTGCTATCCAGAATGTATGTGCTATCCAACCTTCAACACAGTTGTGTTACACAGCATGGTCATGATGCCAAGCCTTAATATCTCATTTTTTAATCACTTCAAGATGTGATATTATTCAGTGTCAATTATTCTTCTAAAACAAACTGATGACACAAAGATCTGTGTCGTCAATTTTTGTTGTTGAGCGGATAACTATAATTCCAGAATAACCTTATAATAGTTGTTGATATCACTTTGTGTCATCAGGTTTAGTTTTCATAGCAACTAACATTGGCTCTGTGTTGTTGGTTTTAGCTTACCCTAAAGATCAGCACAGTAGGTCCTTAGTTGTTGTGTCATCCACTGAAGTGTCTATACAAATCAACATTTTAGGTCTAATTTAACCAAAGATATAGATGGTATCTGTACTAGTATAGGTAGGGATCCTTCTTATGTAATGCATGTATGGAACCTTCTAAACTGATTATGGCTTCCAGCCAAAGAATCAACATCAGAACCTATTACTAAATGACAGAAAAACAAAGCACTAACCAACTTGTAAGAGCAGGCCTAGAAGTGTAGCCATGAGCAACCGGGAACAAAATGGAGAAGGGGCTTTGCAAAATCATTTGTGCTACATGGGATAGAATTCAAATGAAAGGACCAGTTTGTAAGATGTAAGTATTCAGACCTCATGGAAGGTACCTTACTTATTGTCTCTCCCTTTGTAACCCTTTAGTTATAATTGAGTGACTGATTCACTCATTTAGCACTTAGATTCTAGGTAATGAGTCTATCTAGTAAAATAATTATGGAGACGTACGAATTACTAGATATGTACACACTGAGTTTGGTGAATGTGTGGTATGTCAAGATTTCTTTATGTATAGATAAATTGGTTACTAGAAGAAAAATAAAATGACCATGAGATATGAGATGAGTACGTGCAAGGTGCATACTTATGGAATACTATATATACATATGAATAGCATGACATGCAATGACTCCTAGTCATTTAGTAAAAACAATGCACATGCTTTCTGTAACGCCCAGGCCCACTGCCCTAGGCTCTAGTAGAGCTTCAAGAATGATGACTGGCCCCACAGACCACCACTAGCCTTAACTGTGCGCTTTATCCTCACTCACACGCAAGCTGGGTCAACTTCCCGACTGGTCACCCATCCTAGTACTACTCCAAGCCGAGCACGCTTAACTATGGAGTTCTTTAGTGATGGGCTCCCAGAAAAGGAGGTGCACCTTGGTGATATGGTTAGTCCAATCACTCCTTTTAAGATCATCTTATCCAAGGCCTCAAATCCTAGGATGTTACAATCTCCCCCACTTAAACTCTTGACGTCCTCATCAAGGCTCAACTATATGGCCTCATAATCATTCCCCATTTCAGTGTTGACCCAAATGACCCATGTACACCCAGCTCCTGATCACGTCTGCCAACGCAAGGGCGACGCCATCGACTCAGATAGCCCTTTCCAACATGCCTGGACACTACCAGCACATGGGCGGCTCCATCAACTCGGATAGGCCTTTCCAACATGCGTGGACCGCACGACTCAAAGATTGGCATGCTACATGCCCATGTGGGCCCCACCTACTAGAGGGGAATTGGATCTGATACCATTGTAATGCATGGGCCCACTTCCCTAGGCTCTAGTAGAGTTTCAGTAATGCTAGGATGTTACACTTTCATTTATTTTTAGCCCCTTGTGTCATAAGAGCATACTAGAGATGAATTGAAAATGTATTTAAACATGTGAATGTTTGCACGATGCTATGTTAATTGTGAACACATTGAATAATAGGTATGACTTACATATACTTGATGACCACATTTGTTTTCTAACGAGCACCCATGTTATGCACGTGTCTCATTTGATCTTTTTATAACCTGGTTTAAATTTCATCTCTACAGTAGAAATACATCTTAAAAGGAGACTGCATAACTATTTAACTTGTAAAACACTCTTGATAATAACTTACAAAGGGTTAGATGTGATTATACATAGATTCTTATATGATACTCAAGTTATATTCACTATTGGTGGAAAGTAAATATGCTAAAACTAGGTCAAATAAAATGATGACGGTGAATGCGGAGATCCTATCTTCTCACTCTCTCTCTAGGGGAGCTCTAATCCATCTCTAGAAGGGATAGCTGTGCTCTGCCGGTGGCTAGCAGGGGTGGGGTGGGCTTCTCTGCTCCATCCTCCACCCCCCAAGATGGCTCAGTATCGTGGTCCAATCCTACGGTGGATGCGACGGTTGGCCGTTCATGGGCTTCTACCGTTGCGGTGACTAGGGAAATCCAGAGGATCTTAATGCCGATGGAGGTTGAGGGTGACCCTAGGGCCCACAGTTTTAGGAAGGATGATGTTCGCCCCTGGATGTGCATCTCTGGCCCGGTGGCAGAGGCGATTAATGAATTCCACAAGAATTCAGCCATTGTTCAGGTTATGGGGCAGATGTGCGTCCGCGAACAGCTTCTTGGTTGGATGATAAGGTCATGGAAACCAAAAGGGGAGCTCCAATGCACTCCGATGTTGGGAGGCCTCTTCCTTTCCATATTCACCTTTGAAGAGGATGTGAGGATTGCTCTTGACCAGGGTCATTGGTTCTTCAATCACAAGTTGGTCTTGACCAGGGTGTGGTCACCAAAGGCTGATCTCAGGAGGGCCGCTTTGACCAATGCACTGGTCTGGGCTACCTTCCCTAATGTGGGGCTCCAGTGGTCGAGGAGAGCCATTACCATCATGTCTTACAGGGTTGTAGTTCCAAAAGTGGTTGACTTCTGGTCCCATGGGAGGTACGCGGGGCAACGCACATCTGCATCGAGGTGATAACAGATCAGGTGCTCCCTCCGGTGGTGATGCTGGAAATGCCTGACGGTAAGGAACTCGAGACCAGGGTCATCTACGATGCCCTCCCTGATAGATGCAAGTGTTGCAAGGTGTTCGGGCATGAGGACGGATGTTGCCCGGGTGATCGGACTACACCAACAGATAAGGTGTTTGTTGATTTGTCGGAGATGAGACAGAGGGCCAAAACCAGGCACCGCACCAGAAGGAGGGTTGATAGGTCTGCATCTAAGCGAGGTGAGAAGGTGACCCCTACGGTGCCTGACGAAGGCGGGAGGACCAGCAATGAGGAGGTAGGCAGTACTAAATGCCCCTAACAAGGACAACGTTGAGGATGAACCCAACTCAGTTTTGGTCGAGGTTGGGGTGGGCAGTGATAGCCCGTTGTTACACACGGTGAATGAGGAGGAGGTGGTGTAGGTTCTGAGAAGGGAGATCCAGGGGGTTGATGTGCTTGCGAATAGGACCAAACCCAACTCACCGGATGCTAACCAGTTCTTTGTTCTTGAGAACTTGGATGCTGATGAGCTACTCGAGGAGCTTTTGGGCACTTGCAGGAGGAAGACAGATAGGGCTCTTTCGACCAGTGTGATGGGAAGGTGTATGTCGGCTAGAGTGAACTCCTCCAGAAGGGGGGGTCACAAAGGGGGTTAATATGTCAGTCCTCACATAGAACGTGATGGGGGCATCCATGCCTCAGAAGCAAATACGGGTGAGGAAGGTGATAGGGGATAGCCAGGATTCTTTGGTGATCATTTTGGAGACAAATTAAGGTGAAAAAAATTAATAGGGATAGTCTGACCAGAGCTTTCCCAGTGGACTGGGGTGTGGAGTCCAACCTGGAGCAGGTTGATGGTGGCCGCATCATTTTCGGGTGGGACAAGAACATATGGGTTCTTCAGGTGATCCATGCTACTGATCATATGATGGTTCTCAGTTGCATCAATGCAGGAGGATTCCACTGTGTGATCACTATCATTTATGGGCACAATGACAAAGGTAGAAGAATAAGATGTTGGGAGGATATCCTCAGCTCAACCCAATAGTATATCCCTCATTTGGTGGTGGGTGACTTCAACAACGTCCATAAAGTGGGGGAGAAGGTTGGGGGTAAACCAATACCTGATTCAATCTTAGGGAGGTTCAACGATATGGTGGACACAGCCAACCTGGTGGAACTGAATATTGTTGGGGGTATCATAACTTGGCACAACAAAAGGAGGTAGGAACATAGGATTTCGAGTAATCTGGATAGAGGTTTGGTGAACACTTCTTGGTTGGATACTTTTCCGGAGGCGAAGTTGATCCTTGGTGGGAACCCCAATAGTGACCATTCTTGGCTCAGGATCCCTCTGGCGATCACTCACATGAAGAACAGATCATTCAGGTTCCTAAACTTCTAGGTGGATTGGCCAGGGTTCAAGGAGGTGGTGGCTTGTACTTGGGCAAAGAGGGTTGTTGGTAACCCTTTGTTCAGGGTGTCGGAGAAGCTAAGAAGGACCAAGGCTGCCCTAAAAGAGTGGGTAGGTGAATGCTCCAACCTCACTGTCTTGGTTAAAAAGGCTTTTGCTAACTATCAGGTGGATGCAGAGGACCTTAGATCACACCCCGACGACCCTGTCAGGATTAAAATGGAGGAAAGTAAAGCTATAAGATTTCTCCAACTGGAGAAAGCACAGGAAATGTATCATTGAAAGAGAAGTAGGTACCAGTGGATTAATGGTTGTAACCGCAACACAAAAATTTACCACAATGCAACTAAGAAGAACCACATGCATGATTGCATTCATGGATTGATGAAGGAGGATGTGTCGGTGATGAGAGGTGTTGATGAAGTGGCTCAGGAGGTGGTCCACTACTTCGAGCACTTATACAACAAATAGGAAAACAGTAGTGGGGATGTGATGCTAGGGAGGAGGGTGATAGAGGATATGAACAAGGAACTATGTGGCCTGGTTTCTGAGAAAGAAAACAAAGAGGTTGTCTTTTCCATTGGCGCGACCAAAGCTCCCGGACTTGACAAGTTTAATGGGAAGTTCTTCCAACCTTGTTGGGACACCATTGAGGAGGATATGTGTTGTGCAGTGAGGTGGTTCATGGTGGGAGGTGCCATGGTTAGGAAAGTAAATCATGCCTTCATAAGGCTCATACCGAAGGTTAATAAGCTGGCTTCAATGTCAGTTTATAGAACTATTGCCTATTGTACAGTACTATATAAAGTCTTGGCCAAGTTGCTGGCGGGTAGATTGAAGAAGGTGTTTCTTGTGATCATCTCCCCTGAACATCTTGCTTTTATAAAAGATAGATCTTTGGCAGAGGGTGCTCTTCTATCCAAGGAGTTTTTGGAGGAATTCAATCACAACAAGGCCACGAGGAAGGCGTGCATCAAATTAGACATTGCAAAGTCCTATGACCATGTGGATTGGTATGCTCTATGGAGAATCATGGTTGCGCTTGGGTTCTCAGAAAGATGGATCAAACTGATGAGGCAATGTGTGGAAACCACTTCCTTTTTTGTTATTGTCAATGGAGTGTCGCATGGTATGTTCACGGCTTCTAATGGCCTCAGGCAGGGTGACCCGCTATCCCCTTTGCTTTTTGTCATTATCATGGAGTTCTTATCACAAAGTATTCAGAGGGAATAGGATCACAGGAATCTGAAGGTGTTCAAGATTGGGGAGTGCCAGTCTCGTCTCATATCCTGTTCACAACCGACGTCATGTTGTTCACTGTCAGGCATGTGAAATACCTCAGCAGGGTGAAAAGAATCCCGATCCATTTTGGGAAACTGACCGGGTTGTACATCAGTGAAATCAAATCCAAAATCTTCCTCTCCCGGTCTTGTGATTAGAGAAGGGGGAGACTACAGAATGTGGTGGGTATCTCCATGGGGGTGTTCCCCATGAAATATCTAGGAATACCTCTTTCGTGTGGAAGAAGGAACAATAGCCAATACAACTCGGTGATCGATGAACTTAGACACACGGTGGACAGATGGGCCAGCAATAATATCTCACTTGCAGGCTGCTTGGTGTTGATCAAATATGTGCTCGCGACAAAGATCAACAATTGGACTAGGCTGGTGGAATTGCCCAGGTTCATCATCGACAAGGCCAAAAGCATAATGGACATCATCCTCTGGGACAGGAAAGGCCACGGCGTTGCCTGGGATACTGTGGCTAGGTGAAGGGAACAAGGTAGCCTTGGACTGATGGACCCTCAGCGTATGGCAGATAGAGTGACCTTCTACCAGATAAATAGGTTCCTTACTAGGCCAAAATCACCATGGGTAGCGTGGATTAGAGTGAGGTATGACACCTCCCTGAGTGTGCATGCATCCGACGGAGGGGGCTTCTCTGGTTTGGAGACGCATGACCACGCTATGGAGCGGGGTGAATCAGGAGTACACCCAACTAAACTAGAATCACTGGTGTTGCTTGGTTCCCAAATTGAGACAACAGAGGATGGACAGCCCTCATGTTCCTTGGTTCACAGTCGTCTGGAACAAGGTGCAGATT
The DNA here is from genome assembly GCA_963693085.1 of Alisma plantago-aquatica. Taxonomy (NCBI): domain Eukaryota; kingdom Viridiplantae; phylum Streptophyta; class Magnoliopsida; order Alismatales; family Alismataceae; genus Alisma; species Alisma plantago-aquatica. The sequence goes on from OY856412.1 coordinate 571,415,297, forward strand.
CCCAAGTGGAGTTGCAACCTCTACAGACGCATCTTGGGTCGTTTACCTACTACTGATAGGTTGATGGGTTGGGGGATATTGGTTGACCCAGTTTGTAGATTGTGTAAGAAGGATAACGAGTCTCATTGGCACCTCTTTTTCGAGTGCAAGTATTCCAAGTATCTGTGGGCACGCATGATCTTAAAATGTGGGTGGGGTGGGTCCCCTCCCTCCAATCTCATGGAGATTTTGGATTGGTTGCGGACGAAGATGGCTAGGGAGCATGTTTTGGGATATTTTGTGAGTTTGGGGTTATCGACTTTGAATTTCCTGATTTGGCAGCAAAGGAATGCCAAAGTGCATGGTGGTAGGGAGCTGAACAAGTTCAAGTGCTTTGATGTGCTTACGGAGAGACTCTATTTTGTGTGTAAGGCCAAACCTGTTCTTTATAAAGGTTTAGATCTCCTTGTGAAAATACATTGGGGATTTTGTAGTTAATTACCCCTGGGTTTTGTAGTTAATCCCCTTGTAAAGCACAATATAGGCCCCCTATACTTTTGGTTTTAGTAATATTTTACCCGATCCAAAAAAATGCTAAAACTTAAACTCATTGTGATAAAAGTGTGAGAATAATGTTATAAAGAACTAAGAGAAAGTGCCTAGTGGTGATAGAGCCCGTGTCACTTGGGGATCTAGCAATGTGAGTAAGTGGGATCCAGACAAATCCTTTGGGGAGATGTCCCTCATAGGAATAACCTAAACTGACAGGATGCCTCACCTCTGAGAGGGTAAAATGTACTAGATGTCTGTGACTTAACTGCAATGGATCATGTACAATGACCTTAAGGGTGGTAGAACATGCGGCCTAAGCTGCCAGACAGATTCACAGGAGACCTAAGGGAAGCAAAAGGGATGCAGGATGACCCTATGACCAGTCCTAGGATGGCAACTTTGACACCATTATTACACAAAGGGGCAGCTTGGGAAAGAAATACATACGTGGAGTTGAAAATTCAACATGTGCATTGATAAAAAAAGCAATAGCAGGACCATAAGATCCATAGTAGGAATGAGTCTTCTTGATGTCACTAGATGTTATATATATATATATATATATGAGGATAGAAAAGAAAATAAATATTGTCCTACTTATAGTTACACGATCATTTTTAAAGTAGATGAGCATCTCTAATTACTTATTTCTTATTGTTTGTTTTAGTGTTGATAGTAGTTCAATATACTTTTATTTTGTATCTTTTATTATGCTACTTGACATGAATAAAGTTTAATCTTCTCACAAAATGTATTTAGATTCCGATGGGATATAACTTCTCTTCTCATCTCCCTTTCCCTATGGTGGCATACACCATAGGATAAAGGAGAACTTGTAGGTTACTTTTTAGTGTGACCTTATCTATATCCTAGGGGCATAGTCGGGAAACCATCAGCACATGAGGAGACAAAGCATGGACATATGATAGTAAATGAACTCTTAAATAGTAATATTTTAATGTAAGTTTGGACTAAGTTGTAAACTTAGTGATTCCTACTCAGACTCTTTGTAAGGAAATATGGCATTAGGTAGGAAGTATAAATAAAAATTTTACTACCATATTCCCCATTAAACCAGCAGATCGAGTAAATAATTATATAATTTAACGGATGGTTTTGAAGATATACCTGGCCCTGGATCAAGTCTAACGACATCACCTCATTGTTATTGTTATGACCCGTTTCAAAGCTTATCGGTAAGCATCATGATTTGAGCATAATTAAAGTTATTTGAGCTAACTTATGTGCTTATGATGTGGTTAGTGAATCATTAACTTGATTTAGTTGAATCAAGCACATAAAATTAATTAGTGCTTAATTAAGATGATTAAATTGAGTAAAGTGATAATTGGATGCAATTGGAATTTTGAATCAGAAAAATAGTGTAATTAGTTTGTTTTATGCCTTGGGGTTGTAGAGGATCTCGTACTTAACAAGTTGCAAAAGAAATCAAGTTATTTGGACCTCTGAGGAAAAAGTTATGATGATTTCAATATCTGGGGTAGATTATGCAATTTTTCCCAATTTTTAGCTTTATAATCCTTTTTCCTTCTCTGTATCGTTTATCTTCTTTAGACGATCCTTTTCTTTGGCGGCGCACAGGAGCCACTTGGGCGACCGATGGAGTAGAGGAGCGGGCGATCTTGGCCTGGCTCCGTTTCTCAGCAGCCCACCTCTCTTCTTCTCTTCTTCTTCCTCCACTCCTTCATTCCTTCCTTCCCCTCTCCTTTTCCTGCCCAACCGCGGCCAGCTAGGGCGGCGCCCTGTAGCTGCGGCCACCAACAGCAGCTCCAGCTGCAACAGCCGGCTAAGGAAGCCCCTTGGGTGCGGCAAACACTTCAAATAGTCAGCCGTGACATTGACCTTGAGGCCCAACCTGGAATCCGCAGCTAATAGCTAAGTATTAGCACCCAACCGAGCCTCCTCTCCACCTGTACGTTAGAAGAACAGCTGCCTGATTGCAGCAGCAGCTAAGAACATCTTGGGCTGCCAACAGTAGGGGAAAAGCTTCCTTGAACTCCGATTTTGAGATCCCGGCCTGATTCTGCAGCCCTAGCTGCGATTTGGTTCTCAATCAAGCATTGCTCCTCAATCAAAGCTTGAGTGTCAAGCTGCTTCTGCCTGGAATTAGACCCCGAACGCATCCTCGGACGAATCTGGACATACCAAATCACAGTGAGTAGAGTTTCATTCATTTATCATTAATAAACTCAGGCATTTGAATATTTCCAGTTATGTGCGTGAATTACGCTGATAACAAGCGTTATCAGGCGTAGGGCAGCGTTTGGCGTCGCCCGATTTTTTATTTCATAAACTGCTTCTAGACATTGTTATATGATTAAATTTAGTATTTGATCAGTGTGGATTGAATCGGTTGATTTATATGGTTCATTGGAACCTAAATTGCTTATTTGAATGTTGAAATTAGAAATTCATATCTGAAAATGGTATGGTTTGGGTATGAACCCAGACAATAGGGATTTCTGATAAATTATCAGATGTACGATTTCAAAGTTGATATGAATAAATAAAATATGCATGAAAACCTTAATTGTGTATATCTTTTGACGTTAATATGTGTAAATTGATATTTACATGAAATGGCACATTTCTCTGGAATATTACCAGAAATTCTCAAGTATTGTTATTAAATTGTATTGTGATATGTAATTAACTCTTAATTGAGTTAAGTGATGCACGAACCAGGATTTGGGTTAATGTGCACGTTTTTCGAGAATTTTAGATAATTGATAATTGTTGAGTATGATTCTCATATGTGAAGTAAATTTCTTTAATTTGTGCAATAAGATGTTCAATTGCGTAAATTCGCTATGTATGTGCCAAATTGAAATAAGTTGGATTATTTATGCATTTCTAATTTACCTGAATGCATGGTATGAGAATTTCTCAGAAATTACAATGATTTGAAATATATTGCTCTGTCAGTTTAGAATGACAGTGTATTGTGATCTGATATGAAATCAGTAAATGTGATATTCATGTTTAAATGTTTATATGTTAATCATTTAATAGACTTAGGTGCCCTAACACCGTAGAACCCCTTTTGAGAGGTCTGCATCCAGGGGGGTGAAACTCGTGTTGCAACAATAACTGTGCGGAGTCACAGGAACGAGGATAGAGAAAGGCAGTGTTCAACAACAACGTGTGCGATGTCACGGTGACACTGGAGTATATAGGGTTTATTCAACATTAATCCGTGCTTGTGTCACGGTGGTAACCCAGTAAGACTCTCCGCCTGTGTGCTCAGGTTTGAGGAGGAGTCTAGAGTTCACTCTTTTGAGAGTGTAGTGAGGCCTTGTGAGCCTGAGAGTCCTGCAGCAGACCAGGGCTGGCAGTCAGACTTAGCATTTCCCGGGTGTGTCGCTAAGTCTTGTACGGTGGGATCGTAGTTCGCTACGGATCTTTATATGCAGGGTACACTGCATATGATTAGGGCATAATAATAATATAAATTGGTACTCATATAGGATCACAGTAAATTAAAGTATTCGAACTTTTGTGCTATTTCTTTATATCTGTTTATCTGTTCAAATTATTTGTTATTGCATGGAAATGTGATTATATTCTGCAAATCTGTTATGTTATTAGAACTGCCCTTCTTAGTACTGTACTTATGTTTTATTTCAATTTATAAACCTGATGAGTTGTTTAGTGATAGCTAAGTGAAATGCTATTCACTGAGCGAGTAGGCTCATACCTCTACTCAAAACATTTTCAGGTCATCACCAGCAGCAGGAATCTGAAGGATCCTTTCATCCTAACACCTAGTCTATAGAAGGTTTGTAGTTAGTCTAGTTAGAGGTCTCTTAGTCCTTTCCCCTCGATCCTTGGGACATGGTGTGGGTGAGAGAGAGAATGTATGGCGAATGTGTAAAAGGTGTAAATTAACTGTTATGTTTTACTTTCTGTTAAACAATGTTACATGTTATAAACTCTGTTTATGTTCTCTAGCCAGTTTAATTGAAATGCTTCCGCAATAGTTTATTATGTTTAGTTTACAGCTATAATCCGGATATCATTACGAGGTTTAAAAAAAAAGTTCTCAGTGATTTATTTATGTAATAATCCCTCCGTCGCGCCCTAATCTCGGGATTAGTGGTCAGTGTGAGATCGGGGTGTGACATCTTGGTATCAGAGCATAGGTTGAGTATATGAATACTCTAAGTGAAGGTCAGGGGACGATAAGAGACCAATAGGATTAGGACTTAAGTGTCTTCCTTCTAACTGCAATTTTCTAACAGGAAGTGCTCTGTTATACTATTGTAGATGGTAGGAAGAGGATGTGGTCACGAGAACCAAGTAAAGAGCTCAGGTTGAGTCGTTGAGAATCATTAGGATTAAAAGATAAAGTTATAAGTGAGGCAAATAGGAAGTGATATGTTTTTAGCTCTGGGAGGTCTGAGTGTTTAGATACCCTGGCCAGGTGTCTGAATACTTAGATTGACCAGTATCAAGCTACTCTGTCTATTCTTCGCTGGATGCCCTAGCCAGGTATGCAGAGGAAGGATAGGCTAGAGAGAAACCCTAGAAATCTTAGGGTTAAGAAACTGGAAATTTATACAGGAGTAAGAGATTAAACATAGGATGCAATGCAACTCTTGCTTTATATTGCTTATTTGATTGGAAATCATTAGAAATGTTCTTATATGTATGGATTTAGATTTTCAGTTTATAGAATAAATATGATTCTTTTATATTGTTGTGTGTCATGAAGTGATTTAGTTATTGTTTATATTCTTTGTATTAAGTAGACCAGAAATTATGTTTATATGAGTCTGCCCTAGGTGGATATTCTTTCCACATGTTTGAGATTAATAGGAGTTGGTTAATCCTGAGTAGCTCTTGGCTTCAGGACTACAGGTTCGGCCTGGTCCGGCTGGCAAGATGTGTTACTGAGATCTAATGACTCCTATTAATAATATAATAAAAGTAGATCCTGGATAATTTAGACCCGAATCATGGTGAAAAATGTATATACACTAAGATGTTGAGATATAAGGGAAAGATTAGAACAACTAAGAATTAGTTGGAACTGACACTGGAGACCCAACATTGGGACCTCATATGAGCAATCCTTAATTAGAAATAAAGGAACACAATAGGGGTCAGGTTAAATTTAATGATTAGGTGAGAAATGCCCTTAATGGTACTAATCAATAATGCATAACCAATGCATGGATCCAATACATGATTAGTAAACCCTAGTTGAGGGTGTATCATTGTGAAACCCTAGCTGAGGGTGTATCATTGTGATTGTTTATAGGAAACTTTATAAGTTATGCTTTAAACTAAGATAAGTCCATATCATGTGAGATAGCCGGACAATTCTAATGTGTGGCCTATGCATTATATGCTAAAGGTGAGTATTCTGTGATGGAATGCATTAAGAGGGGGAGATACCTTAATACAAGATAAAGTTGGTTAACTCAAGAGGGTCTGAATTAATGAGAAATGGGGAACCCTAACCCTAATTTGGGGAAAAGGGAATGATAAGCCATGTTTGATAGTGAACCCTAATTCCTGGTCAAGGAATGATGGTATTACTATTGTATCACATGATGTGATGAAAATGTTGTATGACTGTTATCATGCCTAATAACCATGCATGTATGATGAGATGATGAATATAGCCAAGTTTGGGCTGTGACATTTATATAATAAATGTTGATTGGCTTTTGTGTGTTGATGTTGTTGTTGCTTAATAAAAGTAATAATGTGTACGGATTTTATGAACCATGTGAATAAGTTGTTGCCTAGTGAGAGGTGGCAAGATATGAATGGCCTTGTGAGCCATGTGTGATGCTTGGGTAACAAGTATCATGTTTATTTGTAACATTTGTGTTAATAAGTTATGCTAGAGAACTTGGCTGATGTTACATTTCTGTTATATATCTATAGTTCATTGATGATTATTCATATATGTTGTATTCATTACAAGTAGATGGATGAACTTATGAGATCTAAAGTTTGATTTCAAACTAAGGAAGCAAAGTCGCATCACAATAATTCTATGTTACTGATAAGGACCAAACCCTAGAATGTTTAGAGTTGTAGTAGTTCAAGGGATGTCACTAGTGATTTGACCTTGAATACTAGTATCTTTATAAAACAAGATCATACGATTTGCACTATGAAAGGTAACCTAGTACTAATAAAATCCAGGGTTTAAAGTTAGCTAATCTGGAAGGTAGATAGACAATATGAAAATGACTCGGAGAAAAGAGTAAGATATAATTTTGAAATAAATTCTTACAGTAGTAATAAGAAGTTAGTACCATAGAATGAGGAGTATTACTCGTCACATGATCTGGAATTAGTTTTCGTAGTTCATGCTCATAAGACATGACGTTACTGTCTTTATGGTGAGGTGTGCCAGGTGTTCATAGATCATAGGAGCTTGAAATATATCTTTACCCAGAAGGATCTGAATCTTAGACAGAGAAGATGATTAGAATTGATTAAGGATTATGATATAATGATAGATTATCACCCTGGAAATACGAATGTGGTAGCAGATGCTTTGAGCATAATGTTAAGTTCAACAGTTGATGCATTCTCTATTGCATGTTTCGAGAGAGACATGCTAGTAGAAATGTGAAAGTTAAACTTAGACTTAGAGGTGACAAAGTAGAGTGGTTTGATTGCACAGATGCAAGTCAAGCCTATCTTTTATGATTAGATTAAGGAACTACAGTAGGGTGATAGTGAGTTACATCAGATCATGCATGACATGACATGGGGAAAAGACCAGAGTTCATGTTTTCAGATGATGGTGTGTGGTATCAGCGTGACAGGTTGCATGTACCTCGAGATAATGATTTGAAAGAAAAGATTCTTGAGGAAGCACATGCATCAATGTATGCTATGCATTCAGGTAACACTAAGATGTACATGGATCTCAAGGAGTTGTATTGGTGGCCCAGTATGAAAAGGATGTAGATGAGTACATGACTAGGTGTAGTGTGTGTCAGCAGGTTAAGGTTGAGCACCAGAAACCTAAAGGTACCTTACAATCTCTTCCTATACCAGAATGGAAATGGGAACATATCACAATGAATTTTGTGATAGGGTTGCCCTTGACACCTAGAGGTTGTGACTCGATATGAATGATTGTGGATAGACTGACTAAGTCTGCTCACTTTCTTCATATTAAGTCAACCTTTGATATCCCAAAGTTGGCTAAGATATTCATGGATGAGATTGTCAGGTTGTATGGTATCCCAGTTTCAATTATATCAGATAGAGATCCTAAGTTTACATCCAAGTTTTTGGAATCAGTTGCATTATGCTTTGGGCACAAAGCTGAGGTTTAGTACAACTTCTTACCCGCAAACAGATAGTCAGTCAGGGAGGACCATTCAAACTCTTGAGGACATGCAGAGAGTAGTTGAAAGCTACACAGGATAGGCAGAAGAGTTATGCGGAGAAGAGACGTTAACCTCTTGAGTTTCAAGTTGGTGATGACATGTATCTGAAAGTTTCACCATGGAAAGGAGTGTTGAGGTTTGGTATGAGAGGCAAACTGACTCCTAAGTTTATGGGCCATATCCTATCATTGAGAGGATTGGACCTATAGCTTATAAGTTGGATTTTCCATCTGAGTTGGCCAATTTACATGATGTGTTTCATGTATCGATGCTGAAGAAGTGTTACCCTGGTACAGAAAAGATAATAGACCCAGAACCTGCACAGCTCAGATCAGATGTGTCCTATGTTGAGGGACCAATACAGATAGTTGATTGAAGAATCAAGAAACTCAAGAATCGTGAGATACCATTAGTGAAAATTCTGTGAAGGAATCATAACCTAGAGGAAGCTACGTGGGAACTCGAATCTGAGATGCGTAACAAGTTTCCTTTTCTCTTTTAGGAATTTCGGGAAGAAATTCTTATAAGGGAGGGAGATTGTTATGACCCGTTTCAAAGCTTATCGGTAAGCATCATGATTTGAGCATAATTAAAGTTATTTGAGCTAACTTATGTGCTTACGATGTGGTTAGTGAATCATTAACTTGATTTAGTTGAATCAAGCACATAAAATTAATTAGTGCTTAATTAAGATGATTAAATTGAGTAAAGTGATAATTGGATGCAATTGGAATTTTGAATCAGCAAAACAGTGTAATTAGTTTGTTTTATGCCTTGGGGTTGTAGAGGATCTCGTACTTAACAAGTTGCAAAAGAAATCAAGTTATTTGGACCTATGAGGAAAAAGTTATGATGATTTCAATATCTGGGGTAGATTATGCAATTTTTCCCAATTTTTAGCTTTATAATCCTTTTTCCTTCTCTGTATCGTTTATCTTCTTTAGACGATCCTTTTCTTTGGCGGCGCACAGGAGCCGCTTGGGCGACCGATGGAGTAGAGGAGCGGGCGATCTTGGCCTGGCTCCGTTTCTCAGCAGCCCACCTCTCTTCTTCTCTTCTTCTTCCTCCACTCCTTCATTCCTTCCTTCCCCTCTCCTTTTCCTGCCCAACCGCGGCCAGCTAGGGCGGCGCCCTGTAGCTGCGGCCACCAACAGCAGCTCCAGCTGCAACGGCCGGCTAAGGAAGCCCTTTGGGTGCGGCAAACACTTCAAATAGTCAGCCATGACATTGACCTTGAGGCCCAACCTGGAATCCGCAGCTAATAGCTAAGTATTAGCACCCAACCGAGCCTCCTCTCCACCTGTACGTGAGAAGAACAGCTGCCTGATTGCAGCAGCAGCCAAGAACATCTTGGGCCGCCAACAGTAGGGGAAAAGCTTCCTTGAACTCCGATTTTGAGATCCCGACCTGATTCTGCAGCCCTAGCTGCGATTTGGTTCTCAATCAAGCGTTGCTCCTCAATCAAAGCTTGAGCGTCAAGCTGCTGTAGAGAAGAACCGTAAACAGGATATTATCAAAGGTTGAAGACAACCAAATTCTGCCCGGAATTAGACCCCGAACGCATCCCCGGACGAATCTGGACAGACCAAATCACATGAGTAGAGTTTCATTCATCATTAATAAACTCAGGCGTTTGAATATTTCCAGTTATGTGCGCGAATTACGCTGATAACAGGCGTTATCAGGCGTAGGGCAGCGTTTGGCGTCGCCCGACTTTTTATTTCATAAACTGCTTCTAGACGCTGTTATATGATTAAATTTAGCATTTGATCAGTGTGGATTGAATCGGTTGATTTATATGGTTCATTGGAACCTAAATTGCTTATTTGAATGTTGAATTAGAAATTCATATCTGAAAATGGTATGGTTTGGGTATGAACCCAGACAATAGGGATTTCTGATAAATTATCAGATGTACGATTTCAAAGTTGATATGAATAAATAAAATATGCATGAAAACCCTAATTGCATATATCTTTTGACGTTAATATGTGTAAATTGATATTTACATGAAATGGCACATTTCTCTGAAATATTAGCAGAAATTCTCAAGTATTGTTATTAAATTGTATTGTGATATGTAATTAACTCTTAATTGAGTTAAGTGATGCACGAACCAGGATTTGGGTTAATGTGCACGTTTTTTGAGAATTTTAGAGAATTGATAATTGTTGAGTATGATTCTCATATGTGAAGTAAATTTCTTTAATTTGTGCAATAAGATGTTCAATTGCGTAAATTCGCTATGTATGTGCCAAATTGAAATAAGTTGGGTTATTTATGCATTTCTAATTTACCTGAATGCATGTTATGAGAATTTCTCAGAAATTACAATGATTTGAAATATATTGCTCTGTCAGTTTAGAATGACAGTGTATTGTGATCTGATATGAAATCAGTAAATGTGATATTCCTGTTTAAATGTTTATATGTTAATCAGTTAATAGACTTAGGTGCCCTAACACCGTAGAACCCCTTTTGAGAGGTCTGCATCCAGGGGGTGAAACTCGTGTTGCAACAATAACTGTGCGGAGTCACAGGCACGAGGATAGAGAAAGGCAGTGTTCAACAACAACGCGTGCGATGTCACGGTGACACTGGAGTATATAGGGGTTATTCAACATTAATCCGTGCTTGTGTCACGGTGGTAACCCGGTAAGACTCTCCGCCTGTGTGCTCAGGTTTGAGGAGGAGTCTAGAGTTCACTCTTTTGAGAGTGTAGTGAGGCCTTGTGAGCCTGAGGCCTTGTGAGCCTGAGAGTCCTGCAGCAGACCAGGGCTGGCAGTCAGACTTAGCATTTCCCGGGTGTGTCGCTAAGTCTTGTACGGTGGGATCGTAGTTCGCTACGGATCTTTATATGCAGGGTACACTACATATGATTAGGGCATAATAATAATATAAATTGGTACTCATATAGGATCACAGTAAATTAAAGTATTCGAACTTTTGTGCTATTTCTTTATATCTGTTTATCTGTTCAAATTATCTATTATTGCATGGAAATGTGATTATATACTGCAAATTTGTTATGTTATTAGAACTGCCCTGCTTAGTACTGTACTTATGTTTTATTTCAATTTATAAACCTAATGAGTTGTTTAGTGATAGCTAAGTGAAATGCTATTCACTGAGCGAGTAGGCTCATACCTCTACTCAAAACATTTTCAGGTCATCACCAGCAGCAGGAATCTGAAGGATCCTTTCATCCTAACGCCTAGTCTATAGAAGGTTTGTAGTTAGTCTAGTTAGGGGTCTCTTAGTCCTTTCCCCTCGATCCTTGGGACATGGTGTGGGTGAGAGAGAGAATGTATGGAGAATATGTAAAAGGTGTAAATTAACTGTTATGTTTTACTTTCTGTTAAACAATGTTACATGTTGTAAACTCTGTTTATGTTCTCTAGACAGTTTAATTGAAATGCTTCCGCAATAGTTTATTATGTTTAGTTTACAGCTATAATCCGGATATCATTACGAGGTTTTAAAAAAAAAGTTCTCAGTGATTTATTTATGTAATAATCCCTCCGTCGCGCCCTAATCTCGGGATTAGTGGTCAGTGTGAGATCGGGGTGTGACAGTTATAGTCATGCAACTGTCTTCTAGTTACATTGGGACATCATCTACTGCATCTCTTGTTCTTCATCATAGATAGCAAGTCGACGTTGTCCTCCTAGCGACAAACAACAACCTCCAAACTTGTATGGAAGTCCACACATACCGCCTAGAACTCTTGTCATCCTGCCAAAATAGACATGAAGGAATTGTTCCTCCCGTTGGTGTACTAGTCACCAACCTGCTCTCCCACAATTTTTCTCCCTTGTTATTCCTTCCTTTATCGGTTAGGACTCGTTCGGGCTCTTTATTGGTTACCACAACCAGAGAGAACAAAAATTATCAAATACAATTGAGTTGTGTTTCTAGGAAGCCCCCAATACCCCTCTATTTTTAAGAGAGGTTAGGATTAGGGTTTCCAATTTGTGCGGGAGTAGAAGGGACCATGATCTCATGAATTTTCACAACGTACGAACAAAAAAATGGTCGGTTCACCAATGAATCAATCAGTTAGCACACGAGTCAATCGGTTCACCCAGTGAACTACTCGTTTCATCATGTTTCCCAACCACATATGAATTGACAATTCTAATCCAATTAATGCACGACATGACGTCAACACTAATACTTGATGCAACTGAATTTCACTTTGAATCGAGCATCTCAAAAGCATGAATCATTCTTTGTGACCACGAATTGGTCTGTTCAGCAATCGGTCTGTAGCATGTTCATTCAGAACTCAGCCAATTCAATATCCATTCAACCTGACACTCCAACCAGTCATTTCATCACATGAGTTGATCGGTTGGGAGAACATGTCAGTAAATTCATGCTAAAATCTAATACTTAAACACTTTAGTAGTCAATTTAATTATCGTTCATGATCAAAACTCCTCTTCTAGGCATATCTTATGTGTGTGGCCCTATAGGTCCCATATTACATTAGTAGTGAATGTCCATAACTACTTAAAAAGCATGATCAATACTCCTATTCTAGGTGTATCCTATGTGTGTGGCCCTATAGGTCCCATATTATATTGGCAGTGAATGTCTATAACTACTACATCTCAAAAGCATGAATCATTCTTTGTGATCAAGAACCGGTCAATTTACTAGTCGGTCTATAGCATGTTCATTCAAAACTCAATCAATTCAGTATCAAATCAACCTGACACTCCAACCAGTCATTTCATTACATGAGTTGATCGGTTGGGAGTCCAGGTCAATAAATTGATGTTAAAATCAAATACTTAAACACTTTAGTAGTCAATTTAATTATCGTTCATGATCAAAACTCCTCTTCTAGGTGTATCATATGTGTGTGGCCCTATAGGTCCCATATTACATTGGAAGTGAATGTCTATAACTACGTAAAAAGTATGATGAAAACTCCTCTTCTAGGTGTATCCTATGTGTGTGGTCCTATAGGTCCCATATTACATTGATAGTGAATGTCCATAACTACTACATCTCAAAAGAATGAATCGTTCCTTGGGACCACGAACCAGTCAGTTCACCAGTCGATCTGTAGCATGTTCATTCAGAACTCAGTCAATTCATTATCCAATCAACCTGGCACTCCAACTGATCGTTTCATCACATGAGTTGATTGGTTGGGAGTCCATGTCAGTAAATTGATGTTAAAATCAAATACTTAAACACTTTAGTAGTCAATTTAATTATCATTCATGATCAAAACTCATCTTCTGGGTGTATCCTATGTGTGTATCCCTATAGGTCCCATATTACATTGGCAGCGAATGTCCATAACTACTTAAAAAGCATGATCAAAACTCCTCTTCAAGGTGTATCCTATGTGTGTGGCCTATAGGTCCCATATTACATTGTCAGTGAATGTCCATACGTACTACATCTCAAAAGCATGAATCATTCTTTGTGACCATGAACCGGTCAGTTCACCAGTTTGTCTGTATCATGTTCACTCAGAACTCAATTAATTCAATATCCAATCAACCTGACACTCCAATCCATCGTTTCTTCACATGAGTTGATCGATTGGGAGTCTAGATCAATAAATTGATGTTAAAATCAAATACTTCAACACTTTACTAGTCAATTTAATTATCGTTCATGATTAAACTCCTCTTCTAGGTGTATCCTATGTGTGTGGCCCTATAGGTCCCATATTACATTGGCAGTGAATGTCCATAGCTACTTTAAAAACAAGATCAAAACTCCTCTTCTAGGTGTATCCTATGTGTGTGGCCCTATAGATCCCATATTACATTGGCAGTGAATGTCCATAACTACTACATCTCAAAAGCAGGGATCATTCTTTGTGACCACGAACCGGTCAGTTCACCAGTCGGTCTATAGCATGTTCATTGAGAACTCAGTCAATTCAATATCCAATCAACCTGACACTCCAACCGGTCATTTCATCACATGAGTTGATCGGTTGGAAGTCCAGGTCAGTAAATTGATGTTAAAATCAAATACTTAAACACTTTAGTAGTCAATTTAATTATTGTTTATGATCAAAACTCCTCTTCTTAGTGTATCCTATATTTGTGGCCCTATAGGTCCCATATTACATTGGCAATGAATGCCCATAACTACTTAAAAAGCATGATCAAAACTCCTCTTTTAGGTGTATCCTTTGTGTCTGGCCCTATGGGTCCCATATTACATTGGCAGTGAATGTCTATAACTACTACATCTTAAAAGCATGGATCATTATTTGTGACCATGAACTGGCCAGTTTACTAGTCAGTCTATATCATGTTCATTCAAAACTCGGTCAATTCGAAATCCAATCAACTTGACACTCCAACCAGTCGTTTCTTCACATCAGTTGATTGGTTGGGGGTCCAAGTCAGTAAATTGACATTAAAATCAAATACTTAAACACTTTAGTAGTCAGTTTAATTATTGTTCATGATCAAAATTCCTCTTCTAGGTGTATCCTATGTGTGTGGCCCTATAGGTCCCATATTACATTCGTAGTGAATGTCCATAACTACTTAAAAACCATTATCAATACTCTTTTCTTGGTAAATCCTATGTGTGTGGCCAGATAGGTCCCATATAACATTGGCAGTGAATGTCCATAACTACTACATCTCAAAAGCATGAATCATTCTTTGTGACTGTGAACTGGTCAGTTCACTAGTCGGTCTATTGCATGTTCATTCAGAACTCAGTCAATTCAATATTCAGTGAACCTGACACTCCAACCGGTCATTTCATCATATGAGTTGATCGACTGGGAGTCTAGGTCAGTAAATTGATGTTAAAATTAAATACTTAAACACTTTAATAGTCAATTTAATTATCCTTCATGATCAAAACTCCTCTTCTAGGGGTATCCTATGTGTGTGGACCTATAGGCCCCATATTACATTGGCAGTGAATGTCCATAACTACTTAAAAAGCAAGATCAAAACTCCTCTTCTAGGTGTATCCTATGTGTGTGGCCCTATAGGCCCCATATTACATTGGTAGTGAATGTCCATAACTACTACATCTCAAAAGCATGGATCATTCTTTGTGACCACGAACCGGTCAGTTCACCAGTCGGTCTGTAGCATGTTCATTCATAACTCGGTCAATTCAATATCCAATCAACTTGACACTCCAACCGGTCGTTTCATCACATGAGTCGATCAGTCGGGAGTCCAGGTCAGTAAATTGATGTGAAAATAAAATACTTAAACACTTTAGTAGTCAATTTAATTATCGTTCATGATCAAAACTCCTCTTCTTGGTGTATCCTATGTGTGTGGCCCTATAGGTCCCATATTACATTGGCAGTAAATGTCCATAGCTACTTAAAAAGCAAGATCAAAACTCCTCTTTTAGGTGTATCGTTTGTGTCTGGCCCTATGGGTCCCATATTACATTGGCAGTGAATGTCTATATCTACTACATCTTTAAAGCATGGATCATTATTTGTGACCACGAACCGGTCAGTTTACTAGTCAGTCTGTAACATGTTCATTTAGAACTCAGTCAATTCAATATCCAACCAACCTGACACTCCAACCGGTTGTTCCTTCACATGAGTTGATCGGTTGGGAGTCCAGGTGAGTAAATTAAAGTTAAAATCAAATACTTAAACACTTTAGTAGGCAATTTAATTATTGTTCATGATCAAAACTCCTCTTCTAGGTGTATGCTATGTGTGTGGCCCTATAGGTCCCTTATTACATTGGTAGTGAATGTTCATAACTACTTAAAAAGTATGATTAAAACTCCTTTCTAGGTAAATCCTATGTGTGTGTCCCTATAAGTCCCATATAACATTGGTAGTGAATGTCCATAACTACTACATCACTACAACAAATCTAGCTTTCTTCGATAGCTTAAAATGTCGTGACTGGGCCAGATGTGTGTCGGATTAAATCTGTTTCGGCGTTTCTGAACATGCCGGTTTCATGCCGTTTTTAATGGTGCCGCTTCTGGCTGCGGCATTTCCTAAGACGCCGGGCTAATAAAAAATTGGCATTACACGATGTCGGACAGTATTGCCAGGATGTCGAACAGTAATGCCGGATTAATAACAAAACCGGCTTGCAAAGATGCCGGACAATAAGTCCAGTTTCGTGCAAAGATGCCGGACAATTATACTAATAAAACAAGCATTTTCAGTTGTATTAAAAACTTTCAAATGTGTGTAGTGGTCAATTTATCTATTAGAATATGTTAATTTCTGTTATGTATTTTGTTTCGTATTGATCTGCACTTATATTAATGTAAGCACACATACATACCATGAATACTTTGAAGTAGCAAATTGAATAAACATTGGATATTATTTCAAGTCAAGCTGGTTTACACATTAGATCTGTGAAATGCAACAGATCAATACATTCATATATTCATCTTTCACAAAGCTTCACGTTCACAAAAGCATGTATATACATGGTATGATCACTAATGCACATTAATATAGGTACAGAGTATTGAATTTTTAAAACAACAGTAATGGAGTATGAGCTGGAATAATGCAGCGCTGCAATGGAATCAGTTCCTTAATGTTTGTAAATCTTCATTTTTGGTTCCATAACCACCATCAAAGCAATTATCAATGCTTGGAATCCTCCCACTTCATTTCATTTTGGTACCCCGTGCATGCAGTGGAGGACCTGCTTGCCCATCTGCTTGAGTCCAACTGCTTGACCAAGGTTTCTTCTTTTGAGGTGAATTTGAGGTGTTCTCCTTTGTATTGAAGGTCTTGCACTAAATTTTCTTCTAAATCAGTGTCCAAATCTTCCTTTTTAAACAGACTGAATATAGCTTCCAGCATGAGTTGGCATCGTAACTTTTAATTTTGAGTGTCATTCAGATTCATATGCAACTCTCCAACATGGATTTTAGAACGTGTGAAGCATTGCCTCCAGATTTGGTACGCCAATAGTTGCATCCTCCTGAGGAGTTCGGGAACTGGAAGCCAATGGATAGAGCTACTCCATGACTACATCCTGTAAACCAAATAGCTCATATATGAGACAACAAAAGAAATAGAAAAATATTTTTACATATTTTTCTCAAAAGCAACAACCAGAGCTATACACAGAGACAAATTGAACGATATAGGCTAGAATAATATCTATGCTAACCCATCAAACTAATTTCTAGAATACTTAAAACACATGTCTCTACGTAGAGCCAGACATGGAATCCCTACAACTGACCCTCTTTTGGGCACAAAGAAAAATGATTTTTTGCCATGCAATGGGGCAAATCGATCAAACAAGCCATTGATCATAGAAAAAAATAACATAAATCCTTGCTTTGTATGCCTAGTTCACACAAGCACAAATTCGGTTTGATGCTGAATCGAAGCCCCCACTCTCATCCAATCCCACCCCACCACCCCATCGCAAGCTCAACTTAGTGAAGAATTGAAAATAGAAAGCACCTATTCCACATTCGTATATAAATGACATGCTACAGAAAAAGAGCAACATCAACAACTAAATTAATGGAATGAGATAAATAGTAAGGACTCCCCAACATCCCCAACAAGCATTTTGACGAAATTAGTTGTAACATTGTCGAAGTTAATAATTTTTCACTGATTTGGCTTGCCAGAAAATGACTCAGGCAAGCCCCAATAAATTTGGTAGACTACTACCCCAAACATATAACATCTTAGGCAAAGCCATGTATATAAACTCACTACATACTATGTAACCTGATAGATAATTCAATGGATGGAATTTTAAGGACTAGAGCAACTTCTGGAGTGGATTGAAAGATACAAGCTCTCTTGAGTACATTCATCAACAGTTCATCATAAACGAAACCAAATATAAACACCATAAAGATTTTTTTTCTAGATTACTAAATAAGCAAGACAGAAAGGATGGTCTAGCTAGCTCACTGAAATTACCTATTCCCTCCGAGAATGAAGTATAGAGCAATGCTATTTGTAGTTGGCTTTGATGATTTCAGTGAATTGAGCCATGACCCCGGTCTTGAGCACATCTCAGGATGAAGTTCCCTTGGTATCATTCATGAATCTTTACATGTATCTTCATTCATACACATGATATTCGACAATTGTAACAGGATGACACTTGATTTTACATGTTCCACTTGCTCTAGGAAAGCACCCTATGATCATAGGATCAAGCATAGTTGTTAAGAGGAATTCAATAGAAAACATACAGTAAGATTACTAAGAACAAAAAAAATACAAATTTACTTTCAGATGTCAAAATCAGAAAGTAGAATAATTGTACTGAACTCCAAATATAATGATAAAGGGGTGACACAACTCACGTGATGTGTTTTTGGTAATAGTTGAGAATCATCCAATTTCAGAGCTTGCACTTTCTGTGGATTTTTAGGCAGCAAACTTATCTTATCACTGGAATCTTTGTTAGAAATTCATGATTGTATTACAGATAAACATTGTAGTACCACAACCGCAAATATTTTGAAGCCTTGATGCACTGCCAAAAGAGTCCATACATAGTTTCAATTCAAAATGTGATATCTAATTGACAACAAAAAGAATAGCAATCGATAATACTTCTCTACTAAGTAACTTCCATTTCATTGAATCCTGTGACCTTAAGACTTCATTTGATGGCCAAAACGTGTATCCATCTTTGAAAAGCTTTCGATTTGGATTGCTCCCATAAACATTTTGATGTTTTTTCGAATTATTTCTCCATTGATCTGGGCAAGAAACAAGAGATTCCAAAAAAACCTAGATAACCACATGATTGGCATGTAAGTCAAATTAAAGTATGTCATAAATGAACAAATTAGTACATTGACATGCAAGAAAACAAAAGGCGAGTTTATTGAATTTCTACATTGGTACAGAACAAAACCTCCTTCCATGTTAAAAGGAGAAATGGAAACTTCTAAGATGACATTCAGACAAGTGCTTGAAAATGTTTTCTAAAATTTATGTACATCCAAACAAAGCAACTCAAGAAAATTTAAGTAGGTTGGACATTATCAGGTGAACAGACAACTGCGGTACCTCTTCTGCAAAGAGCTCCTCAAGAACTCGGTTTATTTGCTCGTCTTCAGCAACCATGGCTAACGCCATGCTTACCAGTTTGTTTGATAGGACATAATCACTGATCCTAGAAACTCATACGAGGTTTCTGGTCCTTGAATCCAAGATTTCACTTATGATTATAGAACTATTCAAGGCTTGTTGCATTTCACGTACCCATGAGCTGTGAGAGAAATTGCCAGAGTGCAAAGGAGACGCCTGTTTATGTTTTGATGGCAATCGTTTGGACTTCATGTGCATTTGAATGAACCATCGTCAGCAAAGAAGTCGAAGTTAGAGACAATGCAGTGGAACAGGTAATAGCTATATTGAAACACAAATTTGCATTTGAAAAACTGCTTTGTGAAAGATACTTCAACATCAATGAACTGAGAATAACAAAACATGTATGAGTTTGAATACTATCATAACAGAATAGTTTTAGTTGTAAGCATAGGTATCCACCTAAACCAACCTAATATTTAATTCATTTAACTATCGGATTGAGCACAACTTCAGTTCCTCACACCCAGAACCAATAGGCAATACATCAACAATGTGCAGATCTAGAAAAAGTAGAGTATCATAAAGGCCAATAGGTCACAGTATATTTTCACAACCCTTAAATGCCTTGGATAACAATGTAATCAAATTGTTGAAACAATTATTGCTCAGACCATGAAACCATTTGAGTTGCAACAATGACATCGTGAAAGATAGTTTTGAGAATCCTCCAGACCCATCATGAAGTGGCTCCTTTGTATCTTTCATCAGCTTGCAAAACTTAGAAAATTCACTGCTCAAATCATCACTGTCATATGTTTCATCCATATCATCAGGTGTAGCAACAAATCTATTAGGAAACCCTAGACCATCTATTATCATTCCATGTATATCATCAACAACATCATTAACATCATCACCGACATCATCACTAGTATTAGAATTTATGAATTCAACTGATTCACCGTGTGCCACCCAACACGTGTACTGCTCAATTATGCCATTCACTATAAGATCAGCTGAAACCTCATCTTTTGTCTTGAAACATGCATTATTACATTTAACACAAGGGCATGTTATGTAACCATCAACTTCTGTATTTTTAGACGCAAATTGAATAAATTCCGCAACTCCATTAATGTATTATGAAGATAACCTATTCTTATTTTTCATCCAGCTTTTATCTATCCCAGCCATAGAATCCTACAATTTAGAAATCACTACTAAAACATATGAAAAATAATATTATGGTACGTTACTTGATCTTCTCCCTTTTAATCCATTTGCACATAATATGAAGGGAACTTCCAGCAGGAGAAACCATTAATGAAAGATATAACATTACTACAAGTAAAAAAGGACTTCTTGTACTTATGAGCAAAATAAAAAAAAATATATATTTATTCATGAATATAAAAAAACAGCACTTTGTATTGTATACATACAAACTAACTTGACATGGTCATGGAATTGTACTCACTCAGTTCTCTTGGTTGAATAGAGCTCCTTTTCATTTGAAATGATGCACTGCTTTAAAAATATCTTTATATATCCTAAGTTAGGGAAATATCATTGAGAGAACAGATTTTCATAAACATAATAAATGATTGAAATAGTATCGCTTTAATTAGTTAACAACCATCATATTTATTTGACTTAAGTGTGACAAGTGTAGCACAACTACTGGATAAACCGATCTCAAAATTTGCTAAAATAAAAATCTAGGTCATACAAAACTATGGTTCACATGGACTTTTATATAATGAAGTTACAATG
Source organism: Alisma plantago-aquatica (assembly GCA_963693085.1). Taxonomy (NCBI): domain Eukaryota; kingdom Viridiplantae; phylum Streptophyta; class Magnoliopsida; order Alismatales; family Alismataceae; genus Alisma; species Alisma plantago-aquatica. The sequence continues at coordinate 571,436,027 of OY856412.1, forward strand.
TTAACTAATAAGATGGAAAACTATAGCTTTGTTAAGTGGGAGCTACAAAATTTTGTTCCCAAATGAAGCATGTTATGATCGGATATAGGCTGAAGGTGAAATTTGTGAGCATGGACGAGAAGGTTGATCAAAGTAAAAGAAAGAGCACAAGTAATTGGGAATAGACAAATAAGTAATGGATAAAAATAGTATCGAACTTAATCCTTATATTTACTATATAAAGAATTAGGTAAGGACAAGGAAGTATGGACACGTTTCTAGACACAGACACGGGACACATCAATTTTCTAAAATATAGGACACGGACACGACTCTAGATGAGGGGGATTTTTTTTAATATATACAAACAAATGTGTATGATGTATGTATTATATGTATATATGTATATACTGAAATACATATGCATCTAAATTTATTGTAAATTATCTAGAATTCTACATATTTGTATGTATATAAATTTATTGAAAATTTATATGTACAATAGTATATGATTTTGAAGTATGCATGTGTTAGTGTGTGCAGTAGAAACAATATGAAGTAGATACCTAATTGTTGCATTACTTTCAGTAGATATAGCAAAATTTTAGAATAATTAAAATGATTGAAATGGTTGTATACAATTATGAATTTTTAGTAAAAAAATGAAGTATCCAACTGACTGTTGCATTATTTTCAATAAACAGGGCAGAATTTCAGATATAGTAAATGACTTTGCATTACTTGATCAATCAATTTATTAGATCAATATGCAATTTATGATATCTAATTCATCTTAGAATTTGCACGTTCACTCTTTTAAGGTATTTAATATACAATTTAAGTTAGAATATGCAATATAAGTTAGAATACAATTTTATGTAACATTTTCTCAATGATAGTATAGTTATAGGAGTTGTATATTCAGAATATACTCAAATATGGGCTGCGGTAGCAGGTAAAACTGCATAGATGTGTCCAAGAAATGTTTGGGCCGTGTCCAAGAAGTGTCCAGGCTGCAAAAATGGACCAAAATGGACAAGACACGTGTTGGTTGTGTCCAAAACGTTTTGGACCGTGTCCAAGAAGTGTTCATGTCCAAAATGTGTATGACACAGACACGGGGGCTATATAGAAGTGTCCGTGCTTCCTAGGGTAAGGAAATCAACCTAAGCACAACTTTTTGGATAATATTATCGATCCTAAATGTATGACACAGACACGGGGGCTATATAGAAGTGCATGTGCTTCCTAGGGTAAGGAAGTCAACCTAAGCACAACTTTTTGGATAATATTATCGATCCTAAATTTTGTATTATACTAAGGAAAGACAAATAGAAAAAGTTTGACAAGATCTTTGTGAATGACAATTGTTCAACTACAGTTTCCAGAAACCTTGAGCCTCTTAGTTACTTCCCCGATTCCCTCAATTACATGGATAAGGTGACGACATGATCCTTGTTATAGTTTAATAAATGGTAGTCTTAAATTTGCTTTAAATCACACCTAACAAGACTCCTCATTCCCCATTATATATAATACATTGTATCTCAATATCAATTAATCTGTCTGATTTTATTATACACCAATCTTCTAGGCATTGATTATGAAGTTCTTGAGTTTTACTAAACTTCCATAACAATATGAACCAATCACCAAGTGTCAATATAATCCCTTAGCTTTAAACATTATAAAATAAACCAGCCCAAAAAGGCAGGCTTAGATGTGTTTGTTGGAGCAGAATTAGATAATCATGTTCACTCTTTCTACTATGTTGTGTATTTTTTTCGGAGAATATGGACTTGGGAAAATGTAGAACATTGTTGAAATGATTGAAATGAAACAGGAAAAAAGAAACTGAATAGTATATTTGTAGAGGAAATTTCATTCTTACAGTAAGTATAGATATTGGGACTTACCAACTATATGTTCAGGACTCCTTGGTCGGCTATCAGTCAAAGGATAGTCCTTCCTTTCGATTGTAGACTCCAGACTCTGGTGATTTGATTAGATGTCAGAGATTCCAATGCCTTGGAAGCAGAGACCGTCGCTTTGAGCCGAGGGTTTCTCGTAGATGCGGTAGAGGGTTCAGATATGGGGGAAAGGTATTCAGGAAGGGAAGCGGCATGCGACAGAGGAATTATGGGGAAGAGGAGTGGCAGAGGAAGATGAGAAGCAGTCCGTAGGGGGAGGAGCTGACGTGCGCGAGTGCGTAAATGGAAGCAGTGCGGGATGAGGAGCAGTGCAGTAGGGGAGAGGGAGCGGAAATTGGAGCAGAGAACGTGAAGAGGAGTGGCAGAGGAAGACGAGAAGCACGTCTCGCAGGGGGGAGGAGCCGATGCGTGCGATTGCGGCAACAGAAGAGGAGCAGACGAGCAGCGCGGGATGAGGACCAATGCGTCGGGGGAGAGGGAGCGGAAATTGGGGCAGAGAGCGTGGGTGAAGCGGTTTTGCAAATAATGAACAATTAGACGAGAAACAATTGTTCCACTGCACGCCAGTGGACTTCTCCTGCGCATGGCTTACCGCGGAGATGGGGTTTTGCAGCCCTGCTATATCATCTAACTTTGCGGAGACGACCATACCAACATTGTTAAACAAAATTGCCAATAATAAGTGCCGAATTAGGCTAGATTTGTTGTGGTGTTTATTATAAATTATCTAGAATTCTACATATTTGTATGTATCTAAATTTATTGAAAACTTATATGTATAATAGTATATGATTTTGAAGTATGCATGTGTTTGTGTGTGCAGTAAAAACAATATGAAGTAGATGCCTAATTGTTGCATTACTTTCAGTAGATATAGCAAAATTTCAGAATAATTAAAATGATTGAAATGGTTGTATACTATTATGAATCTTTAGTAAAAAAATGAAGTATCCAACTGACTGCTGCATTATTTTCAATAAACAGAGCAGAATTTCAGATATAGTAAATGACTTTGCATTACTTGAACAATCAATTTATTAGATCAATATGCGATTTATGATATCTAATTCATCTTAGGATTTCCACGTTCACTCTTTTAAGGTATTTAATATGCAATTTAAGTTAGAATATGCAATATTAGTTAGAATACAGTTTTATGTAACATTTTCTCAATGATAGCATAGTTATAGGAGTTGTATATTCAGAATATACTCAAATATGGGCTGCGGTAGCAGGTAAAACTGCATAGATGTGTCCAAGAAGTGTCCGGGTTGCAAAAATGGACCAAAATGGACAGGACACGTGCTGGCTGTGTCCAAAACGTTTTGGGCCGTGTCTAAGAAGTGTTCATGTCCAAAACGTGTCTGACACAGACATGGGGGCTATATAGAAGTGTCTGTGCTTCCTAGGGTAAGGAAGTCAACCTAAGCACAACTTTTTGGATAATATTATCGATCCTAAATTTTGTATTATACTAAGGAAAGACAAATTGAAAAAGTTTGACAAGATCTTTGTGAATGACAATTTTTCAACTACAGTTTCCAGAAACCTTGAGCCTCTTAGTTACTTCCCCGGTTCCCTCAATTACATGGATAAGGTGACGACATGATAATCGTTAACCAATGTCAATAATTGTTTACTTTTGTCAAATAAAATGCAATGCACACAAAAACTTAAATCAAAGCTGCATTCATAGAATACTCTGAGTTCTAGCATTGTTGGGACCTTGAGACAACCTAAACATGAAAAAAAGACTATATTTATACACCTTGAACTACAACTGGGTAATTTTTCTAAATCGAAATACTTACTAATGCCAAGAAAAAAATCATGGTCTTAGATTTGTCATACTGAGCGCATTTCATTCTTTATTGTGTTCAGAAAACTACTAAAATATAACTAGTTAGGACTGATCTTTCTATCAGTAATGCAGGTATACTGAATCATTTATTATTATCCGTATACATATTGTGTTGTTTTGTAGCAACAATGTTATGACTAGGTTATGCAGATACTTGCAAATGATTATTGACCCAGCAACTACAAAACCATGCAGGGGACTTGCTTTGCATATTTCTTAGTAGATGCATAGTTTTTTCTCGATCCCAATTATGTGAGTGGTATCCACAAGATAATTTAGTAGATGGAGAATAGAGACCAAAATAACAAACAAAACGACAAAAACAATAAATTTATGGTTGTATTTCCTCTATTAGATAGTAAAAACACCTGATGGTTTGGATGTTTGCAATGAAAATTGCTGCCAGAGTGCACAACCATGGAAGTCCAGAAGAAGAAAAATCACAAATACTTTATCTCCAGGAATACTCCCCCCTTCTGTAAGGAAAAATTATCATCGTTTTCGATCTAAACCTAGACCTCGTCATGAAACATACAGGGAGGGAAATCAAATAAAATATTTTTAAAATGGGAGTAACCTTCTAGTTCTTCCATCAGTAAATGAGAACGAAACCTGGAGTCAGTCACGGCAGTGTCCTGAAAGCCAAACCTAGCCTCTTTGACTCAATTCTCAGTCAATTTCTAGCTGTGTTTGAACACCGTTCCTAGAAGTCTCACAACTGGATGTCTTACCGATCGCCTCTCACAGTATTGTGGCAGTGATTTATCCCAAGATTATTGGCCCCTGAAATCCAACAATTGGAATTAGAAATGATAAATTAGAGTTAACTACTCTGGCATGAATGTTGTATCTGCTACATGTAACATCAAAGTCGCCCGCTAACAGGTAGACAAAGCATACAAAAATAAAGGAAAGGAGCATACATATAAGGGATGGAGTCTACTTTGATGATGACCATGATTGTGCCCCAATCAATCTTGGTGGTAGGACAAGGAAGGGGAGATATTGTGGGGTCCTAGATTTCGCTTGCGTGAGATCAGGTCTAGTGTCATGTTGATGTTGTTTCAGGTGCTTCATGAGAGTGTGTTTGAGAAGATGGCTGATGTTGTTTCTCTGATGATGTTTTTAGCCTGCTTGAGGAGTGGGAAGAATAACATTGACCTCACTAAATTTAAACAAAATAAAAATAAAATAAAAAATATAATCTATTATTATTATTAAAACCACCAACAATGCTCATGTGCCCTCGCAGATTGCCCGACTTGTAATACAAGTACAGTGATGTTAGTATATATCTGAATTGGGTAGGTGATTTTTTGATATAAAATATAAATATTGAATTGTTATCTAGGAATCACATACATCTAGACCAGATGAAGAAATACATATAAGTAGAATCAGATAAGTAAATACCAATAGTTTAAGAAACTACGACTCTTCTAATTGTTGATAGTGAATCAAAGTACCATGGAAAGAATGATGATTTTACCTCATAACAGAAGCAATATAGTAGTCAACTTTTTTTGTACAACTGTCCCAACCCGAGTTCTTGCTTTCTTCAGAGACTGCAACACCGCTGGCTGACTTGCCACTATGAGTGTACAAAAAAAAACACAAGCAGATATAATATGAAGTCATCCGCAAACATAACCAAGCCATGTGAATTTATTTCTTGACTTATGTAACTAGTTCAAAGTTCGTGCTAGAAAATATAGTTTGTATCAAATTAGTTTTGTGGAAAAAAAGAACAGGGAGGCTCGGCTTAATGAGATGTTTACATGGATCCACACTCAGCATGATTAAAAGACTGATACGAAGCGAGAGACCTTATCGGCTTAATGGTAGACATCACATACGAAAGGGAAATGAAGGCCGGAGGTGGAGGCCATCGACGGCCAAAGCAGGTCATTGAGGAACAGGGGAATACAAACTAATTCAAATACTATTAATCATGTATCCCTATGCCACCGTAGCTTGCTATTATATTAATATACGTGTTCCACCATTACGGTCAATGGCCCTTTTCAAGAAAAGAAGAAACATCAGAACGGGAGTCGGGATATGTTCTGTTACGGATCATGTCCTTCAATTGGCTTTGGAGGACCCTTGGATAGTGGAGGTCGGTCGTGGAGCAGATGAGTGCATGGCAATTATCAGATGGGTGTTGGAAGTAAGGAAATAGGTGTTGATCGGAAGGGAAGGGATGGGCAGAGCAATGATTAAATGGAATATAGAGAAGAACACATACATCTGATGTGCATGCGAGGGGAGGAGAGGGGCCGGCATTGACCGAGCACAAACAAATACAATCAAAATTAGAGATAACGAAGTGGAAGAAATACATACCTAGAATGCGTGAGCACAAATTTGCACTGGTGCTGCTGCAGTTGACGATGAGATCTTTATAGATGATATGGGGTGCGCAGGATCATAGGCGGTGCTCGACGATGGGCCAGACAGGTACGGCAGGCATGGAATAGGGACGAGCAGAGGTTTTCCGCACAAAGCTAAGGTTTTTCACTCGGTGGAGAGGTTGAGCGAAAGGGCGAACGGGAAATAGGGTTGGGCTTCTGATTTTAGCGGTGGTAGTGGGGGGATAATTCCGACGGTGGCATCACGATTAGCGGTGATAATGGGAGGATAATTGGCGCGCTCACACAGTTCTGATTAGCACACTTTGGTAGGATAATTGGTGTTTTTATTTTTTTATCTTATTATGGCATTGGTCTCTTCGTATGCCGGTGCAAAATTTAATAAGAAGTGTCTGCGTGCTTAGTCGTGGCACTGCTTCCAAAAAATGTCGGGAATTAGTGTCGGATTAAATAGAATTTGTTGCAGTGCATCTCAAAAGCATGAATCATTCTTTGTGACTGTGAACCGGTCAGTTCACTAGTCGGTTTGTTGCATGTTCATTCAGAACTTAGTTAATTCAATATCTAGTCAACCTGACACTCCAACTGGTCGTTTCATCACATGAGTTGATCGGTTGGGAGTTCAGATCAGTAAATTGATGTTAAAAGCAAATACTTAAACACTTTAGTAGTCAATTTAATTATCGTTCATTATCAAAACTCCTCTTCTAGGTGTATCCTATGTGAGTGGTCCTATAGCTCTCATATTACATTGGCAGTGAATGTCCATAACTACTTAAAAACATGATCAAAACTCTTCTTCTAGGTGTATCCAATGTGTGTGGCCCTATAGGTCCCATATTACATTGACAGTGAATGTCCATAACTACTACATCTCAAAAGAATGAATCATTCTTTGTGACCACGAACCAGTCAGTTCACCAGTCGATTTGTATCCTATGTGTGTGGCCCTGTAGGTCCCATATTACATTGGCAGTGAATGTCCATAACTACTTATGACATCAATCACAAGCAAAGAGTGGTGCCTAGTCATACATCATTGCTACCCAAATAAATGAAAAGTTGGAGAACAACTTCAACCTACAATATGTGTTTGGTGTTGTAGTGTTTGTATAGTTCCTTTATCATCGATATTCAGATTGAACTCAAGGCATGGAGTGGTCATCTTATTCAACATTCAATCTTTGTTCCTTGCTATAGCAGACTGGATGAGATATATGGAAGCTTAATATCACATATTGTCTCACATGTGTTTGGCTTGATATCACATATCATGAATGATGAGATTCTGTCATCAACCAACACACTCTAGTCTTATGTGTTATTGTTGTCTATCAGCTTTCCACAATAACAACCGACTATGGGCATAACAAGAATGTATACTCTTTACATATGTATGATCTCATTGTTCAAGTCACGTACTTGAAGACATACGTCATTGAGTAATATCATTCTCTAGACATTTATTATGTTGCTTTATAATATGTTAACTGAATAAAATAGAATCATGCCTTTATTATTAATTAAAATCATTAATAAGTTATGCCATTACAATCATCATATGATTGGTTCTCTGGGCATACATACCAATACTCTTGTGGTATTGTTGAGTTACTAAAATAATGTCATATTCATAGTCTAACACATCCCGCTCATGTTTCTCTGCTATGCTAATGTGACGTTTAGGATTTTCATGTTCATTATTATGGAAAAAGAAGAAAAAGATTATTTTGAAAAATATGGATGTTACGGCATGGTATCAGAGTACAAGATTAGATCCCACATACATTTGGAACAAGATATGGCCACTATGAACTCTTAGTAACGCCTTTCGGTCTCTCTAATTCTCTCGATATGCATTCATGGATTTGATATATTGAATCTTCAAAGAATATTTAAAGGAGGGTTTATTGGTGACGTTTTCATTTATTCAAGTATAGAATAAGAACACAGAGAAGTTGAGGACAGTAACATTGAAGAAACACTCATTATATGCAAAATAATTGAAGTGTCATTTATGGCTTACAGAGGACATTTTAGGCCGTGTAGTGTCATCCGGAGGTATTCATGCATAAGTTGTACTTGGATGGAAAGAACCGAAGAATGTAATAGAAAATTCAAAGTTGTCTTGGTATGAGGGAGGTATTATAGACCGGCGGAATGGTCCCTAACAGATGGAAAGAGAGGAGTTATATTAGTTTCGAGGAAAGTAACATGGCCGTTTACCGATGAAGGAAATTGAGATCTATATCATTCAATGTAACAAGTGACATAATAGAGCTAGGTAAGGGTTACTTTGCAAGTACCGGTAATCTAATTCTTTTTTGACGGGTTTTCGATCGTCTATAGTAATGACAGTGAGAATTAAAGTGTAAAAAGAAGAGGTGAATACAAAGGGCTTGGAAAGGACATACTATGTTCATTGAAAGCATAGGTGAAAAATACACAGAGATGATAAACCCTTCCAGTCCCGCTGCGTTATTAAATATTGCTGGGGTGTTTTCGCTGGTAGTGGGAATGTTTTTGGGACGATAGAGGTGGTGTAGTTTCGGCGGTTCAGTTTATATAATAATTGTTGATGATTTAGGGAATAATTTTGGGACGATCGAGGAGGAGTAGTTTCGGCGCTTCAGTTTATATATGTGATGGCTTGGGTTACGGTGATTAATTTTTGAATCTTTGATTTGATAAACAAGGTTAATTAATTGCAAGGAGCATGGAAGTATAGAGAAGAAGAGTGAATAAATAAGGACACGACCGGTAAAAAGAATATTATTTAGCACACACACAAACGATATCGGATACAAATTGTTCATGGAAAGAAAAAAGGAAAAAGCAGATGTCTTTTCCTGCATTTCTCTCCACCGTGATCTTCAGCCTCCTGGTACGTACGGTTGTTTATATGATAAGTTTATAGTGAATATGTTTTCTGAAAATTTAAATGTGATAGTAATTACTGATTATCGATATCCATGGCAGCAGCAGCCAGCAGTGGATGAGTGATCATATATTCGCCGGTTGGCTGCGTAGCACGACTGTCTCGACGGTAAGTCCCGGTCCGAACCCGAACAGCACACCCCAATCAAGCCCATCCCCAGTAGTACACTTGCCTTCCTCGGCCGATTTGCGCCTCATCTCGTCGAGTATGAACAGGACACAAGCACTGGACATGTTTCCATACTCGCTGAGCACAGCCCTAGTAGGCTTCATCTTGTCTTGTTTAAGCTTGAGCTTTTGTTCCACCTGGTCAAGTATGGCCGGACCACCAGGGTGCGCGATCCAGAACAGGGAGTTCCAGTCGTCGATACCCAACGGTGTGAAGGCCTTGACGAGGCAGGTCTCGATGTTCTTGGATATCAGCCCGGGAACGTCTTTTAAGAGGTGGAAGGTGAGTCCGACTTCCCTGAGGTGTCCGTCGATGGCGCCTTCGGAATCAGGTAGGAAAGTCTGGGATGCAGAGATGATCTGGAACAAGGGGCGTTCCACGGCTGGTTCTGGGTCGGAACCCACGATGAGCGCCCCAGCACCGTCCCCGAACAGAGCTTGACCTACCATGCTGTCCAGTGCCGTGTCGGACGGCCCGCGGAACGTGACGGCGGTGATCTCGGAACAGACGACGAGAACTCTCGCTCCGCGGTTGTTTTCCGCGAGGTCTTTTGCGACCCGCATCACCGTGCCGCCGGCGAAACAGCCCTGTTGGTACATCATAAGTCGGTTGACGCTGGGTCGGAGACCGAGGAGTTTGGCGAGGCGGTAGTCTGCACCTGGCATGTCGACGCCACTGGTGGTGCAGAAGACGAGGTGTGTGATGGCTGATTTCGGACGGCCCCATTCTTTGATTGCTTTCGTTGCGGCTTCTTTACCCAAACGAGGGACCTCGACGACGACGAGGTCTTGGCGGGCGTCGAGTGAGGGTGCCATGTACGCACACATGTTTGGGTTGTCGGTTAGGAACTCTTCGGTGAGGAGCATGTGACGCTTCTTGATCATCGACTTGTCGCCTGCATGTGCATGCGTGCATGGAGGCAGAGAGAACAATGAGATTAGGTATGTAGTTAGTGTATCTGATTGGTTTGAGAGAAAATAGTAATAATCGAGTGTTTGTGGAAGAAGCAAGCAAAGTAGACAATAATCAAGATGATGAAAAAAGGGGAAAAACAAAACAACACGAACACGTACACATGCGCTTGAACTTCTCCTTGAGGTCGGTCATGTGTTCACTTTTGGTGATGCGGAAGTAGTAGTCCGGATACTCGTCTTGGTACACTGCGTTTGGTGGTACGGCGGTGCCGATGGCGAGCACGGTTGCGGGACCTTCAGCCCTCTGCGCTGCCCGGATCTCCTCTACTGTCGCGAAGGCCATGCTGGAGACTGGAGTAGAGAGGGCAGCCGGTGGATCGATGACTAGCAGCTGTGGGATATCAAAGGCAGTAACTGATTAGCGACTCTAGCTTTGTCCTAGGTCGGAAGAAGGAGAAGAAGACGACGACTAGCTAGTTGCTACCCTCAATCTCAATGCAACTCTAGCTATGTACTAGATCGTCGTTATAAGAGAATATTAGTAGCAGAACACGGGCAAGTAGCGCTACTCACCAGTCTAGCGAGCGTTGGTTACCTGGTAGTGTGTGCTCGTCGAGCTGACCGGCCGCTCTCACTCGCACCAAGGCACGCGGTTGCCTCACTTCCACACAACTGTCACCTCACTCTCTGATCTCTGCGTTGGTGAACGTTGGCCCCGTGGTGGCGATTTATATCGGATGGCAAAAGCTGCTTGCCCGTAGTTTCACGTTTGGGTTGGTGAGTCGAAAGGACAGGAACGGATCCGGAGGATGGGTAGGTCAGATGGAGGGGCGGATCAACCACCACGTGCCGCCTTCTATCAGGCGTTCGTGTGAGTGAGTGTGCGCGCCCAAATACCGGTAGATACGAAGCCACGTGATGTGCAGACACCCTCGCAACACTACTTGTAAATGTAAGCCACAAAGATAGTTAGATGGCTAAGTTAACCCCCTTGATCAACTAGCTAGCTGCTGGTCATACGCATGACCAAGTTACTTACTTACTACTCTCTCCCTTTCCCTCTCTCTCCTCTCTCTCCCTCCCTCTCTCTCTCTCTCTCTCCCTCTCTCTCAACACAGATACACACTCTGAATACCAGCTGGTGCATCTCCGGTCTCCGTGTAAGCTTTCAAACCTTAACTTATTAGTTACATTTATCGACAACCAAGACCACCAAGAGTGCGGCCCCACCACCTATACAAGGACTTCTTCATGGTTGGCTTTTCCTTGTTAGGAGCACGAAATCTCACCTGTAACACTGTCAGTGTGACTGTGTGAGTCGTAGTAAACCAACCCAACCAAAGATAAAAACGCTCCCAAACAAATCAAATACGTAGCCATGGCTGTGTCAGCTTCACGAGCGGTATCATTATAAGTCCTAAACAGACACCAAACAAATCAAATACGTATGTATGTTAACCGTATGTTCGGAAATTAAATGCTACGTCAACAACTTTTCACCAATGCTTTAATAACATTCCGGTCTACGGTTGATTTTTGTCATCTAAAATGGGCTGCCGATATGACTTGTTGCCCATCTGTCGTTAAATTCCATGTTCATCCATCTCTATGTAATGTAATCACCGTTACCCGCATTTCTTTACCGTAATGTTATCGGGACGAGCATGCAGTTGCAAATCGATATTCAGGCCTTCTCCAAGCCCTTGTTCGTTTGGTACGAGATCAAGATTACGAAATTCAGACCGGATTAGTCATTTAGATCCGGATTATTTTATCTACATTTGATTTTTTTTTTGACAACACAATCTCATTGCAAGCCCTCATTACATTATACTGGCCTCTTAATTTGTGTTTTTCAGTCTAGCTTATAAAACAAGATAGCATAAAATACAAACTCAAATCCAGACTGGGATTCCGAAATCCTGTTGATAGCACTACGGGAAATCACAACAATAACATCAGAAAATGTTGGCCGCAATTGTAGAAAATGTTGTCGTTATAGCTATTAGGGATGGATAAAAAGACTCATCACATGTTGCCGCTACTGGCCTTGCCGTCCGTTGATACAGATAACGACAAAAAAATTCATTCCATCCTTATTATCGATAGAGACGACTAATGTATCTTATCGTTAATGGTTATAGCGTCAACATAATTTACTTGTCGTTATTGATAGTCACGATGGCATAGTTCCGTCATGAATATCAATAATGACAATGTCATCGATTTTGTCCTAAAGCATAATTGAGACGAAAAACTTCCATCGTAAATAATTTTAACGGCAAACAAATTTTTTCATATCAATGTTGATATGCGTACATCATGTCTTATACATGTCTTTGTAGAATTATAAAAAACTGAATGTATGAATTACCAACTGTAGCATTCCTAATTAATTTTATGTGATCCATAATCACTCGAAGGGCACACTTCAAAAATTATATACACCAAATGGTCCACAAATTCTTGTTTTTATTATATCAAAATATAATGTTGATTACATAGGGGAGGATGTCCCTTTGCCCCTTGAACAAACAAAAAAGATACACTATTGTAAGCCTACACAATTGAAATGTTGTCGATCTAGTTCAATGTGTGGAGAAGGCTAGAGAATACAGTGAGCATTAACGCCATTCTTTATGTATCAAAATCTGATTTACACGGACTGGACAACCTTTTGTTTTCCTTGGCTCACGAGAAATCCATGTTCCGAGGAGCCTGTTACAACGTATTACAATTGATCTAGGCGGTAAAAATACCAAATTAATTTTTTTAAGGGGGGGTTTTGGGGTTGATAAATGGTCAAGATGGCTTGCAACAAGATGTGGAATAGGAACTCGTCACAACAGATCTGGACTGGGAACAACTTGCTAGTTAGCTAACAGCTGAGCACATCAACGAGCAGCAAACATCAACATGTTACATGCGTGCACATGATGCTAGTTGGTGGCAGGTTCACACCCAAGCCAAACACTCAGAATCAGTGACGAAGCCAGGATTTTTGATCTGGGGGGCACCCCACAACAGAAAATAAGAAGGATGCATGAATTGTAAAAAGAAAAAAAACAAAACAAGAGCAATCTTATTTTAAAAAATAGAAAATAGATTGATATAGTTATTTACTTGAGAGACTTTGATTTTTTTTCTTGTAAATGTAGTAGAAATAAGAAATCAAACTAAACAGAGAGATAGAAATTTGGTAGTACGATGTGTTTTATACAATGAGAGCCGTAGAAGCAAAAAAATTATATATATAAGAAGTAGGGAGTCAAAGGAGAAATATTTGCAAAAATGATATGAAAAATGAAATTAATTGAGAAAATGACCGACAAACTGTCTCACCGCTCTGTCTCTACCATTATGTAGGCACAAGAATAAGCACAATGATCGTTCTGTCACTATCGAATGTGTGGCTGGAGAATATCGTCTCTACCGACTACGTCAGTGCCGTGTCGCTGGTGTCGTCGTGTCGATAAGGAAATACCCAAACAAATTAATAGACCATCACCGTCGATGAACTGAACTGGCCACTTTTATGCTGTCCGTCTTTGCGTCGTCCCCCTATTGTGGGGCGACAGAAATTTTAGTTTTCTGACTCGGACTCTTTGTTTTGTTACTAATATATCAGAAGAATAAAGAAATGAATAGCTGTGGTCTTTGCCTATGGCCATGTAATAAGACCGCCACCCCAAGCGAGGAGAGGAGAGGAACTGAGGAAGAGCTCAAGGGGCGTTCTAGCGGCGAACGGACAAGTCAATAATTGTTTCGTTCTTTTAAAAATCAACAACAACGAACGGGCATGGCATATATTATCGTGTCCTTTTAAAAATCACAAACAACCGAAAGATCAGACACTTTTACTAATCATTAAATTATCGATATACTAGGTAGTTATTACAGACGGCAACTGGTCAGGCATGTGCCCACCCGTGCCCCTGTATAGCTCCGTCACTGCTCAAAATCACATCATTCTTTATGTATTAGAATCTAATTTACACAGACGGGACAATGCATTGCTATCCTTGGCTCACGAGAATGCTAGCCATGGAACAACTAGCTAGTTGGCTAACAGTTGGGCATGAAAGGTAAACATGCAACATCTAGCAGGAGCGACATCGACATGTTACATGCGTGCACATGATGCTGGTTGGCGGCAGGTTCACACCCAAGCCAAACACTCATAATCCAAGATAAGGCGCTACTTTCTTGCATGCAAAGGTCCAACTTCACAAGGATATTCATGAGCATTCTTTCTAGTTCTGGATAAAATAACTGTAAAATAGGAGACATCAATCAAGCATGTTAGACACTTCATTATGAATAAGTTTCTGGCAAGAGTATCTCAAAATATGTAATACTAAGAAGAATATTGTGCTATGCACGGGTGCATACAATGATCTGCTCAGTTGTTAAATTTCAAATTAAAGTTGAAAATGTGATGGAGATTTCAGGTGCCAAGGGTTCCAGTACTTCAGGAGGTAGAGATGCTTATATGTAGAAAATTTGAAATTAAAGTTAAAGGTGTAATGGAAATTTGAAGGTGCCAAGAGTTTCAGCACTTTCCAGTGCTTCACTATAGAAAATCTGAATTAATGTTAAAAGTATAAAAGAAATTTAACGTGTAAGGGTTCCAGAACTTTCAGAGTTTTACATACGTACAAAATAACAACTTGTAACTCCCAAAACAATTAAAGTAAATAAAAAAATTAATGCAAAATAGAGTTTATAAAATATTGTTCTAGCTCATCAACATTAGGAAGTAACCAGTAGCATAGTGAAATGCTATATCCAATAGAATACAGGACAACCCAACAAATGAAAATGAAATAATATACAATTACAATGCAAAGTTACTCGCATGGCATGTTTTGTTTGTGGGGTTGGTATATATGCCTAAAAACATGTATTAGAATGTGTACACACGCACAAAATTTGATATATAAATATTGGCTTATTCGGAAATGTCTAATACAAAGTAAATCAGCAAAAAGTGGGCTGTAAAATAGAGTTTATAAAATATTGTTCTAGCTCATCAGCATTAATGAGTAACCAACAACATAGTGAAATGATAAATCCAACAAAATACAGGACAACCCAACAAATAAAAATGAAACAATATACAATTACAATGCAAAATTACTCGCTTGGAATATTTTGTTTGTGGGGTTGGTGTATATGCCTAAAAACATGCATTAGAATGTATACACCCACAAAATTCGATATATAAATATTGGCTTATTGGGAAATGTCTAATACAAAATAAATTAGCAAAAAGTGGGCTAATAAATTGCATACGACATCCAAAATACATCATACGTGGGGATGAAGTAGGCTACACATCTGTAGCGGTATAGTTTATAAATACAACTGATAACGAGCGGATTATGCTGCATGCATTGTTGGATGCTATAAAAAATAAAGAATGCCATCATCCCCTCATCACCAAGAACGGTAGTTGAGATTTGGTTAAGTGAGGCCTCGCCCTCCCAATTGCTACCTAGGAGAACATTCATCACAGATCTAGTGTTTCTAGATGTGACATTAAAGGTATTATGAATATTTTATTTAAAATTAGCAATGATATAGCAATTACAATACAATGGCCAGAATGTAGAGATCAACATGTAACTCGTGATTTATGTCACAATGCACGTGCTTTCCCTCAAATGGAGAGTACGAAATAGAGTATGACCTCACGAGAAAGGGCAGAGAGATAGGTCAGCGAGGGATCTATCGTCTTCATAGTTGTTGCTACTATCAATAAAAGTTTGACTCTGGAGACACTGAAGATCCCCTAAACAGGGAATTCTCAAAGGAACAAAATTCAAGACACCGAATTGATTAAATATATCTAAAAATAAATGAAATTTTAGAATTTGTGAAGGTAATGTAAGGTCGCCTGGTAGGGATGAAAAGAGAGTAGTTATATAAAGATTGTCTTTATAAATTACATACAAACAAAGTTGGTTGAAAGAAAGACTACAGTGAATCAGGATGTTTGTAGTAAAAAAAATGTAAGAGAGCATGCTCTTTCCAACATTGGGTTCTGTCAACCAAATAAAGAACGTGGTCAATGCACAATGCATGGGTATGGGAGTACAGAGGCATGGGGAGAGGGGAATATATAAAAACGTGATACATGAGGCAAAATCAAAGTTGAGATCGAACCTTGATCTCAAATTAAAAGATGGTCAAATCACTTGTGAGGGATGAATTTGAAACATCCCACAATAGACTCCCCAGCCATCGACACACCAACAACATAAAAAGATAGCCTCAGTCCTAATTGATCTACAAGCTCTTTCACATCATGTGCAATACTGATCTCTATACGGATTGACAGTGGGTTGCTCAGTTTTCTGAATACACAATTTTAAAGAACATTAGATATCATTCTCATTTCTTCATGAAAAGGAGGAGAAAGTTTTGAAATTGAGCAAGGGAATATGTTGGGTAATGTTGGTCATCTTGTCGACATGAGTTAAATCTTCTAATAGAGACAACCTTGTGTTTAGCAAATTATGTAGGGACTCATGTTTCCTTACAGACAATCATCTTTGAACATAATCTTGGTAGCTATGACAGTTGATCTGCCTAGATTCTACATATCCTATGTGGAGGCGGCCGATAAGCTTGGTAAGTTTAGCCCATTATATGGATTAGGGGAATTATTTATAATTTCTTAAGCAGTTCTAAAAATCATGAGTGTTGGATGAAAATCTTCATGGCTTAACAAAGAAAACTATAAGTTCTATCAATGAGTGACAACCAACTAAAATATATAGACATGTGCTTTTTATTCTATAAGATACTCTTCATATATGCTTCAATCCATTACCAATGTTCAGATCAGGAGGGGAGTGACCTTGGGTGATAGACGGTAGATAGTCCACATAGAGAAAAAGGGAGTTCATTTTGGTTGGTGAACTCATGTCCCAAGTAGCAACTTCTGCAATAGCTCGGTCGTCTGTCATAGTTATTTTCATGATTTTTGTAAGGATTGATTAGAAAGTGGAATAGATGGAAAAAAATATCCAGGAAAAAGAAACAATTGTTTACCTGCTATGTACGAGAATTTTACAGGGTGATGTGGTCACTTCCTCTTCTAGGCTTCTTCTCCACTGTGTGTGATGGTTTCCCCTTCACAAATCTTGGGGGAACCCCTCTACTGTTTAAGATGGATCCTCTTCCATTGTGATTGACATCTCTTCCTTCATAGCATGCAACGTCTTCTACACTACCGCATGACGGCTCCCTGGTTGCACATAGCGGTTCCTCATTCGATCATCCTATCAGCAAGCATCCTAGCTATGAGTGTACAGGAAAGTAGCAGAAGAGTTGAGAGACAATACAATCAACCCCTCTTACAATGAAAATAGAGAGTCGATGTATGCCAAAGAGAAATTCCTGCATAAATTCAACAGGATGGTGGTTTAGATCTTGCCCTCAATTTAATTTGATCATTTCAATGTTGTTGAAGTCAGGTAAGAGAAAGCATGTGGTATTCAGAATTCAAACCTTTTAAAAATATAATCTGATCACATCTACTTACAATTTGATCACTATCATACTTTAATTATAACTCATCCAACGTGCTAGCTTCTCATGTGGTATTCTAATGTCCTCTATCCACATGTGTAGTCAATTTTTCCTACCACATTTAAATCAAAATACAACATTTCAGACATGTAATCAGCAGATGTAACCCCATTGTTCCATAACATTAGGCAGAACATTGTCAGATTAGTGATTCAACATGCAGAGTCACATGAGAATAGACGTGAGCATCATATTAGAGGACTTCCTCATGTACCAAAAAGGATTGGACAAAATAAAGCACCAAACAGAACGAAAACAATACCATATATGATGAATACAAAGGACTCATACCACATAGAACCAATCTAAATATGATCTATTCTTATGAGCAGGAACAAACATCAACCTAATGAATATACATTATTGAATCTTTACATATAGCTTGTTATTACGAAAAGTTGACATCCTCACAAGATTGATTAGTTTTTAAGAACAAAAGAAACAACATAAGTTACTGACCTAGACTGCTTGATAGAGCTTGCCATGAGAAATGGAGAACAAAAAAGGTGTACCCTGATGATGGGAACTAGATTATGTCTGTCACATACTTAGAGTTTTTATGTATGTGGTTCCTGGGCAAATGTAGAATTGAACCTCTTTCATTCTATGTCCATAATACTTTCTAGGTAAGTACTCTTTTGCAAACACATTTAGCTTACAAAGATAAGAAAATAAGATTAGAGTTATGACATATTTTATATAAATAGCCAATACAAAATGATTAGGTTATCCATGCACTTCCTAGGCATAGCCAAAAGAATAAGCAGAGCTACATTTTTTAGCTTGGGGAAAGATGGGTTTGTGAAACTAGAGTCTATACATTTCATAGGGTTCTTACCAACTTATTTGCACAACCATTGTAAAAACCTAGTCGAAAATATCCATCCATTCAAAATATAAACACTAATATGAAACCAGAACATTGATAAAAAAAATATAAGCACTAATATACCAATTAGAACATGTGATTTCCTTCATATCTGACTAAGTAAACAACAAGCTACACTATACTTATTACAATACATACCTTACAACCTCCAACTACCATAGGAAAGGATCACTACATGTGCTCATTCATTATTGATACTGGTCAAAGGATCACCAGCGGCGTCATGGCATGCTCCCTCTATGCTCTACAAAAAGCATCTCTCCGTCTGTTTTGCAGAAAAATATCTAGAGCTTAGGATTTCAAGGTTATAGCATTAGAACCACAAGTGCATGGTGTAGGGTGCCATGGTGATTAATGAGAATGAGTGAAGATGATTACCAAGATATGCAAGGCAAGTGGATCGTGATTGAGAAACGGTGATACAATCTATATAACTCAAATACAATAGGATCCAATATGCATTATTAGGTATGTAGATTTAGTGAAACCAACAAAGGTAACATATCAAGTAACAATATGGATGTAATTAGATTTTAGAGCAGTCTTCTTCTCTACTTGGTGAGGTAGTCGGATCACACCATGGGCTATAGGTACATAAACAATATGTCACCTAAGACTTCTCACTTCAAACAAAAAAAAATAAACTAGAGCCATTAAAAATATCTCGATTGCCTATTTACCTTTCTCATTTCCAAGAATACATCTGTTATATATATATATATATATATATATATATATATATATATATATATATATATATATATATATATATATATATATATATATATATATATATATGTGTGTGTGTGTGTGTGTGTGTGTGTGTGTGTGTGTGTGAATGCATATGTATGTATGTTAACCGTATGTTCAGAAATTAAATGGTACGTCAACAACTTTTCACCAATGCTTTAATAACATTCCGGTCTACGGTTGATTTTTGTCATCTAAAATGGGTTGCCGATATGACTTGTTGCCCATCTATCAATAAATTCCATGTTGATCCATCTCTATGTAATGTAATCACCATTACCCACATTTCTTTACCGTAATGTTATTGGGGCGAGCATGCAGTTGCAAATCGATATCTCAGTCGGAACCCAATCTATTCAGGCCTTCTCCAAGCCCTTGTTCGTTTGGTACGAGATCAAGATTACGAAATCCATACCGGATTAGTCAGAGGATTTTGATTATTTTATCTCAATTTGATATTTTTTTGTTTGACAAAACAATCCCATTACAAGCACTCAATAAATTGGACCGGCCTCATAATTTGTGTTTTTCAGTCTGACATATAAAACAAGATAACACAAAACACAGACTCAAATCCGGACTGGGATTCCGAAATCCTGCTGATAGCAGGACTGACTTGATCTGGATTATAGGATTATGGAAAGCCAAAAAAAAACCCCCCGGTCGATCTAGTTTTTGCCAACCAAAACAAGACTGGATCCCAACTGGTTAGTAAGGGATTAGCGCCTACATGGCACAAAAAAACAACGCCTAGTCCGGATTGGATCCCGAACCAAACAACCCCCAAAGGGTCGCACTAGAGAAGAAATCAGGGATGATGGATGAGGAGAGGGAGATAGGAGGGAGGGGAATGAATGTTGCACTTTGTCACGAACCAAAGGGAGGTTGCACATAGGCGACAAGTCACAGGCCATCAAATTTTCTAATAAATTGAATGATAAAACTACAACAATTGGATCAGAATACAGAAAAAAAGGAATAGGAAAGGAAGGTGCACATGACAAGAAAAATGATACAGAACTTCATAGAACTAGAGATACAATACCAATCCAATTGATATTAGGGTTTCTATTGTAGTATTACCCTCTTAAAATCATCTGGACTATCAAATAATATCCAATTATGGTGAAATTTCACTCTGAGACTCATTGTTTTTGCATTACTTTCTTCTTGTGAGATCAAACATCTACTTATTAACCATTTTGTGTGTAAAGCTACTATGGATACACACACATATACATGATATTTAGTGAATTAAGTATTATCACATCGGTGTTTCTCAGCATGGGATGTGGTGTTTCTCAGTAGTTCAATTTGTGATACATATTACAAATAATCTATGAAAGAAAATGTCTACAAAGTCAAGCTAAAAAATGTTGATATGATCATTCAACTATAAATTTAAAGAGTGAGTTAGACATTAGATGCCCTGAATACTATAGAATATTTTATAGGAAGTCATGTGATGTGAGAAGGAAATGACTTCCTGTATGGTGGTATTCTAGATCAAGGTAAGACGGAGCATACCAAAAGGGTGTGGGAGTCTAGGCCTGTAATGACCCATTTTCAAATTAGTCATCTAATTAGGGTTTACTTGGATGATTGTATGCTTAATTAAGTTGATCATTGTTTGAACCTTGATTAATGATGGTAGTTAAGTTTTTATGTTTTAAATACAACAATAAGGTTTAATCATACTTTGATTCACATAATTAGGGTTAAGATTTGGAAACCCTAATCGGCCCAAATTAGGGTTTTGATGATATTTGAATACAAAATTTGATAAGTATAATGTATCACTAAGTTATTTTTAGTATTTTATTTGTAACCCTGATTTCAATAAAAATTTTATATACTTTGGATATATAAAATGTGAACAATATTGAAAAATATCAGAATTTTTAAAGAATGTTCTAACTAATTTATCGGTCAAGCTTCAAACTCGACCGATCATATTTTCAGATTGATATAGCAGTGTGGTAATTGAATTTTATATTTTTATTAGTATATCCAATTGATCTAAAATTTTAACTATAGTTGTCAAACTACATTATAGATACCCTATTAAATTATTGTAATTTTTGGATGATTTTTGATCTCTACATAGAGGGGTGTAGGTCGAGTTCTGTGAAGGACAAACTCAACCGACCATGTTGCTGACTGCAATATAGTAGTGTAGTATTTGATTTTTAATTATTTATTATTAATTTCAAATGATCTAAATTTTTTTTTTCTTTGAAGCTCAATTTCAGACATTGGGTTAAAGTTTCATAATTTTTGGATGAGGTTTGAGTTCTGAAACGTGTGGTTTTGGTCGAGTTATAACTCAACCGACCAACCGGTCTGAGCAAAATAAAAATACATTGAGAGGCTTGTTTGCAAATGTTCTAAGAACCTCAATTCATCTATATCACTAACCTAACATACAAGGAGCTCTCATAACTCATCCTTCCTATCAAAGAAATGAAATTCTTGAGAGAGAGGAGAGCTAGGGTTTTGAGTAGAGAAAGTGGTGGAGATGTTGACCTAGGGTTTCTCTATCCGAGATATGATGAAATCAAGTAAGTTTAACTTTTTTGCATAGACTTTAATGGTGAATCTTCTCTCACATGTCAAAATTCTGTCCCTCCTCTGATTGGATCTGAAATGGTATCAAAACTTCCCCTTTTCTCACTCTTTCTTCATACTCCCTCATTTTTAGGGTTTTCGAGTTGAAAGGAAGAAGAATCAGGTGAATTGCTAGGGATTTGATGTGAGATCTAGATTTTTAGGGATGAGCTGCATTTTTAAGGTGTTTTCACACCTTAGGGTGAGTGGGAAAAAGAATATTTTAGTCAATTTTACTCAATTAGATGGTTTTAATTTATATTCTCAATTTCTCCCTAGATGACAATAAATGAAAAGAACTGTTCTTGAATTCAGTTTATATAATACTTCAATTCATGTTCCAACTATGATCTAAAAACATTTATATGGTTACATGGATATAGATATACATGTATCTTGAATAATAAAAAATTAAGAAGTTTATTGAGAATCTTATGAAGATATGAATTTTCAAGTTATTCGGGTGCTTGAGCAACATTATAGTTGAAATTCGGATTTATGTTTATATGATCTTACTTATGTTCCTAGTGCATATAATTCTACATGTTTGATCTCTTTGATTTGATATATGGACAATTAGGGTTTTTTATTTTCACAATACATATCATATGAATAGAAAGTAATCAAGGATGGAAACCCAATCTAGTATGCTTTTACAAGTATACATATCTGATTTAGTAGTAAATGGCTGATTGAAATGATTCATGTGATATTGTGGGATTTTATCTGAATATTATATTATATGCATATATGCTTTGTTTATGAGATTCGAATTTTCTAACTCAAATACTTGTCATGAAATGCATATGTTGTTATGCTATTGCAAGTGGAGATATGACATGCCCTACATAGGTATGTTATCGATGCCATGCATAAATGTGAGAAATGTTGAATGAGAATATTTATATTAGTAGACATGATATATGTTTGAATACATGAGAAGTGCTATATGTGCATGAGTATGGAGAAATCCTAAGAAAGGGGTGAACAATATGTTAAGCATTCAGTTTAGTATCATCAGTGTATTAAGAAGTTCAATTGCATGATTCCAGTGTATAAGTGCCAAGTGGACATGTATTCTATTTATTTAAGTATTTCAGTCTGACTGCATGTATAATATGTTGATTTCTCAGTATATTATAATGTTTTGAATATACTGCTATGCCAATATAGTACCATAGAGATACTAGAGTCAAGTATAAGTAAGGAAAAGATACAATATAGTAAGAGCTTTCAAAGAATAATAAAATAATAGACTTAGGGGCCCTAAACACCATAGATTCCCTATGAGAGGTATGTGTCGTAGGGATGAAATGACCTAACCATGGCAGTGTCTAGTATACAGGGGTCGGAACGTACTAATAGGTGGTATGGGGGACGAAGCCCTAGTGGAAGTCTCCTTAAAAATATAGTATGTAGTGTCCAACATCAACCAAAGATCCTGGTGGCACTTGAGTACAGAAAAGCCAATAGGTGGCTTGAGTCTCCGCCTATGTTCTTAGGTTAGAGGAGGAGTCTAGTTTTACAGCACATAGTTGTGCCGAGGCCAAAGAGCCATTTTCCTGTTACAGACCAGTGACGTTGTCAGGCTTAGCAATCTCGGGGTGTCAGCTAAGTCTTGTACAGTGAGATCGTAGTTCACTACGAGTCTTCATGTGTAGAGTACACTGCATATGATCAGGGCATAAGCTAAAATATGATAATATAAGTTTAAAGAGTTTCTTATAAGTAAGAAGAGTTAAGAAAGATTTGATTTCAGTTTCACATCAGTTATTATTTAAATGTAATATTGAATATAGTGAGGATTATATTTCCATACTTGTTTATTTCTAATGATGTAGGCTTCAATGTTATTAGTAAGTTTTTTTTAATATCTAGCTATTTAATTTGAAATTACTATCTTGTTTTATTTCAATTATCCAAGATTGATAAATGTCTAATTTAGTACTTTAGACTGTATTATTGTTTACTCATTCATTGAGCGAGTAGGCTCACCCCTCTACTCAAAATTTTTAAGAAAATCGTGGGGATTGAAGATATCATTGCATCAGAGTAGATCTGCCACAAGAGTTAAGTCTGGGTATAGTTAAGTTCAGTCGATCCTTGTCACTATAGGTCCTTGTAAAGAAATAAGAGAGAGTTGTAAATGATGATGTATAACATTATTCCTCTTTTAGCAATATATGTGAATCAACAAGTCTTATGTGCTTAAAAGTATGAGACACATAATGAATGTTCATACATGCATTTTTACTGTTGAAATTAGATTATAGAAATCAATGTTTAGATTCCCTTGTAAAGTTAGTTTATATGGTTCAATGCAAGAAAACAAAGAGTTTGAAAAAGAAGAAAAGCTAAGGGTGATCTTTGTATTACGTTAAATCCTCAATTTATGCCCTAATCTCATGATTAATGGTAATTGTGAGATTAGGGTGTAACAAGGCCAGTGAGGACGAACTCCTTATAGTTTTTTGGTACTCAATAGAAACTGGGAATGTCGGTGCTACCTGTGATATGATATGTGTTTATAAATGTAAATCTTCATTAGGTCCTCAGAGTGATTTGACTCTTTTCCTGAGTACCCAGGTTTAGAGGATGAGTCTAGATATTCAGCCACTCGCATTAGCTGTCGTGAGCGAGACATGGCTTAGGCCCACTATGTACGGGGTCTTAATCGAGAGATGGAGAATCCAGACATGCTTCTAAGTCTTATACAGTGAGATTGTATCTTGCTATGATGCTTTCACATGTCGTGGTACACTTCATGTGGGTTTTGGGCATAATAAGATGATTGAGAGATTAATCATGTCTATACAATTATTTATTTATTCTTTATATGTTTCTAAACTACTTCTTCCATTTTTGATTAATCAAGTATGTTTAGATATTGATTTACTCTTTATAGATACCTAGAGTATCATGTCATATATATGTTTGTGAATGACTAGTTCCTTTATAGCTTGTTACTGTTCTACTTTATATTTAGATTCTCAATAATGTATCTCTAATTATCTGTGTGCTTTAAATTGTTTCTTTGAAGTATTCATTCAGTGAGCGACTAGCCTCATCCCTCTACTCACAAATTGTTAGGGAAACTATGTGGATTTTAAGAATCTCAATGCCAGAGTACACCTGCCACAAAAACCAAGTTAATTAAGTTTAGTCAATCCCTATCACACTAGGTCCTTGTATAGAAGTGAGAGAGTTGTAAAAGATGATGTATAACTTTGTTTCCTTAACAATATAGAGTGTATTTGATTATCAGATCTTATGTTCATCAAAGTGTGAGAAATAGAATGAATGTTTAGATATGTGTCTTTATTGTTGAAATCAGATTAGAGTAATCAAGTCTTAATTTCCCTGGAAAAGTTAGTTTGTTTGAAACAAAGAGTTTGAAATGAAAGAGAAAAGTTAGGAGTGATTTTTGTATATTATGTTAAATCCTAAACTTATGCCATAATCTCATGATTAGAGGTTATCATGGAATGTGGGTGTAACAACTTGGTATCAAATCTTAGGCTAAGTCATTAGGGGTCATTAAGATAGAAAGTTAGAGTTATAAGTATGGCGGTTAGCAGGTGATGTGTTGATATCTCTAGGAGGTTTAAGTATTAAGATACCTTGTCCCGGTATCTACTTAGGTTGACAATGGTCAATATACTCTTTATATTCTTATCTGGATGCCCTATCTAAGTATACAAAGGAAGGATGGGCTAGAGAGAAACCCCAAAAATATTAGAGTTAGAAAACTAGATAGTAATGAAGGAATAAGAGAATAAAGATAGAATGTAATAGTATTATTGAATTATGCTATTGTTTTTACTTTAGATGCATAGAATGTTCTTATATATTTGAATTTTGGTGTTCTATTTTCATAATATATTAGTGGTTCCTTAAGATTTTTGTACAATATGAAGTTACTTTAGTTATTATTTACATTCTTTATACCAAGTAGACCAGAAATTATCTTTATATGAGTTTCCCCTAAATATTCTTTCTACATATTTAAGATGAATTAGAATTGGTTAATCCCACATGTTTGAGATGAATAGGAGTTGGTTAATCTTGAGTAGCTCTTGGCTTCATGTCTACAAGTTCAGCCTGGTCTGGCTGGCAGGATGCGTTACATGGATCTAATGACTTCTATTAATAATATTGTAAGATTAGACTCTGGATAAATTAGACCCATGCTATAGTGAGAATGTACATATATTAAGATATTGAAATCTAAGGAAAAGACTGGAATAGCTAAGAATCAGTTGGAACTATGGAACTGATATCCATGATCTAACTTTGGGATCTCAGACAAGAAACCCTAAATTAGGAATGAAGGAAGAGGGAATATAAATATAAGACACAAATTAGTATGTAACACATAAAATAAAGAAGAAAGGATGGATAAATAGAACTAAATCATATAACTAATTGTGGCACTTTATCAATTTGAAATCTTGGAAAGATAAGACAAAATTGTTGACCTAACAACTATACATTGTCCATATTTTAGTGATGACTTAACCATTCCATTCATATGTATCTAACATGTCTATTTGAGATTGATTCAGGTCTTAGGTTCATGAAAAGGATCAATTCAAACAAGCCCTAGCTTGATCAAATACAAGCCAAAATCAGTGCAAATGCACTTTTGTGGAAAACACCCTAAAACCCTTAGGATAATTTTTTAATCATTTGTATTGATTCTATGACTAGTAACTAAAATGAGAAAAAAAATCAGGATCACTTAAAGTCGAACGTTTAAGCACTCTAATGATGATTTCTAAATTGATTATAGGGTGCATATTCGGTCGAGTTTCATCCTTGATAAACTTGAATGACGCTCTTGATGGATTTTGGGAATTGCCAGGTTTGGCCAATTTTGTCCCAAATAAAACTCAACCAACACCCTGCACTATAAAAAAAAAATCATGGGCCGAGTTTCATCCAGTATAAATTTGATATATGCTTCAAATTTACTTTGTTGCAGAATGCAATTGGTGGAGGTACCTTTATTGAAACTTGACCGACTGCACTATACATAGTGTGCAGAAAAAATAATTCTAGTCATTGGAGTGTTGCAAACATCAAAAATAGATTCATTCCAACACCCCAAATGACTAGAATTCATTCCCAAGTGCTTCTAGTGGCTAGTAGACATCCCTGATTATAAATAAGGACCCTTAGATTTCATCCCATGTTTGCCTCTCATGATCCTAGTCATAGTTGAGTGACTTTGTCCACATAAAGCCCATTTCTCTCTCTTTCTTACTAATCAAAACTTCCATATTATGAGAGAGCTAATTCATTGTAATCCGTGTGAAGCTCTCAATATTCTCTTTCCCCAACCCCTTTCTTCAAGCAAAGTTGGTGAAAGATTCTCAATGTTGAAGGAGAAGGTGAAGGCCGAAGATCCTTGAGAAGAGTGGGTAATTCCTTCAAGGAGGAAGACTTGTTGCAAGAAGGGGAGATCCTTGCAAAAGTGGGTAAGCCCTTGTAGAGATTGAAGATTCTTACTTAAAGGATAGGTAAAACCTTGTAAGGTATATTGGCTCCTTTTGGTCCACAAAAAGGAAGGCTAGGTATCCTTGCCATGTAAAATGAATGTCTTATTGTATGTCTTATAATGGAATATAAGTATGCAATGGTTAAAAAATCCTA
This sequence comes from Alisma plantago-aquatica, assembly GCA_963693085.1. Classification (NCBI taxonomy): domain Eukaryota; kingdom Viridiplantae; phylum Streptophyta; class Magnoliopsida; order Alismatales; family Alismataceae; genus Alisma; species Alisma plantago-aquatica. The sequence goes on from OY856412.1 coordinate 571,463,690, forward strand.
GGGTTTGACCTCACTAGATAGTGTACTGACTTTGTTCTAGTTTGGAGATTGGAAACACTCTACATAGCTTGTTCTTGATCTCATTCAATATCTCTCATACTTGCTATGTATGCTTAGTTGTACATCAAATAACATATTTGGAATAGCCTCCTTTGAAGTAACTTGATGATCTAATGAATTTTCTTTAAGTTCTTTTTAGCTCTATTCATCCCCTAGAGCCCTTTTGATCCAACAAGTGGTATTAGAGCCACGATCATCTCCAACATGATCTCCTAAGAGATGAGAAGATGGGCAACAACCTTCTAGGTTCTCTCAACTTGGATGGTGGATTATCCAGTAGACCTCTATTATTTGATGACACAAACTTCCTTTATTGGAAGTGAACGATACAGTTCCACTTGCAAGGAATGATCTATGACATGTGGAATGTAATCATCCTTCCATACAAGGAGCCGACGGGAGATGTAGCTCTTGGGATGAAGCTACACTCAAGAATGCACAGCTGAATGCAAAGGCCATAAGCATCATTTATGCAGCCCTCACTCCTTCCATGTTCAACCGAATCTCTTCTTGGGATATTGCCCATGAGATATGGAACATACTATGCATCACCTATGAAGGGAACAAGAAAGTCAAGGAGTCCAAAATATATACGCTCAAAGGTCTCCTTGACAACTTCAAGATGGGAAAGAAAGAGAGAGTGGCCGAGATGTACTCAAGAATCAATGCCATCATCAATTGACTTGCTTCTTTGGGCCATGCTATGGATCAAGGCACCATCAACTCCTAGGACATCCTATGGATCAAGTCACCATCAACTCCTAGATCCTTAGGTCTCTTCCCAAAAGGTGGGAATCTAAGGTGACTTCTATTGAAGAAATAAGAAGCCTTGGTGACATTGCCACCAAAGAGATTATTGGCAATCTTCAAGCCTATGAGCCTAGACTTGATAAGGAAGAGGAATATGAGAATCAAGAAGAGAAATAATCAAAGAATATCAATGATAATACATTCAAACCTCAAGTGGAGGCCATTGTTCTCTAACAACAACTTGCTTTCCGGCCTACCCCTCCTTCCTCAAGTGAATATGAAGCCCTTAGTGATCATGAAACTAATAATCCAAGGGGAAGAACTTCAAGGGAAAGCCCTCCTCCTCCTCCACTCCAAGGTGCTATGATGTGGCCAAAAAGGACATTACAAGAATGATTGCCCCAAGGCAAGGAAGTCCTACCATAAGAGCAGCTCCAAGAAGAAGGATGACTACAAGAAGGATGGAAAGTATAAAAAGAAGGACAAGAAGGCAAAAAGAAGCAAAGATGCAACATGTTGCATGGGGGAGTCTTCTTCTAGTGATTCCAGCTCCAATGAGGGAGAATGCCACCTTCCTCTCATGGCCCAACTAGTAATGGCATATGTGAGATAAGTGAGGTAAGTTTAAATGAACTATCTAAATAAGTCCTCATTGTTATGTTTAATGCTTCTCACTCTTCTTATTCTAAATACAAATCCAAAAAGAAGAGGTTAGGAAAAATCATTGATGATTTGTATGTTAAAGTTGATATTCTTGATCAAAATGAGAAAGTTCATACTAATAGTATTGATTTTTTTCAAGGTCAATTTCTTGAGATTGAGTTTTAATACAATGATGTTGAGGTAGAGAATGTGATTTATCTTAAGAACATGAATAATATTAAGGATAAGAACCAAACTCGCCTTGATGAGCTTGTTTTGATTAGAATTGAAAATGATAAACTTGTTGCTAAGCTCAATGATCTTAGACATGTTTGTGATAACATAAATCTATCTTGATGAGCATACTTTACTAGGACTAAAAATGCTAGATTGCTTGCTAAAATTAATGATGATTCTTCTAGACCTTTATTTCCATGTAATTAAGTAGATGGGATAATTCTTGATAGAGATTCTTATCATACTAAAGGACTCTATTTACATGCCAACCTACTTCATGCTCAAGATGATTTAGCTAGTCTTTCTTCTATTGTCATTACTCTTAGTGATGATAATTACAACCTTAGAGCTTCCTTGCAAAATTTCCTCGAAGGGAAAAAGTCCCTCATTGAAGTTCTAGATCATTCTACCAAATAAAATGGTAAAAGTGGTTTGGGATATGAGGGAGCTCCCAAGAGCAAGAGCAAGGGCAAGGTAAGAAAAATAACAAGGGATATCCTATATTCTATGGAGAGTCATACAACTCTAAGAACCCTATGGTTTGTGCACATTTCAAGAGTGATGATCATTATTGTACTTATTGTCCTTACGAAGAGAAGGAGACCAGCCCAAAGATGAAATGGGTCCCCAAGATAACTCCATATCCTAAGGTTTGAATTAGGCACAAACGTCGTACTTTCTTATAGGTAAAAGGAAAATGGATTGTTGATAGCTATTGTTCCAAGCATATGACAGGTAAGATAAGTGACTTCAATAATTTCAAAAATAAGAAAGGAGGATCATTGACTTTTGGTGATAACAATAAAGGTGAAGTGATAAGTGTGGGTGATATGGGTGATTCACGACACATCAAGAATGTAATTCTTGTGGATGTCCTACATCACAATTAAATTAGTGTTAGCCAATTATGTGAGAATGGTTATCTTGTTTTATTTATCTCATTTGAATTCTTGATTACAAATTTCCTCTGCTACAATGTTATATATAAGGGAACTAGAAATGGAAACCTTTATGTTATTGTTCTTGATTCTCATAAGTCTATTCTTGGTAAATGCCTTGTTGTTGATAAGAGTGATACATTCTTGTGGAGCCATAGGCTTGGTCATGTAAATATGCATCAGTTGAAGAAGTTGAGAAAAAAGGAATTGGTCAAGGGACTTTCTAAACTGGATTTTGAGAAGGATGAGGAATGCCAACCTTGTACACAAGGAAAGAAAACCAAATCTCCCTTTAAATCTAAAGGAGTCCTTAGCACCAAGATATCTCTTGAACTTCTTCATATTGATCTATTTGGATCTATGAGAACTCAATTGCTCCGTGGTAGTAAATATTGCCTCTTGATTTTGATGATTTTTCTAACTTTACTTGGACTTTCTTCTCAATTTCAAAAAGTGATATTGTCGATGTTTTCTTTACTTTTTGAAAACTAGTTGAAAATGAAGCTTCTTGTCAGATTGTCTCTATCCATAGCAACCATGGGGAAAGGTTAAAAATGATTTGTTTGAGAAGTTTTGTGAGGAATCAGGTTATGCACATAACTTTTCTTCCCCTCGTACACCTCAATAAACTGGGGTTGTAGAGAGAAATAATAGGTCATTATAGGAAATGGCTAGGATTGTACTTCTAGAGTATGATATTCTGAAGAAGTTATGGGCCAAAGCCTTTAGTACTTTGTGTTTTGTGCAAAACTTAATTTTCACTCATCCTTCTTTAAAGAAAACCCCCAATGAGTTATGGAATGGTAGAAAGACATCTATCGATTTCTTTCATGTTTTTTATTATCCTTGTTTTGTTTTAAACACCAAGGCTTTTCTCAATAAGTTTGATGCAAATCTTACAAAGCTTTCTGGGCTATAACACCACTAGTAGAGCTTTTAGAGTTTTTAACATTGAATTGTCTAAAGTAGAAGAATCTATAGATGTTAAAATTGTAGAAATTAACCCCACTATTTCCAAGAATATTGTTAATGATGATGTTGTAGATGAGGTGATTACTAGATTAAAAGAACTCAACATCAATGATAAAGGAAAAGAGGTGGTGGTATATGAAGAAGAGAAAGAAGAAGCAAAGAAGTATCCAATTCCCCAGTTTGTAAAAGATCATCCTTAAGAGCTCATAATTGGGATTCCTTTTGGAAGAGTGAAGACGTAGGATGTATTCAACAAAGAACAAGTCGACAAAACCTTCATCTCACAACTTGAGCCCAAGAATGTGAAAATAATCTCTCAAAGATGATGAATGGATTCTAGCTATGCAAGAGGAGATAGAGTAGTTTGAAAAGAACAAAGTGTGGACCTTAGTGCCAAGACCAAATGATAGGAAGATCGTTAGCACCAAGTGGTTCTACCACAACAGGATAGATGAAAGTAGAAAAGTGGTAAGGAGCAAAGCAAGGTTAGTTGCTCAAGGCTACAACCAATAGGAAGGTATTGATTTTGATAAAACTAATGCACCTTTTGCTAGACTTGATCTACTAGAATGTTACTTAACTTTTCTAGCTATAGAAATTTATTTTTAACAGAATGGATGTTAAAAGTGTGTTTCTAAATGGTAGAATAGAGGAGGAAGTCTATGTGCCTCAACCTTAGATGTGAACATGATAAGATTTCTAACCATGCTTACTTGTTACAAAAAACTCTCTATGGACTCATACAAGCCCCTAGAGCTTGGCATGAGAAATTAAAGAACTTTTTTCTAGACAATGGCTATATAATCGGAAAAAATGATTCTACCATCTTTCTTAAAGACAATTCTAGCAACTTTTTGATCATTCAAATTTATGTTGATGATATCATTTTTGACAAAAGTGGTCTTGATCTTTACATGGATTTTAGTTCTCTTATGCAGAGTGAGTCTGAAATGAGTATAATGGGGGTGCTTACTTTCTTCCTTGGATTCTAAATCAAACAAAAAAAGGAAGGAAACTTCACCAACCAAGGCAAGTATACAAGTGAACTCTTGAAGAAATTTGGGATGGAGGACACCAAGCCGATGGACACCCCATGTCAAGTACCGCCAAACTCGATAGAGATGAGGAAGGTGAGAAGGTAGATGAGAAGCTCTATAAAGGTACGATTGGTAGCTTACTTTATTTAACTGCCTCTAGACCTGATATCATATTTAGTGTTGGCTTGGGTGCTATATTTTTCAACCAAGCCCTATAAAATCCCATCTTATAGCGGTTAAGAGGATTTTAAGGTACCTAGACAAAACCCAAAATTTTGGAGTCTAGTATCCCAAGTCAGGGGACTTTACTCATACTAGTTTTAGTGATGTGGATTATGTAGGGTGCTTAATTGATAGAAAGTGCACAAGTGGCCATTGGTTCCTCCTAGGACCATGCTTAGTATCTTGGTTCTCTAAGAAACAAAGCATAGTGTCTCTTTCAACTATCGAGGCTGAATGCATTGTAGTTGGTAGTTGTTGTGCCTAAGTCCTATGAATGAAGCAAATGCTTCAAGACTTTAATGTTCATTATGATGCTTCTCCTATCTACTGTGATAACACTAGTGCAATTAACCTTTCTTAGAATCCTATATTGCATAGTAGAGCCAAACATATAGAGGTCCTCCATCACTTCCTTCATGATCACATTACCAAAATGGATATCTATATCATGCATGTGGACACATAAAATCAACTTGTGAATATTTTCACAAAACCTCTAGCTAGAGAGCAATTTACCTTTATTAGATCAAAAATGCTTATTAATACTCTTGATGATCATGATATTTCTTCTATCTAGATGTTCACATACCTACATGTTCTTGCTCATAGTTTGCTCATCTCATGCTTGATAATACTATTCTTGCCTAGTCTTAATGTCTTTTTTTGCTTGTTTTGGATATTTTTCGCAAACACATCTTTTAACTAATGATGAGTGGAATGTGTCTCAATATGTTCAAAATACATGATAATATAGAAAAAATAAATTTATATAGCACTCTAGTAGCATAGAATTAAATGTCTTATCTTTTAGATAGACTGACCTGTTGACTGAGTTTGTTTTGGGAGAAACTCGACCGACAATAGGACAAGGAATAAACTAAATTGTAGTATCAGTCGAGTTTCTCGAACCTCAAATCAACTGAAAACATTGTTGGGTAGAAAATATATAGGTAGTTGGCCGACTTTACTCCCTCTCAACTAGTGAAAAATCAATCATAGCCCCTCATTCTTATTCGTCCTTCAACCCTAGGGCTAACCAAACCTATACCTTATCCTCTATAGCCCCATATCACCTATCCTAGCCTCTATCCAACCCTGAGTTGAATGAGGATTCTACTATGTTCAATGAGCAATACCTTAGTGCACTTTGGGTAGAGCGATTGTGCTACACCAACTCTCTTTCTAGCAAAAAAACTTTCCACGAATTCTATGCTAATCTCACATGGAACTATAGTACCCTTGTTCCACATCCTAACCGACAAGTGATCCTAACCTCCATGATTGCGGGTACCAAGTTTTCCATCTCTGAGGATTCCTTTAATTCTTACTTCATTGGTACCTCTACCGCATATACATGGATGACCACCTATCACCAATATCTTCACCTTCTTGACCTTGAGAAGTTGTACCAAGGTTTTGAACTTGAGCGTACACTTGTCGACATCCCTAAGTTCCTAAAGAAACCCAATGTTACCTATAGGAAGAAAGCTATTCTTCCTTCTTCCTCCCTTGAAATCAAGATGCCTCATTGCACTTGTAGTCAATTGTAATATCCATCCAAATAAAAATCAAATGGATACTACAAAAACACTACTGCAATAATGTACTATTTCTTGCATGACATCAAAATCAAATAAGCTCGTTACATTCTCCACCACATGACCAGTTTTGACTCTGGGAAGAATACCTGTGAAAACCACCCACCTTATCCCAACTTGATTTGTGGTTTGTTTGCTTGTCACATTCATAAATCCCTTTTCCATGATCTTTATTACAAAGCACACTAGAAAGGTGCTTACCGTAAGGACCCTAAACCTTCTTAATGAGTTGAACAAGCTTAATTACCATAATTTAATGCTTAGTGCATCATTAAGTTGATTAAGTTGAATTAAGTACTCACTGATGCAATTAGTGCTTTGATCGAGTATAATAGTCTAATTAGCATGATTTCTTGCTTTGAGATTGTAGAGGATCCCATGATTGGAACGTTGCAAAAAGAATCACTCAAATCGGACATCCGAGGTAAAGGTTATGAGGGTTTCAAGTTCTAGGGTTAAATATGCAATTTTTCCAATATAAATAGCTTTTTAATTCTTTCCCTTATCTTCTTCCTTCACGATAGACTTACAAAACCGCTTGAAGTGGTGTACTATAGTAGCACCCAACCTGTGTGATCGAGAGCAGCTGAAGGAGGCTGTACGAGGGCGATTTAGGGCGATATAGCAAGCGCTTGAGCTCTGACCACCTCTGTCCTCCATTTCTCTACCCTTCTCCTTCCTCCTTCCTCGGCCCATACCACCTGCAGCCCCCAGCCTACATAGCGGCCGGCCGACCAGCAGCTGCAACTGTTGCGGCGGCAGATAGAGGCCCCAAGGGTGCACGAAATAGCAAGCTAGGGTTAGCATGGAGCTCGGCCAAGAAGCTTGAGCAGGAATCTGCAGCTATAACTGCATCTAGCATCAAACACAACCATCATCTTCAACCTGTTCATGAAGTTAGAAGGAGCTGTTTGTAGTAGGTCCGAACTAGGACCATTCTGGGCGAGGAGCAGCACCAAATTAGTGTCTTTGAGTTTGTCTGAGGTTCCTAAGCACAAATTTGTAGTCGTTAGCCCTCAATTCAGCCCCTAGCCAAGGTTTCTTCTTCAAATTGTTTGTGTGTGATAGCTGTTGTGTGCAGCATGTTCAATTTGGGCTTATTCCGAGGTTGAATACAACCCTTGGATGCAATTCCAGTCCAATCTGGATGTTTCAAACCCCAAATTTGCTCATTTGATGAAGAAAGGTGCTAGATGGACGAATTCATAGCTTATTCTTGGATTTTCTACCCTACCTGCTCGAGATTTATTCTGTGTGAGGTTTCATCTTCTCATTAGAGGCAAGTTTTAAAACTTGCTCCACATTTATTGCTTACCATATGCTTTCTAGATCACGTTCTTGATTGAAAATGTTGATCCATGCACTAAAAAGATATGCTTGACTTGGATTTCGATTTTTATAATGTTCCCTGTTCTCATTTTAGTTATATATGAACCTATGATCATGTGTATGATATTCCTAAGGTACAATATGACTTGGATCAGGTTGATTTGACAACCTGTGGTGCTAAGCACCTATCAAACAATGGTCAATTTTAGGGTTTTAAAGTTGATTTCTTCTATAAACCATGACCTGATGATGGTACCGTTGCAACAACCCTATGGTGTTGTATTCATAACAACTGATGGTCATGATCAAGGTTGTCAAATGATGGTGACAACCTATGGTCACTCCCTTAGGTCAGGTTTTGGATCAATTACAAGTTTAATGATCAACCATTAAGTACCCTACTGATGTTATCAATCAATGTTGACATTAGCTTAATATTTGATGTTGATTAATGAATTAGTGTTGATCTACCAGCCTAGGGTGATTTCATGATCACTAATGATGGTGGATTAGGTATTTACAACCTATTTTGAGTTAAGCATTGTAGTTGTATCATCAATTATTCCTTAGGTCAATGATTTCTTGGGTCACTTGATGCAATGGTCAGACCCATACTGTAATTGATGGTTTTAACATGTGAACTTGACCCAATGGTCGAGATCTACTATTTATTCCTCCATTAAGGTGGAATGATGGCTAATGTAATATGTTGGTTCTAATTATGTGATTTAGATTGTTTCCTTTATATGATCAACTTAAGGAGCTTAATTGTTGACAATGGATGGCTTGTTTTAACTGAATAGTCGATTGTGGGTTTTACCCTACTCTCAATGGAACTTTTTGTATCGATTATCAAGGGATGTCTAGGGTTAGATGGAGACTCTTTCTAGAGAACAAATTAAGGAATTCATAGGTGGTTTATCCAAGGTGTTTGCTTATGTAAACAACCAATAGTCTTACCTTTTAAACATCTAATGGTTCTGGGTGACATTGTGGTATGGTGATATGGGTTGAATGATGATGGAACAAATAGAGGGTTACCCTTAATAAGTTAGTCTTACCTATTCACTCATATAAATAGAAGGGATGATAACCATATTGTGTTGATATGTAACCCTAATTAGGTATAGCTTGTTATACCTAGCTTTAATATAACTAAATGATGGTAATTGGGTATGAATAGTCCTTGAACGACTAATACAATCACGGAGTACTCTATTATTCTTGAAACCCTAGTATGCTATAACATGATGGTTACACCTTGATTTATGTGTGGGTTAATACTTGAGAATAGTATGGAATGTGATGGTGATGCTTCACCTTATGCACCCATGATCCAATGGGGATGTCGTGAGTTAGGGTTTGGGTAATAGTGCTGATTAGTAACATTGATATAATTTATCACGTTGAACCTAACTCTAATGCAATTAGATAAAGATGAGTATTCATGTTTAACATTATTATATGATGGAATGATGGTGGAATAACTTCCTTAACATGATCATAACCTTAATGTGTTAATTGGTGGTTATCATAGCCACATGGTTGATACTTTCGTATGCTAAACATGTGCATTATGAATATGATGAGTGTTAATCATATCCAGATTCCTTGCATGTTTATGTAATAAAGGAATGTTCTATTAATATAACCCTGCTATGATTGTTTATGAATACCACCTAGATCATAAATGCAATATTGTGCTGATCTGGTGTATTATATATAATTGATGTTGTTGAGCCTTGTTATAAGGCATGCAAAGATAACGATGATCTTGCAGGAATAATATGATGGTATTAATGAACTTTGGGCATGGTTGAGCCCTGAATGAGGTGTAATCCTCTTATGTTGATAAGGGTTGATACCCTATGATATTGTGAAAAGGATTTATATCTTGTGATAGTATGATGGCTAGTGTGGTCTCATGAATGGAAAGTGAATAGTACCATGTGATGATGAGATGAGAAATTATGTTTCACACATTTTATATCTTTTCAAAGTTTTGATATTTATATGCTTTCTAGAAGTGAATTAGGGTCTGTATGTCCACTTGTTTGATGCAGCCTCAATTCACCCAATTGGCATAACTAATCAAGTACAACTCTAATCATGTAGTGCCATGTGCCGTAGAGCCATCTTCAATATGAGAACTTGCTAGATGGTGAAATGAGTATACCTAAGGGAAACTCAGAGCGCATACTGTTGAGTATGTGGGGGTGGTAGGTTGAGGATATATCCTTGTCATCCACAATGCAGATTGTGGAGGTTGACTATGGTCATGCCTCATACATCTGATGTGATTGAGAATGGCTGTGGTCGTGTCTCGGTGATTATAACATGATGTGATTAGAGGACAATTGTGGTTGTACCTCAGTGATTGGGTTTGGATACCCTAGTTTCTAGTGTCGTGACCTGTACCAAGGTTGGACTAGTGGTTTTTAGCTTAACTATATGTCGTTGTGGTGGCAGCTTTGACTGATATGTCATTGCCTTTTTACTCGTACTGACCGAGGGGAAGAGATCTTAGGATATTGGCACTCCTCAATCTTGTATGGAACCGAATAACCCTTCGTAGGGGTCGGTTGGACTTTGAATGATACGATCAAATTCCCCAGGGCATAATAAAAGATGTAATACATCCGTGTAACATATTTGTTTAGGGTTATACACAACGTTTTACATTGGATGATAACCCTTGTTTGTTCTCTTTACATAAAGATGATGCTTAGTGCAATTAAGGGATAGTAGATATACTTATGTTGTTGATATGCTTAATATTATAGATGCATACATATAGTATCCATGATTATGTTAATTACTATACTGCTACTGCTGATTGTAATCATGATGCTAGATATCTCATGTTAGTTATGTTTAGCATGCTAGCCATGCCTTTGTAACTAGAGATGCATATACTGCTAATCATGCTTATCCAGGTAGTTGCGCTTATGTTGTTAGCTCTTATTATAATGTTGATATGTTCAACCAATTAGACATAATCATGTTATTAGCTATGCTATGTTACTACACTGGCTCATGAAGCTAGAACTGCATATGCTACTAAATTGATTATATTGTCAACAAGATAAAGGATGATAGTCTGGCTAATGATGATAGTTATTATCTTCTCCTTTATGTATTTTGTTAATCATCAATATTGTTGATCTTATTTGTTATATCTGATTAAACTGCTTAATTTTTAATTACTTAAAAATGTTGTAATCAATAAATGTTGTTGGAGGTTATATCTCTTGCTGGGACATGGGTCTCACCCTTGTGGTTCACCACATTTTTTAGGTAATCGGAAGTGACGAAAACAAACATGTGGCAGCAAAGAGGAGCTATAGTAATGAATATTTGATAAAGTTGATTAGATGTCTAGTTTGTCCTAGAGTCATCCCTATACTCTTAGGTTTGGGCAGGAAAAGTTTGTATATGGTGTTTCAAATGAATCGAGATTTTGTTAGCATGTTAATGCTTGTTTGTGTGATATATATGAATATTGTTCTTCTATGTATATATGTTGTGGCTAAGGCAGTAGAATATTTGTATCAAATTCTTGGCCTAGTATGGATAAAAGAAACATGTTGGGTTCTTATGAAAATGTTTCTGAGAAGGTGCTGACATTGAAATCGGTTTTAATTTACCCATATTTTTGGGTATGTGATTAATTAGTGATTGATTGTGTTTTATGTTTTGAGTAATCTTGTTTAGTGTAACGAGTTCTCACAGGTTGGTATCAGAGCTTTAGGTTCACTGAGTCTTCAGGGACACTAGGACTTAGGACTAGGATGATGTCTAAGTTAAGAATATGACACAAAAATATGGTGCATACTGCCTAATCTCACTATTTGGGTGCCCTGGCCAGGTATTCAATTATTGAAGAAAAGGTAAGTATGGAACTCTTAGATTGTTATCTTTTTTATTACTGTAACCCAGTAGTCATTTTGAGACAATCTAAAGAGTATAATGAATAAGAAATCATGGTGTGAATATCTCAATCCTACCTTAAAGATAATGAGAATTGCACATAATATATCAAAACATGAATGTTTGGTTAATATAAGAGAATGATACAACACCATGAAATCTAAATCTGAATAAAATAAGGAAAAGAGGAGTTCTTGAAGATGTGATTCAAGAAGATAATAAAGTAAAAGACAAATAAGTCTATGCTTATAAAGTGAATCAATGTATGAAATCCACATAAGATAGAGAGAATTCCTATAACAAGTACAAAATGAGAAGATGAATGGGAACAATGACAAAGAAATAAGGTGGAACCTGAGTTAATCTCAGACCAACCTATGTATGTAAGAAAGTGTAAATGAAAAATCAGCATGGCAGGTGAAAGAAATTAAGGGAGATGATCATGATTTAATTAATGAAGAAAATGTGGAATATGATGATTTACCTGTCGATAAGTGGTTGAAAAACATAATAAAATAAGAGAACATACACTAGTGGGATAAATAGTCATCAAGGAAGGAGTAATGATATATGTTAATCATGATGATTCCTATGCTAATGGCAAGGAACCAAAAATGAAAAAGGTGAAATGATACATAAGAAGTTGTAATATTCATAATGAAAATAGAATTAGTAATTACCTTTTTGCTAGTGACCTTGAACAATGTCGCTATGATGTGGGAAGTGTGTTTCACTTTGTGTCTTTCCTTTCTAGGGCACATATTTCAAGTGGATCATTGCCACTTGGTATGTGTGGATTCATTCTAAACACAAGGATGGATATCTTATTATAGAATAAGGTTGTTTGGACTATGGTTCCATGATAAAAAATTTTGTGATGATTTTGCTTTTGAGCCTTCCAATAATTAGGAAGACTCCTCTTATATGTTTTGAAATTTGTTATGTTGGTAAAAGTAGATGAGATAAGGATGTGAGTTCCTTATAGCGCATGAGGTGGATACTAAGGTAATGAATCCTAGTATCCAAGATGTATCAATAATATGAGAAATATGTGAAGGTTGGAGATGTTTATTAAATGAACATTCCAAGTATTCCTCTCTTGTAGAGATAGAGAGAGAGAGAGAGAGATAGTTGATGATGATCCTATAAATGTTGTTTGTAAGGAAAAACAAAAGTGATTCTATAATGTTGTGTATGGTTCAGTGATAGCTGGGAAAGACCACTATCTAGGATATATGGTTTGTTGGTTAATAAATATGTGATACCATGTTCCTTTAAAATAAACCTATGATCAAATATCAATGCATAAGAGTTAGATTGGATGACATAATTCACATGACCATGATGAGTTTAGAGTTATGTCCTTTAGACTAACCAATGTATAATTAGAATTTATGAATAGGAGGAACAGAGTGTTCAAGTAATGTCTTACAAGTTGTAGCAATCTTTGAATGATGACATGTCAAAGTATTTCAAATATGGTAAAAAATATGATCAATATTTATTCAAAAACCTTAGGGTTGCCGAAGCAGTAACTGCTATGAGAATAAGTTGAATAAGAGTGAGATGCGGTTGATTAAATTTTTTAATGGGATCATGATATGTCTTCTTATATGGGGGGTTTTTGTGCTGACCCAAGATGAGATATGTATGAATGATGTGACATCTCCATGATATGCAAGTAACCATGTGAAGGTAATAGGATGAGGTGCAGAGGAAGTACCCATCTTTGGTTACCTTATATTTCGGGGGTGAATCCCTATTAGGGGTTTATAGTTGTAAGTCCCCTAAACTTGCTTAATGAGTTGAACAAGCTTAATTACCATAATTTAATGCTTAGTGCATCATTAAGTTGATTAAGTTGAATTAAGTACTCTCTTATGCAATTAGTGCTTTGATCGAGTGTTATAGTCTAATTAGCATGATTTATTGCTTTTACATTGTAGATGATCCCGTGCTTGGAACGTTGCAAAAATAATCACTCAAATCGGACATCCGAGGCAAAGGTTATCAGGGTTTCAAGTTCTAGGGTTAAATATGCAATTTTTCCAATATAATTAGCTTTATAATTCTTTCCCTTATCTTCTTCCTTCACGATAGACTTACAAAACTGCTTGAAGTGGTGTACTGTAGCAGTGCCCAACATGTGCGATCGAGAGCAGCTGAAGGAGGTCGCACGAGGGCGATTTAGGGCGATATAGCAAGCGCTTGAGCTCCATCCACCTTCGTCCTCCATTTCTATACCCTTCTCCTTCCTCCTTCCTCAGCCCATACCACCTGCAGCCCCCAACCTGCATAGCGGCTGATCGACCAGCAACTGCAACTGCTGCGGCGGCGGCTAAAGGCCCCAAGGGCGCACGAAATAGTAAGCTAGGGTTAGCATGGAGCTCGGCCAAGAAGCTTGAGTAGGAATCCACAGCTATAGCTGTGTCTAGCATCAAACACAACCATCATCTTCAACCTGTTCATGAAGGTAGAAGGATCTGCTTGCAACAGGTCCGAACCAGGACCATTCTGGGCAAGGAGTAGCACCAAATCAGTGTCTTTGAGTTTGTCTGAGGTTCCTAAGAACAAATCCATAGCTGTTAGCCCTCAATTCAGCCCCTAGCCATGGTTTCTTCTTCAACTTGTTTGTGCGTGTAGCTGATGTGTGTAGTAGGTTCAATTTGGGCTTATTCCAATGTTGAAGACAACCCCTGGACGTAATTCCAATCGAATCTGAATGTTTTGAACCTCGGATTTACTCATTTGAAGAAGAAAGGTTCTAGATGGACGAATTCATAGCTTATTCTTAGATTTTCTACCCTACCTGCTCGAGATTTCTTCTGTGTGAGGTTTCATCTTCTCATTAGAGGTAAGTTTTATAACTTTATCCACGTTTATTTCTTACCATAAGCTTTATAGATCATGTTCTTGCTTGAAAATGATTATCCATGCACTAAAAAGATATGCTTGACTTGGATTTCGATTTTTATAATGTTCCCTATTCTTATTTCAGTTATATATGGACCTATGATCATGTGTATGATATTACTAAGGTACAATATGACTTGGATCAGGTTGATTTGACAACCTGTGGTGCTAAGCACCTATCAAACAATGGTCAATTTTAGGGTTTTAAAGCTGATTTCTTCTATAAACCATGACCCGATGATGGTACCATTGCAACAACCCTATGGTGTTGTATTCATAACAACTGATGGTCATGATCAAGAATGTCAAATGATGGTGACAACCTATGGTCACCCCCTTAGGTCAGGTTTTGGATCAATTACAAGTTTAATGATCAACCATTAAGTACCCTACTGATGTTATCAATCAATGTTGACATTAGCTTAATATTTGATGTTGATTAATGAATTAGTGTTGATATAACAACCTAGGGTGATTTCATGATCACTAATGATGGTGGATCAGGTATTTACAACCTATTTTAAGTTAAGCATTGTAGTTGTATCATCAATTAATCCTTAGGTCAATGGTTTCTTGGGTCACTTGATGCAATGGTCAGTCCCATACAGTAATTGATGGTTTTAACATGTGAACTTGACCCAATGGTCGAGATCTACTGTTTATTCCTCCATTAAGGTGGAATGATGGATAATGTAATATGTTGGTCCTAATAATGTGATTTAGATTGTTTCCTTTATATGATCAACTTAAGGAGCTTAATTGTTGACAATGGATGTCTTATTTTAACTGAATAGTCGATTGTGGGTTTTACCCTACTCTCAATGGAACTTTTTGTATCGATTATCAAGGGATGTCTAGGGTCATATGGTGACTCTCTATAGAGAACAAATCAAGGACTTCGTAGGTGGTTTATCCAAGGTGTTTACTTATGTAAACAACCAATAGTCTTACCTTTTAAACATCTAATGGTTTTGGGTGACATTGTGGTATGGTGATATGGGTTGAATGATGATGGAACAAATGGAGGGTTACCCTTAATAAGTTAGTCTTACCTATTCACTCATATGAATAGAAGGGATGATAACCATATTATGTTGATATGTAACCCTAATTAGGTATAGCTTGTTATACCTAGCTTTAATATAACTAAATGATGGTAATTGGGTATGAATAGTCCTTGAATGACTAATATAATCATGGAGTAATCTATTATTGTTGAAACCCTAGTATGCTATAACCTGATGGTTACACCTTGATTTATATGTGGGTTAATACTTGAGAATAGTATGGAATGTGATGGTGATTCTTCACCTTATGCACCCATGATCCAATGGGGATGATGTGAGTTAGGGTTTGGGTATGAGTGCTGATTAGTAACATTGATAAAATTTATCATGTTGAACCTAACTCTAATGCAATTAGATAAAGATGAGTATTCATGTTTAACATTCTTGTATGATGGAATGATGGTGGAATAACATCCTTAACATGATCATAACCTTAATGTGTTAATTGGTGGTTATCATAGCCACATGGTTGATACTTTCATATGCTAAACATGTGCATTATGAATATGATGAGTGTTAATTATATCTAGATTCCTTGCATGTTTATGTAATAAAGGAATGTTATTAATGTTAATATAACCCTACTATGATTGTTTATGAATACCACCTAGCTCATAAATGCAATATTGTGTTGATCTGGTGTATTATATATAATTAATGTTGTTGAGCCTTGTTATAAGACATGCAAAGATAAAGATGATCTTGCAGGGAATAATATGATGGTCTTAATGAACTTCGGGCATGGTTGAGCCCTGAATGAGGTGTAATCCGCTTATGTTGATAAGGGTTTATACCCTGTGATATTGTGAAAAGGATTTATATCTTGTGATAGTATGATGGCTAGTGTGGTCTCATGAATGGAAGGTGAGTAGTACCATGTGATGATGAGATGAGAAATTATGATTATATCTTTTCAAAGTTTTGATATTTATATGCTTTCTAGAAGTGAATTAGGGTCTGTATGTCCACTTGTTTGATGCATCCTTAATTCACCCAATTGGCATAACTAATCAAGTACAACTCTAATCATGTAGTTCCATGTGCCATTGAGCCATCTTCAGTGTCAGAACTTGTTGGATGGTGTAACGAGTATTCCTAAGGGAAACTCGGAGCGCATACTGTTGAGTATGTGGGGGAGGCAGTTTGAGAATATATCTTTGTCATCCACAATGTAGATTGTGGAGGTTGGCTATGGTCATGCCTCATACATCTGATGTGATTGAGAACGGCTGCGGTCGTGTCTCGATGATTATAACATGATGTGATTAGAGGAAAACTACGGTTGTACCTCAGTGATTGGGTTTGAATACCTTAGTTTCTAGTACCGTGACCTGTACCAAGGTTGGACTAGTGGTTTTTAGCATGACTATATGTCACTGTGGTGGAAGCTTTGACTGTTATGTCACTGCCTTTTTACTCGTACTGATTGAGGGGAAGAGATCTTAGGATACCAACACTCCTAGATCTTATACGGAACCAAATAGCCCTTTGTAGGGGTCAGTTGGACTTTGAATGGTACAATTCAAATTCCCCAGGGCATAATAAAAGATGTAATATAGCCGTGTAACATATTTGTTTAGGGTTATACACAACGTTTCACATTGGATGATAACCCTTATTTGTTGTCTTTACATAAAGACGATGCTTAGTGCAATTAAGAGATAGTAGATAACTTATGTTGTTGATATGCTTAAGATTGTAGATGCATACATATAGTTGACGTGGCTTATATTATCACACTAACAAACTCACTTAGGGTTGAAATCCCTAAGTTTTTAACCAAAAAAATGTGCAATAATACCACCCGCAAGCGGACGGGTCTTATCGCACTATAGTTGAGGATCGAATCCAAAGGGACAACATTTTTAAGAATCTTTCTCTAGTCGAATCTAGTTGAATCAAGACTAATATTTAGAACAAGGTTGGTTGAATTGAGTTTAATTAAACTAAATGCAAGGAAAGTAAAAGAGCAGGATTAAAGGTTGATTAAAGATTAATGAGGGAAATCACTGGGATGGTCCCGGGTTTCACCACCACTACACATGCAATCACATCCAAACTTTAAACATCCAGGCAAGATATAACCATTCAAATAGAGCTACTGTAGAACCCCACGTACGGGCGTCAGGTCCGCGTAAGCATCACCTTAGGTATCAGATGTCTCGTCACCATCCAGATCATGTACTTACGGCTCCGAAGATACAGAAATCAAAATGAAGTTGTGGGCCCCCTATACAGGCGTTAGGCACACAGAAGCGTCACCGAGGGCTAGATGGCTCGTCACCACACAGATCATACACTTACAACCTCAAGGAATCCCATTCTATTTCTAGTATGGGAGTCAACCGCGTTAATCGACATTCAAAACCTATGCATAGAAGTTCTCGCAACATAGGAAACATACAAGATATATGCAAGCATGTGATCAATCCACAAGCACTTGTCGACGATTAACAATGAAATTAAAGATTATATACATGACATGGAATGTTTAACAGTGAGATATGAAAGCATGGGCAGTGGGGCTAGTCCCCGCACCCCAGCAAAAGTAAACTACTCACTCATGGTGAGAGAAACAAGAATAACAAGAGAGAGAGAGAAGTTTCTGCCATGAGCATGGTGAAGAAGATGATCGCTGCTCGGTGGAGAAACGATCTTGTACACAACATTAGAGCAGATCTGGATGAAGAGAGAAGAACACCACGGCAGACGGGGCAAATCTTCTCTCTCCACCTTCTCTTTCTTCTCGTAGACCTTGCTCATAGCAGGAGGAGCAGCTCGTGGATGAGATGGCGGCGTAGAAATGGCGTAGACGCAATAGATCTAGATCCAGATCTAGATCTAAATGAGGTGGCTTGCAGAACTGAGTCTTCACTCGAGATCTGGGTGAACAGGCCGCAAAACCACCACGGGGGTAGGTTCTTGGCTATGGAGATCGTCTCCTTAGGCCCAGGACAGTCCTGCAGCCTAACGGCATCTAGAGATGATGATTTGACTGACTTGAGTTGATTTCTATTTATAGGTAGGCTGGGCACCGACTTAAAATCGTGACCTTGTGATTTCTGCAGCGGGTCGCGACATTTGTCGTGGTCGCGGATTTTGTCATGGTCGCGGCATTTTTCGTGGTCGTGGCTTTTGTCGTGGCCGCGACATTTGTCATGGTCGCGACTTTTGTCGGGGTCGCGACATTTGTCGTGGTCGCGACTTTTGTCATGGTCGCGACATTTGTCGTGGTCGCGGCTTTTGTCGTGGTTGCGGCATTTTTCGTGGTCGCGGCTTTTGTCGTGGTCACGACAAATGTCGTGGTCGCGGATTTTTTCGTGGTCGCGGAAAATGTCTTGATCGCGGCATTTGTCGTGGTCGCGACAAATGTCATGGTCGCAGCAAATTGCACGGTCGCGATTCAGCAAAGTTGCCCGCGGTTAGGGTATAGAGGGCCCGCGGTTCCTTTGGAGGGAAGAGACCACATCAGATGTTGGAGAGGGATCGGCTACTGTGCCGTGTAGTCTAGGTTGAGGCGAGGGTAGCTTGAACTAGCCGCGGTCATGGAGGCTATCTCCACGGGTCGCAGTTGTAGGCCGCGGGCAGAAGGAAAGCAACCACGATCGTAGTTTGTGCATGAGGGTGGTCGTGGTTGCAAAGGCAGATTGCCGCGGTCGAGATCAGCAGCAGCTCATGGCCACGGGCAAATGACTTGGTCGCGATGTAGCAGAGCTCCCTTAGTCGCGGCTATTCTTGGATGTGGTTGGATAGCTGTGGACCGTGGGGAAGATCTCGAGCAGAGTCGCGATAGTGGAAGGGTAGAACCGCGGGCGTGATCATGGAATCGCAGACAGGTGGCTTAGCAAAAGATCGTGTCCAGGCTCTGAATCGCAATCACAATTAGGTCATGCTGGGAGAAGAAGGGGACCCGCTAACTGCTGCTGCTACCATGCATGCTCGAACATACGAAGGTCTAAAATAGAGTATTTTTTTTGGGGCACCTGGGGACAATCTTATTCATCCTGGTCCCTCAGTCCAGGTCCTAACACATCCTTACACGACCTGTGGCTCGGTGTAGCTTCCTTCCTCACCACATCAGTGAGGAAGCTAGGGCACCGACTCCACCTCCTACAATCGACTTCCTGTTTCAGACACCACTTAGCAGCTGTATCAGCTACCTTATTACAAACTCTCTTCCCATACTTAAAAGTAACTACATTGAATTCCTTACATAGCTTACTAATGAAATAGCAGCTTGCTTTAAACTTAGCTGGAATGGCCATGCTATTAGTTAGCATCTGCACTGCCTCTTTGCTATCTGATTCTAGTAGAATCTTCCAGAACTGTACTTGGGATTCCTGCAGACCCAGCTCGATGGCTCTCAACTCAGCTGCCAAGACGTCCAGCGTTGCTCCTTTATCGCATCCTCCTTCTAGCCACCTTCCTTCATGATCCCTTATGATGAATCCGGTAGCCATGGCCTTCCTCTTTCTCTTTACTGCTGTGTCTACATTGACCTTCACTTGCTCCCTCGACGGGTGGAGCCAACCATGATCATCGCCGGTCCGGCCGTTCCTTTCCGTGCTTTCCTTCGCGAAAGCCATCTTGCAGAGGGTGACCTCTTGTTTAATGCTGCTAAACATACCCTCGACATTCACATTGAGTTCCTGGAATGCTATACCACATCGAAAGCCCCATAACTTCCAAATAGTAATAGCAACCCAAGTGCTCCAGTCAGTCCGCTCCTTCCTTCTCCGCAAATTAGCCCTGAGCCAGCTTTCCATCGTGCTCTGTTGACACAAACTTAGCCCTATGGTCTGTTGGACTCGTCGCCATACTTCCTGGACCTCCGCACAGCTAATAAGGGCATGCATTGCAGACTCGGGCACCCTATGACATCTTGAGCACATCGGATTATCAGTGAAGCCACGCCTGACCCGGGTCTCATTCGTCATGAGACTACCATGCATTGTTAACCACAACGTCATTTTGACTCTTTGGGGTACCCTCAGCTGCCATGGCCTCATCCACCTGCCCGGCGAGTGCCTGGTGTGCTCCATCTGTAAACAACTGTATGCGCATTTTATAGTGAATCGTCCTCAGTTATCCTTCAGGTAGACAATTTCATCCGCACCTGCTGTCGGGTCCGGTGGGGGCATCTCTAGGATTAACCTTCCTGACTCCTTTTCAAACAACTGGTCTATAAACTCCACGTCCCAGCCTCCATTCATATTGACCATGGAGCTGACGGTTAGGCCTAATAGGTCCCCTGGAATTTGAGCTTGGTTCTTTAGCTTTGGTTGCTCGCCTGCAACCCAGTTGTCATTCCAAACTGACGTGAGCTCTCCAGATAGAATTACCTTACCGCTGACCGCTTCCAGCTTTGGTTTGAGCTTGTTTATCATCCTCCACAGCTGTGAGGCTCCCACAACCCCTTGATTGATACGATGGTGGTACTTTTCCCTCATAACTATCTTCCATAAGGCATGGCGTTGCGACATATAGTCCCAACTCGTTTTTTGCAGCAGAGCCTCGTTTTGTAGTTTCGCCATCTTAATATCAAGTCCCCCGTCTTTCTTGTTAGAACAGACTTTATCCCACGCCACATAGAAAGTGCCCTTCTGCCCCGCTGCACCCTTCCAGATGAAGGTCCTCACGACTCTATCAATATTGTCACAAATTGCTACTGGGAGGGCTGTTGATTGCATAGTATAGATGAGAATGGTATTAAGCACGGATTTGGCCAAGGTCACTCTCCCGGCAAGCGACAGTGAATTATTAACCCACGAAGATATCCTGGCTTCAATCTTATTGATGACATCGAGGTACATGGCTTTAGACGTTCGTTCATGTATGATTGGAATGCCAAGGTGCTTCCCTAGGTCTTCCGTCTGTCATATGCCTGTAACCCGCGTGATCGCCTTTCTTGCTTGAGGGTTTGTGTTTTTGGAAAAGAAGATAGCCGACTTCTCTTTTGCTAAGATCTGTCCAGAAGCTCTCTCGAATCTCTTCATAACAGCCATCATCGTCTTCTCTTGCTTCACAGTAGCTTCTCCAAAAAGTATTAAGTCATCCGCGAAACATACGTGCGAAATTCCAATCCCATTCCTTGTCGCTCGGATCGGCATCCAATTGCCATTGCCTTCCTCCCTGGCAATGTCTTGGCTCAGTCTGTCTAGGCACAGTACGAAGATGTAAGGGGAAAGTGGATCCCCTTGTCGCACCCCTCGAGTGGCTTTGAAAGGTGCTAAAATCGTTCCATTCCAGGCAATTGAAATTTCTCCTGCCGTTATGATATTCATAATGACCTGCCTTAGGTGATGTGGTATAGCTGTCCTCCTCAATGTATCCTGGATAAAATCCCAATCCATCCTATCGTATGCTTTCGAAAGGTCCACCTTCATCGCCATCGACGTGCTTTTGCCCAGTCTCATTTTCATGGAGTGAACTAGCTCTTGAACTAAAATGATATTATCTGTGATGCGTCTTCCGGGCACAAAACTGCTTTGCGCAGGCGCAATCCACTCTGGCAGAAAATGCTTGATTCTTTCCACTATAATTTTTGAAAGGAGCTTCAACCCGACATTGTTGAGGGCGATCAGACGGAGATTGTTACAGCTCTCCGGCGTCTTTGTTTTCGGAATCAAGATCAACGTAGAATTTGCCAATTCAGCTTCGATTGGGTCACCTACAAAACACTTAGATAGCATTAGTGTAACTGAGTCGCCTAATAAATCCCAGTTTTTTTGTAAAAATCCGGCATCTACTCCGTCCGGCCCCGGCGCCTTGATCGGATTCATCTTCATCAGCACTTCCGTCGCTTCCTCCTTGCTAGGAGTCCGCCCCATCATAATCTGCTCCTGCTCCTGCAGCTCGGGAAAACTTCCTCCGTACTCCTTCACTACAGAACTGCCCCCTCTTCTTCTTCTCCTCGTGAACAAGTCAGCAAAGTACCCCCAGACGACTTCGTACAGCTCTACGCCTTCCACCCAAGCTCCTTGATCGCTCGTAATCTTAGTTATCAGGTTTCGTTGCCTTTTAGCTTTAACCAAGGCTTGGAAATATTTGGTATTAGCATCCCCCTCCTTCATCCAGTCGCATCTCGCCCTTTGTCTCCACTCCTCCGCCTCATAGTGGATCAGTTCGTTATATTCTAACTGCAGCTCCCCCAGCCTGTTGTCATGCTCATCATTCTAACACCGCAAGAATGTCGATTTTGTGCAACTGTGAAAGATCTTTTATTGTGTTTTGGGTATCTTGTCCACAGATACCCTGTACGTTCCAAGCAACTATAATCATTGGGTTATCATATCTGATTGTCTCGGGTCTTCACTGATCGGTGTACTCTCCTCCTCCGGTCCGCTGCGTCGAGTCTTTTTCCGTGGACCATTCTTTGTTAAATCTTTTGAGTTCATAATCTTCCGATTCCGGAGATGTACCCCGGTCGACGCACCAAATCGCATAGACTTGGTCGGGCTGCAATATCGATCCGTTGTTTTCCGGCTCAGGACCGCTCCCATCTTGAAGCTCAGACTTCCTTGCCCTCCTTCGTCGTCCCCTAGTATTACCACAGTGTCATCCCCTTCGATTGTCACCACTTGATGGTTTTGCGTTTTCTCCTTTTGGCTCATCGTTCCCTCTTTGGCATGGCAAGTTGCCGGCTGCGTGGGTCGCTCCTCCTCCACTGGACGCTTCTTTTTGTTCACTGCCTTCCACTGCCTCCACTCGTAGCCCAGCTTAGGTCCTGCAGATTCCATCAGTGTCGCTTCCTCATTAGCTTCCTCCGGGATATCAAGATTCCCAAATTTATTGTGCGTTTGTAGTCCTCCTATATTGTTCGGTTGCTCATCCTTCCTTGGCCTCCTGACGAACGCCTTGGCATGTAGGTGCTCCGTGAAATTCCCCATTGGATTCGGCCGGATCTCCTCACCTTCTTTCTGTTTCCCTGCCTTTGCCTGTGCTTCAATGGCTCGCTTCTTTTCCATACAGACCTCATCGGTGTGACCAATCTTACCACAGAACATACATATACTTGTCAAATTCTCATACTCAACCCTGTACGTTTCTCCTTGGACTATGATCTCTGGGACCAGCGGCTTGCTGGTGTCTAATTTCACCGCTATACGTGCGAACTTGCCGCGCTTCTTCTGGTCTGTGTTGGCGTCAACCCTGATCGTGGTTCCGATCGCGTCTCCTACTTCTGTCAGGAACCGTGAGTGGTACAGATAGATTGGTAGCCGTGGTATGCGAATCCAAACCACCATGAATTTAGGGTTCGCCTCCGACGGGGAGAAGGTTCTGTCCCAGGGTTGGACGCTTAGATACGACCCCATCACCGGCCACGGACCCCCAGTCAAGGCCGTAAGATAATCATCTTCCCTGGTGAGTTGCACAATGAAATAGTTGTCCTCCAGGTCTATAAGTCTGAACGCTCCTACAGGTTTCCACATGGCCCGGATTTGGTCCTGTAGGGTTAGGAATCCGATGTTGCGCGCGATGACCTTTACGATGACCGCAAACATCCAAGGTTTAACCATCTCCTCAAACCTGTCCTCTGCGATCACGAACTTCGGAGTCCCGTCCACTATACACGTGGCAATATCCTCCTTATTCAGTGTAATGTTTGGATTGTCGAATCCCAGGAACGGAAGCCTGCATACTTCGGCGCCGCCGCCCACAACATCTCTATAAGATACTGTTGTTTGTGGTTCGTGTCCCGCCACCGTTGTGCTACCGGTCATTCCAGCGTGCAAAACTGGAAACGCAGCCTGCCCCGATGGCGGGGATGTGTTCTCCTTCCCTTCCTGCGTTAGGTTTTCGCCCCTGCTTATCTCGGATTCTTTGCTGTTATAATTCGGTGTTATTCCTAGCTTCTTTAGTATCTCTTGTTGTGTCAGCCTTCTATTCACCTTCTCCGCCACGAAGAGCGGGTTGTCCGAGAGGACCACTGTATCCGGTGCAACTCCCTCACCGGTAGATACTTCCTTCGACGCATCTCCTTGACTCTCAGGTATCGCGGCCATCTCTCCTACCTTCATGTGCATGCCGCTTGCAGGTGTCCTCTCATCATCCCCTCCTTCCAGCCCTTCCATGCCCACGTAGATCGACCCTTCGACAACGTCCAGGTCATCCGGCGGTCTTGTCCCGCCAAACCTTCCTCTTCCTCCCCGGCCTCCACGGCCGCCGTGCGTTCCTCCTCTCATAACCCTAACCGTGCGAGGCTGGGGGAGCTGAGAAGACAAGGCCCAAAATAGAGTATTGGGCCGAGAAGACAAGGCCCAAAATAGAGTATTGGGCTGAGAAGACAAGGCCCAAATGCTCAAAGTGACCTGCACAGAGGTGCAAAAATTCAATAAAAATTGAAGTAAAATCAATTAAGCCAATATAAGTTGCATATGAAAAGATAAGGCCAAAAAAGGCTCATTAAAGCAATTAAACCAAGTCATCTCGCATACAAGAAGATAGAGCTAGTAAAGGCGAATAATCAGGGAAAAACTGGGTCAAATGAGGTGATAAGACTCAGATGAAAATGCATTCATCAAAATACCCCGAACTTAAACGTTGCTCATCTTCGAGTAACACAAAATCTAAAACACTCGCTGAATGAATACTTTCAACTCGTGTGATTGCCTCATCTTCACATCACGATTATTTATTTTCTGCTCGGTATGACTAAGTGTCTCAACATCCTGAGATCACATAACACATTTTACCATATCTTCATTTCCGAGTTCGCTTCCCAATATCACTTCCTCTCTACTTTTTCCAAAATCAAGCATGTCAGAGAGTTTCATAAGAGTCCAGAGATACCCGTAGAACAACAAGTGTGCACCTGATCTGACATTGGTGTTTTTAGGATGTTGGTGAGAGTAGGCATTCATTGTGCCAGTAGGCAGAAAAGGGAGTGAAGGGTGGTATGGAAGGAAGAAATAAATCTCTCCTCTATTCGACTCGAGATTTTTATTATATGATTTGTAATTTCATTGATTGCATTTTTTTGTGCGAATCTCTCCTCTATTTGACTCGAGATTGCATTTCTTTTTGTGTGCGCTTAGGCATCTTTTCTTGGTGATACACCCCTATTTTGTAGTGAGGGGTATGGAAGAAGCAGAAAGAGAGAGAGGGTGTGCCACCCCGAACTTGGGGTTTGGCACTATATTGGCTATTTTTGTTTGTTTTTGATGAACGAAGGGGTAAGAAGATGATAGAATAAGTGTAAAAAAGAGTTCAGATCAGAATGCAACTTGATTTACAATCCAGTACACTGGGTTGTTCTCCTTATCATACTCTGCTCAAATAATGACTTGATGAGGATCCGGTGGAGATTCCATGCTATTGTTCCACTAGTCAGATAGGAAGCACAACATGTTTGATCCCTCTCAGTTTGACAGATACTTGCCATATCTACTGATCATGATGTTAGGATTCATATGCTTCACACTGTGATTTCTAGTCATAGGCTAGTTTCAGAAATTGTTCTCCTTGAGGCTTCGCTTCGAATAAGGAGGGTATAATGATTCAAAACTGCATGGGAAAATGGGATAGCCTGCTAGGTAAAGGCTTTGATTGAAACAAAAGCATCACAACTTCATCAACTTTCTATACAAATTGCTATGAAAACTTTTGAAATTTTTGAAAAATTTGCTCAAAATTGCGACAAAATTTCAACGATGAGATCTTAAGTAAAAAATGAATAGGAGAGGGTGGAAAGTAAAGTACGTACCACCCACGCTCCACCCCAAACTTAGAAATCTGCTCATCTCGAGCAAACTCTAAATCCGAGATGGAGGGGAAATCGCGTGTCAGTTGGTCCACCAGATGTGGTTGCATTCCTTTCGGCAATGCGTCCTCCATCTGAAATCTCAAAATGGAATCTATCAGAACTTAAGACTTCATCTTGCGATGCATTGTCTATCAGGTGCAAAATTTTCTAAAAACAAAATTAAAATTAAAAGCTAAGTTAAAGATCGGGTAGCCTCCTGACAAGCACCTTTGTTTTACGTCGATGGCTCGACGTGATTTGTTCAGTTTTTGGGTAGATATGTCGGTTTGGACAGATTCATCAATTCCTCAGTGCTGGTATCGGCTGTGGTGAAATATCTCTTCAAGTGTTGTCCATTTGCCACAAAATCACCTGACTTCTCATTCCATAAGGTAAATGCACCATGTGGGTAGATGCTCTTGACAATGTATGGTCCAGACCATCGAGAGCGGAGTTTCCCTGGGAATAACCTCAGTCTCAAGTTGAATAGCAGAACTTGGTCTCCCACTTGAATGTCCTTTCTCTTCAGATGACCATCATGCCAAAGTTTCATGTGTTCCTTGTAGATTCGTGCATTCTCATAAGCTGTCATTCGGAGTTCATCCAACTCTTGAAGTTGTAGAATCCTGGCTTCTCCTGCTTTCTTCATGTCAAAATTCAGTTGTTTGATTGCCCATCATGCTTTATGTTCTAGTTCCACGGGCAGGTGACATGATTTTCCATAAATGAGTCTGAAGGGTGTTGTTCCAAGAGGAGTTTTGAACGCAGTTCGGTAGGCCCATAAAGCGTCATTGATTTTCACTGACCAATCCTTTCAGTTGCGTCCTACTATCTTTTCCAGGATAGCCTTGAGTTGATGGTTCAAAACCTCTACCTGCCCACTTGTTTGTGGGTGGTAGGGGGAAGCTACCTTGTGTGTTACACCATATCTTCTCAACAACGCTTCAAAGCTTCTTTCCAGAAAATGAGAACCTCCGTCGGAGATCACAGTGCGTGGAACTCCAAAACAAGGAAAAATGATATCTCTGAACATTTTAATGATGGGTTTTGAATCGCTAGTAACCGTTGGTATTTCCTCTACCCATTTGGAGAGATAATCAACCATGACTAGGATGTAGGAAAATCCATGTGAGGGTGGGAATGGACCCATGTAGTCCACTCCCCAAACATCAAAAATCTCAACTTCTTGCCATAGCTTAAGTGTCATCTCATCTCTTTTCGTAATGTTTCCCATTCTCTGACACTTGTCACATGACAACACAAAGTTATAAGCATATCTGGATATGGTTGGCCAGAAGAAACCACATTGCAAAACCTTCAAAGAAGTTTTCTTAGAACTCATATGGCCTCTGACTGGGCCTGAGTGGCATTGCTCTAAAATAAGTTGGGCTTCTTCCTCAGCGATACAACGTCTGTAGAGACCATCAGCACGAATCTTGAAGAGGTACGGTTCATCCCAGTAATATTGCCTCACATGATGCATGAATTTCTTTAGAGCATTTCAAGTACACTCAGGGTGGATGATACCGGCGGCAAGGTAGTTCACATAGTCTGCGTACCAAGGGGTAGCTTCTGAGACTTTCATAAGCTGGTCATCTGGAAGAGAGTTGTTGATTGGGACCTTCTCAGTTTCCAGAGTGTGGATACGACTTAAGTGGTCTGCTACAACATTTTCTGTGCCTCTCTTATCTCTAATCTCAAGATCAAATTCTTGCAATAGGAGAATCCATCTTATTAGCCTTGGTTTTGCATCTTTCTTTTTTAGAAGATAATGGATAACAGCATGATCGGTGTAGACAATCACCTTTGAACCGATGAGGTAGGATCTAAACTTATCAAAGGCATAAATGACTGCTAGGAGTTCCTGCTCAGTAGTTGCGTAGTTCCTCTGAGCTTTGCCAAGGGTCTTCGATGCATAGTAGATGACATGATGTTTCTTCTCTATACATTGACCCAGAACGGCACCCACAGCGTAATCACTGGCATCACACATAATTTCTAATGGGTTGTCCCAATCCCGGGCACGAATGATGGGTGTTGTTGTAAGGGCATGCTTTAGGTTGTTGAAACTCTTGATACACTCTTCATCAAAATAGAAATCAGCGTCCTTCAGCAACAAGTTTGTCATGGGCTTGGTTATCTTGGAGAAATCCTTGATAAACCTTCTGTAGAAACCTGCATGACCAAGGAATGCGTGAACTTCTCTTACATTGGTAGGGATAGATAGTTTGGAGATCACTTCGATCTTGGCCTTGTCCACTTCAATTCCTTGATTACTGACTCTATGGCCAAGGACAATGCCTTCTTTTACTATAAAATGACATTTCTCCCAATTAAGCACCAGATGTGTTTCTTCCCATCATTTGAGGACAAGGGAGAGGTTCCTTAGGCATGAATCGTGCGAATCCCCATATACAGAGAAATCATCCATAAAAATTTCCATAATGGTTTCGGTTAAACCAGCAAATATGGCCGCCATGCAGCGTTGGAAGGTTGCAGGCGCATTACAGATTCCAAATGGCATCCTTCTAAAGGTGTATGTTCCAAAGGGGCAGGTAAACGTAGTTTTCTCTTGATCATCTAGATGTATAGGAATTTGGTAGAATCCAGAGTAACCATCGAGATAGCAAAAATATTCCTGGTGAGCCAATCGCTCTAAGACTTGATCTAGAAAAGGCATCGGGAAATGATCTTTACGTGTTGCCTTGTTTAACTTCCTGTAGTCGATGCACATCCTCCACCCGAAGACCGTTCGAGTGGGGATGAGTTCATTTTCTTCGTTCCGTATCATAGTAGTGCCACCCTTCTTTGGAACAACATGCACAGGACTCACCCACGGTGAGTCAGGTATCAGATACATGATTCCAGTAGTGAGCAACTTGATGACTTCGCGGCGGACCACTTCTTTCATATTAGGGTTCAACTTTCATTGATGCTCAACAGTCGGCATGTGGTCTTCCACCATAGGGATTTTGTGCATACAAAGCGCTTGACTGACCCCGGTGAGATCGCTCATCTTGTAGCCGATAGCTTTCTTTCTTTCCTTTAATTCTTTCAGGAGTTTATCTTCTTGTTTGGTCGTTAGATCAGAATTTATAATAATTGGACAAACCTTGAAATCATCTAAAAACACGTATTTAAGTCCCTCGGGCAGGGGCTTCATTTCAGGGGCTTCTGGCTTTTCACATGGCTCTTCAGATACATTCAAAGCTTTGAGTTCCTCAATCCTAGCTTCAGGATCTTCCTCTACAGAGTCAAGGTGAAGGATACAATCCTTTACTTGTTCGTTGATGAAATTTTCAGCAGATGGGTTTGTCAGAGCGACTTCTAAAGGATCATCTTGTTCATATTCCTCTTGTGTGAGGAGAGACATTTTCTCAATGCAATCAATCAAATAGACTTCTTCCCGCATGCTCGATCTTCGCATGCTTTCAAAAACTTTGAACTCAAGGGTTTCTTTCCCTAGTCTGAGAAACAAGGCCCCTGCTTCAACGTCAATCAAAGCTCTTGCTGTTTTGACCCACTCTTAAATTAACTAGTAAATACAACGATTAGTGCATAATTAAGGTGGTTTAGGTTCAGTTAAATGCCGAGATGCAATTAGTTATTTGATCAAGTGAGACAGTCAATTAGCATGATTATTCGCTTTGAGATTGTAGTGGATTCCATGCTTGGCATTTTGCAAAAGAAATCACCTTAAACTGACATTCGAGGCGGGAGTTATGGCATTTTTAAGAATTCTGGACTTAAGATGTAATTTTTTTCCAAAATTCGGGTTATAAACCCTTTCCTTTTTCTTTTATTTCCTATTCTCGCTTATCCTTTCATCTTCCACCCGATACAACAGGGAGAGTCAGCGCACTGTAGCGCGTGACTTACAGAGGAAAACGTGAGGCGATTTCTGGGCGATTCGACCCCCATAGCTTCGATTCACCTGGTGCCGAGCTCCTCTCTTCTTCTCCTACCTTCTTTCCTCCCTCTCGCTCACCCCAATCACAACCTTCGACCAGCAGCAGCACCGGCCGGCTGTGGGGTGTCGGCCCAGAGCCTGAGGAGCAGCCCCCATATCACCGCCATCGAGTCCGGCCGCCTGCCTCCTTCCTCTTCCTTTCTTCTTTATCCACTCTTCCCTCCTGTCTTGCTCTGCCCTAGAAGGAGGCGACCTACAGAGTCGCAGCCAGTAGTTGCTGTGCGGCCAGAAGCTTGTTCGAGCACAGCTAGCACCAAGGAGTGGCAACAATGATTTGCTTCTGGATATCAGAGAGCTTTGAACCGTCCAGGGATTTCCACTACTGCAGATATGTTCATAGCAACCTGTTCAGTTAGCAGATCGTGGAAATGACTCTTGAACCATGGCTTTAATGATCTCTACATTGCTCAGCCCCTTTTCAACCTGTGCAAGCATAGAATTGCTCGCCTGAAGCATGTTCAGATTGGGTCTGTTCCAAGGAAGAAGACAACATAAATTCACCCGGAATTAGGCCTCTAGACGCAATTCCGGACGAACCCAGACAGTTCGAAACGCGGTGAGTAGGGTTTCATTTATTTATCATTAATAAACTCAGGCGTTTGAATATTTTCTGTTTTGTGCGCGAACTACACTGATAACAGGCGTTATCAGGCGTCGGGCAGCGTTTGGCGTCGCCTGACCTTTTTAGTTCATAAAATGCTTCTAGACACTGTTATATGATTAAATTTAGCATTTGAACAGTATGGATTGAATCGGTAGATTTATATGGTTCATTGGAACCTAAATTGCTTGTTTGAATGTTGAAATTAGAAATTCATGTCTGAAAATGGTATGATTTGGGTATGAACCCAGACAATGAAGATTTCTGATAAATTATCAGATGTACGATTTCAAAGTTGATATGAATAAATAAAAATATGCAATAAAACCTTAATTGCATATATCTTTTGATGTTAATATGTGTAAATTGATATTTACATGAAATGGCACATTTCTCTGAATTATTACCAGAAATTCTCAAGTATTGTTATTAAATTGTGTTGTGATATGTAATTAACTCTTAATTGAGTTAAGTGATGCACAAACCAGGATTTGGGTTAATGTGCACGTTTTTCAAGAAATTTAGAGAATTGATAATTGTTTAGTATGATTCTCACATGTGAAGCAAATTTCTTTAATTTGTGCAATAAGATGTTCAATTGCATAAATTCGCTATGTATGTGCCAAATTGAAATAAGTTGGGTTATTTATGCATTACTAATTTGTCTGAATGCATGGTATGAGAATTTCTCAGAAATTACAATGATTTAAAATATATTGCTCTGTCAGTTTAGAATGACAGTGTATTGTGATCTGATATGAAATCAGTAAATGTGATTTTCCTGTTTAAATGGTTATATGTTAATCAGTTAATAGACTTAGGTGCCCCAACACCGTAGAACCCCATTGCGCGGTCTGTACCTTTGGGGTGAAATGATCGATCTAGCCTTGTGCCTAGATGGTCGGGCTCGTGTTCAACAATAATCCGTGCGTGTGTCACGGTGGCACGAGGGCAGACAGACAGTGTCCAACAACAACACGTGCTTGTGTCACGGTGGCACTGGAGAAAAATGGGGGTTATTCAACATTAATCCGTGCTTGTGTCACGGTGGTAACCCAGACCCTCCGACTATGCACTACAGGGTGGGAGGAGTCCAGAGCACTCGGAGTTAGTGCAGACAGGCCCTTGTGCGCCTGGGGCCCTTGTGCGCCCGAGAGTCCTGTGCAGACCAGGACAGACAGTCAGACTTAGCATTTCCCGGGTGTGTCGCTAAGTCTTGTACGGTGGGATCGTAGTTCTCTACAGATCTTCATATGTAGAGTGCGCTGCATATGTTTGGGGCATAATAAAATAATTATGTAATCATATAGGATCACAGTAAATTAATATATCTGAACTTTTGTGCCAATTCATTATATTTGTTTATTGGTTTAAATTACCTGTTGTTGCATAGAAATGCGACTATATTCTGTAATCTGCTATGTCATTAGAACTGCCCTGTTTATACTGTATTCATGTTATTTAAATTTTATAAATCTGATGAGTTGTTTAGTGATAGCTAAATGAAAGGCTATTCACTGAGCGAGTAGGCTCATACGTCCACCGGCAGAGCACAGCTAGCCCTTCTAGAGATGGATTAGAGCTCCCCTAGAGAGAGAGAGTGAGAAGATAGGATCTCCACATTCACCGTCATCATTTTATTTGACCTAGTTTTAGCATATTTACTTTCCACCAATAGTGAATATAACTTGAGTATCATATATGAATCTATGTATAATCACATCTAACCCTTTGTAAGTTATTATCAAGAGTGTTTTACAAGTTAAATAGTTATGCAGTCCCCTTTTAAGATGTATTTCTACTGTAGAGATGAAATTTAAAACAGGTTATAAAAAGATCAAATGAGACACGTGCATAACATGGGTGCTCGTTAGAAAACAAATGTGGTCATCAAGTATATGTAAGTCATACCTATTATTCAATGTGTTCACAATTAACATAGCATCGTGCAAACATTCACATGTTTAAATACATTTTCAATTCATCTCTAGTATTCTCTTATGACACAAGGGGCTAAAACTAAATGAAAGTGTAACATCCTAGGATTTGAGGCCTTAGATAAGATGATCTTAAAAGGAATGATTGGACTACCCATATCACCAAGGTGCACCTCCTTTTCTGTGAGCCCATCACTAAAGAACTCCATAGTTAAGCGTGCTCAACTTGGAGTAGTACTAAGATGGGTGACCAGTCGGGAAGTTGACCCAGCTTGCGCGTGAGTGAGGATAAAGTGTGCAGTTAAGGCTAGTGGTGGTCTATGGGGCCATTCGTCATTCCTGAAACTCTACTAGAGCATAGGGAAGTGGGCCCAGGCATTACAATGGTATCAAAGCCAATTCCCCTCTAGTAGGTGGGGCCCACATGGGCATGTAGCATGCCAATCTTTGAGTCGTGCGGTCCACGCATGTTGGAAAGGCCTATCCGAGTTGATGGAGCCGCCCATGTGCTGGTAGTGTCCAGGCATGTTGGAAAGGGCTATCTGAGTCGATGGCGCCGCCCTTGCGTTGGCAGCCGTGATCAGGAGCTGGGTGTACATGGGTCATTTGGGTCAACACTGAAATGGGGAATGATTAGGAGGCCATATAGTTGAGCCTTGATGAGGACGTCAAGAGTTTAAGTGGGGGAGATTGTAACATCCTAGGATTTGAGGCCTTGGATAAGATGATCTTAAAAGGAGTGATTGGACTAACCATATCACCAAGGTGCACCTCCTTTTCTGGGAGCCCATCACTAAAGAACTCCATAGTTAAGCATGCTCGGCTTGGAGTAGTACTAGGATGGGTGACCAGTCGGGAAGTTGACCCAGCTTGCGTGTGAGTGAGGATAAAGCGCACAGTTAAGGCTAGTGATGGTCTGTGGGGCCAGTCATCATTCTTGAAACTCTACTAGAGCCTAGGGCAGTGGGCCCAGGCGTTACAGAAAGCATGTGCATTTTTTTTATTAAATGACTAGGAGTCATTGCATGTCATGCTATTCATATGTATATATAGTATTCCATAAGTATGCACCTTGCACGTACTCATCTCATATCTCATGGTCATTTTATTTTTCTTCTAGTAACCAATTTATCTATACATAAAGAAATCTTGACAGACCACACGTTCACCAAACTCAGTGTGTACATATCTAGTAATTCGTATGTCTCCATAATTATTTTACTAGATAGACTCATTACCTAGAATCTAAGTGAAAAATGAGTGAATCAGTCACTCAATTATAACTAAAGGGTTACAAAGGGAGAGACAATAAGTAAGGTACCTTCCATGAGGTCTGAATACTTACATCTTACAAACTAGTCCTTTCATTTGAATTCTATCCCATGTAGCACAAATGATTTTGCAAAGCCCCTTCTCCATTTTGTTCCCGTTTTCTCATGGCTACACTTCTAGGCCTACTCTTACAAGTTGGTTAGTGCTTTGTTTTTCTATCATTTAGTAATAGGTTCTGATGTCGATTCTTTGGCTGGAAGCCATAATCAGTTTAGAAGGTTCCATACATGCATTACATACGAAGGATCCCTACCTACACTAGTACAGATACCATCTATATCTTTGGTTAAATTAGACCTAAAATGTTGATTTGTATAGACACTTCAGTGGATGACACAACAACTAAGGACCTACTGTGCTGATCTTTAGGGTAAGCTAAAACCAACAACACAGAGCCAATGTTAGTTGCTATGAAAACTAAACCTGATGACACAGAGTGATATCAACAACTATTATAAGGTTATTCTGGAATTATAGTTATCCGCTCAACAACAAAAATTGACGACACAGATATTTGTGTCATCAGTTTGTTTTAGAAGAATAATTGACACTGAATAATATCACATCTTGAAGCTATTAAAAAATGAGATATTAAGGCTTGGCATCATGACCATGCTGCGTAACACAACTGTGTTGAAGGTTGGATAGCACATACATTCTGGATAGCACGATCGTGGTGAGAGCTGGGTAGCATGGCCATGTTGTATGGCATGACCATTTTAACTAATAAAGATAGATGTGTCATCAATATTTTTGCAAAACCAACGACACATATCTACATCATCAATTTTTATGCAATCAACGTCACAAATTTTTTTATCCTAACACCTAGTTATTAAAAGGTTTGTAGTTAATCTAGTTAGAGGTCTCTTAGTCCTTTCCCCTCGATCCTTGGGACATGGCGTGGGTGAGAGAGAGTGTGTATGTGGAATGTGTATAAAGATGTAAATTAACTGTTATGTTTACTTTATGTTAAAAAAATGTTACATGTTGTAAACTCTGTTTGCTTACTCTAGCCAGTTTAATTGAAATGCTTCTGCAATAGTTTATTATGTTTTAGTTTACAACAATAATCCGGATATCATTACGAGGTTTTAAAAAGGAAAAGTTTTCAGTGATTTGTTTATGTGATAATCCCTCCGTCGCGCCCTAATCTCGTGATTAGTGGTTAGTGTGAGATCGGTGTGTGTCATCTTGGTATCAGAGCATAGGTTGAGTATATGAATACTCTAAGTCAAGGTCAGGGGACGATAAGAGACCAATAGGATTAGGACTTAGGTGTCTTCCTTCTAACTGCAATTTTATAACAGGAAATGTTCTGTTATAGTATTGTAGATGACAGGAAGTTGACGTGGTCATGAGAACCAAGTAAAGAGCTTATGTTGAATCGTTAGGGACCATTAGGATCGAAAGTTGTAAGTAAGGTACATAAAAAGTGACATGTTGTTAGCTCTGGGAGGTCTGAGAGTTTAGATACCCTGGCCAGGTGTCTGAATACTAAGATTGACCAGTATCAAGCTACTCTGTCTGTTCTTCTCTGGATGCCCTAGCCAGGTATACAGAGGAAGGATAGGCTAGAGAGAAAACCCTAGAAATCTTAGGGTTATGAGATAAGAAATTAATGTAGAAATAAGAGATTACATATAAGATGCGATTCAACTCTTGTCTATTATTGCTTATTTGATTTAAAGATCACTAGAAATGCTTTTATATGCATGAAATGAAATTTTCAGTTTGTAAAGTAAACATGATTCTTTTATATTGTTGTGTCATGAAGTGAATTGTTTAGTGTTTGTTTTCTTTGTATTAATGTAGACCCGAAATTATGTTTAAATGAGTTTGCCCTAAGTGGATATTCTTTCCACATGTTTAATATTAATAGGGGTTGATTAATCTCGAGTAGCTCTTGGCTTCAGGACTGCAGGTTCGGCCTGGTCCAGCTGGCAGGATGCGATACTGGGATTTAATGACTCCTATTAACAATATTATAAAAGTAGATTCTGGATGATTTAGACTCGTATCATAGTGAGAATGTATATACACTGAGATGTTGAAATATAATGGAAAGATTAGAACAGCTAAGAAGTAGCTGGAACTGATATCAGAAGCCTAATGTTGGAGTCTCATTTGAGCAATCCTTAATTGGAAATAAAAGGAAATGATATCAGGTTCATATTAAATTCAATGATTAGTATTATATGAACTCTGAATAAGATAATATGGAAAAGAAATGAGAAAAGTATGTAATGGTTAGGACGTAAGAATCGACCATGGAATGGATCATGTAATAGAGTAAAATACGTTTATGTATTTCAAAGCAAATAGAAAATAGAAGAAAAGAGTTAAGTATACACTAAGTACATAGAAACAAAGAGCCTTATGTAAATCATAAGACCAGGACAAGAAATTTAGTTGAATCAAAAGAAATGTTAGAAATGATGACTTTGATTAAGGAACGAGAATTACAAGACATAATTGAGAGTATGGAATGCATATCTTTATTATAAAGTTAAATACATTCATACATACTACCTTTGGATTCTAAGTCTCTATAGACTAACAAATTAGTTTTTTTTAAAATAAAGAACAAACACCTAACTTAGAAAATGAATGCATGATATAAGAATTTCTCAGTATTTACAATTATTTTAAGTACATTGTTGTGACAGTTCTAGAATGATATCATATTGTGATTTGAACTGCAATCAAATGAATGAGGTAACTGAAACCCTAAGGATAGGGTGTTGCCATGTAATAAGTGAATGAGGTAATTGAAACCCTAAGGATAGGGTGTTCAATGAATCAAGTATTTTGATATCAAAATTCTCAGTATAAGATGTGTGATGCTTAACAGTTCAATTGCACGATTTTAGTGTATAAAGTGCCAAATTGACATGCATTCTGTTTATTTGAGAATTCCAGTCTGCCTGCATGCATATTGATATTGATTTCTCAGTAAATTACAAGTGGACACGTAATTAGATTATTTAAAATTTTGAAATCTGCATGCATGCTTATTATGTTGAATCTCTTGATATTTGCAATACCTAAATATATGGCTTGTCCAGTTTGAAATGATATTCATGTTACGTTATAAGCTTCCATTAAATTGAAGAGATATCATGAAAATACCAAAGTCCAGAACAAATAAGAGAAAGGAAATTCCAGCGATAAGATAAGGAAGAATTTAGTAAAACTTATGAGATCTAAAGTTTGAATTTCAAACTAAGGGAACATAGTCACATCACAATAACACTATGTTATTGATAAAGAAGAAACCCTAGAATGTTTAGAGTTGTAGTAGTTCAAGGGATATCAATAGTGATTTGACCTTGAGTACTAGCATCCCTATAAAATAAGATCATGAGGTTTGTTCTATGAAAGGTAAGCTAGAATTAATAAAATCTAGGGTTTAAAGGTAGATAAACAATATGAAAATGACTTGGAGAAAAGAGTAAGATATAAATTTGAAATGTAATAAGTGTGTGTTGAATAAAAGGAGAAATACAAAAATAAGTGAAGTACGATATGAAATAAATTCTTGCAGTAATAACAAGAAGCAAGTAGTATATAATGAGGAATACTACCTTACATGATCTAAAGTTAGCTGATGTAATTCATGCTCTTATGACACAACGTCACTATCTTTATGATGTGATGATAGACTGTCACCCTGGGAAGGTGAATGTGGTGGATGATGCTCTAAGCATAAAGTCAAGTTCAACAGTTAATGCATTTTCTATGGTAGGTTTCAATAGGGACCTGTTAGTAGAAATGTGGAAGTTGAACTTAGACTTAGGGGTGACAGCACAGAGTGGTTTGATTGCACAGATGCAAGTCAAGCCTACTTCTTATGACCAGATCAAGGAATTACAATAGGGTGATAGTGAGTTAAACCAGACCATGCATGACATGACATGGGGTAAGGACCAGAGTTTAGGTTTTAGATGATGTTGTGTTGAATCAGCATGACATGTTGTGAGTACCTCGAGACAGTGATTTGAAAGAAAGGATTCTTGAGGAAGCACATGCATCAATGTATGCTATGCATTCAGGTAACATTAAGATGTATATGAATCTCAAGGAGTTATATTGGTGGCCTGGTATGAAAAGGATGTAGATGAGTACATGACCAGGTGCAATGTGTGTCAGCAGCTTAAGGCTGAGCACAAGAAACCTACAAGTGCCTTACAATCTCTTCCTACACCTAAGTGGAAATGGGAACGTATCACAATGGATTTTTTGTGGTAGGGTTGCCCAGGACACCTAGAGGTTATGACTCGATATGAATGATTGTGGATAGACTAATTTAGTCTGCTCATTTTCTTCATATCAAGTCAACCTTTGATGTCCCAAAGTTGGCTAAGATATATATGGATGAGATACTCAGGTTGCATGGTATTCCGGTTTCAACTATATCAGATAGAGATCCTAAGTTCACATCCAGGTTGTGAAATTAGTTGCATCGAGCTTTGGGCACAAAGTTGAGGTGCAGTACAACCTTTCACCCGCTGACAGATGGTCAATTTGAGAGGACCATTCAGAATTTTGAGGACATGCTGAGAGCATGTGTCTTGCATTTCAGTGGAAGTTGGAAAGAACACTTAAGCCTTATAGAGTTTGCATACAACAATAGTCACCATTCCAGTCTTGGTATGGCCCCGTATGAAGCTCTGTATGGTAGAAAGTGTAGATCACCCATATGTTGGTATGAGG
The DNA here is from genome assembly GCA_963693085.1 of Alisma plantago-aquatica. NCBI lineage: Eukaryota > Viridiplantae > Streptophyta > Magnoliopsida > Alismatales > Alismataceae > Alisma > Alisma plantago-aquatica. Next base: position 571,502,685 of record OY856412.1, read on the forward strand.
TTGGTGAAAAGCAGATTCTTGGACCCGAGATAGTGGATTTGACCACTGAAAAGATTACTGTGATCAAAGAACAGTTGAAAGTTGCACAGGACAGGCAGAAGAGTTATGCTGAGAAAAGACGTAGACCTCTTGAGTTTGAGGTTGGTGATGAAGTATATTTAAAAGTTTCACCATGGAAAGGAGTGCTGAGGTTTGGTAAGAGAGGTAAACTGACTCCTAGGTTTATGGGCCTATATCCTATCATTGAGAGGATTGGACCTGTAGCCTATAGGTTAGAATTTCCATCTGAGTTAGCTAATCTTCATGATGTGTTTCATGTGTCTATGCTTAAGAAATGTCATCCTGGTACAGAGAAGATAGTAGACCCAGAACCAGCACAGCTCAGAACAGACATGTCCTATGTTGAAGGACCAGTACAGATAGTTAATCGGAGAAATCAAGGAGCTCAAGAATCGAGATACCGTTAATGAAGGTTTTGTGGTGAGACCATAACCTAGAGGAAACCACGTGGGAGTTTTGGATCAGATATGCATAATAAGTTTTCTTTTCTCTTTAAGTAATTTCGGGACGAAATTCTTATAAGGGAGGGAGATTGTTATGACCCACTCTTAAATTAACTAGTAAATACAACGATTAGTGCATAATTAAGGTGGTTTAGGTTCAGTTAAATGCCGAGATGCAATTAGTTATTTGATCAAGTGAGACAGTCAATTAGCATGAATATTCGCTTTGAGATTGTAGTGGATTCTTTGCTTGGCATTTTGCAAAAGAAATCACCTTAAACTGACATTCGAGGCGGGAGTTATGGCATTTTTAAGAATTCTGGACTTAAGATGTAATTTTTTTCCAAAATTAGGGTTATAAACCCTTTCCTTTTTCTTTTATTTCCTATTCTCGCTTATCCTTTCATCTTCCACCCGATACAACAGGGAGAGTCGGCGCACTGTAGCGCGCAACTTACAGAGGAAAACGTGAGGTGATTTCTGGGCGATTCGACCCCCATAGCTTCGATTCACCTGGTGCCGAGCTCCTCTCTTCTTCTCCTACCTTCTTTCCTCCCTCTCGCTCGCCCCAATCACAACCTTCGACCAGCAGCAGCGCCGGACGGCTGTGGGGTGTCGGCCCAGAGCCTGAGGAGCAGCCCCCATATCACCGCCATCGAGTCCGGCCGCCTGCCTCCTTCCTCTTCCTTTCTTCTTTATCCACTCTTCCCTCCTGTCTTGCTCTGCCCTAGAAGGCGGCGACCTACAGAGTCACAGCCAGTAGTTGTTGTGCGGCCAGAAGCTTGTTCGAGCACAGCTAGCACCAAGGAGTGGCAACAATGATTTGCTTCTGGATATCAGAGAGCTTTGAACCATCCAGGGATTTCCACTACTGCAGATATGTTCATAGCAACCTGTACAGTTAGCAGATCATGGAAATGACTCTTGAACCATGGCTTTAATGATCTCTACATTGCTCAGCCTCTTTTCAACCTGTGCAAGCATAGAATTGCTCACCTGAAGCATGTTCAGATTGGGTCTGTTCCAAGGAAGAAGACAACATAAATTCACCCGGAATTAGGCCTCTAGACGCAATTCCGGACGAACCCGGACAGTTCGAAACGCGGTGAGTAGGGTTTCATTTATTTATCATTAATAAACTCAGGCGTTTGAATATTTTCTGTTTTGTGCGCGAACTACACTGATAACAGGCGTTATCAGGCGTCGGGCAGCGTTTGGCGTCGCCCGACCTTTTTAGTTCATAAAATGCTTCTAGACACTGTTATATGATTAAATTTAGCATTTGAACAGTATGGATTGAATCGGTAGATTTATATGGTTCATTGGAACCTAAATTGCTTGTTTGAATGTTGAAATTAGAAATTCATGTCTGAAAATGGTATGATTTGGGTATGAACCCAGACAATGAAGATTTCTGATAAATTATCAGATGTACGATTTCAAAGTTGATATGAATAAATAAAAATATGCAATAAAACCTTAATTGCATATATCTTTTGATGTTAATATGTGTAAATTGATATTTACATGAAATGGCACATTTCTATGAATTATTACCAGAAATTCTCAAGTATTGTTATTAAATTGTGTTGTGATATGTAATTAACTCTTAATTGAGTTAAGTGATGCACAAACCAGGATTTGGGTTAATGTGCACGTTTTTCGAGAAATTTAGAGAATTGATAATTGTTGAGTATGATTCTCACATGTGAAGCAAATTTCTTTAATTTGTGCAATAAGATGTTCAATTGCGTAAATTCGCTATGTATGTGCCAAATTGAAATAAGTTGGGTTATTTATGCATTACTAATTTGTCTGAATGCATGGTATGAGAATTTCTCAGAAATTACAATGATTTAAAATATATTGCTCTGTCAGTTTAGAATGATAGTGTATTGTGATCTGATATGAAATCAGTAAATGTGATTTTCCTATTTAAATGGTTATATGTTAATCAGTTAATAGACTTAGGTGCCCCAACACCGTAGAACCCCATTGCGCGGTCTGTACCTTTGGGGTGAAACGATCGATCTAGCCTTGTGCTTAGATGGTCAGGCTCGTGTTCAACAATAATCCGTGCGTGTGTCACGGTGGCACGAGGGTAGACAGACAGTGTCCAACAACAACACGTGCTTGTGTCACGGTGGCACTGGAGAAAAATGGGGGTTATTCAACATTAATCCATGCTTGTGTCACGGTGGTAACCCAGACCCTCCGACTGTGCACTACAGGGTGGGAGGAGTCCAGAGAACTCGGAGTTAGTGCAGACAGGCCCTTGTGCGCCTGGGGCCCTTGTGCGCCCGAGAGTCCTGTGCAGACCAGGACGGACAGTCAGACTTAGCATTTCCCGGGTGTATCGCTAAGTCTTGTACGGTGGGATCGTAGTTCGCTACAGATCTTCATATGTAGAGTGTGCTGCATATGTTTGGGGCATAATAAAATAATTATGTAATCATATAGGATCACAGTAAATTAATATATCCGAACTTTTGTGCCAATTCATTATATCTGTTTATTGGTTTAAATTACCTGTTGTTGCATAGAAATGCGACTATATTCTGTAATCTGCTATGTCATTAGAACTGCCCTGTTTATACTGTATTCATGTTATTTAAATTTTATAAATCTGATGAGTTGTTTAGTGATAGCTAAATGAAAGGCTATTCACTAAGCGAGTAGGCTCATACCTCTACTCAAAACATTTTCAGGTTATCGCCAACAGCAGGAATCAGAAGGATCGTTTCATCCTAACGCCTAGTTATTAAAAGGTTTGTAGTTAGTCTAGTTAGAGGTCTCTTAGTCCTTTCCCCTCGATCCTTGGGACATGGCATGGGTGAGAGAGAGTGTGTATGTGGAATGTGTATAAAGATGTAAATTAACTGTTATGTTTACTTTATGTTAAAAAAATGTTACATGTTGTAAACTCTGTTTGCTTACTCTAGCCAGTTTAATTGAAATGCTTCTGCAATAGTTTATTATGTTTTAGTTTACAACAATAATCCGAATATCATTACGAGGTTTTAAAAAGAAAAAGTTTTCAGTGATTTGTTTATGTGATAATCCCTCCGTCGCGACCTAATCTCATGATTAGTGGTTAGTGTGAGATCGGGGTGTGTCACTTGCAGTGGCGAGGAACGGACGGCCAAAGATAAGAGGGTATCTGGCGTCTTCTTTTATGTCCATGATGACAAAGTCGCAAGGGACATAATAGTCTTTTCCAACCTTGACAGGGACATCTTTGATGATTCCCAAAGGAAGAGTCATAGAGTTATCTGCAAGTTGAATGGTCATTCCAGTTGGGAGTAATTCTGCAAACCCTGGCCTCTTGAAAAGGCTAAGTGGAATGATAGAAATGCTAGCACTGAGATTGGCTAATCCCTTCTTACATGAAGAGTCACTGATATGGCATGAAATCCCAAAGGATCTGGGGTCTTTTTGCTTCTTGGGCATCTTGCTCTAGATGATATCGGAAGTGGTTGTTGCTAGCTTAACAGTCTCGTATTCTTCAGTTATGTACTTCCTTGTGAGGAGAGACTTTAAATACTTACTCCAGGCTGGTATCTCGGACAGCGCATCTAGAAAGGGTATATCTACATGAAGCTACTTCATAGCTTCTTTAAACTTGTTGAATCGAGTATCGAGCTTTGTCTGCTTCAAATGAGTTGGGAAAGGAGGATGAGGCTTGTATACTGGCACATCCGACTCAGGTGTGTCTCCAGCCTCCACAGTCAATGGTTCCTCTAATCTTGCTTTGTCTGTCCTATCAGCGGTTGGTTGTTCTTTCGGTTGAGACTCATGTGTTGTAGAGTCTTGGACATTTGCAAAGTTATCATCGTTTGTTTCCGCTATTGGTATCTTAGCAGGGGAGTCAGAATAGTTTTTCCCGGACCTGGTGGTGACAGCCTTTAGTTGCTCCGGATGTTTAGGATTATTTTTGGGTTGTCCAACAAAGGTTCCAGCAGGTGGCTTCATGCTAGCCGCAAGTTGAGCTAGTTGAGATTCAATAGCCTTCTGATGGGCTTGCTGGTTAGCTATCATAGTCTGCTGCGACTGCAACATCTTCTCAATAGTTGACAATTTGTCATCAGGATGGATGGGACCGGCTTGTTGCCCTTGTTGTTGCTGTTGATAAGGGACTTGGTTGGGGTTCTGAAACTGAGAATTGTTCTGATAATTGTTGTAGTTTCTATTCTGGTAGTTTCCTCTAAAGTTCCCTTGATTCTCGAAATTTGGTTGTTGGTTATACTAGAATCCTGGCGGGCCTCGTTGTGGAGTATTTGAACCAAGTTGTCACGAGTTTTCCACTCCAGAAGGGTTTCCATATTGAAAACCTGGATGGTTCCTATTCTGATTCGGATTATAGTACCCTTGACTAGGGATGGTGTTGACAGCATTCAGATTTTCCATTTGACCATTATCTCCTTGGGCACATGTATTGCTCAAAACAACATCATAGAGAATGTTACATGCTAGAGTAGAATGGTCAGTCCCTTTGCATGCTTCGCAGAAGAGTGAGGCTGACTTAACTTGCTCTTGTTGTCGAGGGGGCGAACGTCTTCTTTCATAAGCTGTGAGAGATGATTCTAGATGGTCTTGCTTTGCAACTAGGAGTTTGAGAGATTCAGCGATAGACTTGTACTCGGGTGTTGCTTCGGCCATAGCTACCTTCAACACTCCTTTGCCAACAGGTCTACCCCAGTTGGCTTGGTTTTCAGCTCCAAGGGTGACAACTTTCCATGCGCTATCATAACTCAGACGCATGAAGTTTTCTCCAGACGAGGAATCCAAAAACCTCTTGATATCATCGTCCACACTTCTATAAAAGATTTCAATGAGTTGATTCTTTGGAATGCCATGATGTGGACACTTGCGTAGAAGCTCTTTGTATCTTTCCCATGCTTCAGCAAGAGATTCTCCAGGGGCCTGGGTGAATTGCGTTATTTGGCCCCTAATTTCATAGGTGAGAGAAGGTGGATAAAACTTTTCCAAAAAAACATTTTGAAGTTGTTCCCAAGTGGTGATGGGTTCGCATTGCAAAGAGTTATACAAACTCATAGCTCTATCAGCAAGAGAGTACTTGAAGAGGCAGAGTCTGATGGCATCATCTGTGACTCCATTTTGCTTTGTCATGGCGCATAAGTCTATGAATCTCAGAAGATGTTCTTGACTATCTTCTCCTTGCTTACCATAGAAAGGACTGTTTTGAAGCAACGTAACCCAATGTGCTCTTATCTCAAAATTCAGAGCGTTGATGGGAGGAGGTTGCACTGGGTGATGAACGTCAGCAGCTTTAGGGATTGAGAACTCCCTCAGGTTTTTTGTAGCTCAGCTTGTTGAGCTGCTGCTTGAGCTACTTGGATTTCTTCTTGAACTACAACTAGGGCTTCTTGCATAAGTCTATCTCTTTGTGCATTAAGGGCTTGAGCTACCCTTCGAGAAATTTCCTCCTCTTGAGCCATTCTTGCCTGGTTCTCTCTGTACTGACGGTGAAAGGTTCTGTCTATCTCAGGGTCAAAGCTAGCAGCGAGTCCGGGATTGTCTGAGCGGCGCATACACTAGACTTTGTGTGTACCTAGGATAAAAAGATCTTTTGCCGGTAAGATGGACAGAGTAGAACCGAATTCAAGTATATATGATCGATAGTATCAAAAGTAAAAGAAAAACCTAAATTAGCATCAAAAGAACTAGATTTAACTAGATGATTCTGTTGTCCCCGACAACGGCGCCAGAATTTGACATGGCTTATATTATCTCACTAACAAACTCACTTAGGGTTGAAATCCCTATGTTTTTAACAAAAACAACATGCAATAATACCACCCGCAAGAGGACGGGTCTTATCGCAGTATAGTTGAGGATCGAATCCCAAGGGACAATGTTTTTAAGAATATTTCTCTAGTCGAATCTAGTTGAATCAAGACTAATATTTAGAACAAGGTTGGTTGAATTGAGTTTAATTAAACTAAATGCAAGGAAAGTAAAAGAGCAGGATTAAAGGTTGATTAAAGATTAATGAGGGAAATCGCTGGGATGGTCCTGGGTTTCACCACCACTACACATGCAATCACATCCAAACATCAAACATCCATGGAAAATATAATCATTCAAATAGAGCTGCTGCAGAACCCCCCGTACGAGCGTCAGGTCCGCGTATGCATCACCTTAGGTATCAGATGTATCGTCACCATCCAGATCAAGTACTTACGGCTCCGAAGATACAAAAATCCAAATGAAGTTTTGGGCCCCCTATACAGTCGTCAGGCACATAGAAGCGTCACCGAGGGCTAGATGGCTCGTCACCACACGGATCATACACTTACGACCTCAAGGAATCCCATTTTATTTCTAGTTTGGGAGTCAACCGCGTTAATCGACATTCAAAACCTACACATAGAAGTTCTCGCAACATAGGAAACGAACAAGATATATGCAAGCAGGTGATCAATCCACAAGTACTCATCGACGATTAACAACGAAATGAAAGATTATATACATGCCATGGAATGTTTAACAGTGAGATATGAAAGCATGGGCAACGGGGCTAGTCCCCGCACCCCAGCAAAAGTAAACTACTCGCTCATGGTGAGAGAAACAAGAATAATAAGAGAGAGAGATGTTTCCACCATGAGCATGGTGAAGAAGATGATTGTTGCTCGGTGGAGAAATGGTCTTCTACACGACGTTAGAGAAGATCTAGATGAAGAGAGAAGAACACCACGACAGACGGGGCAGATCTACTCTCTCCACCTTCTCTTTCTTCTCATAGACCATGCTCGCAGCAGGAGGAGCAGCTCGTGGACAAGATGGCGGCGTAGAAATGGCATAGACGCAACAGATCTAGATCCATATCTAGATCTAAATGAGGTGGCTTGCAGATCTGAGTCTTCACTCGAGATCTGGGTGAACAGGCCGCAAAACCACCACGGGGGTAGGTTCTTGGCTATGGAGATCGTATCCTTAGGCCCAGGATAGTCCTGTAGCCTAACGGCATCTGGAGATGATGATTTGACTGACTGGAGTCGAGTTCTATTTATAGGCAGGTTGGGCACCGACTTAAAATCGCGACCTTGTCATTTCTGCAGCGGGTCGCGACATTTGTCGTGGTTGCAACTTTTGTCGTGGTCGTGGCATTTGTCCTAGTCGCGACATTTGTCGTGGTCGCGGCTTTTGTCATGGTCGCGACATTTGTCGTGGTCGCGGCTTTTGTCGTGGTTGTGACATTTGTCATGGTCGCGACTTTTGTCATGGTCGCGACATTTGTCGTTGTCGCGGCTTTTTTTGTGGTCGTGACATATGTCGTGGTCGCGGCAAATGTCGTGGTTTTGGCATTTGTCGTGGTCGCGGCAAATGTCGTGGTCACGGCAAATTGCACGGTCGTGATTCAGCGAAGTTGCTCGCGGTTAGGGTATAGAGGGCCCACAGTTCCTTTGGAGGGAAGAGACCACAGCGGATGTTGGAGAGGGATCGGCTACTGTGTCGTGTAGTCTAGGTTGAGGCGAGGGTAGCTTGAACTAGCCGCGGTCATGGAGGCTATCTCCGCGGGTCACGATTGCAGGCTGCGGGAAGAAGGAAAGCAACCACAATCGCGGTTTGTGCATGAGGGTGGTAGCGGTTGCAAAGGCAGATTGCCTCGGTCGGGATCAGCAGCTGGTCATGGCCACGGGCAAATGACCTGGTCACGATGTAGCAGAGCTTCCTTAGTCGCGACTATTCTTGGATGTGGTTGGATAGTTGTGGACCGCGGGGAAGATCTCGATCGGAGTCGCGATTGTGGAAGGGTAGAACCGTGGGTGCAATCATGGAATCGCGGACAGGTGGCTTAGCAAAAGATCGCGACCAGGCTCTGAATCGCGATCGCGATTAGGTCATGCTGGGAGAAGAAGGGGACCCGCTGACAGCTGCTTCTACCAAGCGTGCTCGAACATACGAAGGTCCAAAATAGAGTATTGGGCCGAGAAGACAAGGCCCAAAATAGAGTATTGGGCTGAGAAGACAAGGCCCAAATGCTCAAAGTGACCTGCACAGAGGTGCAAAAATTCAATAAAAATAGAAGTAAAATCAATTAAGACAATATAAGTTGCATATGAAAAGATAAGGCCAAAAAAGGCTCATTAAAGCAATTAAACCAAGTCATCTCGCATATAAGATGATAGAGCTAGTAAAGGCGAATAATCAGGGCAAAACTGGGCCAAACGAGGCGATAAGACTCAGATGAAAATGCATTCATCAATAGTAGCCATGATTATGTTGATTAAATACAAGCCAAAGTCAATGCTAATGAACTTTTGTGGAAAACACCCTAAATCCCTTAGGAATTTTTTTTATAATCATTTGAATTGATGCTATGATTTGTAACTAATATGAGAAAAAAATTAGGAGCAATTAAATTGAACATTCAAACACTCAAATGACAATTTCTAAAATTCATCAAAGAGTGCATGTTCAATTGAGTTTGATCCTTGATAAACTCCACCAACACCCTTGATGGATTTTGGGAATTTCCAGGTTCAACAGAGTTTGTCCCAGATACAACTCAAATGACACACTGCACAACCAAAACAAATTTAAGCCATTGGTCAAGTTTCATCCTGGATAATGTGGACTGATTCTTTAAAATTATTTTGTTGCATAGTGTAATTGATCGAGTTACCTTTATTGAAACTCAAACACTGCACTATAGGGAGTGTGTAGAAAAAGTGATTCTATCCTTTGGAGTGTTGTAAAGATCAAAGATAGATCCATTGCAGCACCCCAAATGACTAGAATTTGTTCCCAAGTACTTATAGTGGCTAGTAGACATCCCCAACTATGAATAACAACCCTTGAGCTTCATCACAAGTTTGCCTCTCAAGCTCCTAGTTATTGTTGAGTGACTTTTTCGACATAGAGACCCTTTCTCTCTCTTTCTTAGTAATCAAAATGTCCATATGAGTAAGATAGGTTATTTTGAGAGAGCTACTTCATTGTAATCCTTGTGAAGCTCTCAATGTTCTCTTTACCCAACCCCTTTCTTCAAGAAAAGTTGGTGAAAGCTTCTTCAAGTTGGAGGAGAAGGTGAAGGCTGAAGATCCTTGAGAAGAGTGGATAATTCCTTCAAGGCAAAAGACTTGTTGCAAGAAGGGGAGATCCTTGCAAAAGTGGGTATGCCCTTGTATAGGTTGAATACTCTTGATCGAAGGATAGGTAAGACCATGTAAGATTTATCGGCCCATTTTGGTCCTTAAAAAGGAAGTCTAGGTATCTTTTCCCTACAAAAGGAAGGTCTTATAATGGAATATAACTATTCAATGGTTGCAAAATCCTAGGGCTTGACCTCTCTAGGTAGTGGACAAACTTCCTCCTAGTTTGGAGACTAGAACCACTTTACATCGCTTATTCTTGATCTCATTCAATTTCTCTCATCCTTGCAATGTATGCTTAGTTACACATCAAATTACATATTTACAATAGCCTCCTTTGAAGTAACTTGAAGGTCTAATGAATTTTCTTTAAGTGCTTTTTAGCTCTATTTACCCCCTATAGAGCCCTTTTGATCCAACAAAAACTACATAGGAAGCTAAGATATAAGGAATCAATTATGATGAATGGATCATATAATCAAGTAAAATGCATTTATGTACACCAAAACTAAAGGAAAATAGGAGAAAAGAGTTAACTATACAATAAGTACATAGAATTGAAGAGTTTTCATAAGAATTGAAGTAAAAAGAACTAGATCAAAATGCAAATTGAAGAGTTTTCATGGGATGCCACTAGTGAATTGACCTTAAGTGCTAACATATCTATAAAAAAATCTTGAGAAAAGTAATATGAGAAGAAACTAGTAGTTATTGTTGGATAAATTGGATATTATGATAAATCCCTTTGTTTCGATGATGACAAACATTTCATTCTTATTAATCTAACGAGCTACTTGAGTGTGCAGGACTAAGATGGATGGCAAAGCAACTAGGGAAAATCCACAAGCTAAAATGTTTATATTTTCATGCAATGTAATCATTGTTGTAAAAACTTGTACAAATATATAATGTACAAGTACTTAGAATTGCATGTAAATCAAGCGTTAGATTTTCCCTAGCCAAACACCATAGTTAGACATGTCATCCCATTTGAATAGAATCACCTTTGCACACTCACACATATAATTAGTGCTTAAATTGAAACCTTGAAACAGGATCATTCTCGGTCGATGAACTCCTCGACCGAGACACTCTCGGTCGACCATCTTCTCGACCGAGAAAGATCCAAAGTAGCCGTTAGACACAACAAACAAGTTAGTTGGTAGTTGAAGAAATACGTTGCAAATCACTTGTTCCAGAGAGCCTGTCGGTCGACAAAAGTTCGACCGAGTAGGTGTCTCGGTCGACCATTTGTCGACCGAGATGGTCTCTGACAGCAACTGCAGAATAAATTAATTAGCCGTTGTTAAAGCAACAACTTTGTACCTAACGGCTAGTTAAGCACTTAGAAACCCCTAGAAGTTGACTAGAACGTCCTTAAGCATACTTAGGCCATTCCTATAAATAGGACAAGCCATAGGACACTAGAATTCACTTGTTACACTTGAGAATACACTTGAGCATACTTGAGCAATCTTTTGCAAGCAATTTGAGCACTGTGATCATTGGCCTACATTCTCCTTAGCTCAATCTCGTGTCCTATAGGCTAGATTCTCCTACCCACAGCAATCACAAGTTCACATACTTGGCTAGGAGATCTTACGCTTGATCTAGGCATATCAAGCCTTGGGCTTAAAGGATAAGTTGTAATTTCCTTTTCCTTTCTTGTTCCTGTTTATCTTTTGTACTCTCCTTGCTACTCCTAGGGTTGGAGGCTGCGGATTGGAGAGGGTTGACTTCTCAGGTGGAGAAGGGGACTTCAAGCTACTTCAAGAAGGCTATCGCAAGGGAAGCTACTTCAGAAGGCTGGTGCAACGGGAGTCGGTGCATCTACTTCAAGGGAAGGCTGCTTCAAGGTTGGCGATTACTTCTAGGTGAAGGCTGCTTGAAGGGTTTAGGAAAAGAGATTGTATTTTATGTAAATTCCTTGAAGAGGTAATAAAATAAATTTTATTTCAAATCCCGGTTGGGTAAGCAACCGGATAGTGGATTGACGGCTATAGTATTTGCTATAGTTGGAACCACTCTAAACCTTGTGTCTCCTTGTCCAATATTTTCATTGTGGTTGTTTGAGTTCAATAATTGTTAAATTATCTATAAAACTCTATTCACCCCCCCTCTAGTAGTTTTCAATTGGTATCAGAGCGGGCTTCAAGGAACCCTAACCAGGTCTTGAAGATTGGAGGGAAATGGTGAAAAGTGCTTGGACAAAACCACTACATGCTGCAATTGGTGTTTAGGAACAAATCACAAAACAACCGGATGCCCATGGAGATCAAAGGAAGAGGATAAGCACAAAGAATGCTTTATTGCTACAACTAGTGAAGAAGAAGAAGAGGTAAGTCTTTTTGATTTATCTAAAGAAGAACTAGTTGCTATTATTGAAGAAACACATAATAAATATGTTGAGTGCAAAAAGAAATTAAAGAAATCAAATAAGGAAAATGGTGATCTAAATGTTAAACTTCTTGCTCTTGCATCTGAAAATGAGAATCTTAAAGAGGGAAATAAATTTTCTGATCTTAAGTTAAAATCTATGGAAGCCGATTGCAAGCTCCTTTCTGTTGAAAATTCAAACTTACAGACTCAAGTAAACGATCTTCAGAAACAATCATTATTGTGCACCCATATAGATTATGACACTATTGTTAAAGAAAGAAATTTATTGTCATCAAATCTAGACCAAGCAAAAATAGACATTAAGAAAAGAATGGATGAGATTGCCAAGCTACAACAACAAGTTCGTAGTTTGAATAACCATGGCATTCTTGATCAAATTCTAGATAATCCCTATCAACAAATTGGGAGAAGGGGACTAGGTTACAAGCCTAAAGGAAAATCTCATCAACAACCTAGTCAGAGAAAGTCACAAACCCAATCTATATATGTACCTAAAAGGACATCCTCACCCAATGACAACATAGGACACAACCATAGAAAAAGATATGAAGTTGACTCAATATGTTGTCATTACTGTTTGCGCCTTGGTCACTATTCATTTTCATGTCCTTATAAGAGAAAAGATGTAGAGTTAGTTTGGGTTCCAAAACCTCCAAACTAAATGAACAAAATCAAAGTTGAGATATGACCAATGACATTAGTTGCATATTTCTATGTCTATCTCAACTCTACATAATTACAAATATAAATGAAATTGATATTAGTTTGTTCCCTAAATGATTTAAAGTCTAATGAAAAAGAAAATTCCTATTTTCATATAATTTTTCGTAAAAATATTTTCTGGTCTATTCATATACTAATGGAATTATCATTGTATGCTTTATACCATGCTTTCATCATTGGGTGCGCATAGAAAATTGTTTGCAAGCCAGCAAAATAACTTATCAGTTATATGTTATTGCTTGCCACAAAATCTCTAACTCAGTATTTTTGAAATAATTATGTCTCCAATTAAGTAGTATGCTTCAACTTGATATTTAAATTTTATGCAGATATTAGACTCAATATATTCAAATCTGAAAAATATCTGCAAAATTTTCCTCTTGGTCAAAATAAAACTTGACTAAGGGGCGCTATGGTCGTAGTCAAGGACGACCTAAAATAAGCTTTGACAAAAATTGCTTATTTTGGAAATTCTCTCTTTGGACCTAATCTTAATATAAATTTTTCTTGAAAATTAAATCATTTGTTATCATTTAAAGCCTTAAATTATTCCAATATTACTCCCTTAGAATATATATATGCTCTACAAAAATGATCTACCATTTGCATTTAAAAATCAGCTTTAAAAGATGTACTCAGTAAGTCTGTCGGTCGACGAATTCGTCGACCGAGAACCTCTCGGTCAGCCCATCCCTCTCGACCGACAAATACTAAACAGACTCAATATCGGACGAACTGTCGGTCGACAAATGCTCGACCGAGACAACGTCGGTCGACAAGTGCTCGACCGAGAAATAGCCGTTGGATACGACCGTTGTAAACCGACCGTTATGACCGTTTTTTTGACCGTTGGGGAACCAAGTGGCGCGTCTGCAACTCGACCGTTGCGGACGCTCGGTCGACGAATCGTCGACCGACCAGGTCGCTGGAATGCTATAAATAGGAGCAAAAACGAGTCACTTACTCACACTTGCATTTCCTTGCCTCCATAGTCCATCTCTAGTGCATTTTCGTGCAACCCTTCAGCATTCTTATCCTCCAATCTTCCTTGCTTCTTCTCCACACTCAAGAAACACAAATGGCCTCATCCTCAGCTATCCGTGGGAAGAAGAAAGTCGCCGTAAGAAAAAGAAGAGAAGATCGGGAAGCCACTCCGCCACTGACGATCATCAATGACATCGCCTTCGTCGATGGAGATGCTGGAGATCGATATCTACGACTTTCCTCTAAAGCTCCTCTTCCCCGACGCCCGGTCGAAGCTATGGACTTCATCAACATAGTCGATCTGGAGAATCTCTTTGGAGTGCAAAAGCTGAAGGACTTCATCAATCCTTCTTTTCCTATCTATTCCACTAAGGTAGTCAACGAATTCTATGCCAATCTCTTATCCCACACCGAAAATGAAACCACATTCTTCTACACCATGGTCAATGGGCGTAGTTTTAAATTTTCCGAAGGGGATATTCTTGATATGCTAGAAATTGATATAGATGAATACCAAGATTTCCTTGACCTTACCACCGGCAATCTACTAAATTTATTTTCCCATGATGACCACTCCACTAGCCTTAGTGATATAAAAAGAGCCATATTTCAAACCAATACCACTTGTCATGAAGATAGGGGAACCTATTATGCAATAAACCTGAAACCTGCATGTAGGATAGTAAACCTCATTGTTTCCACAAACATACATCCTAGAGCCAATAAATCTGAGGTCCCTATTTTCCGCATGTGTCTAATTTATGCTATCATAAAAGAAATTCCTATAAACTTCATTCGCATAATACTTAAAAACATGCTTGAGTTTTCTAGCAATCCACCGTATGCCGATTTTGTATGCCAGATCACTCAACATTGTCTTAAGTTACAAATTGAAGATATGGGGTATACATGGGAGCGTAGACCACCAAAGATAAGTAAGAACACCGTAGAGAAGATGGGGATTGACTTTGGTCATAAAAGGGCAAGAGTAGAAGGAGAATCATCACATCAAGATATACCACCACCCCCTCCTCCTACTAATCTTTCTGTTGATCCCATCCAAAATACTCTCACTTATCTTGTCGGCTCCCAATATCATCTTAGTAACCAACTCAACTATACCCACCATGCCATGACATACTTAAATCAAAGAATGCAAAATCTTTCTCCGAGCCAAACCGATGAATATCCGCATTCCTTAAATCCTGGCATGCTCAACCCATTTAACCCTTCATACAACTACTATCAACCTCCACCTCCACCATCAATGGATCTTGCACATACTCAATTTTCCTCCATACAATTGCAAGATATAGCTGCTCACTTCCGATTTGACCGAGTTCCCACATTTCTGGAAGCATATGCGTTAACTACAACAGGTGCTTTGGATTGGCAAACTCTGGTCAAATATTATGGAGCCGAGCCATTCCTTGGGAAAGATCCGGACATCGATGTAATTCTTAAATCTTTCCAGTGAAGTGTTGAAGTTGTACTAGTTGTAATGACAATGATTGTAATTAATTGGTCATTTCTATATGATTGTAATATTCTCCAAGCTATTGAATGAAGTTTGCCATCTTTGCTTGATTCAAATGGTTATTCTTTTAAGCATATGAGACATCTTCAAAAAATATGGATTATAAGTTCATTATTGTAGAGCATAACAAATAAGGGGAGTAATAATTAAAACAGGCAACTATTAAAATTGTGGCTAAATTGACAAATGACAAACCAGTTCTCCAGAAACATCCTCGGTCGAGCAACTAGTCGACCGAGAACACTGTCGGTCGAACAATTGTCGACCGACCGGGTTTCTGTTTTCCAGACTGACATAAATTGCATACATCATTGTTAAATCATGGAGATCATCTACAACATTTTATATATATTTACTTAGTACTCAAACTTTCATTTGAGATATCTATCTAAGGGGGAGCAAAGCATAAGACTTTGGGGGAGATCTTAAAAAAAACTTTGACCATTTGATTGAAGAAGCTTACAAAAACATTGTAACCACCATGTGTAGCTGGACATTTTCCTTGATTATAAAGCGATTCAAAATAGTATTTTGTACTTGAAGGAACTCTCTACCCAAAACAGGGCTTAACATCCCTTGCATTTGGATAGAGACATTTTTATGTACTCTAAGCTTAGAGGATTCTCATTTAATTTAGGGCTTAACATCCTTTGATAAATGAGAAATCAATATATATTCATCATACGCTTAAGGGAATCTCATATCATTTCAAGGCTTAACATCCTTTGCAAATGATTGAGAAACAAATTGTGGATACATTAGACAAAAATCCATGTTTCTAATAGGATATCTATTTAAGGGGGAGCATAATATTAAGGGGGAGAAGAAAAATAAAATATTCCACTTGGATATCTTTTTGAAATGACAAAGGGGGAGAAAGAATATAAAAATCAAAAATATAAATGAGTTTTCATCACATCTTGGCCAACACTCACTTGCAAAACATAAATGGCTACAAAAGGTAATTTTCAGGTATGAAACTCACATGAGTTATATTTCCTTATGTCATATTTTGGAAATGTTTGTCATCTTCAAAAAGGGGGAGATTGTTGGATAAATTGGATATTATGATAAATCCTTTTGTTTCGATGATGACAAACATTTCATTCTTATTAATCTAACAAGCTACTTGAGTGTGCAGGACTAAGATGGATGGCAAAGCAACTAGGGAAAATCCACAAGCTAAAATGTTTATATTTTCATGCAATGTAATCATTGTTGTAAAAACTTGTACAAATATATAATGTAAAAGTACTTAGAATTGCATGTAAATCAAGCGTTAGATTTTCCCTAGCCAAACACCATAGTTAGACATGTCATCCCATTTGAATAGAATCACCTTTGCACACTCACACATATAATTAGTGCTTAAATTGAAACCTTGAAACAGGATCATTCTCGGTCGATGAACTCCTCGACCGAGACACTCTCGGTCGACCATCTTCTCGACCGAGAAAGATCCAAAGTAGCCGTTAGACACAACAAACAAGTTAGTTGGTAGTTGAAGAAAGACGTTGCAAATCACTTGTTCCAGAGAGCCTGTCGGTCGACAAAAGTTCGACCGAGTAGGTGTCTCGGTCGACCATTTGTCGACCGAGATGGTCTCTGACAGCAACTGCAGAATAAATTAATTAGCCGTTGTTAAAGCAACAACTTTGTACCTAACGGCTAGTTAAGCACTTAGAAACCCCTAGAAGTTGTCTAGAACGTCCTTAAGCATACTTAGGCCATTCCTATAAATAGGACAAGCCATAGGACACTAGAATTCACTTGTTACACTTGAGAATACACTTCCATCCACATAAGGAGTCTATTATAACTAATCATCCTTGTACGTTAATTATTTTTTAATTCCACATATGCCACTTTACTATTTGTTCTTGTCAATCTTGTACCTAAAATGCCGACAATCAAAATGTCAATCAGCATAAACAAATATGCTGGTATGTGGGGACAACCAAAATTTTGCAAATATGGCTAATTATCTAAATATCACAATCAAGTTAATTAACAAGTCAAATTACGCTTTCAGTGTGACTTTCTCCACCGCTTTTGCCCTAACCCTGGCATACCCCCTTTCAGGTTTCACTTTTTCCATTGACTTAAGGCCACCTTCTCAATCCCGAGATTGGTTCCTGGGGTCACTCGTCATGGTGCCCTTTAGTCATGCAATATCATAGGCCACCTTCTCAATCCCGAGCTTGGTGCCTGGGGTCACCACTCATGGTGCCCATGGGTCTTCCCTCCTGGGCTTGACCTTTTTGCATCATCCATCAGGGTGGCATGTAGGTGTGAGAATACACACTTCTATTATTATTGTGATAATCATAGTGACTTTATGAATTGCAAGTATGAACATCCAAACTATTAAGTTGCATTCAATTCGATGAATCATCCAGGAAACTCTTCGGGAAACTAATGTGATTAACCATAATTAACCACATACCTATCAGGCTGACTTGAGTGCAGAAATAATCAACCAATTAAGAAACCAAGCAAGAAAACACAAGTTGATCCTGAAATAGGCATCCAATTTTTCTATCATTAATCATGCCATCAAGATCTATTAACCCTAGCTCGCTTCCTAGCATTTCTAGTCCACTTTTAGGGTTTCCATTGCAATTAGGGTATCACTTCATTTTTACTCTTTTAAACCCTAATTTTATGCAATTACTCACAAACCCTAACTATCTCATCTATTCTTCACAAAAGTTATTACGGTTACCTTTTAACAACATATAACCTTAATTTTGGATTAAAGGCACAATTAAAAATCAATTAAGTCCATTACGCTCTTTACATTAAAACTACCAATTTTATCCTTTTAATACATGACAAGATCATTGGGCATGATTATCATCTTTGGTCCCTTCCAGATTAACAACTCATAGTTCATCATGATCTGATTCACATATGAACTCTATTTATCATTAATTCCACCTTTATCTATTAGAAAATCCTAATTACCATATTAAGGGTATTTATCCACAATTAGGAACCTTTGTACTCAAAATTAGTTTAGAACCATCATATCTCAACTTTAATCATGAATTTGAACAATTAAAGCCATTAAGAGTCACGATTACTAACATTAGTGTTTCAAGGCCCATTAAAGCATATTTATGCTCATGAAACTCTAAATCAAGGTTTGCAAAAGCTTTATCATTCATAATTGGTGTAAAACCCTAAACCATGCAATAATTCATCTAGATTAGGTTCAATTTCATCATTAACATGTCAAAAAGTTATTATTACTTCATTTCACCAATTAAGCATCATGAACTTATCCATTAATTTCAATTAGGGTTTCTAACACAATTTCAAAGCACTTTTCATTGACTTCGCATACTTTTGCAAATACGAACAAAATCAGGCTTTAAAAGTATTTTTAATGGATTCTACGTGTTCTCGTGATCAATTTTCATATTTTGCATGTTTCCATCGGAGCTACCAATATTTAGATATGATTTTGTAAGAAATTACTTACTAAAGCCAATCAGAGAGTGACATGTGTCCCTTTCCATGCAACGCAACCCGGCTGCTTGGAAACATAATCAAAAGACTGATATATCCCTTCTTAAGTTGTTGACACTTCAGCTTGTGGAGGGACATTTCTATCAAATGGCCACCCATTATCTTCTTCCTCGCGATGACCTATTGCTACTGCCTGCAGCAGCTCGGGCGAGGGTTTCCTCCCTCCGCCCCTGGACCCGAAGGCACTGGCGAGGGTCCCTTCCTTCCTGTAGCCCTCCACCGCACTTGCAGGAGCTCCAAGCTGCTGCTGAGGTGGTGGGAAAAGGACTAGGCAGACCTGCAGCTCAGCCTCCGTATCCAGCCATGCTGTTGATACCGCGGTCGGGTAGGGTGAGGGGACACTCACACAAACACCTCTTGATGTAATGGAAGCGGCAAGCCTCCCTCACAACTCCGCCCCAGCCACTTGTTGCTCTAGTAAAGGTTTACTCTTTGCAACTAGGGTTTGAAAAAATATAAGAAGATGGGGAAAAGGGAGATGTGCGGGATCTCTCTAGAACTCAAACCAGGGCTCTACCCTTTATATAGGGGTGGGTAACGAAGCCCTAGGGTGGCTATTCACGAACTAACAAGGCCCTCTCCCAATAGGAGTCATATTACTTCAAGGATAAGTAATCCTCTCTCTCCTGTTTATCTTCTTAATATTCCTTATTTCATGGATATTTAGAAATACGAAAATTATCTCTTTCATTATCTCTAGCCTTGCCTTTTAATCTATTGGCCACGAAAATCTATTTTCTTAAAGTGAATAACTTCTCTTTTTGATATTATCAAAAAGTCATTAATGATGTATCACATTATCTTCTTATTTTGTTATTATTTGCCTTTTCTCATTCTTTTTCTCCATTGGGGCTCCTTGGACCCCAAGAAACTCTAATATTTCTAATTCCTTTTTAATGGATACTCATTATCCTTCTAGATGCATATATATCCATTATTTCTCATTATCTTGTTTATTTCTTATCAAAATATCTATTTTCGAGGATTTCTCTTTATCTCTCTTTTTATTTTCCTTATTGGAATTCCTTTTAACATTAGACCCCTCATGGATACGGAAATTCATAAACAATAACTCAATTATACCTCTTTCCACTTATTTTCCACATTTTATCATTGTTTTCAATTTCTTTATTAATAAAGAAATATTTAATTGATCCTTTCTTTTCTGGTGCATTATCTTTGCAACTTTGGACTCCTTGGAACCCAAGGAACCCAAGAGGCATGAAATCCAACTTTGGATTATATTCTTTTTCCTTCTAGAGGTTTCTACATCTTTCTTTTCTCCATTTTCTTATTTACTCAAATAATGGAGTTTCTTTTGTCTTTTCCTTGTTATTGGGCCCAATATCCAATAAAGCCCACAAAACAAACAACAAGGCTATTGGATAAGAAATCCATTTATTCAAAACAAATTATATCCGTATTTGTTCAAATATCTTTAATAGGAGAAATTACATTTCTCACCAAAAGAACCCAAAAATTGGGGTTGTAACATCCTTCCCCTCTTATAAGAATTTTGTCCTCAAAATTCCATCAAGCAAACAAACAGTTTAGGATAAGATTTTTCCATGTCCATCATTGACCCCTATGTGGCTTTGCCCTATCCATGGCGCTTCCAAAGAACCTTTATCATCTCATATTCTTTCATCTGAGTTCTTTCTTACCTTGGTATAACAGACCCTCATAGGTGACTCAGGACATTTCAACCTCTCAAAAGCTGAATAGGTTCAAGGCTCAACACATGGCTTGGGTACCTCACATAGTGCTCTAGATCAGACTTATGGAACACATTATACATCATGTTATCCTGAGGGGTAAGGCTAAACACAACCTTCTCCACCAATCCATCTCAAATGGACCCATATATCAGGGACTCAACTTTCTCAGATGTAGCTTAGAGGGGTCAGATTTTCACATCACCTACTCTCCCACAGTGAACTACATGTCTATCTGCTTTGCATCAGCTCACAACTCATGTTGCCCCTGGGCTCTCTTTTAGCCATTGCACGATCAAAGCGACTTCATATGCACACATTGTGGTTCTTTCTTGACCTTCACGAGGTCCCTTCACCAACATCATCTAAATGAAGTGGTGACCGACACAACCTCCCTTATAGAGCTTTTTTACATCCCGATACTGGCTATGGTGGTCATCATCACATCTTACAGAAGACAAGAACTGTCTCCATGTATCACCCTGAATGAGCACACATGCTCTCATCATACCCTCTAGTCTAGATCATACTAACCATTAGTTAGGGATGATAAACTATACCAACCTTGAGTTCTTCATGTATCTACTTCCACCTTATGTAAGTGAACCTTTAGGTTAAACTCAAGAACTTTTGAACTCGCATCATGGTGTAGTTGAACCATCTCTCTCTTACAATTAGTTCAATCAGATCTGTCTCCTGACATTACTCCTTTCTTTCTCATGCCATCTAGGTAAGTAGATCTACCATAACCCATATTGCAACTCGACCTTCCTTGGTCTAGGGGAGACTTACCACAACATCCATAGTAATGAACTCCCATTCCCTCTCGGGGACTCTTTATCCTCTATATCAATACACTGGGTTACTGGTGTTCATCCTTCACCTCCTATCATACATGGCCACATACTACATGAAACGTCATCTTAGGCACCCAAAGTACTACTGTCACTTACTATCTTTATAGTACCACGGTGTATGATGAACTAAAAATCATGATCTCATGTATTGTCATGATTCCTCAAGATTGATACCTCGGAAACCCTAAACCACTCTAGTCGGGGTTTCATCACCTTCTTTTCCAAAGAAGTGCATCTGAGGTTCTACAACCATCCTTTCTTTACATCAAGTCCTAGGCTGGCTAAAGAAACAACTACTAACTGGATGAACCGATATGTTGCATCTGAGTATAAGCCAAACTTATCTCTTTTCTCAAACTTAGGGTTAGCCTAACAACCTCTTCTAGCCTCTAGCTAAACTAGGCAGTTGCATCTCATCCAGAGCATCCATTACCACTTCACATCCTTAGGTGTTAGGTAATGTTGAAGACATACACCTCCATGTATTCCACTTATGATCTCATCTCAGACTCTAAGTCTATCGTCATCAAGAACACTCTGAGCTCATCCTCATGGTGATCAAACTCAACCTTGTATCACTTGCAAATTCCACATAGCTCCTGATAAAACATCCTTATTAGATGATTACCTTAATACTCTTAGTGTTTGCAAACCATCCACATACCGTTCACTCCACCAATGTATGTTATCATCTCTGTCCTCATACCTCATAGCAATGTTCCAACTCACATCATCTGTATCCTTGGTGTATGGCATGCATACTATCCTACCTCTCACTCCTATAACAAGAGGAAATAAGCATTTGGCTGCAATCCAAATACAGAATTCTCCCCATTCCAAGAGTAGAGATGGTACATCCCACCTTGCCAGTACACCTTCGAATCTACGTTGAAATGTGCAACTTATGTCTCTACATCACAATCATCTCGATATCAAGGTTACTTCCATGGAAAATTGGTTTCAAACCTACTTGGGTCACCACACAATCCTTGGTCATATCCTCTAGGTCTATAGGGTGCCGACACTTTTGGGGTCATCCCTCTTCCCTTATGCATCCAGAGAGTGCCCTCCTCATCTGCCCTTTGGGTCCTACGAGTTCATGAAGGTGATCAATCTCCTAACCCATGGCCCTCAGACAATGATAGTTGTTACCTCCCAACCATATGGTCATGTGCAACTAGGGAATTAGGCAACTCCTACTTCCATCAGTCTTATCCCTACCTGACCCTAGGATAGACTTAGGATTCTAACATAGTACATGTCCAACTTAGAACCTTACCCAAGCCTTCATCATCTCACTCTGCATTCATGGGATGAATTTCATCCATTCACAGGGGTCATGGTGACCTGCCTACCTTGGTCAGGCCCCACACCGGTTACCTCAATGGTAACACATCCACATGCATTTAGAGATGGTTAACTATGGGTCTACAGGTTCATTCTTTTACCATGTACTCTTCACTTACCTTCTCAAGAACCTATGAGACCTCTTTAGGTTTCCTCAAAACCAACAAAAACTGGTATACACCCTACTAAAGGGTCCCTCTCCCAGGATGGGAGGAAACTACATCTTGATAACAAAGGTCACAAATGTCATTATGTCTAGGGTTTACATCCACATGAGCATGCTTAACCCTAGAAATCTACTAAGGCACAAGAAGACCACCTACTAAACCATGCTAGGTCATACTTGTTCTCATTCCTCAACATTAGGCTAAGAACATACCTTCCTATGTCACCAAATTAGCTAAGAGGGGTTCATCAAACACACCTTAAGCTTAAGGGTTTCCCTTTCCTATAAGCAGGAGGAGTACTATGCTCAAATCTATAAAAACCCAAATCTCATCCTGAGCATCGGGTACACCTCTTCCCCTCTTAGTCCTAGGAACCCTAGGTTCACTTTTTGGGTGTCCAACTGCATGATCAACCTCTTAACCATGAATCAAACATGTACAAGGTATGACATGCGCTTCCTGTCATCCTTCTACTTGAACAACACTTTGGACTGGAGTCCTCTTCAAGGACAACCAACAAGGTATAAGGCTTCACAACCTGTTACTAAGCCTCTTCAGGGTCTAAGGCACTCTTTTTCTCATCTCACAAGGTAAACACCTACCCCATAGTCACATAGGTACCAGCAACATCATCCTCTCTCTAGGGTTTGGTTCCTCTAAAGGTAACCAAGATATCATCAACCTCCAGGGTCAAGCATGAGGCAACCACTATCATCCACTTAGGTCGCATCCTCCTCAACTCCCCATTGTTCCTCATATCTCATAATCTAAGCTAACAACCTTCTTGCTTGAGTCCTGCTCTCTCTCTCTAGATCTAACCCTACAAACATCCTTGCTACTAGAGGTCCTCTCTCCATGGAGGATCAACCTCCTAAGCATACCCCTACATGGGTGAAGCCTCAGTTCAAACTTATGTTTGCTCAAGATTATCCATAGCCCTTTATGCTTATCTCATAAGCCTTCCATCATGCCCTTCTGGCCATGGTTTCAACCTACTGCACTACTAACGTACTCTGAGTGCATGTTATGCCCTACTTGCATATGCCAATAGGGTTTCTATAGGTTCTTCTCTAACCTTATCAATGAATGAGCTATCCTTCACTTAAACATGCACGACCCTTCCCAGGGTTAGGTTGCCAAAGGCACTCGATCATCCAACCTCATATGGCTCATATCGTCACGGGCATCCAAAAGCATGTCCACACACTTGGTCTATCATGACATCTAACTCATCATACCATCTCTCTCTCTAACCACCACATAGGGTTAGGGTTAGCATCATCCTCAGAGGATGTGTCAGGTCTCTACTTATAATGGAGATCTCTGCATCCATGACCAACTCTCTCTACTCATCCTCCTGACAAGGAGGTCCAACCTCAGGTCTCTCCTGAGGGCAATGACAACTCATGTCATATGACCTAAGCATGTATCTATTCTTTAGTTTACGCTTCAACTATTAAGCTTATGTCCATGACATCTTATTTACATGCTTTTCATTAATTTGGTGGAGGATTCCTTAATCTTTGTCATCTTTACCCATACCTCAAGAGGGTGAGGAAAAGAGAGAAAACCCTAATCCTTAAGGTCCTTAACAACATTTGAGTTGAGAAGGGATGAACAAGATGAGAGAGTCCTAAATGTATCTTATTTTGAGTCAAATCCTGAGACATTGGCCAGGCAGTCACACTAATCTGGGAGTCCTCGTATTCCCACTAGTGGTGCAGAGGAAAATCTTTCCAGCCCCCAGACGTGATCCTTTTCTAGACACCTCTATCTTTCAGAAAATCCTCTAATAACTCCCATGGGTTCTACATAGTTTGTAAAATTTAATAATTATTAAAGATTAAATGAGGAACCTATGCTCTGATACCAAATGTAATGACCCCACCTCCCAGTAACCCCCAATTAAGGGAGACCAAAAGGTTAGAGCCATTATCCCAATTAACATGATCAAAGGTTCGACAAATAATCAATAACAATTATCAAATTCTACCAACTAAACTGAAAATTGCTATAAAATAAAACTTTGCATACCTTTTCAAAAATTGGGATATCTACTTCTATCCACATCAGGAGTCCATTCTAACTAATCCTACTTGTACTTTAATTCTTATTTAATTCCACATATGCCACTTTACTGTTTGTCCTTATCAATCTTGTGCCTTAAATGCCGACAAACAAAACATCGGTTAGCATAAATGAATATGCCGGTATGTGGGGACAACCAAAATTTCGCAAATATGGCTAACAATCTAAATATCACAATCAAGTTAACTAACAAGCCAAATTACACTTTCAGTGTGACTTTCTCCACCGCTTTTGCCCTAACCCTGGCATACCCCCTTTCGGGTTTCACTTTTTCCATTGACTTAAGGCCACCTTCTCAATCCCGAGATTGGTTCCTGGGGTCACCCGTCATGGTGCCCTTTAGTCATGCAATATCATAGGCCACCTTCTCAATCCCGAGCTTGGTGCCTGGGGTCACCACTCATGGTGCCCATGGGTCTTGCCTCCTAGGCTTGACCTTTTTGCATCATCCATCAGGGTGGCATGTAGGTGTGAGAATACACACTTCTATTATTATTGTGATAATCATAGTGACTTTATGATTTGCAAGTATGTACATCCAAACTATTAAGTTGCATTCAATTCGATGAATCATCCGGGAAACTCTTCTGGAAACTAATGTGATTAACCATAATTAACCACATACTTGTCAGACTGACTTGAGTGCAGAAATAATTCAACCAATTAAGAAACCAAGAAAGCACACACAAGTTGATCCTGAAATAGGCATCCAATTTTTCTATCATTAATCATGCCATCAAGATCTATTAAACCTAGCTTGCTTCCTAGGGTTTCTAGTCCACTTTTAGGGTTTCCATTTCCATTAGTGTATCACTTCATTTTTACTCTTTTAAACCCTAATTTTATGCAATTACTCACAAACCCTGACTATCTCATCTATTCTTCATGAAAGTTATTAAGGTTACCTTTTAACAACATATAACCTTAATTTTGGATTAAAGGCACAATTAACCATCAATTAAGTCCATTATGCTCTTTACATTAAAACTACCAATTTTGTCCTTTTAATACATGACAAGATCATTGGGCCTGATTATCATCTTTGGTCCCTTCTGTATTAACAACTCATAGTTCATCATGATCTAATTCACATATGAACTCTATTTATCATTAATTCCACCTTTATCTATTAGAAAATCCTAATTACCATATTAAGGGTATTTATCCACAATTAGGAACCTTTGTACTCGATATAGTTTAGAACCATCATATCTCAACTTTAATCATGAATTTGAACAATTAAAGCCATTAAGAGTCACGATTACTAACATTAGGGTTTCAAGGCCCATTAAAGCATATTTATGCACATTAAACTCTAAATTAAGGTTTCCAAAAGCTTTATCATTCATAATTGGTGTAAAACCCTAAAACATGCAATAATTCATCTAGATCAGGTTCAATTTCATCATTAACGTTTCAACAGGTTACTATTACTTCATTTCACCAATTAAGCATCATGAACTTATCCATTAATTTCAATTAGGGTTTCTAACACAATTTCAAAGCACTTTTCGTTGACTTCGCATAGTTTTGCAAATACGAACAAAAAATCAGGCTTTAAAAAGTATTTTTATTGGATTCTACGCGTTCTCCTGATCAATTTTCATATTTTGCATGTTTCCATCGGAGCTACCAATATTTAGATATGATTTTTGTAAGAAATCACTTACCAAAGCCAATCAGAGAGCGACATGTGTCCCTTTCCATGCAACGTAACTCGGCTGCTTGGAAACATAATCAAAAGACCGAGATGTCCCTGATTAAGTTGTCGATGCCTCAGCCCATGGATGGGCATTTCTGTCCAACGACCACCCGTTATCTTCTTCCTCGTGATGACCTATTGCTACCGCCTGTAGCAGCTCGGGGGAGGGTTTCCTCCCTCCATCCCTGGACCCGAAGGCACCAGCGAGGTTCCATTCCTTCTCGTAGCCCTCCACCGCACTTGCAGGGGCTCCAAGCTGCTGCTGAGGTGGCAGGAAAAGGACTGGGCAGACATACAGCTCAACCGTCGTATGCATTCGTGTTCCTGCTGTTGTGGTCAGCTAGGGTGAGGGGACACTCACCTAAACACCTCTTGGTGTCGTGAAAGCGGCAAGCCTCCCTCACAACTCCTCCCCAGCCCCTTGTTCCTCTAGGAAAGGTTTACTCTTTGCAACTAAGGTTTGAACGAATAGAATAAGATGGGGAAGAGAGAGATGTGTGTGATCTCTCAGGAACTCGAACCAGGGCTCTACCCTTTATATAGGGGTGTGTAATGAAGCCCTAGGTTGGCTATTCACAAACTAACAAGGCCCTCTCCCAATAGGAGTCATATTCCTTCAAGGAGAAGTAATCCTCTCTCTCCTATTTATCTTCTTAATATTCCTTATTTCATTGATATTTAGAAATATGAAAATTATCTCTTTCATTATCTCTAGCCTTGCCTTTTAATATATTGGCCATGAAAATCTATTTTCTTAAAGAAAATAACATCTCTTTTTGATATTATCAAAAAGTCATTAATGATGTATCACATTATCTTCTTATTTTGTTATTATTTGCCTTTTCTCTTTCTTTTTCTCCATTGGGGATCCTTGGACCCCAAGAAATTCTAATATTTCTAATTCCTTTTTAATGGATACTCATTATCCTTCTAGATGCATATATATCCATTATTTCTCATTATCTTGTTTATTTCTAATCAAAATATCTCTTTTCTAGAATTTCTCTTTATCTCTCTTTTTATTTTCCTTATTTGAATTCCTTTTACATTAGAAACCTCATGGATACGAAAATCCATCAAAAATAACTCAATTATACCTCTTTCCACGTATTTTCCATATTTTATCATTGTTTTCAATTTCTTTCTTAATAAAAATATATTTAATTGATACTTTCTTTTCTTGTTGCATTATCTTTGCAACTTTGGACTCCTTGGAACCGAAGGAACCCAAGAGGCACAAAATTCAACTTTGGATTATATTCTTTTGCCTTCTAGAGGTTTCTACATCTTTCTTTTCTCCATTTTCTTATTTACTCAAATAATGGAGTTTCTTTTGTCTTTTCCTTGTTATTGGGCCCAATAGCCAATAAAGCCCACAAAACAAACAAAAAGGCTAATGTAGACGAAATCCATTTATTTAAAACAAATTATATTCTTATTTGTTCAAATATTTTTAATAGGATAAATTACATTTCTCACCAAAAGAACCCAAAAATTGGGGTTGTAACAAATACTCTTCAATTCCTTTGTAAGCGACTACAAACCCTAGATTTGCCTTCCAAGTTTAGCTTATGAAAGTGATCTAGAAATGGATTGTTTTCCTATTCTGATGAATTTCAGATGATAAATTCATATTAGAAATGAATACAAATCATTTAAAATAGAATTCCTAAAGCTATTGTAGAAGTGATAAGAATATACTGAAATATAGGGTTTTCGGTTGTGCCTGAAATTGTTGTATAATTGAATATAGAATTTTGCCTATTTGAATCTCCATGTTTATGAATGATTATGTTTTCTAAATTTGTAGTACAAATATGTATGATACTACCTTGGATTTCAATTTATGTTATTAGTGTTTGCTTGATATTTTAGTAAAGAGGGTGAAATCCTAGATGAATGGAAAGTTGGAAGTTTGTAAATAGGCATCATGAAATTTAACTGATGTGATTCTTTTATCATTATAAATTCATTTATTCAATGTTATTCTGGATGCATGATATTTCAGTGAATGACATGGAAACCCTAGTTCAGTTCATTCCAGGGTTTCATACATATGTTTGGCTATGTGTGAGTTGTTGGAAGAAGTGTTTATTAGTGAAAGTTATAATTCATTAAACCCTTATGCGAGTCATTTGATATGTGAATGAGGAAAATGAAACCATAAGGATAGGATATGCAGTCCATTGATGCAAAACAAGACAGAGTGCTTTGACTCTCCACTTGAGTACCCAGGTTTAGAGTAGGAGTCTAGATATCTAGCTGCTCTCGTTAGTCATTGAAAACCAGACGTGGCGAGGTCCATTCCAAATGGGGTCTTACTCGTGAGATGGACTTAGGAATGTAGACATACTTCTAAGTCTTTTACAATGAGATCATAGATTTCTATGATTCTTTCACATGTTTTGGTACAGTTCATGTGGGTTTAGGACATAAAAAGATGAATTAGAGATTAATCATGTCTGCAGTTATTCCTTTATTGTTTTTATGTTTTTGAATTAATACTTCCCTTTCTGATTTATCAAGTATGTTCATATATTGATTTACTCTTTGTATATACATAGTGTATCCTTTATGTGACAACCTAACTTTTGTCCCTCTTATATCTTTCTTTGTCACTCTTATCACATGTTCTATCACTCAATTTGATGTCAATTTCATAATTGGAGGGTTGTGATATTCCAATTTGGCCACTACAATGCTCAATTTCACTGTATGTGACATTGATTTATAATTTTGAACCATGTACCATTTTGTAATGAGTCACCATCATGCAATATTAATTGAACCTTAATAGTATATTATTTCTATCTATAATGTGTACCATGTCGTACTACTCTCAATTATCTTTCCAACGGCTCTAAAATCACCTCAATTGGACCATCCTAGACCAAGATATGGACTTTTGAATTTTGTTAGTTTAATCCTTGTTTTAACACAGTTTAATTTGATCTGTGGCATTAATGGGCCCAATTCTTAGACACGCGGCTCAGCAGCCACCACCCATGCCTTGGAAGCCCTAATGTGCCCCCTTTCCTTGGTCGTTGGATCAAAAGATTTAAGGATCTAATGGCTACAGACCCGTCTTCTACCTTGGTCCCTAAAAGGTGCTTGATAATATAGCAGAGCAACCAATAGGAGTCGATCCTCAATCATTTTGGGCAATTGAATCCCCCAAACTTCATTTTGCTTTGCCCTCTTTCACTCACACTCCTTTTCCCTCTCTTTCACACCCTAGCGCCCTCCCTGCACTAGTTCCTTCTCTTTTCTTCCATGGCCGCCACCATGGATGGCCAGATTAGGGCTTTGGCCCCTAAACTCCAATTGTCATCTTCACGACCAGATCTCGACTCATGGGGCTTCTTAGTGCATCACTTGCACTTTTTCATGGGCCATCAAAATATCATGATGGGTGACCCAGGAATGCTGACGAGTCCTCTTCCATGGCAAGGAAGCAAGGAGCCAAGCTCTTATGGATCTTGTAGGCCTTTTCATGGGTGGCTAATGTCGTGGTTGGATCTCCATCAAATGATCCTTAGCGCGGGCTCCCTTCCAGTATGAGCATTAGCTGCTGACTGAGTCAAGGCCAATGTGGGCCCATGGCGGCATGACACGTCAGTGGCCCACCACTCCCTAGTCTACCTCTCGCATGCCCTGTCTTCCCTCACATGGGGTACGTGCACCTACAGCCAGAGGATGAAAATCTAACAGCTGCCATCGCACACATAATGTCAAGGTAATATGGCCAAATCCCTATAGTTCTCATGTAAAGCTTTAAAAATACATAACTTCCTCACCCTTTAACCAAATATAGCAAATATATATATCATTTTGTTCCTCTCAAGAAGACCTATCCAATGGAATAAGTTTCAAACCATGGTTCATCTGTTTACTCCCCTATTTCTTCTAAAATGTGTAATCATTGATCTTTTGAATGAAATAAATGCATGACTATGTGCAATATTGAAGGTCTGATGTACCCCTACTATTTATATCCAACAAATCAGTAAATTGCATACATGTTGAGTATATTGATAATCCTAATCACCCTTCTTGCTCAATGATGAACTCTAATGTACTCATGTGACATGTTTTGGATGTAACTGAGGAACTTTTCCCCAGATTGCTAATCATGCTCCTTCATATGGACTAATGTTTAATCAAACTCAAAAATCAGTTATCTAGGTCCCTTCTTGACTATAATATCATCCCTAAGTTCCCTTTTTGTTATGTTTACTCATATGGCTCTAAAGGCATGGTAATACCCTTTTATGGGAATGCATGTTTTACTCTTGCTTCAAGTGTTATGTTTGACGTATATTGTGCATGAAACTAATTTATATCTTTGAAATTATTAACATTTAATGACTATGGTCCACCATCTTCACTGTTATTATGTTTGAAATCCTAATTTGCCTAATGTGGCCTTAGTACCTTGAATTGTGGTTCTTGCACCTTAATGATTATGTGGATCCTTCTCCCATGTATTCCTCTCTCAAATTAGGGAATAGTCAATCCCTTATGATATATTGGTTGTGTATGTCCTAAGTAAGGTACATATTGAATCTTGATGGCATAAGTAACCCATTTTGATGAGAGCATGTATGTTTGAGATGTTGGTACCAATGTTAGTTTATGATGCCTCAACCCTAGGGGACATCCCCCTATATTTGAATGTGCTTATTATATCCCTAATTTCTTGATCTATACTCTCTCTTTCTTGGATCCCTTATTTTGATGATGATGATGAACCTTGATTGCCCTATTATGAGTCTTTTGACCCAAAAATGTGCATACGTGACATGGACCTTGAAATGACCATATCAAATGCATGGAAACTCAGAATGACTCAAAACTTGAACCACCCCCTTATGATGGAACTTAAATAAACAAGAGATAATCTAATGAACTAATAAGCAACTTGGAACCTAACTTGGACATAAAACCTAAAATGCATCTAGTTAGGGTTAATGATGAGAATCTAAAACATGTATGTAGTCTTATTCCTAACCAGGTGATTGCTTGTGATCTAGATGATCAAGGATAGGTTATGATATCTCTAAATCAGGTATGGACTTTAATAATTATATGACTATGGCTTTCTTGCTTGAATGTAATACATATGTATGCTTGTTTACTTGCTCAAATATTGCCATATAGTATTCTAGTATTATACTTGATGTTTGTATTGTATCATTTCTTTATAACTTGCAAACATAAAATAGAAACTACATTATACAAACCTTGTGCACCTGCCTATATTCTTGGGGTAAGGACACGAGGCTGGGTGTCCTACTTTTGTTGTTAAGATAGGGCAGACCATGTTGATTAAAGGGTTAGCTCTTAGCGATGGCCTTGAGGTCCCTTACGTATAAAAGGGTTAGATAATCATAAGCACCCTTACGGACCCTTCCAATAGGAATTTGGTCAAAGGCCTTATGATATATGATGTTGTTAGTAAAATTGGAGAAAATTGAAATAAAACATGGGTTCTCTCATTTCTAAACACTTAACTTATTTACTTCTTTCTCATTTACTTCTTGCTCATTTACTTCTACAAATCTTTTCAAATTATGCAAAGCTTATGTGTATGTATCTTTTGGCCCTATACTCAACACCTCGTGTGCTTGACCCGCCTCGTTTCATGTAATTATTAGGTTCAGAGATGGCTAGAAGTTGATGGGCTTCGTGAGCTATGTCATGTGTACTTGTTGTTAGATCCATAGTGTACATGGGTAGACTTGAAATTTTTTACTCTTGAATATGTAATTGAAATATTGTAATAAATAATGTTGCTTAATATATATTTTTATTTGTTGAGATATGAATGGTGCCCTTATCTTATTATCTGTTCATGTATTCTAAGAATTTCATGCTTCCGCATGTGGTCTTTGGTATTCATTTGGTTCATGAGACTAAGATTTCGATTCTATGATAGATGGTATCAGAGAATGAACAATAACTTCACCAACATTGCTCACATGAAATGCAAACTAAAATCACCTTCCATCTCAAATTCTAGAAACTTAATGTGTTGTCCTTTGTGAACTAAGTTGACTTAGCTTCTAGGTTAGAGCCTAGATGTTCTAGAACTAGGTGTACACTTGTGTAATCCCTAGAATCCTTCTTTTCTCCTCCTTCTGTCTTTTAGTATGGATTGTAGGTTCATGAGGGTGAGAAAAGGAAGTTCTTATTACCACCCTAGACATATGTTCCGGGCATGTGCATGGGGTAACTACACAGGTGTGCAACATGTTCTTACTAGTTCTCTAGGTGTCATGGTACTAGACTGCCTAATGAGTGTGGTAACTCATTTTGGTTTTGGTTTTGATCGAATGGAGCATGGTGGTTTTCATCACTTGTTTTAACATTGGAGAAAGCCTATTTCAAGTATTAGTATATGTACATATGAAAAATGTTACCACACGCAGAAAGGCAGTGAGTGTTAATGAAACCTAAGAGAAAGAGATGTAACATTAAGTCTACATGAGAGAGTTTAGATGATAGTTGTAGTCTCTAGAGTTGTCTAGAGCCATGATAAAGGTTAGGATAGTAAGTAGCCTAGATGACCTATGTTGTTGTTGTTGTTGTTGTTGATGATGATGATGATGATGATGATGATGAAGATGACGATGAGGAGGAGGAGGAGGATGATGATGTTGATGTGACGTTATAAGATGTTTCAAGATGACTCAAGTTACATGTGATGAAATGATATGATTTTGACCATGAAACCCTATCTAGACTTAGCATCTTATACGATACATATGACTTGGTTGATGTGCTAAGTATAGCTAGTGGGTTGGCATGCTTGCTTGTGCCTAGTCTTGTACGTGTTGAGAAACGATATCTGATATATGGTTTCAGATTATAATGCCCATGCAAGCATATATATGTCAGTGGAAGAAAACCCTATGTTGTCCATAACATGGGTCACTTGTCTTGGAGGAACATTACAAAACATGATATTCAATAGCTATATGATAAATGAAACACCTTGCATTAACTCAAATTATAGATTCATACATTGTTCTTTGAAAGAGAAAACATATGCCATAAACTACTCTCATCATTGATCTAACATCTAATACATGAAAGGTCGAATGATTCTATGACATAATCCTTCTTTGGAAACTTCATACTGGATCTTCTAAGGTGTAGATGGCACCCCACCAAGCTAAGTCCTGGGATCTTCTACCTTGAAGCACTCACTTCAAATACCTTTGCTCCTTTATCTAGGGACATCTTGTCCTACAACCATGTGAAAACAAAGTCACACATCAGTAAGCGGCGCTATACATTTTATAAGAACTGAAAATAAGCATATATACTTGACTTGAGAGAAAACATTGACATGAATTTGACTTAAGCATTCTTGATTACATGATTCTTATAAAATGAAGAATTGAACAATAATATATGACTCTCTCTATGATACCCACTTAAGATCACATGATTGCTAGGAAAGCCCATAATGCAAGGAAAGCCCATAACAACACGAATGCCCATGATTTGGCTATAAAATCCAATAATTGGCATGAATGCCCATAACGACCCCTTGAGGTCCATGATTTGAGAAGCATATAAAAATTGATTCAATTCCATTTATCTTAACATTAACATGACCATAAACATGAATTTAATCTTGAAATTTAAACTTTACTGTGATGGGATTTCTCCCTATTGAAACTTCATCTCCAAATTCCATTAAACATTGATCATTAATCAAAATATCTAATCTTAATTAACATAATAACCATATGACATAAGATATAGCAAACATCAATCAATTTATCTGATGAACATGACTTGAGCATTAAACTTGAAATTGAAAGCATAATTCCTAAATCAAACATATCATACAACTCAACCAATGTAAATATGTATAGTGGCATGACCCACGTACCTGGAGCAAAGTTGATCCTAAGATGGTCTCTTTGATCTTGAGTCAAATCCAAAGTGAACCTTCTCTTGTCCTGATTAGGTTTTAAACACCTATTCATAATTATTAAACATCATAAATCAATACCTTATATTGATCCTAGGTTGAATTAGGGTACATTAGGGTTTGAGTGCATTAGGGTTAGGATTATTGATAAACATCATTGAATTAAGAGAACTTTGTTAGATTAGGTCTCATCAATTACATGTATACTTAATTAGGGTTTCATGGGTCAAACTAGGTTTTTAATAAAACATCACAAAATAGAGTTTGGAAACAACACTGAATGATAGGAAATCAAGAGATCTTTCTAGAACATATTTTTTTATATTTTTCTGAGCATTCTTTGAATTACTATGATTTTTTCAAAATTGGACCAATAGAAATTAAGAAAAAAAACCATGTAGTCAATTAGTATCCACTAGGACCTTGGGCCCATCTGATGTGGCCAATCACAGATCGTCGTGTAAGCAAGGGGGTCTTACCCCAGCAGTCAATAGTCAAATGAGGAATGTCAAGTAAATTCCCCAAATATCCTTACAGTTTAAATCACTCGATCAAAAGAATAGGGTACCAGGGTTCTTTCTAAGACCTAGTTTCTTCCCTTCCCAGACCATGGTGCAAGCATCTCATTGTCCCTGGACTTGACTATAGCATGTGAAGGAACATCAAAAAATGAGGAGAGGAAAGAAAAATCATCGTGAGGTCAGAGCAAAGACGAAGACAACAAGACGCGAGAAAAATAAAGGCAAAAATCCATTGTCGGGTGCTAGAAACAGGCAAAAGACAAGGAGAACCAAAATGGCGTCAACTGTGAGGAGTAGGGCATAAGAACATAGACCAAGAATGAGGAAATCTTCGTTGAGGTCAGGCAAAGCAACCAGATCTAATTCCATAGTTGTGGGGACACAGGGTGGTCAAGGTTATGAAAGTCGGTGAGCTACCTGATCCTGATTATATGATACGTCAGTTGGGACTAGCCCAGGGCTAACAAGATATGAAAAAAGGTGGCAGGGAGTCCATGGGTCGTTACTTGATTGTCAGTCCCTATGGAGGTACTGTTGAGGGAGGGGATGAAGTTTGGGTCGTTGAAGAAGTGCCTCGAGTAGTTTAGGGAGTTTGGGGGCACAATAGGTGGAATTAACTACGAATGAGGATGCCTTTTGGTTCAATGATCCTTTGTAGACCCTTATATAGAGTTTTATTGGAGGGGAGGGTTCTCTGTAAAACCAGGGCGGAAAAGAAGTCTATCCCTAAAGAGGCGTTTCCTCATTGGGGCAGGAAACCCAGTTGTATCTGGTATGGTTGATTTCGGAAAGATGCGATGATTTCAAGGAGAGAACCGATTTGTGATGAGATGTTGTGAAGAGAGAGATTAGGAGGGGAGTGGAATTCGAGGGTTGTAGAGTCTCGAAAGCCCTGGACTCGGGTAGGGGTGATGATCGCTTTCTGTTGGATGAGTTCATGATTCAATGGACTTCACCAGGGCTATTTGATCAAGGTGTAAAAAAAATCAATACTAATTGCATGACATGAGTATTAAATCGAGACTTTAGGTTTGATTATCAAATCATTTAAATTTTGCTAAAAACTATATCGAAACTTTCTAAATTCAGTAGAGGGGTCAAACATAGTCCTATTGATCTCAAATTTGAACCACATGTTAATTAGATGGTCTAGAATATTCCTATCAAATTAGATTTGGGTTTTATACCAGTTTTATCCATAGTTTTCATATAGGTCATTAAACTAAATTTTAATGCATTCAATTGATTAAATAAATGGCAATTACCTTCATTTGTGAGACTTTGAGTCCAACGTCAAGATAAACAATAACTCATAGAAAATTATATCACATGTATTGTATGTCCTTTTAGAGAAAATTTTATGAAGGAGAGAGAAAAAGAGAATGCATACCTACTTTCCTCTTATATTAAAGTCATAAAAGTAGGAGGAAAACTCCTAGGTAAAGGCATCTACTCCATGATTATATTTTGAAATTCAAAGCCTTTTCTCTTTCCATTTTAACCTCTTTTAAGCATTCTTTAAGAATAGGGGAGAGATAAAGGGAGAGGATAATTGATAGTTTTCCTTTTATGTATAAAGGGTTCATTTAATCATAAAGGAATTAAAATAAGAATATTTCATTTTCTTTTTATGTCAAACATTATGAAAAATAAAAGGGTTCAATATTTGGGTAACCTGCATTGAAGTCCAGGTTTTAAATTTTGTAATCGAAAATTTGCAAATAAGACCCTAGTTTGTTCTATTCAAATTTTTGGGATGTTATAGAGACCAACATGGGCCTCAATCTCTTTACAAAGGAGGACATCTAGCATGGGACATACAAAAAGGGTGAACTCTTATTATGAGTCAACCCGCCAAGGGAGAAGGTCAAACTACCTAAACTCCAAATTATGTGAAATATTAAAAATATGCATGATGAAATACATGACGATGATTCCCTAGCTATAATACTTCTAAGTATATGAGTTGAGTCGCCTAGTTGTAGTCCCCTCGATAAGGTTGAACCCTAGATTTCCTATTAAAAGACCTAACCCTATAGAAAGAGGCAATTGAATATATGATATTGCTATATAGGTGAGGGAGATGTCCCAATTCCTTAAGACGATGTACATGCCTTTTGATCTCCATGATGAGCCTCCTACTTGGGTTAGTGGTTTGATGTAAAGGAATCTGGCAGGTGCATTCATATGGTATGTTGGTTAGAAATTTGTTATGGGTAGATGGTTGTGGTTAACAAGTCTTGTTGGATATATTTAGGTCTTAGGTTGAGTGGCATGAGCATATGGAGCTCCTTCAAAATACATGTTAGATGACTATGAGGCCCTAATGTTGATGATAATGTTGTTACTTGAATAATGTATGATACATGAAATAATATCACTTATGCTAAATGTAAATAGTTATGTTAAGTCACCCTCCTAAGCTAAACCTAGTATGAACCATACCATACATGAAAGATGTAATTTGGAATCATGAACATGATACAATGATGCCTAGAGATCTTAGCTTGAATAATTAGGGTAACATTCCTAATATCATACCCAAATGAAAAATGTTTGACTGAATATGACAATGTTGTTGGGGTATTAAATTGAATAATATGATGAATGGATTGCTTTATATAAAATAAAACCTAATGAGGGATAATGAACATAATTACTTATGAGTAACATAACTTGGGGAAACGAAAAGATGCATGAAATTTAGTATAATAATGAAATGCATGTTCATGATAATCTCATTTGAAATTCTTGATGACGAACATGTTCGCTTGAGGATTGACAACATATATCTTAATAATCCACCTTGGTCTCATATGAAGATATGAACCAGAACCCTAATATAGGAATACTAAGGGATGGGAAAACCCTAATGCCTTGATAATGTCACAATGTGGTTGAATACCAAATTTATGTATATAATGGAGATAGGTACACCCCTAATGATGATAATTTGTGTGTGCATCCCATGATGGGGGATGAGTTCATACCTAAGGAATGGTAAATGGCCCATGATGAATACGAAAACTTGACCTTTGACTAAGATCTTGGACTAATTTCAAGGATGAAATTTCTTTGAAGGAGGGAAGGATGTGAAAACCTAAATTTTCTCCCTCCTATATCATTCTTTATCACTCACATAAAGTGGTCTATTACTCAATTTGATGTCAATTTCATTATTGGAGGGTTGTGATATTCCAATTTGGCCACTACAATGCTCAATTTCACTGTATGTGATATTGATTTGTAATTTTGAATCACGTACCATTTCATAATATGTCACCATCATGCAATATTAATTGAACCATATAACTATATTATTTGTATCTATAATATGTAGAAAGTTGTACTACTCTCAATTATCTTTCCAACATCACAAAAATCGCCTCAATTCGTCCATCCTAGACCAAGATATGGACATTTGCATTTTGCTAGTTTAATCCTTGTTTTAACACAATTTAATTTGATTTTCGGCATTAATGGGACCAATTCTTGGACACGCGACCCAGCAGCAGCCACCCATGCCTTGGAATCCCTAATGTGCGCCCTTTCCTTGGTCATTGGATAAAAATATCTAAGGATCTAATGGCTACGGACCCATCTTCTACCTTGGTCCATACAAGGTGCCTGCTACTATAGTAGAGCAACCAATAGGAGCCAATCCTCGATCATTTTGGGCAACTAAATCCCCCAAACTTCATTTTTCTTTGCCCTCTTTCACTTGCACTCCTTTTCCCTCTCTTTCATACCCTAGTGCCCTACCTGCATTGGTGCCTTCTCCTTTCTTCCATGGCTGCCGCCATGGATGGCCGAATTAGGGCTTTGGCCCATAAACTCTGACCGTCATCTTCGCAACCAGATCTTGACTTGTGGGACTTATTAGTGCATCGATGACACTTTTTTAGGGGCTATCAACATCTCATGTTGGGTGACCCAGGAACGCTGATGAGTCCTCCGTCACGACAAGGAAGTAAGGAGCCAAGATCCTGTGGATCTTGAAGGCCTTTTCATGGGTGGCTACAGCCGCGGTTGGATCTCCATCCAACAATCCTAAGCGTGGGCTCCCTTCCAGTCTGAGCATTAGCTACTGACTGAGTCAAGGCCAACGTGGGCCCATGGTGATGTAACACGTCGGTGGCACACCACTCCCTAGTTTCCCTCTCGCATGCCATATCTTCCCTCACATAGGGCACACGGGGTTCAAGATCAAGCGGCTGCCATCACACGCATAATGTGAAGGTTACATGCGCGAAATCCCTATATTTCTCTTATAAATCTTTAAAAATACATAATAGCCTCACCCTTGGACAAAATATAGCAAATATATATATCATTTTGATCCTCTCAAGAAGACCTATCCAATGGACTAAGTTTCAAACCCTGGTTCATCCGTTTACTCCCCTGTTTCTCCTAAAAGGTGTAATCATTAATCTTTTGAATGAAATAAATGCTTGACTATGTGCAATATTGAAAGTTTGATGCACCCCTACTATTTCCATCCACCACATAAGTAACTTGCTTACATGTTGAGTATATTGATAATCCTAATCACCCTTCTTGCTCAATGATGAACTCTAATGTACTCATGTTACATGTTTTGGATGTAAATGAGGAACTTTTCCCTAGATTGCTAATCATGCTCCTTCATATGGGCTAATATTTAATCAACCTCAAAGATTAGTTATCTATGCCCCTTCTTGACTATAATATCATCCCTAAGTGTCCTTTTTGTTATGTTTACTCATATGGCTCTAAGGCATGGTAATACCCTTTTATGGGAATGCATGTTATACTCTTTCTTCAAGTGTTATGTTTGATGTATCTGGTGAATAAAACCCATTTATATCTTTGAAATCAGTAAAATTATGATGTGTTGTGACTTTAATGAATATGGTCCACCACCTAATCTATTATTATGTTTGAAATCCTAATTTTCCTAATGTGGCCTTAGTACCTTGAATTGTGGTTCTTGCACGCTTATGTGGATCCTTCTCCCTTGTCTTCCTCTCTCAAATCAGGGAATAGTCTCCATTATGATATATTGGTTGTGTTTGTCATACTTAAGGTACATATTGAATCTTGATGGCATAAGTAAACCATTGTGATGAGAGCATGTATGTTTGAGATGTTGGTACCGATGTTAAATTAAGATGCCTCAACCCTAGGGGACATCCCCCTATATTTGAATGTGCTTATTATATCCCTAATTTCTTGAGTTATAATCTCTTTCTTGGATCACTTGTTTTGATGATGATGAACCTTGATTGCCCTACTATGAGTCTTTTGACCCAAAAATGTACATACATGACATGGACCTTGAAATGACCATATCAAATGCATGGAAACTCAAAATGACTCAAAACTTGAACCACCCCCTTATGATGGAACCTAAATCAATAAGAGATCATCCAATGCACTAATAAGAAACTTAGAACCTAACTTGTCCATCAACCCTAAAATGCATCTAGTTAGGGTTAATGATGAGAATCTAATACATGTATGTAATCTTGTTCCTTACCGGGTGGTTTTTTGTGATCTAGATGCTCAAGGATAGGTTATGATGTCTCTGAATTGGGTATGGGGTTTAATAATTATATGACTATGGATTTCTTGCTTCAATGTGATACATCTGCATGTTGGTTTACTTGCTCAAATATTGCCACATAGTATTCTAGTATTGTACTCAATGTTTGTCTCGTATCGTTGCTTTATAACTTGCAAACATAAAATAGAAACTCCATTATACAAACCTCGTGCACTTGCCTATATTCTCGAGGTAAGGACACAAGGTTGGGTGTCCTACTTGAGTTGACAAGATAGGGCAGGCCATGTTGATAAAAGGGTTAGCTCTTGGCGATGGCCTTGAGGTCCCTTATGTATAAAAGGATTAGATAATCTTGAGCACCCTTACAAACCCTTCCAATGCGAAGTTGGTCAAAGGCCTTATGATATATGATGTTGTTAGTAGAATTGGAAAAAAATGAAATAAAACATGGGTTCTCACTTTGCTAAACACTTAACTTATTTACTTCTTTCTAGTTTACTTCTACAAATGTTTTGAAATTATGCAAAGCTTATGTATATATTTCTTTTAGCCCTGTACTCAGCACCTCATGTGCTTGACCCACCTTCTTTTACGTATTTTATAGGTTCAAATATGGCTAGAAGTTGATGGGCTTGGTGAGCTATGTTAGGTGTACTTTTTGTTAGTTACACTACTACAGAAACAACGTTCAGTGTTGCTTTTCTGGGCGTCGGTTATTTAGGAAAACCGACACCTATAATATTAGACATCGGTTATTTATGCAAACCGAAGTCTATATTCGAAGACCAGCCAGACACGGGTACCGCTTTGTATTCAGCGTCGGCTGGTTATAACAGACCGACGCCTAAAATTGCCCGTGAAATCCAATTTTTGAGCGAAAACATTTTAGGTC
This sequence comes from Alisma plantago-aquatica, assembly GCA_963693085.1. Lineage (NCBI taxonomy): Eukaryota > Viridiplantae > Streptophyta > Magnoliopsida > Alismatales > Alismataceae > Alisma > Alisma plantago-aquatica. Next base: position 571,544,267 of record OY856412.1, read on the forward strand.
ACCTACAGCGTCAGTTTTTTAACAATTCACCTACGCCTATTTCAAATGAAAATTTACGCGAAAAGTCCCACTTTCAGTGTCGGTTATCCTTCGATAACCGACACTGATAATGGTTCCCACCAAAAAATTTAGTGTAAAGGTTGTCTAGTTGGGTGTCGGTGTTTTACTATCAACCAACACCGAAGACTTTAGGTGTGATTTGTATTTGATAATCGACGCCTTTACGAACTTAATAGACCCACGATCGATCGCACCTGTTTCATTGTCTTCATCGCCCGCTAGTTGCTGCTCGATCGCCCGCTAGCTGCCTGCTGGTTCTCGCCGTCGCCGACGCTACCTGTGCTTCCTCGCCTCGCCTCGCCTCGCCGTCGCCGCCGACGGTGCTGCTACTCTGCATCGCCTCCGCCGCCCGCCACCTAGCTTTGTCCTGCATCGCCACAGCCGCCCTAGCTTCGTCCTACGTCGCCGCTACCCTAGCTTTGTCTTGCATCGCCGGCGCTGCCCCCTCCTTCCTCCCTGCTCACACCCGCCGCGCCGCCTAGCTTCGGTTTGCTCTCCAGGTATTAGCCGTAGCCTTTCTCCCTAGCTTTTTACCTAAATGCAGCAAACACGGACATGGTTATGTTGGCCTACCACGGCCGTGCTGCCCAGCACGGCCGTGGTAGGCCAACACAGCCACGGCCGTGTTTGCTGTTGGTAAGGATATGAACAAATCTATATGTAATGCTTTATGTAAATTCTAGGATACGAAAAAATATTTTTCTTGCATATATTTGTGCTTCTAATCCTAATTCTTGACCTAATTCAGTAAATTTTGATGCATGTTGAAATAAGATTTAAACTTGTCCATTCTAGCATCCTAATTTGATTTGATTAAACCCTAACATTGATGAAACCCTAACATCAATTGTGATGAAACCCTAACATGTACATATCTATTATTGTGTTTTTTGGCCTAGAAACCCATCCAAGATTTACTCATTAGGAGTAAATCTTGGATAGTCCCCGATTTGGGACTGTTCTTGAACACCTAATGTTATGACCCGTTCCAAAGTTTATTGGTAAAGCATTATGATTTGAGCCTAATTAAAGTTATTTGAGTTAAAATATGTGCTTATGATGTGGTTAGTGATCATTAACTTGATTTAGTTGAATTAAGCACATAAGATCAATTAGTGCATAATTAAGATGATTAATTTGAGTAAAGTAATAATTGGATGCAATTAGATATTTGAATCACTAAAACAGTGTAATTAGCATGTTTTTATGCCTTGGGATTGTAGTGGGCCTCATTCTTGAAAATGTGCAAAAGAAACCACCTGATTTGGACTTTCGAGTCAAAAGTTATGAACTTTTCCGATTTCAGGGTTTATATTACAAAAATTCCAATTATTTTCTTTATAAACCTTCCCTTATTTCCCTGTTAGTTATCCGTTCATTTTGTTTCCTGTTGGAGGCGGCGCAGAGGGTGCAGCCCCGCATGACGATCGTAGAGGCGATCAGCTGGCCTACCTCCAGCGATTCTCTTCTTCTTCCTCTCTTCCTTCTTCCTTTCTCCCTCCTCTTTTCTTCTTCTCTTCCTTCCCTACCCGCCTAGCTTGTTGCCTACCTTTGCTACTTGGGCGACCATCAGCTGTAGCAAGCTGCTACGGAAGCAGCAAGCTGCGTACAGCAGCAAGGAAGCTCCATGGGCGCTTGGTGGCAGCAATAGGAACCATCTTGAGCTCCGATTCAGAGCTAGAGCTCGAAGTTGCAGTCCCTAGACCAATTGTAGCCTTGGATTCAAGTCTCCCTTCCGCCAATCTGCTGTAGGTGAAGCAACAGCCGTGAAGCAACAGCCGTGAACAGTGAAAATACCAAGGTTGAAGACGATCCGAAATCGCCCGGAATCAGGCCTTGGACGCATCTCCGGACGAATCCGGATAGTCCAAATCAATGTGAGTGGGGTTTCATTTATTTATCATTAATAAACGCAGGCGTTTGAATATTTTCTGTTTTGTGCGCGAATTACGCTGATAACATGCGTTATCAGGCGTCGGGCAGCTTTTGGCGTCTCCCGACCTTTTTAGTTCATAAAATGCTTCTAGACACTGTTATATGATTAAATTAAGCATTTGAACAGTATGGATTGAATCAGTAGATTTATATGTTCATTGGAACCTAAATTGCTCATTTGAATGTTGAAATTAGAAATTCATGTCTGAAAATGGTATAATTTGGGTATGAACCCAGACAATGAAGATTTCTGATAAATTATCAGATGTACGATTTCAAAGTTTATATGAATAAATAAAATATCCATGAAAACCCTAATTGCATATATCTTTTGACATTAATATGTGTAAATTGATATTTACATGAAATGGCACATTTCTCTGAAATATTACCAGAAATTCTCAAGTATTGTTATTAAATTGTGTTGTGATATGTAATTAACTCTTAATTGAGTTAAGTGATGCACAAACCAGGATTTGGGTTAATGTGCACGTTTTTCGAGAATTTTAGAGAATTGATAATTGTTGAGTATGATTCTCATATGTGAAGTAAATTTCTTTAATTTGTGCAATAAGATGTTCAATTGCGTAAATTCACTATGTATGTGCCAAATTGAAATAAGTTGGGTTATTTATGCATTTCTAATTTGTCTGAATGCATGGTATGAGAATTTCTCAGAAATTACAATGATTTAAAATATATTGCTCTGTCAGTTTAGAATGACAGTGTATTGTGATCTGATATGAAATCAGTAAATGTGATTTTCCTGTTTAAATGTTTATATGTTAATCAGTTAATAGACTTAGGTGCCCTAACACCGTAGAACCCCTTTTGAGAGGTCTGCATCCAGGGGGGTGAAACTCGTGTTGCAACAATAAGTGTGCGGAGTCACAGGCACGAGGATAGAGAAAGGCAGTGTTCAACAACAACGCGTGCGATGTCACGGTGACACTGGAGTATATAGGGGTTATTCAACATTAATCCGTGCTTGTGTCACGGTGGTAACCCGGTAAGACTCTCCGCCTGTGTGCTCAGGTTTGAGGAGGAATCTAGAGTTCACTCTTTTGAGAGTGTAGTGAGGCCTTGTGAGCCTGAGGCCTTGTGAGCCTGAGAGTCCTGCAGCAGACCAGGGCTGGTAGTCAGACTTAGCATTTCCCGGGTGTGTCGCTAAGTCTCTACGGTGGGATCGTAGTTCGCTACAGATCTTTATATGCAGGGTACACTGCATATGATTAGGGCATAATAATAATATAAATTGGTACTCATATAGGATCACAGTAAATTAAAGTATTCAAACTTTTGTGCTATTTCTGTATATCTGTTCAAATTATCTGTTATTGCATGGAAATGTGATTATATTCTGCAAATCTGTTATGTTATTAGAATTGCCCTGCTTAGTACTGTATTTATGTTTATTTCAATTTTATAAACATGATGAGTTGTTTAGTGATAGCTAAATGAAATGCTATTCACTGAGCGAGTAGGCTCATACCTCTACTCAAAACATTTTTAGGTCGTCATCAGCAGCAGGAAATCTGAAGGATCCTTTCATCCTAACGCTTAGTCTGTAGAAGGTATACGTAGTTAGTAGTTAGAGGTCTCTTAGTCCTTTCCCCTCGATCCTTGGGACATGGTGTGGGTGAGAGAGAGTATGTATGGCGAATGAGTAAAAGATGTAAATTAACTGTTATGTTTTACTTTCTGTTAAACAATGTTACATGTTGTAAACTTTGTTTGTGTTCTCTAGCCGATTTAATTGAAATGCTTCCGCAATAGTTTATTATGTTTTAGTTTACAGCAATAATCCGAATATCATTACAAGGTTTTAAAAAGAAAAAGTTCTCAGTGATTTGTTTTTGTGATAATCCCTCCGTCGCGCCCTAATCTTGTGATTAGTGGTTAGTGTGAGATCGGGGTGTGACATCTTGGTATCAGAGCATAGGTTGAGTATATGAAAACTCTAAGTCAAGGTCAGGGGACGATAAGAGACCAATAGGATTAGGACTTAAGTGTCTTCCTTCTAACTGTAATTTTCTAACAGGAAGTGTTCTGTTATACTAATGCAGATGGCAGGAAGAGGATGTGGTCACGAGAACCAAGTAAAGAGCTTAGGTTGAGTCGTTAAGAATCATTAGGATTAAAAGATAAAGTTATAAGTGAGGCAAATAGGAAGTGATATGTTTTTAGCTCTGGGAGGTCTGAGTGTTTAGATACCCTGGCCAGGTGTCTGAATACTTAGATTGACCAGTATCAAGCTACTCTGTCTATTCTTCTCTGGATGCCCTGGCCAGGTATGCAGAGGAAGGATGGGCTAGAGAGAAACCCTAGAAATCTTAGGGTTAAGAAACTGGAAATTAATGTAGGAGTAAGAGATTAAACATAGAATGTGATACAACTCTTGCCTTATATTGCTTATTTGATTGGAAATCACTAGAAATGCTCTTATATGTATGAATTTAGATTTTCAGCTTGTAGAATAAATATGATTCTTTTATATTGATTGAGTGTCATGAAGTGATTTATTTATTGTTTATATTCTTTATATTAAATAGACCAGAAGTTATGTTTAAATGAGTCTGCCCTAAGTGGATATTCTTTCCACATGTTTGAGATTAATAGGAGTTGGTTAATCCTGAGTAGCTCTTGGCTTCAGGACTACAGGTTCGGCCTGGTTCGGCTGGCAGAATGCGTTACTGAGATCTAATGACTCCTATTAATAATATAATAAAAGTAGATTCTGGACAATTTAGACCCGAATCATGGTGAAAAATGTATATACACTAAGATGTTGAGATATAAGAGAAAGATTAGAACAACTAAGAATTAGTTGGAACTGATATCGGAGACCCAACATTGGGACCTCATATGAGCAATCCTTAATTAGAAATAAAGGAACACAATAAGGATCAGATTAAATTTAATGATTAGGTGAGAAATACCCTTAATGGTACTAATCAATAATGCATAACAAATGCATGGATCCAATACATGATTAGTAAACCCTAGTTGAGGGTGTATCCTTATAAACCCTGGTTGAGGGTGTATCCTTGTGAAACCCTAGTGGAGGGTGTATCATTGTGAACCCTGGTTGAGGGTGTATCCTTGTGAAACCCTAGTTGAAGGTGTATCATTGCGATTGTTTATAGGAAACTTTATAATAAAGTTATGCCTTAAACTAAGATAAGTCCATATCATGTGAGATAGCTGGACAATTCTAATGTGTGGCCTATGCATTATATGCTTAGGGTGAGTATTCTGTGAGGGAATGCATTAAGAGGGGAAATACCTTAATACAAGATAAAGTTGGTTAACTCAAGAGGGTCTGAATTAATGAACCCTAACCCTAATTTGGGGAAAAGGGAACGATAAGCCCTGTTTGATAGTGAACCCTAATTCCTGGTTAAGGAATGATGGTATTACTAATGTATTACATGATGTGATAAATATCTTGTATGACTGTTATCATGCCTAATAACCATGCATGTATGATGAGATGATGAATATAGCCAAGTTTGGGCTGTGACATTTATATAATAAATGTTGATTGGCTTTTTGTGTGTTAATGTTGTTGTTGCTTAATAAAAGTAATAATGTGTGCGGATTTTATGAACCATGAGAATAAGTTGTTGCCTAGTGAGAGGTGACAAGATGTGAATGGCCTTGTGAGCCATGTGAATAAGTTGTTGCCTAGTGAGAGGTGACAAGATATTAATGGCCTTGTGAGCCATGTGTGATGCTTGGGTAACAAGTATCATGTTTATTTGTAGCATTTGTGTTAATAAGTTATGCTAGAGAACTTGGTTGATGTTACATTTCTGTCATATATCTATAGTTCATTGATGATTATTCATATCTTTTGTATCCATTTAAAGTAGATGGATGAACTTATGAGATCTAAAGTTTGATTTCAAACTAAGGAAGCAAAGTCACACCACAATAATGCTATGTTGCTGATAAGGACCAAACCCTACAATGTTTAGAGTTGAAGTAGTTCAAGGGATGTCACTAGTGATTTGACCTTGAATACTAGTATCTTTATAAAACAAGATCATACAATTTGCACTATGAAAGGTAACCTAGCACTAATAAAATCCAGGGTTTAAAGTTAGCTAATCTGGAAGGTAGATACACAATATGAAAATGACTCAGAGAAAAGAGTAAGATATAATTTTGAAATAAATTCTTACAATAGTAATAAGAAGTTAGTAGCATAGAATGAGGAGTATTACTCGTCACATGATCTGGAATTAGTTGTTGTAGTTCATGCTCATAAGACATGACGTTACTGTCTTTATGGTGAGGTGTGCCAGGTGTTTATAGATCATAAGAGCTTGATATATATCTTTACCCAGAAGGATCTGAATCTTAGGCAGCGGAGATGATTAGAATTGATTAAGGATTATGATATAATGATAGATTATCATCCTGGAAAGGTGAATGTGGTGGTTGATGCCCTAAGTAGGAAGTTAAGTTCAACAATTGATGCATTCTCTATGGCATGTTTCGAGAGAGACATGCTAGTAGAAATGTGAAAGTTGAACTTAGACTTAAGGGTGACATAACATAGTGGTTTGATTGCATAGATGCAAGTCAAGCCTACTTTTTATGATCAGATTAAGGAACTACAGTAGGGTGACAGTGGGTTGCAGCAGATCGTACATGACATGACAGGGGGAAAAGACCAAAGTTTAGGTTTTCAGATGATGGTGTGTTGTATTAGCATGATATGTTGTGTACCTCGAGACAGTGATTTGAAAGAAAAGATTCTTGAGGAAGCACATGCATCGATGTACGCTATGCATCCACGTAACACTAAGTTGTACATGAATCTCAAGGAGTTGTACTGGTCGTCAGGTATGAAAAAGGATGTAGCTGAGTACGTGGCTAGATGTAGTGTGTGCCAGTAGGTTAAGGCTGAGCATCAGAAACCTATAGGTACCTTGCAATCTCTTCCTATACCAAAGTGGAAGTGGGAATATACCACAATGGATTTTTTGATAGAGTTGCTCAGGACACCTAAAGGTTGTGACTCAATATGGTGATTGTGGATAGACTGACTAAGTCTGCTCACTTTCTTCATATTAAGTCAACATTTGATGTCCCGGAGTTGACTAAGAGATATGTGGATGAGATAGTCAGATTGGATGGTATCACAGTTTCTATTATATCAGATAGAGATCCTAAGTTTACATCCAGGTTTTGGAATCAGTTGCATTGTGCTTTGGGCACAAAATTAAGATTCAGTACAGCTTTTCACCGCAGACGGATGGTCAGTCAGAGAGGACCATTCTAGTCTTGGTATGGCTCAGTATGAAGATCTGTATGGCAGAAAATATAGATCATTCATATGTCAGTATGAGGTAGGTGAAAAGTAGATTCGTGGACCAAAGATAGTGGATTTGACCACCGAGAAGATAGCAGTAATTAGAGAACAGTTAAAAGCTACACAGGACAGACAGAAGAGTTATGCAGAGAAGAGGCGTTGACATCTTGAGTTTAAGGATTGGTGATGAAGTGTATCTGAAAGTTCCACCATGGAAAGGAGTATTGAGGTTCGGTAAGAGAGGCAAATTGACTCCTAGGTTTATGGGCCCATATCCCATCATTGAGAGGATTGGACCTGTAGCCCATAAGTTGGATTTGCCATTCGAGTTGCTTAATTCACATGACGTGTTCCACGTATCGATGTTGAAGAAGTGTTACCCTGGTCCAGAGGAGATAGTGGACCCAAAACCTGCACAGTTCAGATCAGATGTGTCCTATGTTGAGGGACCAGTTCAGATAATTGATCAGTGGATCAAGAAGCTCAAGAATCACGAGATACCATTAGTGAAGGAACCACAACTTATAAGAAGCCACGTGGGAGTTTTTGGGTCAGATATGTGGAACAAGTTTCCTTTTCTCTTTTAGGAATTTCGGGACAAAATGCTTATAAGGGAGGGAGATTGTTATGACCCGTTCCAAAGTTTATTGGTAAAGCATTATGATTTGAGCCTAATTAAAGTTATTTGAGTTAAAATATGTGCTTATGATGTGGTTAGTGATCATTAACTTGATTTAGTTGAATTAAGCACATAAGATCAATTAGTGCATAATTAAGATGATTAATTTGAGTAAAGTAATAATTGGATGCAATTAGAGATTTGAATCAGTAAAACAGTGTAATTAGCATGTTTTCATGCCTTGGGATTGTAGTGGGCCTCATTCTTGAAAATGTGCAAAAGAAACCACCTGATTTGGACTTTCGAGTCAAAAGTTATGAACTTTTCCGATTTCAGGGTTTATATTACAAAAATTCCAATTATTTTCTTTATAAACCTTCCCTTATTTCCCTGTTAGTTATCCGTTCATTTTGTTTCCTGTTGGAGGCGGCGCAGAGGGTGCAGCCCCGCATGACGATCGTAGAGGCGATCAGCTGGCCTACCTCCAGCGATTCTCTTCTTCTTCCTCTCTTCCTTCTTCCTTTCTCCCTCCTCTTTTCTTCTTCTCTTCCTTCCCTACCCGCCTAGCTTGTTGCCTACCTTTGCTACTTGGGCGACCAGCAGCTGTAGCAAGCTGCTACGGAAGCAGCAAGCTGCGTACAACAGCAAGGAAGCTCCATGGGTGCTTGGTGGCAGCAATAGGAACCATCTTGAGCTCCGATTCAGAGCTAGAGCTCGAAGCTGCAGTCCCTAGACCAATTCTAGCCTTGGATTCAAGTCTCCCTTCCGCCAATCTACTGTAGGTGAAGCAACAGTCGTGAAGCAACAGCCGTGAACAGTGAAAATACCAAGGTTGAAGACGATCCGAAATCGCCTGGAATCAGGCCTTGGACGCATCTCCGGACGAATCCGGATAGTCCAAATCAATGTGAGTGGGGTTTCATTTATTAATCATTAATAAACTCAGGCGTTTGAATATTTTCTGTTTTGTGCGCGAATTACGCTGATAACAGGCGTTATCAGGCGTCGGGCAGCTTTGGGCGTCACCCGACCTTTTTAGTTCATAAAATGCTTCTAGACACTGTTATATGATTAAATTAAGCATTTGAACAGTATGGATTGAATCAGTAGATTTATATGTTCATTGGAACCTAAATTGCTCATTTGAATGTTGAAATTAGAAATTCATGTCTGAAAATGGTATAATTTGGGTATGAACCCAGACAATGAAGATTTCTGATAAATTATCAGATGTACGATTTCAAAGTTGATATGAATAAATAAAATATCCATGAAAACCCTAATTGCATATATCTTTTGACATTAATATGTGTAAATTGATATTTACATGAAATGGCACATTTCTCTGAAATATTACCAGAAATTCTCAAGTATTGTTATTAAATTGTGTTGTGATATGTAATTAACTCTTAATTGAGTTAAGTGATGCACAAACCAGGATTTGGGTTAATGTGCACGTTTTTCGAGAATTTTAGAGAATTGATAATTGTTGAGTATGATTCTCATATGTGAAGTAAATTTCTTTAATTTGTGCAATAAGATGTTCAATTGCATAAATTCGCTATGTATGTGCCAAATTGAAATAAGTTGGGTTATTTATGCATTTCTAATTTGTCTGAATGCATGGTATGAGAATTTCTCAGAAATTACAATGATTTAAAATATATTGCTCTGTCAGTTTAGAATGACAGTGTATTGTGATCTGATATGAAATCAGTAAATGTGATTTTCCTATTTAAATGTTTATATGTTAATCAGTTAATAGACTTAGGTGCCCTAACACCGTAGAACCCCTTTTGAGAGGTCTGCATCCAGGGGGGTGAAACTCGTGTTGCAACAATAACTGTGCGGAGTCACAGGCACGAGGATAGAGAAAGGCAGTGTTCAACAACAACGCGTGCGATGTCACGGTGACACTGGAGTATATAGGGGTTATTCAACATTAATCTGTGCTTGTGTCACGGTGGTAACCCGGTAAGACTCTCCGCCTGTGTGCTCAGGTTTGAGGAGGAGTCTAGAGTTCACTCTCTTGAGAGTATAGTGAGGCCTTGTGAGCCTGAGTCCTTGTGAGCCTGAGAGTCCTGCAGCAGACCAGGGCTGGCAGTCAGACTTAGCATTTCCCGGGTGTGTCGCTAAGTCTTGTACGGTGGGATCGTAGTTCGCTACAGATCTTTATATGCAGGGTACACTGCATATGATTAGGGCATAATAATAATATAAATTGGTACTCATATAGGATCACAGTAAATTAAAGTATTCGAACTTTTGTGCTATTTCTTTATATCTGTTTATCTGTTCAAATTATCTATTATTGCATGGAAATGTGATTATATTCTGCAAATCTGTTATATTATTAGAACTGCCATGCTTAGTACTATATTTATGTTTATTTCAATTTTATAAACCTGATGAGTTATTTAGTGATAGCTAAATGAAATGCTATTCACTAAGCGAGTAGGCTCATACCTCTACTCAAAACATTTTCAGGTCATCATCAGCAGCAGGAAATCTGAAGGATCCTTTCATCCTAACGCTTAGTCTGTAGAAGGTATACATAGTTAGTAGTTAGAGGTCTCTTAGTCCTTTCCCCTCGATCCTTGGGACATGGTGTGGGTGAGAGAGAGTATGTATGGCGAATGAGTAAAAGATGTAAATTAACTGTTATGTTTTACTTTCTGACAAACAATGTTACATGTTGTAAACTCTGTTTATGTTCTCTAGCCGGTTTAATTGAAATGCTTCCGCAATAGTTTATTATGTTTTAGTTTACAGCAATAATCCGGATATCATTACGAGGTTTTAAAAAGAAAAAGTTCTCAGTGATTTGTTTTTATGATAATCCCTCCGTCGCGCCCTAATCTCGTGATTAGTGGTTAGTGTGAGATCGGGGTGTGACACCTAATCTCACTTAGGATGTAAGTGTATAATGTGTATTGGGTTTTCGAGAAAATTTCGGTAGCATTTCCTCATTTGTTCTCTAAGTACATATGTACTTAGAGAACAACATGGAAATGCTGCCGAAATTTTCTTGAAAACCCAATACACATTATACACTTAGTAGTGAGATTAGGTGTTCAAGGATGGGATAGGTGGTACACATTTATTATATATAAGAATGACATCACATGTGTTTGTTAGCCTAGAAAGTGAACACTCATTGTTCTTTATATTACTTGTACATTGGTATAAATTAGAATGAACAATCACTAAATTATATACTGTTTGTATGGAGTCCGGCTTCATTGTAGATATCTATTATTGTGTTTGTTGGCCTAGAAACCCGTCCAAGATTTACTCATTATGAGTAAATCTTGGATAGTCCCCGGTTTGGGACTGTTCTTGAACACCTAATCTCACTTAGGATGTAAGTGTATAATGTGTATTGGGTTTTCGATAAAATTTCGGTAGCATTTCCCCATTTGTTCTCTAAGTACATATGTACTTAGAGAACAGCGGGGAAATGCTGCTGAAATTTTCTTAAAAACCCAATACACATTATACACTTACTAGTGAGATTAGGTGTTCAAGGATGGGATAGGTGGTACACATTTATTATATATAAGAATGACATCACATGTGTTTGTTGGAGTAAATCTTGGATAGGATGTAAGTGTATACCCTAATCTTGTCCTAATATATACTTCTTTTCTCTTTAATCATAGAATGGATAGAGCATGGATGTCCATTCGCAATTGCTGCACCCCAGAATTTATATCTTGTCTTGATCAGTTTGTTAGATTTGCCGAGGAACATAGGAAAAACCCTACAAATAGGTTCTACTGTCCATGTAGGCATTGCGACAACAACTTGAAAGTTAACACTGGTGAGGAAATCAAAAGTCATGTCATGTGCAACGGGATTGTACAAGGCTATATAGAATGGCACTGGCATGGAGAGATTTCAAACTCGAAACCAATAGATGTCGATAGCTAAATGTTTGCCTTTTTCTGGTTAATACAAATGCTAAATGTTTGCCTTTTTAATGACATTTTCAGATGGATGACCATGATGAGCATGATGTCCATGATGAGCATGAAGTCCATGATGAGCATGATGTCCATGACGAGCATGGAGAGGATACCAATGTAAGTTCTAAAAACATATCCTGTATTTCTATAAATTTCATTATCTTCTAGTTATGTCATATATCCTATATTTCTATATTGGGCTAATTTAGTGAGTTTATTTTTATCAAATTTTAGGTTGATGATGCACATGTACCCACTGAAGCACTGGAGCAACTTGATGCACAGCACCAAACACTTAACAAGAAAAGGGGCATCACTCTGTTAAAGAAGTTGATAGCACTGAGTGGCAGTGGATCCAAATTGGTTGTTGAGTTTGATAATGGAGGAAATGCAATTGGAGTGAACCGCAATAATTTTGTAAACTATCTTGGGTGTGTCACTCGAAGCCATTGTGGTGTTAAGTATGATAATTGGAATACAGTTCCTCAGGTGAAGAAAGACTTGATATGGAAGGATTTATCCGTGAGTTATTATTATTTGCAATTCTATTTTGTAGATTACAAATTATATTATTTGCAATTCTATTTTTGGATACTAGTTAATAAGAATTCTATTTTACAGAATCTGTTTGCATTGGATGAGAAGCTGCATCGTAAAAGCGTGATGCAACGCGCTGGAAAAATGCTTAGGAACTATAGGACAAATCTGAATAGAGAATACATAAAAGATGGTGATAAGAAGAAGAAGTCAGCCCTTGAGCAGTGGAACTTCTTGGACAAAGAAGATTGGGACAATTTTGTTGCTTCAAGAAAATCTGAAGAATTCAAGGTATTAGGCGTCACTCCCAATTTAATTAATATACGTTGTATTCACCTATTCAAGATTAACATTAAGTGCTACTAACTAAATCATTAATGTGCATACTAACTAGGCCCTCAGTGATGCACAAAAAGCAAGGCGTGCACTGAATGTGCATGACCACACTATGGGTCCAAATGGCTATGCAAGTGTTCTCCAAAGACTACAGGTGGAGTCTGCGGCTACTCAGGAGTCTGCTGCTACTCAGGAGTCTGCCACACCCATGCCTCGCCATGATATCTGGATAGCTGGGAGGCAAAACAAGAAGGGTGAAATAAAGAAGCCCGTAACTGTTGAGGCGGCTGTGAAAATGGTAAAATACAACTCTTAGAGCAATCATTTGAATATTGATTATTTGTGGTGTTAACTTACCAATTTCTGTTGATGGTGATTAGCGGGAGCTGCACGAGTAGAGGAAACAAGGCACGTTCATCCCTCAGGGCACAAGGGATGAATTGACAGTTGCTCTGGGTAACCCAGAGCATCCTGGATGTGTTAGGGGTGCAGGCAATGGTGTGGGCATCAAAGCATTCTTTGGGCCATCCCAGCGCAAACCCAGAGCGGGACTTTCACAAGAAGAGGTAACCTATTCTTTTTTTAGAATGTTACTGCAAAAGGGAATTCAATAATAAGAAGCTAATGTTTCTTTTATCCATGTATAGGAGAATAAGAGAGTCGAGGATATAGTTGCTAAGAAGGTCAATGATATAGTTGTTGAGAAGGTCAAGGAAGAAATAGTGCGGTGGCAGGCATCTCAGGCTTCCAATCAGCCTATGGTGACCCACTCTTCTCCTGATGCACAGACTGCGAGTAATCCTGGAGACCCATCGCCTAGCACGTATGCTGTAAGTATTGTTTATGACTTTGTAGCTAGTCTTTTCAAGATGATATGTTTTCAAGATGATATGTATATATGTATAACATTCTTTACGTAAATTTGTATGCATTGAAGTCATGCCGCATAAGAATGCAATACTATGTTGTTGCAGAGGCGCAGGCTTACCAGTCCCTTCCTGGGGCAACGTTTCATGGGACTCCAATGCCGCAGGGCTATGTTCGTGTGAGCCTGATATGTGTATTACCCGATTGGAGGGAAGCTGCATTGCCATATGCCCACCCAGATATTGATACACTTGGTGAGGCAGAAGGCGGGGTGATATTGTGGCCCAAAGTAGATGCCGTCTACACTACTGAAATTGTAAGATAAATTTACATTACTTTAGATTGTTAATGTGTATATATGAGGTCAACTGATCTGAAATTATATATACAGGTTAAAAAGAAGACACCCGGAGCACCTAGGCCTCCACCTCCACTTCCTGCATTACCAAGTTGGGTTCCAACTGACCTAAAATACCCATTAGGTCCTGCTTGTAGGGGAATGGCATGTTGGCTATGGGCACATAATATACATTGCCCTATAATTGTTTCTTTAGAAGCAGATTATGCAGGTCAATCATACGATAGCTCTTTATTTATACAAGATATTATTGAGTTGTTTATGTATGATTGGCTGAATACATCAATGATAGAGACATGGATAAGGTGAGATCTTGTTTATACATCCATATACCTTGTGTAAGATCCGGTGATCTGGTTTCTTATATATTAATGCATATGTAATACATGTTTTGCATCTACTTAGTCGAAGATCAATGCAAACAATTTGCATTTGATCATATGAGATTTTTTATTCCATCATTGATTAGTATGGTAGCTAAAGACCTTGATAGTGTTCAACAATATTGTATAGATGCTTTTACAATTTTCGGTCAGCAAAAGAAGACGATAATAATAGCTCCATTCAATGTCAAGTAAGTTTACTTTATTTATAATTTGGACTTAAGAAAATTCCATTTTTATTGTGCATTTTGAGTTATTAATTTTTAACTTTTTTACCTCTAGTGGTAGACATTGGGAGTTACTAGTTATTATCTCCGACACGTTCACTGTTTATTATCTAGATCCTGTGGGAAGTACATTGAATACTAAAATTGGACACATATTGAGAATGCCATTATTCTGGTGAGAAATATTTCATTTTTATATATGTTAACATATGTTATTACATTACTATTTAATTATGCAATTTACTGTGTTACATTAACATGTAGGGATTTAGATGCATTCAAAATTGCTGGAGGAAATGTCCCAAGGAGAAAGAACCAGCCAATAATTTGGGAGAACGTAAAAGTAAGTTCCCGACTCCAATGTATATATTATTTATGGGAACTGTGCTTAGTTGTATTTTTTAATATTTTGTATGTTTCAATTTATAGTGCACTACACAAGACAACGGTTGGGCATGCACATACTATGTGATGTGATTCATGCAGATGATTATCTGACATGCCGCATTGGATATTAATACCATACATGAGGTATTATATATAGTCTCATTAGTTAGTATGAAATATATCAATCTTATTTTTATATTATTACTTATATATATACATCATTCTCTTTGCAGGTGTTTAAAATTGACCACACTATAGGCAAACACTTAAAAAATGTACATGCTCCATATACGATGGAAGCATTAAATGAAGTAAGAGAAGAATGGGCAAAAGCCATACAAGTAGTGGAGATTGTAAGATATAATTGGGATGCTGATAGCGATGCTGAATTATATTTTGTAAATGAATATTTCTGAATGTTTATACATGTCTGAATGTTTCTACATGTATTTGAATGTTTCTACATGTGTGAATGTGAGAATTGAATTGATGTCTAAATGTATCTACTTGTGTGAAAAAATATTTGTTGATTTTGTAGGTTTGTGGCCTGTTTGTAGGCTGATATCAATGGATGTCGTAAACCTGCAGTTCAGAAAACTGAACTACAGGTTCTCATCCTGCTGACCAGCCATAGCAGGCCTGCTAACTGATAAGAAAAAAAAAATTAAAGTATAGGCGGCGGTTATTTATAGAACGCCGTCATCAAAGGCCTACATCGTCGGTTATTGGATAAAAATCGATGCCTAATATGACAAACAACCCGACCGTGCAGGAAAGTACGGCCGTGGTGGAAAAGGCGTCACTTATTCATATAAAACCGACGCCTATAGTACTAAACACGGCCGTGCAGCAAAGCACGGCTGTGTCGCCTGGGAGTATGGCGTCGGTTGTTCAGTTGTTAACCGACGCCTATAGTACTATACACGGTCGTGCAGCGAAGCACGACTGTGTAGTCTGGTGCCCTTTTTTGTGGCGCGAACCCTATAGACGTCGGCCAACTATATATAACCGACGCCTATATATCATATAGGCGTCGGTTAGAAAACCGACGCCGAAGAGTTCGACCTTTAGCGGCGACCACATAGGCGTCGCTTGAAAACTGTCGCCAAAGGGGGTTAAAAAACCGACACCAAAGGCGGGTTCTATAGTAGTGTTACATAGTGTAGATGAGTAGACTTGAAAAATTGTACTTTTGAATATGTAATTGAAAGCTTGTAATAAACAATGTTGCTTAATATATATTGTTGATTTTTGAGATTATGAATGGTGCCCTTATCTTGTTGTCTGTTCATGTATTCTAAGACATATCATTCTTCCACAGGTTGTCCTTGGTATTCATTTGGTTCATGGGACTCGGATTTCGGTTCCGTGACACTTTCATATTTATATATATATGTGTGTGTGTGTGTGTGTGTTTGTGAATGATTAGTTCCTTTATATCTTGTTATTGTTCTACTTTATATTTAGTTGCTCAATAATATATCTCTGATTATCTATGTTCTTTAAGTTTCTTCTTTCAAGTACTCATTCATTGAACTAGTAGGTTCACCCCTCTACTGACAAATTTTAAGAGAAACGATGTGGATTTGAAGAATGTAAATGTCAGAGTATATCTTCCATGAAAGCTAAGTATCAGATTAGTTAAGTTTAGTTGATCTCTATCACTCTAGATCCTTGTATAGAAGTGAGAGAGTTGTGAATGATGATGTATAACCTTGTTTCCTTAATAATAGAGAATGTATTTGATTATCATATTGTATGTACATGGAAGTGTGAGAAACATAATGAAAGTTTAGATATGTATCTTTATTGTTTAAATGAAATTAGAGTAATTAAGTCTTAATTTCCCTTGAAAAATTATCTTATGTCATTTAATGTGAGAAAACAAAGAGTTTGAAGGATAAAAATAAGGAGTGATTTTTTATATTATGTTAAATCCTCAACTTATGCCCTGATATGATGATTAGATGTTATCTTGAGATGTGGGTGTAATAGTGGATGAGGATAGAGAGATATAGGAGATAGGGGAAGGAAGTTTGCACTGTGTTAGAAAGGAAAAAGGGATGGAGGTAGGTGACAAGTCGGAGGGCATCATATTTGTAAACAAATTGTGAAACTAGAACCATCAGATCATAAGACCGTAAGGAAAAGCAAAGGAAGGCTCATGTGATAAGAAAAATGACAAAAACTTTTTTTGATTGTCAGGTAAAACCAATCCCACTAGGCAAAGGCCCGGAAAGCAAAGATGGTAAACATGGGTGATCCGTGCACCCATACATCGGTATCCCAATAAGTTGCATCAAAGGCCATATGATGTTATAAGAAATTAATTTTCAAGCGATGCTTCTAGCAAGAGTTGAACCCGAGACCCTTCATGAGGGGCCCTGAGCTGCAACCATCTGGACTACCCCTCGTTGGCTAAATGACAAAAAACTTTCTGACACACACGATATAAAATCATCTAATTAATATTATAATTATGAATAATGTTTATCTTCTTAAAATCATTTGGTGTATCAAACAATATCCCTTTATGGTGAAATTGGGAACCCAAACGAATTAATTGTGTAGATGCCAATTTTCAAATTAGTTTCTTCTTGTGAGATCAAACATGTACTAATTAAATGTTTGATAGTGTAAAGCTATTTATATATATGTATATATACATTTCAATTAATGTCTTTCACAAATGATATGGGATTTGGTTTGTTTAAGTTTATTTATCAACTTAAATACTTGCATTATTACATGTATCCAATTATCATCAACAATTTACTCAATTTTTTACTTTTTAGGTTATCAATATGCAGGATATTTTCCAAATATTTTATAATTATAATTGTTCATGGGATTTCTTTATCAAAAATTATTTTACTATATCCTTATATGCAACCATATCCATTATTTAATTAATATTACTTTTGAAGTTGTTAATTATATTATTATTCTATCCAGAACAAAGTAAATCTCGACAATCTATATATTGTGTCCACTAGGGTGTTACCCATCGTTGTTGTTGATATGAAATGTTACATATTATTTTAAACATCCACAAATCCATTATTGGAATTAGATACATTATTAGTGCGAAGAGATACATTATGATAACCATATACTATTTCTTAGCAAAATTTGTAAATCCCTAACACAAAATATGATATCATATGGATATACATATCGTAATTAATATTTTATTAGCTGACTTGTAAGGTTTTGTGTATTAGTTGCTTACATTATAAAATGTAGGATTGGTATGCAAAAGTACACTTATGAAATATTCATGTAAAATAATCATAAGTAGTTAGAAATGGCTATTTCCATCCTATTAAGGTCAAGGGTGGAGATGTCTCATCTTCTACATCATATGATGCCTAATATTCCCATCAAGTCAAACAAGACATTTAACGCCATCTAAACCCATTATTTTCCATGCTAATGTATATCCCATACCTTGATTGAGATTATCTTAAGAGCTATGTTCGTTGGTATGTGATTCATAAAATTAATATTTTGGGATTAGAAAGTCTTATTCCATGTGTTAGAGTATACTTCTCTCGAATAAATACTCATGAAAATAACTATTGGCAAAATATAGATTATTTCTTATTTAAATTCAAATAGACACTGTGTATGTGAAGGATATCCATATCTAAGATATTAATGGAAGAGGTAATATTTAGAGATATGCTATCTACCACGATACCCATAGAATAAAACCATGGAAGAACTTAACACAACTAGGAAGCACTTCCATAAAAATTATAGTATCTTATCATTATACTTATACAACAATCAAAATATAAATTGTGTATTATAAGATCCAAACAATCTAATAAAAGGCATTGTTTAAATTGGTGTGTCACTCTAGGATGTATTAAAATGGAAACAGATATTCTAGTCAATATAAGCATCTCACCTATTATCACATGAGTATGGACCAACCCTTGAGGTTAGAAGAACTATCCTTTATTTTTTTTTAATATCACAATCTCCACACTATGCACCACCACTAGAAGCTCTCCTACAAGTCTAAATGCATATGCAGAAAACAATCCTTGGACCATGGCCTATCACTATTTTCCCTCATACTATGACTTTGAACTCTATGTTGAAGTTTTTTGAAGTTTGAGAAAATCCCTCATGAAATGTCATTTCCATAGTAGTGAAAGACTTAATGTTTTATTCACCAACACTATAAGAATGGGATCTCCTCATATAATACACTGAGTAAACTCATATCTATAAGGACCTTTTATAACTGTTGAAATCTCAGGTAGTCCCTCAGGGGTCCACACTTGGGAGGATAAGTTTAATGACCATGGTTAGACCCACCACTACTTGAAGTAAAGGTAATACCACTGAAATTGAACATCATAATCAAATAAAATATCCTGAATCCTATTGATATTACAAAAAACTAATCTCATGTACCAAACTAAATATGACATCTCTTAGCATCTGAATTCAATGAAGAATTCATATATTCTTTGACATATTTGTTACCTCTATACACTCAATAAATTTATCTTGCCTCCTTTCTCTAACCAATGACAAACTAATACTAATTTTAGTTTTGTACCAACCGTAATTCTTTTACACTTCTTGGTGTTATCCAGAACTAACTACAAAAGTTGGCCATTTGGTTAATAGGGCCTCAATCTATCCAAATGACATGCAAGTTTATTAAATATTTTTGGTCTATCATATCTGTCTTTTAAGAAAATAGGAGAATAATGATTCAATCATAATACTAAAATGCTTTAAAATCATTTCATTTTGCAACATCGATCTCCTCTTATATTTTAAATCCTTTCAAATTAATAAATGTCATTCTGTAATTAATAGGTAGCATTATTGACCTTTTAATCTTAAGAAATTGCATCAACATCTTTTGGATGTATTGTTCTTGAGAATTTACTTCCTCCCAACTTCTTTATGAGTTCATAATATATGATAAGTTACTATGCTATCTATTATGTCATTCTAATTCTCACCTATTTACTTGTATTTAGTCTTCAAAAATATCAAATACACATTTTATATTAGTTATTTCTATACCTTATCTTCCTCTCATTCATAAGGATTTCCTCAGGAACAAAATCACTTTCAACATGTTTTTTTATTTTCTCTTCTTTTTGGAATATACATAACAATAATAAATATCTCTATTAGTTAACCATAATTAAAGAATACAAATATCCTAATTTTACTGGCCAATTATTATGTCTTTTTTAAACCTAAGCTATGGTACCAAAGTTGATGTGATCCAATCCCGCTACAAGGGTGATATTTTGGTCTATAAAAATAATTTTAAACTATGATATATGTAATTGAACTTTCCATTTATTATTTCTAAATAAACAAACAATTAAGTGGTTTATGTAGTGAGACAAATTTCACTATAACATGTCATATCTAAATACATAAGTAAATTATATTAGTTGTGGACTATTTTTCCACTTTCTTTATTCCCTAGACGAATAATTTACATGACCACTAGTAAGGAAAAATTGTATTTCTTATCTAACACCCTCTACTAAAATATTTTTTTGATAGAATCTAGTGTATCTTCTTAGGTTGGTACACCTCAACCTTAAAAAATGTTATTTTATAGAGAATGAGATATTTGCACAATGTTTGCAAAACTTAAATTATCTAAACTATATGGATATTTATTCATTATATAAACTGGAATAAGTTACAATGGATAAGAAAATACATTGTAGTTATAATTTACTCTTAACAAGCAAACCATTTATTTTACTTCAAAACTACAGTCTCGTAGAAGTTGATGCTGGAATTCAAATGCACCTCCTACCTCATTGGAACCAGAATGAGTCATTTTCTTAAACACTTGACGTTCAAGAAAAAAGAAATGGAGTGGGATGCAGAGCACTATCATAAGCAGCGAAAGATGAAGAACCGTCTTCTTGCCCAAATCAACAATAGCCAGGTTCTTGTCCAAATCTCTAATTCCTCTTTTTTTGACACTAGATGTATCATGATCCCGGACAAATACAATAT
This sequence comes from Alisma plantago-aquatica, assembly GCA_963693085.1. Lineage (NCBI taxonomy): Eukaryota > Viridiplantae > Streptophyta > Magnoliopsida > Alismatales > Alismataceae > Alisma > Alisma plantago-aquatica. The sequence continues at coordinate 571,565,291 of OY856412.1, forward strand.
GATCCTCCTTCGTGAGGAAGCCGACTAGAAATAGTGTGCACATATTGACTGGCTCCAGTTTGGAGACCATAACACTAAATTCTATCAATCATATGTCAAATCCAGGAGGCATTTCAACAAAATATCATGTTTGAAGAATGTTGCCGACAACTGGGTATCCTCGCCAGATGAACTGAAAAGGATGATCGCTGACTTCTTCTCAAGACTCCTCAGGAGAGGCATGCCATTCCCGCAATGCCATATGGATAAATATGAATTAAGCCTCCCTGGGCTCCTTCCTAACTAGGCTCAAGCATTAGAAATGCTTTCAACAACTGAAGAGATATGACGCGTCATGTTCATGATGTTGCCATCCAAGGGACCTGGCCCAGATGGCATTTTCAACAAGTTCATCCAGGGCAATTGGAAACATGTTCGTCCCTCGATCATGTGATAAATCATAGAAGCTCTCATTATTGAAGACATTGAGCCCTCCACCACTGACTCTTTCATGGTTCTTATACCAAAAACTAAGAATCCACAGTCCTGCAGTGACCTCAGTCCCATATCCCTCAACAATGGCTGCTTCAAGCTACTGTCCAAGATCCTAGTGGAGAGGATTTAACCATTCCTTTACAGATGGATATCTCTGTACCAATCAAGTTTCATCCCTGGACGTTCTATAAGTGATAATATCCTTCTTGTGCAGGAAGTTATCCACTCCATGAAAGCAAAATCTTCCAAGAAAAAATGGATGTGTATAAAACTAGACCTCTCTAAATCTTTTGATCGAATGAGTTAGATCTTCATTGTTTACACCCTTAGGTGCACGACGTTTCCCTCAAAAGTACGCAACATTATCATGATTATTATCACCTCAGGACATACATCTATCCTATGGGAAGGAGTCCCACTCCCACCTATCAAAGTGTCCCAAGGTGTGCACCAAGGAGACCCGATCAGTCCATATGTCTTTATCATCTGCATGGACATACATATCTAGTCAATCACCAATGTTGTTGAAGAAAACCATTGGAAACCTATCATTCTTTCAAGAGATGGAACAAAACTATCCCATGTTTATTTTGCCAATGACATCATCCTAATCTGTGAGGCATCTATTCATCAAGATGGGGTAGTCAATGATATACTTGGATCCTTTGAGGCCGTCTCGTGCCAAGTTGTCTCCAAAGAAAAACTAAATTCTACTTTAGCAACAATGTGCCTATATCTGACATGCGCACCATACGTAGAAATTTGGGCTTCCCCTAGACTCGGGATCTTGGGAGATATCTAGGTTTGCCAATCCTCCATTATAGGATAAACAAACAAACCCACATAAGAATCTCAGAATCCATTAGAGATTATATTAATAGTTGGGCTTAAGGGGCGGTGGCTTCTGCTCTGGCGATCGCGAAGGCGACCTAGGGTTCTGAGCGCTCGACCCTCCGGCTCAGGGCAGGAGGTCGACTGTCGGCACATAGCCACCCTCTCCCCATGGGCTTTCGTCGGCACTTGTCCTCTCTGTAGATTGCGCTTCTCGTCCATCTGGATCTTCTCTCCTCTCCATCGCCTTCTTCCTTTCCCCTTTCTAGCCGTCGGGGTCGGGTCTCCCGGTCCTCTGATTCGGGAGTTGTAGGGTGAAGGGGTGGTGGCTTCCATGCGGTGGCTTCGCCTTTGGCACAGCTTTTGCTTGGTGGCGGCATGGAGGTGGCCGAGTATTCGTATTTTGACGTGAATCTACTGAGGGCTGTCATTTTTCTTCCACATAGCTCCCCTGACTAGTGTTCTTTCAATCCAGTCTGTTTGGTTTCCCTTTTGTGCGTTCGTTCTTGGGTTCTAGGTAGATTGTCTACCTTCTAGTCACCGTTCTTTGGTGTTTTTCTGTTCCTTAGGGGGTTGTTTCTCTCTCGTGTCGTGAGAGTATCGTGATCTCTAGCAAGTCTCGTTTGCCTCAGGTTCTTTTTCTGCTCAAGCTACTGACATGGATGGTATAGATAATAATCAGATGGAATATTGGTTTGGTTCATCCCTTACACCGCTGCCTAATGCTCAAGTTGAAGGCATCTCTCACAAAAGCTGCTCAAGTCAGCCTCGAAGAAGAGAGATCTATGCAGAAGTGTTTTATTCTCGTTCCAATATGAGTGGTAGTGGTTTTGAGTCTGTGTACCTTACAGTTGCTTGTTCTTGTGGTTGTTCTTCTCTACTTGTAGATGTTGTTTGGCTTGAGTAATGAATGGATCTATTTACTCTAAAAAAAGATGAATAGTTGGACTTTGCATCACCTCTCCTTGGCAGGATGCATCATGCTCGCCAAATCTACCCTTCAAGCTATTCCTACCTATACTATGCAGACTATTCATCTCTCACCACAGCTCTATGATGAGATCAAAAAACACATACAGTTGTCCATATGGTTTGGTGGCTGGCATTAGAAAAAACTCTCCTTGGTTTCATGGGGGAACGTTACATCCAATAAAGACATTGGTGGTTTTGAGATCAATAACACCAGGGAATACAATGAAGATTTGATGATGAAGAACATATGGACATTTCTAAATCAACTTGACAAACTCTGGATCAAGTTCATGATCGAGAAGTATGTGAGAGACAAGGTGTTTGTCAATAAACCTTGCTCACTAGCTTGGAGCTTCATTAAGAAGCATATTCACACCATTAAGGAATCCAACTATAAAATTGTCAAAAATGGCCAAAGCACCAATGTTTGGTATGACAACTGGATCATGAAAAAATAAGTAAGAGATTTTGACACCAACTTTGTTCCTCCAATGGATTTGGATACACTACAAGTTCAATCAATGGTGATAGAGCCTGGTTGATGGGATTGGGACTTCATCCATGAATATTTACTAGAAACTACTAGGAGAGAAATCACATCCACACCGCCTCTGGCCCTATGACCGGTCTAGATAGTTGGGGTTGGCCTATGGGAAAAAATGGTCAGTTGACCATCCGTTCTGCCTACCACTAGGTCTACAAAAATAGGGAACTAGTTACTGTTGGAAATTGGAAGCTTATTTGGCAGAGAAACCTACTAGCAAGAGTTCGAGTCTTCCTATGGATCCTTCTTCACAAAGCTCTTCTCACCAGCACCAAAAAATGGAGGCAACATATTGAGGTTGAAGCGGAATGCCCCCTATTCCATAATGGGGACGACACTATCCTCCATGCACTAAGGGATTGTAGCTATAGTAAATTAGTTTGGATTTCCCTCGGTACTCCTATTGACTTCCTCACATCTCAAGAGGAGGAATGGATCAATTTGGTAATCAACTCTAAAATAATACATGAGCACACCTTAACTATGTGGTATGTGGCTTGCTGGCTTGTCTGGTCTTGAAGGAATGACCAGATTCATCAAAACATCATCAAAACACCCAAGGTCAAATCTAGGTTCATCCGGGAGCATACTACCACCATCCTTAAGATCACACCCTCTCGGCCGACAGTCCAACCAACCCCTTCACAAGAGGCATCCTTGTTAAGGCATCGTCCTGATGTCTACGTCTTCATGGATGCCACATTTCAAATTGCCTCATGTTCAACCAGCACTGGACTACATGTTGTGACTGAAGCTGGCCACTGCATTGTTAGGTGCAGGTTGATCGACCTTAGTGAACTCACCACTCGAGGCAAAATTTGGGCTATCCTCCATGCTATGGAAACATGCGTCCAAAACAACCTGACAAATGATCTCATTATGTCTGACTCTAAGAAATCTATCTCTATCCTAGAGGACCAATAGACATCGCACCTCCAATTCAAACCCCATGCAAGACTGGCAGTTGGGCCTTTCAACTCAATCAATTTTGTTGGGTTCCAACACATATCCAGAAGCAAGAACGTAGTAGCAGATGAAATTTCTAAGCACTATTTATCGTCAAATTCTATGGTTTCTTTCCAACCACACAAACTACCCTGCGATGCTAGAACATTAATTTTGTTCTCTTTGTTTTGGCCTCCCTAGAGAGAAGTATGAATAAGAACTAGTCTCTAGTTTTGATTAAAAAAGTTAAACAATTTATTTGCATGCAAACAAGAAACTAAGAAATATTTAAAGAAATAAATTATAATTCTATCATTTGAAATACATTTTCAATAAATTTGTGAATCTTTCATTGCTATCATTATGTCCTTCAAAACACATGATGTAACTCCAACATGTGAAGCTCCCATGGTTAGTGTACCAACTCACTAGAAAATCCTTAGTGTAACATACCGAAACCTAGCCTCTTAACCATCATCTTATGCCTTGAAGGATAGAAATTTTAATTCTTTAGACTTGGCCGAATAAGGATAACATTAGATACCTAAATAAGACATGATTAGGTTTGCAAACAAAAATGACATAATACCCTCATAATAATCTTTAGACCAATAAAGGATACATAAAATATGTCACATGATATAAATGATAAACACATATAGAATTTCAGGCACAATAATGTTCTATAACCCTTTTGGTAGTAATTTGAAGATATGAGACACAATTGTATGAAGAATAGTAATAGTGATGAAATATTATGATAAGTAAAATAATTATGGGACACAAATAATAGATATGTATAATTCATGGAAAGAAATCTTAAAAGTGAAATATAGTGTGAAAAATGTGTTCCTTGGGTCCCAATTAGCTTGGGAGTCAAGTTTCACCTTATCTGCACAATAATAATTATCATAATTTCTTTTAGGAAAGGAAATATGAGTTTTCTCAAAAATATCAAATAAATCACTAAATGACTTGAAAAGTATAAACAAATCTCAAATCCATAATATATATGTTAAAATTAGCCTACGTGTGAATTATCATTTAATTTGGACAACCTTTAATGTTTAAGTGTAGAATAGGATAGAGAAAGTGTGTAAAAGCCCAAAACATAAAAAATGTGATATATGACTTCAAGAGATAAAATAAAGGCAAAAATGTATTCCCTTTGCTAGAGTTTTCTTGAGATGATGTTTCACATTAATTGGATAAATCTAGATGTCTCTAATGCATTAGGAAAGAAAACATATGGTTTTCTTTAAAAGAATTAAATAAAATAGAAAAATTCTCCAAATGAAAAAACTAATGCCAAAACCAGACTTTGCATATCCCAATTAGCCTAGGTGCAAAATTTCATATTAATTGGATGATGTTTGGACCCTCAATTGAAGAAAGAGAGAAAAGGAAATAATGTATCAATTTCACTTTATTTGATTTTGATTTGGATAAGGTTTTGTGTTTCATTTATCCGTCACACAGATTTCCTTGCTTTCCAAAACACAAGTCCATTATGGACTGTTGGATCTCAACTTGATGGCTCATGCTTCATATTCTACCTTGGGTAGAATATGGCAGCGTGCAAACAATTCAGAGGATCTAATATTTTGTGGATATCTTCCTCGTTTCTCAATGATTTTTGGGAATTCTTGGTGCAATAGATTTGTGAGAGAATCCCACGTCTAATGAGCCCTAACATGTGCCCTAGTCTCCTTATTTTAATAATAACCCAACATCTTCTTGCTTCCTGTCAAGCCCCCTATCTCAAAGGCCTTAAACTACAACCCCACCTATATATAAACCTCGTTTGATTTTGATTTGCTCATAGATATCTTTCTCTCATGCTAATTTTGTTCAAGCTCACATCCTTGACTACCGCCAAACACGCTATCCCCTCTGGATTGTAATGCCTCACACAATCTACTGGCTCCATTAGTGTTCGATTGTAGTTAGGGTATTGTGATGGAGTAGAATTTTGGAATCTTAAATGTCAAATGACATAAGTAAAGTCATGCATGTTGAGTTGTTTGAGAGTCCTAAGTGTTTTGCCAAAGTTTCGAGAGCAAATGATAAGTATTTCATGATTAGAATCTTTAAGCTTATGCCTTTTGAGGTATTTCATTGATTGGTCATATAATTGACTTTTGGCACCAAAGTTGGGTGACAAGTAGCTTGGATGATAATAAATATATGGTTAAAATTTGGCGGCAGTTGGAGTTTTCTAGATGGTTCTATTTAGGTTTGAACACCATGTAATAATGTGATTATTGGTGTATATGCTTACCAAGCTTTGATTATTTAGCTTAGGTCTCATTGTGCTTGGATGTGTCACATGCCCCCTTAGGTTGAGGGCAAATTGCGCGGACAAATCACGACCATTCATGGATAATCTAGTGGTTGTGGCATCTAGAAGGGGGAGCCACGGTTTGTCTTAAGTGGACGTTGGCCATTAACCCTTAGATCGGAATCGTGCGCTTGGGGCGTCATCCCCTACCTCCAACTGAATAGGAGATCATGGGGACGAGTGGAGGCCGTGACTCTGGCCACCACCTCATCATGCGTGTGGGCTAAGAATAGAATTGACTATGCATTAATCGCGGATCGCCAAGCACGTTCAAAATGACCCCTCACTCAGATGTTTTAGTAGACTGTCGAGAGAGAATGAGAAGCTCCACGCCATGCTTTCTCCTTCACAACCTGCAGCTACGAAGCCCATGAGTAGGGAGCAAGATGGAAAGCAGTTTCAAGGAATCTAAGGAAGCATAAAGTGAGTTGCAATCCAAGGAAATCCAACTCAGTCGTCCCCATGGACTGCCGAGGTGGTTTGGATGTTGGACACAGGGGATCTTGTCGGAGAAGAAGACCACCTTTGGGGGCCTTCCACCAGCGTTCCCACTGCATATGAAGATGACAAGGAACTTCCTTGAGTCCTTGCGGTCGTTTTCGTAACTCATATGAAGCATAAGTATGGGAAGTGTCATTTTGCCCCTTTGGCTCCACCACAGCAGCTACACGTAGGAGGTGAGCTTGCTACAGCGGCGAGATCATCCATCCAGCTAGGAGGAGCTGGAGATGAGGAATCGAAGTATCGGAAACATAGTTGCTGAGCTAATAGAGTCATTGTCGGTGTTTCCTTGTCCATCAGAGGCTTGACGAGTGCACAATTTGTCGTCGTCCTTCACGCCTGCGACGGCTGTAACGACCCCGTCTCCCGGTAACCCCCAATTAAGGGAGACCCGAAGGTCAGAGCCGTTACTCAATTAACAGGATCAAATGTTCGACAAATAATCAGTAATAATTAATAAACTTTACCAACTAAACTGAAAACTGGTATAAAATAAAACTTTTCTTACCTTGGAAAAACTGGGATTTCTAAACTTCTATCCATGAAGATGTTACTCTAACCAATCCTCCTGTGTACGTTACTTCTCATTTAATTCCACATATGCCACTTTACTGTTTGTTCTTTTCATTTGTACCTAAAACGCCGACAAACAAAACGTCGGTCAATATATCGAAATATACTGGTATGTGGGGACAACCAAAAGTTTTCACATATGGCTAACAATTTAATAATCACAATCAAATCATTTAACAAGCCACTTTACATTTTCAATGTGTCATTCTCCACCGCTTTTTCCCTAACCCTCGCATACCCCTCTAGGGTTTCTCTTTTGTCATTGACTTTAAGGCCACCTTCTCAATCCCGAGCTTGGTGCCTGGGAGTCACCTCTCATGGTGCTCCATAGTCATGCATCATAGACCACCTTCTCATTCTCGAGCTTGGTGTCTGGGGTCACTTCTCATGGTGCCCATCGGTCTACCCTTCTGGGCCTAACCTTTATGGCATCTTCCATCAGGGTGGCATGTAGGTGCGAGAATTCACATGTATATATAACTGTGATAGCCATAGTGACTTTATAATTGTAGTATGAACATCCAAACTGTTTAGATTGCATTCAATGCGAGGAAACATTCGGGAAGCCCTCGGGAAACTAATGTGATTAATCATAATTAACCACATACCTGATTTGATGATTTCAGAAGCATTAAGAAAATCCAACCAAGCATGCAATCCAAGTATTTCAACAATCATATAATTCCTGAAAAGAATATGTACTCTATTTATTACACACTTTATCAAGAACCTAATTTATTAACTTCGATTCACTTTCTAGGGTCTCTGTATCCATTTTAGGGTTTCGTTTTACAATTAGGGTTTCCCTTCATCTTTTACCATATTAAACCCTAATTATCTCGTCTATTTTTCAATATTAGGTTATCTTAACAACATATAACCCTATTTTCATATTACATGCACATTAATCATCAATTAAGCTTCTTTTTCATTAAAGCTACTATTTTTATCCTTTTAATCCATAATAAGATCATTATACGCATTTATCATCAACTCATAGTTCATTATGGCCTACATTACATATGAACTCGATTTGCCATTAATTTTACTTTTTATTCCTGAGAAAATCCTAATTACTACCTTTAGGGTATCTATCCACAAATTAGGAACTTTAATGATCGAAATAGCTTTTAACCATGAAATTCAGTTCTATACATGAAATCGAATAACTAGAGCCATTAGTAATCCTAATTACCAATATTAGGGTTTCAAGGCCCACTTAAGTCTATTTATGCGCATGAACTCTAAATTAGGCTAAATAACCACAAAGATCATTTTTCTACCTTTTAATCTCTCTTTTACCGACAACAGGTTATTACCAACTTAACTTATTCATTGAATTTTACTAAAACTCATGAACATCAAAATTCTAGGGTTTTTCATTAGTAAAACCATTAAAGATAGCATCTTTACATACTTTTTGAATTCCAATTGGAATTAAGTTCTAATATTATTTTTATCACATTCTACGCATTTTTCTGATCAAAAAGCACTACTTGCATTTTTCTGCCAAAGGATCTATTTTTTATGATTTATCCAAGGTTCTACTTTTTCTTGAATATTGGGCAGAGAGGCCGCTAACCTTTTGTTTTTCAGAAAAAGATGGACCGTCAGATCCTTGGTCGCCTTTGACCGAGCATGATCGGTTGGCTCGCGACACCCGCGTCCACTAGCCTATTATAGAAAGGCTCGACGAACTCCATTCGTCGATCCGAGACTGGGTCCCAGGTGGACTCAGATCGAAGGGCATCTATGCTTCGTCCTTCACTTGACCCAACAGAAACAGCACGGCGGCGCCGCAGGGTGAGCTCGCCGGCGATAGTCGATTTCGTCGACTCAGAGCACGAGGGAGCGAGATAGGGCGCCTTCTAGGTTCGTGATGGTCCACCCGAGTAGATGGAGGGTCAAATTTATAGGGTATATGCCTCGCTTAGGGTTTCCCCAACTTGCCGCCGACCTGGCTTTCGGCCCAATTGGGCGCTTCTTATAGAACGAACGCAACCACCTAAAACCTAGGATGGTTGGGTGCAGAATCCTCTCACGAACTCAACCAACAAGTTTCCATGTTCGCATAGGGTCAGATCTATGAGGAAATATAGAGGGAAAAATCCTCTGTTGCACGGCTCCCTTTCCTGTTTGGACTCAAGGTAGGATACGCCCAGCTGGCGTCGGATCTTGATCCGACGGCTAGCGTCGTCCCTACAATATCCAAATCAAAACGTGACATTAAAGATAATCACAACACTTTAGGAGATTTTGTAAAATCCATAACTCCCAAACCAATTATCCAATTAATCCCAAACGTGGAGGGAAAGTCCATAATGACTTAATCTATCTCTCTACCAAAATTGGGTGCATTATCTCAAAGGAAACGTTCCTCTTCTTTAAATGCATGATATCTCTTAATTATACATATGTTTCACCTATTTTCACTTCCCTTTGCTATTAAATTATAATTTTGAGTTCCTTGAACCTAAAGGAACCTTAGTGGCTCGAAATCACATCTTGGGAATATTTCTTTAGCCTCTTTCTTTATCTTTCATCCTTTTTCTTATTATCTTACTTATTTCTCATTAAAATATCTCTTTTTGAAGATTTCTTTTATTTCTCTTTTATTTTCCTCTTTAGTATTCCTTTTATCATTAGGAATCCTTGGGATACGAAATTCCACAAAGGATAACTCAATTATACCTCTTTTCACATATTTTCCACATTTCATCAATGTTTTCAATTTCTTTATTAACAAGGAAATACTTAATTGATATTTTCTTTTCTTATTGCCTTTTCTTTGAAACTTTGGACTCCTTGGAACCCAAGGAATCTAAGAGGCACGAAATCCTCTTTGTATTTGCCTTCTAGAGGTTTCCACACCTTTCTTATCTCAAATTCTCATTTATTCATTAATTAATTGAATATCATTGTTATTGGGCCCAATAGCCAATAAAGCCCACAAATCACACAACAAGGCTATTTTCAACAAAACTCATTTATTCAACACAAATTATATCATCATTTGTTCCAATATCTTTAAAATGAGAAATTACATTTCTCTCCTTATGAACCCAACATTGGGGTTGTAACAGCGGCGCTCCTGCCTCACGAAGAAAATGGGTCTCGCAGACCCAGGGATCAGACGATCGCAAAGCAAGAAAGAAACGGGGGAGAAGCATTGGGCTAGCGGATCCTTAGATCCATGGATCCAAAGTAGGATCTAAATCGGGCAGAACCAGGGATGAGAGTGTTGTGCCTCTCACAGGCCACGTGGCGGCTGCTAATTCGCTGAACAAGGTAAATATCTCATAAATGTCCAGATCATAAATAATTCATAGTAATTCACTCGAATATCAAAAAAATGCAAACAAAGTATCCAAATTCACAGAAAAATGAGTAGAATAACATGGTACCATAAAATCAGTGTTTTAATGCAATAATGTTAGGAATATTGTGTAAGTTGTATAATGCTTATACCATTTGTTATAAATAGTAAATGATGGCCTAAAATTATGAGAACTTTTTATAAATCATAAATCATGTTTTTAGTCCATATAAGGTCAGTAATCATGAGGTTGATGCACGAAATCATGTAATTTTCTTAGAATGTCTATTTAGGGCTAATAACCCTAAATAAAATGCAATAAATGCACACATGCTCAATGAATGATGAAATTCATAGAGTAAGCTCATATCAGTATATGGAACCTCAGTTTTAATTATGAGATCATAAAGATGAACATAATCCATGTTATATGAAGATGAATCTTAATACATGTTATAAAACCCTAATCTACGTTAATGATGTAACCTAGGGTTAATATGTGTACAAAAAGGATATGGAACCTAATGCTCAGATGATGAACTTTGATAATGAGATGTAATCTGGAAAATGACATTAGTGAGATAATCATAAGATAAGAATACAAGTAATGATACACATATCCAATTAAACTAAGAGAAACTCTAATAAACACGATTAGGGTTAAGATGAGATGTAAGATGATGTGAACCTGATGGTGATATGTGATCTTGTCTTCATCAGGGATGACCAAAGATATAGATGACATGAGGAATATGTGATTAGAATGATCTGTCTCTTTGGAAGGTACACCATTACCTCTTACTTGTCTTATTATACAATATGCTTGTGTTATATGCATAGTAAAATACTTGGCATATGGTATTGGATGAAATGATTGTTCTTGTATGCATACGTTGGTTGGTTTTCTATACTTACTGCTATGAACACATCAAACATAATATATCTGTTCCATTATATGAAAGCACCAACTATTTGGAAGTGTGCTTGGAAGTGACCGAACTCTTTGGTAGTGGTCACATTGTACATATGGAAGCACCAACTCTTTGGTAGTGTGCTTGGACCCAACTCTTTGGTAGTGGTCACATTGTACATATGATCCAACTCTTTGGTAGTGATCATAAAGGCCTTGAGATATAATGGAGAATAAACTTAAAATATATGTTCTCTTTTGTTAATGAATATCTTTGTGCAAGTATACCCTTTTCTTATATTCTTCTGTTACTGCCAAGTATATTAGTTTTATCTTATTGCCAAGATATGATGAGAGGAATATAAAAAGACATGTAGGCATACTCAGTACAATATTCTTGAAATATTGTGCTAACGTGTACCGCATGTAATATTTTGTTTAGGTTGTGGTTTTTCTCTTGAAGATCCAGGATAGTTGAGAGTTGTGTAGCGAGCTGATGTACAGGTGGACCTGTTGTCTTAAGATCTTGTTGTTTAGTTGTAGTACATGTATATGTTAAAGTTTGTTGTTCAATATGTAATATCAAATGTTGTAACAATTCATGTTGTAATTATATGTTGAATAGTGAACAAGTGTTGTATGGTTTTATTATTGTTCATGTACATGTGCTACTGATTGTTTCCTTATGACTTCCTCTGATTTTCTTTTTCTTAGCCTAGTGTGGGGTGTTTAAATTGGGATTCTCACTGAGGTGAGGGTTTCAATTTTGATGTCACACATTAGATTAAGTTTTAGAAAATCCGGGTACGTCACAAGTATGATTTCTCGACTCTTTCTCTTTGCTTCTTTGTTTTCAAATTGACGAATTGTCATCCCTACAAGAGTTTCCCAAATCTAGCCAGTCGCTTCATGTTGCTTCTAGCAATAATGGCATGGGGATGTAAAAGGGATGAATCCCCTGTGTGTATTTACTCTTCCTCCCTTCGTTTCCTTTTGTTTTGTTGTTCTCACCAGGGGAAAATAGTCATTTTGTGCTCTATTGTTCTTCTTTTCCATGCTAAGCCTTGTGCTGAGTTGAGTGTTGAGTTGGTCAGGTGTGGTTGGGCCAACTCAGCAAGCTTGATTGTTGACTGGGTTTTCTTTCCTAATGAGGATTTTTGCTATTTTCTGGTTGGGCAGATTTCCTAAAATTTATATCTTTCTTTATGTTTATCCAAATATTACAAAACAAAAAATATGTTTTAGAATCCTTTGATATTCTTTATTGATTGAAATTAGTTTTATTGCCTGATTCCAAAGTCATTGATATATGGATTTTAACAGATTATCCTAATTGGTTATAATTTGCAAAATTCATAACTAATAATTTATAAGTCAAAAAATAAAATAAAATATGTTATGAACTTAGAAGAAAATATACTACAACATGGTCTGGTTTGATAACCTAATTTATAGATAATACAAAGACAACTTTTAGGGTTTGTTAAATTAATGTAAACCTAATCCTAAATCTACATATATGCTTAATAGGTACTTTTGAGACCTAGCCTTGGACCTATATCTGACTTTGAACTTGTTTAGACTATGAAGTGAGGTAAGTTTGCATCCGAAATTATTCTATATTAGGCAATCATCCAAAAATTATCACTCTCTTGATAGCCTACACAATATCTCTCTTTTGAGAATTTATTCCATGTGAAATAGTCTACTTGATTCTGATATTATAATCATCCAATTTTGTTGGACTTTCTTTTGACTCCAGTTTTTTCTTTTAATCGTGAAGAAACCCTAATTATTTTACTTATGTGGTTGATGCTTATTTTTTCCATTTTTGTGATGGCAAATTTATTTATTCCATAAAATACTAAACTTATTACTTTCCTCCATATTTATTGCATGTTATGTGATTTAGTAGCCCTAGAGTGGTGTAATTACATTGGTTTTTGGGTTGTGTTCCCATGTATTATTTTTGGGATGGAGGTTGTGTGCCCCATACCTGGGTGGTGATGCCCATTTTTTTTAAATATATTGGGAGTCTGGCAATACATCATTCTCTATCAAGTTTCAATTTGTGAGACTTGTTATCCTTTTCTTATCTATATTGTTATAGTGTTATGCTTATCTCACATGCATGCAAATTGATATTTTAGTTATGGGATTTGTACCCAAAGTTCTATATAAGCTTGTGTTGCACAACTTGATTTATTTATTTATGTCCAATATCTCTTTTATCATATGATTGTAATTCATTTCTCTTGATGCCCACTTGGGTAGTTCTTTCCTTTTATATGGGAAGCCTTGTTTATTTGATGTTCTTTATTTAATAACGTTGCTCAATCTATATTTAGTATGCAGATACCAGACTTATGCTGATGTCATTTATTTTTCTCTCTTGTTGGGGTATGCTTCGAACCCCAGGTGTAGGACATGGAGGACATGGCTTCCAACATGGACCTAACTTAAGGAGTTGATGCTTGGAGACAAACTTGATATGATTTAGATTTCCCTCTACTAGAATCCTTATGATGCAATATCCATGTAAGCCCAATATGGGAGATGATGATGTACTTTTGTAAAATTGGTATAGTCATATTTTATATTTTGTTGCTACAGTTTGGTCTTTTGTATACCATCATTTTAGATTTGAAAATTTTACACCTATTCCAACATACCTTTTGTGTGTGTTTGGAATGGATGTTTTATTCCTCAAATTTTATTAGGGAGTGGATCCCCTATTGGGTCCCACTCTTTACAACATGGTATTAGAGCCCATGGTAGTCAGAATCTGACTGTTTCAATTTTGTCTCCCTAATTAGAACCCGTGCCTTACATGTTCCCCATAGAATTGATCTATGCCACTCTTGAGATGATGAAAGGCTGATTTAGGATCATATGAGTTTCATATGGGAATCATGTTTAGTTAACCATATGTGATGAGGATTTATATGATCTTAACCTACCATATAGGTTAATGGTGACATAAATCTTTGGATGTTATGAGGTGTTGGCTTGAGGATGGAGTCATGTTTTGATGATTAGATAATGGTAGAATAAGGAGATCTTATTATGGAAAATTGTGACTTGGTTTTTGCATTGATTTTAAGCTCATCTTTATTTCATGTCGCATGATTTTTCAAAGAAATATATATTTTCAATTATACTACTATATTTTTACAAAAATCTATGATTTTGTCGATATTTTCTTAAGATGAGTCACAATGAGGAGATATGTGAGGTTTTAGTGGAGAAAGCCTAGAATCAGTTGGAAAAGATATCCTAAACCCTAGTTATAATGACTAAGTGATGACAAGGAAGATATGTATTTTAATAAAGGTTTAGTTGATCTACCATTTTGTGCTCTATGACCTTTGGTTGTTGAAGTGTATCTTAGGGTTGTTAGGTTAGAGACACAAGGATCTAAATTTCAATCGTATTTTGATATGACTTTTTGAATGGATGCATGAATAACATAAATTCCTAAAATTTTCACAATTAAAAGATGCAAAGTGACCGTAGTACCTTGATGATGTTTAGTTTGACTTGTTAGGTTGAATCCTTTTAAACGGTGGAGAGTAGTTTGTTTATGATGTATGAATGATTAGATTCGGAGGACAAAATCCTTTGAAGAGGTGGAGTGTTGTAATATACTGAAGCCTAGCCTCTTGACCCAGATCTTATGTCTTGGAGGATGGAAAGTTTGATTCTTTAGACTTGACCAAACAAGGATAACGTAAGAGACCAAACTAAGACATGATTAGGCTTGCAAACAAATATGACATAATATCTTCATATTAATCTTTAGACCAATAAAGGATACATAAAATATGTCACATGAGATAAATGATAAATACATACAGAATTTCGTGTGCAATAATGTTATATAATCCTTTGGTAGTAATGTGAAGATATGGGACACAATTGGATGAATAATAGTAATAATTAAGAAATATTATGATAACCAAAATAATTATGGGCCGCAAATATTAAATATGTATAATTCATGGAAAGAAATCTTCAAAGTTAAACATAGTGTGAAAATCATGTTTCTTGGGTCCCAATTAGCTTGGGGGTCAAGTTTCACCTTATTTTCACAATAATAATTATCCTAATTTCTTTTAGGAAAGGAAATATGAATTTTTCTCCAAAATATCAAATAAATCACTAAATGATTTCAAAACTAGAAACAACTCTCAAGTCCATAATATACATCTTCAAATTAATTTGTATATGAATTTTTATCTAATTTGTACAACCTTTAATGTTTAAGTGTAGAATAGGAGAGAGAAAGTGTGTAAAAGCCCAAAACATTAAATAATGTGATAAATGATTTAAATATATAATATTAAAGATAAAATCAAATTCCATATTTTAGAGTTTTCTTGAGGGTGAAGTTTCACATTAATTGGATAAATCTAGATGTCTATAATGCATTAGGAAAGAGAAACTATGGTTTGCTTGAAAATAATTAAATACAATAGCCACACTCTACAAATGGGAAAATTAATGCCAAAGCGCACTCTACATATCCTAATTAGCCTAGGAGAAAATTTTAATATTAATTAGATAAAGTGTGGACCCTCAATTGAAGAAAGAGTGAAAAGGAAATAATGTATCAATTTCACTTTATTTGATTTCAATTTGGATAAGGTTTTTGATTTCATTTATCTGTCACATGCATTTCCTTGCTTGCTAAAATGTGGGCCCATTATGGACCACTGAATCTCAATCTGACGGCTCACACATCATCTCCTACCTTGGGTAGGAGATGGCCGCATGTGAAAAATTCAGAGGGCCTGATATTTCCTGGATATCTACCTCGTTTCTCAACAAATTTTCGAGACTCTTGGTGCAATAGATTTGTGAGAGAATCCCATGTCTAATGACCCCTAATACAATCCCTAGTTTCCTATCTTTGCAAATCACCCAACTTCTTCTTGCTGTCTCTCGAGCCTCCTACTACCAAAGTCCTTAAACTGAACCCCCGCCTATATATAATCCTCGCTTTGATTCTAGTTTGCTCATAGATATCTTCCTCTCATGCTAATTTTACTCGAGGTCACATCCTTAACTACTAGTGAACTTTCTATCCCTCTAGCTTGTGGTGCCTTGTATGAGAAACTGGCTCCACTGGTGTTCAATTGCACAGTATGATTTATCGAATCTTTCTGTCTAGGGGCAAAATAGTCATTTCATGCTCTATTGTCCTTCTTTTCCACACTAAGCCTTGTACTAATTTGAGGGCTGAGTTGGCTGAGTGTGGTCGGGACAACTCAACGAGTTTGACCGCTGACTAGGTTTTCTTTGCTGAAGAGGATTTTTGCTATTTTCTGGTTGGTCAGTTTTTCTAAAAGTCGTAACTTTCTTTCTATTTATCCAAAAATTACAAAAAAAATGTTTTAGAATTCCTTGGAATTTTCTCTATCTATTGGTGTAAATTTTATCGTCTGATTCCAAACTCATTAATATATGGATCTAATGGATTATCCTAACTGGTTGTAATTTGCAAAATTCATAACCAATAATTTATAAGTCAGAAAAATAAAATAAACATGTTGTGAAATTAGAAGAATATAATCTTCAATACGGCCTAATTTTGATAACCTACTTCATAGATAAAAAGGCAATTTTTAGGGTTTATGAAATTAATATAATCCTAACCCTAAATCTACATATATGCTTAATAGGTGCTTTGGAGACTAGGTTGGACCTGTATCGGACTTTGGACTTGTTTAGACTCTAAAGTGAGGTATGTTTGCATCCCCAATTATTCTATATTGAGCAATCATCCCAAATTATCACTCTCTTGATAGCCTACACAATATATCTCTTTTGAGAATTTATTCCATGTGAAATATTCTGTTGGATTCTAATATTATGATCATCCTATTTTGTTGGACTTTATTTTGACTCCAGCTTATGCTTTCAATCTTGAAGAAACCCTAATTTTGTCATTTATGTGGTTGATGCTTATTTTGTCCATTTTTCTGATGGAAACTTTATTTATTCCATAAAATACTAAACTGTATACTTGCCTCCATATTTATTGCATGTTATGTGATTCAGTAACCCTAGAGTAGTGTAATTACATTGGTTTTTGGGTTGTTTCCCATGCATTATTTTTGGGATGGAGGTTGTGTGCCCCATACCTAGTGGTGATGCCCATTATTTTAAATATATTGGGAGTCTAGAAGTACGTCATTCTCTATCATGTTTCAAGTTTGGACTTGACAGCCTTTGTTATTTATATTGTTCTAGTACTATACTCATCTCACATGCATTTAGGATGATATTCCTGTTATGGGTTTTGTACCCAAAGTTGTATATGTGCTTGTGTGTCACAACTTTATTAATTTATATTAGGCAAGTATCCTCCTCTCATAGTCGGTTTGATTCTGGTTTGCTCATAGATTTCTTCCTCTCATGCTAATTTTGTTCAAGGTCACATCCTTGACTACCGCAAACTCACTATCCCCTCTGGCTTGTGGTGCTTACACAAGCTACTGGCTCCATTAGTGTTCAATTGTAGTTAGGGTATGATTTCTCGACTTTGTCTCTTTGCTTCTTTGTTTTCAAATTTACGAATTGTCATCCCTTCAAGAGTTGCCCAAATCTATCCAGTCGCTTCATATTGCTTCTAGCAATAATGGCACTGGGTTGTAAAAGGGATGAATCCCCTGTGTGTATTTACTCTTCCTCCCCTCGTTGCCTTTTGTTTTGTTTTTCTCACCAGGGGTAAATAGTCATTTCGTGCTCTGTTGTTCTTCTTTTCCATGCTAAGCCTTGTGTTGAGTTGAGTGCTAAGTTGGTGGGGTGTGGTTGGGCCAACTCAGCAAGCTTGACCGTTGACTGGGTTTTCTTTCCGGACGAGGATTTTTGCTATATTCTGGTTGGTCAGATTTCCTAAAATTTATATCTTTCTTTATGTTTATCCAAAAATTACAAACAAAATATGTTTTAGAATCCTTTGATATTCTTTATCTATTGAAATTAGTTTTATTGCTTGATTCCAAAGTCATTTATATATGGATTTTAATGGATTATCCTAATTGGTTATAATTTGCAAAATTCATAAATAATAATTTATAAGTCAAAAAAATAAAATAAAATATGTTATGAACTTAGAATAAAATAAACTACAATATGGCCTGGTTAATTTATAGATAATACAAAGATAATTTTTAGGGTTTATTAAATTAATGTAAACCTAACCTTAAATCTACATATATGCTTAATAGGTACTTTGGAGACCTAGCCTTGGACCTATATCTAACTTTGGACTTTTTTAGACTCTGAAGTGAGGTATGTTTTCATCCAAAATTATTCTATATTGAGCAATCATCCTAAATTATCACTCTCTTGATAACCTACACAATATCTCTCTTTTGAGAATTTATTCCATGTGATATAGTCTACTTGATTCTGATATTATAATCATCCTATTTTTTGGACTTTCTTTTGACTCCAGTTTGTGCTTTTAATCTTGAAGAAACCCTAATTTTTTGACTTATGTGGTTGATGCTTATTTTGTCCATATTTGTGATGGAAAATTTATTTATTCCATAAATGACTAAACTTATTACTTGCCTCCATATTTATTGCATGATATGTGATTTAGTAGCCCTAGAGTAGTGTAATTACATTAGTTTTTGGGTTGTGTTCCCATGTAATTTTTTTGGGATGGAGGTTGTGTGCCCCATACCCGGGTGGTGATGCCCATTTTTTTAAATATATTGGGAGTCTGGCAGTACGTCATTCTCTATTAGGTTTCAAGTTTGTGAGACTTGTATCCTTTTGTTATCTATATTGTTATAGTGTTATGCTTATCTCACATGCATGCAGGTTGATATTTTAGTTATGGGTTTTGTGCCCAAAGTTATATATAAGCGTGTGTTGCACAACTTTATTGATTTATTTATGTCTAGTATCTCTTTTATCATATGATTTTAATTCATTTATCTTGATGCCCACTTGGGTAGTTCTTTCCTTTTCTATGGGAAGCCTTGTGTATTTGATGTTCTTTATTTCATAATGTTGCTCATCCCATATTTGGTATGCACATCCCATATTTTTCTCCTCTTGCTGGGTATGCTTCCAACCCCAGGTGTAGGACATGGAGGCATGGTTTCCAACATGTACCTAACTTTAGGAGTTTATGCTTGGAGACAAACTTGATATGGTTTAGATTTCCCTCTACTAGAATATCCTTGTAAACCCACTATAGGAGATGATAATGTACTTTTGTAAAAAAAATTGTAGTCATATTTTATATTCCGTTGTTGCACTTTGGTATTTTGTATTCCATCATTTGAGATTTGAAAATTTTACACCTATTCAGGCATACCTTTTGTGTGTGTTTGGAATGGATGTTTTATTCCTCAAATTTTAGTAAGGAGTGGATCCCCTATCAGGTCCCACTCTTATCACTTAGAGTATTCCCATGACCCTAAGACTACTAGACCAGATCCTGTATTTGCAACATGGATCACTGCATTTTCCCACAATATTTAAATAGTTGGATGATTATGTGGACATCTCTAATAACGTGGGTACTTAGGTAGAGTTTCTAGGATCTTTGTCATGTAGTACCCTCTATGGTTCCATAGTTTTTTTTTCAGCTGTGGTCAAAGAAAACAAATTCAAAGTAGGTATGACCAATGTAAGGTTGCTTATATATATTTAAGCGATCATACATTACTTGAATTTATTCCCCACACCCCCACAAATGTAATTGGATTATATCATTGTATACTCTACCTATTTATATAAATTTTATTCAACATTGTATGAGATGATACATACCATGATTAGGTATCAAATGTCTACTATATGTTTAGTTTGAATAATCATTCACATACTCAAAACATCTTGGTTCTTACCAAATATTTGGACGTCATAGTATATAAATCCAAGCATTTTTCCATTCACTATTTTAGTAAATATGTAGACTTCTTTCAAATGTAATTTCTCATCATACAAGAAATTCACATGAAACCCTATATTATAACTTCAAACCGTAATCAAATTCAACTAAATGTTTCAAAAATAATTTTATAGATTAATTCCACTTTTGTAAAATACTGGAAAGCTTGGAAATTTTGATGTAGTCTCATATCAATTCAAGAAAATATTATTTTCAAATCATATATTTAATATACTAATAAAAACTCAAAGTCTATCACCGTAAAGAAGTCCTCATTATTTTCTATATTCACTCAAGAATAATATAAAAACATGTGAACGCACATAAAATCACATTTAACTTAGATTCTTTTGAATTATTGCTAGGTAGATAATAAAACTCATGTTTTTTAGAAAATCCTAGTCAGAACTTGATCCTAGTTTTTTATTCCTAGATTTAGGAAGAAATCACAGAATAAAATCAAAAATAGCTCAGATGCCCCACACATGTTGGAGGTAAAGTTGTTATACAAGGAGTATGAAAAAAAGGGAGACACAAGATGATATAGTTAGTTTGATGTGGATAAATTAATACATCATTTAAATAAATAAAATAATGAAATCAAATTAAGACACATATGCTAGGTTTATCAAATGTTATTTTACCATTATTTCATTGTTCTTTCCTCCTTCCCTCAAAATATACAAACATTCTCACTCTTATATTTCAAGGATTTGAATCTAAATATTTGGGTTAAAACAAATCTAAATTGAATGTTTGATAGTTGAATTCACTTTATATTTAGAGACCGTAACAATTTTTTCATTTGCTAAAATATACAATAACAACCCTATTTTATAGCTCGTATAGCCAATAAATCAATCTGATTAGTTGGTGGTAGATATCTTGACTAACACTTCACATATGATGCAAGAACATTGCTAGCTAGCATGTTCTATTTGGATAAGTTGAGAATGTGGTCTAAGTGTGTACTAGTCCTTACCAATCATGTTCACTTACTAAAATGAATCACTAACAATCCTTCTAGTCTACTAGTAGCCCAACTGGTATTTCTAATGGAGAAACTTTAGACTACATTACTCACAAGTTAGTAGGGTAGTCAACTATTTTATACAGATCTACTTTTTATGCTCTAACAAATACTTCAACCCAAATCTAACCTAACATAAATATCAAATCTCTACATCTATGTTCTTATAAGATTATGTTATTATTTCTAACTACATAAGTTAGGGATTCTACTGATATACAATCTGCTTACTTCCACAATAATGAGACTTGCAGTTTGATTTAGCTAGAATTCAGATTTTATATATTTTATTATAAACCCCATATATTATAATAGGTATCGATTTATTTCATATATTTATTTTATTTTAAATAGACACTAGAAAATTATTCAGTTATGATGAAAACTATGATTAGTGATTCCCAAATCCTATGTTTGTTGTTAAGTTTCATTATCATTGTACTCATCATTGTAGTAGATAGTTTGGTAGTAGGGGGTTCATTTTATACCTTAGTGATGAAATTATAGGGTATTTTAGTTCAATTTTCATGCCTATACTATCCCTAATATGCTTAAAAACCCTAGTGACGCACGCATTTCGATTGCTATTTTAAGCTATTTTAGGCAAGTTTTTTGGGGAACATATCTATTATTTTGATGTTTTATGAATAATGTGCCTAAATCACTTGTGAAGTTCTTATGCATTCATATTATGTATTTAAATGCAATTACTTGGAAATTATAATATCTATTATGATCATGATGCATTTCTTATTTCATTTCATAGAAAAGAAGTAGATTTGGAGTATGTCAGTACCACCGACAAAAATGTCGGTACCATTGACATGGAGTAAAAGAAGGCAATTCATAGAGTAGTCTGGGTATAACTGAGACACATCTCAATACCACCAAGATGTAGAGTCGCCTGATGGCCAACTCAGTGGTCCATACAACAAGGATCAGAGCCTCAACATAATATCAGTACCACTGACACTCAAGTTAGTGGTATCAACTCAACCATGTTTGAGTCAAGCAAGCTAGTCTGTGGCATCGACTTCCAATTTGGTACAACCAAGATGTTTTGACCTTTGTGATTTGAAGCAACATCATCCAATGGTGTGTTAGATAAGTGTCATTTTTGGCTCTGTGGTTAAAACCTAAGAGGATGGTCAAAAAGAGGATATCAAATGTGTTACAAGAGACTAAGGATGGAGGATATGGTGCATGGATAAATAGAGTGAGGATCATCTTCAACATTTGAGGAGAATTTAATAATAAAAACCATGTTTGTTAGTGACTATCTTTGCAAGGGATCATCCCCATGTCTCTCTTGAGAGTTTTTTCCAGATCTTATGTTATTCTCTTCTTTGAATCTTAATGTAAGCCAATTTTGCGTAGGGGGCTAATCTCCTTTTCTCTAGAACCTGAGAGTAGCCCAATGTTGCTTTTTGCATGACAATATTCATCTTAGTAAGGATACCTTTTCTTAAAATTTGGTAATAGTAGCTCAACCAATTTTCCATGTTCCTATTGGATCATCATGAATATGTTTTAGATTTATATTCATGACAAGAGAGGAATTAACAACTGAAAAAGGCATTATCAACACAATTAATAACACACAACAAAATCAAGCTAAAAATTGTGAGGTTGATTGTCCACAGATATGTCGTGATTGTTTGATAGCATCTATTAATACTACAAAAGTAGGTTATGAATTAGGTTAAATAGTGTAGTACACTATGAGAGAAGGGGGTGTATATGTAGATACCTATCCAAAGAAGCAAGGATAATTTATGTTAAATGAGGAGGACCACATGTCTAAATTACATTATGGTGAAACTAGAATCCTAGAGATTTTATTGTCTGGTCTTCAAAGCGCATTCCATTCATTGTCCTTTATTTTCATTTTGTAGTATAATTAAATCAACCAATCTTTTCCTTAGGTCTAATTGACCATTTTTAGCTATCAGTAGTCCCTATCAACCCAATTCCTTAAGATTGACAACTCATTCTTCTTTATGTCCCTTACTACTCAACAAGTACATTTGTGCATTCACCTGCATGGTGCATGTGTACCAAAATTTTGGTTTCATTTCCAGGGAACTGGGAGCGCTAGCACTACAAGTGCTAAAACTGCCACTCAAGTCCATTTTATTTTTTGGTTATTTTTCAAATCAATCAAAAATCATTACTAAACATGTTAATAATTAATATCTTGCATTCTTACATTGACTTTGCTACTTCTTAAGTACTAGTTTATGGTACAAACCTGAGCCACTGACTACTGAAACCCAACTCATCTTTTGCATATCGTGCAAAGATTCTGCAACAAGGGAAGGAATATTCAGCTTTATCTAAGAGGTTGGTTCGGAGTACACTACCAACAGTACCAAAAGTTACACTAGTGGATAAAGAAGAGCATGTCAGCATTCTAGAAGATCATGAGGTTGAAGAAAAAGAGGAATACATGTCCAACCACATGAAGCAAATGATGATGTCCTAGTTGCAGATGATGATAAGACCATCTAGGAGAAAATAAAGGCATCTTTAACCACTGATCAATTGGGTCGTGTTAGGTGAAAATCTACAAGATCTAGGTCTAATTTCCTTGGTTAAATTAGAAGCATTCCACTAGCATAGCATGCAGGATTTGATGCATCACATCAACAACTTTTTTAAGTCATGAAGTGGTAGATTTACATTATACATGCCAATATGATTTATCTAAAGTTCATCCCTCATTTCTTGATGGATAAAGTAAAGACATGGTTTAAAATCTACTGTTATAATATATAGGATTTTGGGATGAAATAATTGATATGTTTTTAAGAGTACTTTCTTCCCCAGAAGATTAATGCACTAGCAGCAGAAAAAAAATCATAATTTCAAGAAGCACGTAGATGAATCTTATTCTAAGGCTTGGGAGTGCTATCAAAACATGTAGAGGAAGGTACCACACCATGGGATTGATTTATATGATCAAGGAAATACTTCCTATTGTGGTATGTATAAAGGAGAGAGGACCACATTGCACAATTCTAGTGCATGATCTTTCTTAATAACAAGGCAATGAACTGTCATGAGATAATGAAGAAAATGACCATGAATAATCCTAGGGTGATGAACGTGAACCCTCCCTCCTAGCATATTCTAAGAGTTACATGGAATCACGTGAAGTCAAGGATCTTAGAATATAGATGGCTCAGTTGAGCATCTAGATTGTGAGGAAGAAGAGTACTTGCAATGGTCCAACAATATAAGAAATGATTACTCATAGTAGAACAACCCAAAATTCTCATAGAAGGACCCCAATAATTTTCAACAAGACCCTTCACAAGTACAAAAAACTCCACCCCAAGAACGAAATGTTCAACATCAACATAAATAAGAAAGGGGTTCAAGCATGATTGATTGGTTGGAGAACTTGTTTGTAAAGTTATGACTACAAATGAGTCATATTTTGAACAAGACCATATGGAACATGAAAATCAAGGGGCATGAATAAGAAGCTTGGAAACTCAAATTCTTAATTGGAAACAGATGTGGTAGGTTTGCAGAAGCATACTCACTAAGGGTTCCTAGGAAATACTAACATCCCACAAAATTAAAAGCAAGGCAAGTTGGTTACCCTATGCAAAGGGAATGTAATAGAGAATGAAAAAGAACAAGGATATAACATGGAAAGATTGACTAAGTCAACTACAACCACCCTTGAAGAAATAGTTGAAGGGGAGCCAGTTGTTCCAATTTAGATACTAAGGAAGCAATAAATGAAGACAACATTTACTACATCTTAGAAGGAAAAAAATCCCCTATAAGGGAATATGTTCCAATATATCTTAGGAAAATTTGTGTGCTCGTACAATTCCCAAATAGCCTTAAAAAGACTTAGAAATTCAAGAAAATATTAGACATCTTTCACAGGCTTCATGTAATCTTATTTTAGTAGAGGCTCTTAAACAAATTCCTTCTTATGGAAATTTTATGAAGGATAATTACCAAGAAAAGGAGGATGGTGGTTTTTTATGTGGTAGTTCTACATGAGGAGGTGAGTATGATGATTCAAAGGAATCTACCTAGTAAGAGAGAAGATCTAGGGTGTTGTAATATGCCTTGTTCCTTAGGAAGTTTCCACTTTGGGGATGCACTATGTGACTCAGTATCCAACATCAATTTGATGTCATTAAAGAAATATGATAATATGGTATTATAAGACACAAGAGTACCAATATGATGATTCAATTGGCTAAAGATTCCTTTATTTGACCCTATAGTATTTATAAAGATGTTTTGGTCTAAGTGGACAAATTTATCTTCCCAAGAGTCATGCAAATGCAATAAGATACGTGATAGAAATTTTGTTAGGAAGAGCATTCCAGGCTATAGTAGATGTGACATTAGATATGGGAAGAGGAAGGATGACTCTTGGGATTGGAGAGGAAAAAATGGAGCTCAAACTTCTAGAATCGACTAAATAAGCCAACAAAGTTGGGTAGTGCATGTCTTATCTTGCAAGATAGTGATAAAAATGTTTCCTTGTTTTTTTGGGGAAACCTTTCTTAGACATGAGGAACATTATACATAAGTTTGATGATGGTTGAATCTAGTTAGAAGATATGGAGAAGGTGTACACAACCTCTCTTACCAAAGTTAAGGAAATCATGCTCCAGCTTTTGTAGATTAGTCGAATTGACTCCTTTTGCTTTTTCAGAGGTAAGCTAGGAAAGGGTTGTAAGATGTACAGAAGAGAGATAAGATTTTCTTGTGCCTATACATATTTCTAAAGGATCTATGGAATAATTGCAACATTCTAATCCATGTCTCCCATTGACTGCACATTTGATGAATCTCATAGAGGTCAGAATTTATAATTGGCTTATAAAGGAATGGGCCTTATTTCTAAAAACATTATTGCCTTGCCATACAAAGCACTTTGAGGACTTGGATCCACCACCGCCCCTTTGGTGTCATTACTTGTTTTCCTCGCAACCTAGAACTGAATCTGTTTGCCACCCCATATGAAGTATACTCCTCAGGATATAGAAAAAAACCTCCCAGTGACAGTCTCTTCTTTATTGATCATCACAGAGGAAGAATGACTGATACAAATGATTAAGAACCTCCAGGTAGAATTTGGGCGGTCAATAGTAGATATCAAAGGGATTTCTTCAAGTCTTTGATAGCAAAAAATACCCATGGAAGAAGGATCTAAGTCAGTGGCCTAACCTTATGGAAGATTAAACCAAGTCATGATAGAGGTGGTGAAGGAGGTAACCAAGATCCTATTGATAGGTATAATTTATGCAATTTCTGATTCTAAATGAGCTAGTCTGACACTAGTGGTCCCAAAGAAAGGTGAAATAATTGTTACCAAAATGTCATGAACGAACTAGTTTTGTCTAGGCTAGTGAGTACCTAGTGTATTTGTATAGATTACCATTTACTCAATTCTACTACACCTTAGCACCATTTTCAGTTACCTTTCATGGGCAAGAATCTAGAGAGGCTCACATTCCACTCTCACTTTTGCTTTTTGTATGGTCATTCAAGTTAAAATAAAATTTTGATAGATCTTGAGGATCAATAGAGGTCCACCTTTACTTGTGATTACGATACATTTTCTTATCACCAAATGTCATATGGTCTTTGTAATGCGCCCACAACTTTTGATAGTTTCATTCTCTCCATCTTTTCTGATATGGTGGAGGAGGGCTTTAAAATTTGTTTATGGGGAGCCTTTTACGGATCACCTTTCTAGTCTAGTTTGGGTGATACAAAGATGTGGGTATACACATCTCATTTTGAACTGAGAGAAATTTTGTATGATGGTAAACAAGGGGATAGTTTTGGGACAAACAATGTCCTTTAACATGTGGAGATTGACCCAATTAAGATTGAGGTAATCGCAAAGCTTCCTCCACCATCATTGGTCAAGGAAGTGAGGACCTCCCAAGACACATGCATTTTCAGAGGTGATTCATCAATGAGTTTTAAAAGATCAAAAACCTCTTTTGGAGCTTCATAAAGGATATGGAATTTGATTTAAATGAGTGGTATTTAAACACCTTTAACGTTTATATGAGAAAATGATCTTCACACTTGTGATGGCTCACATTGGACACTCCCATTTAAGTTCATGTATGATGCTTTCAACTATGGGACCAGAGTATTTTTTAACAAATGAAAGGATCATGATTCATTTATGATTTATTATGACTCTCATACTCTCAATGACACCCAATACAACTATACCACAAAAAAAGAACTTTTAGCTATTGTGATAGAATATGATAAATTCCAAAAATATTTAATTGGAGAATAAGTAATGTTTGGACACATCACATTACAATAAAATACATACTTTAGGTAAAGGAATCCAAACCCAAACGGATTCGACATGTCTTACTTTTGATATAGAAATTAGGGATAAGGAAGGCATATAAAATGTTGTGGCAAACCATCACTCTCGTCAATAAGTGGATGATATTAGGTTAGAGGTACCCATTCAGGTAGTTTTCCATACGATCAATGGTTGATAGTTAAGCTTCAAGACCCTTGGTTTGTTAACAATGAGAAGCATCTAGAAAGTGGGGTGATGCCAAGTGACTAGAATTATCACGATATGAAGAAATACTTTCACTCTTGTGATATTTGATCTAGGATTACCCTATCTTATTGAAATAATACAAATGGAATCTTGAGGCACTTTATTCCAGAGTGGGTGGTGGAGAGTATTCTTTCTCATTATCACTCTTTCCCATAGGGGGCACTACATAAGATCTAGACTAGTAGCCAAAGTTTTAGAGAGATGGTTTTTTTGCCATCTTAATTTAGCAATTCTTATAACTATGTGAAGAGGTGTGATGTGTGTCAACAAACTAACAATATATCCAAAAGACATGAATGCCCCTAACAATTGTTTGGGAGAGTAAGGTTTTGGTTCTATGAGGTATTTATTTTATGGGGACATTAGAGACTTCAAATTCCAATCTATATACATTGATATTCATTTGTTGTGCTTCTAAATGAATGGAGGAAATGCCAACCCAAACTAGTGATGATCGGGTTATTTGTACGTTTGTTAAAAATAACTTTTTTGCATATTTGGAGTGCCAAAATGATCATTAGTGATGGACGATTTTCATTTTAGGAACTATCATTTGGTACTTTACTAAAGCAGTATAGGCTCTCACACTATGTAGTCACACCTTACCATCCGCAGACTAAGTGTCAGGTTGAGATGTCTAATAGGTAAGTGAAGATGATTCTGGAGAAGATTGTATCTACCACACACACAACTCAGAATATGCAGCCTAATGATGCCCTACGGGCATATAGAACTGCTTTGAAGACACCTATTGGTATCACACTGTATAGACTAGTCTATGGTAGGGCATGCCATTTTTTAGTTGAATTATACTATATGGCTCTGTGGGCACTTAAGAAATTGAATTTTGATCTATCTACTTGCAAGAAAGAATTGAATGATCTATATGAGATTAGATTAGATTCCTATGAGAATGCTAGGTTGTACAAAGATCATAAATAGAAGATCCATGATGAGCAAATTATTCAATGGAGATTCCAAATGAACAAACAAGTGTTGTTATTCAAATAAAGGATGAAGTTGCACTCGGGATAGTTGGGATCTAGATCGAGTGATATGTACATGATGGTTAAGGCATACCCACATCACCATTTACTTCAACCTCGACCTCTCTGTCCTCCAATAAGTTGAGTCAAACAAGAATTTGGATTTCAAACATTTCGGCAGTGTGAATATCTTCACTAAGAATGGAGATTACATCTATGCTATCTCTAAGATATGAGTCTTCCAGATCCTATCTCTGACCTTGCAGATATCAACAACCTTTTTTCTAGATGATAACATGGGAGGATGACAATGAGAAAGATGGAAATGACAATAAGGAGGTGGCCATGGAAGAAGTAGCTACACCAGTGAGGCCAAGAAGGTACCCTCATCACACTCCACACTTCTATGACACATATTACACCATCCCTACTCATCCATAGGAGATCCCATACTCTTTTTATATCATGAATGACATGCTCAACAACATTCAGATGGTCCAACAACAACACTAGGTAACCATGCACATACCAAATCACATTAAGAGAGAATATTTTTAAGAATTAGGAGTAGATCTCCATGAACCCACCAACAATGCTCACTGACAAGTGTGTCATATTGAAAAACCATGAGAACATGAATCAACATATGCAGCGTGTGACATACACTTAGTAGCCTCTCTATATTAGTATTGGAGAATTACCAAGTTTTCCAGCTACCCACAATCTCCAACAATGCTAGCTCACCCATAGCAGTTGGTTGGCCCCTTCTATCCACCGCATACACACCTATGTCTATGGAATTTCCCTCCTCCTGACTCTTGAGTTTATGGTACACATATTCCACCTCTAAGTTTGCATTTCGATAATGAGGATATTGTCAAATTTAATCTTGGGAGGGGTATAGTATGGGATCTTTACCTTTCATCTTCTTTTATCCTTTATGTTCAAGTTTGCCTTGTAATTTATTTTTTTGTTTCATATGATCAACATATGTCCAGTGTAAAAGTATATATATATATATATATATATATATATATATAGAGAGAGAGAGAGAGAGTCAGGCTAGAATACACTCGAGTGTATCCGGAGCGGAATACACTCAAGTAGTTTTTCATGATGCAATATTTTTTTTTGAAAATCTAATCCATTGATCTTCTTAAACATCTCGTGAACAAATCATACGCAAAATTTAAGCACATTTGGATATGTATAGCTCATGTTATGAAGACTGCAAAAATTATACATTTCAAATTAGTTTCACGCGTCGATTTTGTTGCCCTTGGATGAGTGACTTACACTCATCCAAATGGGCTCAAAATTTGTATGTAGCCTAGTTATAGTATGACGGTGAAGATCAATAGTTTACATTTAAAAAAAATAGTCTTGATATGCAAACACACTTGAGTGTATTCGTGCAATCCGTACACTCGAGTGTATTCTAGCCTGACTCTCTCTCTCTCTCTCTCTCTATATATATATATATATATATATATATATATAGGGCTTATCTTTAATACCCGTGCGGGTAGCCTGATTTTTTGCTACCCGCACATCCAAAAGAGTAACTATATGATATAAAAAAGTAACTCTAAAGATCAACAGAGTAACTATATGGTACACAAGAGTAATTCTGAGATCAAAAAAGTAACTGCACAGAAAATATATTGTCAATAAATATATGGAAAGGTTTCTTGATTTGGGGGGGGGGGAAATGATATTATTTTTGGATGATTTTTTTTGGGGAGCTAGATAAAATGCTCATCTAAAATTGCGATTTTTTTTTAAAAAAATGACGGGAAGGGTGCGTGGGTAGCTACCCGTGCGGATATTAAATAAATCCCCATAGGATTGTTTCACATGAGTTCTATTATGGAGGGTAGTTGTGCCTCACTCTTGTGTCTGGACGGGACCCTTTCTCACTTCTTATATATATATATATATATATATATATATATATATATATATATATATATATATATATATATATATATATATATATATATATATATATATATATATATATATATATATATATATATATACATACATATATATATATGCATATATATATGTGTGTGTATGTGTTTGTGTTTGTGTGTGTTTGTACTTATGTCTACCTATATTAATCAGTTCTCTTCCACTCCACTAGGGATATCAAGCACTTGAACTTAATCGTAGTGACCAACCAAACCTCGGGGAGGGGACGATCACTACACCCTGTCCCCATAGGCCATCCCACCCTCTCGCTCTTAAGGAGGGGTTTCCTCTTATAAGGATGCATCTTTCTCTATCACATGGCCTCCTCCTAGTTGAGGGTTGTCATTTTAGATTCTCTATTCGTTAAGCATTTGGCTTCGGGATAGCAGTGCCTTATGGAGGTAGATCTAGTTCCTTGGTAGGATGAGATTGAGGTGGTTCACATGTGTGGTGTTTCTATCAGGCCTCACCTTTCCTCTTCATTTATCATCTCTATAGGGTAAACCAACTATGAGGTTGTGTTTATCTATTTACAGGTAGCGGGTCTGTTCTATCGACGAGTTTTGATTTTTGATTTTGTTTGTGACCAAGTATTTGCATCCTCTTTCTAGGATTTCCTTTTCCCTTATTCCTTTAGCTCCTAATTTGAGTTGTTGTTTCCCTCTTGTCATTTTTTTCTCTTATGTTGTCTATAACATTTTTTTGGAGATATTCCAATTCTAAGATTATCAATCTCCTTCTATCTATATATTTCATGAACACCATTAGTTTGAAGGTATCTCTTATCAATAGATTCTCGGATTAGTTGTGCTTTATAGGGATCTACTCTGAAATTTAATTATTTCCTCCCTATCTGAGCTTATTTCGTATGGTAGATCTATTGATGGATTTCATTGGTTCTAGTGTCATTCTTAATATACCATGTAGATGATGTTTGTCTCTTAATTAATGAAAATATTTGTATTTTCAAAAAAGATCTAGTGTAGTGGTAGATTTATACACATTGCTCACATGTGTCAATTTAGGTCAATGTTAGTGTGTACCCCTTAAACAATCCAATTCACTTGTTTAAGAATACACTACACTAGGAATTGAGTGGAATAGTCAATCCACAGATATATGTGTGGGGAACTTAGCCTAATTCAACCCTTAGCTTTGAAATGATGATGGTGTTTGAGTCTAATCCGATTAAGCAATAATGTTTCCTTTTTTTTAATTCAAGAGTAAATTTTGGATCACCCTAGTGCATGAATTAATAGAAGAGACACATATCATGGTTAGGAAGATTATGTCTCCTAGTCATGTGTTCTCATCCACCCCCATTTCATTCCGTCACCACCAGTAGGATGAATACATGATCTACATTTTTTTCCTTTGTTGATTGTATAAATGGAAAGATGGGAAGCATATACTCTTAATTTTTCATCTGAAAGTGCAAACATGGTTCTATGAGTGTTTAATATTATATTTTAGTTTTCATTAAAAAAATCATATATTTTGCATATTGCATACCACTATTTATAAGGTGTTATTTGGTAGTTTCTACATCTTTTTTGGATGAAGAGAACAAAAAATTGCACAACCTTACTGTAATGTCCTAGGATTTCAAGCCTTGGATAACATGATCTTAAAAGTAATGATTGGACTACCCATATCACCAAGGTGCGCCTCCTTTTCAGGGAGCCCATCACTGAAGAACTCCATAGTTAAGCGTGCTCAACTTGGAGTAGTATTAGGATGGGTGACCAGTCGGGAAGCTTATCATGGCTTGCGTGTGAGTGTGGATAAAGCGCGCAGTTAAGGCTACTGGTGGTCTGTGGGGCCAGTCGTCATTCCTGAAACTCTACTAGAGCCTAGGGCAGTGGGCCCGGACGTTACAAATGGTATCATAGCCAATTCCCCTCAAATAGGTGGGGCCCACATGGGTATGTGGCATGCCAGTATTGAGTCGTACGGTCCAGGCATGTAGTAAAGGGATATCCATGGTGATGTAGCCACCTTTGTGCTAGTATTCCGTGATCGGGAGCTGGGTGTTCATGGGCCATGTTGGGTCAGCACTAAAATGGGGAAATATTATGAGACCATATAGTTGAGCCTTGACGAGGACGTCAAGAGTCTAAGTGGGGGAGATTGTAATGTCCTAGGATTTCAAGCCTTGGATAATATGATCTTAAAAGGAATGATTGGACTACCCATATCACCAAGGTGCACCTCCTTTTCATGGAGCCCATCACTGAAGAACTCCATAGTTAAGCGTGCTCAACTTGGAGTAGTATTAGGATGGGTGACCAGTCAGGAAGTTTATCATGGCTAGCATGTGAGTGTGGATAAAGCACGCAGTTAAGGCTAGTGGTGGTATGTGGGGCCAGTCGTCATTCCTGAAACTCTACTAGAGCCTAGGGAAGTGGGCCCAGGTGTTACACTTACTCCTCCAAAATGTATGAAATTCATAATGTAACTCATTTATCTTGATAGAAGAAGGGATAAAGAAAATAAAAAATAAAAGGACAAACGATAAGAGAAAAAGAAAATTGAAAAGAAAAATGAGAGTGGAGGAAAAAGATTTAAACATAAGAATAATATTACTATAAAGTGAAAAATATAGAGATTGTGGAATTCTTTTCAAATGTACCTTCCACCTATACTCATCATTAGGATGAGGCATCCATTTCCTACATCATTACACTAGAAATAGCAAGCATTAGGAGACATTAAATTTCATTGCATCAATTATTTAGGCACACCATTTTTTGTTTTGTTGCTTATGTGAATTAAATTATGTGTAATATCTGATTTCATGCCACCTATTCCAACCACCCACTCTCTAAATTGTAAGGCACCATAATGATTTATTCCTTACATACATTCATACTCAAGAACTATGTCCATTCATATGACATATTTATATAAAGTAGTATTTACAGGGATATCTTGTAAAACACTCAAGATATTTTTGACTTCCCATGATATAATTTTCGCTTTGACCTATTTGTGTGTTTATCGCTCTAATTTTGATGTTTTGTTTTTTTGGCATAACACTTGTCAAGCCAATCCTTGTTGACGTCTAGGATGAGGACAATGTTGTCGGTGTCATCTAAGGAGTGCTCCTCTCCAAATATGTGGAAGGAGTACTTATATTGATTGTCAATGGAGTAGCACTTCACAAATGTAACAAAGAACTCAATGGTGAATTTCTTGAAGACTAAATGCACCAGGAAAGGAAAGGGAGAGGTGTTAGAGAATCATAGAAGGGACTCCACTACCTCCTAAATGCAAGAGCATTGAGTGTGGCTCAACATAATCATTGGGGAAGTTGCACACCATAGGATACATGGCCTTGTACTTAAATTTCTACTCATTTGTCACTGAGGCCATGCACATTCCAATGAGCAGGACAATCTAAGATTGATAAGTCAAGTGAGTGGGCTCATAGAACGTCATATGATAGTGAAG
The DNA here is from genome assembly GCA_963693085.1 of Alisma plantago-aquatica. Lineage (NCBI taxonomy): Eukaryota > Viridiplantae > Streptophyta > Magnoliopsida > Alismatales > Alismataceae > Alisma > Alisma plantago-aquatica. The sequence goes on from OY856412.1 coordinate 571,599,653, forward strand.
GCTTCTTGGGTGGAGAAGAAGTAGCAGAGGCATAAAGGATAATGGCTCCACATTGAGTGTCAGTCTCATTGATGAGATGCTCCATAGTTGTTGTATCAACAGATGCAACCTTCTCAGAGTAGGAGTTGTCTCCCTCCATCACGTATGGTGTGTTATCATCAGATTTGTGTCTTTACCAAAATCACATGCAACATTTATCGGTGGTGAATGCCAATTGAGAGCAGGAGAGGGGGAAACGTCTTCTATTTCTTTGACTTTACCCTTCTTAGATCTGAAAGGGGTTGAGTTGTTGTAGGAGACCATGGTTAGAATCACTACAAGGTTGGTCTAACCCACTCCCTCTAATGTGTGGCATCATATGTGGCTTTTAGGGTTCCAATTAGCCAACAAGAGTGGTGAGTTGAGCCAATGGAATAGGAGGTTATGTTTATTATGTAGTAGAGTCATTAGACTCGAAGAATCAATCAGTCTAGTGCAATTTTGCTCATACATCTGATGTAGCCAAGTCAGGTGAATCACTGATCAAGACAGTCAATTGGAAATGAGAGCATTGTCTCTCAAGTTCTTGGGTCGGGTGACTTGCTGGGTGAATCAGTTGATAAGTCATCCAAATTGCTGGTTGCAATCCATTCAACTAGCATAGAAGTAGTTTTGGAAGGTATGTAGACATGGATGAGATGGAGTGGTTTTCAATGCCTGACTAGAGTGTCTCATGCTAAGAAATTGGGAAAGAATGGTGCTTCTCAGAGGGGAGCCAAATTTGATGTTGGTGAAGAGACAAAATGACTGACTGAACAAAGACAAAATAATCAATTATATGGAATATAATTATCATAATGGATCGTGATGCAATCCTGGATCATTCATTGGGTATAGAGGCATTACCCAGTTGGAGTGGGGCATTTGCGGAGGGTGAGGGGTGTTATCATGAAAGAAGGGGGGAATGGCCATCATCATGCTATGGGAAAGGGAGGATTTTTCTCTTGGTGTCAACTCCCTTTCTCCTTAGGGATGATTGTAAGGATAACAGATATCTAGTTGACTGATTAGAAGGGTTGGAGTCTCCCAACTACGATCTCTATCTGGTGGTGAATACCAATTGTTAGTCATTTAATTCACTTGGTTGGGTTGTTTGAATGATGAATCTGAAGTCTAAGGATGTGCAATCATTTGTAGTTTGACTAGCTTGGCTCAAGTTGATTGATTGGGCAACTTAATGCGTAAAAGGTGTTCCAGGCCAATCAGATGACTTGTCGGACACTTTGGGTAGTTGAAAATGCATCTTAGTGATCCAACAATTACTATATTTTTTAGTACTCATTCTAATCATATGAATGGTTCATAGAACTGGCTGATTGGAAACTCAATCATGGATCAAGTAAGTATTGCATATTTGAGCACCCAATACAGTCAGGAATTTAGATTTATACATCGGACGATAGGAAATGGGGGAAAGTATATGCTATATGTGTTCGGCCAAATGGTTTTTCCAATTGAAAAATGGCATGTAGTAAATTTCTTGGTTGAAAAATGACCCTCCCAGTCAGTAAACTGGGTGATCCATTTGTCCAATTGGGGGTTGGTAGAGCTCAAGTTGTTTGGACTTCAATCTACAGTAAATTGAAAGAAAGTTTGCAAATCAACTTAACTCTTATATATGGAATGCCAACTAAAAAAGATGAAATGGTAGAATTGAAATGTAATCCAACTAATATTAATGTAAAATCTTGTATCTACTAGATAACTGCCAGGTTGCCTCTCTGTCAATGCCTTGTTTGACATTATTGTCTTGAGCCTGAATCCTCATATGGTCATAGGCTTAGCATGTTGGAGCGGAGTTGCTTCCCTTGCTACAAAATCTTCATAGGTGAGATACTATTTCAACCTATGGTTATTGGCCACAAATTCACCTATAGTTTTGTCCCAAAACATGAAATCTCCATACAGGTAGATCTTCTTCACTAGACATAGCCCATGCCATCGGAACTTTAGTTTCCCTAGAAACAACCTCAATCAAGAGTTGTAGAGTAGAACTTGATCTCCCACTTGGATGTCACTCCTTTTAAGGTTGTCATTCTACTGGACGATTGGAGGACATACATAGCTCCTCTAGCTGTTGCAATTCAAGAAATTGTTTCTCTCCAGTGAGAGAGAAATCAAATTCAAAAATCAAATTGCCCAGCTATCTTTATCTTCCATCTCAGAAGGGAGATGGCATGATTTTCATGGATTATCCATAATGGATTAGTGCCCACTGGTGCTTTCAATGATGTCCAGTATGCCCAAAGAGCATCATTAAGCTTCAATGCACAATCCTTCCTTGTGTGTACCTTAGTTTGTCTATTTGAACTTCTATTCGGCCACTGGTTTGATGGGGATGCGAAGTGGCCACTTAATTATAAATACTATATTTCTTCAACATCTATTTAAACTTCTTCTCTAGATAATGAGATCCACAATTAGAGATAACCATATTTGGTACCCTAAACCTGGGAAAGATGGTGTCCTTTGAGAGATTCATGACGGATTTGGAATCTTCAAAGTCATTGGGGATTTCCACTACCCACTTAGAGATGTAATATACTGCAACCAATATGTAAGATTAGCCACAAGATGGGGGAAACGGACCCATGTAGTCCACTCCCCAGACATCAAGGACCTCAACCTCCTATCAAGATGTCAAGGGCATTTGATCCCACTTTGATATGTTTTTTTATCTCTGGCATTGATCACAATAAAGAATGAATTCATAAGTATATTTGAATATTGTAGATCAGTAGAATCCACCCTTTAGGACTTTCATGTGGTTTTCTTTGCACACATGTGTTCACATGTTGGGACCGCATCACATCACTTAAGAATGGAGTGCCCTTCTTCGTCCATGACACACCTGTGATATGAACCATCAACTCTGATTTGAAAGAGATACAATCTTAATAATAGTTATAGATGTCATGCATGAACTTCTTTTTGAAATGGCCCGTGTATACCAGGTGTAGCAATCCAACGACTAGATAGTTCTCAAAATCTGGAAATCAAGGAATTAATGAAGAAATTTTCATCAGTTGGTCATCGGGGAGGGAATCATCAATTGTCATGTCATCACTATTAGGAAAATGAATGCACCTAAGGTGATCATCCACCACTTTCTCATTTCCTTTCTTATCGTGTATTTCTAGATTGAACTCTTGCAACAACAAAACATACCAAATTAATCTAGGCTTGGTTTTATTCTTCATCATCAAATAGAGAATTCCAGTGTGTTGTGTAGTCAATAACTTTTAAACCAACAAGATACAATCTAAATTTGTCAAAAGCATACATTATACAAAAAAACTCCTTCTTAGTTGTGTTATAGTTTCAATGTGATTCATTTAATATATTTTAAGCATAATGTATGACATGGTGCCTCATATCAGTCTATTGTCACAGAACTGCTCTAACTACATAGTCACTAGCATCACACATGATCTCAAAAGGTTGAGACAGTTTGACACCCTAATGATGGGTGTGGTAACATGATCAATTTTCAAAATGGTGAAGCTTTACATGCATGCAAAATCAAACAAAAAAGTGGCTTCCTTCAGAAGAAGATTTAGAAGGGGTTCTACAATCAAAGAGAAGTCTTTGATAAACATGCATAGTTACATGCATAGCCTAAGAATGCACGGACTTCCTTCACTATATATTATAGTGGTATTTGGTAAATAAAAACAATTTTCTGCCTTATTTAAATGTATTCCCTTATTTCTCACTTTGTGGTAGAGATAATGTCCTCCTTCATCATGAAGTGGAACTTTTTCCAATGTAGAACCAGATGTTCTTCTTCACACTTTGCTAACATGAGAGATAGGTGATGCAAACAAGAGTCAAAAGAGGCCCCATATATAGAAAAGTCATCCATGAAAACCTCCATCATAGTTTATGTAAATCTTGCAAAAATGGCCTCCATGCAGCGCTTGAAAGTAGCAGGGGGCATTACATACCAAAAAGGGCACTCGTATGTAAAGGTAGGTTCCAAATGGACATATGAAAGTAATTGTCTCCTGATTGTTGGGGTGAATAAGAATTTGACGGAAACCATAGCAATTGTCTAAATAATAGAAGAATTCTTTATGGGATATATGTTCTAAAAATTGATCATGGAAGGGGACGGGGAAGTGATCTCTTCATGTGGCCCTATTCAACTTTTGTAGTAAATGTACATCCTCCATTGTTTGACTATGTAGTGGGGATGAACTCATTCTTTTCATTCTTCAAAATTATTTTTCCACCTTCTCTAGAGCAACCTACACTGGACTTACCCAAGGAGAACCTAAAATGGGATAGATTATCCCATCTTGTAGTAATTTTATGACTTCTAGAAGCTCATATTGGGATTCAATTTTCATTGGGGTCTTTAGATGGCTTATAATTCTCTACCATTGGGATATTATGCATACAAATAGCCTGGTTGATACCTATCAAATCTATCATGTTATATACCATGACTACCTTCCTTTTATTTAGCCCAGTCACCAATGTGTCCCCTGCTCCTAAGTGAGTAATTAGGGATAGATTTCCTACTCATCAAGAAGCACGTACTTAATACCCCTCAGGTAGAGGTTTCATCTTTGGTTCCTTACGTACTTATACCTCTTATTCAACCATTGATGTCATTTTAAGCTCTTTGAATTCAGCATTTGGTTCCTATTCATTGGTATTAAAGTGAATCCAACATTGAGCAACTTGTGAGTCATTGAAATCTAAATCATCTAGTAGGGTGAAGGGTATTTGTAGAGGGTATTCATATACTTCACTATCAATTCTAAGATAAGATAATGTATTAAGGAAATAAAAAAAAGACTTCCTCATGAATTATGGGTCCCTTCAAAATGTCACATACCCTAAACTCAAGTGTCTCTCTCCCTAATCTCAAAACAATAGTGCCCACTTCTACATCAATCAATGCTTAGTTGTGACTACAAATAACGGCCAAATATGAGAGGATATCTAAGGTTCTTGTTGATGTTCATGATTAAAAAATCACAAGGCACATAAGTATCCTTTCCAATCTTGATTAGAACATCTTATATGATTCCCATAGGCTTCATCATAGTGAAATCTGCTAGCTAAATTGTCATGGCCATCAAGAGAAGCTTGTTGAATCCTAGATTTTGGTAAAGTTTGTATTGTATGATTGGAATTCTACACCCAGATCTTCTAACCCCTTCATGCGCATGTTGTCACCAAGGTAAATACTAATCCCAAAAGTGCTAGCATCCTTCTACTTTTAGGAATCTTATTGATGAAAATGTCTAATGTGTCCTATCTAGCTTCATAGTTTCATATTTTTCAGTAGTGTATTTCCAGGTCAACAGAGTCTTCAAATACATTGACCAGGCTAGTATCTCAGAATGAGAATCCAAGAAAGTGATGTTCATTTGAAGATTCTTCATAGCATCCTTGAACATCAAGAACCTAGCATACATATTTATCTAACTTAAAATTGATTTATAGGGTGACATTTTCTTATAAATGGACACGTCTAGTTCAACAACATCAACCTACACCTTCTCAACATTATTTGTTTTACCTGCATTAGTATCAATAGAAATTTCATGTGTTTATTCCTTTTAAAGCATCATCATATCATAATCATCAAAGTCAATAGGAACGGTGAGTAGTTCCACTCAATATGGAAGTGCATACATGTTATCTAAATGTGTGGAGATGACCTTTACTGCTCGGGATGTTTCTGATTGTTTTCCAACTTTCTAGCAAAGGTACCTACAGGAGGATGTAGAGAAGAAGAAAGTTGGGTCAACTATGATTCAATAAACTTCTGATAGGCTTGATGATTTGAGAGCATTGTCTACAAACAAGAAATCATGGACTATTGAGATTGTAAGATATTCTCTATGATAGAAAACTTATCATCCCTAGAGGAGGGGATGGTAGGTTGCAGAATCTGTGGCATCTAATTTGGATTAAAAAAAAATTGCCCTTGATTGTAACCATAGTTTTGAAAGTTCCACATGGAATTTCCTTGGTTATTATTTTTTTGTTGATTGAATTGGAACACCATGGGACCTCAACCTTTTGTGTTGACTTGAGGTGGCCATTGTTGTGATGCATTCATTTCTCCAACTGGATTACCATTCTGGAAATCAATATGTTTTCTAGATTGGTTGGGATTGTAGTAGCCTTATCTAGGAATGGTATGGATAAAATTGAGATCTTCCTTCTTCTCTTCTCTATCTTTTACATGGGCATTATTCACCATGACATTGTAGATAAGTTGGAAACTTAGAGTGGAATGATCATAACCTTTAAATGCTTTACAAAAGAGACTTCTTGACTTGATGTGTTTTTGCTTAGGATCTGGTTGTCTTCTTCTTTCATTGGAATTGAAAGAGGATTCTAGATTTTTTTGCTTCAAAGACAACAACTTTAAAAATTAAGATATGGATTTGAACTCATAACTTTCTTCAACTTTAACCACTTTGAGAAAACCTCCATTTCCACTTCTAGTATTGGGCTGATTTTAAGAACCTCTTCTAACAACCTCCCAAACATTGCCAAAGTTTTGGCACATGAAATTTCCTCATGATGAGGAGTCTAAGAACTTCTTAGTGTCATTATCAACACCCATGTAGAAGGTTTCTATCAGCTAAACATGTGGGATGGTGTGATGTGGGCATCAATGTAGAAGCTCCTTAAATCTTTCCCAAGCCTCTACAACAGTCTCGCGTAGGGTCATAGAGAATAGTGTGATCTAGTCCAGATTTGATAGGTGAAAGATGAAGGGTAGTATTTCTTTAGGAACTTGGTTTTCATCCCTTCCCAACTCAAGATAGTGTTTCCCTCCATGTCATTGTACTAATATCTTGCTCTATGCATTAAAGAATATTTGAATATCTAAAGTTCGATGGCATCTTTGAACACTACATGCTATTTTTGCAAGGCGTACAAATCCATAAACCACTATAGATGGTATTGGAAATCCTACCCTAGTTATTAATGAAGGAACCGCTTTGTATCATGGTTACCTACTCTGATTGTATTTCAAACTATAGAGTGTTGATAGCTCGAGGAACTACTGCATGAGGTGCATTTGTAACCTTGGGAACTAAGAATTCCTTTAGATACTTTTTTCATTTAGTGTGATGCCCCGTGCCACACAAAGAGAGATTACTCAAAACATAACCGTCGAAGAAGGATTAGCGAATAGATTATTGAGAAAACACTAAAATTAAAACCTTTTTTATAAAATAGCCATATAGCAAGAACCTTTACAGATGAGTCCTGCCTCAAAGCATTCACAAGGCATGTTGTAAACTATAATGAAAGCACTATTCCAGAACATATATACATGATTCCATCATATTTGATATACAAAGGACACATAAAGATAGCACATCCGCAAAACATGTAGAAAATGTTCCCAAAGACCCGAGTGTACAGGGAAGACTCTAGGACTCTATCAACAAAAGGCATCCAACAGCACCTCCAACCTTATTAACTATTGCTCCTCTGGCTACTGCTCAACCTCCTCTGCACGATCTCTACTTCTTCATGCTTGTCCACCTAAAAAGTATGTAGGAGACCCAAGTGGTGAGATTCCAAATCTCAGTAGGAGATATAACTCATCACCAACTCTATTATTATCACAGATAAGATAAACCGAGCAGCAGTATGAATACAACTAAGATGAAGTAAGTAATGATTATTAACAGGAAGGGAAATTACTATTGAATTGTGAAACATATTAATAATTTAAAAGGAATGTGAAGAACATGTATATTTTCTATCAAGAACATTGTATAAAGATCAAGCAAGGCCTCAACCAATGTTTTTGTATTCGATCCTATACCATTGTACTACACAGTTGATCACGTATTTCATTATACCCCGAGGATTTGAGTCGCACCACCCAAATTCAACCAACCAATTGATAAATCAAAATTGGGGCCATAAAAGGTATAGTAGAAGAGTCAGAATCCATAACCTCATCCCCTCCGCCAATGCTAGGACATTGGCAGTGACATCATTAGTCAGACTACTATCAGTGACTTATAGTCCAACTGTACATATCTAGCCTACGTTGGTACAGGTCTCAGCGCTAGTGACTTATGACCACAGTCGCACTCTTTACTAGGATATGACTGTAGCCATTCCTATATCTCAAATTGAGCTAGAACTGAAGTTGTACTCATTATTGAGGTATGACCACAGCCAATCCCACTCATATACATTCAGGATACAAGGAGATACCTCAACTTGCACCCCGCCTATTCAACAATATGCACTTAGAGTTAAACTCATTTCACCATTCAGTAAGTGTTGATGCTGAATGGATATATGGAATAGGGCTAACTACACTATTAGATTTCACTTGATTAATTAGATCAATTTAAACATCTTTAAGCATCAATCATGTTACAACATATAAACTCTAAACAAGATCTACATAAATAGGGCATAACTTGTCACTAGAGAAAATCAAATCACATTAAGTGTGATCTGATCACATCTTGTCCCTTTATGCTTGTTATTCATCATATGTCCACCCCAATGATCAATGTCCAACACAAGGATCAATTTCCATCACAAGGACCAATGTCCATTACCAGGACTACATATCTTAGGGCATCAACCCCTCATCTCATCTTTGAGAGAAACTGTCAATTTCACATAAGGCAAGTAACCATCACCAGGTCATAAGACAATTAGCTCTTCTCTTGGGGTTATCATAACACACTTGCCTCTCAAGGCTTATTCCAACATATAATAAATATCATAGCTCATACCTAGCTATGCATAACATTGCTTACCTACATGGTTAGAAACATATAACAAGAAAAGCAATGCATAATTGATATTGTCAACTTGTAGAATCCATTTCCTACAAAGCACATCACACCTTTTAGGGTTAGGGTTTCCTCTTTTAATCAATTAGGGTTTGCAAGGTTGGATCAACAACCATATTTAGACCATCACTTCCTTCATCATTATGAAGTATATTTAGAATATGTGGAAACACATTTCTATCATTATTAAGATACATGTATAGACAGACTTAGCTTTCAACATCAAACACATGATTACACCATAGGGTATCACATCACACCATGAGACCCTAGCATCAACAAGATGCATCACTACACATCACATAGGGTATCGATTAGGGTTAGGGTATCAGTTAACCCTAGGTATTCGGAAAATAACCTAAGTAGGGTATTGACCGACCAACCTCAAGGTGAGTATTAGTTTATCATCACTTGGAATCGGGCACCACAAATGATATCAATTAGAGGTACCTAAGAGAGTGTATCAGTCATACTATCTCAAAGGGTATCGACCTATGTATCTCTTTAGATATCGACCACCTTGACCATCATGGCATATTGGCCATACCAACAACTAGGGTATCGGCCTCAAAGATCACCCAGGATTATCGACCACTTTCACCATCATGGGATATCAGATAAAGCCTCAAGGGAAGGTACTCCTCACTTCTACTCTATATGTATCAGACTAGGGTGTATCAGATTGCATGTGTGTCAGATTAGGGTTATCCATGTCGACTTCCATACTCAACTAAAATCCTCATGATCCAACACTCTTCCTCACTAGTCACCACTAGGTCATAACAAGACACATCATGATAGGTATATTGGTTTAGCAAAAAACATATCGGTTTAAAAAGCATATCAGTTTAGCATTTCAATTTACATAGCATATCGATTTGGTCATCTTCTACCTCAAGATGACATTACTAAAAAGGCAAAGGAAAAAGGGGTGCAACTTATAGCAAAAACTTCACAAAGTTCTACTCTCAAAATAGAACACAAGGCTACCAAAAAAAAGCTACTAGCATGCAAGAAATAATGAGCCATAGATCAAGAGCAAGATAACAAGTAAAAGGTGACAATAACAAATAGGGTTTAGAGTTATATAACCCACCTCAAGAAAAACCACCAAGTTCTAAGATCCAAAGTCAAGCTTCAAGCTCACAAACTCAAGGTAGAGGAAGAAGATCCTCCAAGCACAACACCTCCAAGAGATAAGATAGGACCATGGTTAAGAAAGTAAAAGAGAGTAAATAAGATACTAAGGTCAATGGCTGAGAAGGAGAAAGAAGGAGAGAAAGAAAGCTAGAAAACCATGGATGATATAGGAAGAAGATGAAAGAGAGCACCACAAGCTCTTGGCTCACCCACCAAGGTCCAAGGGAGAGTGCTCTTCAATCTCAAGGTCGGCTACCAAGGAGATAATCACTAAAAGGGTTCTCTTGCATGGGAAGAAAGGGGTATATATAAATGGTTGATGAGAGAGATAGCAAGGGAAGGTGTCACCACCTTAGAACCCTAGAAGACACATGCCCAAGAAGAAAGGACACATGTAACACAATGCAACAAGGTGATAGGATATATGTCCCACGCACTTGGTCACTAATGAAGGTTAAGGTCAATACACTCATCCATCCCCTTCACAAACGGTTAGAGATGAAACCCTAAGTCACAAACTGATATGGCACATCTCTAGAGTCTCCACAAAATGATATGGTAATCCTCAAGGTACCACCAAACCGTTAGGATGTCCCTCAAGACACTGTCAACTGATATCAAGCCTCTTCAAGGCAACCACAAACCAATACCAGGTCTCCTCTAAAAAACTACTAGAGGGGGGTGAATAGGGTTTTATAACTATTTTAATAATATTTCAACTCAAACAACCACAATTGAAACTTTAAGAAGGAGGAAAGGTGTTTAGAGTGGTTCCACCTTTAGCAAAAACTAAAGGAGTCAGTCCACTACCCAATTGTTTCCAATTGGGATTTTTAAAGTATTTAAATTTTATTTCCTCACAAGGATGTTACATAAAATTACAAATACTTTCACCACCCTTTGGACAGCCTTCTCCTTGAAGTAGTCCCACCAACCTCGAAGCAGCCTTCCTCAAAGTAACTTCAAGCTCCCCCTTAAAGTAGCCTTCTTCTTGAAGTAGCTTCCCATTGAGACAGCCTTCTTGAAGTAGTCCAAAGTCCTCCTTCTCCTCCGAGAAGATCAAACCCTCTCCAATCCACAGCCTCCAACCCTAGGAGTAACAAGGAGAGTACAAGCAATAAGAAATAACAAGAAGGGAAAATGGAAATTACAATTATCGTTGCAGCACAAGGCCTGATTTCCTAAATCAAGTGTTTTGATCTCCTAACCAATGTGTATGGAAGTGGAAGTGCAGTGGGTAGGAGATGCTAGCCTATAGGACATGAAATTGTAGCAATGGAAATGAATAGCAAATGTTGGAGTTACTCAATTGCTTACAATAATGGATTGCCAATTGCAAGTATGTATGCTCAAGTATTGCACAAGTGTGTATTGGGTGTCCTAAGGAATGTCCTATTTATAGGAATGGCCTATGAGTTCTTAAGGATGTTCTAGACACTTTGTAGGGGGTTCTTAGTGCTTAAATAGCTGTTAGTTGTCCACTAATTGCTTTAACAATGACTAGTTAATTAATTCTGAAAAGTGCACATAGAGACAATCTCAGTCGAGGAATTGTCGACTGAGAGTCATGTCGGTCGAAGTCTTTTTTGACCGAGGGACAGTCTGGAGAAAGTGTATATAACATTCGATTCCAACTCCCAACTACCTTGTTTGCTGTGTCTAATAGCTATTTGGGTCAATTCCCGGTCGAGGAGTTTGTCGACCGAGAGGGTCTCGGTCTAGAAGTTTGTCGACCGAGAATGACTCTGTTTCAATGTTTTGAACTATGTACTAAGTGTGTGTATCAATGTGCAGTTGTGACACTATTGTAGGGGATGACTTATCTAAGTGTTGTGTGTGTCTAGGGAAGATCTAAACGCTTGATTTACATGATATCTAAGTACTTGTACATTATATACTTGTACAAGTTTTTACATTTGATTACAATCATGAAATTTACACATTGTGAGCATTTAGATCTTCCAAAGGTTTGTCATCCACCTTGCTCCTGCAACACTCAAGTAGCATGTTAGATCCACAAGAATGAAATGTTTGTCATCATCAAAACAAAGGGATTATAATAATGTCCAATTTAGCCGCCAATCTCCCCCTTTTTGAAGATGACAAACATTTCCAAAATATAAAATAAGGAAATATAAATCATATAAGTTTCATACCTGAAGTTTACCTTTTGTAGCCATTCTCTTGTTTGCAAGTGTTTGCTGGCCAAGAGTTATGAAACTCACTTGATTTTATATTTTTGATTTTAAATTATTTCTCCCCCTTTGTCATTTTAAAAAGATAACCAAGATAATCATTAAGTATGACTTTTATTATTTCCTTCTTAATTTTATTGCTATGCTCCCCCTTAATAAGATATTCAGTTTTAAAAGCAAGGGATTTAATATGAATGCAAACCATGTGTTGTGAAATTTAGCCACAATTTATTCCGCAATCATTTGCAAAAGGGTGTTAAGCCTTGAAATGATATGAGATCCTTTTAGGTTCATGGTATATATTACTCCCCCTGATTTCTATGCTCCCCTATAATATTCTCATTTAATAAGGATATATCCAATTGAATCCATAGGAAACACTTCTATTCATAATAACTCAGTGATCATACAACTCATAAGATGTCCCATATAACATGACATACTAGTTTATAACAAAAAGATTTCCATTACAAGCATTAAAAAGATAGCCATAAATCTCATGATCTCACTGAAAAGACCGAAGAATTACATCAATTTCCAGGTCTTTCCCAAGAAAGGGCTCAACTCCATAGTATTTGATCAGCGTCGTCCACTCCAAGGCACCTCTCTTGGTCAAAGAATAAGCCTCTAAGAAGGTGGGAACACGATCGAATCAAAAGTGGGCAACAATGTCTTGGAGTTGGATTGGGGAAAATTGAGTGTGGCTGAGGTCATGAGATGGTGGTGATGGGATTTGAGTGTAGTTGTAGGATGGGTTGTAAGGGTAGAGCATACTGGGATTAAGTGAATGAGGATATGCATCAGGTGTATCAGGAGAAAGAGCTTGCATCCTTTGATTCAAGTAAGACATGGCATGATGATTGTAGTCTAATTTCCTACTTAAATGATATTGAGAACCGGCAATGTATGTTAATGTATTTATGATAGGATCATAAGGTAGGCTACATGGAGGAGGTGGTGGAGGTGGTTCTTGGGTGGATGGCTCCCCTTCAATCCTAGCCCTCTTGTATCCAAAATCAATCCCCATCTTCTCTACCGTATTTCTAGTGATCTTTTGGGGTTTCCTATCACATGTGAAACCTAGATCCTCAATGCTTTTCTTAAGACGATGTTGTGTAATTTGGCAAACAAAATCAGCATAGGGTGGATTGCCATAAAACTCAACCATGTTCTTAAGAATAAGACAAAAAACATTTATGGGTATGCTATTTAGGATGGAATAAATAAGATACATACGAAAGGTGGGTACATTGGATTTGTTTGCTCTGGGATAGATATTTGTGGCAACAATTAGATTGATTATCCTAGCTTCGGGTTTTAAATTGATGGCATAATAGGTACCCCTTACTTCATGGCAAGTGGTATTTGATAAAAAAAAATGGCTTTCTTGATATCACTCAAACTAGTGGTAGTTTGAGTTATATCCATACCCACTAACCATAGAAGAGACATAGTAAGAACATCCTCCTCAGAAAAGTTAAATCCATACCCACTAACCATAGAAGAGAAAGAATTATCATGGTCAGGATGTGTGGCTAGATTGGCATAGAATTCATTGACGGCTTGGGAGGAGTAGGAACGGAAGGATGGTTTTATGAATTCAGAAAGATGTTCCACCTCAAAGAGTTCTTCAAGATCAACAATGTTGATGAATTCCATGACGTCCACCAGTCGTCGAGGAAGAGGAGTCTTTGAGGACAGCCTGAGGTAGCGATCTCTGGCAGCTATGTCATTGAATGGAATGTCGTTGATGATCGCCAGTGTCGGGGAGACCGTCCTTCCCTTCCTAGCTGAAACATGCTTCTTTCCACGCAAGGATGAGGAAGACATCTTGTAGATTTGAGGTGGAGAAGAAGCAAGACAAGATTGGGGTGGAGAAGGGCTAAAAATTCGCACAAGAAGGCACTAGAGAAGAGCTAGAGAAGTTAGAATGTGAATTGGTGAAGAATGGGGCCGTTTTAGGGACTATTTATATCAAAACAAGACCCTGCTTGGTCGATAATTCATCAATCGAGGACCACAATAGTCGAGTCTGCAGACGCTCCTCTCGGTCGTCCAACGGTCGATCAAGGAAAAATAGCTGTTGCGATTTTTTTTATTTATTTATTTATTATTATTATTATTATTTTAATCGGAAGATTGCCTTTTAATTTATGCGAAGTGGGGGTTCACCAAGTTGGTCTCGGTCAAAAATTTTGTCGACCGAAATAGACTCGGTCGAATATATTGTTGACCGGGCTATTTCTGGGTTCGAATGTGCATCATTTACTTGGCGAGTGTTGGTCGAGAAAGGTGACCAACCGAGATATCTTCGGTCGACAAACTTGTCGACCGAGTTTGTCTCGATCGATATTTTTGTAGATCGATGGGATTTCTGTGATTGAATATTGTGAATGAAATTTTGAGCTCATTTTAATAACATTTATGAATGCAAGTGAGAGACTGAAAAAATTTTAAGAGTGTGGAGCATATTATTTTTAAGAGTATATAATTTCATGTTTAGGGGAGTATATTTTGGGGAGTAGCATGTAATTTCATTCATACTATAGTATTAACCATTAGAAATAATAGAATTTATTCAATGATTGTCTTTCATATATTTCTCATTCATTTATGAGGAATGTTAATCCTAAAAATAATATGAGATCTTTTAAGAACACATTAGAATCAATAAGGATATGTCAATCAATGATAAGTAAGTTTATACTAATATTGAGTGCAAAGAAATGATTTTAAATTAAGCATTTTGTCAAGCTTATTTTAGGTCGACCTTGACTTCGACCTTGGCGCCCCTTGGTCAAACTTGATTTCGACCGAAAGGCAATTTTTTTAGATTTCCAATTTAATCATTGAGTTACACATTAATGTTAAAATATGTGAAACATAAAGTCTTTATGTAATATGATCAAATGTATATCAATTTGAAGCACTTTGAGTGATACCTATTTTTGAAGAAGTTTTATCAATTGAAAACTTAATATAGGCATCACAATGAAATCTTTGTTCTTGGTTTTCTTAGAGCAAGTTATGCCCTAACCAAAATTTTCAGAATGTATGTTCTTCATGAAATAAGGAATTTTGATATCCACAGTGATTGCTCTTCTTGCAAAAAGGCAGTTGAACTACATCTACAACATGTTCAATCATAGCAAGAATGTAGCTTTCAATCATTTATTTTTAAGCAAGATTATTTTAGGAAAACCAAGTAAAGATGGAACACAATGATCATGATAAAATAGTAAAGGCATATCCATAATACAATGATTATGATCATTTAAAAGAAAATTTCAAGACATGTTGTTTTTATATAGATAGACAAAGGAATACTTAGGACAAACCATGTGGATTATTATAAAACAATAATTAAATCAACATGTTTTGTAACAAGTTTAATCAAAGTATATTAATAAGTCATAATGCAAGCTTTATCAAAATGTTTAAAGATTTGTCTCCAAGATTCATTCTTGATTTGCAAATTAAATCAATCATTTATAGCAAATTGATAGCAAACTGGATCAATTAAACAGGTTCAGCAGAACTTAATTCATTCAAACTTTTATTCGATCGAATTTATCTCAGTCGAAGATTTTCTCAACCAAGTATTCTTTTGTTTGTACAGGTGTTATCAGATTTTTGCAAGCTTAAAAATAGTAACCTGCTCGGTCGACTAATTCTCGGTCGAACATTTTCTTGACCGAGAATGTTTCTGTATCATTTTTCAGTAATAATTTGCAAGTAAAACATAGATCACTTCCAATTCAATTATACATTTTAAAACTGAGTTTAATTGAGATAAAACATTTAAGTATCAAAGTAACATTTGAGTCAAATCTCAACTAATCATATTCAAGTCTCTAGGTTTTAGGAACCTAAACTAAAACAAGTTATTAAAGATGTATCTCTGTAGGTTTATAGAAATGTGTATTTCCAAGTTAGAAATTTTAATTACTTGAATCAATTTGTTATCTCATTATGTTAATTTGAGATAGATATAAAGATATACAATTTAGAGTCTTTGGTCATATCTCAACTTAATTTTATCTATTTAGTTTGGGGGTTTTGGAACTCATACCAACTCAACATCCTTTTTCTTGTAAGGACATGAGAAGGAATAATGTCCAAGACACAAACAATAATGGCAACATATAGAATCAATCTCATTTCTCTTTTTATGAGTTGGATCTATATTGTTCTTGGGTACATATGTATAATTTCCTTTAGGTACATACATAGATTGAGTCTTTGGCACTTGTGTCCTTCTCCCACTAGGTTTTTGATAGGATTTTCCTTTAGGCTTGTAACCTAGTCCTCTTCTTCCAATTTGACCATGAGAATCATTTAAGATCTAATCAAGAACATCATTGTTTCTTAAGCTACTAACTTCTTGTTGTAACTTAGCAATCTCATCCATTCTCCTTTTGATATCTAACTTTGATTGATATAGATTAGATAATAAAGAATATCTTTCTTTCAAAATAGTATCATAATCTAGATGAGTGCATGAGATTGGTTGTTTTTGAAGATCATTAATTTGGGCTTGCAAGTTTGTCTTTTCTAGAGATAGAAGATTGCAATTTGCCTCTATTGATTTCATCTTAATATCATGGTCTTTAATAGTTAAGTTTAATGTCTCCTTAAGATCTTCATTTTCATATGTGAGAGCAACAAGTTTAGCATGTAACTCATCATTTGCTTTATTATATTTCTTTAATTTCTTCTTGAACTCAATATACTTATCATGTGTCTCTTAAAGGCTTGCAATTAACTCTTCTTTAGATAAATAAAAAAGTCTTACCTCTTCTTCTTCTTCACTTATTGTAGCAATAAGGCATTCTTTATGCACATCTTCCTTCTTTAACCTCCATGGACAGCTAGGTGTTGTGTGTCTTGTTCCTAAGCACCAATTATAGCTTGTTGAAGATTGGTCCAAGCTTCTCCTTTGCTTGTGGTTGTAGACACCACCACCCTCCATTCTTCAAGACTCGATTAGAGCTCCTTGAAGCCTACTATGATACCAAATGAAAAACCACTAGAGGGGGGTGAATAGGGTTTTATAATTATTTTAATAATAATTCAACTCAAACAACCACAATTGAAACTTTAAGAAGGAGGCAAGGTGTTTAGAGTGGTTCCACCTTTATCAAAAACTAAAGGAGTCAGTCAACTACCCAATTGTTTCCAATTGGTATTTTGAAATTATTTAAATTTTATTACCTCACAAGGATGTTACATAAAATTATAAATACTTTCACCACCCTTTGGAAAGCCTTCTCCTTGAAGTAGTCCCACCAACCTCAAAGCAGCCTTCCTCGAAGTAACTTCAAGCTCCCCTTTGAAGTAGCCTTCCTCTCGAAGTAGCTTCCTATTGAGATAACCTTCTTGAAGTAGTCCAAAGTCCTCCTTCTCCTCCGAGAAGATCAAACCCTCTCCAATCTGCAGCCTCCAACCCTCGGAGTAGCAAGGAGGGTACAAGCAATAAGAAAGAACAAGAAGGGAAAATGGAAATTACAATTACCGTTGCAACACAAGGCCTGATTTCCTATATCAAGCATTTTGATCTCCTAACCAATGTGTATGGAAGTGGAAGTGTAGTGGGTAGGAGATTCTAGCCTATAGGACACAAAATTGTAGCAATGGAAATGAATAGCAAATGTTGGAGTTGCTCAATGGCTCATAATAATGGATTTCCAATTACAAGTATGTATGCTCAAGTATTGCACAAGTGTGTATTGGGTGTCCTAAAGCATGTCCTATTTATAGAAATGGCCTATGAGTTCTTAAGGACATTCTAGACACTTTCTAGGGGGTTCTTAGTACTTAACTAGCCATTAGTTGTCCACTAATTTGTTTAGCAATGACTAGTTAATTAATTCTAAAAAGTGCAGACAGAGACAATCTCGGTCGATGAATTGTCGACTGAGAGTCCTGTTGGTCGAAGTCTTTGTCGACTGAGGGACAGTCTGGAGCAAGTGTATATAACATTCGATTCCAACTCCCAACTACCTTGTCTGTTGTGTCTAATTGCTATTTGGGTCAATTCTCGGTCGAGGAGTTTGTCGATCGAGAGTGTCTCGGTCGAGAAGTTTGTCCACCGAGAATGACTTTGTTTCAATGTTTTGAACTATGCACTAAGTGTGTGTATCAGTGTGCAGTTGTGACACTATTGTAGGGGATGACTTATCTAAGTGTTGTGTGTGGCTAGGGAAGATCTAAATGCTGGATTTACATGATATATAAGTACTTGTACATTATATACTTGTATAAGTTTTTACATTTGATTACAATCATGAAATTTACACATTGTGAGCATTTAGATCTTCCAAAGGTTTGTCATCCACCTTGTTCCTACAACACTCAAGTAGAACGTTACATCCACAAGAATGAAATGTTTGTCATCATCAAAACAAAGGGATTATAATAATGTCCAATTTAGCCAACATCCTCAAGGCTCTCAAGACTGAGACAACACTCTTATGAGCAATGCACACCTCAAACATGTGCCCAAAACATCACCAAGGATGTCACCACTTAACCAAGGCCAAAACAAGGCACCCAACACTTCTTATCTCCTCTATATGATGCTAAGAGAGAGAAGAAACATTCTAGATGTGGCAAACTTGTACATCAACTCCTATTTTGAGTGAATTGTGTGTTGTACCAAAAACCTCTCAAAAAAACACTAGCATCAAGAAACAAGAACAAACAAGGAACACAAACCTCCAACATGCCCTAATTACATCTTAGATTATTAGAGAAAGGAGCTAAGCAACACACTTGAGAAAAAAAAATAGGGTTAGCCCAAAATGTTGGTTAGGGTACTTACCAGCTATAAATCCCCAACAGGGATTTTGCCCCCAAAATCTTAAAAGAAAAGAGAAGGGTACTTCCTCCTCATCTCCTCTTTGATCTCCCACATGGCTTCCTCAACACCACGATGATGCCAAAGAGCCTTCACAAGCACAAGGTCCTTCCTCTTAAACTTCTTCATCCTCTGATCAAGGATCATCACTGGACCCTCCACATAGGTTATATCCTCATGAAGCTCCACCTCCACAGGCTGTAACACTAACTCTATATCCAGATGGCACTTCTTCAACATACTGACATGGAATACTAGATGTAACTTGTGTAACTCAGGTGTAAACTCCAACTTGTAGGCCACCTTCCCAACTCATGTCACAACTGGGTAAGGTCCCATATATCTAGGAGCCAACTTGCCCTTCTTCCCAAACCTCAAAGCACCTTTCTAAGGAGAGACCTTTAGATATACTTTGACTCCCTCTTAGAACTCCAAGGGTGTATGATGATTGTATGCATATGACTTCTATCTGTCTATGCTACTTTCAATATATCACTTTGATCTTATTTGTCATCTGTTGTACAATCTCAAGACCCAGAAGCTGATACTCCTCTATATCATACCAACACAATGGAGACCTACAACGTCTCCCATACAATGCCTCATATGGTGACATGTCAATACTTCTTTAATAGCTATTATTGTAGGTGAACTCTATCAGACTGAGGCGTATTTCCCAACTTCCTATAAACTAAAGAACACAAGCCCTCAACAGATCCTCTAAGATCTGGATGGTCGTTTCAGATTGACCATCTATCTGCAGGTGGAAAGTAGTACTGAACTTCAACTGCGTACCCAACGCTGTGTCCAGTCGCTCCCAAAAGTGACTTGTAAACTGAGGACCTCTATCAGATACGATAGTATCTGGAACACTGTGTAAACGCACTATCTCATCAACATAAACTTGAGCAAGTTTCTCCGTTGTGAATGTTGTCTTCACAGGAAGGAAATGCACTGATTTGCTTGACCGGTCAATGATCAACCAATTGGAATTATAACCTTTGGTTGTCCTAGGTAGACCAACCACAAATTCCATAGTCACATGATCCCTTTTCCACTGAGGTATAGGCAACAGTTGCAACATTTCTGTTGGCTTTTGATGCTCAGCTTCGACTTTTTGACATACTGCACACCTTGCGACAAACTCAACTACATCTTTCTTCAAGCCTAACCACCAATACATATCCTTTAGATTGGGATACATCTTGGTACTACCTAGGTGAATAGCATACATAGATGTATGAGCCTCTTCCAACACCATCTTCCTCAAGTTATCTGCATCAGGAACTACTATCATGTGATGATAACATACTATCTTGTCTTCTGTCTCGTGAAAACCATCATGCTTCTCACTACCGAACTTTGATCTAATCTACTGTGTCACAGTATCTGTCTGCTGAGATTCTTTAATCTGTTGTCTCAACATAGGCTTCACTTGTAATTGTGTTAACAAAGAGGCTAACAAAGAGACTTCTAACTTGACATTCATCTGACGCAAGGAGACCAACATGTCTCGCTTGTGGCACATTAAAGAACTCAACCGACCTCTATCCATATATGAGGACTTCATGCTTAAATCATCTACCATGACATTTGACTTTCCTAGGTGATAATCAATCGTGCAATCATAATCTTTGATCCACTCCATCCAAAGTTGTTGTCTCATATTCAACTCCTACTATGAAAAGATATACTTCATGTTCTTGTGATCTGTGAATATTTGACACTTATCCCCATACAGATAGTGCCTCTAAATCTTCAAAGCATGAACCATAATAGCTAGCTCCAAATCATGAGTCAGGAAATTTTCCACATGTTTCTTAAGCTATCGAGAAGCAAAAGAAACTACTTTCTTGTCTTGCATCAACACACATCCCAAACCATTCTTGGATGCATCACAGAAGATGATGTATCCTTTTCATTGCTCAAGTAAAACCAAAACTGGTGCATTTGTCAGTTTCTCCTTCAATGTCTGAATAGCTCGTTGAAATTTGTCATCCTAAATGAACCTACACATCCTTCCTCTTCAACTTTGTTAGGGGTAGGGAGATAGCGCTGAAGTCCTTAATAAACCTCTTGTAGTATCATACCAAACCTAGAGAACAACGCACTTCTATCACTATCTTCAACTGCTCCCATTTTGTCACAGACTCTACCTTCTTAGGGTCCACGTATACTCCTTCCATAGATATAATGTGACCCAAGAAAGCTACCTCTCTCAACCAAAACTCACACTTAAACTTGGCATAGAGCTAGTATTGTCTCAACACTGTCAACGTCTGATGCAGATGTTGTTCATGTTGTTGACTATCTCAACTATATATCAAAATGCCATCTATGAAGACAACCACAAACTGATCAAGGAACAGTCAGAACACCTTGTTCATCAAATCCATGAACATTGTTGGTGCATTAGTTAGCCCAAATGGCATGACCACAAACTCATAGTGACCATACCTCGTCCTAAAAGTTGACTTTGGTATGTCATCCTCCTTGATCCTCAACTGATGATATCCTGACCTCAGGTCAATCTTCGAGAACACCCTCACGAAACGTAACTGATCAAACAGATCATCTATCTCTAGAAAAGGATACTTATTCTTTATTGTGACCTTATTCAACTCCCTGTAATCTATGTACAACCTCATAGACCCATCCTTCAGCTTGATGAAACCTTTGTCAAGCAGTTCTTATGACTATCTCTTCAATTCTACCATTTCTATTGGTGTCATCCCATACGGTGTTTGAGCTATGTGTTGCGTACCTGGAACCAGATTGATCTCAAAATCAATCTCACAGGGTGGGGGAACACCTAGAAACTCTTCAAGAAACACATCCTCAAACTCCCTAACCACCAAAACTTCCTAGATGCTAAGACTCCTCACCTCTGTATCCACCACGTGTGCCAAAAACACCTCGCAACCTTGTCCCAGAAACTTTCTTGCTACCATAGCTGACACCAGACACATCACGAGTATCTTCCTACTCCTTCAGAGATTCACGTCTCACTACCATCTACAAACATCGCTTGCTTGGAGCTACATTCCAATACTACTCTATACTTCTCTAGGATATCCATTCCAAGGATCACATCAAATCCATGCATGTCAAGTGGTATGAGATCCACTTGAATGTTGTGTCTCGAAAAACAGAGAACACAGGAAGGACACGCATCCTGCAACACTACAAAACTGACCAATAGTGTTTCTAGAAACTAGATATTCTTCTTATGACTAATAGGTAAAGAACAAATACTAAGCACTTCCCATGTGATAAAAGTGTGTGTAGCACCTGGGTCAAAAAAAATAGATATAAAGCAAGAAGAAGACAAATCAGAATGAAATAAATCCATCTGACCTATCACTACTCTTGGATTGACCACAACCTCTGACTGACTCATCGCATAGAATCTAGTGATTGCATGTTGTTGCCCCTATCCTCTACTTCCCTAAGTAGATGTTCTAGATTGGGATGCTTGGCCACATCCTTGTCCTCCTGCGCCATTGTTCTGCTATCTCTACAAGCCTTATTGACTTTACCTCAGTTGTCGGGTCACTTCATCATCCCTCATCGGGCATTCCCACTTCAAATGTCCTACATGTCCGCACTTGTAACAGGCTCGTGTCTCAATCTATGGCTTAGACGGCCCTATCATTGATGTTGATGCAACACTCTGGAATCCTGAGGGAGGAAAACTACGGTCTCTATCCTTACTTGGTGACCACTGTGTCAAAGCACTAAACCTCTGTGACGTTGGCAGTGCAGCAACCTTGGCTTCTATAATCCACCTGATGACTGCCCTTGAAACTGTGTACATCACTTCTTGGTACTTACTTCTCTCTTCTCCTTCACAGATCAGTCTATCCTTCAAATAGACTCCATAAACATATCAAACCTCTCCTGATTCTCCAAAGTAGTAGCTGGGATAGACAACTCAACATTTAACCCCTTCTCAAAAGGATGAATCCTCTCATCTTCTGTCGCAACCATGTGAGGACAGAACCTCAACAACTCCATAAACCTTTCCTCATATTCATTGATCATCATGGACCCCTATTGAATCCTCTCAAATTGACTATTTTTCTCATCAAGATACGTTCGAGGAAAGTACTAATTTATGAACTCTCGTCGGAACTCCTCCCAACCAACCACAACAATGGGTCTCTTCTCCTCCTTTATGGCCAACCAATGTCCAGCACTCCCTCTTAGGAGGTACACAACATGCTTCACCTTATCCACTTCAGGGATACTCAAGATCTTAAAGGTCGTCTCAAGCTCAATCAGCCACATATACGCCTCTGTCAGATCATCTTTTCTAGCATACTCAACTTCCCCAACATAGCGAAGCCGCTCAAAAGTCTTCCCAGTACCCAAAGATTCAACATGGGGAATAGGTGTCCTAGGATGAGGTGCATGCATCATGTCCCCCATATGATTCATCGTTGCCATAAACTTCCCAAAAAGCTATTGAAAGGTAGGGTTTCTATCATGGCTAGGTCAAACTGGGGGATTTTAGGCACCTGATCTTCTTTTGCATAGTTCTTTGCACCACCACCTGGTGTAGCAACACTACTCTCAAAAGCATGTTCTTCGTGTTCTCTAGACATCTTTAAGCTTTCTCTTCCTCTTATGTATAAGCATAAGTAACTATAAGATAGATTGGAGGACACTAGAATAGACACAAACCATAGTCCTAGGTCCCTATATACTCAGTGAACATAAAACTCTGATACCAACAAAATTGTGATGCCCCACACCATACAAAGTGAGATTACTCAAAACATAACAGTAGAAGAAGGATTAGAAAATAGATTACTGAGAAAACACTAAAAATTAAAACATTTTTCATAAAACATCCATATAGCAAGCACCTTTACACATGATTCCTTTCACGCCACAAACATATATACATGATTCCATCATATCTGATATACAAAGGGAACATAAAGATAGCATGTCTACAAATTAACTAAAAAACATTCCCAAAGACCCGAGTGTATAGGGACGACTCTAGGACTCTATCAACAAAGGACATCAAGTAGCACCTCCAACCTTATCAGCTACTGCCCCTCTGACTGCTACTCCACCTCCTCTGCATGATCTTTACATCATCATGCTCGTCCACCTTAAAAGGATGTGGGAAACCCAGGGGTGAGATTCCAAATCTCAGTGAGAGATATAACTCACCACTGACTCTATTATTATCATAAATAAGATAAATCGAGTAGTAGTATGAATACAACTAAGATGAAGTAGGTAATGACTATTAACAGGAAGGGCAATTATTTTTGAATTGTGAAACATATTAATAATTTAAAAGGAATGTGAAGAACATGTATATTTTCTATCAAGAACATTGTATAAGATCAAGCAAGGACTCAACCAATGTTTTCGTATTTGATCCTATACCATTATACTACACGGATGATCATGTATTTCATTATTCCCTGAGGATTTGATTCGTACCACCCAAATCCAACCGACCACTTGATAAGTCGAAATTGGTGCCATACAAGGTCTAGTGGAAAGCCAGAATTCACAACTTTATCCCCTCGGTTAGTATGAGGACATTGGTAGTGACATCATTAGTCAGACTGCTATCAGTGACTTATAGTCCATTTGTACATATCTAGCTCGCTTTGGTACAATTCACGATGCTAGTGAGTTAGGACTGCAACCACACTCTTTACTAGGATATAACCACAACCATTCCTATATCACAAACTAAGTTGCAACTACAGTTGCACTCATTATTGGGGTATGAGCGCAGCCAATCCCATTCATATACATTTAGGACACAAGGAGATATCTCAACTTGCACCGCACATATTCAACAATATGTGTTCCAAGTTAAACTCATTTCACCATTTAGCAAGTGTTGACACTGAATTGATCTATGGCATAGGGCAAACTACACTATTAGATTTCACTTGATTAATTAGATCAATTTAAAAATCTTTAAGCATCAATCAAGTTACAATGTACATACTCTTAACAAGATCTACATAAATATGGCATAACTCTTCACCAGAGAAAATTGAATCTCATTAAGTGTGATCTAATCACATCATGTCCCTTTATGCTTGTTATTAATCATATGTCCATATCAAGTATGAATGTCCATCATAAGGACCAATGTCCATCACTAGGACTTCATATCTTAGGGTATCAACCCCTCATCTCATCATTGAGAGAAATTGTCAATTTCACATATGGAAAGTAGACATCACCATGTCATAAGACCATTAACTCTTCTCTTGGGATTATAATAACACACTTGCCTCTCAAGGCTTATTCCAACATATAATAAATATCATAGCTCATACCTAGATATGCATAACATTGCTTACCTGCATGGTTAGAATCACATAATAAGAGAAGCAATGCATCATTGATATTGTCAACTTGTAGAATCCATGTCCTACAAAGCACATCACATCTTTTAGGGTTAGGGTTTCCTCTTTTAATTGATTAGGGTTTGCAAGGTTGGATCAACAACCATCTTTAGATCATCATTTCCTTCATCATTATGAAGTATATTTAGAAGATGTGAAAACATATTTCTATCATTATTATGAAACATGTAAAGAGAGAGTTAGCTTTAACCATCATACATATTATTACACCATAGGGTATCACATCACACCATGTGACCCTAGCATCAACAAGATGCATCACTACACATCACATAGGGTATCGGTTAGGGTTAGGGTATCAGTTAACCCTAGCTATCGCAAAACCAACCTAAGTAGGGTATCGACCTACCAACCTCAAGGTGAGTATCAGTTTGTCATCACTTCGTATTGGGCACCACAAATGATATCGATTAGAGGTACATAAGAGAGTATATCAGCCATACTATCTCAAAGGGTATCGACCTATGTATCTCTTTAGATATCGACCACCTTGACCATCATGGGATATCGGCCATACCAACAACTAGGGTATCAGCCTCAAAGATCACCAAGGAATATCATCCACTTTCACCATCATGGGATATCGGCTAAAGCCTCAAGGGAAGGTGCCTCTCACTTCTACTCTAGATGTATCGGGCTAGGGTGTATTGGGTTGCATGTGTGTCGGATTAGGGCTATACATGTCAACTTCCATACTCAACTAAAAGCCTCATGATCCAACACTCTTCCTTACTAGTCACCACTAGGTCATAACAAGCCACATCAAGATAGGTATATTGGTTTAGCATTTTAGTTTACATAGCATATCGGTTTGGTCATCTTCTACCTCAAGATGATGTTACCAACAAGGAAAAGGAAAAAGGTGTGCAACTTATAGCAGCAATGTCACAAAGTTCTATTCTCAAAATAGAACACAAGGCTACCAAAGAAAAGTTACTAGTATGCAAGCAATAACGAGCCATAGATCTAGAGCAAGATAACAAGTAAAAGGTGATAATAACAAAGAGGGTTTAGAGTTATATAACCCGCCTCAAGAACAACCAACAAGCTCTAAGATCCAAGGTCAAGATCCAAGCTCACAAACTCAAGGTAGAGGAAGAAGATCCTCCAAGCACAACACCTCCAAGAGATAAAATAGGACCATGGTTAAGAAAGCAAAAGAGAGGAAAGAATATATCGAGGTCCATGGTTGAGAAGAAGAAAGAAGGAGAGAAAGAAAACTAGAAAACCATGGTTACCAAGGAAGAAGATGAAAGAGAGCACCAAAAGATCTTGGATCACCCACCAAGCTCCAAGGGAGAGTTCTCTTCAAGCTCAAGGTCGGCCACCAAGGAGAGAAAGCAAGGATCACTAAAAGGGTTCTCTTGCATGGGAAGAAAGGGGTATATATACATGGCCGATGAGAGAGAGAGCAAGGATAAGGTGTCACCACCTTAGAACCCTATAAGACACATGTACAAGAAGAAAGGACACGTGTAACACCATGGAACAAGGTGATAGGATGATCTATGTCTCACTCACTTGGTCACTAAGGAAGGTTAAGGTCGATACACTCATCCATCCTGTAAAGAGGCGGGATCACCCCCTTACAAAACAAAATTGAAGAATAAATCATCCATTCCAAACACACTCAAAGGTATGTCGGAATAGGTGTAACATTTTCAAATTTCAATAAACGGTATTCAAAATAACCAAAGTATAGCAGTGGAATAAAAATGTTGACTATATTCAATTTATCACAAGGTTATTACAAAAGTACATCATAATATCCTATAAGAGTTTACATGTATGATACAACATAAGGATCTAAGTAGAGGAAAATCTAAACCATGACAACTTTGTCTCCAAGCTTTAACTCCTTAAGCAAGTCCAAAACTTCATTCCTTATCATCCAAGTCCTTCACCTAGGGTTGGAAGCATGCCCCAACAAGAAGAGAAAATAGATGACATCAGCAAAGGCTGGTATGTGCATACTAAATAGGAAATTGAGCAATATATCAAATAAAGGACATAAAATATAAAAGGATTCCCATAGAAAGGATAAGGGCCACCCAAATGGGTATCAAGAGAAAAGGAATTAAAATCATATGATAACAAAAGAATACTTGTCATTAATAAAACATAAATATTTTGCCACACAAGAACATGTAAAGAATTAGAGCACACACCCCATATCATCAACATGCATGCATGTGAGATAAACATAGCCCTAGAACAATATAAACACAAAGGAGGCCAAGTCTCATAAACTTGAAACCTGATAGAGAAAGGAATACTGCCAATCTCCCAAATATATAAAACATGGGCCAAGAATCACACATCTTGCCATGGGTATGAGGTTCGTTTCCATCCCAAAAGAGAAGGAAATATCACATCTACTCGGTAGGAAATAACACATCTGCCATAAAAACCAATGCAATTACACTACTCTAGTGCTACTGAATCACATAGCATATTAAATGTAGAGGCAAGTAGAAAGTATAGTCATAATATATAAACTAGTCACCACATAAGTGACCAACATATACATCCACCTCATAAGTGGGAAAAAGACATCACATGTCATCTTTTAGAGTTCCATCATGAACAAAGCATAAGATAAGAGTTCAAAAGAATATCCATGATCACATGATCAATATCAAGTAAGGTAGTTCACATGAACCATGATTTTCAAAAGAAAAGTCATTGTGTATAGGCTATTGTCCATAAGACAAAGAGAATGAATAAGCATAGGTGAATTTCTCAACATAGAATAATAGGGGATACATCATATGTTTAGAGTGAAGAATTAGAAATTGCTCAATATAGAAATAATGTAGGATGCAATCGTACCTCAACTTCAGAGTCTAAACAGTCAAATTCAGTCCTAGATTCAAGCCTAGGCCTCCAAAGAACCTCTAGGGAAGGTGGAAAGGTCCAATAAGTAAGGTTCCCAAGCTTTTAGAGGTTGGTTTATCCAACAAAGCTCCTATCTCAAGCAAGAAGCACCTTCTCCATTTTAGAGGTGAAAAACCCTAACAAAAGAACATGGAGATGGGGTATTTAAGGGCTCTAGGTGGGTTTCACCATGGAATACCAAGTTTTTGACCTGTAGAAAGGTGGAAGGAAGACTAACAACATGAAAATAGGGAAGGAGAGGAGAAAACTTACTAGTTTTTGTCAAAATAACCAAGGAGGAGCTTTAGAAACCCTAAATAGAGCAAATTTGGAACCCTAGGAGCCTTCTTCACCAAGGTAAGCACCTTCTTTTACCTTGGGACAGAACCTTGATGGAAAAATAGAGTAGGAGTTATTCTCTAAGCTATAGGAAACAAATAAGAGCAAGAGTTTTTGAATTTGTAGTTGGGAAGGGGTAGATATGGCTATATAAAGAAAGAGGTCATATGAGGTGTCTATGAGACTTTCCATGTGCCATGTATAAGGGTGCCTATGGATATGAAAACCTTTTTGTATAAGGAAGAATTCAAGCATGAGGTTTCAAGTTACTTTCCATGTGTCCAATGCTAAGGGTGCCTATGGACATGCAAACCTTTATGGATAAGGAAGAAGTCAAGCATGAGGTGTCCATGGAGCTTTCCATGTGTCCTTAGCCTAGGGATTTCATGGCCATGCAAGAGGATAGCTCATAGAGGCTTATTATATATAAAAAGTCAGTCCTAAAATCTCCTAGATACTTCTAGGGAATCCCTACCATCCTTCAAACAAATAAATAACCCCATTGGTTGATAGCTTTTAAAGATAAGCTCATTTATAAAGAGAGTAATCCCTATAATGCCCTTGGAGAGAAACACCTTCAAACCAAGGTGCAACTAGGTGCCCCATGGTTAAAAAACTTAAAAATGGTAAGGTAATATATCAGGATTATAAGGCATGTGACAATTTGCAAAGAAAACCTCCCCATTGGGTAAATTACAGAAAGGTCCAGAATGTACCTAAAATTGCATAACTTGCACAAACAACCTCCAAATTGGACCAAAATTCATCCACAAGTTATATTTGATGTGTTAAATATGAATTTGCCATTATTTTCATATTTAAAAGTTATATAATCACATTATTCATTACTTATGCCTTTTACTCATTTTCTCTCTCCTAAACTTATTGTAATATTTGAAGGTTGTCCAAATTAGATGAAATTTGACATGTAGGCTAATTTTTGTATGTAGATTTAGAATTTGAAGTTTGTTTACACTTTTGAGACTTATTTTTATGAGATATGTCATATGGCCCATTAACGGCCCATTATCTAAATTATTCATCCAATTAAGTTTCTTATCTTCATATTTGCACCAAAATGAGTTATGTGTCATATTTTATGTATCCATTATAAATCTAAGATTAATGTTAGAGCATTAGGTTACATTAAGGTGATATATACATGCATTAGCTCATTGGGGTTATACTAAACATCTATTTAGGTCTAACCTCATTGGGGTTACACCAAACCGATAGGATGTCCCTCAAGACACCCTCAACTGATATCAAGCTTCCTCAAGGCAACCACAAACCGATACTAGGTCTCCTAAAGGATCTCAAGCCCGAGACAACACTCTTATGAGCAAAGCACACCTCAAAAATGTGCCCAAAACATCACCAAGGATGTCACCACTCAATCAAGCCCAAAACAATGCGCTTAACACTTCC
Organism: Alisma plantago-aquatica; assembly: GCA_963693085.1. Classification (NCBI taxonomy): domain Eukaryota; kingdom Viridiplantae; phylum Streptophyta; class Magnoliopsida; order Alismatales; family Alismataceae; genus Alisma; species Alisma plantago-aquatica. The sequence continues at coordinate 571,629,759 of OY856412.1, forward strand.
TATCTCCTCTAAATGATTCCAAGACAAAGAAGAAACACTCTAGAGGTAGTAAACTTGCACATCAACCCCTATTTTAGGTTAATTGTGTGTTGCACCAAAAACCTCTCCACAAAACACTAGCATCAAGCAACAAGCTAAAACAAGGAACACAAACATTCAACATGCCCTAATCACATCTTAGATGATTAGAGCAAGCATCTAAGCAACACACTTAAGCAAAACAAATAGGGTTAGCCCAAAAAGTGGGTCAGGGTTCTTACATTTAGCTTGAAGAGCGGTATCCTATTTGGCTCTATTTATCGCCACTATGGTGGATCTTATTTTGCACAAGACCCTCAGACTGGGATTCAAGATCCAAGTTCACCCTATGGTTGATTTCTTCCTCATCCAACCTATGTTCGTAAACTCAGATCAAGTGAAGGAATGGCCTCTCAATCTTAGGGTCAAAGTAGAAGGGTGTGGAGCCAAATCTTATGGGGAATCACATGCACCACTAGAATCAAAAAAGAGATTGAATAAGACGAAATGAAGAAAGAAACTTTCAATTAGATGTGAACAAATATCAACTGATAAAGGTAAATCCTAATTGTTAAAAACAACTAGATTCATAACATGTTTTGTTGTCCCTGATAATAGAGACAAAATTTGATGAAAGGTTTTATTGTACAATAAATTTTCTAAGATAAATTAAACCTAAGTTTTAATACTTTACTCCAAGTGCAATATCACTCACCTACAAGTAAACAAGTCAATCAAATTATAGCTAAAAGGTTTGTACCCAAAGGATAACATGTTTCAAAAATTGCTTATGAACTGGTTATTAAGCACAATATTTAAAACCAATTATTGTGTGTGAGGAATTACCAACGTTGAATTAAGGATTTCAATGATAGGAATAGTTGAAAGAAGGGTTGTATACAATATTTAAAAGGTGTTGGGACATTTACATTGCACCACTGTCACATGCATAATTACCTTAATTATTACAAATTACAAACTACAGCTAATTAGACTAGGACCATGTAAATTGGTCTGCTTTTAGAGCACAGATTGGTACAAGGATCAAATTTGTGCACTCAAGGTCTGTTACGCATGGATCATCACCCAATCTTCATATAGAACTCCTTCCATGATCTCATACAGAATTTAACACATTTATTTGAGGATGTAATCCTAAGTTTTGGGATCTCTATGCTTTGTATTATATATAATATGCAAATAAAATTATCATTACAAAAAGAATGTAATAATCAAATTAAGAAGAATCTCATTATCCAAAATACTAAGTTTGATAATAATTAGAACAATATACTAGAGATGGGGATACTCCCCATTCTACAGAGATGGATTCTAGTTGCTCATATTCATAGAAAAAGGATGAATCATAAGAGATGAGAAATGAGTGTGTGTCACTGTACAAGGTGAAGAAGGCAACCAATAGTTTGACTATAATCTCTGCTCTAACAATAGTAGCTTCAACACATTCCCTTCTCTTTTTCTTTGTATCTTGCACTAAAAACCAGGTTGGAAGTGAGTGTGGATGGCCCCCCAAATGTTAGGTAAAGTTCTCTTTAATGAAAATGTCATAAGACCCACCATATATAATTTGGTTGGGCTAGTGGCATTCTTTCTTGTGCTTTCCTGTCGCGCAAACTCCCAATTGGGTGAACCAACCAGTTGATTGGCCTTTAGGAAGATTTCCTAGGCAAATCCAATTGCCCGATTGGAATTAAGATTGGGCGACTTACCTCCTAAATATGGATGGGGTCGACCTACTAAAAAGTGAGTCGTAAGACCGGCGAGGTGCCTAAAAAATCTGGTTGGTATTGACCTTGAGGCATAGTTGGGATCATATTCCAATCTGCTGACTAGTGAAGAATGTCAGTCAAGTTGGCTGCTCTCTTGGGTGTGGTGCTATAGGTGAGTAACCCAACTTGTGAGATGATTCATATGACTAGAGGGCCTCTAAAATATTTTATAGATATTGACTTGGGAAACAACTGAGAGTGAATTCCAATCAGCCGACTTGGGAGTCACCAAGTCTTCTGCTAGTAATTGATGATTGAAGGATCGATTTCAATAGCCCGAGTGGAAAGGTGATTCAGTTGATTGGAATGTCATAACGAATGTGGTTGACTACTAACTTGGAGGGCATGAATTCCAAGTAGTCGACTAGTGAGGTGTGTCATATGGTTGTATTGTGTTTTTGGGAAGTGTGTTTGGCTAGCTGGGGCAATTCGTTGATTGAGGAACCCAGTCGCCCCACTGACCTACCTTAAACTATTGGTTTACCTATTTTTACCTTTCAATTTCCTCCCAAACTTGAGACACATAATCGGAGAAGGACCATTACTATGATTTTGGATTGAGTAGTGCTTTCCCTTACATAAGAGAAAAAATATTATAAAAATCCTAATGTTTAAACTACAAAAGAAGTTTTAAAAAAAGAACAAAAGAAAACCAACAAAGCCAAGCAAATTAATAATAAATTGTGACTTGAAATGGGTAAAACTGGTTTAAACTATGCAATTGGAATGCGATGAGTATGCGTTCATCACGTGTTCCAGCACTCAATTCATCATTTGAACACTTTTTTAATCAATTTTTTAGTTTTATATGATTTTTCTTCTAATGGCCCTTGATAACAAAAGCTAAATGTTTTCTATCATTTGTGAAGAAATTCAAGATCAAGGAGAGAAAATTATCTACTAAGTACAAATAATGAAATTATCAATTCATTTTTTTTGTAACATAGAGATTAGTTTTCATTCATCCTGCTCTGTATTGCATGCCAAATTTTAGGAACACATACATTTAGATCAATATTAAGCCAGGAAGGTTTGTTTGAAGAGAAAGAAAGAGGACTAGGGAGGTTTTTGGAAAACCTAGCTATGCCGTCAGCAACAATATTACTCTTTCTGGGTATATGTGAGATGTATGGTTTCCCCACATCTTCACATAGCATCCGAAGACGCCTCATGTGGGGATGCGGCAAGGTTGTTGTAGGACCGATCCCAGCAGTGATGTGAACCGCAGTGAGAGTGTCTGACAGGATGGTAGGGGAATGCCACCCCGTAGTTTTGCAGATCTCCAAGGCACAGAGGATGCTTTGGACTTCCACTTTCAACGCCGATACGGCGCAGATGGATGAGCCATAGCCCATGATATGTCTACCGTTCCTATCCACCACGTGAATACCCAGACCGGCAGCAACGGTTGGTGAAATGAATGAGGCATCCATGAAGATTAGGATGTTGTGAGTATCAGGTGGTCGGCTCACTGCCATAGGCGCAACAGGGACATAGTGAGCAATTGTCGGGATGTTCAATATAGCTCGTGCTTTGGTCTTGATGAAAGCAATTCACTGAGTCATCATGAGAGACTGCTAGATATGGACAAAAGCATTGCGGTGGAGCCAGATGGCCCATGTGGCCACCACAGGGAGTGTGGACTCTTCATTGGTGCATTTAGAAGAGAGGATCTCAAGAAGCCAAGTGTCCTCCGTAGTCGAGAAGAAGTGCGATGGGACGTTTAAGGTGAGCCAGATGCCTTTTCTCGGCGGGCACTCCCAGAGGCAATGCAGGAGCGTGTCTGTGGCATAACTAAATTATCAATTCATTAAGTCACCTAATCTACTAGATTTCCATTTTATATTTCTACAGAATAAAATTTGACTTCTAAATGAATAAAAATTTAAGGTATAAAACTTATTACACCAAGAATAGGTATCCGTGTTTCCCTACATATCCCACCAAGGAAAATTACAAAACAAAGGGAGTCAAAAATATTAAGATGTTGGAAATTCCCTACTGAAATACAAATCTAGAAAATAGGTAGAAAATTATATAACAAATTCCAACCTCGATGAATTTATAAAATTAAGAATAGGATTTGTTCTTCCCTCTTTTAGAAAAATCTTCAAAATATTCCAAATATTGTCATTTTCATTAAAACTATAGTCTGTATTTGTATAGAATTGGAAATTAGCTGAAAACTAAAATATTAGCTATTAAATTGATAAGATAATGTGTCAAATACCAAATTGACCTCATCCCTAGGGCATGTTGGTAGAAGACTTGGATTTTGACTGATTTTGTTGTAAGTTAGAGTGTCTTACAAGGTCCACTTCTTCTCTATCAAACACCAATGTCCGTGGACTTTGGGCATAAGTTGGGTCCAAAGTCAATTTAACTTGTTGCAAGTTGAATGACCTTCTATATACTCTTTAGAAAGTTTCATCATTTCGATTTATTTTAAGGGTTAGTATAATATATGGTTAGTTAGAACTCTCCCAAAGTCAATCTATGTATTAGATGAACCCTAGATTGGGGCTTTCAAACTTGTGCAAATTGCATGAAAATGTGATCCGATCTAAATATGAAATGTTTGATTGTATATATATTATGTGTCAGAGTATCTTATACAATATTATTTTTATTTAACGAAATTATATTGTGGATTTCTATTTAATATCACTTTGTTAATTGAAACTAGGATTTTTTTCACATTAATTTCAATAGTTGGCTTCTTGCTGAATTTCTCAAATCACTAAGTTTTGATCCCTCAAATACTATATTAGGGTAAATCTATGTAATTGAAGAAGAATTTAGGGTTTACCTTCAAACCTTATCTATTCTTTTGTAAATTATATATTCATGAAAATTAAACTAAATAAGACATAATGACTAAATTATCTAGTAAACTAAGATTGGGTTTCTTAACCCCAAGTTACTTAATAAATTGAAGACGAGTTGTAAAACTCTCCCCTCCTTAGTAAAATCTAATCTTCAAACTTATAGAATAGAAAGGTGTTACAATACATCTCAGACTCTAATTTCCATTAATCTTCAACAATCACATGATTGCACAATTAAACCTTCACTACTGAAATATACCACTTCTTTAGTTTCTAAATTCCCGCATCTAATGTCTAAAGTGGTCCCTCAATATAAGTAACATACTAAAACAGTCGAATGGTTTCTTTATCAAGGCTTACATTATACCTAGGTGGCATTTCTTATTGATGGACACATGGAATACATCACATAATCTAGATAATGATAGAATAAACCCTAATATGTATGCAGTTGGACCAATTCTCACAAGAATAAGAATCGGTCCTATATACCTTACTGTACGCTTCAAATAAGCTTTTTCCACCACATTGAGGTCTATGCTGGTTATTTGCATCACTCTTTTGTCTAACATAATCATCCCAAATCTATTGATCTAGGCCTTCAATCTTCTCATTATTCTATTGTATCATAGTAGGATCCAAAACTAGTTTTGATTCTACTTCATACTATAAAATTAGATGCATTCATATTCTTAGATAAAGTGCTTCATAACATATTGTGTAAAGAATGGATAGATCATTTTTCATATGAAAAACTCAATAAAGGTCAATTATTCATCTCAATTGTCCCTAACATTAAAATTCATGACTTAAGTATATCATCAACTCATGAATTGTCCCTTTTGACTAGATTTATCTATCTACAAGTGGAAAGTTCTAAAAAATCTCAACTTTATAGCCATAGCATATTGTAAATTTTTCCAACTTTTAATGGTAGTTTTAGGAGTCTTATTAGAAATAATGCTAGTTTCAATAACTTGTAAACCAACTACTTACATTAATCACAATTTTGCAACTTAACCCCATGGTTCCCAGAAACCCCAAGATTAGATTGGCCAAGTGTGCTACACTAGACTAATCCCAATAACTAAAAACCATTGATAAATATTTCTAAAATAGACAAAATCCAAATTTAGAACATGCAAAACCAACTTAAAATGTAGTTTGATAAGTTGTTTACACAAGAATCTATGGATGACTATCAATTTATTCAATAAGATAAAAGCTAACAATAAAATATGGGTCTTAAGTGGAAATCACTTTATATTTGGTCTCCATGGAAGTCTTGAGTGATGTAGAAGAATCTAGCTCTTGTATCATCATTCATTCAGCCTGACATGGCTCCTTTACAAGAATAATCCATGAATCTAGTTAGTTACACACATAAGCCTAAGTTTCCAAGTGAATCTCTTTTCCCATACTTGGTGTTAGTGAGTTGTATAGGAGCTATGAGGGAATATTTCATTCCTTATTACCTCATAGCCTACCTTTTTCATGATATTTTCCAAGTGGGAAGGGAGCCACACAACCAACAACATAAATATATCATATAGGGTTAGTATATTAGACCTGAAGTAGGTTATAATTGAGAGAAGCCAGATTTCTAAATGTCAAACTGACCTTTTTTCTATTTTTACAATATCAATATTCTCTCCATATCTGCAATGGTATTAGACATAGATAGAAACATAAACAATGTTGAAGGCATATATATATATATATATGTGTGTGTGTGTGTGTGTGTGTGTGTGTATGTATGTATGTGTGTGTGATGAAAATAGCATTAGAAACATATATCAATGTTTATATATGTTCATCCCCTAATAAATTGATATTATAAATCCATTAAATCAAACAAACTATTAAAAGAGTTTATCTATTCATAGTCACAAGAAAAACATAGAGAGAGTGGAAGGAGATAGAAGGAACCATGGAGAGAATGTGTTTTTCTAGTTGTAGTCTCCTCCTTTTTCTTCTTTTCCTCTTGTTTGAGTAGATCCCAGTTGCTCCACCTTGGAAGGATGGAAATGGAAGTTGATGGTGTCTAGGGTCAGGGTTGGAGGTGACATATGGATGATGGGACATAGAAAAGGCGGAGTTGAGTGGAGCAATTAATGTAATTTCTAGTGTGTCTTCTTCTTAAAGGATTTTCTGGTATGTTTGGTTGTGGTATCTCAATCCATATATCTAAGGGGTAGTTTAGAAAGTTTGTATGTATTTATGGGTTGTATATGAGCCACCTAGACTTTTTTTCCTTAACACATAGATGGTGATTCCTAGGAAAAAATAGTTGTGTGAGATGGAATAGATATGGAAATATTATGGTGAAGTTTATAGTGGGAAGGGTGAAATTAGGTGGGGTATCAGAGGTTTTTGGTGGCACCATAACTATCTTTTTCCTATTGCAACATAATCATTTTGTGTTAAAATGGACATTCTAGGTGAGTTGGTGTTCTTTTGAATACTTTACTTTAGGTCTTCAAACTGTGATTGTTCTATGAAAAATGTCAATGTTAGTTCCTATGCAAAATGGTTGTTTAAAAGTAGCATGGTCATATTTTGGGTTGTTGTTCTGCACTTTGTTTTTATCTTTATTTCTTGGCCACCTTGCATCGTCATATACCAAAATTTGCATTGATCATACTCATGGTTTATTTGGATCTACCCTAGACTTTATTAATAGTTGTTGATGAGTCAAACAATATATATTGTCTCTACATCATATTAGGCATCAAATTACCTACAAACATGCAAAGAATGACTATAATGCAATTGAACATAATTACAATTTATCAGAAATTTGACATGCTTATTCTACTCATGGACATTATCATTGAGAAAAACAAAGATAAAAAGAGGACCAAAATAGCACTATATATATAAATCTTAGAGGCCAAGAATGACTTCTAACTAAGGAGGAGACAGAATACCACGGGAAGGTTAATTATTGTTCCCATGTGATTTTCTCCCAAATCAAGCTAGTAAGAATTTTCATACTGGAATTGAGGTAAATCTAGATGATTCTCACATTTAATAGTAAGATTTATGTAATTTTTGTACCTTGTCCTTTTCTAAATGGAATCCTTCCTATCCTCTTTCCTAGATCTCTTATTTGTATACTCTAAGTGGAGAAAAAAGTTCTGAAAGCATGTTTTCAAGAATTATATAGATTTCCCTAAATATATACCTAAGTTCACGTTGAAGAAAGGGGAAAATAACATATGCGCCATATCATGCTTGGTCCTATGATATCTTGTTATTTCTCGATGAAACTTATGCAAGATCGTATGTGTCAACTTGTTCCATAATATACTCACTAAAAATGTATCATTCTTTCTATACATCAAAGAAAAGTAAACAAAATTCATTATCAATGATTGTGGTCCTGCATTGTTGTGCAAAATATGTATGTATGATAATGTTCACTATATTTTATACAAATAATTCTTTGTCATTTGACAATGAAGAATCATGTACCTAGTTATAAGAAATGATTACATCAAAACCCATTGCTAATTATTCATCCTATAATGTATGTTAATCTTATTTAAGAGATAAAACATTACAACTATTGTCCTCTATTTGTAGGGTTGATTGATATAGTTTTAACTTTGTTGTATACCTAAAGACATACACATATGCATACATTTTATGTCTCATTTGTTGATTGCTTACTTATATTTGTTGAAAAAGTTACGTATTCTATGTTTCAATGAACATGAACATTAATATGTTGGTTATATTTATTATTTCTACAATATACATAGAGAAAATATTTATATTTATTTTAATTGTACTATTTTTGGAAGTAAATGGTAATTGTATTGACTTTGAGGAAGATGAAACAGTGTGTGTATTATGGTATTGATGATCATTTTATTCTTGATCCAGAGGCAAAAATATCGTCTTCGAAATATTTAAAATCATATATTGGAAGATAAGAATATATCTAATTTAATGCACCTGATTCTTCTAGAATATATGATACCTTTCTTCTTTCAAGAAAAGAGTGTGAGGGAGTTACCAAGTATCATACATAAGATTTTTGTAAAATTGTATTGTAATTTACTTAATATTTATGTATGTTGTAGTTGTATATACAACAAAACAATCACAGGAAAGTCATTTTTCTAGAAAAATCAACATTTTGACCATTCTCCAAAACTCATTTTTTCACATATTGACCTAAAGTTCTTGAAAAATGGTTCCTTAAACTCTAGTTACAATGAACAAATTGGAGAAAATTTCCAACCCTTGATTTAAGTATCACCTTTTCAACAGGTGATACTGGAACTAAAAAGTGGATTCAATTGGAAAAACTAAGAAGTTCTAGTAGACCTTGGAGATTGTTTGGAGGCATTTCCATTTATACCTATACAATTTGTTGTACTATAGTGATTGAATTCTTATTTTTTTAATATTAATCATATCAAGATAAAGAACTAAAATATTTATTCAAAAGTAAAGGATTTTACGGGTGACATTTTTTAAATTAAAAGAAAATTTGAAATGTTACTACTATAGGTACATAGATTATATTTTATACTTGTAATCATGAATAAAGTGTTAGTAATCACTAAGATGACATTTTTTTATTTTACCCTAAAATGAATTCATGTTAAAGAAAATACCTAAAATATTCATCTTATATGGAATACAATTGGTGAACATATGAATAAACTTATTATCATCTTTTATTTGAAATAAAATGTTTCAATTATGCTTTGATATTTGAAAATGGAGATGATGTACAAGAATATATTTACATGGGTTAGGATTACGGGTGTTGAACATGGTTGTTCATATTCATCTACTAGAATATAAATTGACTTCAGGGTTGTATATAATATATATGTTATAGTCAATATAAACAAGAATGATATTGCTAATATTACAATAAAGGTATCTTGTAATTACAACAGAGAGGTTGATATTAATGGCTATTCCCATGTAATTAACATTCATATTCATAAACATGTCTTCTCTATAACTTCTAGACAATTTTTTATCATATTTTGTATGATTTTGAACAATTACAATTATGGATAAATGAGTTTACATGATAAAATATCATGAAACTTTATATCAAGAGTTAAATTCAATAGGAAGTTTGAAGGGTCCTAGTGGTTCAAATTAGGGCATTGGTGAACTAACCATGCTTTTTGGTGAAATAGAGTTTCTTGTAGAGATGTAATATTGAGGGTTTATATCATGAATCATGAGTGTGTTTCAAAATACACATCTAATATTGAAAATAAAACAAACAAATATATGGATTGAGATAATTAAAGTAACACCTTGGCATAACATAAAGGGATTTTTATTTGCTAAAAAATAAAGAACATAAACAACATGATCAAGATTGATAAAATATTATTTAATAAAGTGTGTACATCATTAGCATATGACATGAAACGCATATCTACTTACTAAAAAGACCACAAATAATGTTTTTAAGTATATCTCTTACTAGTGAGTAATAACTCTTGAATGAGTTTAAACATGTTGCTACTTTTGTAACAATGATTTATAATACAAAGTAGACTTGATCATCATTATATCAATTGATAAGATTATAAGTAATGGATAGTGAGAAATATAGTAAATTATACTGATCTCACTTATGTATATCCTTTGTCTATAGAATTATTTTATGTCCATGTATGTATATGAGAATAACAAATAGTATGTAAAAAGGAATTATGACTTGTGAATCCATTTTCTTATTTAGGGCATGTGGCCAAATGACGAGATTGTTATGAGGATATCATATAGGTATTACATGAATATGTGACCAGACCAGCTCCTTGTGTATGCAATCATGATAAATGCAAGTGTCCTATTGACAAATAATCAACCACTATAATGAAATATTGAATTAAGTGATTTTTTAAATGAGTATTGTGGTATATAATATACTTCCACCATGTTCATATTTCTTATAAATCCTCTCTTATGTTGTTGAATCACATGATTGTAAGTCAATAATACATTAATGAAACAAATTAACTTGAAATTGGTTTCATCTATGAAATATTCTTTAAATCTTAATATTGCAAATTATTAAAAAAAGGAACCAATATTGATAATTGTTTTCTATACCTTGAGCACCACAGAAGTTCCCAAGTGTTTGGAATTTTTGTAATGGAAATCAAGATCTCCTATAGTAATCTAAGAGATCATGAGAATATTCTCACAATCATATTGTGTTGAAGGAACATGGGTAACTAAGAATATCTTCTGCCAAAATCCATCCATACTTGAGTCTGGATATATGAGGAGTAGAGTACAACAAAATAAAGACAAACTGAGAGTACAACATGATGGAGTACTACAAAAATAATAATATAAACAAATATGATATATATACATGCATGTACATATATATAAAACCTACGTGGGCAACAAGCTTATGTTACCCATAATTCACATAGTGTACTAGGCTGGAAACAAAATGTAGATACATGATGAAAAACGTGAATACAAGATAAAAATGTGGTGTCCAGAGTGATCTCTCTTCTAGCTCTTGCCATATAAAAATGTGGTGACACCAGGTGCCCCATCTGTGGAACTGCTGAAGAAACAACACTACGCCTCTTCAGACTTTGTCCATTCGCTGCTGAGATTTGGGACAGGTCGTGTAGAGACCGAGGACTCCAATTCAAACTGGGCTCTGAATTCAAACAGTGGGTCTTTGTGAATATGAAAGAAGATGGAAATCACAGTGGGGAATGCTTTGCTATTGCTTTGGAGGTTATTTGGACGAGCGAAAACCAACTAGTTTTTAATAATGTGTCTATGACAAGCGCACAAGAAGTTGCAACCATTACATTCACCTTACACATGACAGTTATAAGCTTCTCCATTCTGACCGCGCCACATCCTGGTCGATTGTTGCAAACAATGTGGCACGATCGGAGTGGAGAAGCTTCTAACTATCATGTGTAAGGTGAATGTGATGGTTGCAACTGCTTGTGCGCTTGCCATAGGCACGTTATGGAAAATAAGTTGATTTCTACTTGTCTAAATAACCTCCAATGCAATAGCAAAGCATTTCCTGTTGTGATTTCCATCTTCTTTCAGATTCACAAAGACCCACTAAGATGACATTTTTTTTATTTTACCCTAAAACGAATTCATGTTAAAGAAAATACCTAAAATATTTGTCTTATATGGAATACAATTGGTGAACATATGAATAAACGTATTAACATCTTTTATTTGAAATAAAAATGTTTCAATTATTCTTTGATATTTGAAAATGGAGATGATGTACAAGAATAGATTTACATGGGTTAGGATTACAGGTGTGGAACATGGTTGTTCATATTCATCTACTAGAATATAAATTGACTTCAGGGTTGTATATAATATATATGTTATAGTCAATATAAATAATAATGAGATTGCTAATATCACAATAAAGGTATCTTGTAATTACATAAGAGAGGTTGATATTAATGGTTATTCCCATGTAATTAACATTCATATTCATAAACATGTCTTCTCTATAACTTCTAGACCATTTTTTATCATATTTTGTATGATTTTTAAAAATGACAATTATGGATAAATGATTTTACATGATAAAATATCATGAAACTTTATATCAAGAGTTAAATTCAGTAGGAAGCTTGAAGGGTCCTAGTGGTTCAAATTAGGGCATTAGTGAACTACCCATGCTTTTTGGTGAAATAGAGTTTCTTGTAGAGATGTAATGTTGAGGGTTTATATCATGAATCACGAGTGTGTTTCAAAATACACATCTAATATTGAAAAGAAACTCTATTTCACCAAAAAGCATGGGTAGTTCACTAATGCCCTAATTTGAACCACTAGGACCCTTCAAGCTTCCTACTGAATTTAACTCTTGGTATAAAGTTTCATGATATTTTATCATGTAAACTCATTTATCCATAATTGTAATTGTTAAAAATCATACAAAATATGATAAAAAAATGGTCTAGAAGTTATAGAGAAGACATGTTTATGAATATGAATGTTAATTACATGGGAACAACCATTAATATCAACCTCTCTAATGTAATTACAAGATACCTTTATTGTAATATTAGCAATCTCATTCCTGTTTATAGTGACTATAACATATATAGTATATACATCCCTGAAGTCAATTTATATTCTAGTAGATGAATATGAACAACCATGTTTCACACCCGTAATCCTAACCCATGTAAATCTATTCTTATACATCATCTCCATTTTCAAATATCAAAGCATAATTGAAACATTTTTATTTCAAATAAAAGATGATAATAAGTTTATTCATATGTTCACCAATTATATTCCCTATAAGACGAATATTTTAGGTATTTTCTTTAACATGAATTTGTTTTAGGGTAAAATAAAAAAATGTCATCTTAGTGAGTACTAACACTTTATTCATGATTACAAGTATAAAGTATTGAAAAGAAAACAAACAAACATATGGATTGAGATAATTAAAGAAACACCTTGGCATAACATAAAGGGATTTTTATGTACTCAAAATTAAAGAACATAAATAACATGATCAAGATTGATAAAATATGATTTAATAAATTGTGTACATCATTAGCATATGACATGAAACACATATCTACTTACTAAAATGACCACAAATAATGTTTTTAAGTGTATCTCTTACTAGTGAGTAATGACTCTTGAATGAGTTTAAACATGTTGTTGCTTTTGTATCGATGATTTATAATACAAGGTAGACTTGATCACCATAATATCAATTGATAAGATTATAAGTAATGGATGGTGAAAAATATAATAAATTATACTGATCTCACTTATGTATATCCTTTGTCTATAGAATTGTTTTATGTCACCCCCCTCTTGTTTGCTATTATCATGGAAAATTTATCCTATCTAACCAATGTTGCGGAGGATTTTGGCTTAGTGAGAGCTTTCAAAGTGCAGGGCACTAAGGTCCTTAATCACATGATCTTTGCGGATGATGTCCTCTTTTTCATATCGGGACATGCTAAGTACCTCAGGGGTCTTAGAAGGATTCTTTTAGACTTCGGGAAGATCAATAGACTCTACATCCGCGACATCAAATCCTGGATTTTCTTCTCTAAGTCCTGTGATACTAGGAGAGGCAGACTTAAAGATGCTATTGGGGTTTCTAAAGGTAGCTTTCCTACTAGATATCTGGGTGTGCCTATATCTGGCGGCGTGGGGAAAGGAGCAAATTACAAGAGTTGTGTTGATAGCTTGTGTAATGTGGTAGATAAATGGTCTAGTATCCGTGTCTCTATGGCTGGTAGAGCGGTTTTGATCAATGTTGTGTTGATTAGCAAAATTAGATATTGGTGCAGGATTGCTGAAATGCCAGAATTCATCATGGAGAAGTTTAGAAGTGTCATTGCTGGTTTTTTCTAGAGCAGCAATACACCTGCTATAGCGTGGAAAACGATTGCGCAACCATATTACTGTGGAGGTCTGAACATCAAGGATCCTAGTAGCTTGGCTTGGGAAGCTACTGCTAGGAGGATTCACGAGCTGTTGACCAAACCGAACTCCCTTTGGGCTAGCTGGATGAGCAGGAGGTATATCAGTCTTGAGCATAGCGGGAATGAAAGACAGATTTCTAGATGCTGGAGAAAAATGCAGAAAGTGTGGCTGCAAATTAAAGATAATTACAGCAGCAATCTCGGCAGGTGGCAACTATGCGACAACCAGAAGCCTTGGATCAGCCGATGCTTCAACCCTCGAGTTGTTTGGGATCTGTTCCTTTGGCACAAAGGAAGATGTCCCAAATGGAGCTTCTGTTCCTATAGAGCTATTATGAAGCGCCTACCTACCAAAGATAGGCTCGCGAAATGGGGTCTGCACATAGAGCAGCGCTGCCTGCTATGCTCTGTGGAGGATGAAACTCACAAACACTT